>LS992274.1:987337-2262809 GCA_900535975.1 Dengshuqunia hispaniensis | reverse complement strand
CCTGCAGGGAAAGCAGTGGTTAGCGACACTGTATGAGGTAAGCATTCTCCATTATTGCACAAGTAACAGTTTCGACAATAGTAGTAGGGATGGCAACTTCGCTGTAGTCACATGGAACAGTCATGGTCACAGTCTTGCCCTCCACAACAGTTGCTAACAGTTTGGAAGTATGCTGTTGGGGAACAGTAGTAGTCAATGTGACTGGAATCTTTATGCATGAGTTAATTCCAGAGCAGTAGGTCATGGTTTGAGTGATGGTGGAGGTAATTTTGGGAGCTGAAACACCAGAAGTTTCAACAACAGTAGTGGGAACAACAACTTCACTAAAATCACATGGAACAATGATGGTGACAGTTTTACCTTCCACAACAGTAGACAACAACTTAGAAGTATGTTCCACGGGGACAGCAGTAGTCAATGTGACTGGGAACTCTGTGCATGACTTAATACCAGAACAGTAGGTAACTGTTTGAGTGATGGTAGAGGTGATCTTTGGAATCGAAGCACTAGACGAAGTCACAAGAACTGTAGTAGCAGCTGATCCACTGGGATAAACGGTAGTGACGGGCCCAGAAGGTCCAACAATCACAGTTCCAGTCTTAGTTGTGGTCTCGCCCTCTGTGGATGTGACATAAACAGTGGTGGCACCAGACTTAGTTCCAGTAGGCTGAATGGTTGTCTTGGGTCCAGAAGGTCCGACAACAATAGTGCCAGTCTCAGTGGGGCGCTCGCCCTCAGTTGAGGTCACATAGACAGTGGTAGCACCAGACTTAGTTCCAGTAGGCTGGATGGTTGTCTTGGGTCCAGAAGGTCCAACAACAATAGTGCCAGTCTCAGTGGGGCGCTCGCCCTCAGTTGAGGTCACATAGACAGTGGTAGCACCAGACTTAGTTCCAGTAGGCTGGATGGTTGTCTTGGGTCCAGAAGGTCCAACAACAATAGTGCCAGTCTCAGTGGGGCGCTCGCCCTCAGTTGAGGTCACGTAGACAGTGGTAGCACCAGACTTAGTTCCAGTGGGCTGGATGGTTGTCTTGGGTCCAGAAGGTCCAACAACAATAGTGCCAGTCTCAGTGGGTTGCTCGCCCTCAGTTAATGTCACATAGATAGTGGTGGCAGCTGACTCAGTTCCAGTGGGCTGGATAGTAGTCTTAGGTCCAGTTTCATTGACCACAATAGTTCCAGTCTTGGTGATAGACTGACCCTCAGTCAATGTGACGTAGACAGTGGTGGCAGCTGACTCAGTTCCAGTAGGCTGGATAGTAGTCTTAGGTCCCGATTCATTGACCACAATAGTTCCAGTCTTGGTGACAGACTGACCCTCAGTCAATGTGACGTAGACAGTGGTGGCAGCTGACTCAATTCCAGTAGGCTGGATAGTAGTCTTAGGCCCAGACTCATTGACCACAATAGTTCCAGTCTTTGTGATAGACTGACCCTCAGTAGACTTGCCCTCAGTCAATGTGTCGTAGACAGTGGTGGCAGCTGACTCAGTTCCGGTGGGCTGGATAGTAGTCTTAGGTCCCGATTCATTGACCACAATAGTTCCAGTCTTGGTGATAGACTGGCCCTCAGTAGACTTACCTTCAGTGGAAGTCACGTAGACAGTGGTGGCTGCTGACTCAGTTCCAGTAGGCTGGATAGTAGTCTTAGGCCCAGATTCATCAACCACAATTGTGCCAGTCTTTGTGATAGGCTTGCTCTACGTTGAAGTCACATAGACAGTGGTGGCTGCTGACTCAGTTCCAGTAGGCTGGATAGTAGTCTTAGGCCCAGATTCATCAACAACAATTGTGCCAGTCTTTGTGATAGGCTTGCTCTCCGTTGAAGTCACATAGACAGTGGTGGCTGCTGACTCAGTTCCAGTAGGCTGGATAGTAGTCTTAGGCCCAGATTCATCAACAACAATTGTGCCAGTCTTTGTGATAGGCTTGCTCTCCGTTGAAGTCACATAGACGGTGGTGGCTGCTGACTCAGTTCCAGTAGGCTGGATAGTAGTCTTAGGCCCAGATTCATCAACCACAATTGTGCCAGTCTTTGTAATGGGATTGCTCTCAGTTGAAGTCACATAAACAGTGGTAGCAGCTGGCTCAGTTCCAGTAGGCTGGATAGTAGTCTTGGGTCCAGATTCATTGACCACAATAGTCCCAGTTACGGTCGGTAATGCAGAACACCCAGAAATTGCTTCAGCAGCAGCATCAGCTGTGCCGTACATCGTCCAATATGTTAATTCACCTCCAACCATCACCGTCTGTTCTGGCATGATAGAGATTGGGCTGTTATCAATCTGCACTGAGTGCCGGAGAGTAAAAATTTCACCATCAGCGCAGCTATTATCATCGCCACATTGTAGAAACACAGTCAATTCGTCTGTTGTAACGGGGTTTCCTTTATTTTGAATGGTATACACAACTTTGTTGCTTGCAATGATGTTCCAAGAAACCCTTGCTCTGTTAACTGGAATATGGTTTTCATTACTGCTATATGGCACTCCAGCTGGCGCCAAGTTGTAATAGGTATTTATCGTAGAATATGGATTTCCGTCGCTATTAAGCATCACGCTTCCATTTTCCAACTCAATCCAATACTGTAAAGTTTGCCACGATGTTCCATATGGAAAGTTAACGTTAATTCGCCAATGTCCAGCCTCCGATACAAGGCCTTCTCGTTCTCGTGCCTCATATGTGGTATAGTCATGTGAGTACTGTGGTATAACATTAATTGATGTCTGAACTGAGTTTTCACTTGTACTTAAAACTAGAGGCAAATCAACGTTATTGTTAAGATTGGGGTCATCACCAAAACAGGGAATAGTATATTTGACAGAAATCTTTGTTGCAGAAAGACCATTGGATATTATCATACCTTTCACACTCCAAATATTTTCAACCGTACTGACTCCAGTCAGAGCAACTTGTCCTGTAGCATCAGTAACATCCCAATTGGTTGTTTTGGGAATCAGACTGTATGTAGTCCCTAAATTTGCATTCAATGATTCAATTTGCCATTCAAACATCTCACCGTCATCAAATGGCACACACTTGGAAATTTCCAGCTCAACAACAGTAAAAAAAAATCCTTTTCCATTTCTTGTTTGATTATTATAATATGGGGTTGAAACCGACAAGGACTTGGCAACAGTCTTTAATGCCGTCTCGGCTGAGACAACACTCAGGGCTGCTATCAAAAAAATAATCTTTTGAAGCATTGGTGTTTGACTGTGAACAATGCCAAGTATTTATTATCCCACGACCTGACTGATAAAGCCGTGTAAATATAGCCTTAGACTTTGACTTTTCGAGTTCTTAAATACAGTGACTTAAACAAACATTCTTTTACAAAGACATGGAAGTGTTGGTTCTTTCTTCACAGCCTCAACTCTTTGTCATTTGATCTTGCAATAGGTGCTTTGCCCGGTATTTGGGAATAAGTTTTTATGAATTACTTTTTTGATTCGTTGTTTGAGATGTTACTGTTTAATTTAAACAAGAAAAAATGGTCAACTTCTGGTTTTCTTTGTCTTAATAATAGTGAGACGACTTGGTACACACGAAGTTAGATAAATGAAAACTTTTTCATGAATAATCATTACACAAATCAGTCTTCAAGGCAATTGACTATGCTCAGCGCAAGTTCTGCAAAATCCAAGTGATATTATAGTAATAATCTCATTATACTGTTAACTTGATGTGAGATAATTCTAAGAGTTTTGCACATGGCCTGATATTAGAATTTGAGGTATTTAAAAATTTTAATGATGCCTTAATTCTTTATTAGTTCGTCAAATAAGTAATAAGTACATACTCTATCGTTGACTTTATCATATTTGCTTATTCTGCTTTGTTAAGCATACCCAACAAACATTAGTAGCCACAAAGTAAAAAAAAACTTTAGCCTTCATTTTTCCAATTTCCCTTTTAGCCATCCACATTCCCCTCAAGATTTGTAATGCAGTAAAGTCTAATCATTGCCAAAATGCAGATCTTTCTTTATTAGAATAAGGGATAGACACGGAAGACGGAAGACGGGCGATTTAGACTAAAAGAAACAAAGAAGCCATAAGATCTACAAATCGATAAAAATCAATTGTGTTGTACTATTCCATTAACAAAGATGTGCAAATACCCTTCGGAATCAACAAAGAGTTCTATTTTGAAGACAAAAGAGGTGATGGAAAATTATTAAAGTTTCCCCTTATCCAAGTGATTTCCAAGATCTCCGTGATCTGTGGCAAAACCGTTGCTAGATGATTCAAAAACATTCACTTTGAATTGAAACTACAAAATTAAAACATCTGTATTAATTCGATAAATAAGTACTAAAATTATACAACTACATCCCTACTAGATGTATACGCAATCGATTGCTTTGGCAGAAATTCGGTCAATCAATGCCGGTTTCGGCTCGGCTCTCGGAGAAATAGATGACCCTCTTCCATTCCACAATACATTCCAGGCATTTCCAAACATGGAAATCAAACTTTGATTCTTAGTTCTTTTTTGCTCTTTACATAAATTCACTTGTTATTTCAATACATTTTTTTCGATAGAAAATTCTTCTGACAAATCTTGTATACATCAAAGAAGAAGGAAGCAAAAAGAACAAAATGAGACTAAAGCCGCTATACTACACAAAGAAATACATATAAAATGTCATCTCAAAGTTCGAATCTGTATATGCCACAATGAAGAAATGCTTTTGTTTAAGCAAAAAGCTTTACACAAAACAACAAACTGAACAAGTAAATCCACCCAAATATACTAAAGGTGAACCTTAAATGTGTATTTTGACTACGAGAAATATCAAAAAGGTTTTCAGTGCTTTTGCCCTTTTTAGACAAGAATGCAAAACTTTTCAAAATAAGCATTTGGCTAACACTATCCTAAACAAGGCAATACTACTAAATGTCAATTGGTGAGCTTAACTTTAGGATTGGGTTATTTGTTTCCTTCATAAGCAACGAGAATTTCAGCTTACATCGCCAAATTTGAGACATCATTGGCCCTTTTACAGAATAGGTAAGCAAATGATATTGCTCTATAGCTTGAACATTTCTTGACTTTGACTTAATTGATTAGTCAATATGCTCTGATTTTATTCTGCCTTTTCGGGAATACCTCATTATTTTTTGCATTTTTTGGCTTTGTTACTTTGCTTGTTCCTGGTCATTTGTAGAATAATTGTAGAACAAGTATTATAATTGCTTTTTAATCTTAATCTTTTAAGACATTTACAACCTTTTTGTTTAAAAATTATTCTTTAAGGTTTAAATCAATAGATCATTGTTCATTAGATTTTGGGTCGACTTGGAAAGCCGAAGACAAGAGCTCTAAGTTTCAGGATACAAAGGCTGCAAATAATTTTACGAAAGCTAAACTTTTATGGTTGAAATTTTATTCAGCTCAGAAGTTCCCGTTATTTGCACGTAAATTTTCCTGAGAAATAAAGAAAAGGAAGTAAGGACATAAAGGAGACATTTTATTTAAAGACAGAAGTATGTGTCCAAATTCATTTGTAATGTATTGAAAATAGTTGAAATAATGCATAGCAAAGGGCTCCAGAACAACTTTGAAAGAAGACTACTAATTATGGGAAGTGTTCCACACAGGCTCAAATAGGCATTCAGTCCCCATTGACAAGAATGTGAAAAAAAAACTCACAAACAAGAGGTTTGCGCAGGCTTTATTTCCAAAAAAGGTAGTATTAGTGATTCCTGTTAAAAAAAGCAATTATAGCAGAGTTCAAAAAAGTAATTATTATGAACCTTCTTTTCAAAAGCAATTATGGTGAAAATTTTTCTGCAAAAGCAATTATGGTGTATAATTCCATCTAGAAATGTATTATCTCATGTTCTTCCTCCTGACTGACATAGACTGAAGATACTTCTGATCAACTTAAGACAAGTATGTGGATTAAGATAACGTTAATGGTACTAGTTAATTTCTAAATTTAATTACACAGTTTTCAAAGTTAATTTTCATTTAGCTCAATCTAGAGGCTCTAGAATAAAGCACATGCCATACAGCAATAATTCAATTTTTGAATCAATGTCACCTATCAGCGCCCGAATTTTCTGGCAGTTTGTTTGCTTGAAAGAAATTTATACAATAAATGACGGTCGTTTACGAAGTTAGCCAAGAGCTGTGAGAAAATTGAGTATTAAATTTGGAGTAATTGTCACATGACCATGAACTTGAAGTATAATCCAATCTACAGCTTTGTCAACACTAATAAATGGCCACATTTCTTATCACAATCAAGACTGATTTGGTGGATCCCTAAAGTTGAAAGTGAAATGATGAAAGAAATCTGCAAGTCAGAACAACTGATAAAATTGGAATCTATTAAACCAGATGTAAGCAAAGATTAAGGCAACTCCAATAAAGAGCAATTGGACCTAATCTGATTAAGAAATTCAATAGGTGAGTAAATAAACTTTATACATGTACTAATATATCACCTCCTTAGCCACGTGATCCAAGGCAAAGGGTGAAGTGTATGTGAATTTTGTGTGACCTTCAGCCTTTTGATATGTTGAGTTCATGGATGGTAAAAAACTATCAATAATAATTGAATATACATGTTAAATCATCAGTTTTACCATGCAGATATGTTGCCTTCATGAACGATGTTGGATGTACTTAGTTGATGAATATACTGTTGGAAGGGTTTTTGCTTGGTAGGTAGCTGGATAGGACGGTTAGAAAATTCAACTTACCTTTTAGGTGTTTGTGAAGAAGTTGGAGATATGATGAATCATGTGATTTTAATAGTGATTATAAATCACGTGATAGTAGTTATTAGATTTAGATGATTGTTGTTTCTTCTAAAACCTTCGATATTATCATATGGTGATTATCATATGGTGATTCATTCAAAAAGTCCCCCGCTTGGTCTTCTCTTTTGTAAACGAATTAAAAGAACATTTCGTTCATCCTAAATTCCAGTATTTCAGTTTTAGTGCTATCTCAATGCAGTGTCATTCTAATTCTAGTTTCCATCATGTGTTGATTTAATTTAAGTTAAACAGTTCATTCTAGTTTTGTTAACTGTTATACTTGCCAAATTACAAGTTAATATCATTCTCTGGGTAGAAAAGTTATTTTAGTAATTTGAAGCTTATGGAGGTCCTCATATTCAATTTAACAAGATGAATATCTGAAAATGACCATCAGCTGAATGCTGTGCCATAATGTTGCTAACTCGGAAGACTTACAATAAGGCTAGACACTGTTACTCTTTTTTCATATATCCTCCATCACTTTGATGGGTTTCTATACTGATATGTAAAATTAAGAAACAAGGCAATAGTATGATGTTGTCAATAAAGAAATTAATACAGAGGCCAAGATCATCAGTTCCTCTTTCGAATGTAGTGTCAATGATTAGCGTAAAGTAGTTACAGTTGGACTTAAATAAGTCCCATTCTATAAACCACGGCACATGACGATAGTAAAAAGATAACTAGGCATTCTTAGATAGCTGTACATTCTTGAAGTAAAATAATTATGACTTAATTACTGCTTTTCCATCGATTGTTTCTATTCTTTATGTTTAATTTTTATTCAATCTTTTTGTTATTCTTTAAATATTTTCAATTTTCAATTGTGTTTGATATCTACTATTTTAAGTATTTCAGCAATTCTTTTTTCCTTCTTTTTTATTTAAGTTGTTAATCATTTTACTTGGTTTGTTTAAATGACTGCAAAAGGTAAACTGATTTGAGATTCATAGAGATAACAGCCAAAGTAGAGTGCCAAAAAGTTCCACGGCGCCCCACAAGAATCTTTATACTAATGTTTTGATCTATGTTAAACCAAGCATGAAGCCAGTTTTTCATTCCAGACGAAAGTTACTGTTCATCCTGTTATTCTATCCAAATCACGTGAAAGATCATGCTTTTGGGTGGAAATTATCAAAAAGCTTATAAATATCAAAATCAATTGAATTGGAGATCTACCATTATTAAAATGCTGACCACAGTTTTGTCTAAAATAAGGTAGCATCAATTTGGTAGAATAAAAAACTGACACTATTAATATTTTCCAAACTGTTTGATCTAAGATCGCCCTCGCTGCAAGTAGTGCTTCAATGCTGGTCAAGAACCGAAAAAGCTTTTGACCTGAACAAAAGCAGCCAAATATGAAACAATTTTTTAAATATTGCTGGTGTCATAGAGATCTATCAAAACAGTATTACATTAGGTATGATGAAAGTGTTTTAAAAGACTAGTTTCTTTCCGATGAAGTTGTACGCTTTTTCTCAAGAATCGTTCAATCTTTTTATGGTTTTCTCCGCTTATCACATTTACTTCATCCAATAATACTCCCCAAGTTACTTTATTTACAAACCGAAATAAGCTGGCAATACAACCAATGACCTAGAGAATTCGCTCCTCAATGTTCAAGAATTTTCATTGGATTTTTTTTCCTGATGAAAACTCAGACAGAAATATTAAGCCAGGTAATGCCTTTAAAAAATAGTTCACGAGGGAAAACATTCTTTCAATTCGATAGTAGTTGATGAAAGTCGATTTGTTTGGGAATTGACACGAAATGCCTCAAGACAGTCGAGCTGCATTTAGTGAATTGTTTGACCTTATCAGATAATACTTGTTCCCATGATTTAAAATCACTTTGAGTAGCCTGGTGTGTACATGTATTTTGTCTGTCAGCACTGCTTGGCTGCCAAAGATTTGTTGGGATTTTCCCACCTTCTCAACAGCTATTTCCCCAAATTCTTATTGAATTTGTCAACATCGTATCGAATAGCTATTGAGCTGAAACATTGTACCACATCGAATCGTGAACCCATTTTTGGCCAAATTTCGGGTATAGAACCTCGGTCAAAACTGATCTCTAATGTAACAGATCTGAAGCTCTGAGACAATTAAGGAGCATCTGGGTAAACTATGGATATCAAAAATTTTAATGAAATTGCTCTAGGAACATTATAGCGAAGCATTTGGTCAATATCATTAACTCGTTTGAAGGGATTTAATGGCTTTGACTTCAACAATCAACTTTTGGTGTTATTCCACGTATTGGCAAGGTGGTCTTATGCTAATAATGACCTCGAAAAGATAAGATGCTCACGAAGTTTCAACACTCAAAAATGAACTATGGAAGTTTCTAGAAGCTGACAGAATTGCTCAGAAGGAAAAGCAAATCGCCCTAGCCTGTGAAATTATTAACTTAACCTCGCCAACCAAACAAATCCAAAAGATAAGCTGATGGATAAGTTATTGGCAAGAATTTAGTTTGGCGTCTCAGAAAGAAACAATTGTATCTGAATCTACAAACAAGAAAGTCGTAATTATGAAGATCTTGTTGTTCAGCTCAAAAGCTCAAAAAAAAGTACAATGTTGCTGTTTTCGGATATTAGATCAGTTTCGGTGAATGGGTGAGTAATCTTAATCAATTGTCATTACATCAAAGATGGGCTAATCTTTCGAGCCATTTCAAGACCTTTTCATGGTGTAAGTATTGTTTTTCTCATTTGGGTGAGGGCATTGTTCAATCAAGACATTCCAAGAGACGACTCTAACTGATTCAAAAGAGTTTGTCTGGTTTTTTTTCTGATCAATTGAGCATCAGAGAAAGCTTCAAACTTGTGGCTTAATAAACATTCTTATTTTCGCAGATATAGCAAAATTGGTGCGGAAGGGTGACCTTAAAGATGGGTACAAATAGCAAGGATTCCTTTGGTCAAAAAATTGAGATTAAAGTAGATAATGCGTGAAGTGGATTAATAAATCGAAGAAAGTAAACTAGCAGTGATTGAAGTTGACAAGAAGCTGATGCGTGAAGAAGCTCTGCTTTGTCTAACATGATGTTTTTCTCCAATAGGTAAAATAATAGCTCAATTGTGAGAAGAGCAACTTCATATTCAGCTATTTTTACCCAGCTATACCCTAGGCTCTAAGGAAAAACAATGTGGTATGAAACTACTGATAAAAGAAAAGTAAAGGATTAAGCAATAGGAGGAATAAGAGGAATTGCAGATATGAAGGAAATGGAGGTATAAAGTGAATTAAGAAGTGGGCTCTTGATACATTTTCTCCGGCTATCTATCTCACTACTTAATCCACTTCATCGACATTGCTCGGTTCACAGTCCTCGTCATAATTTCTGTTCTTCTTTTTGTAGGATTATTAATGAAAAACTGTTGAAATGCTATCGACACTATGAAAACGATTAGAAGCACAATAGGACGATTTGAAGTTGGAGAACTGAATATTGAAGTTATCGGAAAAAAGGAAAGGGAATTTGGGTCCAGAAATATAAGCCGATGTTGACGATGTTGGTAAAATAGCCAGCGGGCTGTGTGGGTATGTGGTATCTATGTGGCGCAGTGGATCGTGGCTGGAGACGTGGCTGGAGACGTGGCTGGAGACGTGGCTGGACCTGTGGATATTAGAATTGTTGCCAGCATAGATTGTTAAGCAATCAGCGGTCTGATACTTTAGTAGACTTCTTCTAAAGTCATACGTGTACATGGTTATAAAGATTAATGGTCGAAAAGGTGTTGCTCAAAGTGTTGTAGTAGAACATATCAAGATATCGAATTGATAGGTTAATGAGGATTAACCGGCCAAGTGATGAGCTGATAAAATAGTTAAAAGTAATCAGTTTGAATCTCTTATTGCTCGTAAGGTTAGCTAATTGATAAACAATGTTGTTTAGAATATAATATGAAGGTCAAGTATGTCTTGGTCTAACGAACACGCATGGTGATGCATTACAAAGAACAACATTAACCTTAATCCATTACTAGAATATGAAACGACTTTAAAAAATTACTTGCTAAATTTCCAGATACTTTAGATTGCAAATTGTGTGCTTTTCCCCTCTTTTAACCAGAAGATGATCACACGTTAAACATTTTACAAAGAAATAATTGAAGGCACCAAACTCAAAAGAGGCTGCAAGAGATGTCTATTATTGTTTAACAGGTTTGCTAAGACATTTATCCCAACTATGGCATGTAAAAACAGTTCGGAGAACCCGTATTACACTCAGAATAAGGATATGAGCCTCAGCAGTGAGCCGCAATCAATTCCCTCGAGCCGTTTTCAAGTCGAATCTGGCCAAGCTGAGAAACAAGACTCAAATGTGATGACATTTGATGAAGCCTACCCAATATCAAATCCAAAAATTCATGGTAAACTTGGTCTTATTTTACTTGTTTACATGTTGAAAATATTTGGCGATTCGGTATATGAGGCTATTGGGACCTACTTAAAGTCATCTCATAAAAACGGATTTGGAAACTCCTCAAATATTTTCAACCTCGATAAAAGTATAGTCATTTTCTTGATTCTAGTGATTGGTTCAGCCAGCTTGGTTTCCCGGCTCTTCTTAACATTAGCACTCCAATGTGAGGCTAGAAAATTCATCTCCAGTGTATTGCTTTTCAATACAGCCATGTCTTGGATCATGGTTATTGGTGTCTTGTTCATTAAAAAGTGGCTGGCTCCTGTTTTTGCATTCATTGCAATTTACAACACTGTCTATTTGGTGTTAGTGCAAGATGAGGTGACGTTATTTTCAAAGACTTTTACAATTGTTAGAGATGTTGCTAAATCCAACCCTTCCGCGACTACAGCTTCAACTATTGGATTAATGGCATCTGCTTCCTTGGTGATATTAACTGCGTTCACAGTATTATCAGCTCATTGTAAGTATGATTTCAATGAGGGAATTTTTATATGCAGTACAAGTGACGATTTGTTTGAGAGCCTTTTCTCATTAACGATACCAGTAGGGTTTTTTTGGTCTGAAGTCATCAAGAATATCACCTATTCTACTGTGTCAGGTGTGTATGGATCTTGGTTTTACTATTCAGGTTCTGGTAAAGCGATGCCTTCCGATTCTACATCTGGAGCTTTCAAGAGAACCATGAGGTATCTTTTGGGTTCCATTGCAATTGGGTCATTGTGTGAGACTTTTAAATTTGTTTTTCTTTTTGGAGGTTGGTTATTCATTTTCCGAAGTGATTTGAACTGGGGAACAAGTTTTATGAGCTTCGGTTATATTTCAATCTCCGAGAAATGTTTTTTTCTTGATTGTGTATTGGATTTTGTGAATTCATCCATGATTCTTTACAGACAAGAATACCTAAGCAGTGTCCAGGCTAATTGGAAGCTTCTAAAACATGGGGATTTGAGTGATTCCAGCTATTTCTCAAAAAATAGGGAATTTTTTATGTTAGGATCTTATTCTACAGGTTGCTTTGCATCTTTGGTTGCTTGTTGCTACCTTCAATACATTCAACCAGCTTTTTTGGTGGAATGCAGTCTTTATCCTTTCATGGTTCTTGCGTTTGCTTTAAGCTTGCTAATTTTCAGAGTCTCCACTATTCCTCTTAGTGCTGGATTTCCTGCTATGTTTATTGCAATAACCAAGGACCCTGATGTTTTTCGGCAATCACAACCTGAAGTTTTTGAAGTAATCAAACAAGCATTACCTGAAGTTGGCAACAAGCTCGATCCATGATTTGTTGAATTATCGAAACTTTGCTATAAGAGATTGGAAGCCAACAAGGTTACTCGTGTCAAATTAATCGCAAGAGCAAGCTTTCTTTCTCCCTTTTAACTATCCCCATTTCATCTCAGAAGTGTTGAGGAGCGACAAAAATACATATTTGCTTAAATGTATAATGACAAATCTGAATGTGAACCCTGACATCTTCATAATGATGTTACTTAGTTCAAATCTGACAAGAGCTTGGAATATATTTATTTCTCCTCAATCTTTTGTTTCAACTTTTTGTTTTGCATGACTTAAATTTTGAGGTTATTGTATTAAATAGTTATATTTATAGCGACATCCTAGACACACACTTCCTTAACAGAATACAGAAAAGTATAACGGGGAGGTTTCTTCAACTTTTGTTGTGTGAATAAAAATAGAGAGATCTGATCATCTGTCAAGTTTGATTCTGCGGAATTTTTAACAGAGACCCAAAGACTAGGACGTCAATGGATTGAGAAACCTATATAGGATGTTGCTGTTGAAGAAGGAAAAGCGAAAGAAAATTAGCAAGATCAATTGCAGCATTTGAAAGATTCAGTGAACTCAATGTCCAATAACTAAATCACATCCTATTATTTCACTGCAACAAAAAAATGTTTCATCATTATAAAATGATGGCTATACAGCAAATTGCTAGTGTGAGTAAAGATAATTCTGATTTCGATGTTCCATTTTCAATCAGAACAGAGCTGCTCCCATTGCGCGATGTTGCAACAGCTAGGTTTTCTGGGCTCTGGCCAGAATTTATCGAAGAGGCTGTGAGGCTTTCTGATGCTTGAGTTTCTATGGCGGCTGAATTTGATTGGGTCTGAGTTTGCGAATTGGATGAGTCTGCTTTAGAAAATCTGAAGGTGAATCCAGAGTCTATTTGAATGTCTTGCACTTGACTAACTTGATTGTGAAAACTCATGGGAGGCTGCTCAACTAATCCTGAATATATGCCAGCATCAGTAAACGCATGATTGCCCTCAGTTAGTGTTTCCAAACCTACTGAGAAAGGTACGTTGTAATGTGGGGAAGATTCAACAATGATGTCCATCTCAGCTGTAGCCTGGGCAGCTACCACATCCAAAGTTATTATTGAAGGAAGGCTGTTCATTTCTGTGAGCTTGTGAAGGTTCAGTGTTAGTTAGCTATCTGAAGTAAGGGACCTGTCCAGGTTTTAAGACGAGACAAACTCAGGAACCAAGTGTTTCGAACTGTAAAATTCAAAACGTTAATACGTGTTTAGGTTCTTTTTGTTTGAGATAAGCGAAAGCAGCTCTTTTCTTGGATGTTCACGCTAACTGAACAATTAATGGGGGGAGGTTACAATTTTTATGTTGAAATAGTATTGAATTTGTCCAGAATGATGGCTTTTGTTACAAATAAATGCAGGATTCTTAGTTGATGTGAATGATTTATGTCACTCGTAAATGTAGCCAGCCGTTTTAGGTTCGGTCTTATGCAGGTACAATTTGACAATTGTCAACTTTCTGGGTAGATAAAACGAAGGACATTATTGAACAAATAGTGAAAGAATTGTCGCTGTTTGTATAAAAAGCTGATATGACATCTGGGAATTCGACTAATAGTCGGTCATTGAAGATATACACCAAATTGGTGTATCTCAAAGACAGAGTAGTTTTTTAACTAAAATAGGTCAGATCACCACCAAAAATGGTAACTTGAAACAAGTTTTTGTCTGTAATTAGATTAGGAATGTAAGCATGTTTCATATTTTCTTAATTAATACACATCACGTGTTAGCCCTAATTTTTGAATCTTAGGGTTAGAAAATAATTGTTGGGTTTGGGTTTCCTTCCTGAATAGGATGGAGATGCAAACCCACACTCAATAAAATTTCATTTTTATTTTTCAACTTTTTATACCTTCAACAAAAAAGTAAGTGAAGAGGAAAAACAATGGAATACTGGTCATTTTCGTGTACTAACTGTTAGTGGGAGCCTATAAGTACCTTGAGGAGATTCACCGAAAGAAGCAGTCTGACGTTCTCCGATTCTTGCTTCGAGTTCGATGCTGGGAGTACCGACAGCGAAAGGCCATTCACCGAGCCTCTCGACCTTCCCGACCTGACAAGGCTCGACGACTTGGTTACAAGGCCAAGCAGGGTGTTGTCATTTACCGAGTCCGAGTCCGACGAGGTAACCGAAAGAGACCTGTCGCCAAGGGTGCTAACTACGGTAAGCCCACCAACCAGGGTATCAACCAGCTCAAGCTTCAAAAGTCCTTGCGAGCTGTTGCTGAGGAGCGTGTTGGCCGAAAGATCCCCAGTTTGCGAGTTCTCAACTCTTACTGGATCAACCAGGATGCTACTTACAAGTTCTTTGAGGTCATCCTTGTTGACCCCCAGCATGTTGCCATCCGAAACGACCCTCGATACAACTGGATCTGCAACCCTGTCCACAAGCGACGAGAGGCCCGAGGTCTTACTGCTGCTGGAAAGAAGTTCCGAGGTATCAACCGTGGACACAAGTTCCACAACACCCAGGCTGGTCGACGACACACCTGGAAGTTGCAGAACACTCTTTCTCTCTGGCGATATCGATAAAGTGCTTGATATTTTCAAGCATTTTTCTTTTTTAAAATAGTCAATAAAACTGTTCAGATTGAGAGCTGTAATGAGAGATGGGAAAAGTCGGGTAAACTAGTAGTTGATGATTATATGGACTTGTAAAAATCAATTTAAAGAGGTTGCAAGTCTTGATTCTAGTAGGATTCTAGTAGGATTCTAGTAGGATTCTAGTAGGATTCTAGTAGGAGTGTAGATAGCTTGCATATTTAAAAGACTTTGGGTCATAGTTGGATGCTGCTGTTGCTCACATTCAATAGGAATGGTAGCTGTTCATGCTCAATCAGCATGGCAGCTGTTGACGTTGATTTGGTTTAGGATCTACGACATTGTTATATGTAAATTTAGCTAATGTGTAATGTTTCGTCGGTCATTGCACCACCTGCCATACGGGACCACGATGGGAACCCTTAGGATCAAAGATCCAGATCAAGCGCTGCACCCAAGACCGATTAATTTGATCTCCAGATTATCTACTAGATGGCTATTACTATGTCCTGGGCACTGCCGCAAGGGTATGCCTCGTAGGAATGCTATACCATGATAACTGTGAAATTTGCGTTAAGTTGAAGAGAGTCTCGAGACCATATTTATACGGGGTTGGAGCCGGGTAACTTGACATATAAGGAAGCACAAGGTTCACCTGACAAACTAACAATTTATTAAGGTAAGAAAATATTTGGTATACGAGTATAGATGGTCACAAGAATCCCTAGCCTAACTTTAATGATGCTACGATTGTGCCTTGGATTTACTTAATCTGTGCGTTATCTACATGTGCATTTATAACCTGTTTACAACTGTACTGCCACGACTAGTCTGCCGAGCGGTGGCTATTGGTGGATATACTTTTTGACAAAAAAAAAGCCTGTCTTGACTTTCAATATAATCTGTAAACCTTAAATTGAAAGTTTATTTTGACTCTAAAATTCTGACCTGGGTCTAATTTTTGTGAAATATTTGCACTTTACCAATGCCAGATCGTCAAAAAATTGCCATTCTCTCGGTCTACGACAAAACCGGCCTTTTGGACTTGGCTAAGGGTTTGGTCAAGAACCAAGTAAGAATCCTCGCCTCTGGTGGAACTGCCAAACTCATTCGAGAGGCTGGTTTCCCAGTCGAAGATGTTTCAGCCATCACCAAGGCACCTGAAATGCTGTCTGGACGAGTCAAGACTCTGCATCCTGCTGTCCATGGAGGAATTCTTGCTCGAAACATTGAATCTGACGAAAAGGATTTGTGTGATCAAGGAATTGATAAAGTTGACTATGTCGTCTGCAACCTCTATCCTTTCAAGGAAACTGTGGCCAAGATTAATGTGACTATTGAGGAGGCTGTGGAGGAGATTGATATCGGAGGAGTGACTCTTCTGCGAGCTGCTGCCAAAAACCATGCTCGAGTGACCATTCTTTCTGATCCCCGAGATTACCATGAGTTTCTCAGTGAGCTTGACGAGGGAGAGATCTCTCTTGAGAGCCGAAACAAGTACGCTCTCAAAGCCTTTGAACACACTGCTGAGTATGACACTGCTATTTCTGACTTTTTCCGAAAGCAGTACTCTGAAGACATTTCTCAATTGCCTTTGCGATATGGTGCTAACCCTCACCAAAAGCCTGCTCAAGCTTTTGTTACTCACGGCGAGCTTCCCTTCAAGGTCTTGTGTGGCTCTCCTGGTTACATCAACCTTCTCGATGCTCTCAACTCGTGGCCCTTGGTGAAGGAGCTCTCTGCCTCTCTTGGTCTTCCTGCTGCTGCTTCTTTCAAGCATGTTTCTCCAGCAGGAGCTGCTGTTGGCTTGCCTCTCTCTGATGTTGAGAAGAAGATCTACTTTGTCGAGGACATTCAGAATCTCTCTCCTTTGGCCAACGCTTATGCTCGAGCTCGAGGAGCTGATCGAATGTCTTCTTTCGGAGATTTCATTGCTCTCTCCAACATTGTCGATCTCCCTACTGCTCAGATCATTTCTAAGGAGGTTTCTGATGGTGTGGTTGCTCCTGGTTACGAACCTGAAGCCCTTGAGCTTCTTAAGAAGAAGAAGGGAGGAAAGTACTGCGTTTTGCAGATCGACCCTAACTTCACTCCTGACAATGTTGAGACTCGACAGGTTTATGGCGTTTCTCTTCAGCAGAAGCGAAATGATGCTGTCATTTCTTCCAGCTCTTTCAAGGAGATTGTTTCCAAGAACAAGAACCTTCCTGAGCAAGCTCTCATTGACTTGACAGTTGCTACTATCTCTCTCAAATACACCCAGTCTAACTCTGTGTGCTATGCCAAGAATGGTATGGTGATTGGCCTGGGTGCTGGTCAGCAATCTCGAATCCATTGCACCCGATTGGCTGGTGACAAGGCCGATAACTGGTGGTTGCGACAGCATCCTCGAGTTTTGGGTTTCAAGTGGAAGAAGGGAACTAAGCGACCTGAGAAGTCAAATGCCATTGATCTTTATGTGTCCAACCAAATTCCCACTGAAGGAATCGAGAAGGAAGAGTATGAATCCAAGTTTGAGGAGATTCCTGTTCCTCTTACTGCTGAGGAGCGAAAGGAGTGGCTTTCTCAGAATACCAAGGTTGCTCTTTCATCCGACGCATTCTTCCCCTTCCCAGACAATGTCTACCGAGCTGCCCGATCCGGAGCCAGCTACATTGCCGCTCCCTCTGGATCGGTTCAAGATGAAGCTGTGTTTGCTGCTGCTGATTCTCTCAACATGGTTTATGTTGAAAACAACATTCGTCTTTTCCATCATTAGTTTGATATATGCAATATAAGTCGATTGTCCAATACCTATAAGTTGTCCAATACCTATAAATCGATTGTCCAATACCTATAAGTTAGTTTTCCAATACCTATAAGTTGATTGTCCAATAAACGGAATGTAATACGTATAGCTAGTAATTATATCTATCTAATACTATAATACTAGATATGCCTGAGGTTAGCGATGAGCCCTTGATATATCTTTGACTTGGTTAGATCTTCTGACTCAAGCGATTCTGACTCAAGCGATTCTGAGCCAGACACCTACCAATGTGACCTTGTCTGGTTCTTGTGAGCCTGCTTCGCTGAAAGTCTAGTCTCAGTTATGGTATTAGTTTCGGCTCCGGTCACAATCCACAATCCTGGCCGCAATCCGCAGTCCTGATCTCAATCCACAATCCTGGCCTCAATCCACAATCCTGATCTCAATCCACAATCCTGATCTCAATCCACAATCCTGATCTCAATCCACAATCCTGATCTCAATCCACAACCCTCATCTCAACTTTGACAACTACGACTTCAACTCTTGAGCCAAAATATCGGCTTGGTTGATCTTCCCTAAATGGAGGTTTCGTGTGACCTGGATATCAGCAAGAGTCTTTGAACTCAGAACATTAGAGGCAGCCTCGTCAAACAAGACGTATTCTGTTTCTGTTAATGGCAAATTGACTAACTTCCAGAGCTGGTCCTTATTCGACTCAACCAGCCACTCAAACCATTTTGATTGGGCTTCAGGGGATACAGATCGAAGCACAATCAATAGTCTTAAAGGATTAATCTGACCCAATTGAGTGGCATAAATCCGACAGACTTCTTCATCGTTCAAAGAAACATGGCAGTTGTCGATATACTTGACCACCAACTCGGATTGATTAGGTGCATTAAAAGCAGTCAACGCCCTGACAATATATAGAGGGTAAGTGGCATGTGTGCCTGGATAAACAAACTTGTCCACAGCTACTTCAACCAGACCCTGGTCAAGGGCATAGAATCCCTGAATAAAGTGTTGGTATGACTTTGGAAGAACCACACTCTGGGCATATTCTTGAGCAACCTCTCCCAAATGTAGCATCAAAAAATACAGCATACAGTATTGTTTGAGCTGATCTTGTTCTGTTTCAGAGTCAGGGGTGTCTGCCTCGATCAGATCCACCAAGCTGAGTAGATCATCAGTTGACTTGGGAGGATACAGGTTCTGAATGGAACCAGGCCCTATTAGCTCCTCAAAAAGCATCTCAAAGCCGAGCTGATGGTTTGGAAGAAGAAACTTGTTCTCATTGAGTTTCTGATTCTTTTGCTTATCGTATTGGAATGGGAATTGGTTGATGATTAGTTTGGCTAGAGAGTCCATTAGGTCGTGATAAACTTTGAAAAATTGCCCAACTTAACTGAGTCCAACTTGTAGAGATTTCCATATTATCTTTATGAATGATAAATGATCTTAAAGAATTATACTGTTATGTAAAAACTGGTCTGCCGTGACAATTCTCGTCGAAGAATGTCAGTCGAATTGACTCTACATTCAGTCGAATTGACTCTACATTCAGTCGAATTGACTCTACATTCAGTCGAATTGACACTACATTCAGTCGAATTGACTCTACATCCAGTCGAATTGACTCTACATTCAGTCGAATTGACTCTACATCCAGTCGAATTGACACTACATTCAGTCGAATTGACTCTACATTCATTCGAATTGACACTACTCTGGCAGAACTTAGTGCTCAGGGCTTTCCAGGCTCTTGTAAAGAGTAGACTCTACCTGATACATCAATGTCAAAACATCCATGTCCCCAAACGGAAATATCTGAGACTGAAGAAATCCAGCCACTCCTTTAGCACGGTCGATCCAGTAAAAGCTGTTGATAATTCCACACCACCAAACACTATTTGGTCCTCGGCCAGAATCGGTAGGTTCAATGGTTTGAAAAAACGATATTCCCCAGCCTTGTGGGGCTTTTCCCTGAGGGTAAAACTCGTCGACAGAATTGGTGAATTCTGGTCTAGTGGATTTGACTGGACGTCGAGAAAAGTCGGGCCATTGGGGGATTTGATTGGTAAACATGAGATCTACAGTTTCTTTGGCAAGAATTCGTTTCCCAGTTGGAGCATATACTCCATCATTCAACAAAGCAGACAATATCTTGGTATAGTCAACTCCAGTTCCAAAGAAACCTGCTCCAAACGATTCAAACAGAGAGGAGGGGTCCTCCAAAGGAGTCTTGTATGTATGAGGTCGTTCCTTGTAGCTTCCAACACCATTGACCACTGTCTTTTGGTGGAGTTTAGCAAGTTTGCTTTTCATGGCCTCGTCAGGCCGCAAAGAAATATCCTTGATGCCCAAAGGTTCGAAAATGTTTTCTGCAACGAGCTCTCCCAACGACTTTTTGGTCAGTCGACTCATCACTTCTCCTGCCCAGTCCATGCTGACACCATATGCCCAATCTGTACCAGGCTCAAAGATAAGAGGAGTCTGAATAGTCTCCCGCTTCCCAATTAGTTCATCAAGGGTAGAGAAGGCCTCGTCCAAGTCTGAATGGAAGTAGGTATAGGTGAATCCTGCAGTGTGTGTCAGCAACATTCGAAGAGTGATTCGGTTTTTCTTTTCAACCAGTTTTAGCTCTCCATCCACCCGTTTCAGGATTTTCACCTCCTTCAGCTCAGGGCAAAGCTCCTCGATAATGTCGGCATCATCTAAGCCAATCAGCCCTTTTTCCACTTGCTGCATCACACAAATAGCTCCAATAAGCTTGGAGCACGATGCCAGCCAGCAGATTGCATCGGTGGTCATGGGTTCCTCGGACTCTGCGCCGATTTTTCCACCAGCAGTTGACACCACTAGCTCTCCTTTTCTGTTGACAATATTGAGAACAGCCCCTGGGATGCTGTTCGGAGAGCAGGCATTTTGCACGAGCTTTGCAATTGAGCTCGCAGTGTCTTGGGAGATTGTAGTCATCAAGTCCGTTGAGCAGAAAAATCAGTTTGAATCAATACTCAATGTGTCGTTATCAAGTCCTTAAAAACACAACTTGACAAGCAGTTGAAAGCGGACTTAAGCGGCAATTGAGTACATAGCAAGCTCAAGAACCCTGCTTTATATACATTGAAAAAAAAGCACTGTTGGGTGCATTCATTCCATTGGGCATCTTGCAGGGTGCTTTTTCAATTTTGACTTCAATGCATGCGGGGTACTGCTCGATTATGCGGGAATTGTCAGTAAGGGTCTTCGGCCTTAAAAGAGGAATTGCCATGGCATTGATGAATAGAAGATATGTAGAAGGGGAGTTTGTAGCTGGATTGCATTCTTTGGAGTGGATGTCGGGTCAATAGGTCTAAAAATTTATGTAGAGCTGACTTGACATTTATTGGAGAAGTCAATTTGGATGCATATACCGAAATGATCAGGACATTGCAGTGAGGAAGAAGAAATAGCTGGGACTTGAAAACAAGAGCTTGAATATTGCACAGAACAGAGATTGACATTATTCGATTACCAGAGTCATTGATAGTACGTTTTTAAATATGTTTCAAGACCAATCTAGTTCACGTGATGTTATAGTACCCAACCATTTCTTACACGTGACGTAAACACTGGAGAAGTCATTACAAGAAGGCATTACGTCAACATGCCGACCCTACCCTAACTATTTCCACCAATCAACGTTGACCAATTGGGTATTAGCTTGCGGTCTGACAAACACACAGTCAGACCTGGAAATACGCAGGCTTTCCTATCCGGTCAGCTTTGGAAGCTTGATTGATGAAAATTTCAAACCTTAAAACGGGTGAAAAAGTGCCAAATTTTAAAAAAATAAATAAAAAATTGAAAAAAGAAAAAAACTACATCTAAACTAACCATGCCACCGAAACGGAACGAAGTTAAGGAGGGCGACAAAAACACACGTATTGCCATCGTGAACCAGGACAAATGCAAGCCTAAAAAGTGCCGTCAGGAATGCCGAAAGGCTTGTCCGGTCGTTCGAACTGGAAAACTTTGCATCGAGGTCACACCCGACTCCAAGATTGCATTCATTTCCGAGTCTCTGTGTATTGGTTGTGGTATCTGTCCCAAAAAATGCCCCTTCGGAGCTCTTCAAATCATTAATTTACCCACCAACCTCGATTCTGAGGTCACACACCGATACTCCGCCAACTCCTTTAAGCTCCATCGACTGCCAGTTCCTCGACCTGGACAAGTATTGGGATTAGTGGGAACCAATGGTATTGGAAAATCTACAGCTCTCAAGATTCTGGCAGGCCGCCAAAAGCCAAACTTGGGTAAATATGACGACCCCCCTGCTTGGAAGGACATTTTAGCCCATTTCCGAGGTAATGAGCTGCAAAATTACTTCACTAAGGTACTTGAGGACGACCTCAAGGCCATCATCAAGCCCCAGTACGTTGACAATCTTCCTCGTGCTATCAAGGGCCCTCTTCAAAAGGTTGGAGAGTTGCTTGAGGCAAAGAAAGGTCGAGAGGATGACTACCAAGACATTATCAAAACCTTGGAACTCCAGGGGGTCATGAACCGAGAAGTGTCTCTTTTGTCTGGAGGAGAGTTGCAGCGATTTGCTATCGGTATGACTTGTGTTCAAAAGGCTGACGTTTACATGTTTGACGAGCCCTCATCTTATTTGGATGTTAAGCAACGTCTACATGCTGCCACTATGATTCGATCTTTGATCGACCCCACAGGATACATTATTGTCGTGGAGCACGATCTTTCAGTCTTGGATTATCTCTCTGACTTTGTCTGCATTCTCTACGGTGTTCCTTCAGTCTACGGTGTGGTTTCTCTTCCATCATCTGTCCGAGAAGGTATCAACATTTTCCTTGACGGTCACATTCCCACTGAGAATTTGCGATTCCGAACTGAATCGCTACAGTTCCGAATGGCCGATGCCACTGACCTGATTGATCTCGATCAATCTCGATCATTCCAGTATCCTTCCATGAGCAAAACCCAAGGAGACTTCAAGCTCAATGTTGAGAATGGAGCCTTCTCTGATTCTGAGATCATTGTCATGATGGGTGAGAATGGAACTGGAAAGACCACCTTATGTCGACTTTTGGCTGGAGCCATAAGCCCTGATGAGGGATCCAAGGCTCCCAAGCTCAATGTTTCTATGAAACCCCAGAAGATTGCTCCCAAGTTCCAGGGCACTGTCCGACAGCTTTTCCTCAAGAAGATCCGAGCTTCCATGCATCATCCCCAGTTCCAGACAGATGTTTACAAACCATTACGAATCGATGATATCATTGACCAAGAGGTGCAGAATTTGTCTGGTGGTGAGTTGCAGCGAGTTGCCATTGTGCTTGCTCTTGGTCAGCCAGCCGACATTTATCTTATTGACGAGCCTTCAGCATATCTTGATTCCGAGCAGCGTATTATCTGTTCCAAGGTCATTCGACGATTTATTTTGCACTCCAAAAAGACAGCTTTCATTGTTGAGCACGATTTCATCATGGCTACATATCTTGCTGATCGAGTCATTGTTTTCGACGGTAAGCCTTCAGTGGAGGCCACTGCTCGTCAGCCCGAGTCCTTGTTGACTGGTTGCAACCGGTTCCTCAAAAATCTTAACGTTACATTCCGACGAGATCCTACCTCCTACCGACCTCGTATCAACAAGCTTGACTCGCAGATGGATAAGGAGCAAAAGTCTTCTGGAAACTATTTCTTTTTGGATGACAATGAGGCTTAAGGGGAGTTGAGTGGAAGTATTGTGGAGGAGAACTAGATGGAAAAAATAGTTGGAAGAAAAGATGGAAAGTGATTTTGGGAAGGTAAGAAATAGCTGAATACGAGCAGATAGGTAAAAAGAAAATGAATAGAGAGATGAAGAATAGAACAGTACAGAGGGAGAATAGAACAGTAAAGAGGGAGAATAGAACAGTAAAGATGAAGAATAGAAAATATAAAATAAAGAGGAAGAATAGAAAATATAAAATAAAGAGGAAGAATAGAAAATATAAAATAAAGAGGAAATAGCAGAGATTTCAAGAAAATTCAATTGATGTGGTGAAGACCAAGACTGCAATTCACACCCATTTAGACTCTAAAGTGAAATTCCAACCTCTCGAGGATTAAAGTTTCAGTCAACCAACCAAGTTTCACTTTTTTCAATGACTGGTAAGCGAGCTTTGATGACTGATGTGATAGCCCAGGACCTTGGGTAGATTGAAATACGGCCCGCTAACATAGAACATCAACGACCCGAGCTTGTCTCTTTTGATGACATTGATTATAACGACTTTCGAGCTGTGCGAGAGGCACAGGCCTCTTATACTCGAGAGCAACTGATTCGACTAGAGGCTCTCAAGACCGTTAGATATGCATTGGAGAAGTGCTACGAGCAATCGGGTTCTAACCAGGCTGAAAACTGCAAGAACTTGGCCGAACAGTATTTGGACATGCTTCCTACTCACAAGTTACAGGGATATCTAGGGTATCAACGAAATGATCCCTCTAAATAATGCATATTTTAATGTATCGAATATTGAATATACACGCTGTAAGGGTTTTCTAGCAAAGACTATAAAGCGGCTTTGAGCCGAACTTGTGATATCGAGGTTGGCTTGGTGAGACAGAAAAGACTTTGAACTAAGAGTGTGCAACTCTGATATGGGATTGGGAAGTGAGACTGTGAATTGTGGTTGTGAAAAATACTCAGAACAAGACAGAAAGCCACCTTAGCATGCGTTGATCCTCCGTCTCGACCGATATGACGTGATTTTCAGCTGGTTGATGTAGTATTTACTCCAATAGCATTACCGAGAGCATTGAACTGGGTAACAGACTGGTTTAGGGCCGGTCTAGTTAGAATCGGCCAGAAGAGATTTTTCTTGTTTAGTATCAACTGTTTTAACTTGTTCAGTATCAACTTGGTCAGAATCAACCTGATCAGAATCAACTTGGTCAGAATCAACCTGGTCAGAATCAACCTGATCAGAATCAACCTGGTCAGAATCAACCTGGTCAGAATCAACCTGGTCAGAATCAACCTGGTCAGAATCAACATGGTCAGAATCAACCTGGTCAGAACCAGCCTGGTCAGAACCAGTCTGCTCAGAACTATTCAATCGCCCACATGCTGGACATTGATAGGTGATTTCCTCAGCAGTCTTGCCAAATGGAGCAAGTCCATTGTGAGTGCCACACGGACAAATCAAAGCATACCTGTTCTGCGGAGAGCTTTCGTCTTCCCCCACCAACAAATCCAAGACCCTATCCATCCAAGTTCGCTTACTAGGAGAGAAATTAGGAGCTGTCTTTGGTCCATTTGGATTCTGGAACTTCGTGGGATGAACGGTATGCAAAGGATGTCCAATGGGATGGGACTTGGGATTCATGGAATGAGCCACAGAATGAGCCACACCAACGATTTCAGGTTTATGGCTAGAGTTGGCAGGTTTGGATTTACCGTTTTTCAGCTCCTCGTTCTTGTCTTTCTCTTTCTGCCCTCCATATTTATCCACCAGCGCCCTGGTAGAATCGTAATTTGTAGCCTTCTTCAATTCCTCAACCTTGCTCTTCTGCTGCGCCAACAGATCAGCCTCCCTGGCTTCGTCAAGATGCACCAGCCGTCCCAACACCAACTCTAGCAAAAACCGTATGGCGTAAATCAATACTGGGCTAGCCAGCGCCACCACCAGGGTCACTGCAGATTTCTGCTTCTTGACCAACACAAGAGCCAAGTAAATTGTATAGAAAAACAACGAGTACAGCGTAAAGAGACCCTTGTACCGTCGGAGACGTACCTTTCGGTTCCTGAGCCGATTTTGGACATGATTCAATCGAGCCTCCAGAGCCTTCAGCTCCCGCCCGTAATCCTTAGAGGCTCTTTTCTATCGTTAGCTGGTCCATGTCAATTGAAATTGCCGCCACACTCACTTTCCACAATCCAAAAAAAGTCATATTCAAGTAGCAAGGTTGAAAGTAAAAAGTAAGAAAAGTGTCAATTTAGTGGGAAATAGAGGAATATTGCAAGACTGAATCGGAAGCCACGGGACAAATAAATTACATAATCACAACAAGCACAAGCATTAACCAAAATATCAGTCACTATATACACTACTCTACTGGTCCTGAGCTCAAAGAATCAAAAGCCTGACGAAGAGCGGCAGGAGGCTCCATCTGAAGCAAAAGAGTCAACATGGCCATAACCTCCCGGCTGATGCTCTGGTCATAAATGTTGAGGAGATCAGCGGGGTTGGGATAAACAGCCACAGCTCGGTAATAGCAAATGGCAGCATCGACAAGACCTCCTTGCTGCATGGCGGCATCTCCTTGAGAGATCTGCTGAATGAAATGTTGCTCTCGCTCTCTGGAATCAGTAGGCAAGGGTTCGGACTCTAAGGAGGCCCGGAACTTGCCGACTAACTCTTCCTTTGCAACATCCATTTGTCGCTGAGCATTGGCCTTTGCATCCTTCTCGATCTGCTTGTTGCTTTGACGCAACTTTCTTCGGAATTCGGGATCATGACGTCGTCGGTAATCAAAGTAAACCACGTAGGAAAGGGCGCAGACGGCCACTGCCGTTCCCACAAATGTAGAGGTCTTGGTCATGTTGGAAAATACTTGAGTGAAATTTCATCTTTAGATTTCTTGGACAGGGTTAGGGTTGCTCATCGATGAAGAGAGAAGGTCAAAAAAAACGAAAAAAAAAGTATAGTGGAGAGAGAAGAGAGTAGTATATAATCAAAGAGAGGCTCAATTGCACCATTGGGTATTAGATAGTCGGGCAATCGGTAGTCAGTAGTCAGTAGTTGCAGTTATATGCCAAAGTTAGTGGTTAGTGGTCTGTAGCTCGACAAGGGGATCAATAGCCGGTGCAGTCAAGTCAAGAAAGTTAAGACTTGAACTGAACATACAAATGGACACTGATAAGATACACATTCTCAATCTACTGTTTGAGCCATGCTCCCATTTACAGAAACTAGCCCTTCCGCTCATGAATGATGAACCCCTCGACCAGCTGATTGCCAAAGTTCGAAGCCAGTTGAGGATATTGGCCCAAAGTAATGATAACGAGACCATCAACGCCATAATCGGAGCCCATCCTCGACTAGGAGCTGCCAAAATCTCTTCGGACCTCAGTCGGACCGAGCAGAAATCACTCGAGGGCGACCAGACCCAATTGCTGGAGCTCAACGCTGCCTACGAAGAGAAATTTCCCGGGTTGCGATATGTGGTATTTGTTAATGGCCGATCTCGGCCTGATATTATACAAGATATGAAGAGCCGCATTTCCGAGGGAAACCGCCAAGCGGAGATAGAAAGGGGCTTCGAGGCGATGTGCGACATAGCCTTGGATCGGGCAAGCAAATTAAAGTAGATGGTTTAGTAAAAAAACTATACATTAGTCATTAATTACAAAAAGTAGTCGGGGGTTCTACGAGAAACACTGGGCTCTCCGGGTCGAGGACAAGGGTCGTACTGCAAGAATGAATTGGAAAGGTTTTCATCAACCTCCATAATTGCGGCTTGGTTTCCACACCGATAGCAGTAGTTGGGCGCAGAGAAAATCGTAACGACTTGTTGCTCATGAGCCCAAGCGTATCCCTCCATCACTAGCTGATGGGCACGGGAAATAAGAGAAAGATTATTTGTGTGATTGAATTGCTCAGAAATGTCAGCTCCAAATGTAAATCCCGCACCTCGGGGAGACATGCCCCATCCACCACGGTCATCGGGATCTGACCATAACAGATCACACATGGGGCCTTCATGTGGAACCTCCTGAACCCGATTCAGCTCCCGGATATTGTCAATGGTCTCAACCATAGGGGACAAGCCTCCATGAAGACAGAAAATTTGATTCTCCACTAAAGCAGTCACTGGGAAATAGTCAAACAGCGAGGTAAACAAACGCCAGACATTGGCATTGCCGTATTTTCGAAGACATTCATCGTAAAACCCATAGACCTGGGTGATTTGTCGAGACTCATGGTTACCTCTAAGAATAGTCAGTCGGTTGGGATATCGCACCTTCATTGCCACCAAATATGATACAGTTTCCACCGAGTAATATCCACGATCCACATAGTCGCCCATAAACAAGTAATTGGTATCTGGACATGGCCCACCGATCTTGAACAACTCCATAAGGTCGTGGAATTGGCCATGAACATCTCCACAAATTGTGACCGGAGCATTCACAGGCTGGACATTCTGCTCTCTTTTCAACACATCCTTGGCCATTTCACATAGCTCTGCCACATCCTCCTCAGAAAGAGGCTGGCACTCAGTCAACCGAGCAATCCAATTATCTAACTGGCCTCGACTCTGTTTAGTCAACTCCACAGGCTCGCCTTCGATCAAAGTCGCCTGACCCTCGCCCGCCTGTGACTTGAGGGGATCCTCCGATATATCCCGCATCAATACATCCGAGTCGGTCTCCATTTTGTGTCTTTTGATATTTTATTGGATCTTTTTTTCCCTTTTTCTAGATGCTCCTTTGAAATTGTTCTTCAAACTATCTGTTTTGCTTTATGCTTTGAACTCTGGCCCAAGATATTTATTCAAACTTGGTCAACGAATCCACTTCCACGGGGTTTGGCAAAGGTCTCAAGTTTCCAGTCCCAAATATGATCAAAATCAGGCGTATTGTTTTCAAGTGTGCTGTTGAAGATTAGGAAATAACCTTGTGCCAAATAGAGTTTTGGTGTCGAGTGAAATAGAGGAAGCATGACAACGTTTGAATGCCAAACATGAGAAGGAGCCTGGAGAGAAGTATGGTAGAGAAGTGCGAAAATTTAGCGGAAAAAAAAAGGGGAAAAAGACATCAATGTGTAGAGAAATATATGAGAGTTGCAACAATGGACAAGAAATTTACGTAAATAGCAAATCACTAAGATATCAATGGCAAAAAGCAATCCGATAATCAAAAAAAAACATAAACCTAACCTTCAAGGTCAAGCAATGTTGTACAGATAATAATGTTGTACAAATAATATTTGCTGTACTCACTCGCAGCATGTCTCAACTAGAAAATAGCTATAATTTTGTAAATCTCTTTAAACACTCGAACCGACCGTCCATAGATGCAAGGGCTGGTCTGTGCCATGACGTGTTTGACATTTCAAGTCGTCAATTGGCTTTGGACTACACCATTGATCCCAAGTGTCAACTGGCTACAATTCTGCAAAATCAAATTCAAGAGAAACAATTTGCTCAAAACTACGTAGAAAACCCCGTAGAAAGCGAACCAGACGGAGAAGAAACCTCTGGAGCGTGGCTTTGCGACCTGATTTGTTTTTCCAAGTGACGATTTTCCCGCTTACTCGGCTTCAATCACAGCTATGCATTACTCAAAAAAAAAATTGTATCACGTACTACTCATATGTATTACTCAGAGTATTGAGAAAAGGCATCAAAAATATCCGAATCGAGCTTCTCGAAATGAGCTCGCATGGCCTCCTCTCCGTCAGATGGCTCAAAGAACTTGGCCGATGAAACCCGATGCTTAATTTCCGTAGTCTTCTCAGAAAGCTTGGCCCAGTTGGCACCAGACGCAACTGCTCGCTGAGCTTCGTCATGATAAGTCATAAACGACTTCATCATGGCAGCAGTCTTCCACACAGGACAGAATGCGTCGTAACTTGAGTAACCATTTTGTTGTAAAAAGTCTTCCTTCAAAAGAGTAGCAACGTCCAAAGTCACCTTGTCAGTATCGGACAGAGAGGACTTTCCTACCAATTGCACCACAGTCTCAAGTTCTTCAGCGTTAGTCAAAATCTCCTTGATCTTATCTCGATTCAAGGGATAGTCAGCGTGATTGTCAGCATAATACTTGTTCAACACATTGGTGTACTTGGAATAGGATACAGATGTGTTGACTGAAGGGAAATGCTTTCGTTGAGCCAATTTCTTATCCAATCCCCAAAAGACCTGGGTAATACCAAGGGTTGAAGTAGTCACAGGATCAGAGAAATCTCCTCCAGGAGGGGACACGGCAGCAACAATGGACACAGATCCCTTTCGGCCGGGTGATCCCAATGCTGTTGCTTTTCCAGCTCGTTCGTAGAAAGAAGCCAACTTGGCTCCCAAATAGGCAGGGAAACCCTGGTCGGCAGGCATTTCTCCCAATCGGCCTGAAATTTCTCGCAAAGCCTCAGCCCATCGAGAAGATGAATCTGCAATCATGGAAACGTCCTTGCCCTGATCTCGGAAATATTCGGCAATGGTAATACCTGTATAAATTGATGCCTCTCGAGCTGCAACAGGCATATTGGAAGTATTGGCAACCAGAGTTGTTCGCTTCATAATAGGCTCCTCTCGTCCATCAACGACACAGTTGAGCTCAGGGAACTCCATCAACACTTCAGCCATCTCATTTCCTCGCTCACCACAACCAACATAAATAATAATGTCTGAGTTGGAGTACTTTGAAAGTGACTGGGAAATCACAGTCTTGCCACAACCAAAGGCACCGGGAATGCAAGTGGTTCCACCTTGAACCATGGGGAAAAGAGCATCCAACACTCGCTGTCCAGTCAAAAGAGGATAGTCGGCAGTTAATCGCTCATTAACAGGTCGAGCAACTCGAACAGGCCAGTCGTGGAAAAGGGAGTAGTTGTACTTCTTGCCATCAAATTCCACCTCCAAGACATTCTCGTCCACAGAGTATTGGCCTTTAGAAGCAATGTGGGTAATAGTACCTCGAGCCCGAGGAGGAAGCAAGATCTTGTGGTCAGAAACCAAAGAGTTTTCATACACAGATCCAAACACATCACCGCCCGAAATGTGGTCACCCACTTTAAGTGCTCCAGGAGTAAAATCGTATTTGATATTTCGGTCCAAAGCAGGAGCGTCAATACCTCGGGGAATGTAAATACTTTGCGACTTGTCCTTAATGGCCTTGAGAGGTCGTTGAATACCGTCGTAAATGGTCTCCATTAAACCAGGTCCAAGCTCCACTGAAAGAGGTTTGCCTGTTCGTGCAACAGGGTCTCCAACAGTCACGCCAGCTGTCTCCTCATACACCTGAATGGTTGCCTTATCACCCTCAATTCGAATGACCTCTCCTACAAGATTGTCGTGGCCAACCTTGACCAATTCGTACATGGCGCATCCGATCATATTTTCAGCCACTACAACGGGTCCTGAGACGGAATAAATGGACCCATATTCGCTTTCGTTATCAATGGAGAGCTTTTTCAGCTCTTTACGAGCATTTTCAATTGCACCAGCCTTTACCAGTTAGTATTGAGTATGCAGAAGAGTCTCCAAATTCAAACGAGACTTGACCTAGACAATCACTTACCATTTGACACTTGATGTTCTTCGAGGTTTGTGTTGGTGTAGGGCTTTCTAATAACACTCCTTCTTGCCTGCAACCCACTGCACGGGGTTAGGGTTACAATCCTCAAAAAGCTGGCTGGTTCAGACCAAGTTGACTTTGGGTTTTAACCAGTCCCCTTGCCCACACACACACACACACTCTCTCTCCCTGTTCACCCCGTTGTTTTAGTTTATCAATACAACCCTAACTTGATGGAACAAAAAAAAACTAGCTTCAAATGGTTTTGGCACCACAAAACACAACACGTGACTTTAGCTTACAACAGTCACGATTTCCAAATCAGGCAACCCTGTTGAACTCTTTGATATTTTCACTTTGATTCTTTTTGTACGACCAAACACCTAAAGATGGTGAGTAATGAGAGGAGTAAACAGAGCCCACGATGTGCTTTTCCCAATGATCTTTGATTGTTGTTGCTAGGCCATTTGTTGTGGAAAGAATATTTCATATTGGAGGAATTTCCGCTTCATGAGGATCTTTGACTTGTGATACCCAAACCGTGTTATCAAGGAAACTCAAGTGCTGGATTGACCATTCGACCATTTGACTATTTGACCGTTTGACTGCTTGACTATTTGACTGCTTGACTGCTTGACTGCTTGACTGCTAGCTGTTTAACTGTTTAATTTCATACTAACAAAAGACCAAGGTTAAGGCTTCCGAACTCTCTCGATTTTCCAAGTCCGAGCTCGAGGGCAAGCTTGTTGAGCTCAAGAAGGAGCTTGCTTCCCTCCGTGTCCAGAAGGCCGGTGGATCCTCCAACGGTGGACGACTTACCAAGATCTACGAAGTCCGAAAGAACATTGCTCGAGTCTTGACTGTTATCAACCTTACTCAGCGAGACCAGGTCCGTGAGTTCTACAATGACAAGAAGGCTATCCCCAAGGATCTCCGAGCCAAGCAGACTCGAGCTATCCGACGACGATTAACAGCCGAGCAGCTTTCCAAGAAGACCCTCAAGGCTCAAAAGAAGGCTATTCACTTCCCCCAACGACGATATGCCCTTAAGGCCTAGGTGTTGATTTAAAATAAAAAAGGCATTATTATTGATGGAGTTTATTTGTAGACACAATATATGGAAGTGTTGGTAGATTTGAGATACCAGTAAATCACTCACGTGACACACACAAGTACAAGACCTGCGGCTACGTAGAATCAATGGGTGTAAAGTGTCATTTTTTGCTGCTGTTTAACCAAAACCTAAAACTGACCTGTTTATTAGAGTGATACTCAAACTCAACTATTTTCTTGGGTACAGGTACACAAGTAAAGTCAAGCAAAGTTATGATCACTTCCCCACAAACGTTATTGCCGATCTAATATGAAAACAAAACAATGGATTGAACCATTCGAATATTATTTATGCCGACGAGCTGTCTCAATCTTGCTTTATTGTAGATATCTCCACTTCATAAGAGGTTGATTGGTCTTTCAGATTTAGACAAGAAAACTATGATTTCCGGAAAAAAATAGAAGACGTTAATTTTTTTTCTGCAAACTGACAGAAGCAAACGTTTGCAGAAAATAATTGATTCTCGGAATTATGGACTGCAGATTGGTATTGTGATTAGAGATTATTCTTAATTACAGTTTGTTACCGTAGTCTCTAATTGCTTTCAACGTTGATCGTTCTTCCAGATTTAGACAAAAAAAAACTATGTTTGTAGAAAACTACTGACAGAAGAAGACGTTTTCAGAAAACAGTTGATTGTTGGAATTGCAGACTGCAGATTGGTATTGTGATTACAGTCGCTAATTGCTTTCTTGCAGATATCTCCACTCCCTAAGACGTTGATCGTTCTTCCAGATTTCGACAAAAAAAGCCTATGTTTGTAGAGAATTACTGACAGAAGAAGACGTTTTTGGAAAACAGTTGATTGTTGGAATTGCAGACTGCAGATTGGTATTGTGATTAGAGATTATTCTTAAGTACAGTTTGTTATCGTAGTCTCTAATTGCTTTCTTGCAGATATCTCCACTCCGTCAGAGGTTGATCGTTCTTCCAGATTTAGACAAAAAAAAACTATGTTTGTAGAAAATTACTGACAGAAGAAGTCGTTTTCAGAAAACAGTTGATTGTTGGAATTGCAGACTGCAGATTGGTATTGCGATTTCAATCGCTAATTGCTTTCTTGCAGATATCTCCACTCCTCAGTTGATCGTTCCTTCCAGATTTAGACAAAAAAAAAACTATGTTTGTAGAAAATTACTGACGGAAAAAGACGTTTTTGGAAAACAGTTGATTGTTGGAATTGCAGACTGCAGATGGATATCGTGATTACAGTTTGTTATTGTAGTCGATACTTGGTACTATCGATCACCAACTAGCCAATATATAAAGACAAGAGATGCTCTCTTGAACTTATCTTTCAACAACAACAATGATTAACGGAAAATTCAACCTATTAACCTGTGTTCTGCTCTTTGCTTCTATTTCCAACGCTGCCCCCGTCCCTGACTATTCGAACGCTGGCCCCAGCATTAATGATATGGCCAACAAGGTAAAAGGAATTTTAACTTATTATTTACAGCACGAAGATATATCTCTCCTAGAGGCCGATTTAGATGAAGAACTACCACTAGTCGGGAAAGTACTCGGTTGGGACGACCCAATTGATCGCCCATAGGTAACTAGAAGTCGAATTTTGAAACTCTGCCACGATCTGCTACACTGGAATCAGTGGAACCTGATCTGTGACCTGGACTTCTTTGCCAACTGTGTTCAACCACTCAACCTATAGTTAAGTAACAGTAAGAGAATAATTAATAACCAGCACGTGTTTCGACGTTCAAACTAGTCTCGTGAACTTTTCCTAGTTCCTTTTATTGAATGGAACCCATGCACTCACAATAACTAGCTACCCAGCCAATATTAAGCAGCAACTTGCAATGGCTGAATCATGTACAAGTTAATCACCGAAGAGATTCTCAAAAGGAAACTAAGGAACTATATAGATAGTAGCTATGTCGATGAGAATGGCTGAGCAGAAGATAGCAATGGATTTGGTGGTCTATAAGAGAATGGCACTCTGGATCGAAATGTTAAATTCGGAATGATCACTGCTTGGGTCAACTCAAGACTTTTTGCTCGCTTTGGGCAAAATTTACGAGCCCTTCCAAATTTGTCATTGATCCCCCACAAACAACCACAACCACCACTGAGTCTGGTTTAAGTCCAGGAACCACCTCTCGAAGATGTTTGATTATGGCCAACGAAGCAGAACAAGCTGGCTCCACAACAATTCGCTGTTTTTCAGTAAACTCAATCAAAGCCGAAACAGCTTCATCGTCTGAGACCACTTTGGATCGAGTGGGATGCGATCGGGCTAACTCAAAAGCTCGATCACAGACCTTCACAGCACCCAATGACGTTGCAATGGAAGTGATTGCACTTAAAGTCACTGCCTTTCCAGCTTCCAAAGACTTATTAAGAGCATCTGCCCCTTCTGTTTCTGCTGCAACAACAATGGTGTCTTTCAGGTTGTGTTTTTGCAGACCCTCAACAATACCAGAGTATAAACCACCTCCACCAACACTACAAATAACTACAGCTGGCTCACTGGTGACTGGATTTGCAACTAGTTCATCAACCAAAGTTGAGTGACCTTTCCAAACAATGGGGTCATCGAAAGGATGGCAAAATATGGGTACAATTCCCTTTTTGACATGTTCAGGAATCAATTCATCGTTCAGATAAGCATTGGCTTCGGCCCAATGACTGCCCTTCACCAGTACCTGTGCTCCCGTTGCCCTCAATTTTTCAACCATATGGAGTTTGGTTGTAACAGGAACCACTACAGTGCAATCTAACTGATACAGACTAGCAGTGGTTGCCACAGCTAATCCTGCATTACCCCCAGAAGACGAATAAATACCAACTTTGGTGGAGTCATTAGCATTTTTCGCTTTTGCCTTATCTACACCCTCCTTGATGACATGAGATAGACCCCTGGATTTGAAAGATCCCGAGGGCTGCAAATTCTCCAACTTTAGAAAAACCCGACAGCCTGCCTCTTCGGAAAGCCATTTGGATTCAATAGTAGGAGTCTCAATATATCCAAGCATTTTTTTTCTTCTTTAGTTCAAACTTCAAGCTCGCGTGAGCCGAGACTCTAAATTAAATTTCAATGAAAGGTTAAAAGTTTAAATGCAAGCACCCTGAATGAACATTCCTAGAATTACACCTTCCAAATCGGGAATCTTCCACTCACTCAAACGACTCTAACTTCCATACAGTTACCCGGCTCTGAGCCTGGTGACTTAAAAAGCTCAAAGTGTATATTTTTCAATCATAGTTATTCCACCGAATCACAATGTAAGTATACATTTTGGATACTAGGCCATTGTACAATGCTAACCATAGGCGGGCTAAGTGGAGAAAGAAGAGAATGAGACGATTGCGACGAAAGAGAAGAAAGGTGAGAGCCCGATCCAAATAAGCGGTTTTTGCTAATTTGAGACTCGAAAAGGGCCTCCCTTGACTGTTTCAATGTTTTCCCGCTTGAGGATTGGCATATCCAGCGGCTAAAATATACTTATAATATATTCTACTGTTGGCAATTTGAACTGATAGATTAGTAGTGTGATGGGGTTGATTGATCTAAACCTCAATGTAGCTTGTCTCAATTAGTATTTTTGATATGGGTTACTACTTCAGCTCATTGGCAGCTCATTGGCGTGTGTTTTAATCAGCATAACAACTAGCACAGCGTAAATGTCCTCCAAACAGATTTTTTAAAGAGACCAACCGAGTTGATACCATACTTGCCGAGAGCCTCCTCAATGATGGCGTTGTCGGAAAGAGGGACTCGCTGCTTGTTGACCTTTCCGTGACCTCGCTTGTTTCTATCATGGCTTGGGTTACTACGATCTACTTGTAATACCATACCTCCATTTCAATTAAACAGTTCCAATTCAAGCTACCACTCAATCTACTTGAGGCCAGTTCTTATACTAAACAATTATAAATCCTCTTGCTTGGCTGGTTCCTCATCTGAATCGATTTCAAAGTCAACATCAATATTTCCTAGCTCAAGCTCCATATCGGACTCGCCAACAACATGATATGGCCGACGACGTTCAATTGGTTTCCGCCAACCGCCCAGCGACTGCAAGATTATTTGTCTTCTCTGTTTTCCTATTAGGAAATAAGTCAACCCAAATAGAATGAATAAAAATACCAAAGAAGCCCAGATTGGATTCCGACTCTTGTTGTTGATAATGTCCAGCCATTTCCGAGAGTTGGGTTCAGCGCCCTCAACGAACTCAGGCCGTTGTTGACCCGATATTTCTGCGCCATTAACAGTTATATTGTTAGCAAGAGTGTATTTGACTTGGCCAAGTTGATTGGACTCACTGGCAGCATACAACAAAGCTCTGCCAGTGGTCCAAGAGTATTTTTGCCCATTGATAATGTTGGCCGTTTGAAATGGGTCCAAAAAAGTGTTCGCTGAGCCTCCATTATCCGTCTCTTTCAGATCAAAGCCATACTCAACCAAAGACAAAATCCATTGTCCTCGGAAGCAAAGATGTTTCAGACGCTCCTTGTGACCATCTTTGTCTTTACTTGTGTACTTTGATTTGATGGAGCTCCAGTCCTGAGAGCAAAACTGCGATAACGTCTTTTTTAGCTTCTCATGACTGTACTGCCCATCCAGTCCCAACTCTGGCGAACTCAAGACATCGTGGTACTTTGATACACCCACAAAATGATGAATGTCAACATCAGACACAAGATCTAATAAACAGCCTTTTTTACCTTGTGAGGGTGTGTCGATGCATTGTTGTGTAGCCATTTCCTGCAGCCGGGCAGAGCATTTCTCCATATCACCAGTGCCTTCGACTTCAATCTCATCATCAAGATGCTCAAAATCCCATTTAAGTCCCTTTGGCCAGCAAGGATCCTCAAGTGTTTTGGAACTGGTTTCGCTCTTAGCCTTAATTAAGTAAGAAGCCATAGCATGACGGACTCCATATCCCTCAAAACTCTTGGTGGAAATCGAAAATGTCTCCCCCAAATTGAGCACTAAATGATTTGTGTTTGTGTTGGGCTTCGAACCCTCAGTCGGCTCAAAGGCAACTTGCATCGAAGCACCGCCCAGCTCCAGCATACCGTAACTGCTATGGTCTTTCCCATGATCATGTTGGTCGGGCTCAGAAAAAGACCCAATCATATGATTGACTGCAACCCAACCATACAAAGCCTCTTCGTCACCATCAATGACCCGCACATGATTGGAACAGTCGGCAAGCCAGAAGCCTGTGTTTTCATTGACATGTTCACAGCAAGCTTCAATGATTGCCAATTGGCTGGATCGTGGCAGATTTCTCATTCCACCAGTGGCTAGAATAAAAAGAGGCGTTCGCCCAATCTGATCTTTGGGAATGAGTTTTTCGGCATGTTTGAGCAAGTCCTTCAAATGCTTTTTGCCAATCTTTTGCTCTTTGCCCTGAAATTTATGAAGTCCGCCCTTGACCCGCTTAATCCACTTGGGGCTCGTTTCAAAGTCCAGATTGGACCAAAAATGGCCTTTATCTCCTTGGATCTGTCCATTCCATCGAAAGATATGCATACGAGATCCTCCCGAACCTGCATCAATGATTACAGAGTAATTGTACGGCTTTCCTTGACTGGTCGACTCAAGTTTCATGATGAACTTTATCGAAGATATTAATCAAACATCACCTGTCATTTTAAAAAGCCAGAGTTATGATAGTTTAATAGTCAATTATGACCGTACAATTGGACAACTTAGTCTACCGTTTTAATTAGGTGGATCTGAATTCATACATTGTAAATACTATGTAATTAAATAGTCAAAGAGACACCAAGCTTGGAGGCAGCCTCGGAAAGAGCAGACTTGACCTTATCGCCATCAGCACCAGTAACAGACTCAGCAACGTCGCCGAGAGTGACATCGTCAAGCTTCTCAATAAGAGCATCGACCTCAACCTCATTGAGACCGGCAGTCTGTCCAGCACCTCGGATAGCTCGCTTGTTTTTCTTTTTGGCAGCCTTGGCAGCCTCCTTGTTCTTCTTGGAAGAAACAGCCTTCTCTTTGGCAGCCTTCTCCTCTTCCTCCTTCTTTCGAGCAGCCTCCTCGGCCTCTTTCTGGGCTTTCTCAGCAGCTTCTCGAGCTCCAGCCTCCTTCTCCCACTTCTTGGCAGCCTTGGCCTTCTTCTCGGCCTCCTTGAAAAGCCGGATTCGAGGATCCAAAGAGAGAGCCAAGTCCACAGCCTCTCGAAGTCGAGCAGTGTCCTCAGTCTTATTCTTGGCTCGAGCAGCCTTGTTCTTCTTCTCAATGTATCGCTTGTGGTCTCGGTTGGAAGAGTCATCAGGAACATCCTCGTCGAGATATTCAAAGGTTCTCCAAGAATCAAAAGAGTACCAGAAAGCATAGAATGATTCAACCTCTTGCTTGGCGCTGTTCATGTCTCCAAGACCGGGCACAGGCTCCTTTCTGGAAAATCGAGCCTCAGAAGCAAAGAAAGGCTCCCACAGCTCAATGAAGTTCTCATCAGTGGTCTGCTTCTTGGTAGGAACCTCAACATTGGCTGCCTCATCAACAGAGTCAAACTGAGATCGCTTGGTGGGATCAATCAAGGTCTCAAAGGCCTTCTGAATGCACTTGAAGAAATCGTCTTCATCCAAGGCAGATCCACTGGCAGCCTTCTTATCGGGATGATGCTTCAAGACTCGTCTTCGGTGAGCTCGTCGGAGCTGGTCCTCAGTGGCCTTGTGTCGCAAATGAGACAATCCCAAAACTCGGTAATGGTCCTGCTGTTTCCAGTCCTTGGCATCTCGATCGAGATCCTCGGGATCTTCGGGTTCGTCGCCCAAATCGGCGTCTTCGTCATCGCCCTCGACCTTCTTGACGTTCTTGGCAGCTTCAGCCTTTTCGTCCTCAGACCAGGTTCGGCCTCGAAGAGTTCGTCGAGCGTGGGCCAAAAAGCCAGGTCCAACAGGCTCGATTCGCCGTTTATCAGGGGTGGAAAAGGCAGACACGGCTGCAAATCCTTCACTATTGGAGCTGGCCCATCCAGCAGGCAAAGAGGGAAGAGACATTATGGTAATGGTGGAAAAGGTATTTGACTTGAAAATTCAATAACTGAAAAATTTAAACTTCGCTACTTTGAAACTTTGAAAAAATTAAACTTTACCAAACCGAAATCGTCGTCAACGGTTTTTCCCAAAAAACACTGATCTCGACTCATGGACTTACCTATCTCCATTTCACAAGGTGATTTGGTCCTTGTTACCTGTACCCTCGAGACCAATGGGTCCTGGTTTTTTCATCAACTTGTCAAAGAAGAGCTGGGAAAGCAGGAAACTCAGGTCTTTATCAAGTCGTTCATTAATAGCTCCAATTTTCACTACTCTCGATTAAGGAAACTTGTCCCCAATGCACTCCATCGAATAATCGTCAAGGATCTTACTCAAGCTGTAGAACTTGATTCCCAGGATTTCCAAGGTGTTTCCAAGTCAACCATAGCCATTGTTGAGAATCCAGATCTATTAGTTGCAATTGGAAAACATGGACCTGCCCAAGTTGTCAAATATATCATTGAGTTGCGAAGACGAGCTCATGCAGTGATAGTCATGATTCAGCGGGACACGCCGTTGGTCAATCCTTCCTTTGCCTCGCCTTTGGCTATTAACCATACGGAATTGGGAGTTAGTCTTATACATCAAGCTACTCAGATAGTAGCTCTCGAGCCACTGTCTACAGGAAAGGCATCCGATATTACTGGCAGATTGATTGTATCTCAAGGTGGGGGGTCATTGAGTGACAGTAAAGAGCCAGGCTCTTCTTGTCTTTATCATCTTTCTGGAGATTCAGTCTCATTTACTTAATTTATTTCTTTCTTACATCAATGATTGCACTTTGCGCCATTGGTTGATCAGACTGCCATTGGTTTATTTTGGCTCACCTTGGCTCATCATACCACCATTAGCTCATCACACCGCTATTGGCTCACTTTGGGTCATCACACTGCTATTGGCTATTGGTTCACCTTGGGGGTCATTACACTGCTATTGGCTCACTTTGGGTCATCACACGCCATCGGTTCACCTCATTTACCAGCTATGACCTACTTTCTTCTAGACTGCTGTTCTCACATTCATTTCATTATCTACCATTAATGCATTAAATTTCCACTAACTACTTATTTCCTACAACCGCTTGGTTTGATTGTACATATCATCAAGAGTGTACTCAATGGCAGTCCGAGCCCAGATCAACACAAGAAGAGGCCAAGTAGCCCGTTCACCCAACATGTACCAGTGTTTGATCTTTGAAGTAATATCCTCATGAGAAAATGCTCGTTTGAAATCGCTAATCATGCCTGATTCCAACTCAGGAACAATCAAAACCTCTGCAGTTGCGCCCATTCCTGGAATGTTATCATCAATAAAAAACCGCTTGAAAATCGTAGGCAATAACCCAACATAATCAAGTTGGGCCATTCTATGCTCAAATTCCAGCTTAAGAGCCCGAATTAAATTCACCCTCCACCCATGATATCCACGATGCCGGGATTCTATGGCCAACAACGGCGCAAGATAAGGCCGGGATATGGACACAATGTAGTGGTTGACATTGAATAGTTCCGAAATTCGGGCATAAGGTGATTCATGTGTTGATGGACCAAGACTAGAATAAAGAGGTTTGTGGAAAACCTTTGGCAGAAATTGCTGCTCTATGGCAGTCAACTGTGCAAGGTTCAGTGGGTTCTCGTATCGCCACAGAGGAGTACTGGTGCCGCCGGTCTTGATGCTGTTGGGTGTCTGAAATCCAGATGTACTCAATCTCTCTTTGCTGGTTTTACGTGAAACTCGTGGCTGTTCAACACTTGAAACCACCACTTGATGGTTTGTAGACCCACTGAAAGAACCACGTCGTGATTTTGGTGGCTCATACCGCTTGACCTCTCCTTCAACAGACTTGGCCAAAAGTTGTGCCGACACATCGAACGTGGATGGCTCGTCATGGGCAGTGATCATAGAAGCCCGACAAGCAGAACGAATCAAAACGTTGGGAGTAGTCAGGTAATTCATGAGCGTTGGAAATGAAGAGTCTCTAGAATGAGCAATGATATTCAACACTCGATCACTCTGATTAAATGCTTCCTCAAATGTCAAGTCTCCCAAGAGATTTTCAATGTAACTTTCAAAAATGCGCACTTCAGGGGGATACTCCGATCTCAAGATCTTGTCAGTAACACTTGAAAAGGAAACATTGTAAATGTTTGCAAACTGCTCGAAATCGAACTCGAAATCAAAGTCATAATCTCGATTTTCGTTGGAATGGTCCTTGTGACGGTTTTCTTCACTGGTTCGCTCTCGATACGCAGCATACTGTTCACCCAACAGGTCAGGAATTGCTCGCAGCGTATTTAGCAATTCCAAATCATTCTTGTAAAGTGTAGCCAAAGCAGCTACAAATGCTCCTTGCTTGAACCCGGCTACTATCCGAGGAAGTAGACCCCTCTCAGTCAGCACCTTGATAGTTCCAAGGTGGCACAAACTGAAAATGGTTCCTCCTTGTAATACCAGAGCTGTTCGACCAAAGGATTGGCGAGTATCATAAAACAGCTTGTGCTTCTTCTGTCGTGTAAGTTGATCAGTAGCCAGTTGCCGCTGTTCACTCTTGGGAAATCCCTGGAGAGAGCTACGACTAGACTCAGACACCCCAAAATCTTTGATATATTTGAGAGAATCGATAACCTCAGTAATGTAATCTTCGATTAAATGCTTAGTTCCCAAATAAGACCGGGTGTATAGATGGTGGTTTCCAATACTCGCCAAATTTCGCAGCAGTCCAGATCTCAGGTCGTTGACCAAAGCGACAATGTCACTGGTGCCTCGACTCTCAATCAAAGACTGAACACGACTGGCAATCAACCGAAAATCGTACTTTTTCGACGAAGGATTCTGTCTCCATTCAACGTTTCCTAGAATGTAATCCAGTTTATATGCAATGCTTTCCCACTCTTCATAGGTAGTTGCCTGGTCAAGGCGGGTTTGGAGGGTTGTTTTTTCATCTGCAGAGCCCCACCATTGCCATAGCCGGTTGAGCCAATGCCACGAAACGTCCAATAAAAGTTCCAAGAGAGCTGTAAATACCAGCCAAAAGTTTTTCTGGGTTAGATATGCTTGGGGACTAAGATGTGAGGACAGGACTGGCTCAAGGTCAAGCCTAAGGCCAAGTCTGAGTTTGAAGCTGCTGACGCTCGCTTCTACTTACCGATATGGAAACTATTGGTCCCAAAATAATTTGTGCCATCATTTTATTAGGCAAAGCCTTGAATTCCAACTTGTGTCGACGACCTTTTTCACATGACTTTTTATTTATGCATGGAACAAGAGATTAGCTTTGTTTCCATGCATAAGGTTTCGAACGTTATCATTGGAGCTATTTACGAGGATAAAAGCTTTTGTTATTGATCATTACTACTCTATTAATTCCATAATCAAATCGTCATATCGACCCGCTCCCAGTCTTTGGGCAAGCCGGAGATGAGTGACTGCATCTTCATACAGTTGTTTTTGCTCTGCTGATTCAAGTTCCTGCAAATTGGCCAGCTGGATCATAGCCTCGGCTAGCGTCACTTGATCTTCTCCATTGTCAGTATCGTTTCCAGACTTTAAATGAGAAATAGCTTTAGCCAAATATGTCTTTTGCAGCTCTACATTTTCACTGGACTTTTCTGCCTCGTCTTGCTCCTTATCCTCGTCACCATCCTCGTCTTCATCCTTGTCGCTATCGAGAGCTTCACTCTTGGATAAATAATAAAGTCCCAGACCTTTATTGGCCTTTTGTCGTAAAGAAACCTCCTCTTCCTGGGTGTCCACAGCAATGGCCTTGCCCTTGTTCTTCGATGACTCGTCCAAAATCGACTCATAGACGGAGCAAGCCCAACTAAGAGTTGACTCGCCCACATCTGTGGTGCCTATGCCCAAAACAGCTTCGAGTGATGCTTGCAGTGCAATCAATCGCTCAACGATATCCAATTCAGTTACTTGCCTCTCCTTGGCCCATGCGCTATCAAATGAAGAAATCACCTTAGGCACCACCTTGACCATTTCTCGTGCTCTTTTGGCGATTTTTTTCCCACTGCAGGCCATTGTCTCATCAATAAGCTCCAGTAAAGCCTTAGCCTGAAGGAAACCAAGGTTAGCATCCTCCTTGAACTCTTCCAAAGCTGTTTCAACTCTCTCTAAGGCAGCGTTGATAAAATCCAAGCTGGAATCATCTCCTTCCTGGTTAGTTTTGGATGGCTTGGGAGCAAATTTGGCTACATCCAGTAATGTTGATGCATATGTGTGATGGAATTTAGCAGGCAATCCTTTTCCTTCATGCCTTCGAAGAATAGAGTCGCACTCATGAACTACACCATAGATCACCTTGGGGTTATCTTTGGGAGATTCCGAAAAGGCTTTGTACAGAGCATAAACTTGAGCCAATTCATCATCAGCATCGACATCTTGACCTAAATCAATGGCAATTTCAGGCTCTGTGGGCGAATCTGAACTAGCATTGTCGGTCTTTTTCTTCTTGTTTTTGGATGCTCTATTGAGCCCTTGAGGACGTTTAACCATCGTTCAACGGATAGATTTGTTTTTTGAAAAAAAAAAAAGTGGTGAGATCAAGACTTTATATCACGTGATGTATCAGACGAGCTCAACATCGAATAAGACGCCGAGTAAAACACCTGACCAAACTGACTATGCATTCCAAACCATGGCGCAAATCAAAAACAGTAATATAATGACTCAAGCATCTGACATTACCATCTGCAGTGCACACTTAGGAAAGCTCCACTTTTTAAGACCCCGATCTACTCAGTAGCCAATAAAATCATCTTGATTAACTTTTTTCAGACCCGAGTTGAACTTTCACTAGCCACCATTTCACGTGACATTAGATGATGACCATGATCTTCAATACTATAAAGACATGTGGCTAGGGAGTTTTACCAGCGACTATGAAAACTCTTGTGGCTTTAAACTCCAAAGGTCACCGTCATCTCATTATTGGAGACACCCCATTGGCTGTGCTTCGGGCCAACAAGTCAATATCAGTAGGCGCAAGGCCTATAGTGGTCACTAATGATCTGTATCCAGGGCTCCAACAACTAGTCGATGAGAACAAAGTTGAGTGGATCAAACGTCCCTTTGAGATTGAAGATATTCGCAAGCTAGGGCGAGCTGAAATCGATGGTTATGTGGATCAAGTCGTAATCGTAGGTGGTTGTTCTGATTCAGACATTGAACCGATTTACAATGCTTGTCTTGGGTGGAGAGTACCAATAAACACCGCCGACAAACCCCAATACTGTACTTTTACTTATCTGTCTGCTCATCATGACGGAGATTTTGCATTTGGAGTGAGTACTGGGGGAAAAGGATGTCGGCTAGCAAACCGAATCAAGCGAGAAATGACCAAAAGTTTACCCAGTAATATAGCAGAGGTGTGTGACAATGTGGGAGAGTTGCGCAAAGTCATTTATCAGCAAGACCTCCAAGGTTTGCAGCTTGAAAATGGAGCTGAGGAAGACGATGCTGATCAGAAAAAGCTCAATACCCTTGTATTGGAACACAATGAGAGCATGGTTCAGAAGAAGAAACAACGGCTTCGTTGGTTGAGTCAACTGGTAGAGTACAGCCCTCTGAAACAGTTGGCTCAGGTGAATATTGATGATTTACGAAATGACTACCAACAATTTCAGTCCCACGACATTAAACCAGCAGACTCTGGCAAAATCGGACGCATTTCTTTGGTAGGATCTGGCCCTGGTTCTGCCGATCTGCTCACTACTGGAGCACTGAAAGAAATCAATGCAGCAGATTTAATATTGGCTGATAAACTGGTTCCACAATCCATTTTGGACCTGGTTCCCCAAAACACTGAAATTTTCATTGCCAAAAAATACCCGGGCAATGCAGAGGCTGCACAACAAGAACTTCTCCACCGAGGCCTGGAGGCTGTACAAGCTGGAAAACATGTTGTTCGACTCAAACAAGGTGATCCATACATCTATGGACGAGGCGGAGAAGAGTATTTATTTTTCAACGAACGAGGAATCAAACCCAAGGTTCTCGCAGGTGTCACTTCGGCCCTTTCAGCACCCCTAGCAGCACTAATTCCTCCTACACATCGACAAGTGGCGGACCAAGTGCTGATTTGCACTGGAACGGGTCGTCATGGGGCTTTACCTCAAATTCCAGACTTTGTCTCCACTAGAACATATGTTTTTCTGATGACCTTGCATCGAACCCAAGTCCTTGTTGATGCTCTCGAGGCACATGGATGGGATCTAACAGTACCATGTGCCGTTGTAGAGCGTGCGTCATGTGCTGATCAGCGGGTCACGCGAACAACTCTTCAACATCTAGCTGAAGCTGTAGACCATATTGGCTCTCGCCCACCCGGTCTGTTGGTGATTGGACATAGCTGCACGATATTAAACCCCCTGAACGCTGATCTCAAGTGGGAGGTTCAAGAAGGATATGAGGTGTAAAAATAGCATCAAATGTAAAGTCATGCATAATCTTTACTTTTCACAACCTGCGATTGTAAACCCAATATCGGTTAGGCTTCAGAGTTAGGGGTCCACTAGACTTTGTGGCCGTTACCTTTGTCAGAATTGGGTGTGATGACACACATCCCAAGACAAAAAGAAAAAATGGCCCAAAAAAGCTGAAAAGAGTGAAAATGACTAATCACACGCAAGGGGGTGCAAGTCAAAAAGCTTCTAAAGCTGCCATAATACAAGTTCGGAACCGCCGGAGACTTGATCCGGACTGGATCCACATTTCCTATGGCCAGCAACTACTTTTCTCGCATCAGTTTGCATCGCCGATTCCAATGTCACTCCTCCTTTATCTTTATCAATATGGCCTCAAACCTTAATCTGAACATGATGTGGAAAATCAAAGAAACGACACCATACTTTAAGCTCCACAGGACATGTATAAAACCATCGACTGCCCTTTTGAAGATAAACCAAGCTAACTTTCTCAAACCCACTTTGTGTGAAATCCACTCGAGACTATCGCAAAATTATTCGAAACTCTCGCCTAGACTCACCTGAGACTCTTACCCGCCTGAGATTCTCGCCACACTAATCAAATACAGCCAGGTTTCGCAAGGGAGACAACCCCACTTAACACGCACATACCTCTAATCCACACTCACCCCTTTTCCGGAATCAAGCAAATCACCCGCCCTGGAATTTCAAAGAATTTGCGGAATTATTGTTGATTTTCTGACTTTTGCATTCGCCCTTCCACAGCTCTGAATCTTTGTCTTTGAATCTTTAGCATCTTGCTTGCCACTTGTTGCCACATCACAATGCCCTTCACAGTCAAATTTGTATCTGGCAAGTCTTATGACGTTACCATGGACGAAGCTAACACCATATCCAGTGTGAAATCTTATCTCGTCGAGCGAGATGGCTCTCTCAAATCACATTCCATCGACCTTGTCCATGGAGGGCAAAGTCTTGAGGACTCAAGGACCATTTCCCAACTGGATTTAGACGGAAAAACGGTGAATGTGGTTTCTAGAGATGCATCTGCACCCACCCAAGTCAAAAAGAGCAAGAAACGTTGCTCTTTCAAGGATTGTCATTCTTTGCCTTTGAGAATGGTGGGAGATTGCTCCTTCTGCGAGGGCAAGTTCTGTTCTAAACATCGGCTGCTAGAACAACACAACTGCTCTGGTCTTCAGTCCTGTAAGGATCAACTACATGAGCAGAATGCTTCCAAGTTACAACGGGAACAAACTGTGGCCAACAAGGTCTAGAAGCTCTAGGCTAGCATATTAACGACATGATGAACAAATAATACAATCACATTGTGATGTCTCGATGTTGCTTACAATCCCAGAATGTAGATTTATGATATCCAAATTGAACAACATTGTTATTCCAAGGTTTGAACCCAAAGTCTCTTCCTTCCACTACTTGAAATTGTAGTTGTTTTCTCCTCAGTTTAGTAATGTCTCCTCAGTTTAGTAGTGTCTATCTATGCCAGCCTTTACGGCATCAAGCACATTGTCAAAAATAAATTTAGGTCTGGCAACAATGTGAGGTAAATCGTTATCTTTGAAAACCCCAGTCCGAACCAACATCGATTCCCAACCGTAATTATTGCTCCAGCAATATCTGACGCTGGATTGTCGCCAACCATGTAAACTGCTTCCCAAGAATTGGGGCTCAAGTTGTATTGCGATTTTCTCCATTCGTCCAGAGTCTCTTCAGCATACTCATAAGATTCCTTGACGGGCTTTCCTATGATTGTAGACTGTAGTTTGTAGCCACAATTCTCCTCGTAGAGTCTCTCTATCATGGCTCGGAATGCTCCTTGTCCAAATCGAGGCAAGTGGTATTGGTTGGCCCACAACATGTCATTGTTTGAGAAGTAGATGGGAACCGCTGGTGTTGTCAATGAACAAATATCATCAACGCGGGTCCCAATTCGACCATGTTTTGAAAACAAAAGATCCATAACTACCTGGACATCAGTTCCCCAATCCCGAGGGTCGTTAAAGACAAACACTGCATCCACCTTGGCCTGAGTCTCCAACAATTTTCTACATTCCTCGATTGGTAGCGTCCAATTGTCATCTGGACTCAATCTATTGAAAGGCCAGATATGAGAATCAGCTCTAATAATGTCTGCTGGCACAATTACATGCCGAAATCCGTAAAGTTGAGCCACTTTTCTACATGAGTCACGATTTCCACCAACAACCATTACTCGCTCATATTGGCCTGCTAATCCTCTAAATGGGGTGTGAGACTGTACAATTTGAGCCGGGTCTATGGAAAAATCGAGAATTTTGGACAACTCCTCAGTTCTTTGCACCTCCGATTTCCCTCCGCCATTAGTGAGTAAAATCCATGGCACCTTGGTCTGCTCTAATAGTTGCAAGGCCGGTCTTGCCTGGCGAATTGCCCTAGAGCCATGAACTAGCACCCCGTCAATGTCAAACACAAACGATAGCTTTGAAGCTATTGACGTTTGTGAGTATCGTCTGATCTGTCTCAACATTGATTTCGGAATTTTTGATATCTATATTTTAAATGTGAACTTTTATGTTTATATGGGAGCACGAGTGTTAATACTCAGCGCCAAAAAGTTGCGCTTAAGTGCTATTTTTTAATGCTAATATTTAAGTGTTGATGCCTTGGTAAATGTCTTCTTCTTCACATGAATGGTCTCTCTACCTCTTTTCTCTACAAATCTCCAACTGTTGTGTCACAATTCGGATCCTTATCAATTAAATACCTAATGTTTGTGTAAGTTGGCTCTTTGTGTTGCACTTAAGGTTTGAACCCATTCCACACTATAAATCAATTTGAAGGTAATCAATATTGATTACCATATGGCATACTGTCTCAAGTGTTTTGCAGTTAGTATCGCATTAGAAGATTATATAGATCGGTTCGCTCAAAGTTTAGTAGGTCAAACTGAACTACTGAAGTTTGAGTAAGTGTGGTGGTTGTCCTTTAGACCGACTCGCACTTTCTAAATTACTTGTAAACTAAATTGATTAGCCCCTACTTTGCAAAGAGTAGCCTAGCATCTCCAAACCTGGTCTCCAGATCACCACTAAACCAGAAAACAGAAGCAGCCACCCATCCTAAGTCTTCTCTAAAGACTATCAACCAAATCTCGAGTAAATCCCTCACCAATGAAATCAAATCTTGTATGTTGAGATGCAGACCCAAAGCCTAATCTTATCGGTTTGCCAGGATTGGTTGGTCTTTGGCATCAAGAGGTGATGAAAGATTTGCGAACCAGACGGAACACCACAAATGACACAATCACCGCAAATTTCTTCTCTCTCGAAGCTTTTACAGCAGTCAAATCTCGTTGGTTCTGCCGAAACTAGATCGCAAACCTCATCTGGCAGCCAAGATGAGCCTAACAATACTACCAAGCAATCCAAGGCTCATTTCAGCTTGGGAACTGATGACGAATACACACCAGCATCATCTGTCCAGCATTCTCCACTTTTGAGCACCTCGCAACGGTCGCAAAGAGCCCCGGCCATTCCGGGCACATGCTTTTTAAAAAGCGACAAACCCATAGAAGCTCGATTTATCGTGGACACATCTAAAATGGCATCTCTTAATAGCAACAATTTCAGTAAGAGTCCCTCGTCTTTATCATTGTTTTCCAGATCACGGAAGGACTCTGTGACAGACTTGACTTCTTCTCCTAATGGATCTATTGGAACCTTTAGCTCTTCTCCGAATCCACACGGGTCCATGTCGGATTTGAAACGGTTTTTTCAGAAGCCGTGGCGTCAGAGCTCTCTCAAGCTTCCCTCAGATAATGGTGAGATTGAAGCTGAGACTTTTTCTCCAGAATCCACTCATTTGGGATATAATCATTCCTCCACACCCAACCTCAAAGCCCTGGCAGGAACAAGTTTACCCAACTCATCTATATCACTAACGGGCGCTCGACCTCGGGCTCTATCCAAGTCCAAGGTCAAAATCAAAGCTCTACACGATGACCACCGCACTTCCCTTACCAAGCATTACTCCAAACCTGGCAAGGCTCTCGGTGAAGGAGCAGGAGGTTCAGTCCGACTAGTGAGCCGTAATAAAGACAAGCGACTGTTTGCAGTCAAAGAGTTCCGCCGCAAAAACAATTACGAGACCCAGAAAGATTATTCAAAGAAAATTACTGGTGAATACTGCATTGGACTAACTCTGCAGCATCCAAACATTGTGGAAACTGTGGACATCATTTATGAAAACGAAAAAATTTATCAAATCATGGAGTATTGTGAGTACGATCTTTTTGCAATAGTCATGTCGGGGAGGATGACCAAGGAGGAGATCTATTGTGATTTCAAGCAAATCATGGCAGGAGTTCAATACATGCATAACATGGGTTTAGCTCATCGAGATCTCAAACTGGACAATTGTGTGATTACAGCCGGAGGTATTGTGAAAATAATTGACTTTGGTTCCGTTGCCATTTTCAAGTATCCGGAATCCTCAGTATTCCACGAGGCCTGTGGAATAGTCGGATCAGACCCTTACTTGGCTCCAGAAGTATGCCAAAACATGCTTTATGACCCCCGTCCAGCCGATATATGGTCTGTAGCAATCATCTTCTGCTGCATGCTAATGAGAAAGTTCCCTTGGAAGGCTCCTCGTTTATCTGATCCGTCATTCAAACTGTTTTTGGACGAACACAAGTGCACAGACGAAAATGAGGCTTCCTCTGTTGAGAATCTACCTCCCAATATTAAAGCCAACTCTGGAGCTGAAAAGCTTTTCGGTCGTCTGCCAGAGGAGGTGCGTTATTTGCTGGGTCAAATGCTTTCTGTTAACCCTCAAAAACGTATTAGTATCGATGATTGCTGGAGGGAGAGCTGGCTACAAAGCGTGCAATACTGTACAAATGGTACCTGCACCAACCATATACACGTAGCGGTGGCTGCAGACGAAGCCCATATCGCTTCTCTTGAAAAAAAGAACCGCAAAAAAAAACCAAATGAGAAAATGTGGTAATTGTATTTGATTTGATGCTATATACATTTTCAAGGCACAACCTTGACACCGCAAGATAAAGCGGTTCCGCAAATTGATTTGACAATGTTTTCCAACGGCTGATGTTCATGTCGAGCGTCAGTTTTCTTGATCTTGGCTAACTCATAAACATGTTTGAGTGAAATAGTGCCGACAGGTTCGTCCCGTCCAGGTTTGTAGGTGGCTGCACCTTTGGTAGCGCCAGCGCAACGCAGAAGCATCCAAACTGTGGAGGGCGATTTGAGCTCGAATGTGAATGAACGATCGGGTTTGATGGTGAGTACCACTGGAATGGGAATGTCTGGTTGGTAATTAGCAGTTTTAGCGTTGAACTCTTTGCAGAAATCGATGGCCTTGACACCCTTAGAACCGAGAATGGGTCCTACAGGAGGCTGGGGCTTAGCTGCACCAGCGCCAACGACCATTTTCACTATGGTGTTTGTGATCTTCTGGACCTTTTTTGGTGCTGCCATGGTGAAGATTAGAAAAAGGTTTTGAAAATTTCAAACCAATCAACATTAGAGTTTCCGAGTCATATTGGGGATATTTAATGTACACTGTGACAGAGTGGCCGAGAGACCAGGACACCAGAGGTCGGAGACGCCTGATTTTATGTGAGGTGTTATCAAACCCACTGAACTGGTTTCATGGATTAGTGAATGATTAACTCACCAACATTAAAGCTTTCGAACAAAGACGGTCTTATGTATGCTTTCAAAAGACAATAAGTAGGTAACTGGATGCAAAAACGATTGTAGGGTTAAATTAAACAACAATTAGGATGTTGACTAGAACAATCGGGAGTTTCAAAACGAAACAGGGCTCAGTGAGCCACTTTCCACTTTTCTTATCATCATAGACTCGACATGACCACAGAATTTTCAAGTGCAGAATTGGCATCCTGGCCGAGTGGTTAAGGCGAGAGATTAGAAATCTCTTGGGCTCTGCCCGCGTAGGTTCGAATCCTGCGGATGTCGTTTCTTTTTCTTCATTTTTTTCTGATCATCTTTTTGCATTTTCCAACCTTGGAGGGTTTTGTACCTTATTTCAAAAGTTGAGTCATTTGTGTAGCTACCATCATACCAGTGAGCTGTTATCGCTCTTCATTCCATATTTTTTTTCCCCATTGTGACTATACAGTACTATTTTATGCCTTATTTACTTCCTTTAATACTCTCAACCATTGAATCAATTGATTCGATTGGTAAAGCTTTGTTAGAATCAAAAGTTAGTACATTTCCCACACGTAATACTCACAGCCACCTCCAATTCCGTTTTGGAACTTGTAGCCCACAAATGCCAAAGAAACGGAAAACATAATCAAAGTGATTCCAATAGTCTTTCGAGCTGTGCGCCGTTCACTGAAAGTCTTACCTTTGATGGACTCTGGCAGTTTCGACTGATCGGCCATGACTGGAATTGGCCCTAATGCATCGGCTATACCCTTGGAAGACCCACTGCTGACTGTCGGCCTCACCTTTTGTAGTCTGACCAATGTTCTCAGCATTTCTGGTTTGGTGATCGACTTTAGCTTTTGAGCATGGATTAACTCTGCCAAATGATCTTGGTTAGGGTAACTCAAGAGTGAAAAGTTGGACAATTTACAAGTCTTTAGACAGTCCTTAACGATGAGCGACCTAACTGCCCAGGTTTTACAGAAACTGGCTGAGGGATCGATTGAAGATTCCAGATCAGCTTTTCCTCAAGTTTCTTCAGCCCAATTACAAGCATGTTTGCAGAGTTTGGCTGGCCGTGAAATGGTTTCATACACTCCAGTTGAGAATGATATCTGGACTCTAACCGATGAGGGAGAGGAGATTGTCGCTAACGGCTCTCACGAAATGCGTCTCTATTTGCAGGTCTGCAAGGAGCTTGATGGACTTGAAATCAAGGATGTCTCTGCTCGACTTGGGCCTTCAGGAAAGATTGGTCAGCAGCGAGGTTTCAAGAATGGATGGATCAAGAAGGATGGATCTAAGCTTATTAAGGGTGTTGAGACTCAGCCTGAAGACAAGACTGCTGAGGACCTCAAACATATCAAAGAGCACGGAAATCTTGACGATTCCAAGGAGCTTGCCGATCTTAAGAAGCGAAAGTTGGTCAACAAGACTAAACATATTTGGTTCAAGGCCGAAAAGGGTCCTGAGTTTGCCTTGGAGGTCAAGGAGTATGCTACTGATGTTACTACTGAGATGATTCAGAACGGATCGTGGAAAGATGCCTCTTTCAAGCCCTACAACTTTGCTGCTGAGGGAGTTACTCCCCATTGCGGAGCCTTCCATCCTTTAAACAAGGTCAGGGAGGAATTCCGTCAGATTTTCTTTTCTTTGGGATTTTCTGAAATGCCTACCAACCAATATGTTGACTCTGGATTCTGGAACTTTGATACACTGTTTGTTCCCCAGAAGCATCCTGCTCGTGATCTGCAAGACACATTTTTCATCAAGGACCCAGTCAAGGCTGATCTTCCTGAGGACCAGGTTTACTGGGACAATGTGAAACGTGTTCACCAAGATGGAGATTATGGATCAATTGGATACAGATACGACTGGAAGCCTGAAGAGGCTCAAAAGTTGGTTCTGCGAACACACACCACTGCTATTTCTGCCAAGATGTTGCATTTGCTTGCTAAGGATCCCAAGCCATCTCGGTACTTTTCTATTGATAGAGTGTTTAGAAACGAGGCTGTCGATGCCACTCATTTGGCTGAGTTCCATCAAGTGGAGGGAGTTGTGGCTGACTATGATTTGACACTGGGAGATTTGATTGGCTTTATGCAAATGTTCTTTTCTCAAATGGGTGTCACCAAGCTTCGATTCAAGCCAGCATATAATCCTTACACCGAGCCATCACTTGAGATTTTCTCTTGGCACGAGGGTCTTGAAAAGTGGGTTGAGATTGGAAACTCTGGTATGTTCCGTCCTGAGATGTTGGAGCCCATGGGACTTCCCAAGAATCTCCGAGTTCATGGCTGGGGTCTTTCTTTGGAGCGGCCTACAATGATTAAGTATGGAGTATCCAACATTCGAGAGTTGTTGGGACATAAGGTGTCTCTTGATTTTGTTGAGAACAATCCTGCTGTTCGATTGGATGAGGGGTTGAACTAGTTGAAGAGCATAGAGAAGAGTAGATAGGCAAAATGACATTGAAAGGTAGACATTGTACTGAATTAGATGACATTAGGAGTTGGAGAAGTCCAATCAAAGCTTTGAAGCTTTCAATTTGGATAGCTATGATTAGGTGGGTAGTTAATGATACTGCATCGATTCACTGGATGCACATATTGATTAACTAGATAGCTAATGGAGAGCTGGGTGCACACATTGATTAACTAGATAGCTAACGCACACATTGGATAACTAGATAGCTAATGGAGAGCTGGATGCACACATCGATTAACTAGATAGCTAAATCAATTGATACACTGAGATCCAAATGGTCTAGACTTTGTATGGTAAGACAAGGCAACTACAAGATACTTCCAAGCCCAACAATGCACATGAGAACAAAGTATCATTGAGTCACTAAAAAGTGCTCAAGTATCATTGAGTACTTTTACAGACTCAATCACCAGGTGAAGCTATTGGTATGATTCCCATCAATGACTAGCCACTTTCATCACACCTACCACTAGCACATCCACCACTTGCACATCCACCACTTACACATCCACCACTTACACCTCTACCACCATAAGAATTCAACTTTTGAAACTCTTTTCCACCCTACACAATTATCTAATCTCCCAATTATAAGCCGCAACACTCTGCCAAAAACACTATCAATCTCTTGTAACTGCTATCCATCAGAATACTGTCTTGTCCTGCATTGCCACTATATAATTCTCAGCCGTGCCTAAAAATAGGCACTAAATCTAATTTCAGCACAGTCTTGAACAGCTATCCATTTTCTCCCATTTCAGCACCTCGTTCTGCCCAGCAGATCGGAGGACTTTGCATCAATCGCAGCTAACAATACTGCCATGCAGTCTATCTTTCACGAGGAGACTGACAGCGAATGGTCAGTGGACATTGGTGTCTCTGACCCCAACAACAAATATATTCAAGTGCCTCGAAAACCAGTTGGAAGTGGTATGAGTAAACTGAGAGACCCCCATATTTACCAGAACAGCCAAGGTCGGGTTGTGGAGCTGTTTCCCTTTGCCAATGCTGGCAATTTCAAGGTTGTGGAGAGTGAAGACTGGAGAGGGACTGGAGAAGGTAACCATGCAAGCAGAAACTCTCAGATAAACAGAGAGAGAGTTCCGGTAAACAGAGAGAGCGCTCTGATAAGCAGAGAGAGTGCTCCGATAAACAGAGACAACGCTCATATCAACAGAGAAAGCGTTCATATCAACAGAGAAAGCGTTCATATCAACAGAGACAACGCTCATATAAACCGTGAGAGCACTCAACTCAACCATGAGAGCACTCAACTCAACCATGAGAACACTCATCTCAACCGTGAGGACGCTCAGACAACTGCTGAAGGTGCCCAGACCAAAATGGTACGGTCCTTTAGTGTGGTGAGGAAACCTGTAAAGACCCAGGAACAGCAAGACAAACAGGATCTCCCAGGTAACGATGTGTTTTCCAACAGTCCAAGGGTAGATAAAGAACCATCATCAACATTGGTTGAACCTGAAGCCATTGTCGAGACTTTTCCTACCCCAGAGGGCAATATCTCAACTAGAAGCAAGCATCTTTCTTTGAGAGATATGCCAAAGGCCGAGCTGGTGCGAGCATTGTCTCAAATGGGCATTCGGAAAGAAAAAGAAGAAGGTTCCCGCTCCTCTCATGATTCAAACCTCCCTCAAGATGTGAGAGAGAGTTACTTGGCCTTGGACAAGGTGGATTACAAGGCTGTGAAGAAATACTTTGCAAATGAAGCCAATTCTTCCGGAACAGCCAACGACTCACCCTCAGACGGAAGCATGTCTTCTCCTGAAGAAATGAAACCCTCTCCTCTTCGAACCCAGCTTGTGGATATCACGCATTCCGTCCCACGTAGACTCCCAGTGGACCATCCCAACCTCTTACCTAAACGGTTTCCTATTGACGATTTACCATCACAGGATATTCCCAATCCCTACGTAAGTCATCCCAAGCCCACGCCGGCTCCACGATACCCTATTGATGACCGTTTTCCTGATCTCAAATACTCGCAAACTCACTTTGACGAGGAGTATTTTGAAACATTTGAGCCATTTGAGGAAGGGGATGTCTTGCAACAAAACAGTTTGGGAGAGCGTGAAAAGTACAAATATTATGTGTTGCGGTTTGCCAACGACTTGTACTTGACCACGACTCCTACCTCTCAGCACTTGGACTCCAAAAAGGGACCATCCTTCTACGTCAGAATTGAAAATGACTTTACTCAGTTCATTTTTTTCACTGACATCAATAAGGAGCCTGCTGTGATTGTTGACAAGCGTGAGAATTATTATCAAGTTACTTACGACAGTGATTCTCTTCAACACGATTCGACAGACCCCAGTGGACCTTTTCAATCGCATTTTCGAGAGTCCTCTAAGGATCATTCTAGACACTCTCAGGGCCATTTCCCCGAGTACTTCAAGAACCAATTTCGAGAATTTTCGCAAGGTTCTCAACACCATTTCCGAGAACACTCTCAAGACCACTCCCGAGAGTCTACCCAGGACTCTCCCGGCCATTTCCGAGACTTTTCTCAAGAATTTTCTCGAAAAGAATCTTCAGAGAATTGTGGAGCATACACACTTGATTCTCGGAACCTTTCGCTTCAGAGCAATACTAGTCAATCTCCACCACAAAGTCAGCATTTTTCATATGGTGAGAGCCAGAGCCTAGAGCCAGAGCCAGAGCCAGAGCCAACTGGGACATTTCAATCCATAAAGAGCGAGGATACTTTCGGTCCAATTGTCAGAGAGATTTCTCACCCAACCTTTGTTGGTCAGGCGATCGAAATACCCACTGATGGCAAGAAATTCCGAAAACGCTTTTCATTTATTGATCATTTGGGAAAAGAGTATCTGATCTACATTCACAAATCAGGCAACTGTTCCTTATCTTGGTCGGACATTTCTGAGCTAGCATCATTCAAGCGTCGGGACAAGATGGGGAAAAGGCTTGTGAAAAGTGGGTTAGAGTGGATCACCCAACAAGAAGCCACGTCTAACTCCAGTCATGGATATTCTGGCGATCGCGTGGAAAGTGAGGCTTATGGAACTATCCAGATTGATGGCCAGCTAGACATGGATAGTGAAAAGGGTCAGCTTTGTGTTGCTCTGTTGATTTCTGCATCTTACAAGAAACCAAGGAACCAATAAGAGATGTGTCTCCTTATTGATTGGTTTTTATCTATTATAACTATACAATGAGTACAGTTCAATGTTTTACTTACAATGAGTACAGTTCAATGTTTTTACTATGAGTACAGTTCAATGTCTTTACGATGAGTATCAGCTCATTACTCTTCGACGAGTGTCAGCTCATTACTCTGATGAGTGTCAGTTCGTTACTCTACAATGAGTATCAGTTCACTGCCTTTACTCTACAAATTCCTCCACTCTTTCTACCTCTCAACTTCCTCTGCTCTTACTCTGCTCTTACTCTGCTATACATCTCTCCTTCTGCCCTTACTCCACATCTCTCATTCTACCCTTACCACCTCCAACTTCCCCTCTTGACTCAACCTACACTCTAAATCCCAAGTCCCATGGACACCACTGTACCTCTACTGCACTTGCAACTACCCCCTTTCTCAAAACCTTGCCAAAATTTAACTCAAACTCACTCCCAATATCAGGAATTTTTGGCCATCAAGACAAATATACGACAATGCAGAGCATAAAATGTGTCGTTACTGGAGATGGGTGAGTTCAGAGTGTGTCGCACGGAGTAGCGACAATTGTGTTGATGCAACATGTTTAAGAAATCACAATGTTCTAACCAAGTGCGGTCGGTAAAACCTGCATGCTCATTTCGTACACCACCAACGCTTTTCCTGGTGAATACATCCCTACAGTGTGAGTAGATCTGAACCACAAGTCGCTGGAAACGCGACGGAGTGAGTAGGTACGTTTCTGGACCAATATTGACCCAGCTTTGACAATTATTCTGCAAATGTTATGGTTGATAATAAGCCAATCAACCTGGGCCTGTGGGATACCGCTGGACAGGAAGACTACGACCGACTACGACCATTGTCGTATCCTCAGACAGGAGTGTTTTTGATTTGTTTTTCGCTGGTTTCTCCGTCTTCGTTTGAAAATGTAAAAACAAAGTGGTTTCCAGAAATCACCCACCATGCTCCCAATACTCCTATAATTTTGGTGGGCACTAAGCTGGATCTACGAGATGACAAGGAAACTCTAGCAAAATTGGCAGAAAAGAAACAAACACCCATTTCCTATGCTGATGGTGTCAAATTAGCTCGTGAGATTGGAGCTGTAAAGTACTTTGAGTGTTCGGCTTTGACGCAGAAAGGACTCAAAACTGTATTTGACGAGGCTATACACGCTGTCTTGGCTCCTCCAGAGCCCAAGAAAAAGAAAAAATCTTGCAATATTCTCTAATGTGCATTACAGTTCCTAAATCACTGATTGTAGGAACTGGTCGGAAAGCTCAGAGCTTGTTGTAGGCATCAATGACAACTTCATTTGCCGCAGACATTTCTTCTGAGTGGATCTGATCCAAGAGACACAAACACCATTGCACGATATCTCTTTCTTTTTTTATTTGTGGGTGTTTTTTCATCTAAAGGACTAGGTCTTGGTTAATTCTCTTCATTAATAACTATACTTTGTTAATTCTCTTGTACTAGTGATCTACCATTCCTAGATTTAAACTAATTCTTGGGCTTTGTCTTGGTGATGACCTTCATCTTTCAATTATCGTCTCTCTTGACCTCCATCTTCTTTCAGCTATTTCCAACTCCCCCTATTTCCACACTTGTTGCCATTTCATGCCTCTTTATGCAACACATACACGTTTCATGTCATGTTTCATGTACCGTTTCATTTACAGTTTCAGGTACCACTTTCATGCCTCAGAAATTTATTTTTATCTCTTGTCACGTGCATTTTTTATTAACGTATAATATATGGCGTATAACGTGTTGTTGAATGTACTAACGTTCTGACTTTACAAAATGTTTTGACTTTACAAAAGCTAAAGTATAAAAAACCAACATTTCTAATAAAAATAAATCAAAAAAAAAAATACAACAAGTCAACAAACCCTTTATCGCAAGACACAAAATTGAAATATCCAAGACAAAACTTTATCGAAATTCCCTCAATCGACCCATATCATTGCTACACCCCATAGCAATTAAAGCCGAGCCCTACGAGTTAGTCTTTGCTTAAGAAGTTCCCGATAATTGCCAATTAACCCGTTCCTTAAGCTCAAAACCCGACAGGCTGATTATGCATTCCTTTGTGACGTGACCGCTGAACTATAACTAAATTGCAAATGGAAGAAATGTTTTTTTGCTGCATATGGTAGGCAGAGTATATAAGTTTTCGAGCCCCTAGTTAAGCCTCCTTGGATTTCTTTTGTGCATTACGAGTTTGACTAAACTTGTTTTAACGCACCTAATATATCTCCACTCACGATTTGGTGATCGTCACTCTTTTTTGATTTTTTTGTTTAGTTTATTGTCTGGCCCCGCCCCCAATTTTATCAGTCATCGATTGACCTTGTCGACAAGCTGGAAAAGAAAAATAAAAAATCAAGCATGTTGCGTGTTTTCCACCATACCGACTCTCACAGACACATTCTGAAAGATGAAGATATTGTGCCTTGCTCAAACTCTCTTATCGGCCAGTGGTACTACACGTACAAAGTGCATTTCACCGTTGGAATGATTACCCCTTATGAGGCTCGTATCTGCAATGTCGTGATTGTCTTGGTCTCGATTCTCCTTGTGACTGGCCTTTTCTATCTTCCTCAAAATGCTGGATACTTAGCCTCTCGAGCCTACTATTATTGGTCAGGAAAAGATACCTGGACTTCTGGCTCTCCCAATCTGACCTATATGCTCAACAACGCAATCACAAAGATTTCCACATCCCAATCTGTTTTGGATCAATAAACTCAGAATCAAAAACCGATTTGAAGAAGAATTGTTTGTTGTTTTTTTTTTAGTCTCGTTTTGTTTCTGTCTGGATTTTGATCTTTTTTTATAGGCCCTGTGCTGTTTGTATTTATAGAGATTGACTTAAGAAAGTAACCCCATACGACTTGGATGAACACCGCTAACACTTGCTCCATTCGGTTTTCCAGAGCGAGATTTTCCAGATTGAGGTTTGCGAACACCACCACTTCTTCGATCTCGTTTGTTAGCTTTGCTAATAGTTTTGTGTTTTTCCTTCTTTTCCTCTTTGGCCCTGGCTGCCAATCTAGCTAGTCTCTCCTGCTCTTTCTTGTCCTGTCGCTCTTCTCGTTCTTCATCCATCTTTTGACGTTTCTGGCGAATCTTGTTCAGTCGTGATTCAGAGTTTCCTCCTCCTCCTGCTGTCAGTTCCACATTAATTCGACGATCACTCAACATTGAGTGGTGCAGTCTTAAAGCAACTTTCATCCGTTGACTAGCATCTTCACCCTCGAATTCCAAAAAGGCAAATCCTTTTCTTTGACGGATAGTATCAGGTGGACATGAAATAAAGTGCTGCTTGATAGTGTCGTCTGCAATCTTGTATGGCAAATTTCCACAAAATAAAATGAATCTATTGCCTCGCTCTTGACGACGTTGTTTTCGACTTTCTTCTTCCTCTGCCTTTTGTTGATTCTCCTCAGCTTTTTGTTGCTTCTTTTGATCCTTGACTACTTGCAGATCTAAGTCTCCTTTTTCGATTTTCTTTTGGTTTTCCTTGAAAGCCAGAGCCTTCTTCTGCTTTTTAGTTAATTTCTCACTGTCCATGATGATGAATATGAAAAAATAATTAAAAAAATAATTTTAAGCTCACGTCTTGCATGGATTGGAATAATTAGCCATACCTCTGTCAAATGAAAAAAAAAGCCAAAAAAAAAGTAAAAGAATTGATCTGAATACTAGTCTTTCACACCTCCTAGTTTTTTTCTGAATTGGATTGGTTTGCAAGTAGGTTATTTTCCTCCCCACCTTTCAGGCCTTCACAAGCAACATAGTCTCGAATCTGGTTAAGATTATTAAAAAAATCGTAATAAAAAAACCTAATCTGTTGTGTGTTTCATCATAAAAACATGACACGAAATTGGAGACGGAAATCTTCACTTTCCAACTGGGATAAACCAGATGGTGGTTGGGCTAGACGCCATGGTCAATGGGATCGCATCAAGTCTGGACTGGAGACCTTTTTCATGTTTTTAGCTCGACGCAGGGTGTTTGTAGCTGTTTTTGGATTACTGACTCTCTTGTCATTCTTCACTGCAGTACCCTTAGTTCCACATTTCAAATGGGGCTCACACAAGTATGTTATCATTCTTGGAGCTAATGAAGGTGGTGGAGTCATGCAATGGAAAGGTCCGAAAGAATGGAGTATTGAAAGAACCTCTATCGAAAATAAGCGCCAATATGCCGAACGTCATGGGTACCAATTGGCCATCAAAGACGTGAGCCCCAAAAAGCGATACTCTCATGAGTGGAGAGAGTCTTGGCAAAAAGCTGACATCATTCGACAAGCAATGAGACAATATCCAAAAGCTGAGTGGTTCTGGTGGTTAGATCTTCACACTTACATCATGGAGCCTCAGATTTCTCTTGATGAGCACATTTTCAATAATCTTTACAATGAGACATATCGGAATCTCGAAGGCCATTTTAATCCTCTTAACATGGCTACTCAGATTCCATATGTAGATTACAACCAGCCAGTTGATTTAATTGTCACACAGGATTGTGGTGGATTCAATTTAGGTTCCTTTTTTATTCGACGATCAGACTGGACCGAAAGACTCCTAGATTTGTGGTGGGACCCTGTATTCTATGAGCAAAAACATATGGAATGGGAACACAAGGAACAGGATGCCCTGGAGTACCTATTTACCAACCAACCATGGATTCGATCTCGTGTAGCATTCTTACCACTTCGAAAAGTCAATGGTCTTCCTAAAGGTGCCTGTGCTGAGTATGAAAATGATAAATCACTATTTTACAGTGAAAAAGACCGCGATTTTGTTGTCAACATGGCTGGATGTGAATGGGGTCGAGACTGTCATTCCGAGATGGAAAGCTTCAAACAAAAGGCTATAGAACTCCATCGTAAGAAGTGGGGGTTATTCTAAAATATGATGACAATCTGAAAGGATCCATGCATTAAGGGGATTTGATGAACAGAGATATCCAAATAGATCACGTTACATGTAGATTTAGTCAAAGTCTTTGCATTTCTCCTTTAATAGCTGCCTTTCCAAACTAAAATTATTGCTGTCTCGTAGAGTGAATTCGCTGCTTGAGAAACTCATTCCGCTCTTCACGTAGAGCTAGATAGCAAAGAAATGAAATAATCATATCTCCAAAAATAATGCAAAACACCAATGAGTTGGAAGCGTAGATCGACTCACCCCATGCACTGTATATCAACATGACAAAAAGAGCGCCAATGCGAATAGGAGTAATGTTATAGAAAAATTCCAAATAGGTTCCGCTTAAAGGAGCCACATCTGTGATTCCTGAAATGGCAAGCAAGTATGCCACCAATCCCAATAAAGGCTCGGCCTGCTTCAATGAAACAGTCGGAATACCCATTGATTGTCCAATCATTTTGACTATGGGATTTGAAATGACAGCTGTGGGATCAACCCAGAAGTAATAAGCGAGTGTCCATTGATAAATAGATCGTACTATGATCAATGATTTTGCTGAGATCATTATGAAGTAGAGTTTGAGTGGTTAAGTAAGGAAAAACACCAGCACTTCTTGCTTTTACTCGGACTCTGCTTGCTTGGAGATTTTAAAAGGTTCGTTTTCACTGCCTGATGTTTGTAGTTTTCTCAATCTCGCAGTTCCACCTTTGGCTATTTTATTTACAGATTTGTAGTCACACTCTCACTATTTAGCCTCTCTCGCACATTCTTTTAATCTGTTTTGCTCTGACAGCTCCACTCCCAACATCTACAAAAAGGAGATGTGCTGTCTGTATTTGCAATAGCACTATATGACATTACCAATGTCGTCTTGAGATGTACATAGTAAGAGTTACAAGCACAAAACTCCCAGTATGCTACTTTATATAAGGAGAAAGGCCAATTACAATAACGAAGTCATGGTTATGAGACACAAACGATATCTTGTGTGACACAAACAGATCAAGTTCCTCAGGATATATATAATGTACAGTACATTTGTCCGCTACCAAGACTGTATAGTGGAGCCCCCAAGGTTAGGGTCACAAAAGAAAAAAAACTTAACACAGAATGACATTGTCACTACTTTTAGCAAAACCTTATCGTGGTTAGGTCAATTTCACCACTATTTTGTAACCCAAGACACGACCTTACCACCAAAAAAAGATAAAAATCCCACAATGTCGTGGCTCAACGACGGGCTTTTTAACATGGACGATGAGTCCTCTGATTTAAATTTGTCTGGGCCAAACTTCTCTATGGAGTCTGGATTCTTTGATTCAGGAAACAGCCCTTTCCAGTCCCAAGACTTTGATGATCAGCCTCTAACATCCAATAGCAATGGTCCCTCTTCACAGCCGGCACCCTCTGCTCCGCAAGCATCAATTACTTCTAACTCACAAACCCCTCAGCAGGCAAATCTGGCCATGAATGTGTCTCCATCAGACATTTTTTCACCCATGATGGCCTCGCGTCCTGGGTCTTCAGTCGCTATGCACAACTCTCCATTGGCCCAAATGCAACAATCACCAATGGGCCAATCACCCCATATGTCGCCCCAGGCATCGGCTCATGGTCCTATGCATTTCACAAAGCCCTCTCCCTCCCCACAAACCACTCCAGCTAATCCTTCCATGTTTACACGTTTGCAATCACCTCTGCAGACGCCGCTTCAAGCACACGCCCAGTCTCCACACTCTCCACAGACTACAATTAACACACCTGGTGGACCTTCTGCTGGACGACCACATCCTTCCAATATGAGCCAACCACAACCTGTAATGGGTCAGGATGTCTCTGTTTCCAATCAACCTCACATGGCACAGCATTTCGGGGCACAAAATGGAATGGGAGTCGGACCTGGATCTGGACCTGGACATGGACCTGGACATGGACATGGACATGGGCCTGGTCATGGACCTGGACTTGGACCTGGATCTGGACAAGGACCTGGACATGGACATGGACAAGGACCTGGTGTTGGTCCTGGACCTAGTGTTGGTCCTGGACCTGGTGTTGGACATGGACCTGGACCTGGACATGGACCTGGACCTGGACCTGGACCTGGACATGGACCTGGACCTGGACCTGGTGGGAATGGAGCTGCTGCGACTTCTCACAAGTTACGAAACATTACTCCTCAACAGCTTCAGGTTTTTCAACAGAGAGCTATGGCAGCCACTCCACAACAACGGGCAGGTTTGCTCCAGATGCTAATGCAACATAACATGAACGCTGCAAAAGTCCTTGCCCATAACTTGGGAATGTCCCTTCCCTCTTTACCGCCAGGGGTTCACAGTCAGTCACCTAATCTCAACAATCCTTCCCTGAATACACAAGCCCCAACACCTGACATGAGTTCTCAAGCAACTGTTGGACCTAGCGTCGTTGCGTCCCGAGGCTCAGTAAGTGCGCAGGCTGCCCTTGCTAAAGCCAAGTTGGAAGCCTTTCAAAAGTCTCTCATTGACTTTATGAATAAGAGGAGAACCCCAATAAAGTCGATCCCTCAAATCTATAATCGACGTGTTCTCCATGCCAATATTTTTTTTGTAGTTGGGAAATTAGGCGGATACCACCTCATTTGTCAGAACAACTCTTGGCCTGTTGTTGCTGCGAACTTGGGATTTAAGCCTCATGAATCCGAAGCAGGTAATCAGCTCAAAGCAATCTACACTCAATTTATTCTGCCTTTTGATGAGTTCATTCGCAAGTCCAAAGAATCTATGGCTAACAATTCGCAAAACCGATCTGCACCAACACCAACCCCACAAGCGTCTGTCTCTTTACAAGGTACTCCGAGTATCAACACTAATATCCCTATGCAAGGTGCACCCCCACAAACGAGTAGTCCTGCTGGGGCTGGCCCGGTAGGCCCCATTGGTGCTGTTCCTACTGGTCCCATGTCTGCTGGACCCATACCTTCTGGACCCCAACTTCCCACACCGCAAGTTGCTCAATCAGCATCTCCCAGTCTATCAGAGAATTCTCAAGAAACTGAAGAAAAGAAATTTAAAAAGTTCAAGTATGCTCCCAAAGTAAGAGTTAGAGACGAACAATCAATCCGAAATCCCCTTGTTCTTAAGACTCTCGGAAACGATTTGGATTTCATTCTTCCCACAATTCCCTTTGCTCACGAGGTGGGTGCCGTGAATATTCTGAGCATCACCAACTCTCTAAGTTGTGGGATTAATGCAGAAGTTCGACAGGCCTTGGATAAACTGCTAGTAATTTCAGCAGATCCTCGTTGTCTCTTAAGTCTTCATGATTCAGGAACGTTAACAGAGTCATTAGGTGAATTGGGTACAACTCTAGTGGAACAACTTAAAAAGCTGTCACTACCACAACAACAACAACAGGAGGACTCCGAAGAATCAGGAGAAGAAGATGAGTCTTTTGCTCTATCCCAAATTGAACGAGTCTTCGAAAAGCACTCGGCCGATTTTGATAATGATCAGCACACAAATGGAATTGAGGTAACGGTCGATTCTCTAATGGGTACTGAAAACCGTTCCGCTAATCACCATTACCACGACGACGACTCGGATTCAGAAGTTAGTGACTTGGACATTGACTTTCACCATATAAGACGAAAACGCTTAAAAACACAGCCATCTCCTCAGCCAGATGTGTCTTTTAATTTGGGAAGTTACTTTGAACATTACCATCAGTGTGATAGAGAGAACGAAACGTGGAATCTTGAGAAAGAGAGTCGAGGTTACAAGGTCTCTTTCCAGCATTATCATACCGCTGAGAGACTGGTATGTTTAACTACTGTAATCCGAAACCTTTCTTTCTTGGACGTGAACCATGCGGCGCTAATGATGGACGAGGCTATTTATGAATTTGTATTTGGATTGCTTAGAAGCCTTGGAACATACAACAAGCTTCTGACCTCTCCCAGACAATATTTGTGCATAATGAAGGATCTGAGTATCTTTCTATCTAATGTGGCACTCCACTTGGTTTTGAAAAACCATGGTGATGCATATTGTTTGCTGAAACTGGTACTTTATTTCAGTCCCAAATTGGATCCTTTCGTGGGTCCACCTGAAGACTACCGACTTCACTTTCCTGAATTTAGTCCCCTGGTTGACAAATATCTGCCAGCAGCTTTAGACCTTCTGGCAAAACTCATATCACGAACATCTCCAAATCAGAACTTTGTCACTGATATTTTGACGGGTACTATTCAAGATCTTGAAGTGGTGGAACTTTGTCAGGATGCCAACTTACAACAGCGATATCCATCTGAGCTTTTGACTCGTTTGTTTTCGACATGCATCTCTCCGGTGCCCCGATCTGAACTGATGATCAATCCTCAGACATTTGAAGCAAGAAAACCTATTCTTCATCAGGCGCTTTTGGTGGTTGAATACCTAGCTGGGCTAATTCCGTCAGACGCCCGTGGTGCGAGGCTTGCGTATTCTTGGCTCAACTCTACGGACAATTTCGCGATGATGTTGTTACGTACGGCTTGTGCTTTGGGTTCGTTCAATGTTGGCAATAGCCATCAGGCCAGCAAGCAGCTCAATCGGGTCAATGCATCTAAAAAAGAGGAGTCCAATCCTTTTGCGAAAGCCACTCAAAGGTTTATAACTATTTTAAGGATTTTGGCGTTCAAGGTGGTTCAAGGTGAAGAGAAGTCCAACGGTTCTTATGAACTGAGACAGGGAGTGATTCCCTCGGTTGAGACTCTGTTGGGCTCGCTGTTGAGCTATGAGATGGATGGTCTGGTCGTTCAACAGTTGACTCATCTATCGCAAGGTGGAGAAAAGTACTATTGTCAACAATTCGGGCTTAACAAAGACAAAATTGTACTGTAACAACAAGATTAATAACATTCAAATATATTGCGGGTCAAGACGAATGGCTAATAATAAATATCTATTTTCTTTAAGCCTTATTACTGTTGTAAAGGCGAATGAAAACACCACCAAAGTGGCACATAGTCAAGGCATGGGCCTTGACAGGAGGCTCAGGCTTATCATCAGCGTTTTCAAGAGTGTCGAAGAGCTGACAAAGTCGAGCAAGAGCGTAACCAGCCTCAGTAAGAGCGTACTGCTGGCCAAGACAAATTCGAGGACCACCATTGAAAGGAAGGTACTCCCATCCACGGGCTTGGGTAGCTCCATCCTCAAACCATCGCTCAGGTCGGAACTCCTCAGCATCCTCACCCCAGAACTCCTTGAGTCGGTGGGTGGTAAAGACGTGGTAAGAGACAAGATTTCCCTTTCGAACCAAAATGGGCTGCTTTCCATCGGGACCACCACCTCGAGGAAGGGTAGTGTCTCGGGTAGCATATCGCATGTTGGCAGGGACAGAAGGATAAAGTCGCAAAACTTCGTTGATGACATATCGAAGATAGTCGCATCGCTTAAGAGACTCGAAAGTGATGGTGGAGAGATCGTCACCGTCACCAAAGTTTTCCAAGATTTCCTCTCGGAGCTTGTGCCAGACTTCAGGTCGTCGAGCCATAAGATACATGCACCAAGACAAAAGAGAGGCGGTGGTATCACGGCCAGCTAGTAGAATGTTCAAGGCTTGATCTCGGAGAACAATGGGATCGTGGGTCTCACGAGCAACTTCTCGCAAAAACACATACTTTCCATCATCGACATTTTTCTCGGATTCGGCAATAGCCTTCTGCACATAATGGTCAACAAAGTCATGAACTCGCTTACCACTGGTATAGAGCTCTTTGGGTCGCCAGATCCAGTACAACATTTGAAGTCGGGCTCGCTGTCCAAGATGGTCCTGAGCGGTATTGAAGTCCTTCTGGAAAGACTTTCGCAAACTAGTAGGCATGTCAGACTTGACTTTGGTAGGAGCAGTATCAACAGTTTGAGAACCAACGGACTGTCCAAACAAAAACTCAGTAGCAGTGTCCAAGGTAAGGTTGAAGAAAAGCTCTTGGATGTCGAAGCCAGATCCATCCTTGGGAACTCGAGAAACCAAATATTGAATATGTTCCTCGACCATTTCAACGTCGGAGACTTGGTCACGGGCAAACTGGGGTCGAAGCATGGCACGAGAATGTTGCCATCCTTGGCCATCGAGAGTGAAGATACCATTTCCTAGAACAGGGAGGAACTGTGCGTGTCGCTCACCCAAGCAAAAGTCCTTAAACTGGGTAGCCAAAACAGCCTTGATATTTTCGGGATCGACAGTGTGGTACATGTCGACACCCATAATGGTGCTTTTGCAAGTATAATGAGGGAAGATGAAATCATTGAAAAGCCATTGGATGAATTCCAAGAGTCGGTTTCGCTTGGCCTCGATCAAAAAGGGAATAAAAAGAGGAGCTGAAAAGGGGAAAGAACTAATGTCATGGGGCTTTCCGCACTTCCATTGCTTTTGAAGTTTTCGCTCGTAAAAATAGTTGCTGATTTTACGGAAGACTCCATAAATGGTCAAGAACACCACCAAAGCTATCGATATGTTGAGTGTATTAGACATGGTTCAAGTGGGTTGAAGATTTAATTTTCCACTATAAATATGGGCCTACCTTTTATATACCCACCCAATACCTGCTCTTGTTTTTCATATTCGAATGATCAGCGCTATATTCAAACTTTGTTGCTACTTTGTTAAATTTTCCAAAAGTTTTGGAATGTTATTGGGCGGTTGCTCACTTTGAGCTATTTTGAAAGTTCTTGATAAGAAATTTTATAGAAACAAGAACGAAAATCATCCATTTTTTGAACAAGTTTACTCAGCCTGCCATCTCATCTCGTCATATTTTCATCACCCCACTTAATTCACATGTAGATTTGTTCTGTTGCTTGGCTGCAGGACATAAGAACCCTATTGTTTTGTCTTCTCCGCATTTTTTGAAGCTTTGTTTAAGCTTTGTTCTGAGTTTAAATGCACAGGGGAAATGAATGTTTTGATGGTTATTGGTCTATTCAAAACTCCGACTTTGAAGTCATGAGACTTGGGTCATATTTTGACTATTGCTATTGACCCTACTAGAATATTTACTATTTTCGATGCTAATCTTATTTTATCAACATTTCTAATCACCTTTTTAGGGTTGTAGGTGATGATCGAAATTATGTCCATCTTATCAGCATGATTGTGGCCGTAATGTAGTGTACTCTTGTCACTCATGAGCTGCTACCTTGAGGCTTTATTCCTGCACCTTTTCCGCCTATTTTTTTGTTTTTCGTTTTACTCTTTTTTGTCCCTTTTCTCTCCCTCTTTTCGCTACTTTTTCTGTCCTTCAACTTGTTGAGTTTTAAAGTTTGAATGTGAAAGACAAATCAACAATATGAGCCGCACCAACGTGCTTTTTCTTCAGAGCTTGGTGGAGGATGGCGATATCAATTAGTAGATCATACAACAATTTAGAATCATTTTCAGATTATATTTACATAATTACAGTTCAGCCTGTGACATTTGATTTCCGTTTAGCACTGACACTCTTGCAGAAAAAGCTTTTGCTAGTTTGACGCTGTAAATAGCTGAAATTTCCTGAAGCAGATAACGTTGTTTTTAGTTCCTCCTGAAACTCGCTACTTCTTGTCGACCATTGCCTTCGAGGTCCAAATGTAATAACGTCATTATCCTCAACTGTGATTTGAGACTGTAGAGATAGACTGTCAACTGTAGAATGTCGCCGATTATTGATGGCGTAAATCAAATCATCCTCAAAATCAGAATCAGACAAAGTCACACCTGCTTCTCCGATTTTCACGGGCGAAGAAGGAAGATGTGGGTCATTTTCTTCACAAAGAAACGATAATGTTTTTTGAATAGATGCAGATTTGTCCAAGCCATTTCTAGCATCACGACCATCAAATAGCTCTGATTCCTCTTCGCTGGCACCATCTTCCATAGCTTTAATGAAGGCAGTGGCAGCTGGGTTGGCTGACAGTTCGTCGAGAGTTTGAAGACCATTGAACATTTTACGTTTTCGACGATCACGAATCAGTTTACGACGACGGGTGGCTTCCATTTCATCTTCAGAGTCGGAAAGATCAAGTCCCATACCTCTTCGTTTTCGAAACCCACCATTAGTCACGTCTTGGAGAAGTTTTTCCACCATTTTGCTGTCTTCCTCCATAGCATTTTGCAAGTGTAATTTTTGGTTTTCGCTTCTTTCTTGTTTGTTTTCTCGATCATCAACAAGGCGTGCCAACTCTTCCAGGTCTTTGTAATTTGCCTCTTCGTCACTGGCTCCTCCTAATCCTGCCCACTCATCGTCAGATTCTTGAGCTTCCATTTCAAGAATGCCATTCGCGTTTTGTTGCTTTTCCTTTAATTTGGTTTTGATTTCCTCTTCTTTAAGCATTTGAATTCGCCTTGCAAAAGCAGCTTCGGATTCGTCATTAGTAGGTTCCTCGGTTGCAATATCCGATTCTTCATCAGTAGATTCCTCGTTTGCAGATTCAGCCAATTCGGACTCGACAGCAAGTTCCTCGACAACCTCAGACTCAGACGCAACAAGCCCAACACTCTCCCCATCAGCTAAAGTGAGAGTCTCGGTATTTCTGTTGTCTTCTTCGTCTAACTCGGAGTGATCGTCATCAGTGTCACTCTCTTCTTGCTCAAAATCTTGGTCGCTTTCTTCAATCGATTCTCCACCTGACTTTCGTCTCATTCTATCCTCTAGTTCTTTAACTCGTTGCGACTCCTTTTGAGCCTGCTCCAAGAGAGATTCCACAATCAATTCTTCTTTGGCTTTTTCTTCGTCATCCATCCAATCCCCTCCGCGGGTCTTGAACTGTTTAATTTTCTCTTGTCGATGCAGTTTTTGTTGAGTGGCCACATTTGCCTTGATCATATTGCGAAACTGGCAAGTAGCTTGGTCACGTCCTTGATGAAGTAGACCCTCTCGTTTCAACTGTTTAGCAGTGGAAGATAGAAGTTCGTCTTGGGTGTCAGGGACGATCATTAGTTGACCTAAACTGTCACTGTCAAGGCTGGCGATGAATTCCTTGGAGCTTTTCTGGATGTATGAAGCGAGGCGTCTGGGCATGGAAGCACCTTGAGTTAGTTTGGTTTGTGGAGACTTTTTGTCTGTTGTGGTTGGAGGGGACTTTGACTCGAAATGAGCTGTAGACTGGATGTCTTTGGCTGTAGACTGGATGTCTTTAGCTGTTGACTGGATGTCGTTGACTGTTGACTGAAGATCTTTGGCTGTTGACTGGAGGTCTTCGGCTGTTGACTGGAAAACTTCAGCTGTTGACTGGGGAACTTCAGTTGTTGACTGAAGATCTTTGGCTGTTGATTGGAGAATTTCAATTGTTGACTTGGGAGCTTCAACTGTTGACTGGAGAAGTTCAAATGTTGACTTGGGAACTTCAACTGAAGCTGTAGTAGCCACTGGTTCTGGGAACTCCAAAGATGTTTCTGGATTTCCTCCAGCCACCAAATCTGGAGCTGTAATGATATCAGCTTTTGCTTTTGTAATAGCCATGCCAGTGTTGGATGCACGCTTAATAAATTTGGAAATGAGACTCTGCTTTGTAGCCACTCCAACAGTGTATACCTGAGGAGCTAACTGACGATTTCGATTAATTCGTTGGGTTTCTCTCTCCATCTCTGCCATTGCCTTTTTAGAGGCTTTTCGAGTTGGCTTTACTTGTGAAGAAAATACAGCCTCAGAATCGTCATTAGTTGATCCTAATCGTTGAAGCAGAGAATCAAGGAATTGTCGTTCTGTGTTATCGTTCTCATCACTGGGAGCATCAGAATGGGACTCAGCGGTTCTTTCCACCTCTTGGGGAGTCTTTTTCGCTTTTTTCGTCTGCCTAGGGACTGGAAATTCGCCCTCACTCTCACTTGCAGGTGCAAACAGCCGTCGTCGTGTTTTGGACGTATTCAGGTCAGACTCCACGTCAGATTCTGCAGCCATTTCTGCAGCCATTTCAGTGTCCAAGTACATTGCCTTCGGAATTGACGAAGAAATGCTATCGAAACTTTTCTGGATCCCAGAAGCCATCAAGTCGTTGGTATATACAGCATTGGCAGGTACAGGAGAGTGTATTTTCTTGCGGGAAAGACTAGCCCGGGCCTTCTTGGTTTGGGTGCGGTCTAAGGATTGCTCTTGGGACTGTGCTTTGGACTGTGCCTTGGACTGTACTCGAAGCTGTTTGACCTTCAATTCAGATCGAAACTGGTCCACTGAAAAATCGTCCTCTTCGTCACTAGAAGAAATTTCGCCCAATAATTTGCGTACTCGTGAAGAAGGTGAAAGCATCTCCAACTCTTGAGTGCAGGATTCCGGTTTTGGCGCGTCCAGAACTTGAGTAGGAGTCAATATAGGTAGATTCAGGTCTTGTGTTGCCCAGTATGTCATGGTTTGCGCAGCCTGAGCGTGAGTCACAGGCTCACTGCTGTCTCTGGGGCGTCCATAAGTGCGCAGTTGCTTTGTAGAGCCCAGAACCTGTGTTTCTGGCAAGTCCATGGGTGGTTAAGATGTGATGAGTTGTTGACGCGTCTTGATTAAATTAATTAAATTGCAAGTTAAGTTCGCGATTAATTATTTCAATAGTGTTGGTCAGAGTCTGTTCAGGTGATATTTGCTGTGTTACTGTTAAATCTTGCTGTGTTACCGTTAAATCTTGCTGTGTTGCTGTTAAATCTTGCTGTGTCGGCTCGTTCAACTTGTCGACTATTAAATCTACTTACTTGCAAACCTGTACTGATTTGCTGTGCCAACTTGTTCTACTTGCCAACTGCTAAATAGCTGCCTATTCATGACTCAATGTAATAAAATCAGCCTATTAGAACTGGCACAGCCTATAAAACTAATCACCAGACTCTACAAGATGCCAGCCAATCAATCCCAATTGGCTACTGCTTATATTTCACTAGTTAAACAAACTCAAAGCTGAGGTCTCTTTTCTCTTCTCGAGGCCTTATCTCCAACCTTATCTTATCTAAAACATCCACCATTACCATGACCACCATCTACTATGGCTCGTTTGTTAACCCCCGCCGAAAAGCGATAGAATACTCTGTCAATACGGCCGTTTTTGTGCGGAATGGAATAATTGAATCAATCCAACAGATTGAATTGGATGAGCTGCTCAAACAGGAGGATGCCGAGATCATTAGAACAGATCAATCATCTTTCTTCGTTCCAGGGTTTGTTGATACACACATCCACGCTCCTCAGTATCCCAACAGTGGCATTTTTGGCAAAACCACTCTGCTAGATTGGCTGAAAACTTATACTTTTCCCATGGAAGAGTCGTTCTCGAATCTTGAAAGGGCTCGACAAGTGTACTCAAGGGTCGTCAAAAGATGTCTTTCTCTAGGCACAACTACCGCCTGCTATTACGCAACAATTCATGTTGAAGCAACCAACGAATTGGCCAACATTTGTCTGGAGCAGGGCCAGCGAGCTTTGGTGGGCAGGGTCTGCATGAATCGAAACACCACAGATTCATACCGGCATAAGTCATTGGAGGAAGTTGAAGCGGCAGATGAGGCTGTCATCAAGCACATCTCTGATCTTCAAGCCAACTTTCCAAAGCCAGACTATATCAAGCCAGTCTTGACTCCTCGGTTTGCGCCAAGCTGCACTCACCAAAGTATGGAGTTGCAGGCTAAGATTGCCAAAAAACACAATTGTCACATCCAGACCCATCTTTCGGAGAATCAGAATGAAATTGAATGGGTCAAGGAGCTCTTCCCCAGTTCAGAGTCCTATGCTGCTGTCTATGACGAGGCAGGATTATTGACTTCCAAGACTGTTTTGGCTCATGCCCTGCATCTCTCTGACCAAGAGTTATCGCTCATTAAAAGTAGGGAATGTGGCATTGCCCATTGTCCTATATCTAACTCCTCTCTTTCTTCGGGTCTCTTCCCTGCTCGAAAGCTTCTTGATGCAGGAATACGTGTTGGGCTTGGAACAGACATTTCTGGAGGCTACTCTCCTTCTATCTTGGAAAATGCCAGACAAGCATTGTTGGTTTCAAGACTCGCAGCTATTGCTCAGGGAGATAATTACAAACTGAGTGTGGATGAGGTACTTTACATGGCTACTCTTGGAGGTGCAGAGGCGATCAGTATGGATCAGCAAATTGGATCTTTCGAAGTCGGCAAATATTGGGATGCACAGTTTATCAATGTTGATTCTACCAACAGTCCTGTGGATGTATTTAAGTGGGATCGGGTCTCAGCTGTACCTGGTCTAGAAAATCTTGTGCACAAGTGGTTATTTAATGGTGATGACCGGAATTGCAAGCATGTTTGGGTTCATGGAGAGCTTGTATCTGGTACCAATTGAACATTACACTATCTTTATCTACGATAATCTTTCAATAAATCAATCATAATTCATTGTTAGGTAGTTGTACTATTTAAATTCAAGCATTTCTATTCAAACATTTCTATTCAAACATTTCTATTCACATTTCTAATCACATTTCTATTCACATTTCTATTCACATTTCTAATCACATTTCTAATCACATTTCTAATCACATTTCTAATCACATTTCGAATCAAGTGACTCATATGTGTTGTAAACACAAGTACATTGTACATTCACGTGCACTCACACACAAGACGCATCGTTTTTTTTCGGTGACCTACTATGACTTGACAATACATTTCGATATTGTCATACATACTGCATGAATATGCATGTATGCATCACTCCAAACCTTGATCTTTTCATATATTCTCTGAAATTCTTTATTTTTGTCAAACAGTTTTTTATCATATTCATTAATGGCAAGACAAAAGACCTCTTATTTCATTTATAACCTGCCAAAGGACGTTTTGGATGGTTTATCCATTCATGACATTAATGGAATTTTGGCAGCAGATCACTCAGAATCAGCACCGGAACCAAAGAACTCTGAACACACAGCATTACATCGATATAATCACAAACTAAGACTGTTGGGGAAACCTGCAATTCGCCTCGAGGAGTTTGAAAAACTTGTGGGTGAGGGCCAGATTTCCGATGATTCGGGCTCAGAGTCTGAAAGTGAATCGAGTGACTCAAGTGATTCTCAGAGTGACGAAGAGTCTCTGGAAACCGTAGGAAAAGGAACACCAACGATTTACTTGAAAAGCTCAGCTCTCGCCTCCAATCAGACTCTTAGCATTTACAAAAACTCGTTCAACTTCAAAAGTTTGACGGAAAAATCCATATTGACAGAAATCAGACGTCTGAATGAGAAGCCTCAGGCTGCCTCGGTTGTGATCATGACTGGTGGAGGCCATTTTGCAGCTGCAATTTTCCAGCATTCTCCCAAAATCCCTAATACCACAGTCCCACTGATCATTGAATCAAAGTCATTTCACCGATACACCACCAGAAGAAAACAGGGAGGAAGTCAAAGTACATCAGACAATTCTAGAGGAAAGGCAAACTCTGCAGGTTCATCTCTACGACGTTATGGCGAAGCACAGCTTCAGAATGAGGTAAAGGAGTTGCTCAAATCTGAACCTTGGAAGTCTTATTTGAGTCCAGGAACACCAAACAGTGCAGAGGTTATTTACATTAGAGCCTCTGGCCGTGGATCACGTTCGTTGGTTATGGGTTTTGAGGGTTGTCCTTTCAACAAGAATGATCCTCGAGTTAGAAGCTTACCTTTCAATACGGGTAGAGCTAATGCTACTGAGGTGATTCGGGCCTGGTCCACTTTAACCACTGTGTCTCCGTGGGATTCGACTCAGATGGAGCGAGAGCTGGTAGAGGAAAATCTTCGAAAAGAGGAGCGGGAGCGAGAAAAGCAGCAAAGGACCCAACGCAAATTGGAAAAGAAGCTAGCCAAAGCCAAGCTGACAGCCCAACCTGTGGTGGAAATAACTGATGAAATGAGTCATACCCAACAACTACTGGCTCTCATATCAAAAAACAAATCCCCCAAGCTAATCAACTACATTCGCATGCACAAACTACAGCCTCCGTTTAGGTTGTCGTTCCCCCCTAATGAACCCCGTCAAGCATCACAATTCCCTACCGCTCTTCACTACGCTGCTAAAGAAGGCTCGGCACATACAGTGGGTGTGCTGCTCCGGCAGTTCAAGTGTGATCCATCTATAGAAAACGATTCGGGGAAGCGACCCTGGGATCTTGCTAAAGATGAGTCCACAAAAGATGCATTTCGAGTCGCACGGCACAATTTGGCTGATTCAATTGATTGGACTGATTCTGGTGTCGATGAGGCTCTTTCCCAGGAGCAGGTTGAACAGAGAAACTCACAAGCAGCTGCCAAACAATCAGCACAACACAAGTCTCAGATCGAGGAGGCATTACAACAGCAGGAACAGCTACAAAAGGAGGCGGAGCGCAAGCGGCGTTTAGATTCAATGGTTTCTCGTGGTGGTGTAGGGAGAATGTTGCCTCAGCTTGCAAAAATTGACGAGTCTCGTGGTTTAACTCCAGAGGCGCAAATGCGTTTGGCACGAGAACAACGAGCTCGAGCCGCAGAAGCTCGACTGAAAAAATAGCCTCTGTAATAATAAAACTGATACAACAACTAAGGCGAAAAAGCGAGTAGAATCAAAAATAGAATAGCAGACGGAAAAAAAGATGACCAAGCCGAGGATCGAACTCGGAGCCTCCTCGGTGTGAGCGAGACGTGATAACCATTACACCACTCGGCCAACTCTAAAATTCTTTTTTCACCGTCATTCCTGAGTACGAGCCAAGCACTTTCCAGATTTATTTTTGTCCATTAAATTACCAATAAATAATTACAAAGAGCGTTCAACTCCCTCGATATATACCTCCACTTGATACCAAAGTTTCTCCAGCTCAAGAGTTGCCGACTGTACCTGTTTGGCAAAGCCTGACTGTAAAAGTTCCATTTCCTGCTGTTGGTTGGCGATTGTGGCACGCAGCCGCTCGATTTCTTGATCGGCCATGGATTTTTCAGCCAAATAACTTCCAATTTCCTTACGAAGCTCTTTGGTCCTGACTTTCGTTTCCTCTGCCGCTTTTTCACTTTGCTCTCTTATTCGCAGTCCTTTGTTTTCAGCGGTCTTAATTTTATCTTCCAAGATGCTCACCTTGCGTTCAAGATCATCTAATACACCCCTTTGCTGCTCAAAATACTCATGCTTGTCAGCCAAAGATTTTAGCACATCGTTAGTAATTCTTAGCTGCTTTTCACATTCACTCAATACAGTCATGCATGAGTTCAAGTCAACATCTAAGGAGTTGAATGTTTCCATTGACACCTTCAGTTTCTGAGCGCGCGTCTCCATATATTCAATACTAGAGCGCATTTCAGATAACTTTGCTTCCAACTGTGGGTTGATGTCGTGCACCGATTGGGCATCCTGCACAATGTAAGATCGAAGACGTTCCAGTTCTTTATTGAGCTCCGACAATTGATTTTTGTTTTGCTGAAGAATCTCCAGCTTGCGTTTTTTCTCACTGCGATAAGTGTTTTGTTCGACTTCAACCTCGGCTTGGCGACGAGTCATGGTGCGCAATTCCAAAGCTAGTTGGTTGTTGGTCTTTTCAAGCTCGCCAATTGTCTCTATTGGGTCCTTTGAACCAATCACTGCAGTGTAACGTTCTTTCTGCTGATTAAGCTCATTGAACTGAGCTCGTGTTTCCTCATATTTAGCCTCCATTTCTTCGAAATCCTGGGCAATGTGATCAAACCATCCAGCACACATTTCTCGAAACCGAGCAAAATTAATGATTGCTGAAAGCTGTGCATGGAAACGCGCTGGAACAGGCTTAATTATGTCCATCACATTGAAATCGTTGATTCCACAGTCAACCAAGAGCTCATAAACCTGACGTTGGAGCGCCAAAAGATTGCGCGATTCGACCTGAGACTCTGCATCAGCTATTCCTTCCGCACATACCTGTAGTGCTGGATTAATCGTTTCTCGATTGATGTAAAGAATGTTTTCCGCCAACTGTTCATACAATGTTTGAACATATTGTGCCGTTGGGTGCAACACTTGTTCGAAAGAAGCGTTACAATTCAGCGAAACCAAGCATGTAACTATATCATCGACAGGAAGAATTGGGAATGACGATTGTTGTTGATGTGGGTTTTTGGGCCCTGGTCTGCGGACACTCGAGGGTTGGTAGTAGATCGAGCTCTTTCGCGACATGTCGAGCAAAGAGAGATAATGATGGATGATGATCACGTGAATAAATACCTAACAAAACATTAATCACGTGATGTGGATGAGAAGAGGTGCAAGAAGTGCTTTATGCCTTATCTCACTCTCCATTATTTTACAGTGCCGTCTCATTCTACGGTTGATCCATTCTACGGCCGATCCATTCTACGGCCGATCCATTCTACGGCCGATCCATTCAACAGCTAGTTCATTCAACAGCTGGTTCATTCAACAGCTGGTTCATTCAACAGCTGGCCCATTCTACGTGCTGATCCATTCAACATGGTCCATTCTACGTTTGATCCATTCCACCAGATAAATACATTGTAGCTGTAAAGAAATCCTACATTCAAGTAATCACCTTGTCACTGTACTTGTCAACAACTTGGGTGAAAAGCTCATCCCTCTGCTTTAGGTCTTGTAACAAAGGGTGCTTGGCATCAAGAGATCGCAGCTCAGAGTCAAGCTCGTCATAAGGTTGACCGGACATGAGGTTACAGACAATCCTGGCTATCAAAGAATTGCTGTTTTTCAAACCAAGTTCGTCGAATTTGTCCAATGTTTCGGTAGCCTCATCAGTTCGTCCCAACTGAAGCTCAGTGACAGCCTGGCCCAAAACGGTCAATGCACTCTTTGACTGAGCCAAATCTTCGAAAATATAGTATGCCTGACGGACCTCGTCTTCGCCGTTGCTTCTCATATGAACCAGAGCAGACGCAATTACGTGGGCAATGTCCTCATCGCAATTTCGAGAGTATTCTTCAAGTAATTTAGAAGCCTCCTCAACTCTGTTTTGCTCTACAAGAATCCGGCTCAAGAGAAAAACAGCCTCTACCGAGCCCTCGTGGGTCTGTAGGACATTCTGAGCTTCTTGGGCCCTGTCTAGAGCCAAAAGACTCAATGCAGCCAAAACCCGTCCGAAATCATCGGTAACAGCAGAAATCAACTGATCTGCAACCTTGGAATCAGACTCGCCGGATTTAATGAATTTAGCATACAATTTCAAAGCCTTTGCTCGGCCAGAGCTGACATTGCTAAAGTCGGAAGAGGCTCCAGATCCATGGACAATGTCAACACGATATTTCAGACTCCATGCCTCTTCGGCCTCAGGAATACTGGCGGGATCAAATCCATCAAAGGCACTGAAATTGCCAGTGAAAAAAGCGGTTCGAACCTCGGATAAGTCTCACGTTAGTAGCTGGCTTTGCACAACCTGTTATCACTTCTCAGTGTACTCACTGTTCATTACGTGGTGACGAGATTAAGGTTTTGAATGTGGGAAGTCAAAATAATATGGACAAAATCAAAGTGAGGAGGATGTGTATTTTGCTGTTCAGGAGTATAATTGTGTAACAATTTAGAATAGGCGACTCCTTTTAGCTACACAAAATTGAAGATTATTCCTTGGCATTCGGCTAATCAGGTGAATCCACGGACTGGAAAGCATTTCCGGCCATCGCCAACTCAAGTATTTACTGTTATTATTACCACCATGAATATTCTATTCAATAATTAATCACGTGACTGAAGGTTTACATGGGAATTTCGAAGAAAGAAGCGTAATCACGTGCTCCTGTATACCCAAATCATCAATCATCTGGGTCTAGTTCTAATGACAATTACTGAGTAGAAAGCCCTCCAAAAAGTCCCAACGGACAAATAAACTAAATATAGATAGTCGACAAGTAGTACTTGCTTATAGCTTAACCTGACCAGCTCCCAGTGACGCCCAGTCTTCGGAAGTAAGCTCAACATACTTGTTACCCTTGAGCCAGTAAATGGGAGGCTCGTTTTCGGCAGCAGGCATCTTCTGGTTCTTGTACTTGACCTTCTGAACCTTGTTATTTCCAGTTCGCTCGATTTCATTGACAAACTTGAGGAACAGAGGGACAGCATATCGGGGAAGCTGTTTAAGAGTGTAAGCAGCAATGCTTTCAAGTTGGGGCTTGTCAGCTCCATCCTTGAGCTTGATGACTGCAAAGCCAGCTCGACCTTCATGCTGGGGAACCTTGACACCGACACAGACAACCTGTTCAATACTGGGGTCAGCAGCTCCGACATGCTCTTCAACCTCAGAAGTAGACACATTTTCAGACTTCCATCGGAAAGTGTCTCCGAGTCGGTCAACAAAGTAGTAACAATTGTCGTCGTCGATTCGGATTAAATCTCCAGTTCGGTAGTAAGCATCGCCCTTCTTGAAAACGTCTCGAATGATCTTAGAGTTGGTGGCCTTCTCATTGCCCAAGTATCCTTGGAAAGTTTCGTGGATCTTTTCGGGATTGACAATCTTCTGCAAAAACTCACCAGGCTCATTGGGGGCAGCCACTCGGCAGAATCCGGACTGGGGATCACGCCAGAGTTCAGTCTCATCTTCAGGATCGACGGGGACAACAACCTGTCGGAAGCTAAAGATCCAGCCAATTAACTTTCCGTATCGTCCCATAGCTCCAACACCAATCTCACCTTGCTGGAAATTGTTGGTTCCAAGAGGGCCCTCAGTGGCAGCGTAGAACTCACCAATACAAGGAATATTAAATCTCTTCTTAAAGTTGACCCAAACATCTCGTCGCATACCGTTGCCAAAGGCGACCTTGACTTGGTGTTTTCGCTCATCAGGGCTGGGAGCAGCGTTAATGAGATATCGGCAGGTCTCACCAACATACTGGATATGACTGGCGTTGGTTAGCTTGGCCTGGGTCCAGAAAGTTCGAGTGGAAAACTTTCGGCCAGGAGCATAAGCAGAACCTCTACTCAAACAAGGCAAGCAACCCAAAATGGCAGCAGTGGAGTGATATAGAGGCATAGCAGAATAGACAGTTCCTCCAGTCTTGAGCCGGATAGAGTGACCATAAAGGGATGAAAGAAGCTTAGCCTTTCGCCAAGACATGATAGCAGGCTTAGGTAAACCTGTAGTACCTGAAGTGTAAATGAGCACAGCAGTGTCATAATCCTTGTGCTCAGGGTGTCGCTCGTAATCAGGAGCTCGGTAAGCAGGGGAGGCAGCATAGCCAGCCAAAAATTCATCATCCATAAAAATGGACTTGCACTTGGCATCGTTCTGGATCTCGTCAACATGGGGTTTCACATTGCCAGCTACTTCCATATCAACAAACATGAGCGAAGCATGGCCAACCTTAAGACAATGCAAAAGGGACTTTTCAGTCAAGTTGTAGTTGATGAAGGCAGGAGTGGCTCCCAAGTTCCAAATGGCAAACCAAACAATGATGAAAAGAGGAGAGTTCATGGCATTAAGAGCAATGGTATCATTGGCAGTGATTCCATACTTATTTCTCAACAAATGAGACATTTTGAGAACCTCATCGTAGAGTTGCTGGTAAGTGTATTCTTCAATCTCGAATAAATGGTCCAATGATCCATCTGCAGCAGGCTTGGCTCCCTCAACAGGACGAGGGTAGACAACAGCCTTGTGATTGGGGTATCGCTGGACAGCTTTTTCAAACGCATACCAGTACTGGACGTGTCCTTTCCACTGATCATAAAAAAAACTGGCAGCATTTGAAATGGCTCCTCTCACCATGTAAGCATCATCTCTGGCAAGAGTCTTAGCATCAAGATAAGCAGCTCCAAGGGCTGCGGCAGCAATTAGTTCGGCAGTCATGTCAGATTGTCAACTTGCAAAGAGGAGCGTGGGCAGATTGCCTATATAAAGGTTGAACATGAAAATTACAGGATAAAATCTGGGGGCCGAGAACAAAGAAAGTTTCCTAACTCAAAATGACTCTAAGGTGGGGTAAACCGAGAGAATCAATGTGCAAGAAACGCCCTAGAGGTGTGGTTTCAATCGCAGAGATTTGATCCGGCAAAGGTCTGGCATATATGGCAGCCCATTACCTTGATTCATCTTCAAATTCCATTCTGCTTGCTGTCTGTGCAGCTCCTAGCCCATCAACCTCGGCTCGGGTTTTATTTTACACATGGCATACTGGAAAACTCTAATTGATAAAAACATTTCCAAGACAGTATTTCTTCAAAACGCCCAATCATTGGTAACAATTAAGAGATATTGGGAATGCACTCCGCATCTTCGATAATGCGTCCATGGGCCAACTTCTTTAGGTCTCTGGTTTGCGTCAATAGCAGATTGCTTATCTTGTATTGATTGATATTCATGCTTATCATTCATTTGATAATTGATGTTTATCTGTCATTACATGATGATCCAACCAACCTTGTGTGCCACCTTTCTGATTTTCTGATTTTCTGGTTTGATTTTTTGATTTTTTGATTTGTTGTGATTTTGATCTTTTATTTTTTCCTTTTTTTCGTTTTTCGTTTTAATTTTTACTTTTTACTTCATATTTTTTTCTTTTTTCTTTTCTTTTTTTTCGTTTTCTGGAGTCAAACTTCCAACGGTGGAGTTTATTCCGATGAGTTATTGATAGCGCAAATTCAAGCCCGCCTAATGTATGCACAGGTTCTGTACAGTCCCAACTTTAGTATTGAGGGTTCATAACAATAGCCTGAATACTGAAAGAGGGAGGTGATAGTAATGAGAGAGACTCTTTGAGTGGCATTTGACATTTTGGATCAGCGGATAAGAATCCAACAATTGTCGCAGAAAATGCACTGCAAATGAACTGGCTTGTTTATTTTTTGATTGGTATGAGAAAACATCACACAGAAAGGACCCTATTTATGTTATGTTTTTGTAACTAGTGCCATTTGTAACCATCGTGTTTGTGATTTGGATTTGTGATGTGTGCACCCTATGCATTTGTGTAATTAGGGATGAATATAAGTAATCTTCTTTTTCGTCATACAGTTCCCTCTGACACTTGTCAATTACGTCAAGTTCATTATAACCTAAACCCATGTTTAAGGCATAGGCATTTAATTCATTGTGTCTACTCCGCAATCTTTATATCCTCACAATTCCGTTTGGTCGTTGCTCTAGAAACTGAATTTGCAAAACATAAACATTCAAACCTTAAGTTGGTCCAGCTCTATTTGTTTACTCTGATATTCTTGAGTCTCAATTATCAACAAGCCCGGTATTAATCAGGGAGGGAAAAAAATACTGACCCATAGTCGGCCTACCTCATCTGCACACTAATACCATGAGAAGAGGAATTGAAGCTATTGAATTCTTAAAAGATCGAGTCTACTTGGGAGCTTACTCCCATCCTCCCAAGGACTCAGACAAGATGGTTTATTTCACTGTTGATGACTCTTTACCTTACAATCCTTTTCATTTGGACTTTGGTCCTCTAAATGCAGGTCATCTCTATCGCTTTGCTGTGGCACTTCATGAAATCCTCGCTGAAAATGAGAACAAAGCTGTGACCTTCTATTCCTACCCCGATCCTAGATATCGGGCTAATGCAGCCTGCTTGTTGTGCTGCTACATGGTCTTGATCCAGTCTTGGCCTCCTCATTTAGCATTGGCTCCCATTGCTCAGGCAGAACCTCCATTTATGCCCTTTCGGGATGCTGGTTACTCAACAGCTGACTTTGTCTTGACAATCCAAGATGTAGTGTATGGCTGCTGGAGAGCTAAAGAAAAGGGCTTTTTAGATCTCCGAAACTTCAATTTGGAGGAATATGAGCTCTATGAAAAGGTTGAAGAGGGAGACTTCAATGAGCTACCCCCTCATTACATTGCCTTTGCTTCTCCGCAACAGGAAGACTTTTTAACACCTCTGGATCATGCCTTCACCAATGTTCTCCAGTACTTTGAGGACAACAATGTTCAGCTCGTTGTTCGTCTTAATTCGATCCTATATGATGCTCGTCAATTCGAGCAGCGTGGAATCAAGCACATTGATATGATTTTCGATGATGGCACTGTTCCATCAATGGACATTGTCAGAAAATTCATTGGAGCTGCTGAATGTGTTGTTGAGGCTGGTGGGAAAATAGCTGTTCATTGTAAGGCAGGCCTTGGGCGGACTGGATGTTTGATTGGAGCCCATCTGATTTACAACTACGGATTCACAGCTGCTGAATGTATTGCCTACATGAGATTCATCAGACCAGGAATGGTTGTTGGACCTCAGCAACATTGGCTATATCTCCATCAGAATGAATTCAGAGAATGGAAGCGAACAATGTGTGTTAGTGACACACCATCTTACAAACTGGCTGGACTAAGGCCACTTGTTCCAATTGCTGAACAACAGCTCAAGCTCAAACAACAACTAAGAAATTTGCAAGAACAAATCAAACGGAAAGAGGAACTTCTTGGCTCTTTCAACAACTCTGTGTTGCAAGACATAACCACAATCCCACCCTCTACCCCTCCTCCCAAAACACCAGAGCGATCTATTCTTGGAGACATGGAAAACTGCAATTCCATTCTTCCGGCACCTACCCCTGGCCAACCTCGCAAAAATTCACCCTCACCCTCTCATAGAGGTGGCCTCAATTCCATTCGAAGTGCTCGACCTAAAAGATACATTAGCACCAATACAGCTAACGACTATATTTACAACTCTGATGATGAAAGAGAAGGTGCACTGTCTTCGCTTCATCAAAGACCTCGGTCCAAGACTGTGTCTAGACAGCTTCGTTCCTCCTCAACCCGCACAGTTTCTGTGTCAGTGTGTGAAGATCCGGAGGGAGCTTTGATTGTTACTGCCTCTCACTCTCCCAGTAGACGACGATCTCCATCAGGCCGATCACCTTCTGCAAAATCACCTAATCGTCAATTGGATGAGGAAACTAAAACTCCTCTTCGACAAGTATCCAAACGTCTCATCAAAGACCGTCAAGCATCGGCAGAAGGTGTCCGAAAAGTCTCCCGTTCAGCTCGAAAGCAGTACCGGGAGGATTAGAGCTCATTTCTTTCGAGAAATTAAATATACCCATCAATTTTAATACGAATCAACAGGATGTTTGGACATTCCCATGCAGATGAGGAGGTGTGCGCAGTAACATGTAGGTTAACACAACACCACAGAGAGAGGAGGATTAATCAAATTTAAACATTCAGTCAAACCCGTTTAACACCAGTCAATTGAAGCAGTCAATCAAACACTTGGTCTTATCAGTAATGGACTCAATTCTTTACATCGGAGCTTTTCCAACAATTCATAGCTTCAATCTATCCGTTTACATTCCCAGTCCAATTTCTTGTTTGGAATTAACAAATAAAACGCAAACAAAAAACAAAATCTAAACCTGCATAAAGTTTTAAAAAATGTTTTCTTGTTGAACCCTTTTCAGAGTCGTTTTGTTTGTCTCTTCCTAATTTCAAGACTTTATACGCATTGGTAATGCGTATTGGACTTTTATACTTCACGAATTGATGCACCATCTGGGTGGCTTAGTCAAGTTAGTTCAGGTGGAGGGCTGTGTTTTGGCGTTGTTTTTAAAATCACTCAATAAAGCTAATACTCTTGGCTGGTAACACGTAGAAGAGGCTAAGAACAAACGTGTCGAAGATTATTGCAAAAAAGCATACACCAGAAAACAGCTTTGTTTGATTCAAAAATGGTAAAAATCCGGAAAAGGTTCAAGCTTAATTAAGGTTTTATGAGAGCATGGGGAGAAATGGTTAAATAAAATCACTGATCCTGTTCAATCGTCAGTATCTATGAAACTAACACTCTTGTTTGCAGCCTTGGCGGCTTGCCAAGATCTATACTCTCCAACAGATTCTTATGCTCCTGGAAACGTCACTTGTCCTGGATCTGATGTTGAAATTGTCAGAAAAGCCGAGGGTCTCAACCCTGACGAAAAAGCTTGGGTTGCTCAGCGTCACGAACAAACTCGACCTGAGTTGATTAATTATCTTAAACGGGTGGGATTTAAATCAGTTGATCCAGAGAAGTTCATCGACAAGGATACCAATATTACTATTGGTTTGGCCTTTTCAGGAGGAGGTTATCGGGCCATGTTGGCTGGTGCAGGTCAATTTTCGGCTTTAGATTCCAGAACTCCCAACTCCACGGATAAGGGAGGAATTGGAGGTTTGGCCCAGGCTGCAACCTATTTGGTTGGTCTTTCTGGAGGTAATTGGATGGTTGGCTCTGTTGTGGTCAATAATTTCACCACTATTCGAAACTTGCAGGGATCCAAGGATGTCTGGAACCTGGAGCATAGTATGATCAATCCTGGCGGAATCAATATTTTCAAAACTGCAAAGTACTGGGACCATATTGTTGACGACATTGAAGCTAAAGAGAAAGCTGGATTTAACACCTCCATCACAGATATTTGGGGTCGAGGATTGTCTGATCAGTTTTTCAACAGCTCCAACACTGGAGCATTGACATGGTCTGCCATTCAAACATATGACATTTTCAAATCCCACCAGATGCCATACCCCATTGTTGTAGCTGACGGTCGAGCTCCTGGTACTCGAATTATTTACCTCAACTCCACTGTGTTTGAGATTTCACCCTTTGAGCTGGGATCCTGGGATCCTAATGTCTATTCTTTTGCCAAGACCCAATGGCTTGGATCTAAGCTTGACAACGGAAAAATGAATGGACAGTGTATTCACGGTTTTGACAATTCTGGGTTTGTCATTGGAACATCCTCTTCATTGTTTAACCAGTTCATCTTGCGAATCAACTCCACCAGTGTGGAGGGAGTGGTCAAAACCCTGGCTGAAAAGATTTTGCGACGACTTGACAAGGATTCAGACGATATTGCCATTTACTCTCCTAATCCTTTCAAGAATGTTGAATACATTGCTGAAACTTCTATTGGAAAGACCGATTATCTCGATTTGGTTGATGGTGGAGAGGATAACCAGAACGTGCCTTTTTACCCTCTTCTTCAACCCGAGCGAGCTGTGGACGTCATTCTTGCCTATGACAATTCCGCAGATACCACTTACAGCTGGCCCAATGGAAGCTCATGTGTCGCTACGTTCATGCGACAGTTCGACAAGCAGGCCAACGGCACTATCTTCCCCTATGTTCCCGATACTAACACTTTCATCAATCTCAACTTGACATCCAAGCCTACTTTCTTTGGATGCGACGTCTCCAATCTCACTACTTTGGATCATAACGGTTACACTCAGGTCAACAGTTCTGCAGCACTCCCACCTTTGATTGTGTACACTGCCAATTATCCTTATACTTTCTGGTCCAATACTTCTACCTTCAAGCTCTCTTACGATAAAAAGGAAGTTGCAGGAATGATCCAGAACGGATACTCAACTGCAACTTATTACAACGGTACCATTGACCCCGATTGGCCTGTTTGTCTTGGTTGTGCCATTCTTAGTCGTGAAGCTACTCGACGAAACGAATCTTTGGGCCCAGAATGTGACCAATGCTTTGCCAAGTACTGCTGGGATGGCAAAGTTGCTGACGACAAACAGAAAGCTGAGCAGAATTATCCCAAGAGCCTTTATTACAGTGCCAACCCCAATCTTGGTCAGAACGATACTATCAGCACTGAGGGCAAGGGTGGTAAGAGTGTTGCCTCTTTCAACAGCCCCTCCGTATTGCTCGCTCTTGTAGCAGTCTTTGCTTTACTGTTTTAATTGCAAATACCATTTGTCATTTATATCTTTTATTTTTTTCAATGATTTTTTAATCTGTTACCTGTATATTTTAGTCAAGGTTTTATGCTCAGCATTTTTTATTTTTTTTAGTGGTGAAATGTTGATAAGCTCTAACCTTGTTCGTGATAAGGTTTCGAGACCTGGTTGAAAGGACATATTTCAAAACTATAGAGGGACATCCAACATCTAAAAAAAAAACGGAAATGGCCACCAATATTTTGCCCGGCCGTTTCGGAAATCTGGATGAGACACAAACCGATCGACTCAAGGAAATGTGGTCTTATATTCTGGCTATCATTGGAGCCATTACAGACCAACAATCGCAGGAATTAGAGGAGGCTGTCAAGGCTCGAAACCCACAGGAGGTGGTGAAGAAAAGTCGACTTTTCCGAAAAAAGACCACTAATAACGACGATATAAACGAATTCGACGTCAAAGAGGCCCTCGATTTGCTCAATAAAGAAATGTCTATTGAGGAGCTAAGGCTAGAGTTTTGGGGAATGGTCAATGCCGATAATCCCGATAACCTATTACTTCGATTTTTGCGAGCTCGAAAGTGGAATGTTCCTCAGGCAATCATCATGATGGTAAAGACATTCAATTGGCGTTTCACTGAGTCTAAGGTGAAGGAACAGCAGTTTAGGGGAGAAATGGGGGCTAAGCAAGCTGATGATAATGAGTTTTTGGACCAGATGAGAACAGGAAAATGTTACATTGATGGCGTAGACCTGCACCAACGGCCTGTAGTCCATGTGCGGCCAAGATTGCATGATCCAAAAGCTCAATCTGAGAAAAGTATAGAGCAATTCACCATTCATATCTGTGAAACTGCCCGACTTACTTTGCATGAGCCAATTGATTCGGCTACAATATTGTTTGACTTGACTGGATTTGGCTTGAAGAACATGGACTATTCTGCCGTCAAAATGGTTCTCATGTGTTTTGAAGCACACTATCCAGAGTGTTTGGGTGTTTTGCTCATTTATAAGGCACCCTGGCTTTTTTCAGGCATTTGGAATGTGATCAAAAATTGGATAGATCCCTATATTGCTGCAAAAATCCACTTTGTCAACTCGCTCAATGACCTCAAGAAATTTCTGCCTGTGGCCACCATTTCAGCGGCTGTTGGAGGTGAAAATGAGTACAGCTATGAGTATATTGAGCCCATTGAGGGAGAGACTGCCAAGCAACTAGACAAAGAGACTGCCGATAAAATCAAGACTGAACGTCTGGGCTTGTACAAGAAATTCGAAGAAAACACAGTCAAGTGGGTGTCGACTTCTGACCAAGACGCTGAAAAGCAGGTGGTTGAGGAGCGTCTGGAATGCGCTAAGGAACTACGACAAAACTACTGGATACTGGATCCATACATTCGAGCACCCAATATTTTGGATAGACTCAACAAAATCAAGTATGAATGAATGTTTTAAAAAAATAGATAACAAGTATAAATAAATAGGTTGAGGACTTACAATTTAAGTCTGAACAAAATTGAGCAACTGCTTCATTCCCTCCTGATAGCCAGTATCCCATTCCCAAACATTGTTGGAATTTCCCTTAGCGGTGATATGCTGTTGTCGTCTGGCTGAGATCCAGGCTGATTGACGACCAATCTTGGAGCCGTAAAATTGATAGAACCACCAGGCATCATTCCATCCAGCTACAAAGCCAGCAGCATATCTCCAGGGCTCATAGTTGCCACCCCTGGACTGCCAATAGACTGTGTGGGCCTCGGTGGCCTTAGTAGCAATGTTTTGAAGAGCAGCCTTAGGATCTTTAGATGTCTTTGGGTTAAAGTTGAAGGAAGGAATGGCACCTTGTTGAGTCATGGGTTTGAATCCCCACTCTCCACCATCTCCCCATTGAAACTTGTAGGTCCAGAAGAACCACCCAACACGAGCATTTGCATTAAAAGCTTGGATCTGAGTTTGGCCGTACTGTTTTACTAAATCTTGTCGGGAAGTTCCACCCGCTTTAGCCCAAGTTGATTCTGAAAACACGCACGAAAACTCTCCAACGAGAACATCAGCATTGATGTTTGAGGTCTGTAGGTATGATGGAACAGCAGCAATGTTCTGTTGTGGGGAATTTGAGGTGTCCTGTTGAGAAAAGGCTCGATAAACATGAGAATCAACCACAAAACCAGTATTCTTTCCAGGAGATAATTTCGAGTTTTGCTGTTGTACCCAGTTTGCCCATTGTGATGGTGCCCATCCATCGGAAATGTAGACGGGAACATCATCGTTGACTGCTCGAATGGCAGCCAGAGCGCTGAGATAATAGGTTCCTTGAGCGGATCCTGAAGCATCGTATACAGACTCATTCACCACTTCAATGCCTGCCACATTGTCGTAGGGTTTAACGTCTTTAGCAATGAATTTCAGAGCATTGACGGCAATCTGTTGATTTGAGCTGGAGCTCCAGAACTGAGTTTGACCAGAGGAAGTGCCAGAATGAGCTTCTCCATTGGCTCCTCCAGGCACTCCATGAAGATCGATCAAAACGCCGATATTGTATTGTCGAGCCTTGTCAAGAATATTGGACTTAAAAATGGACCACGCATTCTGATAGACTTTAGCGTATTGAGCAAAGGGCGTGTTGGAAGTATAGGCACCTCCTCCAATAATCCAATAACCAACAGGAACTCGGACAGCATTGGCTCCAACACTCTGCAAGTATTGCCAATCGCTATCCTGGATCCAAGTTTTCCAGTGGTTTTCAAAAGCAGCACGGGCTCCGTCAATGCCTTTGTTCGCTACCCAGGCACTGACAGCATCCAATTCGGCGCCACCTTTGGCATTGTCAGGAAACATTCCCGGAATAAGCCACTTTTCGAGCAAAAACATGGCACCAAAATTTGGACCATGGTTGGCTCGGGTCTGAAAGATAGTTCGGGTGCTGGGAGCTTTCCCGTATTGTGAAATGTCTGCAGCAGGTACTGGTCCCATTTCTCGTTTGATCAAGTCTTCAATTTCAATAGAATCTTCGGGTTGTGGGGCAGCTGTCTCGCCCGCAATATATATCTCCAGTGTTGTGTGAGATTCGCCAAGACTTTTAAATTTGCCACTTGCCGAAAGTTGCGTCTCAGATGCATCAGAACCATGGGACCCCGGCTCTAATGACAAAGAAAGTAAAGAGGTTTCCTCATTTGAACTTGTGCTGATATTTTCTAGAGTGGAGTTGTGGGTCCAAATTTCTGGTTTAATTGCAGCAGACATGACTGCAGATGCTGATAAGAGAATGTTGAGGAATCTCATTATAATATTTTGATAATGCTCCTTGGTAATGATGTAAAAGAATGTGACAAGTTGAAAGAGTGTGTCTGTTTAAAGAGTGTGTGATGTTTCTGTGTAGCTGTTGTGTGAATTCACCTGACGGTTAACCAGTGAATCAGAAGCTGTGGTAAGGAATGACTTTGATCTAGAGATGAGAGACACAAACCCTGAGGTGTGTTAATTTATACCATTTTGTGGTTGGACAGAGAGCTACCGTTTCTGACATATGAAACACATAGCCAAGTGAAACGAACAGATCGCACAGATATGATGTGCGTTCAAGTCTACAAAAAAAACCGTTGAAGCCAGCATTTGCTGGATAACTCGTAGCTGTTCGAGCTCATTTTCTATCAACATTGTGTGGAAATTACCTGATGTGGTCCAGAAAAGGACAATCGCATACAGTTTAGGCAAAGAAAGATCCAGCCTTACGTATTTAAACTCAAGGTTGAGCGAGCCAATTTCTATTATCAAACTCAATATTTGGGCAAGAATCACCAGCCTGATGTACTATGATTGAGAGATCAGAAGAGAATTAGTACCAGAGACAAAGAAAGCTATAGCTATGACGTAAGGGGTTGCAATGGCATTGGAAGGGTGAGTCAGGGCTCCCGACACATGGTTGTAAGTGTCCCGATACATGTATACATGAACACGCGAGCTTTAGTTTGAGCTATTTATGACACAAGTTACAGTTTTCTTGTCTAAATTTGATTCCCAGTTTTGATTCTATTACTGTCTTTTACTGATTTATTGCTCGAATTCATTCTTGTTTATCCTTTCCTCCCTCCTACTTCTCCCTCCACTTGTCTCCCTCCACTTGTCTCTCTCCGACTTGTCTCTCTCCGACTTGCCCCGATTCACTCTTTGCAGATCGGCTATCCGTTCTCTTCTCCTCACTTTCATTGCCCAATTATTCTGTTTTCTGGTACTTTTTTTAGAGATTTATTCTCTTTTTTATATCCGTCTCTCTCCTACTTGTCTCTCTCCTACTTGTCTCTCTCCTACTTGACCCCTCTACATTGGTCCCTCCTACTTAATCGTCTACTTGATCCCTCCTTCTTGCCCCGATCTCATTCGTTGCAGACCGGCTATCCATTCTCCTCTCCCCACCTTTCCTTGCCTGACTATTCTGCTTTTCTAGTACTTTTCAGATATACTCCCATAACCACCTTACACTCTTGTCTCACCTGCTTTTCACTTTCTTGAAATATTGAACTTTTGGCTTTTGACCTTTGAACTTTACCAAACCACTCAATTTTCATATAATTTTCATATGAATGATAGCCCTTCTACTGGCACTAGGAGGTCTTCTGGGAATAGAGGTGGGTCGGCACAGGAAACTGAGACGTTACGAGAAAGCCACCCAGCCAGCCCGCCCCAAAAAAGAAATTTTTTGAAACGGTGGATGACCAGATCGAAGATGAAGACCAACCCGATCTAAGTGAAATCCAAGAGGAGGTTGAAGATCGGGTTTCAGGTCCAAGTCGGCATCGTTACTTGCAATCAGAGCTGTTCAAACGGCGCCTAACAACATTTAACGAGCAACAGAAATCAACACTGAAAAGATTAGGCAAGCGGAACTTAAATGTCTATGACGCTTGCAGTGGTAAAATCGGCTCAAACTCAAGAGGCGATCCCCACTACTCGTCTAGCTGTGATTATGAAAGCACTCATTACAATAGCAAACGGGCTAGTAGAGCATGGGCTGCAGACGATATATTGAGAGCCAACAAACGGTTTCAGAAGGTTGAGAGTCTGAGTGATTTACCTTTGACGAACACTAATGAAACTATTTTACCCGATTCAGGACTCGTTCAATCATTACATGCTTATGTGTCAGCCTGGTGTAGCAACTTTGATGTGTCCATGTTTGAAACAATGGACGAGAGCGCTCTGCTGGCTCTTGCTATAGTCGTGGAGGAAACCATCAAGACTGATTTAGGCTCCAAGGGTCATTTAGCTTATCAGGTCTGACTTGCCCACCGTTTCAATATTTGACTTTTTTTCGATTTGAGTTGGTTTCAGTTGTGGTTTCAGTTGTGGTCTCAGTTCATGAGGATAATCTCACAAGAACATTGAAACTTTGAGTAATAATGCGATGCTGCTCATAGTAATCATGTGTCTCAGAAGGCTCGCCCCTGAGCACCATAGTGATGTGTGATACTGTGTGATCGTGGTTTGAATTTGCCATTATGAGTAGTCGGACATTTGACGGTATTCGGATACTTTCGGTGTGGTTTGTTTCTGATATTACTAACTGGTCATTGTAGAGGGCTGCTGAAAATCCTTCCATTTCTGTTCTCGTCTTTGATCTGATAGTTTCGATCTGGACTAACTCAATATGGTCTGGTTCGATCTAGACTAATTCCGGTCTAGTTCAGGTCTAGTTCGGGTCTAGTTCAGTCTGGTTAGTGCAGTCTGGTCTAGTTCAATCTGGTCTAGTTTCAATCTGATCCAGTTTCAATCTGATCTAGCTTCAATCTGATCTAGTTTCAATCTGATTAGTTTCGATCTGATTTAATTTCAATCCGATCTAATTTCAAGCTGATCTGGATCAGAACTTGAGTTTTTTAGTTATTTCTGGTCACCTTGATCTGCTGTAGATTGCTTGGTCTACTATGGGCCGCTTTGATTCATCTGAAAATCGTAGGATGCTAACCTATATATAATATTAATGATATGTTTTACAGTGTAAATTAAAACTGTGCTAAAAAGAAGGAGTTGACCAAACTAATCAAAAGATCTGACTAACCTTTTGACAATCTGTACTCTAAATGGAATAAAATTGTCAACAATAATCTTGTTCTCTTCGTATTCACAAGTTACTGTGGTTACTGTAGTGCCACTTGTGCCATCTAACTCTTGACATTGGCAGGGGGAGGATAAGAGGGGGGACCATACTTGTCCATTTCAATGTCGTTGTTATTAGGTGGAGGGCCTGGTGGAGACTGATAGTCATTAACGTTTGAATTGTATTGCGCATGACCAGACCCACCTAAATTGGGTTGATAAGGTGTCTGGTTGTTTGAAACAAAGTTGCCATTGTGGTCGTAATATCCAGCAGCCGTAGGGTCGTTCACAACGTTTGCATTGTAAGGGGGAACATACTGTTGGTGAACATATTGCTGTTGTGACTGGTGATAAGAAGGTGGTACCATCCATCCAGTACCAGACAACGGTTGCTGTCCACGGTTTAGACGTCTTTTGTTAGTGGTGCATACAAGTAGAAGAGACACCACTACAAAAGCCACAATGATTCCTAATAAGATCCAACGGCCCCAGTTGTACCATCCACTGCATTCGCTGTCATAACACCATGCTCGCTTGAAAAGTTGGGAGGGCACCTGAGGTGGCATTGTGCTAATTTGCATGACTATTAAAATGAAAAAAATAGCCTTTTGTGTCTGTGTTTTTTTGTGAAACGACTGGACTTGTTGTAAATCTGTCCTCAAAGTTTTCTTTCGGAATGTCTTTCTTTTCCCTTGGTTTTTTACTGTGCTTCTTGTGGTGGTTTTGTGAGAAGTATTCCTCTAGTGAAATGAAACAGTCTTTGCTAGTCAAGCCTCCAGAAGTATGATGAAAAGAAAAGGTGAAAGTATCGGATTGAAGGTAAAACTATCTGGTTCTTTTATGGTTTACATTTCAATTCGCAGTTACAAAGAGCTTTCCAAATTGGGCCGTGTTGAAAAGGGTTACTTCCCAAAATAGCAGAGGGCTGATTTAAACTCCGTCACTTGGTTTGGGGTTGGAGTTTAATGTGCCCTTGCGGTCTCTGATAATTGGATACATGGGAAGCACTACTTTGATGAGATGTCTCTTGTTTTTTGTCCTGGCGTTTATCTATATTTAGTAAGCTTGCAAAAATAAATTCAAATCCACAAAGATAGGACAATAGGCACCTTATTTCAAGCCGCACAAATTCTGCTTGTACGTGCACTTGCGTTGTCTTTGTTTAGCAGGTTTCTAGAACATAACTATGGACATGTGTGGGGGCATGTCTGCCTTGCTTTATTGTGTGCTGTTATCTTTATTTTTACTGGTAGCGAGAGATTTGTGTCATTTAGTCGTTTAAGTGTGGAGAAATCTTCTTCAAACATCCACCTTGTGCTTTCATTGTAGCTATTTTGGATTGAGTTGAGTAGTGGCAAAGTCAACCAAGCCCCAATCAATGATCACGTAAAGTGGCCAAGGTTAGGGATTGGCGCAGCATTTCATGCATGCTGACCACCATTGCTTTGTCTAATTAATGGACACATTAAACAATGTCTGCATGTCAGGGACGGGGGAGTGAAGGACTAGAGATAGCAAGAAATTCCAAATGACTAGCAAGACAAGATCACTTGATGACGAAAATTGGGAAAAGAGAAAAGGGTAATATCGTCTAAAGCGCGTTTTCTTGTTATTTTTCAGCTTAGATCAATGGGGCACTTTTGAGGGAACTGAATATCATTCTGTCTAAGCCTTTAATGCTATTTTACATCTATAGAACAGTGGGTTTTCCGAGCCCTTCCAGTCCTGTTCAACAACTATTCTTTTTATTCCTTCGCAATAATTCGGCCCGATGGTTTAGTGGTATAATTCTCGCTTAGGGTCACCTGAGCAATTTGCGAGAGGTCCCGGGTTCAATTCCCGGTTGGGCCCCATTATTATTTTTTTTTCTCAAATCGCCATACCACAAATCGCAGTACCACCAATCGCTATCTCACCACCCCTCTTCCTCATCATGTCCACCTAATCCAAATAGTCAATTTCAACCAAACCATGCAGAGACTCATTGCGAGCTTTAATCATATTAGTACTTTATTATATTTGAGAAATGCTAGAAGTCTCCCCCCCATCATACTCCAGACGTATGACAGCCCAAGTAAAATCAGATAATAAAATAGTGAGACCTAGCGTATATACCAAGGTCACAGCATAAAAGAAGTTGGAATTTCCGGAGCCCAAAAAAATCCACATATGATAAAAAGTGGGCATAAGCACCGCAGCATAGGCCAATGCAAGAGAAGTCGGTATAGTCTGACGAAGAATGGGAAAGGCCACTCGGAACAATGGCAATAATGAAAAGAGCAAACCCAAGTCAGCAACATCAGGATATGACTTCAACAAAGCTGTAGTTCCCACAGTCAACCATAAAGCAAAGAGTGGATACTTTGAAAATCGAATGGCCGAGGGAAGGGCATAAATAAAGGCATGCAGCTGGAAAACTGCCGTGAAAAAAGACTGGAAGAAGTCAAACATCTCTGTGAAAAAATACCACCACATTCCGATATTGGGAACCAGTTCTCGACCGGTTAAAATCACCCCAAAGGTGGCATCCAAGAAGTCCCAAGAACCTGCAATAACTTGAGATAAGAGCAGTAAAAGACCCTCAATGACCAAGGTCACCACGGAATATTGAGCAGCATAATTGAAAGCAGTTTTGTTTTTGATTTTGGGGTTCTGCGAGCATGCTCGAACCAAAAGAGCCAGTGAAGGTACAAAATAGAGAGGATAGTAACTGATGTTTCCAGCTATGGCAATCAATGCTGCAGACCAAAACATGCTCCCATTAGCAGCAGCCGCCAAAGCCAAACATACAAAAGAATTGGAGGGAACGGCCGTTGTTTTGGTCATGGAGGCCAGCAAGGAAAAGGGGTTAAATAAATAAACCATGGCAAAAACCCAGGGCTCAAATGGAGCTGGCTTGGATACTCCTTTTACCTTGAAAGGGTACTCAAACTTCTGAGCAACCAATTGGGAAGCAACAGCCAAGGAATAGGCGCCCAATAGATCCAGGGCCAACCAAAAAAGCGAAATCACAGTTTCTCTAGGTAGCAGGTACTCTCCGATACTAATGACTCCCAAAAATAATGGCGATTGGTGGAAAACACCTCCATCATATGGATCAAAACCATTTGAAAAAAGATAAAGGCCCTCCAGCAATCGCTTATGACTGGTGATTGGGGTGCTGATTTCCACAAGACCATCCAGCACCTTTGAAAGACTAGGGAATTTGGCATATACCGCGATTCTTACGATCGCACCTATTATAAGGGTGATGGCCAGCATAGTGATCACCTTCGAGACAGAGCCACGTGATGAAAAGCCCAAACGATCACGTGATACAACTGAGTATCTTAAAAACGAGAGGAGGGTATCTTAAAAAACCACAACACGTGACTGGAAGTGAATCATTGGTCAGTGGAACGAAACAGAATTGATACATAATTGATACATAATTGATACACATAGAGGGAAAATACCATTGAGCCATAGAGATTAAGTCGTGTAGTCGACCTATTACACATGATAGATGGTATGGTCTATTACGTCGATTAACAAGGCACCCATTGGCAAGTCATCTAACCACATTGACTACACCAGTACAATCAAGCTACCAGCCCAACAATATCAATCAAACAAGCCAATTGAATCGTCCATACTCAGATACGACACCAGTGCAACTACTCTTTTCTCATTTCATACCATCAACTTCATCAACATCCGTTTTTTACTCTATTAATACATCAAAACTGTAGTGATCTGGCTTTTTCACAAGTTAGCTTTTATCCCTTTTAACGTGTAAAACCAATGGTGAGTATAGCATACAAGTAGCCTGAAGCGAGGGCGATACAGTCCATATTGATCAATTGGATTGTGGAATACACAGCTGCATGCACAGAAAATGCTTTAGGTACCTCTACATTACAGCACTAACGCCTAGGACTTTGAGGAGTTTGAAGAAAAAGATGGAGTGCGATTTTCCTGGAATTGCATTCCCTCAACAAGAATCGAGGCCTCCCGGACAGTAGTTCCCATTTCCTCTCTCTATACACCTCTCAAGGAGAAACACAACCTGCCTGTTTTGCAGTACGAGCCGGTTTCATGCCGCCCTCCTTGTCGAGCCGTATTGAACCCTTACTGCCAAATCGATTTGAGAGCGCGTGTCTGGATCTGTCCTTTCTGTCTAAGCCGAAACCAATTTCCTCCCCACTATCGAGACATCACTGCCGAGACATTACCGTATGAGTTGCATGCGGAGTCTACTACCACCGAGTACATTTTAACGAGACCAGCTCCTCCTCCAATCTTCCTTTTTGTGGTTGACACATGCCAGGATGCTGAAAACCTAGACTCTCTCAAGAACCACCTAGTGGCCACTCTTTCTCTTATTCCCGAGAACGCTCTTGTCGGTTTGATTACTTATGGCGCAATGGCCCATGTCTATGAAATTGGGTACAAGGAGTGCAACAAAAGCTATGTTTTCCGAGGAAACCGAGAATACTCGGCCAAGCAGATTCAGGAGCAACTTGGCCTCAATGTTGCTGGCTCTGCCCAGCGTGGCTTGAATCAGTCTCAAGGTGCTGCTTCCAGATTCTTGCTTCCACTGCAGGCAGCTGAGTTCACTCTCACTAACATTTTGGAAAACTTGCAAAAGGATCCCTGGCCCGTAGCTGCTGATCGACGACCCATTAGATGCTCAGGCGTGGCTATGGGATTGGCCGTGAGCTTGCTTGAAACCGCCTTCCCTCACTGTGGAGCTCGAATCATGTTCTTTTCTGGAGGCCCTGCCACTGAGGGACCCGGTATGGTGGTTGGCCCTGAACTCAAGGAGGCCATGAGATCTCATCACGATATCGAGAAGGACAGCGCAAAACACCACAAGGCTGCTACCAAGTACTACGAGGCTTTGGCCAAACGAGCTACTACCCATGGACACGCAGTTGATATTTTTGCAGGATGCTACGATCAGATTGGTATGCACGAAATGCGGTCATTACCCAACTCCACCGGCGGTGTGATGGTGCTAACAGATGCCTTCTCAACCTCTATTTTCAAGACCTCATTAACCAAAATCTTTACCCGTGATGCCCAGAACTTCCTGCAAATGGGATTTAATGCAACCTTTGACGTTGTCACCTCTAAAGAACTCAAGATTTCTGGTCTTATTGGCCATGGAGTTTCAACCAATAAGAAGAACCCCAGTGTTTCTGACACTGAGGTAGGAGTTGGTCAAACCTGCTCTTGGAAGATGTGCAGCATCACTCCCCATCACACCTATGCCACCTTTTTTGAGGTCGCCCAACAGCAGGGGGCTGCCACAGCCCAGGTTCCTCCTGGCTACGTGCAGTACCTGACCCACTACCACCACTCTTCTGGTCAACAAAGACTTCGAGTCACTACTGTTGCCAAGGCCATCCTCCCAGGAGGGGACCCTCATATTGCTGGTTCTTTCGACCAAGAGGCTGCTGCAGTGCTTATGACCCGGATAGCCATTTTCAAGGCCGAGACTGAAGATGGTAATGACATTATGAGATGGACCGATAAGATGCTTATCCGACTCTGCCAGAAATTTGCTGATTATCGAAAAGATGACGCTTCATCGTTCAGATTGGCACACAACTTCTCGCTCTATCCTCAATTCATGTTCCATTTACGACGATCTCAATTTTTGCAGGTTTTCAACAACTCCCCCGATGAGACTGCCTTCTACAGACACTGTCTGAATCGTGAGAACCTCAATAATTCCTTGATTATGATTCAGCCAACATTGCTGTCTTTCTCACTTGATCAGGAGCAGCCGGTTCCGGTTCTTCTTGACTCAGTCTCAATTAAGCCCGATCATATTTTGTTACTGGATACCTTCTTTCACATTTTAATCTATCACGGCGAAACCATTGCTAACTGGCGAAACCAGGGCTACCAGGACCAGGAAGAATATGCCAACTTTGCCGAACTTTTGGAAGCACCTCGATTGGAAGTGCAAGAGTTGCTTGTCGATCGGTTCCCATTACCCCGATTCATTGATACTGATGCAGGTGGATCTCAGGCCCGATTTTTGCTTTCCAAGCTTAATCCATCCAACACCCATCAGACTGAAGGTGCATATGGCGGCTCCAGTGGCAGTGCTGTTGTTCTCACTGAGGATGTTTCTCTCCAGACTTTTATGTCTCACCTCCAAAAACTGTCAGTGGCTGGAACTTCTTAAAAAAAGAAAACAATAAATATAAATACATTGTATTACGTTTTTTTACTTTTGCTACAAGCAATAGATTGGTGACACGCAATTGTCCCCATCCAAGACCAGAAAATTGCGAAGAGGGTGCTGTTGGTGGGCAATACAATTGAGTACCTCTTGAGCCACCACACCGCCAATTACTGCAGAAATGACTGCAATTTCAGAGCCAAGACTCTGAATAAAAGACTCAATGAATTCCCCCGTAATTATTGCAGGAGGGAGATTCATTTGAATGCATTTGGCTTGAGCTAATTCTGTTAATTTAGAGACATCTCTTAAGTCAGACTGCCAATAAGCTAGTAGTGTCGGCAAATAAGGAGGCACTCGAGCTCGAATTCTTGCTCGGGTACTTTCAAAATTAGCCGTATCCAGCACTTGCTTAAAAGATTTGAAATGGGTTTGAATCTGGGCCTGATAGGTAATTTTGTCACTTTCAATCTTAATCCAATCAATCAAATTAGCACCGCTGGGAGCAGTTGTTTGATTGGGAACATCCTGGCAAGTAAGAGAGTATTTGTAGTCGAGAAAATCCGTGAATACATGGGCCTGAAGTCCATCAAGACCACAGGCCAACATTGGTTTTGAGGACTTTCGACAAAGCTCGGAAATGTGAAGCAGTTCTTGCGAAGAGGACTGAGTCACCACAACAATATTTGCTTGAGAAATATGAGCATCGGTCAATTCCAACCCCCCTAGATTTTCGATATAGACCTTGACGTTTTGGTTCAGGGCTTGGATTTGAGCCAAGACACTTTGGCCACGAGACTTTCCAATATGCTGTTCTTGAACGAAAAATTGGGCTTCGAGGTCTTTTTCTGTGACTGTTTGGTTGTCGACAACAGTGAGTGCTCCAATTCCAGCCAGAACCAGATTCTTAATAATTTCGTTAGCAGCAGCACCACAATTAACAACCATAATGTGGGCATTTCTGATTTTTGATTGTGACTCTAGGCCCCAGACCCTGATCTGGCGGTCGTAAAGAGCAACCTCATCTTGGTTAGTTCAGTTAAGGAGAATTGCTTTGGTTGGATTGGTCTTACCTTCAGTTATTTCAGACATGGACTTCTCGAAACCTTAAAAGGGTGGAATTTCAACTGATCAAAAAACTGGAAAAAGTTATAAAACAAAAACAAAAAATAATAAACTAAAATTAAAACAGGAACTAAACAAATAAAAAAAAATAAGGCCAAAAAACTAAACAAATAAAAAATAAGACCAAAAAAACCCAAAAAAAACCCAGGATTCAAAGTCGATTAACCTTAACCTAAAGCTTAATTGATTGTATAAGTCAAATCACAACTTGACTCTTTCAAGTCTCGCGACAATAATGGATATTGGCAAGATCTTGGACGTAACACCCGAGCCGATTCTTTCGGCCGATTCAGTGATCAACACAGCCTCGGAAAATGTCTCTCTCGACTACTGCCTTCCTGTGCAAATGTCCGAATTCCAAAGAGAGTTAACTGACCAGGTAGTGAATCTTCACTATTCAGACATTTTGAGGTTTTACGATGATGTTGGCAACTCAGCGTCTTCGGCAACGTCATGGACCGACAGTCTGGGGGCAATGTACCATGATTCTTTGTTGGTAGCAACTCATCCTTATCTGCTAGTGGACCACTACATGCCTCGAAGTCTTTTATTGAAGGAGATACCTGACAAATTGGCCCGGTCCAGCGGGAAGTTTGCTGCTTTGGCTGACATTCTACAGCTTTTGGGACCCAAAAAACATCATATTGCACTAGTTGCTCGATCAGGAAAGACGTTGGATCTTTTGGAAGCTTTTTTACATGGAAAGCCAATCAACTTTTTTCGATACACTGGTGCATATTTGCGAGAACAAGCTGCCAAAAATAAAGATCCCAATCGCAGCACTGTTCACATTACTAGCTCTTCATTACTAGAGAGTAGTTACCAGGGTGACTACAAATTTGATCTTGTCATTGCATTTGACTCCACATTTAATGCGTCTGAAGTCCATATTGAGGCAATTCGAAACCACAATCGTACCACACCAGCTCCGATTATTCGACTGATTAATAACCTTTCCTCCGAACATGTGGCTTACAAGTTTGGGCTTATGAACCATCCTGAGAGGTTGTTTACTGAGGAAGTAATTGCTGCTTTGGTTGTTCTTAGAGATAAAAGTGGCACAGTCTCCGCTGAAATCCGTTCTCTTTACTTCCAGCATCTCTCCCCATTGGCATTCTGGTTCGATAACATGGTTTTACCCTGGCCATTGCCTGACTTGGCCCCTATCGATAATTACTCCAAATTGGATGTAGAGACCTCCATGGCCTCGTCATACCACCATAAAGCTGCTATTCCAGGAACCGTACAGGACACAAGCTTGGACATCCAGCCAGTCAAACGTTACAAACTTGACCCTGTCACAGCTGATTCTTTCACCACCATTAGTTATACCGAGCCGTTCATGACACATCATCGAGCATCCTCAGAGCGCTGGTCTGGTTTGACTCAATCTCTTTTAGAACGATACAATGCCATCTTTACTCGTGAGCGACAGCTGTCCACTGAAATCGAGTCTCACCGAAGATTGGCTTCTATTCAACAACAAAAGTACGAATCAGTACAGGATGAGGTGGCTCGTCAAATCAGACATCAAAGCGGATTAGATGAGCAAATCTCCGCCTCAGAACGACGGGCTGAACGAGCAGAGAGCGAGTCTGCTCGGAAATCAGAAGCCTTGCTAAAATGCCAGCAAGAGCTGGAAAATTTAAAACAACTCTCTGGAGACAACCCAGCTGTTGTCTCTCATGAGGAGTTGGAATCGCTGAAAAAAGAGGTGGACAAACTGAAAACTAAAAACGACAACTGTCAATCTGAAAATGAATACATGCGGCAAGAGTATCTTAGGGCCTCTGAAGCTGCAGCTGAAGCTCAATCAACTATTGCTCGATTAGAGGAAGAGCTACAGGCTGCCCGCAAGGCTGCTGATGTTGACTTGGCTTCTCTAAGAAAACTGACATTTGATGAGGAGCGAGACATTCGGGATGCTCATATTAGGGAGCTCAAGTCACTGGTAGAGAATCTAGAAGAACAGCTTAAACGACAGCCTGAGGCACCTAACTCCAAGTCTTCCAGAGTTCGTTATGGTGTTCGCTCCTCCAGTGTTCCACGTCGAGTGTCTCCTGCTGAAGGCAGCATACATTCAGAATGATAGCTAACAATGTATTGATGCATAAATAAATGTGATGAATGGTTATCACTAATTGAGGATGTCGTTCTGGGAGTGGGTCCGATTCTAGGCAAGGTAAATGCACTGCACTATTTTTCGGCCATGTCGTCCACAGAATTGCGATCATCACTCCACAACTTCACTGTACGATCCCAACCTCCAGAGACTATAAAATTTCCCTCTCTGGGAACATCAAGACACATAACTCGATCAGTGCTGGTCAGCTTTTTTGCCAGAGTCCAAGAATCTGCATTCCAAATATTAATGTTGCCATCTCCTGCTCCAGAAATAAGGACAGAGCCAGTAGAATCGAACTTGGCTCCTGTGATTGGTTTTGTATGTGCTGGAATCATAAATGCACATTTTTTGGTTCGAATATCCCATATTCGGAGCTGTCCATCTGCACCGCCTGTGGCTAGATGATAGCCATTTGGTGACCAACAGGTGGTGTAAATTTCCCGAATGTGACCCTCTAATGCCAGAATGTTTTTGCCCGACCTCAAATCCCAGAGCAAAGCAATGGCATCAAGTCCGCCTGACGCAAGTAATGAGCCATCAGGATGGAATGCAACAGAATGAACACCTTTAGAATGACCTTCTTGAGTCAAGACAGATTTGTTGTAATGACAATCCCATAATTTCCAGGTATAATCGTGAGAAGCGGTGGCCACAAATCGATCAAACATGTCCAGACTTGCAATCCGGTCATGATGTCCAACTTGACTAAAAATAGGCTGTCTCTCTTTAGCTCCTCCAACATCGCCATCCCATAAACAGAGCTTTCCCTGCGCATCCCCGGACGCAATGAGACTTTTGCCAAGGCTTTCTCCACTGTTCCACCCTAGCGCAGAGATCTTGTCATTGTGTTCACGTAAATGGGTTGTAGCTTGGAGGTCTTTTGTTTGAAAGATTGTCAGCTCTCCAGACCAACTTCCAACAGCAATATGTGAAGAAGACGGAGCTATGGCAACTGCACCTACAGGTCGACTGGATGCAAACTGCGACCCCTCCAGAGCCATGTGATTGTAAGGTTCCACCAATCTTCGACGTCTATTGACCACATCGACCAAAGACAGGTCCCATTCCTCTTTTTGGGCCAGGATCCGGGCTTTTGCTCGAGGAAACGAAATTTCAGCAATGTGTTTGCGAGTTTGCAGTAATTCTTCAGTGCCTGGTGTGAAAAATTCCTCCTCCAGTTCAACATCAGATGCCTGATCACTGGTCTCGACTTGCTCTGTTTTGGTGGACTCCTCAGCAAGATGTAAATCTACCAACAGCTCTCCTAGACGTTTGCGCCGATCAGCCTTGTCCTCGGCAAAAAGCGTTATTGGTTCATTCAATTGCCGTAATCTGGCTCGAACCTGATCATCAGAGGTGGGAATATCCAATGATTTGGCAATTTGAGTTCTGGACTGGATTTCCAAAAACCTCTGAGCAGCCTGTGTGTCCTCTCTCGAAGAATTAGAGTCGACTGTCGTTTTAATCTCACTCAAGTCCACATATTGCCTCGACATTGAGCTGAAAATTGATCTCAGTGAGCTGCACAAGTGACCTTGAAAGTAATTTTGGGTTTGGTTTTTCACTTTTTGGTTTTCTGCAATCTTAACCGAATTAAGGTTTCGAATCTTGTGCGATAGTTGAAATACCTGCATGATTATGGGTTCATATTCATATCCAACCATGACCTTGCAGGCAAGCCAGAAATCCTGTTGCTTGCTTGATTTACTGAATTCGCAATTGAACCAGATTCGAAGCGATCCTGTAGATTATTTTGAGTCGCACTGGGCGTTAATTCAAACAGAAATTGCATCTCATTTCCAGCATGCATCAACCTTTGAAATGTAAGTGATTTCCGCAACAGAGACAGGGACACAAGAACTAACACAGATTTCGAGATGCAGTATTCATTGTGTAAGTGTGATTGACAATTCTCTGACGGGATCAACTAACATAGTGTCGTTTTTCAGCTACTCTCTTCTCTTTGGAGCGGATTCATGATTGTTTGGGCTCAAGGGGTGAGATTTTGGGCCAAGGACATTGCTCGAGCATTCTTCAAGAAGGTTCTTAGTTTGCCGTTCATCAAAGCCAAGGTAGACCAGAAAACCTCGAAAATTGTGGACAAAATCCAGAATGAAATTGTGGTGCGAATGGAGGGCACGACAATTTTCGATCAACTCCCACAAAAAGGCATGTCTAATGAAGAGATTCTGAAGGAATTGTCCATGTATCACCATATGAAACGGACCAATTGGGAAAACGGTCGAGTGTCTGGAGCTGTATATCATGGCGGAAATGACTTGGTAGAATTACAAGCCGAATCGTTGAAGCAATTCCTCGTAGCCAATCAACTGCACCCCGACGTGTTTCCTGGAGTCCGGAAAATGGAATCTGAAGTTGTGGCCATGGTACTGAAACTGTTCAATGCCCCTCCTCAGGCTTGCGGAACTTCCACTTCCGGAGGAACGGAATCGTTATTGCTCACCTCGCTGGCAGCCAAAATGAAGGCTTACAATGAACGAGGCATCACTGCGCCAGAAATCGTAGCCCCGGTTACTGTTCATGCTGGAATAGACAAAGCCGCTTTCTACTTTGGAATCAAATTGCGCCATGCTCCTGTTGACCCCAAGACTCTCAAGGTTGATTTGCGAGCTGTAAAGCGTTTGATCAACAAAAACACCGTCCTGTTGGTAGGCTCAGCTCCCAACTATCCTCATGGCATTGTGGATGACATTGAGGGTCTCAGCAAAATTGCAGTATCTAAAAACCTCCCTCTACATGTAGACTGCTGTCTCGGTTCTTTCATTATGCCTTTTCTGGAGAAAGCTGGGTTTGGCTCTGTCAAATTCGACTTTTCTCTTCCGGGAGTGACCTCCATTTCCTGTGATACACACAAGTACGGATTTGCTCCCAAAGGTTCTTCTATCATCATGTACAGAAGCCCTGAAATGCGAAAAGAGCAATATTTCATTGCTCCCAACTGGACTGGAGGAATTTACGGGTCACCCACTTTGGCTGGTTCTCGACCTGGTGCCATAATGGTTGGATGCTGGGCTACGCTTCTGTCTATTGGAGAAGAGGGGTATTTGAAGGCATGCAAAGATATCGTTGGTGCTGCTCGGTCGTTTAAAAAGACTCTTTTACAGGACTTTCCCGAGCTCAAGCTTCTTGGAGATCCCATCGGCTCAGTAATTGCCTTCAACTCCGACGAAATCAATATCTATGACTTATCGGACACCATGTCTAAACGAGGATGGCACTTGTCTACTTTACAAAACCCTCCTGCTCTTCATATTGCTTTCACCTTGCCCACAGTGCCAGTAGTCGAAGAGCTGGTCTTGGCTCTGAGGGAATCAATCGATGAACTCAAAACTACAGACTCTTCATCTGCTGAAGGAACAGCTGCTTTCTACGGGGTTGCTGGAAGTGTTCAGGCCACAGGAGTTGTAGATCGTGTTGTGTGCGGGTTTCTGGATGGTCTATATAAATTATAGTAAAGTTTCAATATCTCAGACATGACAAAACTATTAAAAGACAAGCATATTACATACATTAAAGAGCTCGATAACCAGACAGATTCTCTTCAATACTGGCTTACCGAGCATCTCCGATTGAGTGAGTATACTCTTCCTTTCGCCCTACCGTTGGATCCTTTCTTTTTCCCCTTGTTGATCCCTACTCTACTTTTTCCCTTACTAACCAAGATGGCTTATATTGGGGACTCACAGCTCTTTTTATGATGGAGGCAGAAGATGCCTTGCCTCGCCAAAAGGTCATTGACTACGTTTTGTCCTGCCAGCTGCCCAACGGTGGATTCGGAGCCCATCCTGGTCATGACGCACACATCACTTTCACTCTTTCAGCAGTACAGATATTGCTGATGGAGGATGCTCTAGACTCAATTGACATCGATAAAGTGAGCGATTACGTAGCGTCGCTGCATAATAAACAAACTGGAGAAGTGATGGGCGATGAATATGGAGAAATCGACACCCGATTCGTCTATATTGCTCTCAATTGCTTATCCATACTGGGTACTCTTGATCGGCTCAATGTAGATGCCTGCGCAAAGTGGATCGCATCTTGCCAAAACTTGGATGGAGGGTTTGGCATGGTCCCTGGTGCTGAGAGCCATGCTGCTCAAGCGTTCACCTGTATTGGGGCATTGACCATTGCAGGTAAACTGGATCTTATTGATCAAGAATCTGCAAGTTGGTGGCTAAGTGAGCGCCAACTCCCAGATGGTGGTCTCAATGGTAGACCAGAAAAGCTTCCAGATGTCTGCTACAGCTGGTGGGTACTTTCTTGTCTGGCCATGATGGACAAACTTGCATGGATTGATCGAGACAAGTTACGAAATTTTATATTGAGTGCACAGGATACTGAAGATGGAGGTATTGCCGACCGTGAAGGAGACGTGGCTGATGTCTATCATACATTGTTTGGACTTGCGGGACTGTCTTTACTTGGTTTTGACGACTTGGCTCCAGTTGATCCAGTTTACTGTTTGCCAGTGAAAAAAATGCATCTTGTTCGTCAGCCACCTTCGGCTTAAGTATATGTGCAATGATTATGTAAATTATGAAAACTGTTTGGTTAGAAAACGACAATATGTTGATGACGCAATGCCGATATGATGGTGATACAATTATGATACAATTATGACACAATTCTGATACAAATATTAAGACTTGCGTTTCAGTCTTCCACTCATAGCGAGTTTATTCTACCAATACAACCTTAATATTTATTGAAAATTATTGATTTTTCACCTCAAACTGATGCAAAGTTAGTTCAATTTTTTGGCATACTTGGTTGTGCCAAAAGTGCTGACTTTGCTAGATCATTTCCATCCGTTTGAGTCAGCTAGTTGCTTTACAACAAGTTGATATAGAAGTGCTGGGACATGTATAATCATACTAGTTTTGCTGAGCTTTTTGAAGAGCCTCGGCAAAAACCTGTAATAAATGCTCCTTGGGCTCCAACCCAACCGAGATTCTTACTAAATTCCTGTCAACTCCATATTTTTCTGTCCAGTCCAATTCATTGTAATGAGCAAGAATGGCATAAGGACAAGTCAACGTAAAATTAGTTCCCAGAGATGGCCCTTTGGCGGTATAAAGAGAGTTGAAGAACTGGCGTGCCAATTCTGGGGTTTTGAGATCCACTGAAACGAGTCCACCAAACCCACCTTCGGGCCGTTTGATACTCTCATAGAATGGTCGGGATGGGGCAATCGAAGGGTAGTAAACTTGCTTCACTAGCTCCGAGGCTTGTAGCAGCTCCACAACAGCCTCTGCATTTTCATTGATGTGTGCGTTTCTTTGAGCAAAATCTCGAGAGTTTCGTTCCAGATAAATTGCATCCTCAGCCCAAATGTTATCCTCATATTGTTTAGCGAATATCTCTTTCAAAGTGGTGTACATTTTGGAAAACTTGCTCAAAACAATACTTCCTCCCATAACATTTGAATCTCCAGAAAAGACCTTTGTCAGAGAAGAAGCCACAATGTCTGCGTATTTGTGTACATCGATATTGAGCAGATTTCCAACTGTATCATCCACAACAATGGCAAAGCCGTACTTGTCTGCTAGTTCTCGCAACGACTTGAGATCTGGAGTTTTTAAAAGAGGATTAGATGGAACTTCGCAAAACACAGCAAGGATTTTCTCGGTTGCTGCTAGTCTTTCAACTTCTTTCAAATCTTCAACTTCCCCATTACCCAAGAAATGGACTCCTGGTCCCCATTTTCGCAAAACATTGAGACTGTCCACATACGGGAATCCAAAACAAATACTCTTTCGGTCCGGATGCAACTCCAAAAGAGCTTGGTGGGCTGAAAAGATGGAGGTCATTCCAGTGAGATATAAATAAACGTCATCTGGGTCCCCTTCGTGAATCTGATCTGCAATTCGACGCTTGAGCGCCTCTTTGGCATCGTTTACGAAACCAAGATCTAAATTTCGACCAAATCTCTCCTCCAGATAATTCGACACCTCTTTTCCTTTGGCCATTTTGTCATCGGATACAATTGGATCCGATTTATCCTCCTGGGGCTTACCAATAACGTGGAAATCCTTGTAGCTCTCTTTCGGCCTTTTTTGCAGAACAGAAAATTGCTCCAAACAGTACTCTCCTAATCTAGAAGAAATACCTTCACCAGTGTGTTGCCAGTACTGTTTAGCTACGCTTTTGAGATCCTGCGGCAAAAACACAAACACAATGACTGCTCTGATTTTGTTTGCCTCCAGAGGATCAGTTGGAGTGGTCAGTTGTACAATTCGGATTTTGGCGTTGGTTTGAGATTGGGCTTTGACAAAGTCTCGACACCGTTGAGCAACATTGTAACTTGGAAATGCCCAACACATCTCTCCAGGTCTCCCATATACCTTCGTAGCCCACTCACATAACTCTGCGATTTGGTAATGAACCACAAATCGAGGATAGCCCGAGCTCATTTTCTTCACCACCCATTCCTGACCTTCTTCATAACCCACAGTAGCTTCCCAAGTGGGAAGCGTAACTGATACAGCGTGCGGAGTATTATCGGGGATTGGACATCCAATCTCTGTTGGAGGAACCAGAATCATCTTGATGTTACTCTTGCGAATGAACTATCAAATCAATCAATAGTAAATCTCGCACGTCTCCGAGTCAGAAAATTCAAACTGAGATAAAGTTTATGATTTAATACCAGCTAGCATATTTAATGCACTATCCACGGGGATACGAACCTTACTATGATGAAAAAAAGACAAAGAAACAATTCCATGTAAATGAATGATTCAGGAGATGTGTCTTCAACCAACCGCCCAATCTCTTCGCAGCTGAATCAATTCAATTCAGAGGATGTACCCATTTCATTTAATCACCCATTCACACCATACTCGATTCAAGACGATTTCATGAAATGTCTCTATGAGACTCTTTCTAGCTACAAAGTAGGGATTTTCGAATCGCCAACCGGAACTGGTAAGACGCTGTCTTTGATTTGTGCAGCTATGACTTGGCTACGGAAAAACAAATACCCTCTTCAAGAAGAATCTCAGTCAGAAACAAGTTCAGAGCCTGATTGGGTTATAGAACAGTCTCGAGCGTTGGCTATGGAAGAGTGGGCACATGTGCGTCAGGAGTTTGAAGAAAAGCTCAATAAAACCAGAGAAAGAAATCGGAAACTGAAGGAAAAGCTTGTGGCCAGGAAACTAGAAGGTCATGAGAGCAAAAAACGTCGGCCAGCAGTACCTGAAGATGTTGAGACAAGTTTTCTTTTAGCCGAGCCTAATGAAATTGTTAATAAGGTCTTGGCAGCCTTAGATGCCAACAACAATGAGATTGAGTACGAGGAGCCTATAAAGATAATTTTTTCTTCTCGGACTCACTCTCAGTTATCACAATTTTCAGGTCAATTAAGTAAATTGACATTTCCACCCTCAGCTTCCTCTCTGGAAAATGAATCCATCAAACAAGTTCCTCTTGGATCTCGCAAACAGCTCTGTATTCACCCCAAGATCTCACAGTACCACTCTGCCACATCTATCAATGAAGCTTGTCAAGAGCTTCAACAAAAAACCAAATGTGAGTTTCTAAAGTCTCCTCTGAATCCTCTTGGAAAGATCGAAGTTGACGAATTCAGAGATGAGGCATTATCTACTGTCATGGATATCGAGGAGCTTGCACAACTCGGAAAAAACAAGAAAACATGCCCTTATTACGCGGTGCGATCGGCTTTACCAATAGCAGAAATCATCACAGTGCCGTATCAAATGATATTGTCAGAGTCCACACGAAGAGCAATCAACTTGCCTGTCAAAGACTCCATAATAATTATCGATGAGGCCCATAATCTGATTGATGCTATCACTGATGTCCACTCGGTGTCTATTACCCAGAGTCAAGTGGAAGTAGTACTGAAAGGATTGAACAAGTACTTTTCTAAATTTGAATCCAGATTTGGGCCGTCAAACAAATCGAACCTGAAACATTTAATTAAAGCTATCGAGGGTATCAACTTGTTTTTTACTAGTGCCCAGAAACTATCCAAACGACAAACATCACCAGGAACTATTGTCGATATCGAAAAGCTGTTTTCGGGCACTACTTCCGACCTCATCAACACTCATCGACTCGACGAGTTCATCAAAAACAGCAAAATCATCTTCAAAGTCGAATCGTATTTGGAGTATACTAAGGATACTAAGGCACAAGACGAAAAAGCAGAGCCGTTAGTGTTGGGAAAAGTCATTGAGTTTCTTCAATCGGTTAGTAATCCATCGAGAGAAGGAAGGGTATTCTTCGATGGACCTCACAAGCTCGACTATCAGCTGCTGGATGCGTCAGTGGTATTCAAGAGACTTGCAGACCAAGCCAAGTGCATTATTCTGGCGGGCGGTACAATGGAGCCTGTTTCTGACTATATGGATTATCTTTTCCCCCATTTGAGTCAAGACCAAATAAAGCTATTTTCATGTGGTCACATAGTTAGCTCGTCGTCATTGTGTGTACAGGCAGTCAGTGCGGGACCCAGGAAAATTCCATTTTCCTTTACCTTTAGTGATCGGAACAATTTGGAAATGATTGAAGAGTTAGGGTCATTGCTTCTTCTTTATTCTAGAATTGTTCCAGGTGGTATTGTGATGTTTTTCCCATCCTACTCTTATCTAACGCAAGTTGTGGAGCACTGGAAGAAGGTATTGAGACATGGCATTGGTGGGGTTAAAACCACCTTGTTTGACTGCATCAACACCCGGAAAGCTATTTTCTTTGAGGACAGTCGTCAATCAGCGGAATCGATTATAAGAGAGTACAGCCATGAAGTTGACAGCAAAGGAGCAATTTTACTAGCTGTGGTAGGAGGAAAGATGTCTGAAGGAATCAATTTTTCAGACTCTCTTGCTCGATGTGTTTTAATGGTTGGTCTTCCATTTCCTAATGTTATGTCTGCTCCATTGATTGCCAAGCGCAAGTATATTGAGGGAGTCGTGCAAGAAAAAGGAGGAACCCCAGCTCAAATGACAGATGCAGCTCGGAGATTTTACGAGAATATTTGCATGAGGGCTGTTAACCAAAGTGTTGGTCGGGCAATTCGACATGCCAATGATTATGCTGCAATATTGTTGGTTGATGAAAGATATTGTCGAAAAGATATTCAGTCTAAGCTTAGTGGATGGCTTCGAGATGTGGTAGAGGAGCTTGATTTTTCAAAGGGTGTGAATCGCACTCGTGAGTTTTTTCACAACAAGGAGTAGTTACAGTCAATGGTGGATGCCAGAAGTTGGTTATCATTGAGTTGAAGTGTAGATTATAGAAGTAATGATAGAGAATACTGGGAGAGAGAAATCGAGGAAATCGAGGAAATTAAGACAATTGGGAGAAAATGAGGAAATCAAGACAATTGGGAGAAAATGAGGAAATCAAGACAATTACTGGGAGAAATCGAAAGAAATTCTAGGAAAAAATCACTTCCTGAACCCAAGACAGAATTACTGACATATTAAATTGACTACATGCAAAAATTAAACTCACTATTTTATACTTTGCTCAACTTGACAAATTCTTCAAAAACATGACAGCAGAGGTGGAAACAACTCCTGCTTTGGCCTTGTTCAATGAGCTGTTGGCATCGTCAAAGAACCTGCCTCATGCTACTTCCGACCTGGGCTCCATCCAACTCGACTTGGTGGAGATCAGAAAACGTGCTCATGCTTTAAGAGACACTGGATCAGAAGGAAACGATACAAAGGCCCATTATCTTTTGGCTGGATCCGGCATCAATGCCGAAGACATCTACACCCAGCTCCGCTCAATTGAACTGAGTCCTGGAATAGAGTACCACGATATGACCATCAAGTCGTATTTGCAGACCAAGAAACAGGGTTCTGTTTTGGTATCCATTGCCGAAGGAGTTCGGGCCTCAGCTCGTGAGTTCGACGCCTACTTGAGCAAGAACGTGTCGCTGGATTGGCAGAAGCGAAAAGAGCAGCTTTGCCAGCAATTTGGGTTGCTTCCCAAGGATGAAAAGACGGCCGGAGACTCCAAAACCGAGTCTGGAGATGTTTCCATTGTTGGCGAATGGGGTAAATCTCGACTTGGAAAACTCGTTTTGGGCACTCCAGAAGTTGGCAGTGCCGCTTCCCAACGTCAACTCCACCTTGCCAAAACCATTGTGGAGTTCAATAACTACAGAGCTCACTCCAAGCCATATCCAATAGCTCATGCATTAGCTAACGCGACAGAAGAGTTTGAAAATGGAAAATCACAGCAACTTCGAGATGCTTGGCAGATTCTGGCATTTATTTCCGGTGAAACTGCCGAGACCCCCATCAGAGAGCGATCTTTAGCCAAGTCATACAATGCCTCTTCACTCACATCTACAGATGCTATTCAGTGCCGACGACAAATTGTGGTAGGTGCCCAAAACTATTTACAACACCAGTTTTACTCTGTTTTAGAATCAAAGATTGCGCTTGCACCCCAAGAAGCCAATCTCGGAGGAATCCCTTCAGTTTACAACAAAATCAAAGCTTACCTGAACTTGCGTTACTTTCGAAACGGTGAATGGATCAAACCAAATATGGACATTCTTAATGGTGTCCCTGTATGGGCTGTTATCTATTACATGGTTCGATCAGGACACCTTCAAGACGCACTCGAGTTCACCAGTCAAATTGAATCATCTCTTGCTCAAATCGAGCGTTCCTTTCCCGTCTACCTCAAAGCTTATGCTGCCTCTACCGAGCAGATGTTACCTCGAGACATGCATGATCGTATTTTGACCGAGTTCAACCAACACATTCGATTTTTGGATGAAAACAGTGACCCATTCAAATATGCCCTTTACAAAATCATTGGTCGGTGCGATTTATCCCGAAAACAGTTTCCTGAAGTTCTCGAAACTACAGAAGACTGGCTTTGGGCCCATCTTGTTATTTCCCGAGAAAATGTCGATGGCCCATTGCAGGATCGATACACTTTAGGCGATGTTCAAAGAACTGTTCTAAACTTTGGTTCCAAGTATTTCAACCCCAATGGAAAATCGCCTGGACTTTATTTTCAAATTTTGCTATTAACTGGCCTCTTCGAGGCTGCCATATCATACCTATTGGACTTCTTTCCCGTAGATAGTACACATTATGCCATCGCTCTGGCTTATTATGGACTGCTACGAATGGCCGACCCTAACGACTCAACAGACAGCTCATTCCTCTCCCTGAATGCCCGAGACCAACACGTACTCCACTTTGCCAAACTAATTGGCCATTATACAAGGGACTTCCGACGGTCCGATCCTACTGAGGCAGTCAACTATTTGGTTCTTCTCAACTTGGATCCTGCACAAAAGGAGGCATGCCATGAGGCTCTACGAGAACTTGTTCTTGAAACCCGACAATTTGCTGTTTTACTTGGTGATGTCAGATCCGATAGCACTCGTGAACCTGGTGTGATTGAAAAACGAGCCAAGCTCATTGGTCTCGACAAGGCAACATTCCTCCAAGAGATTACTCTGCAAGCTGCCCATAAAGCTGAAGATGATGGGCGAATCGCCGACGCAATCTTACTCTATCAACTTGCTGATGAATTTGACACTGTTGTGGCCATTATGAACCGAACTTTGGGAGATGCTCTGTGTGTTACAGAGCTTGAACATCCCATTCCATTACAAAACGATGGAACTTCACTGTTGAGTGTGACAACCGAACCTGCCAGCTTAGCATCAACCATGCGAAAGCTGTACAGTTCTAATTCCGCTATTTATTCACGGGTCTCCCGGCGTAACAGAGACACCTGCGAGTCTCTATTGCAAATAGTCTCTGCTCGGGATGCCTATGCTAGACAACAATGGGGTCAGTGTCTTTCCATCATTGAAGCATCAGATATCATCCCCATCCATGTCACATCTGACATTGGTTTAATACGACGGCGGGCTCAAGAGTTTGTTGTGCTGAACGAGGCACTTGCTCGAAACATTCCCTCTCTTTTGGTAATGGTCATGAGATGTTGCGCCGAGCTTGCCTCCAATATTTATTCTTCAGAATTCTCTGATGCTGCCCGTCAAGATAGATGTGCAGAGTTGCGGGCCAGATCTCGAAACTGCATGATTTATGCTGGAATGATTCAGTACCGAATGTCTCGAGAAATTTACTCTCAATTGACAGTATTGGATACAAAACTTACTAGTTTGAGGTAATAAAATCCAAGTTCAACACATTTACAAATTACATAGAGTAACTACTTATAGTTTAGCACCAACAGCCTGGTGCACCTTGAGAGACTGTCGCATAGCAAGATCAAGCATGATCTCTTCGGAACCACCGGGGATGGCCCATGCACGGACTTCTCGGTAAAGTCGCTCGACCTTACCTCCGAGACCACCTCGAGTGTAGGCAAGACCTCCAAAGATTTGAGAGGCTTCTCGAGCACAATACTCAACGGTTTGTGTGGATTGGGCCTTGCAACCAGCAATGGCACCACCGAGAAGAAGCATGGCCTCCTGCTCGTCGAAATTCTCGCACTGGTAAACGAGATTCTCGAGCCAGGCTTGAGTAGACTCAATTCGGATAGCCATGTTGGCGAGCTTGGCTCGGATGACAGGGTGGTCAATGAGTCGCTTGCCAAAAGTCTTTCGTTTGTGTGCGTACTTGCAAGACTCCTCATAGCATACTCGAGCAGCTCGAACAGCCTGGATGATGATGCCAACTCGCTCGTGGTTAAAGTTAGTCATGATGACCTTGAAACCCTTGTTCTCCTTACCTAAAAGGTTCTCGACGGGGACCTTAACATCCTCCATAGTAACCCAGGTAGATCCGGAAGAAAGCATACCCTGAGTGTTCATTCGTCGGGTTTCCAATCCTTCCATTCCTCGCTCCAAAAGCAAAACGGAAATACCGTTCATACCAGGGCCGCCAGTTCGGACAGCAACGGTAAAGTAGTCAGCCCAGATACCGTTGGTGATCCACTTCTTGATACCATTGACGATATAATGCTTTCCATCAGGGGTGAGCTCAGCAGTGGTAGTGAGGTTAGCAACATCGGAACCGGCATCGGGCTCAGTAATGCAAAGACAGATTCGCTTGTCACCATTGAGGAGGCCAGGAAGGACTCGCTGCTTGACTTCCTCTCGGGCAAACTTAACAACGGGTGGGGCACCAATACCGTATCCTCCCAAAAGGTTCCAGGTCAAACCTCCGGAACCGGCTCGCATGATTTCATCGGTGATGATGAGCTCATGGAACATGTCCCATTTGTCGGCAGGGATGCCTTCGACACGAGCATCGGTGTATTTGGTGAGCTTGGAGAAAGGGACACCAAGAGAACCAGCAAGGTAGCCTCGGGTTCCGAGCTCCTTATAGATCTCATGGGGAACAGCCTTCTCCTCATCCCACTCCTCTACAAAAGGAGCAATCTTTTCCTCAACGAACTCTCGAACCTTGGCTCGGAGAGCAGCATGAGTCTCGTTGTAATAGGGAGAATGGTAGCCATGGTACCAGTTGGGGTCAGCAAAGGGAACAAGGTCACCAAAAGGTCCTTGAGAGGCAGTAGAATTGGGGGTGATCATTGCACGAGTAGGGTTGGCTTCAGCAGACTTAAGGGTTCCGATTTTGAATTTGTGTCCAACTGTTCGCATAATCTTGTCAACGTCGTGGTACTTGTGGAAGAACTTGGTAGCGTCCGTTCCTGCAACTCTTTTTAAGATTTTCTTTCCTCCTGGGTGGTCTTTTTGGAACTTGGTTACGTCGAAAACGTTTCCGTCAATAATAATCCAAAGAGATTCGGGGGTGTTGTGTTCAGCAACTTCCTAGGTGAGTTAATATATAAGTCTTTTTTTTCATGAGCTTTAGGCTTGCATGGGTTGCATAGTTATGCATCCGAGTTTCTTTAGATGGGGTGATGTATCGGTAGAAGATGGTATTGTGCAGAGCAAACAGAGGGGGAAATTGACACGGGAATAGACTGCTGCAGAAATTGGCTGGTGTCCACAAACTAGTCTACTAGCGCTGTGGCTGTCCGAGCAATTGAATCGATGCCAAACTTGAGAATTTACGAGCTTCGGCTTTAATGGCAAATAGGTTAGAGTTTAGCCTGGTTGTTTGGTCTGGAGAAGCTGATCGATGAAAGACAGCAACATCCAGTGTCTAAACCTCAATTCATTTGAGGGCTCGACAAAAAATACAGAAACAACAGCATTTTCAACTCCCATATCAGCCGACCGGTTCGTGATCATCTCACTTCATTGGAGCCTGAGAACTAACCCCACAATTTGTGCCAACTTTAAATGTGTAACCGAGGTTGATTTCTCAAAACAAATTTCGGCATATGCAATGCGGGGAAGATCAAACTCTAGAAAAATGATGGTGGCACAAAACGGTTTGTTTCATTTTCGTAGCAACTTGCAGACACGATAATATATTATTACCGAGACTGATCTGCCTCGAAGAATCCATAAGACAAATGGTAACGCTAATGCAAAACGGACTTTACTAAGGCATTGAGCCTAGTCTACCAGCAGACCTCCAGAATTATTAGTTCTTGATCGTAGCATTTACTGTCTGAATTGTAAATGAGATCTTTTAACTGTGTCTCTGAAAAGGGCTCTTTGGCTGTGATTTTATAACCATATCCCTAGACTCTCCCAGATCTTGTGCTCATGCCTTGCAATCACGACCCTAACATCCTGACTCTGTAATCCACTTCCAATACTAACCGCACATACTGTGCTGTTTTGTACTCACCTCTGCAGAGAATTGTTTGGACATGATGTAGTTTGTGTTCGAGCAACTGGAAAAGCGTCCCCATATAAATCTTTGTAAACAAGGTTTACTTGTTCTAGGCTCTACATCCACCAATGAACTTTTGAGAAATGTCAGCATACGTTTCGGAATTGGGTACCAGCTATCCGAAAAACACGTTAAATACATTTTTGGGATTGCTTGAATCTTGTGAAATAGCTTATGGTATTGATTCGTACCAAACAAGTCTGGTTGTTGTGTTTTTGAACTAATACCGTGACTTTAGAGTCTCTATTAAGGTTGACCAATGCAGAATCAATGCATCATCGTTCATGTGAATTTGCCCAAGCAATTTAGGTACTTGCGGCTTTGACAGGTTTGGAGTAGTGTCACACACTCAGTCTGATAATGATCTTCACCTTTGATCTCTGATCTGTGAGTTGTAAACTCAGAGCTCTGCGTTTGATCTGCTTTAGTTGGGTTTTCCACCCATCTTTCTGCGGAATTGGATCTCAATCCACAACTCGGACACTAGTGCAACGCCCAATACTATATTCATTTGTCACTATTTTCTGATTCTTTTTTACCTCCTTTTTCAGTTGTGATTCACTTTTTTTTTTTCTTCTTTTCTTCTTTTTCACCAAGGAAATTTTTATTCTATTATTTCATCTAATCACGTGATAAATTTCACCAATCCAAAAAAAGACACCAAGTCATTTCCATCAACTAATAGTGGCTTCAAGATAACGGGAAAAAAATGTTGAGTGTACAAAACAGAACAGCCGAGTTCAAGTCCGCTGTGGCTGCGCAGGCTAGAATTAGACAAGGCCATGGCCCCGCATCGACTCAACCCAAATCCAACAAATCTATGTTTGCTCGAGAAGCTTCTCGTATCGCCTCAGATATCACTGAAACAACAGGCATGCTTCAAAAATTGGCTCAGTTAGCCCAGCGCAAGACTCTTTTTGACGATCGACCTGTGGAAATCAATGAATTGACCCATGTTATCAAGCAAAGGGTTGGCCGAATTAATGAGTCGCTCAAAGGTCTGAGCACCCAAACTGGATCTAGTAATTCCCAAATCACAGATCACGCCAAAAATGTGGTTGTGATGTTACAAGAGAAGCTCCAGGATGTCACTGTTGGGTTTGCGGATGTTTTGGAGGAAAGAAACCGAAACATTCAGGCGTCTCGATCTCGAACGGCCAATTTCATGACAGCTACCTCAGCTGCAACGGCAATTTCCAACCCCTCTCCATTGTACACTTCAGAAAATCCTTATGCGTCATCGAATTCAAGTCGTGTTGCAATGGATCAAAGTACGGACTCTGCCGATCCTGACACCAGTGATTTGCTTTTACTTCCCCAACAGCAAGATGTACTACTGGCAGATCAGCAAGATCAGTATCTAGAGTCTCGGTCAACTGCAGTTGAAGCAATTGAATCTACCATTCAAGAACTTGGTCAAATGTTTTCTCAGCTTGCAACTATGGTGGCCGAGCAAAGGGAAACCGTGCAAAGAATTGATCAAAACACTGACGATATTTCTCTCAATGTTTCTGGAGCTCAGAGAGAATTACTCAAATACTATGCCCGAATCTCTTCTAACAGGTGGTTAATGGTCAAAATTTTCGGTGTCATTATTGCATTTTTCATGCTCTGGGTCCTTGTCAGCGGATAATTGACTACAGGGCTACATGTGGCCTACGCTGAATCTGTCTAACAATGTTGTTGCGCTACTCTTGAGTATCTTCTCAGAAGAAACATTTCTCAAAAGAAACATTTCTCACAATGGGTTCTTGTCACAATATGTCATAGGCCCAAAAAGCTCAACGAAGTCTGGTTGGCTTGTGACAGTTTTGAACCATCTAGTGACATGGGGTCGACTGGCTCTCCATTCGGCATCCCAAAGTGCAAGGAACCCACGAAGCATTCCACCAGCAACAAAATAATCGACAAATGTTAATCGGTCCCCGACCAAAAAGGTGTGGTTTCGTAGAAATGGCTCATAGACGGCATCTACAGCTCTAACAGCCTTATCAGCCAGCTCGATCAAAAGTTTCCGATTCATGGGCCGCTGTCCCAGTATCATCAGCCCTGCAAACCCAGCATTCGGGATCATCTCGGTATTGGTAAAGGAAAGCCAATAAAGACTGTCCACAAACTCATCAGGACTTGTACCAAACGATCCCAGCTCTTGTTTATATTTTTGATTCAGATAATGCGAGACGGCTATGGTTTCAGACAATTGGAAATGGCCTTCTCGGATATTGGGGATTTTCCGATTTGGAAAATACTCATCCATATCACCAGGGAACACACCGCCTTTGAGTGACTCCTTCAATGTGTAATCAGCTTGGGCTCTATTGAGAATGGCAAAAATGGCATAACTTCTCGAGTTTCCTACATAGGAATAGACTTGTAATGAATTGGACAGTTTTTTTTCTGTTGATGTTGGAGGTTGGACAGATATTATATATTAGGTAAGATCCTGAACCCTATTTGTAAACAAAGGGGATGGTGGGGTTGGAGGAGTCCAATAGGTGAAGTATTGGAATGTGTAATAATGAAAAAGCAGGAGGTGGTGTGAGGGCACGAGATGAATTCTCATGTTGGTCTGTCATGTTTGTCTGTAATGGTGGCCTGTCATGGCATGATAGGCTATGACAAACCAGGTCTTTCAGACCCATTTCACCAGTCATTCACCAGTCATTCACCAGTCATTCACCAGTCATTTAACCAATCATTTAACCAATCATTAAACCAGTCATTTAACCAGTCATTAAACCAGTCATTAAACCAGTCGATTAACCAGTCATTCAATCAGTGGTTTAACCAGTCATTTCACCAAGGTCACATCGCTTATAGAGCCATACTCTCTTGAAGCTTTCGAAGCTCCTCCTCCTCTTCATCCTCCTCACTAACAACAGTCTTAGGAACTGAGGGTAAATCATGGGCAGAGAGCTTGGGTGCAGAAACATTCACCATCTGCTCCTCTAAAGCATCCTGCTCCAAAGCCTCCAGCTCCTCTTCCAACTCATCCTCATCGATTCCTGCTCCATACGGACGAGAAACAGCTTCGGAAACCTCTTCCGATAATGCAATTTGATCTCGAGTCTCATCCATGATTTTGTCGACTTTATCAATGTTCATATTGCCATGAATCTGCTTCATAGCCTTGGTTCCTTCTTGAATAGCCTTCATAGTCTCCAAATTGAGATTGGCTGTTTCCAATGCGTTGATGGTTTGTTGAAGGGAATCAATAGAGCCCTGGATTCTCTCCTGTTGCTTCTCCAAATCCTTCTTCTTCTTAAGAGCATTTTTGGCCAACAGTTTATTGGTCGTCACATGTTTTCGAGCCAAAGCCTCCTGCTCTTCGATTTGAGTCACCAGATGATCATTTTTGCGCTCAAGTACACCAATCTGTTGTCGCAATGTGACAATCGATTCTTTGGGAGTAGCTTTCTTGGCCCCTCCGAAAAATCCCAGTCCCCAAGCCATAGCAGGAAAGATATTATTAATTCAAGAGTTTCTTTGCGTTTAGTAGCTTAGCTGTAGTTGTTGACAGCTTGGTGTGGCAAACTGTTTCAGTGATTGCCTGATGATGAGGTCAAAACACAAACATTATCTAGTCACGTGAATATATAACTCACGTGATATTATCATTTATTAATTTTTTTCTTTTTTTTAAAAACAAGGTGAACTTTAATTTCAGGAGGGAGCTTTATTTTTCATATTGTTTGAACATTTATTGTAGGATTTTTTATTGGGAACTTTTTGGTATTTTTTTATTCTATTTTTCTTTTTTTCATTTTTTCTGTTCAAATTGCTGCACTCATCATTGAGGTGAAATCACGTGCACTCATGGGAACATCTTTGGCAGATACAGTGCTGGATTCACTGCCATATATCGATGAGAAGCCTTCACAAGAGGAAGTAGAGCTAGCCAACAAGCTCATCAATGAAGAAATGGGTCCTTTGGATACGCAAATCTCCGACATGAAGCCCTCATTGCTGAGAGAAGCTATGGAAAAGTATGTGGAATGTAAAGGAAAGCGGTCCAACCAAGAAGGAATAGATGTATCTCGATACTCCAAACTAGAAGACGAAAATGGAAATCTGGATTTACGCATGGGTTTTATTGCTCTACAGTATAGTGTCGATAGAGAGGAAAACCTTGATCTGTTGGAGACTTATGGACGTGTTCAGTGGTTGGTTGGTAATGATCAATTAGATTATCGAGTCAAACATTTAGACAGAGAGTTACAGCAGGTCAAGTCCCATGTGGATTCAATTAACTTGAGTAGGAAGAGAGAGCAAGAGGATACAAAGGACACTTTTGATTATCTCAACAAACGATGGAAGTCTTTGTTATCTGGTTTGGTTGACGTGGGAATTCGGAATGCAATGATGGAGTTGGAAATGGATGAAGAATTAGCTGAAGAGTAGGATTCAGATTATTTATAAACATTGATGTGAAATTCATATAAAATAATGATAAAAGTGCTAAACTTGGACAAGTGTTTCAGTAGAACTATTTAGAGGGAACAGATGATGGTAGATGGATAAAAATCATCTAAAGAGTATGAAAAGACATTAAAAATGCCATGCAAATATGAGATTGGATAACAAGTGAATATAATAACAGGTGAATATCAAGTGAAAATAAAAAAATAAAAATCGACCTCGGAGAGGGTCGAACTCTCGATCTTACGATTAACAGTCGTACGCCTTAACCAACTTGGCCACGAAGTCAATTTCTTGTGGGCGAAAAAGCCTGAGAAATACAAGTTGTTCTAAATCAGTACTGGTGAACTTTAACTTTGCGATTCAAATTTGGTAAACACCTAAGTCTGATATTTGAGGGTGGGAATGGGGCATAATAAACGCCACTGAAACACAGGATCGACAAGCTTTTTTCAACACAGAAACTACTGTTTTCTAGGCTCTTATTGAGCCCCGTTAACTCTGGAGTTTGCTGAAATTTGCACTCACCTTTTAACGTTCACGTGACTTGTCTCCAAAAAATAAAAGACAGTCATTTAAACCTTGTTGCAGAAAGAGACTCCCCCCCGTCTGTTGAAACTTTTGATTTTCCAAACAGATTTGACCACCAATAGACACAAAGGACAATGTCTGGAGCCTCAGGAACCAAGTACAAGATGTCGGTATGTATATGAGGATTGCTGAACTGTTGGAGATTGATTGGAATCGTCGATTGGAGCTGTCTCATTTCTTGCTCATGGAGGCATCCAAACGATTGAAAATCAAATCAAAAGCCCATTTGTCCAAATGAACAAAAACTAACCCACCAGATGGCCCTCCCTGTGGGAGCTATCATGAACTGCGCCGATAACTCTGGTGCTCGAAACCTTTACGTCATTGCCGTTAAGGGATGCGGTGCTCGACTTAACCGATTGCCTGCTGCTGGTGCCGGTGATATGGTCATGGCCACTGTCAAGAAGGGAAAGCCTGAGCTTCGAAAGAAGGTCATGCCTGCTATCGTTATTCGACAGTCCAAGCCCTGGAGAAGAAAGGATGGTACCTACCTCTACTTTGAGGACAATGCTGGTGTCATTGTCAACCCCAAGGGTGAAATGAAGGGATCTGCCATCACTGGACCCGTTGCCAAGGAGTGTGCCGATCTCTGGCCCCGAATCGCCTCCAACTCTGGTGTTGTTGTCTAAATATAAAAAAAATAAAGCATTGTTTATTTGGTTGCTGTATAGTAAATTGGTCAAATGTTTGTTAAGCCCGCGCGTTGCCTTTGCGGGCCGTTTGCATGCTCTTTGCCTACTTGAAAAAATCTGAAATTTAGTTAAAATATTCAAAACTTTTATCCAGCCCACCCAAATATCTATGGAGCTTGACTTTGATCTAGAACTTCCTACTGCCATAGTCGAAGTTCCAAATCAAACAAATTTAGGAGTCAGTACTCTGGATTTCAATGGAATACTTGGAACCCCTCTGAAAATTGAACAGGATGGAGGAGCTGCTGGATGCGGTGGGAAATTATGGCCTGCTGGTGAAATGATGGCCTATTACCTTCTCCGAAAAGGAATGTCTTCTTATTCCACCGTACTGGAATTAGGAAGTGGTACAGGTTTGACTGGGTATGTTTGATGTCATCTTACGTATTTTATGTATACTGACCTAGACTGGCTATTGCCCTGGCAGAAAATGTCGATCCCAATCTAAAAGTATGGGTCACAGATCAAGAGTAAGTAGATCATCACAAGACTAATTCGTCTTAGGCATACCGATAGTCGAAACTAACTAATAGAAACATGATGTCTCTCATGGAAAAAAATATTTCACTAAACGATCTCGACAACAAGGTTCAAGCTCAGGTACTCAATTGGGGTGAGCCTTTACCTGAATTCATTGACTGTAAACCTGATCTGATTTTAGCTGCTGATTGTGTCTATTTGGAATCGGCATTTCCTCTTTTAGAAAAGACTCTGGTCGATTTATCTATCAACAACCCCGAAGCCAAGATTCTTATGGCCTATAAAAAGCGACGAAAGGCTGACTCGAGATTTTTCAAGGTAAGTATCAACTAAAAAGAACTAAAGCCTGATCAGGAAATTCAAAACGATCGAGGTTTAGACAATACAAAACTAAACATTCTAACCAAGAAAATCAAAAAACACTTTGAATACTTTCAATTGACTGATTTCGAAGAGTATCAACACTTCAACAAACAAGGAGTCTTTCTATATCAGTTCAAGTTCAAAAAAGCTTAACTGAGATTGATTAACTCTTTGACTCAATGCCATGATAAATCATCTCATATTATCTGGTATGTGATTCTATATTGCTTTATACATTTGTACTTATAGAGAATTACTAACATAGCATTGCAATCGCAAAAGAAAGATAAAGATCAAGCGTTGACTTCCCTTGAACGTCTTTTCAGTAATGGTCTATGCAGTGATAAAGAGCTGGCCCTGGTGCTGAAAAGCCTTTGCATCTCCTTAGCGCAGGATCTCGACAGTATTGATTCATCCACTAGTGTGTCTGGCAAACGGAAAAGTCGTCAATTGAGCTTGTTCAAAAGTATTTGCAGCCAATATGAGCAATTTGGCAAACGAGCTGCTCGAGCCTTGATCGATTCAGCCACTGCACTTATCTTAATCCCACGATACAAAGATGTTACTTCGCAATCGGTAGTTGCAACATGTTTGCGGCAGGTTCTCTCATTTCCACCGCATGTTTTGCAGCTCGGAGATCAATACAATTTGATAATATCGAGATTGTGCCAAAACACTGCGCTCTTTTGTTCTCGAAAAGGTGATCTCTATCTCAATAATATCATTTTCACTTTTCTCGAATGTATCGATTTATTGGTTAGACCCCGATTTCTTTCTCTCTACTCAATACGGAGTGATCTTTGGCATGTTGTTGACTCCTTGCTTTCCTATTATCGGGAACCACAAGAATGTCATTTTCTCATCATGAGCATTCTGACAAATCTTTACTCTATAATCAGAACATCTGACTTTGAGCTCTGTCATCAAATCGTTTCGACTTTCTTGGCGCTTGTTCCCAGTTTGTTGGGCTCAAAAATCACACTGTTGTACGATCCGACCTACCAGCTTCTCCAATCATTCACAGATTATCTTGTATCATGTTTCACTTTCCGGTGCCCATTACCACCGTCTGAATCAGTTTTGAATTCTTTATCTTCATCACTGAACACAATCCAAAGTCATCTACGGGCTTCAGTCAAAGCTCCCCTGATTGAAGATGAGTTGCACTTCAGCCACATGTCCATAAAATTGCTCAATCACAAGAGCTTTTCGCGATGGCACCAATTCCTTGCATTGTCAACAGTCACAGCAATATCCCAAATCAGGCCAATCTCTCAAATAAAGACAGAGGACTCATTATTCAGCGACCTACCTCGCCAAAAACGTCGTCGAACCGACTCATCAATTCAGTCTCCCTCAAGATCAACCCCAGCATCGTTTCAGGATGACCTTATTGACGTTCAGATCGACAGCATGGCTATAAAAGCATATCCTCACCGGTCAAACAGTGCCCATATGTTGACCACACTTTATTCAAAATTGCATGATGAGTCAGAGAGACTCAGTATTTGGAGATTGTTTGCAGCCAGCTGTTTAATTGACCAATCGGTCGGATTAGAAGCACACACTGTGCTGCAGTGGTGGGATCAGTCAGTTTCTAAATTAAAATCCAAGGCAGGCAATGTAGCCTGTTTGTTGTTGACTGTGCTCGTCGACAAATTTTCTGTGCATATTGAGCCCAAAACTGTTATTTCATTGATCGAGGATCTCAGGGACTTTGATCCCTCTATTCAATCTGCATTATTATTTCAGAGCTGCAACAAACTTCTCTCAGACTATGGTATTGATACTGTTATCGGAACTAATTATTTCTTGGGTATCTTAAACTTGCCTAGTTCTCCTTTTCTAGCAGACCTCGACCTCTTACCGACTATTTTTAAGTCTTTTGGATTGTCATCAAGTATTGACAAAGAAAAGGATCCAGAGGATATCATTCAAAGTTGTTGGAATCTTGAGCCCCAGCATAAGCCCCTTTCTGCTTTCAAGTTGAAATTGCCCATTTTTAATCTTGATAAAAAGACTCTTCTCTGCAGTCCTCTCCTTTCACCGTTGGAGACTTATTTAAGAGACTCGCTAGAAGACAGGAGTCCTAGTATTAGAGAGCTGTTTATCAGTTTCATAACGGCAGCTCTAGGTTACTCCTCAAACTCCAGCCATTTAATACCCTTGATTACGGAAGCCTTTCGAAAAGAACCAAATATTGATTGGTTATCCTCAGAGCCATTGCTGATTGTGCAATATTCTCTCATTGTGGATTCGCTGGAGGCACATTTGTCTCCCATGTTTTTGTCAATATGGGATTCATTTCTTCATGATCTGGTGCCTACCCCACTACAAGCATTGCATTGGTTGGAAAGTTTTCCAACCCTCTCATCAGTTACAGAAGACTGTAACAGAGCACTTTTCAACAAGTCTCAGTTAGCACTGTACATATTATTCCGAGACCAGTTTTCATCATGTGAAGGAATCGAGAAATTCAAAATTCCCCAAGCTTTGGCAATTTACTCTGATCTCACCATTGCTTGTCTCGAGAAGTGGCCGTCTTTTGTTTCTCCGGTATTGCGTCTCATAGGCAACACCTTGTTGAACAATCACCACTGGGGTAGATCTCCAGAGGTTCTTCAATTTATTTTGCGAGTAATTAGTTTGTCTAAGAATTCTTCAGACAGTTATGATATCCTGAACTGGATTTCAAAAGATTTGCAAAATGTTGATTACAAAACAGCATGGCTGTGCTTGAATCAAAAAACACAAGCTTCTGACGTTCTAAGGCCTATTTCACCTCTTTCTCTTCATTCGCTATTTTTACTATTGGAAAGAGATGAATTCAGCGAAGTTCAGTCTGCAATTTCTCTACTGCTTGATTGTTTGGATGAATCTTCAACCAAATCTGAGTATTATTGGAGAGGTCGGATTTTAGCTGATCTTTGTCAAAACTATGCATCGATCTACTATTTGCCATTAATCGTCAAAAAAGTTTTACCTAGCGAAAGTGCCTTTGAATTCCTGTCAATCATTGCTAAAAATTGCAATTCTACCTTAGAGCAACTTCTGGCCTTCATTTCCTCCTCATTGGTCTCCATCTGGGGGTGTTCGCCATTTCCTTTCGAGCTTTTTGGATTTGAAGATAATGAATTTGAGTCTTTGTCAGATTTTGAATCGAAACAGCAACTCTGTCAACATCCAACCTGGTACCAGGATCTCCAAAATCTTTGTCCTCAAAGCAAGAACAATGAGGACTTTGTGGTTTTAGGCTACAAGACTGAGTTATCAGGTCCAACTCCAAATGAGTCAGATTTGTTAACAGTCATTCGGTTTTACTTGGATTTCATTTTTGCCCCCCGAATCAAACACGAGCCAAAATTGAGATTTCTTCAACTTCAAACTGCCTTGACATTATTTCCTTCTGCTTTAGTTTCAGAGGGATACACTTCCCAACAATTGACAAGAAGTCTCATCTTTCTGCTTGGAAATGACAGTGTTGGCGAGCTGGCGGCATCTCAACTTCATTCATTTTTGAAGTTTGATGGAGGGCCCGCTTGTGATACATTGATCTCATATCTCGATGACATTGCAATTTTTCAGCTTCAACTACATCAATCTGGTAAGAAGAATGGCGCACTCGGTGAGCTCATTTCTGATATTCCAGCCGACCCAAATAACAACCTGAAGAAATGTTTACTTCGTTGGTGTCAGTCTGGGTTGCAAATGAAGAGATTGTTTTCAGAACTATTGTCAGTAATTCTTGAGGAAGTTCAATCGGACAATTCAAAGATACGAGCCCTCATAATCAGAGCTGCAGATTTATTTTTTCCATTAACCCAGGAAGAATTTGATGACCTGATTCTGTTGTTCAAACAAGAACTGTTTGATTTTCCCTTAAACTGGGATGAATCCAAAACTGCTGCTGTTATTATTGGAAGGTTGCACATGAATGGAATCTTCAAAGCTCCTGCTTCTGACACTACAAGGAATAACTTGAATTTTTGGCAGTCAGTTGTAAAAGAATGTGAAGATGCTCTCTATTCTGATCTTTTTGAAACACACTCCGATATTGAAAGATTTCTTTCAACATTAGGCAAAAAGGTTGGTCGAACTCACTTGAAAAATCTCGCTTTCTGTGAAGTACTATTCAGCCTCCCAAGTTCATATAAGAATCCACCAACAGATGGATACACCTTGAGTGATCTTGCAACTTCCAAGCTCGTTTCGTACAACCCATGGCTAAAGACTTTTACTGAGGCTCTTGTTCTTGATCTTAAAAGGAAAAAGCAAGTGTATTCAATCTTGATTGTGTTTATACGGTCTCTTAACAACACAAAACTTTTGGAACGTCTCTTTCGTATTTGTTTGTTGGAGTATGTCTCTCATTTTGAAACGGCACCACTGAGTCAGGCCCTAAATTCCTCTCTAATGGATATGGATTCCTGTAGGCAAATTCACGATTGCATTATCAACTCTTACTTTTCTTTAAGAGAAGAGGCAAGACTGTCAGAAAAACCAACCGTTCTTGAACATGATCCATCTGCTATTCTAAATGTTTGCTTAAAGCTAGGTCGCTTCAAAGAAGCCCTTTTCTTTTATGAAATTGACCAAGATTTCTGGCATACTCAAGAGGTAAAACCCTTGCTAAGTGAAATGTATGCAAACATCGACGATCCTGATCTCTTTTACGGGGAATCTCGCCTTCCCTCTTTCAAAACAGCCATTCAAGAATTTCATCATGAAAATAAAGAGCTTACCAATTTTCAATATCAGGCCAGCTTGTTTCAATGGCAGATCAGTCAAGTGGAAAGCAACAATGAGAGTAATGTTTTAGCTCAAGCAGCGGCGAATGCCCAGTTTTATGGGCTCGCTAAATTTTTCAATGGCAACTCTGACCCTTCCTTGAACTGGAAACTTGGCCTGGTGGATACTCCCTTACTCATGAAGAGCCCAGACTCCATCGTCTCAAATTTATTACGGTGCGACAAATTGGAGTTATCATCAAACTATTACTTGGATTGCATCAGTGGCATGGCTCGATTTCGAAACAGCGACCATGTGGGGAAGTATATGGCAATGGTTGCTCTTTATGTTGATAGCAAGTCGGAAAAGCCCTCACTATTTTCTAAACTGGCCCAATCATCATCAGTTGCTGATAACATTGACATCATGTCCTTTGGTGAGGTTTTGTGGAGTATAAAACCTCACCAAAGCGCCAAAGCATTAATTGGAAGATCTGAAATCTGTTTATCATTAAGCCGCTATGGCCGAGAAAACGAGAATTTACAAGTGAGCAGGAACATGATTGCTATTTTGAATGGGCTTTGTGAATCGGAAGATGTTCCTAAAAAAATTCAAAGCAAAATTCGTATTGAAACAGCCATAACGCTCTGGAATGAAAATTCAAGACAGGCTGTCCCCATGCTAACCAAGTTGTTGGACCTGAAGGATATGGTGAAAGATCAGCCCTCCCAATGGTGTCAGACTGTTGCATTATTAACAAGATGGAATTCTGAAGCCAGATTGATGTCCTCCGAAGATATTCTCAATATGTACATCGATCCGTTTTACAAATGCCATCGGTTGATCTCCAAAAACGAAATCAAGTCAAACGCTTTACATACATTTGGACGGTATTGTGATGTTCAGTTTCATTCAGACTCGTTGATTTCTCAGATAGACAAGGCAAAACGGGACAAGCACAAGACACTAGAGGAAGTGAAGGAACTGCAAGAGCTTCGGAAGTCATCTAATGTAAACAAAGCTACAGTCGATGCTTATCGGAAAGCCAAGATGCGAATGGAAAATATAATTGACAATCTCGAGCGACTCCAAAAAAACAGAGAGGCTTTATTAGAACGATCAATTTCTTTCTATCTTTTGTCTATCACTGAGACAGAGACTTTTCCTGAAGATTCCACCAGACTACTTTCTTTGTGGTTTGGCAATTCACATGTGGCTTCCATCAATACATTGATGAATGACAATCTTCCTTTGGTTCCTTCTTCAAGATTCATACCCCTGATTAACCAGCTTTCATCAAGATTGACGGTTGATAAAGATGATTCGGGTTTTTTGGTGCCATTAATGAAGCTAGTTATTCGAATGTCCCTGAAACACCCTCATCACTGCATTTATCAGCTCATTTCATTGACCATATCCAACCCCCATGCGATTAAAACAGTGTGGGGGGCGCTCAAGTCTAACCAACGAGTTAGTGGCATTGTCAACTCAGTGGAGTCTTTTACAAAGAAATGCGTTGAAATGGCGGATGCAGAGGTTTCAAAGAATGCCAAAAAAACCACTCTCGATCAATTACCCAGCAAAAAGTTTTGGACAACGGATGTTGCTCAATTATCCATCCCTGCGCCTACAATGGCGATACCCGTTAATGCTCAAGGAGACTACAAAAGTCTTCCGAAAATGATTTATGCATCAAAAATCGTTGTCATTGCTTCAGGACTCTCTAAGCCCAAAATCATGCAAATATATGACAGTGACGGTCGAGTTCGAAAAATGTTAATGAAGGGCGGTTCTGATGATTTAAGACAGGACTCTATTATGGAGCAGGTATTTGCTCGAGTAAATGATTATTTCAAAAGAACCCAGGCAACGATGAAACGCAATCTTAACATTAGGTCCTATTGTGTTATCCCTCTTGGCCACACAGCAGGAATTATTGAATTTGTTGATGGAACAGTTCCACTGATGGAGGTTTTGACAAGGTTACACACCAATGACAAGATTTCTATTCAAAGAGCTCGAGAAATGATGCGTGATGTTCAAGGTCAATCAGACTCAGCTCGTGTTGAGGCGTTATGTGAAATTTATAAGGAGATACGCCCGGCTTTACGATTTTTTTTCTTTGAGCGATTTTGTCAATCCGCTGAATCCTGGCTTATGGGTCGAACCAAGTATACAAGGTCTACTGCAGCTGTTTCAATGGTTGGATACATTTTAGGAGTTGGAGATAGACACAACAACAACATTCTGTTGGATGAACATTCTGGTGAAGTTGTCCATATTGATCTAGGTATTGCCTTCGATCAAGGAAAACTGTTGCCGATTCCTGAAACTGTTCCCTTTCGGCTTACTAGAGATATTATTGATGGAATGGGTATTGCAGGAGTTGAGGGTGTCTTTCGAAGGTGTTGTGAGTTTTCCTTGGCTTTATTGAAACAGGAAAAGGAAAACATCATGTCGATTCTGAACGTTCTCCAGTATGATCCTCTGTACAAATGGACATTGTCAGTGGGCAAAAAAAGCCATGTTCAGTCTGGAGTATTCAAAAAGGAGGAGGTGGCCTCTACAAGTCAAGAAGCTACACGATCATTGGATGGAGTATACCAGAAATTGACCAATCCTTTGAGTGTTGAGGCCGTGGTTCAAGAACTGATCACCCAAGCTCGGGATGTGCATAATTTAGCGGTTTTGTTTCATGGCTGGGCTCCTTTCTTTTAAGTTGCACCTGTGACTAAAGATGGAAATGGATATTAGTGAAGGTCACTATATAGAGGTCACGAATTAGTGGAAGTCACTATATTAATATTAATAGAGGTCACAATTAGTGGAAGTCACTATATTAATAGAGGTCACATTATTATCGGCTCCATATTAGTCAAGGGACATCACACATGATACAGTCGTAGCACTATGAAGAGATAACATTATCGATTATCGTGTTAAAACATAACTATTTACATGAGTTAGGCCTCAGAAGAGATTTTTTCCATATGTTTGGTGGCCTCCTTTCTCCAGTGAGAAATTTGTTTTCGCTCTCTGTTAACGTTCTCAGAAACCAAGTCTCGAGTGAAGGAGCTTCCAAACATTTCTGCTTCCTCAACAGCAGTCACATTTTCCACATCCTCAATCATTCGGAGCTTGTAAAATTCGAATCGAGCCTTATTGTAGCATTTGAGCATGGTTTCCTGATCATGCGACTTTTCTTGGCCTAACAGCCACATAGTTCGCTGAACCACAGACTCTCCATCGAGCTTCTTAGTTCGCTGGTGCATGCGAGACCAGTCTTGGGTAGACTGGTCATCTCCACTGTTTTCCAGTAGTAATTTGGGACGAGTAAGTTCCCATGGGTGTTGGTTATAAAAGAGGTCCCGAATAGAATCTTCGACGTACTGGAGATGTACGGGCTCATACAAATGCTTTGTTCGTAACTTTGAAGGCTTACTTCTGGTCTTGATGTAACTGTTGAGCTCGTTTGATCGATCTTGGGCCAGATGAGAAACCTTTTCAATGTGTGCTCGATGCTCATACGAAACTGTGGGAGGGTTGGCGATCATTGCTCGAAACCAAGAAGGCTCCCGAGTAAGCATGCCTGCCCTCAGCCTCGAGGAAGTCTTATATAAAATGTCTCTTGCCTCGTGTCGGATCTTCATGCTGACTGGGTGGGAAAACAGCTGAAAAATTTTAGGTTTGGAGAAGTGAAAAATATTGACTTTCATCTCTTTCTGATTTGGTTTGAAGGGTCATTGCCATTTTTGTACACTATCTCTTGCGGCCAGCCATTCGATCTTCGACTCTATTTGGCATTGGAATATCTGTGGTCTTGTTGAAAGTCTTTTGTGCGTTTTTTTTTAATAATTGTCTGCCGTGTCCATCTATTTTTTTCTTGCATCATATCGAGAACAGTCTCATGTTTTTTCAATGAGTCGGTGGAGGAGAGGCCTCACTACACTCAGCAGAATCCAAAAACTAAGGCCCTTTGACTTACCTCCCGCACTACCCAGTTCTTCAATTCGTGACTCTTTGGTTTCTGAATATTCTGAAACTCGAACCAAACGTTTTTTGACTCCTCGAAAAGCAGTCAAATCCAACCGGTATTTACCAATATGTAAGGCTTTGTATTCGCCCCAGCCTAGCATGGCTGACATTTTCCAAGCCTATATGGATTTACCGGTTCCGAGACCATTGCATCTTCAATTTGCGGACCTGGAACAGTTTTTAACTCTCTTGATCTCTCCGCTGCATCGTGATCTCTACACAATTAGAAGATTCATTCAGGTTGCCGATGACATGAAAGAGTGTAATCTGCCTTTATCTGTCAAGGAGCTTAACACCCTGGTGTATCTTGTCATGAGAGATAAGGAATGGAAGTCGATGTATGATCCTAAGGCCCCACCCTGTCCTCAGTATGATGATTTGGTATTCATGTTTAATGTTTTATCTTCTACAACCCCTAAATGGCATGTTTCCACTTACAATATTGCCCTGGATAGGTGCAAAAAAGACCCCATTGCATTTCAAGCAATTCTGGACAAGATGGCTTCCCAAGAGATCAACTATGATTCTCACACATTTGCTTCAATTTTAAAACACAGGTGTTGGTTAGGCCAGCCTGGCGTCGATGTTTATATGGACTTGGTCCAGAAAGGAATGAAGCCCTACACCGACAATGTAAATATTCTTCTGTGGGCTTTGGCAAAACAGCACAATCCACTGGCATTCAAAATTTTAGAGGTGGTATCCAGGTTATCAAAAAGTGACTCTACCAATAGATTACGGGCCAACAAGTATGAGTACCGGCTTTTCAAGATGAAGAAGAAGTCGAGTTTCTTTGAAGAGGGAGATAGAAATGGCTTTCAAAGCAATGGGCTAACTTCGGAGGAGGGTGTTGGGTCGATTCCACATGAACATTTGGATTCACCTCGAAATTTGGATTCACTACAGCATTCCGATTCATCACATCGTCCATCATCACATCATCCATCATCACATCATCCATCGTCACATCATCCATCATCACATCATCCAGATTCACCACAACACTTGGACACCCATGAGACTTCAGATGCTGAGATAAACCTCGTCGAACTTTTACTAAATCACAAACCGACTCTCACTGATAACTCCTTTGATCTCCTGCTCTTATCAGCTATCAAAAATGGCGAGTTTGACAAAGCAATGACCGTCATTCAGCTTGCTACCAATTACTTTGGAGAAACCCCCAACCGTTGTATTATGACTATGTACAGGGGATTCATCAAAAACACACACAAAGGCAAACTACACGATTCCAACCATTGGAGTCGAGAGTCTCTCATCATGTTCACGGAGCTCATTGTCAAACAAAACCAACACTTTGATGTGTCGGAAAAAGTTATGATTCCAGCAATACAGGCATACAAATTGCATTACGAGGGTCGTGCTGTGAAGGAAATCGAAGCCAGGTTTCTTGAAGCCTGTCGATTAGCCCGATCCGAAACAGAAAAACGGCTCTACGTATCTATTTATTTGACCAAACTGGTCCTCTTGTAAATACACTTAGAAAAATGACATTGACATTTCTATTTAAAGTTTGTTCTTTTCAACATCACTGATGGTGGGTATCAATAATCAAGCAATACTTTTCTGTTTCGCTAACCAAAGTCGGCTCTTTTCAACTTTCAATCGCTACTCTTGGTGATACTGTTGCTAGTTTGCACATGTTCTTATGTTCATGCTGTCTTTCCTGCCGTTATGGATCGAAATAAAACTGGGTAAGTATCAAATGGTTTAGTTTCCATTCTCTTTCAATCAGTTTTCTTGGTTGATTTTTTCATCAGCTTTCTTGGTTTTTATTTAATCCACCACTAACACAAGTGCATTGGGTGTGTTCTGGAAGGCAGCTCGTATAGGAGAAAGGCTGAGTCCTTATGTATCATTATGCTGTATTATTATGGCTGTGAGAATGATTCTGGGATAATTATATGTTATTTATTGATTTAGTTGAATTCAAATGTCTCATTATTGGGTGAAAGCATTGGTCTCACTCGTTTGGTACCCACTATTCTCTCCAAAGCTAGAACATCCAAAGCTGAAAAAATGTTTTTCACCTTGGCCATTGACGGTTCAATCAAGCCCTCTCCAATACTAGCAGCTAAAAAGAGGAGTAGCTCCGCATAAAAACGAGGGTCGTTGGGCAGTTTGTATGTAATGATTGATTTGACTCCTTTGATGAAAAATCGTCGATAGAAATGCAATCGACCTGAGTAAACAAGAATTTGGCATCGGCCTTGTCGGAAGAAAGCTCTTGCCCTGGTGATTTCACTTGCTGAAGAATATTCGCTGATAGCTTCAAAGGAAATGGCCTTTTCATCCAAATGGTTACGAATTCGAATGAGCTCAATGTAGCTTGGCACATAAATCAATGTTCCACTGTAATCTCCAGACCTAAGTAAAGATTCGAGGGTGGCATGCAAAAAAAACTTGTATCGAGTCTCGATTTCGTCAAAAGCGGTCTTAGCTGCGAATCTAGTGAAGATTTGTCGAATTTTCACTCCTGATGCAGCCAGCTCACCTTCATATTTGGTGATTCGTTGAGCTTTGCCTTCAATGTTTTGGTTTTGGTTGAAGAGACTTGAGATTGCTGGAGTTTCGTAAGCACTGTTGACAATTAGCTGACGGAAATGCTTGGAAAGACCATCAAGGTACCATGCTTTTGTTCGGGAAAAGTCACAACCATGGGACTCTAAGGGCATCAGGTTGCTGTGTTCAAAGACCGTGATGACATTTTCCCAGGCTTGCATTTCGAGATGGTTGGTCTCATGAAGGTACATGACTTCAATTGAGGACAAAAAGTCATATTCCCGTTTCTTGTCTCCAGGTGATCCAATCAACATCTTTAATCCTAAAGGAGATGCCAATATGACATCTGCAACATAGAAAGAAGAATAGTAACGGATGGATTTTCTGGACCATTTGAGACCAATGCAGAAAAGATCGTCGGAGTTGCCCTTAAAGGTCTTTTGAAAATCTTCGGGTTTGCTCTCCAAACTGGCGCCTTGACTATAAAAGGCCTTTTTAAATCTTGCTTTGTTTTCCTGTTGTTCAAACCCAGACACCCCGACTAAGGTCTGAGCAAATTCATATGCAGCATTTTTTGTGGGAAGCAAAACCAACACCTTTGGACGAGTGAAACCCTGGTCCCTGTACTCCATGTCAGATTTCCCCTCAAGCGCCTGAGCCTGCAATTTTTGATTGTTTTTCAAAACATGTTCAGTGGTTCTGTAGGCATGTTGAGAAATATGCAAGGCTACCAGTTTAGCGAACTCGTCGGATTGGGTTAAGTCTCGACTGTAAAATGCAGTGTCCTTGTATCCAAAAACTGATGGTAGCATTTCTGTTTGGATTTTGCTCAAATTCCCGTTATATTCCTGAAAACTGGACCGTAATCGGGGTTTGAGCATGTATTGAGAAAATGGAGTCGAAATAGCCTCTTGGCTTTTGACCAATTCTTGGGTGTGGACTGTTTCCAGGATTCGGCAATCGTCTAGTTTTCTGCTCTTGGTTTCTGTTTGATCAATGGTTTTGATGATGGGCAAGTATTGCTCTTCTGATGCATATAGGTGAGTTTTGAAAGGGTCTAGCAACAACAGGTCATCTACATCGTCAAGACCTTCAGCACTATCTTTTTGGTTTCGAACCCCATTGTCTTCGTCCTGCTCTTTATCACTCTGGAATTGTCTATCGGATTCATCTTGGGTCACCACACCTTCGATTTTTCTCTGATCTGAATTGTCATTGTGGTTTTCAGCTTCTTCATCCCCAGAATTTTCATCTGAAATTTCCTCGTCCTCAACTTCCTCTTGAGAATCTTCCTCATCAGATTTTTCGTCATTTCGAGAGTGAACATGGTCCCTCTGGTTCTCATGATCCTTCACCCTCTCATCCTCAACTGATTTAGACATCAATGTCAGTAACGCTCGATAACTTTCGCTAGAATTTGCTTCCACATTTCTCTTTTTGGTGACTTTTAGCCTTCTTGGGTAAGACTTTACGTTGGACATGTTTGGAATCTGACAGTCTTGTGAAATATCTAATAGTATAATGAAAAATATATTTTTCAAAATAAAGTTGATAAAACCTTAAGTTTTTTTATCTATCGGGAAACCTAAACTTCGATAGACCTCCGCCCCTTGGACCACCAAAACCCACACTCACACACTCACACACACACACACTCTCACATATATACGTTTCCTACTGCCCTAACCCTGTTTTTTCTCTAATATCAAACTTTCCTTGTACTCGGACTTGTGCAAGTCATAAGACCACACTAATCACAATTGTCAGAGGCTTTAAGTAACCGATCGAGCACCTCTGAGTCATTGGAATGACATGCGTGCCTCTATAATTACGCTCGTACGGGCTCTTTATTCCTTACTTCACCTATTACTGATTTTGGTGACAATTCCACTTTCTTTTGATATTGGTGGAAAAGAGTGTGGATTGGCATTCAGCCTGACTCTATTGGCTTCTTACTTTGCCCTTTCAACATTCAGGATTCTCACGGCCAATACTAGAATTCGCCATGCAGCTCAATTGCTTTATTATTTGCATACACTTTTTATTCCAGCATTGTTGATTCTTCATTTGAATCTCCAATCTCAATCGCCCCAGAACTACCATGTCGTGTCCAAGGTCGTCAAGCCGCTGAACCTCTTGATGCAGAGTAGCACGGCGCTTTTCAACATTTTGGAAGGGTTCTGTACTCTTCTTTTAATCCAAACCATAGGTCAAGTTTCTAAATGGTTGGTTGATCGAAAGAGCGAGGCTTGGGAGATAGTGCTGCTCATGATTTCGGGTTTTGTTATTGCATCCAGTGCCTACGGCCTTTATCGCATTTACATCGATACTGTTGCTGTGGACCTTCCCACGGGAATGCTGGCTGGCATGGTATTAACTTTGGGCTTTTGCCTCGGCTTATATGGCGTTTTGTCGCACAAGGGTTCCTCGTTGGAATCCTCCTTGATACTGGCTTACATTGTTTATGTGCTATACACTATCTTTAGGCAGCCCCATGGCGAGACCGACAATCTTCATGTGGACTTGAAAAACAACCCTCCTCTTCCACCAATCTTTATGGACTCATATTCAGCATTGGTCAAATCGTTCGCTACCATTGCCCCCTCGTCTTTCCTAGCAGTCTTTGACTTTTTCTCTGGAGCTTTGGCAACAATTTCACCTTATGTCTTGTTCTCTCTCTGTTTTCGAATTGGGGTCTTTTATTCAGCAACCCGAATTATTCCTGGAATTCATTATGCTGGCGGTTTTACATTCAGATACAGCCGTTCTTACCGCCGAGTCTTTCTTATTTATGCTTATGCCCCGTGCATCGTTATTGCAGTCTACACACACTTGATTATGCAAAATATGAAGATGCTGGGAGACACCCAACTTTGGCAATGGCTCCACACCTTGGGGTTTGCTTGCCAATCATCGGATCAGCTATGGTCATGGCTAGGAATACTCTCTTTCCTCGCTTTGTATGCCCTTGAACTATCTTCCTCCAGTGTTCAGAACGAGTTTATTCGGCACTCGCCCCATTGGAAGACAGATTAGGAGTTGTATTAGGTCGATTCGACTTTTGTCAAATCATGGCTTCATTCAATACAAATAATATCGGATTCGACTAGAAAATTTACAAATACTATTTAACGATGCTTCAGAACTGCAATTATCTTCCATGCTCTAACCTGGCCATCTTTCCAGACCAGTGAAAGAACTCAGAGCTTGACTCTATATTGCTAGGATTTCATCATTGCATCAAAAGCATTTGACACCTTTGACAGTGTACAGGTCATTATCCCATCAAATGCATAATTTCTAAAAGAAAAAAAAAGGATCCAAGTTGAGAATGAGCTCCATTGGGTTACTACCAATAGTAGCAATTGCATAACTATCGTTTGAGACAATGTCTCATCGTCGAATATGATTTCCTTAAAGGACGGCAAGTTACAATGATTAGTGTCTAGCTCATAAGCAAAGAATCTCAATGCTGGTGGCACAAGACCATAAAGTCAACAATAGACCCAGAATGAAAAATCTTCCAGAACAAGACTACTAGTCAGTGAAACCCTTGCCAGAGAACGCAATTAAGCATCCCATCTTATTATTAGTAAGATGTGTTTCCATTATGGACCGGAGACTTTCCCCAAAGTGTCTGAAGCTCAAGGCTCTTGTGTAGACTTTGTAACGCAATTCTTCAACTTGGATAAAGAATTTTTGCAACTTTGACGTTTAAATATGGGTAGTCACGTGGACTCACGTGGACTCACGTGTTGTTGGGAATTTCCCAAGTGCTCAAGTACTCAAGTACTCGAGTCCAATGCTATCGTCATGAAATCAGCTTAGAAATTTCTTGTCTGACTTGAACCTCGCTGTAGGTCTCCCAATTAACGTAAAGCGAAATCATTTCCTGTACGCACACTATAATTCCATCCAAATCAAGGTCTGACTCTCCAAAAAATGTCATAAATGCATCTATCCGAGCCCTTATGAACTCAACTGACATTGTCATTCTCATAATGTGAGACCTTAATACAACAGACATGTAAATGCAAGCCATAGCTATCACATGAGGGGGGTTGAGAAGGTGGAGATCCGTCATGTAAGAGTCGTTTATCATGGACCAGACCACTTGTAGCTCTTCTGGTGTGAGGGTGATCTGGTTATTCGCCCTGGACATTGCGTCTGAAATTTGAATAAGAGACGTGTAAGGGTGAAACAAGATGAGAAAAGTGCCCAATTCTTCAATCAGGTAGAACTCGCATTCGGCTATTTTGGATGGATCATGTGTGATGTGTTCTGGCCATAGACTTCGCGCCTCGGAGGTAATGGTTCTGATATGCTGGGGGTGTTCTTCTATTTTGCAGGCAACATAGATGGAGGTGGTGGTGACAAGATATGGGTTTATTTCTCCAAATGGAACTTTGGTGTAGAACCGGGATTGGTATACTTCTGCAGTAGCCAAGATGCGCTGTCTGATGGACAAATTTTGACCCAAAAGATGTATCATTGAGTGTATGAATATCTTGATATGCCACGGGTTGTATGATTTCAGAATCTCGGCCTTTTGAGGTGGCATCAATCCCAAAAGATGTTCTCGTTTTTTTTTCAATACATCTCTGGTCAACAACCAATGTTCTTTCTGCGAAGATGTCCAAAAATTTGCAGACTAAGTGGTTAGCAGATGTTGATTGTTGTTTGTGGTTGTTTTCATGGGACTTACCATTGGTTTGGAAGATCTAGGCCGAGAGCAGGCCGGTAAAGATGAGTGAGAACAGCAATTAACTCTTCTTGATAAGACCTTGATGCAACTTTAATTGGCCCGTGAACCTAAATGTGGTGAAGAAATACCAACAAAAACAGGCGTAGTCTTTTACAGGTTCCCAAACAGTTGGTGTTGGGTAATAATATGATGAAGCACATAGCCCATTTAGATTTGTTCGAGATTGGTTGAGACAGACCACATACGTAGTAGTTACTGCCAATCTCTGGATAATAAAAGATGTGAGTTGTAGTAATTAGGAAGGTTTGGGCAATATGCGGACTTGCTCGGACCATTTGTAACTATTTGGAGCGATTTCCCATGTTGGAGCGGATGAATGGCATAATTTTCATGATTGAATGTTTCTTGTCTTAATCCACTCGAATATGACAATGAAATTTTATTGCCATTCAAGGGCGTATAGCACAGTGGTAGTGCGCAAGCTTTGCATGTTTGAGGTCTCCGGTTCGATCCCGGATTCGTCCAGTTTTTTGTTTTTTTTTCTTCTTTTTTTTTCTAGACGGCAAATATCATGTGAATTTGACATTCTGGTTTTTATTTGCACACCATTTTCTTTCATTTGGCACACTGTTTGTTTTCATTTTGCACACTATCTTCTTTTATTTTACATGCTATTTACTTTTCATTTTGCATGCTATCTACTATTAAAGTACCAAAACCTTTCGTCTGAATCGTCATCTCACCTCAGTTACCCACTGGTCTATTTCCTTTTTAGGCAACTCCACATGTCAAAACAGACATAAATCAAATGCAAAGAGCTTAAGCTTAGTAAATTAACCACGTATATTACTTAAAAGTTTGACTGTTCATTTATTCATTTGAATTTCAAAGTACTAAAAAAAAGTCCTTGATCCAGATAGCTTGCAAATCTATTTAAAACAATGTACGACTCAGCCCCTTTTTGGCATTTCAGACATGACAAAAATCATAACTACCACGATCAATTCTATATATTTCAAGATTAAACATGCACATCACCATCCACTCATAACCCAGTCATTTCAATCAATTCTTTGTTCCCTGTTCCTTTTCTTTTTTGCTCTTCCCCCGTTGGCCTTTTGTTTCAGGGTGCTGAAAGTTTGCAGACTGAAATTTAGAAAAAAAGCCTACATTGAAAATTCAAATTTGACAAAGATTGAGCTTGGCAGTTGAAATAGTGTCTTTCCAGCACACGTTTTTGATTGTTTTTTTTTCTCTCTGAACAATCTGATTCACCGGCCCACTCGCTTTCAAAACGTCTATAACGGTGCCTTAAAACTAGTACACTTGGGAAATTGTACAGCCTCTTCACCTTTGAAACCTTTCGCTACAAATCAGCATTGGCTAAACTCTTGAGGGAAGTTCTGCAGAGACGCAATTTGCACTAAAAGCTGAAATTGTAAGGCCAGAGCCAGAGAAGAACTTGAATTCGGGACTCGAAGTTGAATTGGAGTTGAATTGAAGTTGAATTGAAGTTGAATTGGAGTTGAATTGAAGTCGAATTGAAGTCGAATCAAGTCGGATAACTCGTCAAGTCAAACAACTCGTCAAGTCAAACAACTCGTCAAGTCAAACAACTCGTCAAGTCAAACAACTCGTCAAGTCAAACAACTCGTAAGTCAAACAACTCGTCAAGTAAAACAACTCGTCGAGTCAGACAACTGGTCAAGTAAACAACTGGTCAAGTAAAACAGCTCATCAAGCCAAACACCTCGTCAGGTTGTATAAGGAAAAGCGGAAACTATTTACAACATGGGTAATACAAAAGACATGGCCGAAACTCTGAAGAGATCGAGACCTCGGATCAATTCTTTGAATACAGAAACCCTCAAAAGTCCAAAACTGCCCCAAAAAGGATTCGTCAATTGGTTAGCTGAGCGTCAGATATCATTACCTATCCAAATATTGATGCACCTGGCAGTAATGCACCAATTCAAGGCTCTTAAACCTTTCACCAGCAAATTCATTCACCTTCAATACCCTGTCTCTGATGGACTTTATCGGATCGGAGTAGACGACATCTATGTCGTATTGACGGGAATCGTCAGTCTGATTTTTCTGAGAGCCGCTGTAATGACCAATGTCCTGATCCCCTTAGCCAAACATCTGCGTATCACCAAGCGTAAGCCTCAGCTTCGATTTGCTGAGCAGGGATGGGCAATGATATACTACACAATCTCCACCACCATAGGGTTCTGCCTTTATTATCATTCACCCTATTATTTCAATGTAACCGAGCTGTGGACAGGATACCCACATTATCTGCTCACACCCCAATTCAAGGCATACTACTTGATTCAATTCAGTAGTTGGGTCGAGCAGATTTTTGTATTGAATGTCGAGGAACGACGGAAAGATCATTATCAAATGTTCACCCACCACATTGTGACCTGTCTTCTGATGTGCGGGTCTTACTATACTTATTTCACCCGAGTGGGCCATACAATTCTAGTTCTGATGGACTTTGTGGACGCTCTCCTCTCCTTGGCCAAGGTAACCAAATACATGGGCTACCATACTTTCTGCGACATTTTGTTTGGAACCTTTGTCTTGGCGTGGGTTGCCTGCCGACACATTCTGTACAACAAGGTGATGATTTCAGCCATGTTTGATACTCCAAGAATCATCGAGCGCATGTGTTACTACGACGACGAAGGCACCCTCCTAACCTGCCATACCAAATTAGAGCACCAGATCTTTGTCTACTTATTGGCTTCACTTCAAGTGCTCACAATCATCTGGCTATACATGATTATCCGGATAATTGTCAGGATTCTTAAGGGCGAATCGGCTGAGGACCATCGAAGTGACGATGAAGACTCCGACGTTGAGAATGACGACAACGAAGACTCTGAACTAAATGAAAAGTATCCATCGAGTTCAGACGAGAATGACAAGGGTTCCGAGCAAGATTAATAGTGCCTCCAAGCCACATCAGCATATAATCCAATAAATTCAACCGGATTCAATGAGCCCAGTCAGCTACCTCACCCCCTGTAGGCGTTTCAAACACAATAGTGTACTAGAAATTATAAATACATTCAAGGGTCTAAATACATCAAAGTAAATGTCCAGTTTACGACAAAAGTTGGACATAGTTACTAGGACAAATTCCGATCTCACCGTTAGATCGGCGAGCCTGCCACCATCGCCCACTAATGTCTGCAATCTCCAGAACCTCGCCCTTTTCGAAAGAAATTTCGTTGGCGTCATCAGGATTGGCCTGGTAAGCATACATGGCCTTGGCGCGATAGGGATATTCAGTAGTTACAAACACCGAGTTGGTATTATCCATTTCACTTCCATTTCCACTGGGACTCTCAAAACTAGCCAAATTAAAGGATGAAAGAGGTCGTTGAGCAACCGGAAGATCACTGGTCATGGAAAATGTCGACATTGGTCGATGGCTATTTCGATCGAAAGGGTTTTGGGGAGCTTGATGGGAAGTATAGCCAGGTTCACTCAAACTCTGGCCTCGAGCAGAGTAAGAATCAAGCCAAGCATGGAGATTGCAACTGCTGGTAGAACCAAAGTAGTAAATCCAAATGAAATTTACAATGCACATCAATATGAGACCAGCTGCTGATGCTGCATCTGAACCAACACTACTGTACACCACGTTGTTGGTGCTATTGGACTGGTAAATTGTGGAAATCGCCAAGAATGTCAACAAACAATGACGATAAACGTCCAAGGAGTCGGTAGCAAAGACAAAAACAACCCCAGCGACGGTGAAAAATTGAAATGAAATCCCCCACCATGCAAAATTCTTGAAAGAAGCCCGGCTTCCAATACCTCCAACCAAAGCAACAACCCAACCGATCAGATTAATAGAAATCGTCGAAAGAGCGAAAGGGTCACTCATAATGAGCCCTAATTGGAACCGTCGTCGATAATGAGACATGGACTTGTGTTATGATAAAAAATGGTCAAGCCTAGTTCAATAATATCAAAAAATAAGCGAAAGTGAACAAAACTCGATCTAGCCTCAAATGTTTCCTCCAAAATAGCAGTACCTTTGTGCCTGCTTTTCGTTTATTTCGAGCCTTATTACCTATCTGTGAAAGAGAAAGAGATACGAGTATAGCAGGGGGGACCTGATGCACTCACCTTAATGAATTTCAAGCTTCAATGCTCCCCTTCCAATAAGCTCAACCTTAACCTGCCCAAGGTTTTTCACCTAGAAATTCAAAAACGGAATAAAGTTACAATGTTACTAAACTATGCAGAAAATGTGAAACTGGAATAGGTTAGTTTGTTTCATGTTCACTCTAATGCTGATACGTTCATGTTCGGTGCTACATACACCTATTCAATACACACACACACTCTAATGCTGATACGTTCTTGCGCTGTACTCTAATAATCCATACACCTATTCAATACACCCTAATGCTAATACGTTAAAGCTCGGTCCTCTCCTTAAAGTCCACACCTATTCAATACACTCTCATGCTCATACACTCCAACACTTCACACACTCTAATGCTTCATACATTAACTCCAATACTCCTACAATTTCAATGCCATTCTATAGTGAAGCAATGTTCATCATAAGACAAACAACCATTACACAGATCCCGTAAATGCAAAGACCCAATCCTGAATATTTCAGCATCAAGTCAGTTCGAGATCGGGGACAATCCTCTCCTATTAGTTTGTAAGCAAACAGTCCTGGTAAAATAAAAGAAATAGAAGTCGATCCAGTCGACCCTACAAAGGCCAACATCAATTCAAAGGAATTGATAGAAAGGGCAGTGATATAACTTCCAGTGACAATAAGAGTGGTGATGAATAGAAAACGAGCAGAGCTCATTGTAGAGCTGCTGCTTCCAAGCCCGCCCTCAAACTCGTCCTCCGAAGAAGGTAAACGACTCCAAGAAACTTTCTTGGCAACAGTTTTAACAAAACCTCGTTGCAGCATCCATTCATAGGTATGATTAAGTGATGCTCGGCATGGGTGGCATTGAAGAGGGTACGATAATATAACCATAATAGCAATGCACAATCGAGCCAGCTCTGAAAACACAGATGTAGGGTACATTGACACCACATTTCCCCCAACAGTATTCCCAAATGTAAGATATCCAGTGACTCCAACTAGGCAATAAAAGAAACATGACACAGCTATCGAAATGCTCACGACTTGGTTGATTGCTGTAGCAGTTCTATTCTGCAGCTCGTTGACTATACTGAACATGTTTTGATGGCATGTAAACGCAAAGACAATTATGGGCAAACTAGTCAGAATATTTGAAAAGTTATCGGGCCGGAAAATCGAAATAGGTGCTCTTTCCTGAGGCAAGTCTGTGAAGAAGTAATAAATAACAACCAAGACTACCAAATATCCAACAGACAGCAATGCCACCACCGATGTGTACTTGAGGGAGTCAATTTTACGCAGATACGATAAAGGCACTGCAATAGAAATGGATGCCAAGATCCAAAACTGACGGTATAGTAGAAATGAGGACTCATCAGAGATTCGAAATAAGGCTCCAATGACTTGTGGCATCAAATCACCCACAATAATCAGGTAAGAAACACCTACTCCAAAGCATTTCACCGCAATAGCGATATCAAAAATGATGCTCAGCGAAGGATAGGTCTGTGAAGCCAGCGCAAAAAATGATGCCTGTCGGGCTGGCGCATAAAACGAACATTTTCCTTGCAAAAACATGCCAAAGCCGGACAAACCACCCGACATTAAAATAAGTACAAGACCCCATATCAGGGAATTTTGCCGAAGAGCAAAGGGCATCGCCAAGATCCCTGCTCCAATAATCGTATTGAGAAGATTTATCACTGAAGACATTACAGTCCCCGAGGCCTCAAAGGCCACAACCCGGTTAGTAGGAGTCTCAGATTCATCTACAGTTCCGTACATTGTTTCTGAGCTGATACTATCACTATGACTGTGGTCTATAGCCATTCTCCATGTCTCGTTTAGATGGTGGAAATAGATAAAAGATTTGGGTTATCTCCAAAATTATACATCGGGGAATCTCACGTGATCGAGTGACAAGACAAAAAGAAAAAGATATCATTGTTCTTTACTGAGGAATGAGAACGTTGTTTACAGATGGGAAACACTGAACAAAACAGCAATTTTAGGGACTTTGAAATACGCCCGCCACCGGGTTGGGACCATGACTCGACTTGTCCGTATTGTGGGGTAAGACGTTGGATTGCTCAAGCAAAAATGCAAAAAAGATACTAATATCAAATACATAATTAAATTCTACAGGTCATTAAGTTACACAAAGGTAAATAGGGTTAAACAAAGAATAAAAGTGCATGACACAAGGAATTCCAATGTAGGAATGTGTTTGAACAAGATACTTGATTTCTTAGTGATATCAGACATTTGAATGATTCAAATGATGTGATGTGATGTGAGTGTATGAGTGTGTGAGTGATGTGAGTGTGTGGATGGTATGAGTGTGTGAGTGATATGAGTGTGTGAGTGGTATGAGTGTGTGAGTATGATGTGAGTGTGTAAGTGATGAGTGATGCTAGTAATGTAAGCAATATAATTGGTCCAAATGAGGTGTTATACGAATGATGGACTATCCTGGTGGTATCGATACTCCTTATGGCTGTCTTAATATCTGATGACCTTTCCAACCTTTAATCTTATGACCTCGTGACCTTGGAGCCTATTCCTTATGAACTATGCCCTTGAAAATATGCCTAATCCTTTGATCTCATGACCTCCCTTAGACCTTGCCTTAAATTAAAAATCCATTATATTGCGACCTTTGATCGATCTTAGATCTACGTCTGAGATCTGGAGATGACATGTACTTCCTGACTTGTAGTGTTTAAACTCGATCGAGTGCGCGATAATAAATAAAATGATTACTGCAAATTGCCTGCAATAAACGGGTGAGATAGAGCTGCAGCCGGCGTCAACCGGCTTTCAGGGTCCCATTCGAGACATGCTGTTAAAAACGAAACAAACTCAGCCTGACCTGATCCCAAAACATCAGCAAATGACTTCGAGTTAGGAACTCGAGTCACACCTTTAGAATTGATTAGTGCACTGGATCGAGGTCTTCCAGCCATGTCGAAAAACAAACGTCTTCTTGAGCACTTAGAGAGAAATCTGAGCTGTGGAAATCCTCTTACTTCCATTATTGCAGCCAATTGCTCTTGCTCATCACTACCGCAAAACAACGGCGTTCCTGTGAAAAGCTCAGCCACAATACATCCAAGAGACCACATGTCTATAGCACGACTATACTGGGCACCCAATATAATTTCTGGCGCTCTGTAAAACCGAGATTGAATGTAGGTGTAAACTCTCTGGTTTTCCAAACAAGACGACCCAAAATCTATAAGTTTGATGTTGCCTTTATCGACATCTGAAATCAAAATGTTTTCTGGCTTCAAATCGCAATGGATCACTTTTTGTTTATCCAAAAATAAAAGAGCCTCCAACATCTGCTTTGCAAAATTGCGAACAAGTTCCAAATGTAGTCCTTTGAATTTGTTGTAGTTTAATAGCTCGTAGAGATTCAGGAACAAAATTTCGGTGACAATGCACAAATGTCCTCGAAAGACTGTCCTTTCTCGATAGTTGACTATATTTTGACTTCCTTCTGTGCCTTGACGACTGAGAGTTTGTAAGAAATTTGCTTCCACAGACGCTTGCTGTTGGAATCTTTTCTTATTCTTAACAACTTTGACAGCAATGTGGTTCCCAGTTTTATGATCATAACAGTGAACAACGAGACCGAAAGAGCCTTTTCCCAGAACCTTGATAACTTGATATCGGTATGCAATATGATCCCCAGGAGCTAATCGTAAATTCCCTTCACTGTCATCAGTAGTAGTACTATTAGAACTGTGGGTATTGGCAAATGGGTAATAGTAATAAACCTCCTGAAAGCCAGTTATCTCGACCCTCTCAAAACCCATAAGGGGAAACTTGACTTTGGCTTCATTTGGGGTCATTCTGGTGCCATTGAGATACTCTACTGTGCTTGGTTTTTTCATCCAAGAGCGAATGATTGCTCGACTTTCCTTGGGCCGTTCATTCTTGACAACTGTCAATTTGGACATTTCACGTTGTGCTTGATCGAAGTTTATGGGGGCCAAAGGGATGGAATTTAACAATGCATCTCGACAATTAGGAGATGGAGGGGGAGGCATTTCCTGTTGATTGATGTGACGCCCTGAATACTGATCGGCTCCTCCCAGTGGTTGATATTGTCTACATCTGAGACCATTTGACTTAGATTGGATGCGATTTCCATCCGAAAATGGGACCAGTGAAAACTGAGCACGATTTGGAGATGGGGGTAAAGAGTTAAAAGCTCGATTTGGGGGCTCCAGAGACAAAGGATGCTGCATCTCCCCTGTTTCAGCAAGTGATGCTGATGATAATCGACTCGGCAAATGTGTGTGACTTAGAGCCGGGGGGAATGGTGGGACATAGTTGGTAGTTGAGGGTGGTGCAATCGGATAAGGCCCAGCAGCAGGCGAATAAGGTCCAGCAGCAGGCGAATAAGGTCCAGCAACAGGCGAATAAGGTCCAGCAGTATAAGGTCCAACAGCAGGCGAAAAAGATCCAGGAGTGGGTGAGAAAGCCATCCGGGCTGGAGAAAAACTACTGGGAGCTGGTGAGAAAGATCTGGGAGCTGGTGAGAAAGACCTAGGAGCTGGCGAGAAAGATCTGGGAGCTGGTGAGAAAGATCTGGGAGCAGGGGAGAAAGATCTAGGAGCTGATGAGAAAGATCTAGGAGCTGGCGAGAAAGATCTGGGAGCAGGTGAGAAAGATCTGGGAGCAGGTGAGAAAGATCTGGGAGCAGGTGAGAAAGATCTGGGAGCAGGTGAGAAAGATCTAGGAGCTGGTGAAAAAGATCTGGGAGCTGGTGAAAAAGATCTGGGGGCGGGTGATGGTCCAGGAGCCGTAGAAAACGACTCATGTTGCTGCATAAGCTCTGTAGTCTTTGAATAAACACGAGCTTGAGTATCTATTGACAATATCGGAGGAGCTGCGCGAAAGTTGTGTGATTTTAAACCCGGTTGACTTGCAACTCTTCTGGCTTGGACTTGACTTGTTGGTTCTTTTGAGTCCTGCTTGATAGCAACATTCATTGAGGGGTTTGATAGAAACCTCCGTGTCGATCTGTTTTGGTTCAATAGCGGCGGTGGTTGGTTCCTTCGAAATGGCGGGACATTCCTTGAAGTTTCTTTTGAACCACCTCTATATGATGACAAAACAGGATGACCTTTTACTCCATTACTAGTCATATCTGCCTTATGATTGTGCTGTCCAATTTTGACAGGATTGTCGATTTTACCCGAGTCTTGCTCTCCATTATCGAAAGATACATCTGAATTCCTTGATCCTTGCTTATATCCCTGATTTGCTCCTGTACGGAATCGTGAAGTGACTTTTTGGTCTCTTATCAGATCAGGATTTTCTTTTTGCTGATGATGGCTGGACGACTTTCGTCTGCTTTCTTCTCGCATCACACGTCCAGATAAAGGGTCAATCTCCATGGGGATTGTGGGCTTGCCTGATGAGCTTCTTTTTTGTGATATTGATCTTGACGATGCTGTTCCCAGCGAGTTCCTAGCTCTTGCCGAACTTGCTGTTATGGGTTTTGCAGCGACCTTCTCTTCATTATTGCTCATAGAGGACACTGTCTTGTCCGTTTGCTCCAACGAGAGACGTGGTTTACTCTTTAAAATTTGAAGAGAGGAGCTTCTAGGAATAAGTGACTCCTTTGAACCTGGAATTTGGGCTGCTGGTGGTATGTGACGCTCTGTTAGGACTTCCATGTTTGATCAACAAGTTAAGGGCTTAAGTACATTTCATGTCTCGAAAGAAGAGCAAAGGTATATGAAAAGTAGAGAAAAAGGGCCGAAGATGAGACAATGAGCCAAAACGAAACCAAAAAAAGATCACCCAGATTGAAGATACCAGGTACAGTTCAATAACGATGAGAAAAGGTGAGAATTCGACTTCTCAGTGGGTGACAGTCGTAAAAATATTTTTGTTCTGTCAAGGACTCAAAACTGAGTTTGAGCTTTTCCATAAAAGGCTCAAGACAAACAATGAGGAAAAAGGAAAAAAAGGAAACTAAAAAAGAGTAACAAGAAACGGAAAATTAGAGGTTTCAAGTCTCATTGATTTGGAGTGCTACACTTTCAACAAACACAGAAAGACGTCAATAGATATCTCTTAAGTCTGAGGCTATCAAACGTGACACTTTAACAGTGGATTATCGGTATTCAAAAACGGATACTTTTTTTCAAAGGATCAAACACTGTTTAGTTGACTTGTACCTGTATTTGTTCACATTGCTCACATTATCGTCAGGTATTTGTCCAGGTATTTGTTTTGAATACCAGCCTCACCACTTGTTCAGTTGTTTCTTCCATATTTGAGTGCTATTAATTTACCCTAAAACCTCAAACACTTTGCATAGCACAAAACCATTTGTGCCCACAACACATACAATGTCAGTCAAAGCTGAACAAGATCAAAGTGATCCATCTATCACTGAGAGTTTAAGACTTGAAAAGCCTTATGATACCCTGCTGACCCAACTTTTGTTGGCTCAAAAAATCTACGAGTTGGGGGACTCTGACCAGTCGTTTGAGACCATTTCCAAAGACTTGAACAATCATCCTCTGTTGATGGAAGAGGTACCAGACTTTGAAACAAGTGTATCTCAGTGCAAGGAAGCATACAATGTGATGCTTCAACAAGAGGGTCTCGATAAAGAACAAGGTGTGTATTTTACGAATGGTTTTGAATGAATTCAACTAACACAGAAAAATGGATCATGAAGTTGGCAGAAGCAAAGTATGATGCTTTCATAAAAGAGTTGACATCTAACATTAATAACGACTCAACTGAGTTTTGCAGTCTTGTGGAAAAGTTGGAGCGCCAACAAACATAGATTTAGTTGGTGAGGCCTTGAGGTTGATTTGAGGTTTGAGATTTTGTTTGAGTTGAACCCCAACCTCAACTCCTGCAACCTCAACTCCTAAGTTCGACACCCGCATGGATTTTGATTTTCAACCCAACTTTCATGTGAAATCAGAGACATAACCTTATTTCTACCAAAATTCTGATTATTCTTAAATCTTGGATTATTTTCTACCTCACTTGATTGATACCAAGTTGAATTCGCTTGATATTGGACAGTATTAAGGTTAGTTTCATTTTTACTGAATTATTGTCCTTCAACACCATTCTTGGCTGAAGAAAAAATGGCAACTTTCAGCCAGGAATATGCCCTCAGAAGCGACTCAGTATCTTCTGTTGGCTCACTGGGTACTGTGGATTACGAACAAGAACTTGCATTACAGTTGGAGCAGCTCTTACAAAGTGACAAAACCACTTTGAAAGAGGAGAATATTGCTGATCTCATTTTACAGGAAACTCCTTCAACCACATCTAGAATAACACAACGAGGCTCGAGACATTCCCGACATTTTGTGGATAGCCTATATGACCGATTCATATTACCAAAGCTGAAGGATAAGGAACCAGACTTAAAGGTGATTCCAAAGAGACCATTAGATTCTGATCATGTTGCCAGTTCTCGTCGCAACTCATGGTCATCAAACCCCTCACCGTTATCAGAGGAGCTAACAGTGGAAAAAATAGAAAATGAGGAACAGCCTTTCATCAAAGTACCTGGGCCCGTTATAAAGGCAACAGAGGCCAACGGCCCTGACTTGAGTCTACCACTTTTGATGAAAAACCTTGCTGTGTTGGGTAAACGAACTTCTGGATTGCTCAAGTTTCACAAATATGCTCTAGATGCATTCCAATGGCAGAAGCCAGCGTTATCCATATCATGCATGCTAATCTATGCATTGATCTGTCTTCACCCAGGGCTATTGTTGGCCTTACCTGGGCTTATGTTCTTGTTTGGTGTGATGGTACCTGCATACAATGAAAAACATCCGATACCACCCCATCTAAAACCACGAAAGTGGGCTATTAAAACTGAGTTTGATCGGCCACAAGATGATGATAACAAGATAAGGGCTCAGCAGCTAAAGAAGATCAAGAAATCCAACAAAAAGCCGATGGATGTGAAAAAAAGCTTGAAGAACCTTCAAAATTCAACCAGTGATGTCATCAAGTTGCTAGATAGACTGGAAGCGTTCTTGGAAGGTCCAGCAGGGTTTGGCAACGAGTCGTTATCTGCGTTGATTTTTTTATTAATCATAACTGCCGTTGCCGGCACCTTTGTCTTATCCACCTTTATTCCGTGGCGTTTGATTTTCATTGGTGTTGGCTGGATGGTCATTTTGGCTGGGCACCCCTCACTTCTTAAAGAACTTCTAAACATCCTTGACATGCTGGAGAAACCCAAGGACTCCAAGGAACCACCTCAGATCTTCGCACTATTGAAGAATATCTCAAAGACGCAGTTTATCAATGATGAACCCCCTCAGATGGAAGTTGTTGAAATTTACGAACTGCAGCGTCAAGGCCTGACACCACGACAGTGGGATTCTTGGCTTTTTACTAATATTATTTATGACATTGGGTCCTCGTGGCAACTTGCACATCGCCGACCACCGGGATCCCCGTTTTTAATTGATGTTAAGCCACCACCTGGATGGTCCTTTGCCAGAACCCATGACTGGCAAGTTGATCCTGACGCTAAACAGTGGGTCTTTGACCAAAGCCTAGGAGAGGTCATGGACACTGACGGGGAGTGGGCTTACGACATTGAGAAAGGCAATAGAGGAGAATGGCGCCGTCGGCGATTTCTGCGATCTGCATACAAAACATCTACGATTCCTAAGGACATTGTCGAGGTCATCTAACCGGACTGTACCTTTCAAGGTAAAAATACCTATACAAACAGAATGTAACCTTAAATCGTTTACACTATCACAAACAATCTAAAATAAGTAAAATACTAACTCCAAACATACGCGTGTTTCACCAACAAGGAAAAACGCCAAACTTTATTCTAATCTAACTTGTGTGAGTTTAATGTTTTCACATATTCATTTGATTCAATTAAGAAAACATCACCATTGACATGTCGGAAAGCCCCCCTCAACCACCTCAGGGAGCCCGGAGTCCTCGAGTTTTGCCGCTGAGAATAAACAAGTCCAATTCTCCCACTCGCAAGCTCTTTGAGGACTTTGAAGGTAAGTATGGTTGACCCAGTAACGCACCAAAACCAAACTAACTCAAGAACCACCCAGTAAACAACTGGTTGAAGGAACGAAAAATACTCGTCAAATCCGATCCTTTTGGACTGAGCTTGACCGTCAAGGTGCACATCCAATCAAACCTCCATCAACGAACGTGTATGGCTCACCAAATCCAGATTTTGTGAACTCCAGTCCACTGTTTTCCACACTAGAATTCCAACACCACAATCCCAATTATGAGCCTCCTCCTGGTTCACATGATCGACCTTTTAAACGGTCTCATACACGAGCTCAGGACTCAGAGAGCCGTTACTCAGGAGACTTTGATTTTGGGGGAAGATCGCGAGAGGTTACTCCGGAAACTGAGGTTCCAGATGTTCCAAAGGACGCTCAAAATTCAATGCAGGGTTTGAGGACTGTGGGTGAGCCCAGAGGACCTCGGGATGACAGGTTAAATGAGCCACACACTGAAAGCACAAGCGAAAACACAGAGTTTTTCGATTCCGAAGGCTTGGATGTCGCTAAAAAGAGTCAGAGCTCAATTCTCAAACGGGGAGGTTCACTATTGAGAGGTCCTCGCGAAATATCCTCTTCTCCAAATTTGAGGATCCCCAGATCCAAATCTAAAAAAAATGTGTCATTCCACAATGAACCTCCCAAGGTTGTGGAATATGACATGCTCACTCCAGAGCCAGGTTCGACGACTGATAGTCCCCATGTCTTTTCAGACAATTTTCTGCCTCCAATTGGTTTGGAGCATTCAGTAATCGAGCCTTTTGATCTCGATGATGTCGTCACTCCCATCTTTTCACCTAGACGGCCGCTTCCCCAGCTGCCGGTTTCTCAATCTTTTCACAACTTTGCTAGTACTTTAGACGAACCAACTTCTTCTCCTGAACTTGCGTCAGATCAATGGGGTTCTCATTCTCCTCCTCAGAATGCAGTTCGAGCAGTTCTCACCAGACGTTCCTACTCTGACTCAAAGATAGCAATGATTGAAAACACTATCGATGATGCTCAACGGCTTGCCAAACACTTTAATCCCACCATAGATTCAAAGGAATATTTGATGGAGGCTCTCTTGGGAAATCAGCTTCAAGCTTCCGATGAGGAAGTAGAACATTCACCAATGATCGATACCCCCGAGTTTGATCAATTCGGAAGACTTACAATCAACTCATCTTTACAACGGAAGGAGTCTCTTCTGGACAATGAGAGAAAAATTTCTACTAAGCACCATGTTCCTGTTATAGATTCAACTCCTGATGATCTGTCCAGACGTGTTTCTCAGAGACGTCGAAAAGTGATTCGTGCTTTGGAGGAAGAGTCTAAACCAAGACAAGCAATCATTGAAGAGGATGCTGAAGAGGCATTGGAGAACATCGAGGAGCCAGTGGAAGAAATTGAGGAGCCAGTGGAGGACATTGAGGAGCCAATGGAGGACATTGAGGAGCCAGTGGAAGACATTGAGGAGCCAGTGGAAGACATTGCCAAGGTAGTAGATAACGCCAAGTCAGTAGAAGACACTGACCCATTAGCTAAGATTTTGGAATCCAAAGACAAAGACAAAAAGCCAATAGCAGAACCCGAAAAATTCGATAATCTGCAAGAACCTATCGAACAATTGGAGAAGACTGTTCCTATTAGCAAAACTCTGGAATTCAAAGACAACCTTAGCAACTCAGAGCATAACACTGATGAGATGGAATCACCAAAGCCTCTTGTCACATCATCACAGCTCCCCAGCGAACTCCCGTCATCCCTGGTTTCCACATCAGAATTGCCAGATCAAGGCGATAGCATCTCATGCCTTGAGTCTCAAACTGAAGTGAGCAAACAAGCTCCACTTGATCAACCCTCAACTAAGGAAATACCAAAGACCTCTCGTCTCTTTTCTCTTCCAGAACAGCTAAAAGCGCCGTTATCATTTGAAGCCGATAACTTTGATTTTCAATCACCGTACATGGACGACCTCCAGAGCGGTAGTCATGATACTTTTGAATATGAGAACCATTTCAGAAGTCAAGCCGAGCCGTTGACCATCAAAGGAGCAGAAAATACAGATAAGCAGGTCATGGAGAAGTCATCCATCAAAGCCCCTACAACAGGTTCTTCTCTGGAATCAACTTCATCACTAGCTCAAGATGGGGGTTTAACAACCTTACAAGACACGATGTCCAACATCGCTGAGCCAGAAGACATTCCCGAATCAGCTGAAACCATACACACAACAGGGAGCGATAACCCAGGAGCTGAAGCAACAGAATTTGTCAAACCTGAACCAGTGGAGCCCACATACACACACATGGATATGGGCTCAGATGACATTAAAGATGATCCATTGGAGCCTGAGTTGCCTGTCAAACATGAGTTCACTGAACCGACATTCTCGAATGACCTCACCAATCCACAGCAAGTCGTCGTTAAACCAGAGCCTGAGGAGGTTTCATTACCAGAGTACACCCAGGTCAAATCTGAACCTCAAGAAGAAGTTGTATTCCATAGCTCTTCTTCCCCCCGATTTTCTTTTGTCCCAGAAAATCCATTACAGGTGAAAGGCCCTACACTCTTACCTTTCCCTACTCCTATGGATGGAGAGGCTCTAAATCCAACCAACTTCATTACTGCATCAAAGGACCTTAGCCACCAGGAAGAAAATGCTCCATTTGAGAGTGATGCTAATAAAGAAAGAGAATCTGGTTCTAGATGGCTGGACACTACTGACGGTCAACAACAACCCAACTCGACTTGCCAGCAACCTAGTGAAGCTCAAACGGAAAATGGCCATTCAAATGCTAATCAGGTTGGTGAGACACAGACTGGAGAAATAATGCCTGAAACATTGGAAAATCATGAATTGAATCCTTCAGCTATTCTATCGCCGAGTATTTTAGATACTGCTCCACAAAAGCAGGCAGAATCGGTATCTGAGGATGACCATAACCCACAGGTTATCTCTCCTGAACACGATTGGGAGACCGATGATTCTTTCTTGAGTGGTAATGAAGATTCAGAAAGTGATAGTCTGAATGAAGGCATGCAACCAATTGTGGTCAAGAAGCAAAGGAGTAAACATAAGAAGGGGATGGGAGTGGATTCCTCCGATATCAATAAAGAATCGTTGGGTTTTGAAAGCATTTCGACTTTTTCTTTACCTGAGCTTCGTAACATTACGCCATTGGCAATATTTGAGGAAGTCAAACCTGGTGATGTTGTCAGTCCCAATCTTGCTCATGAATCTGGTGACAATGACAAGTTCAATCCACAACCCAAGAGTGCCATTAGACGAGATGTTGATCGAGAAGCCGAGGATGTTCCAATTTTATACGGTGGCAGAGGATTTGGCGATTCCGGAAGACAAGTTAGTAGCAACGCTTTCGGTGATGGAGAAAAGGCTGATCAAGATTTATCACATCAGAAAGATTGGTCTGTTTCTAATCACGAACAAAATGAGGTACAAGCAGGTACTTCTCCAAAGTTCACGAAGAAAAGAAACTTGACTCCTTTGATTCCTCAAGAATTTATGAAGCCAAAGACCAAGAACTCCATCATTTCTGATCAATTTCTCGATGATGATTCTCCAGAAATTTTGAAACCAAAATCCAAGAACTCCATCCTTCCTGATCGATTTCTTGATGACGATACCCAAGAGCATTCTCTAGAAACTTCTAAGGATAACAACAAAGCCTCATTTGAAGATTCCTCGCTATCTAAGGGTCACAGTTCTTACTCTCTTAGTCTTGAACCTCAAGAAGATTTCGAAACTGGTGTTGCCCTGATTTTCAACTCATCTTCAGCTTTAGATGAAATTCCAAAGGCAGAGGAATCAAATCACAACCCAACCATCACTTCGAGCGGCTCAAGCAGACATCTCAGGAATTCATTGGTACCAGAGCAAGTTCAAAAGCTGCGAGAAGTTAGGAAAGAGCTTAGCTTTGGTGCGTTCGGTTTGGGTTACAATGACACCTTAGATGACATTGGTTCGGAACTGGATAAGCCAGATCATGATTCAATGGTCCCCAAGCTTGAGAATAAATTTCTAGAGGAGAGTACTGAAGATACTGATACAATGCTTTCAAGTCTTGTCAACGAATTTGATCGGGTTATCAGTGTCCAAAAAAGAGGATACTCAATTCGTGAGAACAAGCAGATTGTTGTTGCTGATAGTGATTATTCCGATGTTTCAAGGAAGGTGAGTGGGCCTGTACAACGGTACAAGCCTCTAGCGGCCAAGGAGGTTGGTGGTGCTCTAATTGTATCTGAGAATACGATGGAGACAGAGAACTCCTTGGCCGAAAATAGCAAACTTACTGATGTGTCTTTGGAAGCCAAAAAGATTGCTCAAAAGCTTCCTGTTCTTCATAAAGGGGATTCTCATAGAATGCCTTTTGAAGAAAGTGGGAGACTTTTAATTCGTATCGTGGGATTGAAGGATGTGGATCTTCCTGGAGTTCAAACGAAGAATGCAAGATTCACAATGTCAATTGACAATGGTATTCATTGTGTTAATACTCAATACCGATCCTTGGATCGAAACTGCGCAGTTGGACAAGAATTCGAACTGTCCGTTGAAAAGGACTTGGAGTTTATTATTACGTTTAGAACCCGCTATGAAAGTGATACCAGAACAGACACCAAACTAACACCTGTGACTTCAAGACAGAAGTTTGGCCGGCTGTTTGGAGCCAAAAAGGCCACGGATGCGAGTTCATCACACACAGTTACTGATCCTTGGGATACTCTAACAGCTCGAGATGGATCATTCGGCAGGTGCTATTTTGCTTTTGCTCAGTTTGAGAAAGACATATATGGACAGCTGAAAAGCTTCGACATTAATTGTTTCAATGAGTGGTCCACAACCAATGGTGAAAGAAACCACCCTTACCGTGTGGCTAAAGTTGAAACGGAGTTAATGTTTATCCCTCGAGGATCACGAAATGAAGAGCTTCCTTATTCAATCGACACTGCGGTAGAAATGATCGAAGCTGCCAGTAAGCAACTGCCTATCCAAAGAGAAGGCTTTTTGTCTCAAAATGGAGGTGATTGTCGATATTGGCACCGACGATTTTTTACCCTTCGAGGAACAACCCTGACAGCCTACTCGGAGTCGTCTCGAAAGCCCCGGGCCACCATTAACCTGGCAAAGGCTGTTCAGGTAGTTGGGGATAAACATGAATTGTCCCAGCTCTCCATTGGAGCCGGGTCTTCGAAGCGACGAAAGTCTGGGTTTGCTAAAGGAGCCAAGGAATTCATGATTATCGATCGTGGTTTCCGAGTCCATTTCAAGAATGGAGAGATCATTGAATTTTATGCTGATTCAGATGAGAGTAAGTCTGAATGGATCAGTGCTTTTGAATCAGTCATCAATCAAAAGTCCCAATCAAAGCCCTGGCTAGACTTGGTTTTGGCTCACAAGGAATATGAGAGGCGTCGAAAATCGGTGCTATGATACCATAAAACTATTTAATAATATGAGCACACATGTAATATATGAAAATCAATCTGAATTGTAATATTGGTAGACAGCTGAAGCTAGAGCCAATATTTTTACCACACAATCAACTAAGTAATCAAAGTGCTATTTGAGTCGGTTATGGATAGGTGAGTTAGTTTAGAGAGTCGAGTTAGTTTAGAGAGTTAATAACCAATACAATCAACTAAGTATTCAAGATGAGCTATTTCGAGTCGGTTATGGAAAGGTGAGTAGTTTAGAGACTCGAGTTAGTTTGTTTAGATAGTCGGGGAAATTTAGTTGAGTGAAACTTTCTGGAGCTGAAACCTTTAAAAATCAAATTGAAGATCTCATTATGGACACTTTGGATGGGCTCGACTGCCCAAAGATGAAACATAAGGCCAAAGTGGCTGTTTCCAATCTACCATTTGGCACTAGCAAATATATGAATCATCAATTAATGGGTGATATGCATCTCTCGGGGGTTGAAATTCCATCTCCAAACCTGAATATATGTGGATCCTGTAAAATCACATGGATTGCAGGGCTGAGTGTTTCAGTGGCTATTGAATTCCCGAAAAGTAGATCAAAATCGAGAAAAGAGAAGAAAAAATCTCAAAAAGTTCCCAAAGGTCCAAACCGACCCTCGAGATCTTTAGTTTACAAATGTATTAAGTGCAATTATAAAGAGAAAATTCCCATTGAGAATATAGCCCCACCGCCTCTGACATCCAGAGCTGCTACAAGTTCGAGCAAAACGGCAAACCCCATATCGAAACCGAAAAGTCGCAAGGACAAGAACAATGCATTACAAGCCTTATTACAGGAGAAAAAGAAAGTCAAGACTGAAAACCAAAAGCGAGGTTTGTTGGATTTCATGTCAGGTCTTTGACATTAATATATAATTAAATGAAATAAATTTGCATGAGTGAGGATACTCGACATTTGGTCTTTGATTTCAGAAGAAATAGTTAAAGGAAATAGGTAGTCAAAGGAAATTCTTAATGCCTACAGCTTGAACCGCTAAACAGTGTACATTTTTTATATACTATAGTGTTTTTCAAACAGTTACAACATTCCCTTAATATCTTCATCATTTTTCAAAGCAGACATGACTTCATCCATACCTATCATCAATCTGATCTGGGCCGAACGCTCTCCCTTGATTGACTGCTGGACAATTATACCTGCTTCAACGAATTCTGTAACTGCATTCATGAAACCTGTCATTCGAACTTTTTTACCACCATCCAGTAGAACTCTTGTCAAGAATTCACTTCTCTTAGAAATTCGGATCATTCGCTCTGCCTCCTCAACGACATCTCCTAATGTGTCAGAAACCAAACCATTCCGGCGCTTCCTAGTCAACAGTGCACATAGAAAAACCTTGAAGCCGAGTGGAAGTCCCTGTAGATACACATACATTGGAGTGGAAGTTGTTTCGGAAGCGGCCTTTTGAATGTGCTTGATCAACACCTGGGTGCCATCTACCTCGGCCAATTCGACTGCTCTGCGGCATAAATCGAGAGCACGACGAGCATCTCCAGAGACTGATGCTATTTTTCGAGATGCAAATTCGATTGCATCTTCGGCAATTGGTGCTAAAGCTCCAATTCGAGATTTTATTATGATTTTCAACTGCTCATGGGTATAACCTGGAAATTGAATTCGAGTTAGACCAAGACGTGAAGAAATTTTATTGGAGAGTGTCCGTTCTGGCAAATCCATAGAATTTGCAATAGAGACCACGACCAACATTGAATGGGGAAGAGTCGGCCAATTAAAAAAATTGTACATAATCGACTGATTGAGTGTGACTAGTTGGTCCATCTCGTCTAGAATTATTACTGTGGGTTTGTGATTGGAAGAGCTTTGAAATCTTTGTTCCAGTAATTTGATAGCATTAGTATAAGCTAGTCTTTCTCCCGAAAGATGTTCCCAAACCAGTTCATATGCTAAATGTGGGTTAGTCAATTTCATGCCATTGATTTCAACAACTTCAAAGTCAGGCAATTCACCATCGTCTACTCTTAGTTGTAGCTGGCTGATGACTTCTCTGACAGTTGCAGTTTTACCAGTTCCTGGGGTACCTGAAATGAAGATACAAGTTCCAGTTTTCGAATGGATTGCTCCCTCTATGCCCACATAAACGGATGAGAACTCATCGTCTCTACAAGGTAGTTCTTCCGGAATAGCAGCCACATGTAGCTTAGCTCGAGTGCGCTGATGGGGTGACAACTTGGAAGGGCTCAAATCGCTTGTTTTATATGGCAAAGTAGCATCAGTCAATGTCTGTTTGTAAAACATACTGTGGTTAGACAATAGTGCACATTCTTGTTAGCGATAATGCGGTAGAAAAAAATAAAAAAAAGGTAAATGAATGGACGATATCATTCAATCAATACTCACCGTCTGGGGGTCACTGATGGACTTGCTGTTGTTGCTGTTTTTCGTTTCTTTCGTGGGGTTTTGATGGGTGAAGACTCCGATGGTGCAGTCAATTCTGGTTCCAACGAAAAAGACTTCAATCGCTTTAGTGTGCTTGGTTTGGTGGCTTGAGAAGCTTTTGATCTACTGGTATTGTTTTTAGTCTTGACCTGTGTCTTTTTGTCCTTTTTGTTCGTATCCAATTCAATTTCAGTAAAGGGATCATCATCATAATCGTCATCTTCTATTTCTGACGTTTCGTTGTATTCAGGTGAAAGAGCGGGGTCTTCTTGAGCGTTTCCCTTTGACTTTATCTTTGAATCAGCTTTAGTTTTGGTCTTTGAGTCAGCTTGAGCTTTTGTCTTTGAATCAGTTTGAGCTTTCTTCTCTGAATTAGCATTTGTCTTGTCTGAATCAGCAATTGTCTTCACTGAATCATCATGTGTCTTCTCTAAATCAGCAGGAGCCTCTGTTTGCTTGTCCGAAACCTGGGCATCTTCAACAGCTTGCCTAGATTTTCTCGACTTTTGTTCCTGATTAGGACGCAATATAGAATCGATACTGACAAGCAAATCCTCACCCAGTTCTCCCCAGACAAACTCGGGCGAACACACATCATCAGCAGGATCATAGGCATGTCTCACATAAAAAACATCTTCACCCTTTTTCTCCTTGCGCTCTAACGAATTAAAAGAATCAACATCGACAACATGGATGTGCTCAATCAGATCAGCTGCAGGTCTGATTTCTGTAGAGTAAAGAGCAATCAACTCGTGTTTCTTAGACCACTTGTTTTTGGCGACCCCTGGAATTCTGTGGTCTGGTCGAGAATCCTCAATTTCTGGGTACCGGGCCAAAACCAGTAGCAACACATCAATTTGAGCTGCCTGTTCGAACTTGAGAATAATTCCTAAATCATCATCCTCTTCTGAACTCTTTGACTTGAATCGCACCACATCCTTCAGTTTGAAAATGCATTCATCAGACTTTCGAACAATGCCTTGAGGGTCGGCTTTATGACGCCGCGAGCGCCGCCCAGCCCCTTCTATGCCCGGCACAATGAACTGGAAGTCTTCGTCTCCTTCAATAATCATTGTCTAGGTTGGATAGAGTTTGAAATAGTTGGAATGTTAATTAAATATTAGTTGCACATTTTAGAATTAGTTAAGGTATTTAAACTGAATCAGATCCAAGAGCGATGATTTGGCTAATGTAAATTGAATCAGATCCAAAAGCGATGAGATGGCTAATGTTGTAAATTGAATCAGGTCCAAGAACGATCAATGATTTGGCTAATGTTGTAAATTGAGAAGAGCAGTCGAGTAGGAGAGAAATTAGAGTAAGACATGGCAAAAAAAACTGGCTGGAAAGATAGATAGGATGGAATTGGCAGATTGCGTCAAAAGGATCATATTTACACAAGTCATTGCATAGACTGGGATATTATTTGAAACAATGCATAGTATTTAGAATAATGCAGCCCCTTGAGCTCGTCTTACATTCTTGGGAATCAACTTGGCCGCCTTGGCAACATCTGGACAATAGTGCTTCTCCAACAATACAGTTTCCCAAATTGTAGCAGCTTCTGAATTCGAGTGCTCAGGCTCGTCAACTTCCATTTTGAAGACTCCATTAGCCACTCGATCATCAGTGGAGTAGAGATTGGCCATCACTGAAAACTTGCGATTAAGTTGATCCAAAATCTTAAGACCAGCCATACACGACTTCTCGGGAAGCTGTAAACAGATAGTAGCCAAACGCTTACCGAATGCTTGTACCCTTAAACGAGAAACGTTTCTTTGGCGCAAAAAGATTCCCTCAAAACATTTTACCACCATCTCTATTTCAGTAGAGACATCGACTCTGGGCTTAGCCTTAACTTCGTTGGAATCATCTTGCAACCGAAGTGTCTTTTTACTCAACTCAATGTCTGGGTCCAATCCCAAAGCATATAGTGCTGAATAAAAATGGTTGGTGAAAAATGTCAAATCCAGATTCATGGATTCTCCAGTTTGACCACCTAATAAACAGAATGCTGTAACAATACACAAGAGTGCCTCCCGGGTAGCCGATTCCTTGAACTCTCGTTTGCCATCGAGATTTCGAATGGTTTGTCTGTCCAAAACAAGTTCTCTCAAAACCTCCAAAAGATCTCCAAAGAAATCAGCATTGATGAGATGAGAGAATTTCGCCAAACCTTCCAGAGTTGGAGCCATCAGCTGGGGAGGTCTCTCCTTGAGAATATTAAAAAACAAAATAAATACAGCCTTGAGTGTGTCTCCCTGATTCTTTTCTCGTTGCTCAGTTGAGACTGCAGTTTCAGCTTTGAGATACTCCTGATCAATTTCCTTTTTGGCACGTAGTGTTTTCCGTTGTTTTTTAGTTAAAAACACTCGATTTTTCTTGTCAACTTTAGGTGCAGGAGCATTCTGACTCTCAACATGTTGCTGTGATGCTCGAGCATCCAGTTCAGTTAGTAATCTCAGCTTTAACATCATGTTGACCACTGATGCATCAACCTTGTATTTTTTCACTCGAACCATCTTAGTGATCGACACCACTATTTCCTTGACTGCAGAGCCTTCAAAATCCTCCTCAAAGAGATATTCAATGGTGCTAACACACTTCCAATACGTATCATCCAAAGGCTTCCTGCCCAATCGGTTGATTACCATTGAGATCAGCTCATTACGATGATTGAAAAATGCATGAGTGCGAAGTAGTTCACAGGCAGCTACAACTGCAGAATTGGCAAGAATTTTCTTGGCACTCCCTTCTGGAGCCTTCCGCCCTTTCAGAGCAATTTTCGCCAAAAATTCTAGATATGCCTTGTAATTAACTACCAAAGACTCCTCAAAGTTTCGTAGCTTCTTGACCTCCTTAGACACACGTTCCCGTTTTTCAATCTCTGTGAGCTCTCGGATGCGATAGCCAGGTATGATGCTTTGAAAAATCGGAACAAGTGATAAAATCGTAAGTTGAATCACCCTGAATGGCATTCTTCGAGACAAATGAGCTCGAACTTTCTTTAGGCAGCCTATGTTTTCTTCAGGATCCTCATTCAGCTGACTTGCCAACTCCTCAATCTCTTTTCGAGCCTGTTGGAATTTGACCTCTTCAGTTTCTTCGTCGTCCGACTCTAGATTGGACAAATCAGAGTCCGATTCATCATCGGAGGCTTGTGGTTTGTCAAGTTCCTCAGTTTGATCTATTTCTTGTTCGCCTTCTTGGGTAGACTCATTTTCTTGTGTTTTTGCTTTCTTTTTCTTAATGACTCGTTTAATTGCACCCTCCTTAGTTCGGACTGGCAACATTTCCACATGTTCGTCTTCCTCAACGAATGCACGAGCACCATATTTCTCCTCGGGATCGTGGTCACCGTCTAATGCAGACCATGACGTTCTTAACTGCCCGTTGTCAGATTCAGCCCTGAGCTTGGCTCTTTTCTCGAATTTGCTCTTTTCTCTTGCCCGTTTCCCCATGGTATTTTGAATATTTTTGTTCCCTTTTGATTTTTATTATATTTTTTTTTCAGATCTTGCATTTTCATGCAACTTAAACTTTGAATTTTTCAATGCCTCGAAAACAGTCTCGAAAACCGTTGAAACGTCGACAGGTGGCCAAAGATGAGGCCCCTGAAGAGCCCCTACTAGAGAAAAAACCCCGGAATCGGAAAGGGAAGATGGTTGTGATGGAAGGAGAATTTGAGGACGTCCAGACTATACCTAAGGCCATGTCTATTGCTCTATCAAAGATGGATCATCTTGATAAAAAGTCTCGAGGTGAAAAATTGGACCGATCTGATGACGGCGATGTGGAAAAATTACCCAACATCAACTACAAATCCACCAAGATCAAGAAAACTGACGGAGAGTCCTGGTTCGAGTTCAGTCGAAGAGTTGATGAAGCACTTCCTAATGCGAAGGCTACCAAGTCAAGTAAAACAATGACTAAACAGGACATGAAGAATCAGAAAAAACAACAAAATCGAGTCCAACAGGCTTTGCAGGACGAAAAGCGGTTTCGAACCAATGAAAGTGACGAAGAAGATGATGAGAAACCCTCTGATCGTTTTTTTGCTAGCAAGAAACGAGACACTTCTCCCGATCCCTGGAAAGTATTGGAAAGAAAGAAGCCCAAGTTCAATGACGTTGTGGATGCGCCTCCGCAGCTGAATTTGCCCAAGAGATTGCTGACCAACGTTCCCAAGACTTCTGGTGACCGAGCTCGACGACTACAACTTGAGACTGAGCGACAAAAGGTTATTGACGAGTATCGAAAAAAAGCCAACAAGAATGAGATGGGCTTGTAAGCTGAGAGAGTAGGACATTTTGCTCGTTTGTGCTCGTTTTTGCTCGTTTGTGCTCGTTTTTGCTTGTTTGTGCTCGTTTTTGCTCTAACACTAGTCACGGGTTTTCTTGCCCAGATCTACTTTCGATTATCGCTCACCAAGCATACTCCATCATTACTTGCTCAGCTCCACCCATTCCCCCCATCACCCTCATATTTTAGACCTCCTATCTGTAAATTATTGTTTTTTTAATGTCTCATCAAACAATCTCATTTCCCCCATAACCTGATCCTGACCTTTCACACCCAAGCTTTTATATCGAGCATCAAGTCCATACTTTTCCAGATCTATTTTAGGAACATTGGTTAGCATTTGAGGAACAGGTAATTGCAGTTCTCCGTCTTTTAGTTGCTGGGTGAATCGAGATGGATCTGCAAGAGCTTCTTGCTTTAAATGTGTTAAGGAGACAATATCTTGTCGAGTTTGTTGCTGCTGTTCATGTAACATAGCCAAAGCTGATGTCAGTGCAATATAGTCGGGGTTTTCTGCAAGTGACTGGCTTTGAGTGTCTGCTGAGGTTGGTTGGTGTGAAGACATGTTGACATTGTAGAAATGTTTCGCCATTTAGCGAATTTAAAGTTTGGAAGTTTGACTAGATAAAGTTCTGATACGCATAAGGTTCAAAAACGTTATGCCTTAGTTTATTGTAAAATCCCACTACTTGACAGTGCTATCCAGTGGTAGTTCCAGTGGTAGTCATACTAGTAGTCACCAGTAGTCTCTAGTAGTCACCAGTAATCACCAGTAGTAACCAGTAGTCACCAGTAGTCACCAGTAGTCACCAGTAGTCACCGATAACCACCGATAATCACACCAGTCACCCCTAGCCATTTAATTCTAAAACAGTAATCAAAAATGCACAGAATCAAAATCGCTGTTTGAGCTTTCTCTACAAATCTCAAAATACAATCTGCTACACAAACATCGCAAAATATCCAAGAACTAATACAAAACTCGTATCTCGAAACTTGGAATCATTGAATCAACCAAGATCAAATCACTTCATGTCCAATCCACTCTCTGTGGAATCTACCAATTATCCAGCAATCACCAAACTTTAAATTGAAATTTCAACCAAATTTCAACTTCCATTACCATGACTTGGGCTCGGATAATATCGCAAGGCAGTTTGAGCTGTGGCTTGTCGAGTCGTTTATTATCTCAGTCAAGTACTCTATTATGTGCTCGAGCCTCTGTCATCCGTCCTTTGCGGAATTCAGTGATTCTATCTGCTCGTTTCAAATCGGATTTACCCAAGGACGTAGATCGTATTGATCCTCGCTCCAACTCGTTAAGATCGAGAATTCCAACGTTTCCCTTTTCCAAGGAAGTTCAACCTACCATTGTTCCCAAAGCAGACACTCCCGTGGTGTCTGCTCGTCTATCTTTCGGAGAGCTAATGACAATTCTGAAAAATAAACGAGAGCCAGAGCTGCTCTATGAAGCAGAACCCCACCGTCTTTATTATGTTATTTGCTACTGCGGATCGTTTGTTCTTGGTCTCTATGGAATCATGATGGGTGAAAATCTACTTTCAGCAGCATATCATGATTGGGCAGCCAGTCCATCTGAGGATCCTATTGTTCATCAAGTTTTCCGGTTTTGTGGTCAGTCTGTGATTCCCATTGTTTTTTCCTCGGTGTTTTTACTTGGTTCCTACATTTTGATTCGATTCCCACAGCGCTTGATTCGACGACTCTACTATCTTCCTGGAGGAACTGTTCAAAAGGGAGCTGCCCAAGGCCGAGACCATATTAGATTTGTGACCCATCCTTTTCTGCCAGGCAGACCTTCCCCAGTTTACACTGTACCGCTTGAGAATCTCCGAGTTGGAGACAGCACCACTGTTTTCACCAAAGATGGATTTTATGGCACTGCATCCAAGTCATCTTTTTTCTTCTTTCTGCGAGAAAAAGGTGTTTTTGCCCCATGGGTAATAGACCGAAGTGGATGGTTCTGGGGTGACGGCCGGGTTTGGGACGTTTTGTTTGGCAAAAAATCCATTCGAGAGGCCGAAATGGGCCTAACTCTTGATGACAAAATCAAAGCTCACTGGAAACTACAAGAACAGGAGAAAGCTAAGAGAAAACTAGAAGAGGGATCTTCGTACTACTTGAAGGAGTACAAGCGAGGACTCGAAAGAGACTTCAATGTCATTAAGCAGACTACTGTTGGATTATTTGATGATACATCATCTCAGCAGTTGCAAACCAAAAACGATTCTAAGGGGGTCTCATGGCAGCAAAAGGCTCGAAAGAACTCAGGCAAGCCTAAAAATTGATTGCGCATTTAACAACACTTGTATATAACCTGAACATTGCGGAAATTTTGAAATCCCACAACATTGAAAATATTCAACCAAGAATTGTTAGTAATGGTAGACTCATGTCGAAATTTAGCTGACAGGGCAGGTGAAGATCTGTTTAGCTCAATCCTGAGCATCATTGTAACCCTCAGTTACTACCATATGCTCAAGAAATTGATGTATATATTTGATATCTTGCTAAATTATTGCTATCATCAACAGCCTGACTCTTAAGCTTCATTAGCTCATCTAAGCACAGGCTAACACAAGCGCTGGGCACCACTATTACACTGGTCTTTTGTGAAAACACGGACATTTCATAATGAATATAGCAGCAAGTCATTTACTTGATTTGAACTGACTTTTACGACTAGTTTAAGAAAGATTCACTTGTAACTGGCAATTTTCAAATCATAGGAAAATTGAGTCTTAGTGGGTATTTTGGACAGTCTCAATTTTAATTGCCCGCACCAGCTGACAAAACCTCCTTAACTGCAGCCAATACCTGAGAATGAAGATGTGCAGGTGCCACAATAACACCCTTATTGTTCTTCAGAGTTCGTCCAACTCCAAAGTTCAATTCATTTCCATCCTTGTCAGTCACAATTGCTCCCGCTTCTTTAACAATAATGTTTCCAGCAGCATGGTCCCAGATTTTCTCCTCATAGTCTGCACGAGTAGGCAGTCTGAGATAAATATCTGAAGTTCCACGAGCAACAGTCACATATTTGGCTTGGGAGTCTAACCGAATACTGGGTTTGACTATACCCAGTTTTTTGGCAATGTCAGCCTGTTCAGAATGGCTTGAGTGGCCAGCCTCGACAGATTCGCAAAAGCTGCAATCTTCCAGGTTTCGTTTCGTGACCTCAATCTTTTCAACCTCATCGGTGTTGATTTGATTCATACCTTGCTGACCTGCTCCCTCTTGCTTGACTGCCCATGAAATACAGCCGCCCTCCGGTACTTTGTCATCTAGACTGCCCATTGGAAGATTAGGACATCCAATAACACCCATATTCACTTCACCATCAACAAGCAAAGCCAGACAAATTGCATATTGACCTCCCCGTAAAAAGCCCTTAGTGCCATCGATGGGATCCAAGGCCCATACTCGCCCTTGGTTTGATATTTCTTGGCCTCCCAAATCAATTGAGTCCAAAACATCCTCGGGTGTATTGAGCTGATCATATTGGGGATCTCTGAACTTGTGGACAAGATCCCATACTTTGCTGGTCAAATCTTTGTCCTTTCTCAAAACCTTGGAATCTTCCTCAGCAATGATTTTGTCATTAGGAAAGCAGTGTCGCAAGGTGCCAATGATAATGGCTTGAGCTCCATAATCAGCGATAGTCACAGGTGAAAAGTCTTGTTTGGTGACTTGAGAGGATTGGTCGCTTCGAACAGACTCGGCCACAGACGCAGCTAATGCAGCGGCACGAGCAACAGCTCCTTTAGCAATTGAGAGTTCGGTGTAAAACTTGGACAAGGACATGGCACTTAACATGGCTCAAGGCTGACTTGATTAGTCAGTATAGGGTTTTTCGTAATTAAAGTTTGTCATGGTTAGATATAGTTTGGAACAATGGATCTATTCAACTCTATCATGATAAGGTTACAATATATATCGTTTCCTGATTTGGTCATTTTGATTTATTGGTGTGGAGATGACAGCTTTTAGATGCACAAATTTGTAGATCCAAGTAATTTTCCCCTTGAAATTTTCCTCTGTGCTCCTCGTTTAGTAATCATTATCCTGAAATATCTTGAGTTGCAGTCTAATTTGCACTTTTCCCAGGAGAAGATTCAGAGAGGCCAATGGAGTGTTTTCTCTCTTGCTCTATCTAGTGTATTGTTCATTACATTGTGTAATATAGTGGGTAAGTTAATTTATTTGATAGTGCCACCGACTAACACTTCTGCTAGTTACAGTAGTTGACTATTTGGAAAAGTTACAGACAAAACATTTGATTTTAAAAAACGACTTCCTCAACCAAAAGACCAACAGAGTGTTATATTTGAAAACACAGCTTTCTGCAACACAGTATAACATCTAACACATAATAGATGACTGGAATTTTTCATAATTATGGTCCAAGATCAAAACGAATTCTTTTCAATGCTTACTCTCATCACAGCCGAGGAAATATGGGTTAGAGTGAGTAGATTTCGCTGTTTTAAATGTTAGGGATGGCCTTATTTGACCACGATCAACATTTAATTCGATAAATCTATCTAGACATTTAATTTGTTCAACTTACAATATGTACATTATGCAAAGTTTTGAGCAACTCGCTTGATGGCAGCTGTTCCTCCTTTAGCCAAAGAGTCGTCTTGAAGAACTCCTGCCAGACACTCCCAAGGGTCTCGAGATCCACCCCATTTGAGAACCTGGTCTCTCATAAGAGACCCAGCGTCACGAGATAGAGGGTTTTTAGCAAATAGTCGTTTCCAGATTAAATCCGAGAGAGCCCTATCAAACAAGTAACAGTAATACGTGGCGCCATAACCAAATAAATGTCCAAACGAACCATGCCATGAAGTATTGGCAGCATCAGGGAAAAGTGGCCTGTCTTCTTCCACCTTACGGTAAAGCTTTGAGGAATCAAAAGATGTGCCAAGAAAACCATTTCGTAGATTAGGGCCTAAATCGGAATGCAATACCTGGTCCAACATGGCCATCTTTATTTGGGTGTAATTTTCAACATTTTTGAAATAAGACTGCTCTGCCAAGTGTCTCTGCAAGAGAGCATAAGGCAGGGGCTCATCAGTCTCATAATGTCGAGCAAAAATCGACAAGGCTGTGGGGTCTGAGGCGAAATTCTCCATGAAAACAGACGGCAGTTCCACAAAGTCAGTGGCACATCGTGTCCCACACACATTATGAAGAGACGTTCGCCCAATCATGGAATGGATCGCGTGGCCCATCTCATGGAAAAGCGTTTCCACTTCTTGATGACTCAACAGAGATGGTCCTTGTGATCCACTGGATGTATGGCTCGGTAGAAAGTCGCAAATCAAAGCTATTGTTGGAAGTTGAAAAGTCTTGTCACCGAATTCTGCAGTAGGAATATCGGACTGTAATGCTAAAGATCCCTCCAGTCGCTCCTGTGAATCGATTTCCCGAGAACATCGAACTGTAAAATGTGCTGGATTGGGGGATTTTCCGGGACGTGAAAAAAGATCGCAATACATAATTCCAATGAGCCCATCAGTCTCCGAAATAACATTAAGTCTTCTGACATCATGGCGCCAAGTTTCACCTGCCTGAGTTTCAACTGGCTCAAATCGAATACCATATATTTGGTCGAAAATTCGACTGAGGCCTTGAACAACAGTTCCAACTGAAAAATAGGATGACAGTAAGTTGTTAGACTTAGTGTTGCTAGCTCTTCGACGATGGAGTAAGTATTGGACGGCATAAAAAGCCTTATCCCATGCATAGAAAGGAGCAGAAGGATGCTGACATTCTTTGATAGCTGATAGAACAGATATTTCTTTTTGAGCCTGCGGAAGGGTTTTGACCAGCAAGTCATTCAGAAAGGTGGTGACATTTTCAGGCTGGCCAGCCATTTTATCCGACAATAAATATTCTGAATAACTAGATCGGCCCATAAGATTGGCCAAATCATATCTGGCCACCAACATCTGCTCCAAGCTGGAAATGGCCTCCTTCGAAGACTCTCTCATTTGATGCCAAAGCTTTTTTCGGGCAGTTTCGCTCTTCAGGCTTCGAAGGGCTAGTTGGCCAGGCACACCATAAGTGGGAATGTAGACCTTATTTCCTCGACTCAATTGACCCATTAAAGCAGGCTCAAGTCCATCAGCATCAGATTTGGACAAAGTGACGTATTCTCGACGAGGGTTAGGAGCAGACAAAAAATCTCGGCCCAATAATGAGATTTGGGTTGTGAGCTCTACAAACTTGTCTCTAGATTTCCCATCTAAATTGACACCACTTTTCTTGAAATCCTCGAGTAGGATCTTTCCGACCACAGTCTCTTCAGCTGAAAGCGAGTCTGATACTTGTTTTGTGGAGAACACTCGCTCCAATACCTGAAAAAGCTCGACAGATGTATTAAGGACATTCATGTACTCATACATGCGCTCATGAGCCTCTTGGGCAGCTTCTAAAAACTGCTCATCTGGATGGGTGGATCTGATGAATTCAGCCAAATCAATCACTTGGCAGAGAGTATCGCTGAGCCGATCGAATGTGCGAACTGCATTTCTAAGACGCTCTGCATCATCTCCAATAGATGCCAGTTCATTTATTAGCCGTTGGGCTTCTGCTACTGAATCATTGGTGAACCTTTGAAATCCAGAGGGGTCTGTTAAGTAATTGTTGTGAAAAAGTCCAGTAGGGTTCTTTGATTGACTGAATTGAGCCCAGGTTTTTGGATCATCAAACACTGCCCTTAACAGACGGTCATCTCTATGTGTATAGGTGTTTCTGACGGACGAGATGGTCCGTCTAGCCGTACTGGTTGAAAATCGTCTCAACATGAATAGTTTTTTTCACTGTGAGCCTTCTGGCAGAAAAGTCACGTGATCATTCTTAATGCAATTGGAAAGGGAACAATAAAAACAGAGCTATTGTAACCTTCAAATAGTGAACAATGGAGCACCAAACCAAACGAGGAAACAAGCATAACATCAATACAATAAGCAAGACAATAAAAAAATTAACAATAGACAATGGCAGACAATGGCAGACAATAGTAGATACAGTAATAGACAATGGTAGACAATGACAGGCAATAACATACAATCACATTCAATAATTAAACAATAGTAAACAATAGTAAACAATAAAACAATAATAAACAACAGGTATAGACAATTGACAATAGTTAATAATAGATAATATTAGACAATAACTAGTGCAGCAGTTGACACCAAACCTTGGAAAACCTATTGCAAATGTGAAAATTGAACATGACAGCTATACAGTCAACCTTGTAAAATTACAACCTCCAGTTGGAGGAACCTGGAGCCAGTTCAACCCATCATAGTCACATTTTCCATCAATGACATGGAATGTATAAGCATATCGAGAATTAAGAGACTTGTTAGGTGAGCTCTTATGAATCACAGAGTTGTGGATCAAAACAAGAGCTCCAGCCGGGATTTCCAATTCCACAAACTCGTCATCCTGAGGTTCTGGATATGACTCTCCAATCTGATGAAACTCTGTTCCATGACCATCCGGTTTCCGCACAAATCGTTTGGAGATGGGGTACTTTTTATGAGAGCCAGGAACAAAGGACAGAGTACCATTATCATGGGTGCAGTTCTCGAGCGCATACCAAAATCCAATAGCACTTTGTGGCTCAGTGTATAAAAAAGTCCCATCTTGATGGGAAGGGACCTCAGCGCCAATCTCGGGTTGTTTAAAAATAAGCATAGATTGCAGGATTTTGGGATCAGCCAGTCCCAAGGCTTTGGCAATATCTTCGTTCTGTTTATTGACAGAAACTTCTTTGAATGCAGAGTTCAAGGTATGTAGGGAATGACCGATTTTGTTGATTGCCTTGGATTTGTCCACTGTCAGCTTTCCATCGGTGAAAGCATCTGGTTCAAAGAAAAAGCTGATTTTATCAGATGATTCCAAAAAGTAATCGTCTCCCACCGCACCATCGAACTGGGTCAATGGATGCCCCTCTAACGAAAAATCATGCAACAACTGTTTTGCTTCTGTCAAAAGGCTCTGGACTTTATTGGGGGATAGCTCATTTTCAATCACTAGCATTCCATTTTGATGGAATTCTTGGATTTGCTCTGTGGTCAACATTCAAAAGGCAAGACAAAACTGACTGGAATTTAAAGGCTGTCAAGATTTATCAATAAAGTTAAGATAAGAATAATAAGGTTATCTTTTTAATCAAATTCCGAGTTTAATACCAATCCGACAAACAGTTCACTTATTTATGAATAAATCCGGCAAACAGTTCATTCAAGCAGTTCACTAATTAACTCATCTGTTGAGCCACCAGTTCAAGATGAAAATTTCCACTGTTCTTTTGACGATCTTGTTGTCAGGTTTGGCTCAGGCCCAGGTCTACTCTAAGTGCAATCCCCTTGAGAAGGATTGCCCTCCCAACCCAGCTCTTGGAAAGAGCGCTCACTTCAATTTCGATATTAACGGAAAGTCCGACCAATTCACGGAAGAGCGACCTCAGGCCATCAAATACACCCCTTTTGGTGTTGAGTTCTCCATCAGTGAGCAGGGAGATAACCCAGCTCTTATTTCTGACTTTTACATCATGTTTGGTCGAGCTGAGGCTACAGTTATGACTGCTCCTGGTCAAGGGATTGTTTCTTTTTTCTCCCTTCAGTCTGATGTTTTGGACGAGATCGATTTCGGGTGGGTCGGTAACCATGGCAACCGTGTTGAAACTAACTTTTATCAGCAATCCGGTGTCATGGTCGACTATTCACATGCATCCATTTACGATGTCGTAGGAGGACCTATTGATGAGCAGTACCACAAGTATGTCATTGAATGGACCAATAAGGCCATCACTTGGTCCTTTAATGGACTGGTGATTCGAGAATATACCTTCCAGGACGTTTACCCCCAGACCCCTATGCAGATCCGAATCGGTGCCTGGGCTGGAGGTGATCCCAGTAACGATCAGGGTGTCATTGATTGGGCTGGTGGTGTTACCGACTATGCTAAGGGACCTTACAAGATGTTCCTTAGGGACCTTATTGTTGAGGATTACTCTTCTGGAACTGCTTATGAGTACAGCGACTTAACTGGTAGATTGGACTCTATCAAGGCTATTGGCGGACACGTTTACGGCCGAGCTGAAGAAACCGAGCCTACTTCTTCTACCTAGGCTGCCATTCCTTCTGTCCCTGGAGGTATTTTCATTGTTTACAGTAAACAAATTCTCTTATCAATAAAATCAGAGTTCGAAGTCAGCTCTTTAAGCTTTCAAACTATTGTAACATAATTTTTCATTTCAAATCACTTTTCCAAGTCACGTGCTTAATATGATTGATCTCGGGCTCCAGCGGGTCTCAAGACTTCTCCACCTACTGGGTGATCCCCACAAATACTGGAAAGCTATCCATGTAGCCGGAACAAACGGTAAAGGTTCAGTCTGTTCCTACATGGCGTCAGTATTGACCAATTCTCACTACAAAACCGGTCTTTTTACCAGCCCTCATTTATTGCATGCTTGGGACTGCATTGCAATCAACGGCCGAGCAATCAAGGCCAAAGAGTTTTATGAAACAAAAAATCGGGTTCTTGCACTTTCAAAAGCTGAAAATGTCAATGCTACCGAATTCGAGGTTCTCACAGCAACCGCCTTTGAGCTCTTCCGAATCCACCAAGTGCAAGTTGCTGTTGTAGAGGTTGGATTAGGCGGCAAACTGGATGCCACAAATGTTTTGGAACCTCAACAAGTTCTGGTCAGTCTTGTGACCAAGGTTGGCATTGACCATCAGAAATTTCTAGGAAATAGCCTTGTTGAGATTGCTCGAGAAAAAGCCGGAATTGCCAAAAGCACAGTGACAATAGTAGATGGAACGAATGACACTTCGGTTATTGACACTGTTAAGGAAGTTGCCAAGAGCCTGGGATCTGAGGTTCGAGTAGCAAGTTCGTCAGTTTTTGACAGAATGAAAATTGAGCCCAAAACTCCATTACTAGGAGCTTACCAAACAGCAAATTTAGCTGTAGCACTTTGTGGTCTGGAACAAGTTTCAAAAACGATGCCCCTCACAGATATAGCCGGAGGGATTGCAAAAACCTCATGGCCTGGCCGGCTACAATGGCTTACCTACAAAGACAAGAGGATTTTGGTTGACGGGGCACACAATCCTCAATCAGCTCGGATTTTGGGCGAATACCTGGATTCGATTCGAACTGATTCAGGATTTGCATTTGTTTTTGCCCTTTCTGGAGACAAAGACTGTAAAGAGATTGGACTTGAATTCATTCGAGCTAACGATTCTGTCATTTCTACTGTCTTCTCAAGTGTGGAGGATATGCCTTGGGTTCATGCCAAAGATCCATCTTCAATCAAAGAATGTCTGGGTGGACTAACTACATCAAATATCAAAGAAGCTCTCGATTTGGCTTTGGAAACAGACAAACAGATTGTGGTATGTGGCTCTTTGTATCTTGTTGGAGAATTTCTACGACTGCTTGAGGATTCTTAAGCCATGTGAAGTCTTGTGAACTGGTCTCACAGTCATCACAAACAGTGACGGAAGCTTGGAGAGAAGAGGGTTTGGGGTTGACAGTGATCTTAGGGTCTGGGGCCTCAGCTGGGGAACAATCCATGGACTTCAGTCTCGGTCTCAACGATGGTCTGATGCAAGGTTGAGGTAGAGAAACCATCTTCATTCAGGGCACTGAGTGACAACAACGGTATTGGTAGTGTTAAATTATAGTCTCAGTTTAGTCTCAGGTTAGTCTCAGGTTAGTCTTGGTTGTACTTTCGCGTAGTAGTCTCACGTAGTCTCACATGTCTCACACAGTCTCACACCATCTCACACCATCTCACACCATCTCACACCGTCTCACAGTCTCCGTCTCACGGTCTCCGTCTCACAGTCTCCGTCTCCCATAGTCTCACACCATTGTAATCATGTTATTACCAATTAAATACATTATCCAAACAATTTGGAGTTGCGAAAAAGATCCGAAAAGTTCCATCGGAATCCCAAAAGTTGAGCAATATAAACCATCACCCCAGAAAGTCCAAAAATCACAATCAAAGATAATGTCAAACAAAGTGTCATTTCCTTTCTCTGGGCCTCCAATTGTTGCACCGACTTAACTTCGGGCGAATTCTTTGTCAATACTTCGGTAGCACGTTGTTCTATCTTTCCACACAAAACAGTCACCTTGAAGTAATTGGGATCATTGGGATCGGATTTTTTGTAAATCTTTCGAGCATAGTCTCGGAAAATTCGACACACTCCATGGATAGAAGAGGCCTGTAAGATCAGAGATACTGCGGTTCCCTTTCGGAGTTTGACATTAGTTTGAAACACCAATGGGTTTTGGTAAACCAACTCCAGAGTAGCAATGGCCATCACTTGAGGAATGGAGCAAAAAGTGAATACGGAGGGGTCAGTGACATTGTCCAAGTAATCAATACAGTCAACAGCATGCTCTAGAGCATTTCCAACAAGGTCGGAGGTGCAATGCAAGGACTTTTTGAGATTGGCAGGATCTTTGAAATACCGGAGCTCCTCAGCATACTTGTGCCAAATCTGTCGGGGCCAAAAAGCTCGGTTGACATCAATGTCTTCTCTGTAATCACGAATGATGTTGACTTTTTGTAGAAATAGTCCCATTGACTTATGGAGACGTAAATTATCAAGCTTATCAGTGCCGAAACCAGCAGCTATGATAATACGGGTCAGGCCCTCGCCCACAATTCCAGCAACATGGTTACAGTAAAGATCATAGTCTTCAACAGTGTCCACACCATTGTTGTTAAAATTGTCGTCAATGACATAGTCAGCCATACCGTTGCCCATTCTCTCAGTAATGTCGAAAATAACCTCTTGATATTGGGGCTTCAGCTTGTTGAATTCGCTCATAACCTTGGGAAACTCAACGAGCACCACTCGGTCCCGCTCATTGGGATCAGAATCGGTGAAACTCCAGCCAGGTTCCTTCATTTTGCCTACAAAGTTGCGTAAAATGGGAACCTTGACATTCTTGGAAAGAGACATGTCATCCTCAATAGTATCCAAAGCCCGCAGAATGAGGTAAAACAACATCACAGCATCCCGCACCTCGGGGTGCAGCTCCCTAATTACCGCTGCAAAGGACCGGGAGCAAACGTCCAGCAGTTCATAGCATCGTTTGAGGTCGGAGGTTTCGGAGCTCAGGTCTCTGGGATGGAGGGGAGTCCGCAAAAACTTGTAGTGAATGGCAGCAATCAGCTCAGAGGGATGAAGCAAAAGATCAGCAACAACACCCATTTCTTGTGTAATTGAGGAGACGAAATATCAAACAAGTGACAGAGGCTTCACTGGATAAACTTTTTTGGCAGTCGCGTCAATCGTTTCGATCGTATTATTCGATTAGTCAGGATAATTGCCAGACTTTTATCCACAGAGGTACTGGTTGATTACCATTAAAACATTGGTAATTCATACAATGACTGAATGTGATTTATACAAGAGCATTTGTCGCATAGAAGATTGGTCATATTGGGCTTGGATCCCCCCATTCCATCACGTGATTAAAGTGAATAAAATTCATTTGACACGTGATTTTTTGGATTGGATGGCTGGCTGAGAAGTAATTCTCCAACCTGAAAATCCACGTGACTTCCAATAAACTCAACATCCATATTGGAAACCTGAATATCGCCATGTCCTCCAGTAGCCGGAAAAAGCTGCTTCTTATGGGCCGCTCAGGCTCAGGAAAGTCAAGTATGCGGAGCATTATTTTTTCCAATTACTCAGCATTCGATACTCGCCGGCTTGGCGCTACAATCGATGTTGAACATTCACATTTACGATTCCTGGGCCATATGACTCTCAATTTGTGGGATTGTGGGGGTCAAGATGCCTTCATTGACAACTACTTTAGCACACAAAAGGACCACATTTTTCGAAACGTAGAAGTTTTGATCCATGTATTTGATGTTGGGTCCAAAAAGATTGCCAAGGATATTGAGATTTTCCAAAAGTGCATTAGAAACCTACATGAATATTCTCCCTCAGCCAAGGTGTTTGTGTTGGTTCACAAGATGGATCTTGTGCAGAGAAACAAACGGGATGAGATTTATACTACCATGATGCAAAATTTGACTGAACATGCAGAGCCATATGGGATTCAATTGCGGGGATTTCAGACCTCGATCTGGGATGAATCTCTCTATAAAGCTTGGTCTTCAATAGTATGTTGTTTGATTCCAAATATGGGAGATATTCAGAGATTACTACAGCAGTTTGCCGAGATTTCCGATGCACACGAAGCTGTTTTATTTGAAAAAACCACTTTTCTTGTCATTTCACACGCATCTTCTTCTCAGTCGGGGTCAATCCATCATTTGGACCCCAAAAGATTCGAGAAAATATCAAATATTGTCAAATCCTACAAACAGTCGTGTGCTAAAATGAAGTCTCAGCTTAAAAGTCTGACTCTACAGGGCGATAACTGTCGGGCATATATCAACAGTCTTACCGGCAACACGTTCATAATGGTGGTGATGCCTCCATACAGTGGGGCAGATGGGGAATTCGATGATGGTGCTGTTGTTTCGACCAACATACGAACTGCCCGAGCTTGGTTTGAGCAGATCGAGCTAAGATCAAATCAGTCTTAGATTCACCCCTTGCGAAGACGTTAAACCAAGGTCTGATACTCTATCTCAATTTTGTGAAATGTCTGGTAAGTGGACCCAACATCTACACCTCATTTTTACTGAAGAGAACCAACATTGTCCAAGGCTCATCTTGGGCCCCCTCCCACAACCTGGTACCTAACTCTACTTGGAATCCCCGCCATCTCAACCAGATATCAATTTGCTGAGTCCGAGTTCCCCCTCCTTTGGAAACAGGCTCTCCAAATTTCATCACCAAATCTTTACCAGTTGCAACTGATTTAATCCATTCTGGAATCAAATCACTTGTTATTGACTTGAATTTACGATTTGGACCCTTATACATTTCCACTGAATCCAAAATGTTATTTTTGAAACAGAGGGCCATTCCCAGTTGGTAATAATTCTGATTAACATATTCGCCTCTGATAAGACATTCAGGTGGACTCTGCTGCAACGTCTGTAAATAATTCTGGGCCTCTTGTATACCGCCAGAATTAGCCTCTTGGCCTATCAAGTCCCACCATTCTACCATTTCTGTCAGGGGTCTTAGTCGTTGAATCAAACAAGCCTTTTTTCCATCTAAATGAAACTCGTCAGTTTTTCGTATTTAAGGTTACTCAACTCTAAAGTCTATCTAGGCTTGGCTTCTATTAGATTGAAGAGCGTTCCCTTTTTATTTTTCTGAATTGTTGTTCCCACTTCATTTGGACCTGAACCACTATCAAACAGCAAATAGAGCTAGTCAGAGTGGCGGATTCTTAACTGCGGCAGCTACCGGTTTCGCCCAATATTTTATTTTTTGCCAGTTCTTTTCAGGGGCTCAGTGATAAATCCAGGTTTAGGTCTGCCTTTAAATTGGTCTGTTATATTTGCCAAGTCGTGAACCAAGCTTGAGGGACAGTTGGTCTTTGTTTGGCCAAAGGTGAAAAACTGTGAATTTTCGTGAACCCTTTTCGAAAGTTGAATTTTCAAGTGCAGTTCAATCTTGAATCCAACAACTGTTTCATTTTCAATCCCGAGCGTGCGGCTTAAGTCATTTTCTTTTTTCAAAAGCACTCAGGTCATGACGAACTGTTGATTGAAAATAGCTCTAATCAACTGATGACACTCAAAACAAAGCTAATGCTAGCTTTGGGACTGGCTCTGTCACATCTTACTATTGCAGCTGCATCGACAACCATTTCAGCCCCAATAAAAACCATACTGAACGAAACCGCGTTTGTTACTTATACGGTTAAGCTGGAGTCCACCACCTTCACAACTGTTGTTCCCAATGTTTCAATGTCCCATCATGCCTCTTTGAATAGTACATCATCACATCATCACCATATTGTTACATTGCCTGGAACCAATGTCACAGGGGTAGACTCGGATTCTGATGGAAATATCGACAGTTGGTCCGAAGGCAAGGACAGTGATGGCTCCTCGTCGAACCTCAAACTACTGTGGCTGTTTTTCCTATTGCTACCGCTAATTATATTAAATGTTGCATTTTTCGCCTGTGTTCGGAGACGCCGACGCAATTCGGCTCAATTGAGACAGGCTTCCGTACGAAATCGGGCTCTCCAGAGAGATTTAGCCACCGCAACACCCACGGTTCCTCAAATGGCCTGGTACTCTCCATTTTCTTCATCACGCGGTCGACGACATCAGCCTAGAGATAGTGTGATCTCTGAAACCTTACCACCATACGAAGTGGATCCTCCAAATTACCAGGAGTTTTCGAGGGACGAGGAACTATCATCCAGCTCACTGCCAGAGTCACCAAGCCCTATTTCCTTCCCAAACAGAGCATATGGCCCGGAGTAGCATTCATCATAAAAGTGCCTTTCCAATTGCAACTCGGCCATCGATTTTATTTAATGGGACAATCAAGAACCAAGGTCAACAGTGATAGTGTTTTCAGACATCATAATAGACACATGGGGGGGCTCTTGGCTTGATTATTGCATCAATCTGTCATGTAAATGCACAGTTCTAACTAACAAGAATTAAAAAGTCAAACAATCAAACCTATATTCAAGAGATAACTCGGCAAAAGAGGAAATATGATTATTATAATTTATCGGTTCATCACCGAATTGTACCCCGCCAAGCGGTAGAACTATATCCCCTCAAAATTGGCCCATGGAATGCTACTGGTCAGTCCAAAATCCAAATTAAGCTTATATCTAACCGACCTACGCAACTTACGGTCTTAACATTTTAAGCTGGAGTCTACGGCCTTAAACTCCAAAGCTGGGGTAAAAAAGGACACTTTAGAGTTTGGAGATTCAGCATATGAAAGAAGTCAACCTGTTGTTTTATAGACCTGATTTCTTGTTGAGATTCGATTTTTAAAGATTCAATTTCACATTATTCAAACTTCAACACAATGCCTCTAGACTACTCTTCATTCGACCAATTCGAAGTCTCTTTCCCCAGCGAATTTGTTGCCCTCGTCCAAACTAACCGACCCAAATCTTTAAATTCTTATGATGAAAAGACATGGACCCAATTCGGCCATATTTTTGAAACTTTGAGCGAAGACCAGGACGTTCGATGTATTGTCTTTGGAGGAGTGGGCCGGGCCTTCTGTTCTGGCCTTGACCTTAAGACTGCCATGTCCACTTTCTCTAATGATAGTGACCAAGAATCCTCTCGGCGGTTACTGCAATTTCGAAAATTCATTCAATCCTTCCAAAATAGCATCAAGCAGCCACATTTGTGCCGAAAACCAATCATTGCTGTGATTCATGGAATTGCCTATGGACTTGCTCTCGACATGATTTCCGCAATGGATATTCGAATTTGTGCCGAGGATGTAAAGTTCTCCATCAAGGAAGTTGATATCGGTCTTACCGCTGACATGGGCACTCTCCAGCGTCTCCCCAAAATTGTGGGAAACATTGGATGGATCAAGGAGCTCGCTTACACTGCTCGGGTAGTAGGTGCTCAGGAGGCTTTGAGCAGAGGTCTCGTGACCCATGTGCTTGCTGATAAAGAGGCCGCATTGACAAAAGCACTGGAGTTGGCTGTTTTCATTGCCGAAAAATCTCCAGTTGCTGTTCAAGGATCTAAAGAAACCATCAATTACGCTCTGGACCATACAATTCAGGACTCATTGGATCAAATTGCCAATTACAATACTTTTGGTGTTGCAGGAGACGCTGTTGAGGCTGCAATGGCCATGGCCAGCAAATCCAAGCCTCGGTTTGAAAAGCTATAGGTACCGGTCACTACATACTGTCTATAGTTATTCAAGTTATTCAAGTAAACAAGGTCCAATAGTTCCAGAAACAATGGAGGGCCGGTCTGGCCAGTTGTAACTCTAATTAAGTATAATAAATATATAATAAATAAACCAACTCTAAAGTGAAATTTCCAGTATCAAAATGTCCCACAAGGCCCAAGTATTGGCACATTTCAGAGAGGCTTTGAGAGCCAGTAAAGTAGCATTTGCAGGTACGTATATTCCACTGAACTCAGCAGATTAAGATGTTAACTTAGGCGACAACTACATATTGAACCAAGCCCGAACCCGGATCAGTCAAGGTTTTCGAGATGGTCGAGATCTTGATGCATCAAGTGAGGATACCAAAACTCGTCTGGAGCACATCAAGGGAGTAGCATACGTTCTTCGTACTCAAGTAGTTCAAGGCGCTCGGGATTCTGTGGAGGACGACAAATTTGTTTTAAGAATCCATGAGGAGTCTGAGTTGGGAGATAACGAATCAATCAAAAACCCAACCCCATTCAAGTCACACAAGTTCAAAAAATGTAGCTGATGGCCCACTCTATAGCCCGTGCTAGTTGTATATAGTAATCCAAATATTGTTCGAAATCACTAGTATATACACTATTTTAAAAATCCTTTTTTTCTCTTGGGCTCCTGACTCAGGTATTTTTCTTTGTAGATCCAATTATTACCTGCAAGAGAGACGCCAAACTCTTCGGCTTTGCGGTACAGTTCAGCTGCTCTTGATAAGTTCTTTTTCCTTCCATGGGGTCCGTTTTTCATCCATACGCCAGCAGCTTCGCATAATGCCTCCCCATCTCCAAGTAATCCAGCTAGCTCTAAACAGCCGAGTGCTAGCTCTTCGTCGCCTTTATGCTTCTTCAGATCCTCTTCCCGATCTCTGTCCCGGTCCGCGTCTCTGTCCAAATCTCGATCCTTTTCTTTCTGTGAATGCAAATAGTACCGGCCAAGCTCACAAAGAGCAAAGCCCATCATGGATCGTTTTGAGGAGGAGTGGCCTCCACCAGCTTTGAGTGCCCCTGAAACAATCGCATCGACTTTACCTAACGACGACTCTGATTCAGATTGATGTAGTTGCCTCAGATCGAAGTTCTTGTAGCCACATTGTTCAAAGAAACAGGATAGAGACCGCGTGAGCCAGCGCGCACCCTCGTCCGGATTAAGGCGCAGACCCCACCCATGACTTAATGCTAGACCGTACATGAGCATGGCTGTGGGGTCTCCCATTTTTGAGGCCGTTTGGTATTGATATGCAGCTTCTCGTAGTTTTCCTTGTTGTGAAAATGCCAACCCAGCATTCAGATGATGGGCGGCAGCTGGGTTTTCGTTTAGTATTGCAGGCGATGTATTCGAGAAAGACCTGTTGTGGAGAGCGGGAGAGCCAATGTGAGGTGAACCAGAACCTGTGCGTCCAGGAGTAGGACTAGAGTGTCCTACTGTTGAACCTGAGTGTCCAGGTATCGGGCTGGAGTGTCCAACTGTCGGACCTGAGTGTCCATTTATTGAACTCGTGTGTCCATTTAGCGGACCCGAGTGTCCCACTGTCTGGCCAATGTTTCCCACCTTGGAGCTAAAATTTTCTCCATAACCCCCTTGTTTCTCACTTCTCGTGTTGATGCAATTTGACGCCTGTTGAGATGACATTGATGTATCAGAAGCCAGCCCGGAGTTGTAACGGGAAAATCCTTCAGGCCTTGTGTCTTCATCGTCATCTTCTTCATCATCATCCAATATTTGAGGCTCATAGTCCTTGTAATAATTTTCAAATTCATTGCGATGCTCCTCCAGGGTCATTCCACGCTGGATTGTGTCTGCAGAAGCAATACTAGCTGTTTCAGTATTGTTCGACATGCAAGAAGCGAGTTCCAGTGGGTCTTCTTCATCCTCATCCACCCTTAAACTCATTAAAAGATTACCCAGGGAAGAGGAGGCTGTGGAGGCCGTGGAGGCTGTGGAGATTACGCTGGCATGTCGACTCAGGCCAACCTCGTCAAAGCTCGAGACACTAGTGATTCGCCGCGGGTTCCATTCTCCGAATTGGTTATAAAGCGATTGTTGGCTTGGTTCCTTCTCCGACTCGTCCTGGTGTTTTTGTGCCAGCTCATTACTCTGGCGCGAAAGTTGATCAAGAGGCGATAGATTTGAAAAGTCCATAACTGGGCCACCAGCGATGTTTTGGGGCTCGTCTGAAATCAGAATAATGTGGCCTGTATACAGTTGTACAGAGTCTGACCAACAATATGCATACTCATGTGGGGACACTTTTTAAATGTGTCTGTAACATGACGTCACTGAATTTTTCAAATTCTAAATTTATAAATCAACATAAGGGACAGTTTAGAACCCATAGGGGCCTGCGCGAACTTCATATATTGGCTCCAGAACAGTTTATATTCAGCTTAAAACTGGATCAATTGAATTTAATGCTTTCTTTTAGAATGATTTTGCTCGTAATTGGTTTGCTACAACTACTTTTTTAGCGTTTTTAGTAATCGCCCAAACGTCAGATAGCTATAATCCTATCAGAAAAGGGTATCGTGAAGAGGCTAGCCAATTCACGTTTAAAAGATATAGCGGTATGTTCCGGAATCAATTCTTGAAACTCCTATTCTCCTAATGCGAGTTGGGTCCAATGGTCAGCTATAGCGCAACAATTGTTCTACTTCCATAGTTAGAGTTGATGTCTAGTGATCAATCATAACTTCTCTAAGAGCCATCATTTTCATAAGGACCGCACTGCGAAAATCTCGAGATCTTGTCAAATGTATCGATTGAGCTAACATCAACATGTTGCGGTAATGGTCTTATTCATCAGACAATGACTAGATAAGCATTGGATAGTGAAAAGGGCAATGAGCGAGCTTCATCACTAGGGGAGTCTTCAGACAATAACATCACCCAAAAGGGCGTATTGTGAGCTTTCCTAGACTTCTGACTTCCGACTTCTTAATCCAAGAAATAGCTTTGGAAAAAAAGCACTATCTGGCTGTCCGTTTTTTCATAAACATCGGATGCTTGTGAGTAGTTTGCAAGTTTCCATTATTAAATATCCTTTGTAGACCAGTATTCGCTACTTTTCCCAATGCGAAAACCAAGCCACATCTCGAGGTCGATGAATTTACTTGATTTGAATCCATTAAACTTAGAACCGCCAACTGCTCCAATCCAGAGCCCGGCTACTAGCTAGCTTGATTATTAATTGTAATGTGCAGCTGATTGAGGTGAAATCGTTCTGAACTTTCCTCCTTAGAGTGCTCTTTGCTCAGACTGGTCATGCCAAAGAAGAAAGCAGATTTGAAATTGCCGGGAAGACTTTGAACCTTTGATTCATTGAATTGATTCATTGAATTAACTCAACTTTTTGTCAAATATTTATGTACACACCAATAGACATAATGATGGACGTATTATCAACACGTTTCATCGAAAAAAGAACTTCGAATCAACATGAGGTCCATATTGAGCTATAGGGACAACACTACTAGATGTCAACCTATTGTGAGGTGATTGGGGTTGAAAGACTCAAAGTAACTTCAATTCGAGGTCCATTGGAGACTAGAAGACTAGAAGACTCGAAGACTCGAAGACTAGAAGACTCGAAGACTTGAAGCATCATCATTTCAAGGTCCATAGGAGATGACATGATAACCGGGAATCAAACATTGTTGACTGTTGATTTTTCTTGTTCATAAAGCTCAATACGAGAATGCCAATTGCTTGCAGCTAGGTGGCTTTGTTGATCTGATGGACTAGGCTAGTTACACGAACACCTAGTTTAGATTTTATGTTCGAGTATAAAGGTCACATCCGCGTCCATTTCCGGATCCAAGATCCAGGTTCAGGTCAAATTCCAGGTCCAATTCCAGGTCCAAGTCCCGGTCAGATCCAAAATCCATTGCTCAGTCCCCATGTCCAGAGTTTAAACAATCGAGGCTGCATGACTCAGGTGACTCGAACCTTGAGTCAACATGACAGTTGGGTATAATGACAAGATGGATCCACAGGACCAACTAGATCCAATAAGCAAGTCATCCCCGCAATCCGGAGATGCATCACGGAAATCTGTTGGTGGAGTCACTCAGAGTATTCGCGAAAAGCTCAATTTTCAAGATGAGAAACTATGGAAGAAGTTTTCCAGTCGAAGGCTGGATTTAATTGACTCACTCAACTTGTCAGACAAAAAGGCCAGTGAACAAGATGCCCAGATTGCCCACGTTGCTGAGAAGCTGCGCCAAGAATATGGATACCCGCCAGAGACTGTTGCTGACTTTGATCGACTAGTTCGGGCTGGAATACAGAGTGTCCGTCGCAATCGGAAACGAGTGCCAAAATTCAAACGGGTTGTCTCGTTAACAATGCCTAATCCAACTAGAGTCAATGTTCTCGCTGCAATGGCGACTCAAAGCACGGACCCCGACGAAACAAATCCAATTCCAGGGCTCGCAGATTTCGCAATGGCTCAAAGACCTTATATTGGGAGTTTTCCAAGCAAACGGCACAAGTCAGAGCAGGACGCTTCTGTGGCGCTAGAGGCCCTTCGGCAGAATAGGCAGCCTGCCTTAGGTAGAAGTAGCGTTGGTTTCAGCTCATCTTTGGGTGGGGGACCTAGCTCAATTTCCGGTCCTGGTTCGCGTTTTGGTTCTGGGCCGGGCCTTAGCTCAGGTCGAGGCCCTAATTTAGGTCCGGACCCTAGTTCCGTTCACACACATAGCTCTGGACCCAGTCATAGTTCTGGTACAAGTTCCGGTTCCTTCCCCAGTTCCGGTCCCAATCCTAGTTCCGGTCCCAACTCGGGCTCAAGGTCCAATTCTGACTCTGACCCCGGCCTGGACTCCAGTCCCGCCAGCCGTAATTTACGGGACATTTCCACAAACAAAAACAGCGACTCATCATCTCTTCCAAACCGGTTGCCCTCAGTTGCTGTTTTAGCTTCCAACCACGACCAGTTCATCGCTGCTTGTGACCGTTTCCACGTTTTAGCATCCCGAGCAAATTGCAAATCACAGTCCCCTTCGCCCAATGTTAGCCAAATGGGCCAAAACATTGCATTGGTTGCAATAACATTTATGCTGGAACGCAATCTGTCCAACGAACCCCCTATCAGAAAACAAGAACACTTCATGCACCTAAGCTCTGAAGCTACCACTAATTATATTGACCAGACACTAACATACTCATACCACATGGCCTTGGGCCTGGCATCACTTGAATACGGATTCGACACTGTTGTAAACTGTGCTGCAAATATTTATTTGGAACTGGCATCCATCGACTTTGTCCAATCCCCCTTCGACACAGGAAAAACCAGATACAAACCTGTAACTTTTCGATTTATGGACAAGACGATGGAATTTTCTTTCTCTCTAAATGAAACCCCTCCTACTCTTGCAGAGTTAATAGATAACGGAATTCAAACATTCGGTATCATTGACAAGGACAAAGTACTTCATGTTCGAAACAAAATGACCGAGGGAACTCCGCTCATTTCAGATACCGATGTTTCAGCTGTCTTTCAGCAACCTCGGATCGATGTCGAGTTTTACTTCCCCTCTTCTCATTCGTCTTCTCGAGGAAATTTTGTGGCTGATGACTCTCCCAGCTTTCAGCGTGTGTTATGACATTGATATTAGCTCTGGCTTTTGTTTTCATAAAATCTCCACACCACCCTCATCGTTTTCATCACTTTCCTCGTCACTGTTTTCATCACTGTCGCTGGCGGAGGCGTAGTCCTCATCTGCTTCTTCATCTTCATCTGCATCCAAGATTTCAACGGCCTGCTGAGCCTCTTGAGCTGCAACTGACTCCAGAATATTTTCGTGCTGTTGTTGGCCCTTGAAAAAGGTCTTTGCTTTGAGTTTATCATCAAAAGAGTCGTTCCGCACTGCCGTTCGCTCGATAAACGCGGCAATATTATTGAAATGGGTTTGATCAATTAGTGAAAATTCAACCGTCTCCGTTTGCTGGGAAATCGTATTGACATGGACAACAGAAATGTTGAAAGTAATTCGGGTCACTGTGCTGAACGAAATCGAGCTAATGTCCTCAACAGGAATCCATAATATCGGCTTTTTGAAGCCAAAAATAATCTCCTTGTGCATAAAAAACAAGTGTCCCTCCCTCGACCCTCGATGGGCCGAAACATAAAAACTTTTGGCGTCAAAACAATCCGAATCGGGAAGTGAGATTGGTAACGCAAGGCCTTGACAAGCCAAAAGAACCAAGTCTTTGTAGAGAAACTTCTCCTTCTCTTTTCCTTGTAAAAATAGGGACTCTTCAAGGGCCATCTTGGCCGGCTCGTCCACAACACTGATCACCAATGGTTGGGGAGGAGTGGTGACTTGTTGCTCAGCTGCACCAGGAAGGAAAACAAGGTTGAAAAGAGGCGCACCGGCCCTATCCGGTACTGGTAGACATGCTATTGCCCTGAAATCCGCAGTGTCCACGGCCTTATAAACATCATCAACGGACCCATCCTTCAGTGATGACAAAAACACGAATGTCTTGCCTTTAGGATCAGCGACAATGAAAAAATTGAGCTTTTTTCTGACAGGAAGAATCACGCTCACGTTTTGTATTCCTAGAAACATTTTGCAATTCTTGATTACAGAATCAGAATGTTCAGTATCCAGTTTTGAACGTTTATGTGCCAGTTCAGAAGCGTCTTTGCCTGCTTCATAGGCCAAACGGACTAGCGAATCAACAATGACTTTCCCTTCTTTTGAATCACGAATCAATGAGGACACACCGGCCGCTAGTTCTCCAGGGACCGTAAAAGGCCGCGGCGGTTGATACATGGCCTTTGTCCCGTTTGGTGTTTACCTTGATATTTTAAAGTTTCAGAGCGCGATCACCAAAGGATCCCAACTTTGGGACAGTTTGAACAAACTAATTAACGTATATATTTTTGTTTACATCAACTGCCACTAAACATAATTCATTAAAAAAATGACTTAAGGCGAGGACACTTGATGGATTGAGTTTGACCCAAGAACTGCAACCCACCAATATATATATTTATCATAATCTCTGTATTTGTTCCCAAAAAATGTAAAAGCGGAGCAATTTTTGGGTGAGAAGGGAGGAGGGCAAGAGACTTTGCAAACAAACGTCTGTCTTTTGTTTGTGTTAATTGATTGCCTTCTTTTGCTTTCGGGGAGGGGTCACTGGCCGGCCACCCATGCCGGAATAAGCAAATTTCTGCTTCTTTTCAGCTGGTTTAAGGATCTGGAATGAGCATAATAAACTTTCATCGACGCTCATCATTGCACCAGCATTGTCAAACTCTCCACAGTAGTTAGGGGCAGAAAAGAGAGTGACCAAATGCCTTTTTGAGAAGAACTCATAACCATCCTCAACAACCTGGTGAGCACGGCAAATGAGATCCATATCGTGTTTCTGAAGGAAGCGTAAAACAACATCGGGTCCAAAGGTAAATGAAACTCCTCGGTCATTTTCATTCCATCCAGTGATGTCTTTATCGGGGTCTGACCAAAGAAGGTCACACAAGAGTCCAACATCAGGAATATCAGTAGGTCGCATCACCCTTCGGATTTGCTCCATGGTGTTTAACTCAGGAGACAAACCACCATGCATGGCAAAAATCTTTTCATCAATAATTGCTGCTATTGGTAAACAGTTGAAACAGTCAGTAAATGTCTTCCACAGTTTGATGTTATATCGTCGCTTGCATTCGTCGTAAAAGCCATAGATTCGGTTAATAGATGCACATTCGTGATTCCCGCGCAAAATAAAGAAATTCTCGGGATACTTAATCTTGTAAGCCAACAGGAGACAAATGGTCTCTAATGATTGTTTTCCTCGGTCAACATAGTCTCCTAAGAAAAGGTAGTTGGCCTCGGGAGGGAATCCTCCGTATTCGAATAAACGGAGAAGGTCATAGTATTGTCCATGAATGTCACCACAAATCTGAGTTAGTACAGTCGGGAAAAAACGACAAAAAAAGAAAAAAGCATGAAGCAAAAAATTGGGCGGATCAATTCCAACAAGGGCTTAGCCAGAACGGCTTTGACAGCTGAAATGACTTGTCTCAGAGTTTGGCATTTGATGGGGCAGCAATTAATATCTGTCTTCCAAAAGATAAAACCCAAACCCTGTTATTTTGATAGATTCCATGAAAGAGGGGGGCAAAAAAAGAAAATAAAACATGCCCCAGTACGCGTTACCTTTTTTGCAATAGCAGGGTTCTGTCGTATCGACAATAGCCGTTTGCACGAGACCGCCGGTCGGTTTCGAAAAGATGGTCAAAGCGCACATCCAAATGCCAAACATGCCTCAACTTCGCAATTTCTTAAAATAGACACAAAAAACAAACCACCACAAGAGCAGAAAGAGCAGAAAAAACACATTACTTACCTTAATTGGCGCCTCTAATTCGAGTAAAATTGGTTGTTGAATAAAAATCTCACGTGCTTTGGTACAGAGAAATCGAATTTCATGTTCCAGTAATTGAACCTGTTTGCCTGGGCGAGAACCTCGAACCTCTAACAATCGATCGATAATAGAATCGAGGTCGACTTCCTTATTGTCGGCCATCTAGAAATATCGGGAAAGGGGTAGTTTGTGACAAGTTAAAGGGGCGAGTCGTAAAAGCACAACAAGTCCTCTGGTGGAGAGAGAAAAACAGAAATTAGAAATCTCTTGTCAACGTGTTGTGTACCAAGCAAACTTTTTTTTTTTGCAGCAGGAATATAACTTCCGGGTAACACATGTCTTCTTTCCCCCCCAAAAGTATAGTAGATATTACCCCTTCACCTTCGTTTATTCAGCCCACTCAGGGGGGTCTAGGTTGCCAACAAATACATAACAAATATTTCCAAATTATTTCCTTTCAATAGAGAATGTTTTGCCATATCACATGATACAGAATTCAACAAATTTAGGCCTTGTTGAAAAGGTCTTGTTATTCTTGGTGACAGTATCAGACTTCCTTTTCAACAAACAAGGTTATTATATATTGACTTGATGGCACGACATTGGTTTTGTGTAACTCGAAAACCAGTGTATAAAAAGAGAGCAGGAAAGCAATTCTTTGGCTTTCTATTTTGTTTATATGAAAAAGTCCGTTTTACTTAACACTTTCCCTATAGATTCCCAAGACTTTTTGAAAAGTTGGCGGAAAAAAAAATCTTCTCATCAGTGCCGATTTGGTCTTGCGACCTTGGCATTTTGTGTGTTTTGGGCATTTTTTGCATTTTGTGGTTTCTGGCTCTTTTCATATTTTTCGATGGGGCAGTTGTTCAGAAACTTTATTTGAAACTTTATCTATTTATGTCAGGGGTAAGAATAAGAATCCAGCTGAAAGAAGCGACAATATAGAATAATCAAAGGAAAAAAAAACTCAAGGATTGGCAGAGAGGAAAAAGTAAAAAAAGCGAAAAGCAAAAAGATGCATTAGACATTAAACGAAAGATCCCAAACTTCTAAGAAACCTGCAAAAACCGCGATTGCTCTAATTCGATTCCTGTGTTGAGTCGAGTTAAATCAATTTGCGACACACAGTCACTCTGAGATAGGGACAATTAGCCGATTCTACTAAACGGTTGTCAGCTACAGCGTACCACTTCAGCAACCAAAATAAGTAAGATTCAGTCCGAAACCAGCCTCTCATGCTAGTCAAACTTGACATAGAGAAACTCAAAATTCATTTACCCTGAGAAGTTCACGTGAACAATACCTTAATCCAGATCAGTTGCTTCACCATTAGTTTCTTTGGCAAGTGCTCTTGTTGAAAAAAAAGAATCAAGAGCTCATATTTTTTTGGAAGAAATCGGAAACGCTTCCACAATTACCACAGGACTTAATTTAACATACTTGACTTTCAATGTCCCGTTTTATACCAAGACACGGAGTTCATGGCTCTGAAGATTTGACTCAAGAGTCACCATTATCTAACCGAAGAGCCCGTCCTGTGTCTGAGGTGTACTCCTCCACTTATCGAAACTCTGACTTTGGTTACCCTTCTGCTTATCCCACCCAATATGGATCAGGCTATGGTCAAGGCAGTGAAGATCAATGGCTGCAAGATTTGGAGCTTTATAATTCCATATTGGAGGAGATGGCAACTGTATCACTGGACAAAGATTTTAAGGACGAGCTATCGTCAATTGAACAGTGGTTCAGCGTGTTGAGTGATGGAGAACGAACTGCTGCACTTTATGCTTTGTTGCAACAAGTGAATCCCATCCAGGTCAACTTTTTTATTGCTGTTCTGCAGAAAATGGGTAGTAATGAACTTGATCAGCCGACGTTCGACACAAGCCATTACCCACAAGCCCCAGTTAATCCAACTTCATCGATGGGATCTGTGCTGGACTATCGGCAAAATACTGCTTATGTCCCCACTACTCCTACACATCCATCACATCGTCACACAAGCTCAGCCTCCTCTGATGTGCTTCTTAATTCAGTATCAATAGGTTCACATCCGCAAGCTGGTTCTCGATGGCCACTATCCAGTGACGACCATTACAACCACATGGTTAACTCTGCAGCCATTAAAATGGCGAATTTATCAACTTCGTCCCAGATTCATGACTCCAACTCTTCACAATATCCCACACATCAGTCACAATCACACCTGCAACCAGCACCTTCTTCATATCTAACTCAAAAACCCTCACATCATAAGCACATGCGCTCTGGTTCATCATCATCTTCTCATACTGTTGCTGACAGAAATCGAACAAATTACTCTCAGCAACCTCAAGCACACAACAATTCAACCACCCCCACTAAAAACTCCTCTACATCTTCAACGAAAAACCCAACTTCACAAACAGTAGACATGGAACTGGTCAAAGATACTTCAGCCTGGTTACGCCAGCTACGTCTCCACAAATACACAGACTGTTTCCAAGATATGCAATGGCAAGACATGATAACGCTCTCAGATGCAGATCTCGAAGCTCGCGGGGTGAATGCTCTTGGCGCTAGAAGAAAAATGCTCAAAGTCTTCGAACAGGTTGAACAATATGCAAAGCTACATAACATCATTTAAATCTCAACACCTAAAGTCCATGAGGTACTACCCAAGAACAAAATCAAAAGTACTATCAAAAACGTTGTAAATATATTGATGCCCTATAACGTGAATTTGATCAACTGGAATCTGAAATATCTTTTTTCCATGCTTGACAATTGGCATCCAAAGACATTTTAAAAAACCCAAACTCCTCCAAAACATCGCTGACACTTGAAAAAAGGGGACCTGCAAACATGGAAATAAATGAAAGTTGTCTTTGGGCCAAATCAGTCCGTTCGAACAATTTTTGAGAAAGACTAGGGGGAAGAGTCTGGACGTTGCAGCTGATTTCCACGTCCTTGTGTTCCGAAAGCTCTCTTTGAAGATAATAACCCCATTTTTCAGCAATGTGGAGGGGCCGGGTGACATTGGAGATATCGGCGCTTTTTAAGAGAATGCTACCTAGCAAGCTCTTTTGTTTGGAATCAAGAGCCTCTCCAGTTTTTTTAGCGGAGATCATATATTCAGACCATTTGTCAACGTATGCAAAATGCTGGGCCATATCAGTGGCTAATACCGATTCAATGATGAGTGCCTTGAGATCAGGCCGTTGAGTTTCCGGCCAGAAAATAAATAAGAGTTTGTTGAGAATGGAAGCATGATAAGACTCGAGAACAGACTTGTCATTGAAAACCTGGGCGATAGGCGCTCTGACAGATACTAAAAAGGCATTGGTTACTCCCGGGTGAGAGATGTCATGGCCCAATGCTGCCAGAAGAACTGCCAGAGATTCTTCCAGGTTGTAGGGTGGAGGTGAGTTAAAGGCTTGGTCTAGCTTGAGACCCAGAACGTTTGGAATGCAGCCCATTCGGGTAAGAAAATGGAAAGTAGCCTGTAGAACGTCGCACGCATGATGAAAGTTGTGATATGGGTTTTCGTGGTGGTAGGCGTCTCGAATCATAACCAAAAATCGAATCAGTCTATCAGAATCAAGATTGAACTTCTCCAATTCTGGAAAGGAAAGCATTATTTGGAAAATTGTGTAAGCCATCACTATCAGGTCTCGATGAGTCATCTCAAACGGGTCATAGCTCCAATCGCCGATTCTGGTCTTGGCTTTTGAAATTTCTTCCGAAGATATAGAAAATGCAATGTTGAAATGAAGGAGAGCTGCTTCGTTTTCTCTTTTTCCATCGATTACCAAGTGTCGCATTAAATTTTGACGACGTTTGTTGGAACTTAGCCCTGTTCTTAATTTGATTCGGGTCACATGAGATTCCATGGCCCGATGGAAATCTTCGAGTTCAAGACAAGCCTGTCGTAAAACTTCAGGAGATAGAGGGTTGGGAGAAACAAAATCTGCACCAGAGATATAATTTTGGGTATCACCTAACACACCTTCTTCAGCAAGGGCAATAATGCTAATAGGCAAATGATGAAAATAAATGTAGAGCTGGTTTATGATGGATAATGCCGAAACACAGTCTGAGTTCTTTCTGCTACAAGCTCTGTCGTCCTTGGCCAATGGATAAACTCGGGTTGGGTCAATGCAAATCAAAATAGATTCTGTTAATGGACGATGATTACATCGAGCTAACAGATTCAGCAGATGTCGTGGAGAGTTGGTGACAACTACTTCTTTGCAAAATTGGGTCAATAAATTGACATTCTGAGTATGAACATTGTTGTTCTTCTCAGAGTTGACTTTTACTTGCTGAAAATTTGTTGCCAGGTCATCTAACTCCCGATCCAATGTTATCCAAGAAAATGAACGACTGGACTTTCCGCATATATCGGAATCCAGATCTGGATCAATATAGATAGCTCCATCAAAACTTGTTGAAGTCATGAGAAATCAAGTCGAAAGTAAACCGAAAAAAATTAATGGAAATGCGTGCCAGCGACTTGAAAACGCTCAAAACTCCGGGTTTGACGAATCAGCGACGAGTTGCCTTTGACGGAGAGTCCTCTCGTTACAAAATAATAGAGGTGGGTCCTTTAGGGATCCTGGAAAATAGCACCTTTCTTTCTGGTGCGGGGGTGGTTACTTATGACCTTAAACAAAAAGTCAAATCGGCACAAGTTCTGCTTCGATCCAAGACACGAATTTCGCTAGATGTTGGATCAGGAGTGCGACCTTTAATGTGGCGAAGATGCTGAGTTTCGTACCCCCACGGCTTATTAAAGAATACTCTCCTTACACTAATTCCCAGTTTTTTGCCTTTTCAAACAAAGGAAAAACGGTAAACCTTAAAGAAGTCTGAAATGTGCTCCAGACAGGCATGTACGCTCAAACGTCTTTTACGTTAAATCTTGGCCGTTTTCGTTTTTATGGACAAAGGTAATGGTAAGAGTTTAAATGTGACTTTAGGCTATTAGCAATCTTGAATCGAAGTGAATAGACATTAAACTAGTTGAAATGAACTCGGAGATTACCGTGACTTTCTCTTTTTTTTCCCTATCTATTGCTAAATGCTAGCTCTATTTCAAACTCTACCGGCTATACGAGTTGTTTGATTATCTTACTTTCTTTTTTTAGAAGGTCATGCCATGAGTGTTTCACTTTTTTGCTCATAGCTAAAATAGAGGGTTTTACGATTTGGCGGAGTTTTCTGGGATCGTTGCAAAGTTTCTTGTCTGATTAAAAATCGGTTATAGCCAAAATTCCACGTTTTTCACTTTTGTTTTTTTTGGTTTTTCCAACAAGATTGTTGGGAGTTTTCATACAACTGTTGGATAAATAGGTAAAAAAGGCAAAACTGATTAATTATAATCAGCAAGTAGCATACCCCCAATTTTGAAGGGCTGCTTTTTAACTTTTAAAAATCTTTGTTTCTCGATTCTGAGTTTTGACCGTTGAGACAAACTCTAACTAGTTTTTATTCTTGTTTAATATTTTTTTCTTGTTGTGGCCACGTTAAGTAAATCTCTGGACAAACTTGCGTTCTACAATCTGGTGCGAGCTTCTTCTATTTCTAGTGTCTTAGTATTGAAACCCGGCTGAAATCTCTACTAAGGTTCGACCCCTGGTTCGGTAACTAGTTAAAAAATCCAATATCTACCACGTGATGCCAAGAATTTTCTATTAACGAAGGTTTATTTACAACAATGAAGCGCTTTGGTACATGGAATACAGTCACATGAGCGGCCCAAAGAAGGAAAATTGAGGAAGAAAGACTACAAAGAAAAAATCACAACAGAATCGAGAATCGAGAAAATGAAAAACGAAAGCAGAAAAGTGAATAAAATCCAAATAATTAACGAGCAAATGGAAAGTGCTAATACCCTAATGTAAGATATACCTTTGGCTTGAATGTGAATGCTTTGCTCTCAATAAAATAAACTTGGAAGAGTGAGACATTAACTGTCGTTTAAATAATTCTACCACTGATTGGATCCAAGTAACCACGAAGCAGCAGATACAGTAGGAGTCGTAGATTCCACGAGTTTTGTTTGCTCTTCTAAACCGAGACTAGTTTCTGTTGATTGATGAGACTGCGATAATGAGCTTTCCTCAACAATGAAGTTGGTCTGCAATTTGTTCAATAAGGGCTTGTCTTTTTGGGTGGGTGTCGAATCCCGAGCAGAGCTAACCTGCTGTGTGTTGCTTGCCAAGATGGAGCTAGCGGTTGGATTAGCAAACTGAGCAGAGTCTATTTTTGTAGGTTCAGCCCGCAACATGGAGGACCCTCTACTTCTACGATTGGAAGGGGGCGCAGACCCAGAGAAAGTTGTGTTGAGCATAAACATGGCGGGGGAAGAAGCCAGACGCTTGAGATCTGCATTCTGGCCATTGTCCTGTTTGGTTTGGTTGTCCACCCATGTGGAGTTTAGTAGTTCCAATGACCAGTTTCCCACTGAAAAGGACTGATCGACCTTACCTTCCGAAAGCCACTCCCACGAGCCCGCTGACGAGGACGCTCGTGATCTTGAGCTCACCTGTGCGCCTGAATTCACTTGTGTTTCTTCCTCGCTGTCGTCAGATAGCACCACCGAAACAGAGCCCACACGGATTTCAGCCAAAACAGGGGCTCTTAAAAAATGGTTCAACAATGAAGAAACTCCGGCTCCATGCGTGACAACAATCAGAGAATCCACTCGACGGTTGTGTCTGCTGTAAAATCCAAGTAAATTTCGGAGATAGTTCTCAAATCGAACATGCATTTCAGACCAAAACTCTCTCATTGATCCAGAAGAGCCCATGACAGTGGGATTCCATCCATTTTCAAGAAAGCGACCTTTTCCACTCTGAACCATCCAGTTTACACTGGACTTGGCTAACCCCAAATGATTGTCATTCGGTGGAACTTCAACAGCGAAGTAATCAGGGGTCATCCATTCTCCAATAGCTGAGTCGATACGGATTTTTGGATTCCATTGATTCAGCTGTTCAGCAACATAAGCCGACGTCTCCACACAGCGAAGAAACGGCGATGAGTGGATCACAACCGATGGCGATGTCTGTCTGGTGGCGTGTTCTTGGCCGGCCTCTGATTTTGGCCGAGGCATGTTTTTCTCTAATAGCTGAGAAAGAAGCTTCCCACATTCTTTTGCCTGCCGAACACCTAGTTCGGCAAGTGGAGAGTTGTACGGCTCCTGAGCCGTTTGAGCCCAATCCTCCTGAACCGTATCCTGTCTTGCCGCATGGCGAACAATATACACCCTCTTGACCATCTTGACACACACTGCAAAGTTCAAACAAGTGGAAATGCAGATTCACGAGTTTATTTGATGTAAAGTTGATCTTATCGACCCTTCAAATTAAATATAGTTGTAGACTCTAAACTAGCACGGCTTTCATGAGGATTGATTTTGCTTGTAGATAAGTGACGTTTGGTGAACGTTGTAAGCAGAAATACTCCTTATGAGTTATGGGGGAAGTGATTAAGGGGAAAGTGATTAAGGGGAAGTGATTTAGGGGCAAGTGATTAAGGGGAGCAGTTTTGTGTGAATTGATTAGTTTTTCTAAATCGCTTTTATTTTATTTTATTTTTTCTTTGATGATTTTGTGAAAAGGATAATTTAAGTGACTTAATGTTGATTTTTATAGTAAATTTTATTAGATTTGTGCATTTGCGATTATATGTGTAGTCAACTTGAAGCATTCTATGAATATGACTTAAGCAACATCAGCAACTTCACGGTAAAATTGTCGTAGAACCGAAGAAAGAATACTAGGCAGTTCTTTGATGTCCTGAACAATAACATAGAATTCAAAGGGGAATGTGTCAAGGTATTTTTCCATCTTCAGCATCATGCGACCGTCGACTTCTTGATATTTGGCTTGCCGCATATCCAAGATGGAAGATTGAGAAAGAGCATCGATTACGACAAAAACAATCATAATCTTGAGTTCTCTTGCTTTTCGCACAAGTTGTCGAAGTCGGTCATGGTCTTCACAAATACCATCGGAAATAATAATTTCAAGTTGCCAGAGCTCTCCTCCGCCCATCTTTTGCTCTTGGAAATAGTCAATGGAGGAAGCCACTAGTTTCTCAACACTGGTTTTGTCCTGATCGAAACCGAAGCTCTTGATCATTTTCATTCCAGAGTCGTCACTAAATGTCTCTTCAAATCCATGAACAACCTGGGCAGATTCTCCGAATTTCATTACTGAAAGCTGGCCAGCTTCCAATTGCGTCAAGGCCTTTGAAATCAAAGCAATCGATTGGAACGCTAAATCGACACACGCAGACTCCTTCATAGATTTTGAATCATCCACGGAAAGCATAATCTGATACTGTCTCTTAGAGGGCTGTGTTCGACGCATCCAGATTTTGTCCTTCTTGAACTGGGAAGCAATGTACGGAATAATTCTCTTCATGTTGAGTCGCTTTCCGGATTTGAAATCACCTCTCATCTTGGAAGCAAGAGTCGGTTCCAAAATCAATCGAAGCTGTTCGCAAAGTGTCATTGCCAAATCTGCCGTTGAGCTTTGGTAATTCTTCCACTTTTCCTGAACCTCGAATTCATTGAGGTCATTGTTAAGACTTAGTTTCTGGACAGTCTCATTGGTGGTATCGATTTCCTCATCTTCAACTTCATCAATGTCTCTCATTATTTCGTCATTATCGGTTTTTGCTGTAAAATCCTCTTGGGGTTTTGCAACAGCGCCAGTTGGATCTCCTTGATTACCCTCAGCATCTTCGCTTTCTTCCTCATTTCCTACTTCCATCTCCTCTTTGTTAACAGGCTCGAATGCTCTGCTTTCAGGTTGTTCAGGATTATCATCCTTATCATCTTCCTCAATTTCCATGTCCTCGTCAATCTCCTGATTGACATCCTTATCCGTACTACCCATAGCTTGGGTGTCAAACTTGGAGTCAGAACCCTCAACATGTTCAAAATGGTCGGGGTTCAATGCGGCAGCCTCGTCTGCATTCTCTTCCTGTTTGTTTCGGATCTCTTCATTTCGGTTGTGATACTCTTTGAGAGCATCTCCCAATTCTTTAAGAGACTTTGAAACCTCCTCATTTTCCAAAGAATCGTCGTTATTGTCATTATCCTCTCTGTCTGGATTTTGAGAATTCATTCCAGTTCCACCAACATCATCCTCTTCCTCCTTGGAGTCTGCATCAGCACCTGAGCTTTTACCACCCTGTTCCTGAGAGAAAGCTCCTTCATTCTCCTCTGACTCAACCTCTTCATCATCTTGGCCATGAAGACCATCAAGATCAACATCCATCTTGTCGTCATTGGCAAATGATTTCGACTTATCGTCTAAAGGTTGCTCGGAATTCTCTGGTTCTTCTTCATTTTGGACTGGTTCCTCTTCCTTGTTTTCTTCTTCAGCAGGATTTTCATCAATTTCTAATGGCCCATCCATTTCAGTGTCAGACTTTTCCTCTTCCTCGAGATCGTTTTCATCCGGATTCTGATTGGAATCAGATTCCTCTTCAAATTCCTTCTCGACATCCTCGTCATTGTTATCCTCATCATCCAAACCATTGTCGTCCTCGTCATCCAAACCATTGTCGAGTTCGTCATCCATGTCATTCTCACTTTTGTCTTCTTCGCCATCAAGATTCATGTCTTCTGGGAGCTCCAGAATCTCAGACTCATCAATGTTAGGATCAACTTCCTCGTTATTTTGACGCACATTGTCCTCCTGAAGACCAACATCATCTTCTTCGTCACCCTCCTCATCACTTTGTTCTTCACCATCATCTCCATTTTCCTTGTCAGCGGTCTCTTGCTCTTGATCTTCGCTCTGAGGGTTTTCAGTATCCTCAGTATTACCTTCGTCGCCTTGATCACCTTCATCTAGACGACCTTGCTCGGCTTCGCTGTCACCGGAGTTATCAACGTCACCTTGTTTTTCCTTGGAGGTATCTTCCTCCTGTTCGTCATCCCACATTTTGTCATCAACAGCATTGGGATCCAAATCATCGAGTTCATCAACTTCATCATCGAGCTCTTCTTGATCTTCTTCGTCATCATCATCATTTTCATTCTCTTGGTCAGAGGCATTTTCGGTTTGTCCAGCCATATCGCCTTCGACCTCAACAGCATTGTCCTCTTCCTCGTCATCTCCTTCGTTTTTCTCCTGATCCTCGTTTTCTTGTTCAAGGTAGTCGTCCAGGTTTTCGTCTTCACCAACATCATTCGAGTGATCTTGGGCTCCTGCGCCATCACCCAGACCCGTTCCCGAAGACATTTGACCGTCACCTTGTGATTCACCTTCGGATTCCTGTGGTCCACAGAACCCATTAACTGCCAAGTTGTAAAGAAGCTTGCAAGCATCATACCCACTGCTGGTTAAATCCTCAAAAAGCTTTTCGAGCTTGTTATTGACTTCCATCACAAACAAAAGATATTGTCCCATGAATACATTCAAGACTTGCAGGGCAGAAAAGCTCTCTTCATTGAAGGTGACCTCCTTGATAGATTCAGAAACCATACTTAAAATCTTTTCAAGGTGGAGGTTTGCAGCAAGAGACTGACACAAATTAACTTGTTTGACAAAGCTATCTGAATCTTCATCAGTTTCCATTTCTTCAGACGTCTTCTCCTTAGTCATGACTTTCTCAATAGTCTGAACCACAACCAAAATTGATTTAATGGTATTGTCGAGAACTGAAAAATTCGTCTTGATATCTGGTTTGATTGAAGTTTCAGTGTGCTGTTCGAGACTCACAAAATTTTCAACAACCTCTTTGACATAAGTTTTTGAGGGGTCTTTAGAGACAGTAGTTTCAATCGTTTTCTGCAGTTTATCTGTCAGACTTTTGATGGAGCCTACCAGCTGTTCAGTTTCAAAACAAGGCTTATTCCACACAAGCTGGTATTTGAGCTTGTCAGTATTGGCCTTCAAGTCCTCGAACTTATTTGAAAAACCGTCCAATGAAGGAACTTCAATGATTTCTGTGATCTTTTCCAAACCAGTTAAAAACGACTTGTACGATTGGTAAGAATTGGGAACCAATCCACTAGTCGAGAAAGTGAAATCTCCAAGACTGTAATGAATGTTCGTGAGCTCTTTCAGGTTTGACTGAACTTGTGACAAAGTATGCTGAACTCGAATAGAGTATTTCAGCCAGTTTTCGGCAACACCCAATGCAACAGTAATATCTCTCATTGGAACATCGCCATTGGGCGAGGCACAAGCTGCACGAAGTTTGGGGAAAGAATCCAACATCTTCATAAAGTGGAAACTTTGACCCGCTTTGATGCCTTGTGTATTTGCCAAAATCCTGGACAAGCTTGATTGAGGTTCCAGCTCATTAGCAGATATCTTGTATTTAAATCCATATGACTTCAAATTCTTCAAGCACTCTGAAAGAAATCGTTGTTTCTCAACACGTAGTGCACCGATTTCCGACTTGTTCTCTTCTGTCAAGTTTGATGGAGTTGCTTGTTTGAGTCTGTTGGCTTCGTCTTTGACGGATTTGATATAATCAGACAGCGAGATATCGAGATCAATTATGAATGAATCTGCTTTTCGAGTGAGCACCTTCAGAACCCTTTCAGGAGCAGAAAGGGGAGGTTGGTAGTGTTTGTATGCCAAAGACAAGTCCAAAGACAAAATATTGCTTTTCTGGCTCTGGGGAAAAATGCTAGAGTTATCAACAATGCCACCCTCTAATATGGGTTTGACAGGAGACATCAAGACATCACGATACTTGCGAACAACTTTGAAAAGCTTTCGATGAGATTTCTTTGCACTTTCTTTGAGAGCATGAACGTTTGTATCTTTCCAAGAAGCCAGGAGCATGATGTCTTGGAACTCTTTTTGCAGAGATTTCTTTCGGGTTTCAATAAATGTGTTGATTGAAGTTGAAAAGCTCATGTAATACTCAATGAAAGCCATTAATGTCTTGTACACCTTCTTGGTTTTGTTCGAACTGAAGGCGGAATCAATATGAGCTGCCATAGCTTTGAGTAGCTCCATTCTTGGAGCAAACTGACCTACAAATCCTTGCGAAACAAATAAAGCAAGAGTTTGGACCAGTTCAGAAAGGTCTAGCTCAATTGACTCATCATCCAACGAGGGGTTGAGAATAAGAGTCTCATAGACATTAAACCACCACTGGCCCAAGGTATCTTGCATTGCTTTTTCTTCCACTTCAAAAAGCTTTGGCCACATTGCCAATTCCAGTCTTCTCCAAGAAACAATGAGATCAGTGAAGGAGGCGATGAATTCACCAACGCTGACCTCCCTAGAAGCAAGCTTTTCCCACTCATTCAAATAAGTATAGATTTGCTCCACTTTGGCCAGAAGTCTTGCAAGAGGGGTGGTAACTGCAAATTTCAACAGCTCGTCACATTGGAATACGAGATCCTGTAAAACAGAGTGTTCAGGCCATCTTTCTAAAAGACCATTAAGGTATTTTTTGAGACTAGAAACAAGTTTAACAGCTTTTTCGGTCTCCTCAGCGGAATGCTGCCGATAAAAATCAAAGATGGTATCATCAACGGTTTCAAGTGACAAATTCTTTTCCACCTTATGCTGGCCCTTAATGTATGAAGGGATTGCATGACGAAAAGAATTAGGAGCCAAATCTGGAATTCTCTTAATACCATGCAGTAAAACTGTCTCTGAGTCAATGGGTGAGTCTTTGAACAATGCGAGATATGACTTGAACCAATCTGAATAATCGACTGAACTCAACTGAGACATATTTGGTCCTGAATCATTTTCGGTTTCTAGGTCGAAATCGGGAAACAAAGCTTGGAACTCTTCCTCGGCAGTTTTTGCCATATCAGTAGAGAAGCCAGATGACTCAATGGCCGCAGCCTCTTCAGCCCGCAAACGTCTCAATGTCCATCTTGCGTGCATAACTTGGCATGCAAAGGCTGTTAGCTCGCCATCGGGTTTTTCCTGTAGTTTGGCGAGATCTAACAAAAATGTCATTACTCGCTCAACAGATAAATCTTCAACTGGTCGCTTGCTCAAAGTCTCGAGGGAAGGCAATATAGATTCACTTTCAGTGGTACTAACTAACACAAGAGAGTCAGTGGACCATCCTGGCTGGCGAGTTTTAGTGAGAGATGCCTGTACTAGCCAGCATCCTAACTTGAAACCGCTGACATATTCTTCCACGAAATACCACAAATCTGCATATCTTGGGAAACTAGATTTAATTCTTTGAAGATACTGCGCACTGTTGAGCTGGAACAATTCAAGCTCTTCAGGGGTTTCTCCAAGATTTAGAACCATGCTCAAAAAAGAATTCCATTCAGAGATCATAGGCACAATGTTTTCAGATAAATCTCGGAAAACTCGAGGAGAAAAGTCAATTGCAAGATTGGCTGTTGATTCATGTTCAGTTCCGAATAGCAAGTTTTTCATCTTAGTCATGACTGAATTTGAAATTGCCAAAGCTGTCTTCAAACGCTGATGCATATTGAAATCAGCATATTCCTTAATGGCTGGATCATAAGGAACATTAGGAATGAAAGCACATAAACATGACCGGAAGAATAGCTGATAAATCTTACCAACTTCGTAGAGTCCAGGGGTCTGGGCAAGCTGTGGAAGTTGAGCAAGTTCTTCAGTAAATGAATTGAATGCTTCTTCAGACTCCCTGTCAGAAATAGAATTTCCAGATTCCTCAATTTCCTCCATAGCATCCATCAAAATCTTGATTAGAGGCTGGATTTTGTCACCTATAATTTCAAGGGTAGACCTGGTCACAGATTGACCGAGAAACTGGAAATCTGCCTTTAAAGAGGTCAAACTGGCAACCGATGAATCTTTGAATTCCAATTGGGCTTTGAAAAGATCATCTAAAAGAGAATTGAAGTCAACAAAATTCTGTCCGCCTTGACTGCATAACAACTTGATTGGGGATTGAGGAGCTGTTGGAACATTGGCAAAAAATTGAATTTTTCCATCAATGGTTTTACCTGCAAGTGCCAAATTTGCAAGTATATTCGAAAAGAGATCACTGTAGTTTCTCTCATTAAATTCAACACATTGTGTTGAAAGTTGCTCAATAGACGATTTCAACAACTTCAAGATTGTTGGGTTCACCTCTTCTCCAGTCTTAGCATCTAATAGCAAAGGAACAAGCTGGTTTTTCACAGTCATGATCAGTTCGTATTGACTTGAAGGTAACTTGGCAGAAATAGCATCGAATTCATCACACAATGAAATAATTTCCTCATAAACTCTCCATTGTTCAGCTGTTTTGGGAAGAGCTGGACACATTGTATTCCAAAGGTGCTTCATTAGCTTACCGTTTTCAAGTTTGATTTGAGCATCAAAAGATGATAGCGACTGTTCCAGAAGTTGCAAATCAAAAGAATCCCATTTAGTGGCCTTTTTAATCCAATCTGAAACCCACTCTGCAAAAACATGGAAGTTGATTTCATTTTCAGAAGTGAGGTAAATCTGAAAGGACAAGTCAAGAAACTCAACAAGATCTTTCATTTGTTCTGAAGAACTAACATTGGCAAAAGACTCTCGAGCAAAAAGTACACAATTTCTGAGCAGCTCGTAAAGAGATGGAGAAGCAGCATTTTTTAAACGTCGCCCATGTGCAGCTGCAGCACTCTTTTGAAGAAAATTCAATTGAGACGGGGGTCCGTTCTTTCCAGCATTCTCTACCTCCACAATCAATGAATTAATTTCCACCAACTTAGCAAGAAAGGGAATGCTTAATGATAATATCTCTGAGTTCTCGTAATGCAAATCAGTGTCCAATGCAATATCCAGAATCACCCCCCAATCAGGCAACTCTTCAACGATTTCTCTAAATTTGTTATTGTAGGTGACTAGGATTTCGTTACGCAATTGGGTAATGGAATCAAAGATGCGTTTCGACTGAATTGGAGCCAAAGATTGATTGACTAAATTAGAAAAGTCCGATTGGGCAAGATCCCAGCTCATAAATCTTAGAGCCTGGGGTGCAATTTGAGAGCTTTCAAACTCTTGAACCTCGGAAATTGCAAGACGGAGTTGCATCAGTTTGGAATCCGAACCGTAGATGGAACGTTTATCAAAATCCGAAGCTCTGACAGTTAAATCATCAAGGAAAATTTCCACAGATCGGTTTCTCATTGCTCTAGAAAGTTCGCCATATTGAGGGTTGACTGTAAAAAAGATTCGGAAATTTTTGTGTGGAATGATTGTTCTTGGTGTGCCATCATCCAGGGTGCTTTCATTAAGGACCAATGTTCCATTATGCTCCAGAAGTGAATTCAATCGATCGAGAACACTAGCAGAGCAAAGATTGGCATTGTCCAGTACAAGCCAGTGACCTTCAGACACAGCCTTAACCAAAATTCCATCGACCCACTGAAATTTAAGTGATCCTTTTTCTTTCTCCAAATGAGAAACTTTTTCTTTTAGTTCACTGAGCTCCCGTTGAAGATCATCATCCATTGTAGTGTCTGGCATTCTATTGACGGCTTTTTGGAAACCCTCTAAGTTTCCTCTGGCAAGTTCTCGACACGCCCACAATTTCAGCAGATGATTGATCTGTTGATCCACCATAGATCTTTGCTGAGCCGTGTCCACTTGTTCATAACCACCCACAAGATCAACAGAGTCAATGTCTGAGTGAAGCGCAACTTCACAGAGCTGAGCACCTGCTGTCTGAGCAAGAACCCGAATAAGCGAAGTTTTACCTGAGTTCGATGGACCAACAAGAATTACTGGCCAGGAGTGGTTGAGAGCATTAATTAAAGTCTCTGAAGGTCCAGAGTTTGACTGAAGGTAATGAAGATTTTGTCCATATGAAGGTCTGCAAATTTTACTCTTTTGTAAAACAGCTTTTCCACAACGTAAAGCAGTCTCCTCTGAAGATGTAATAACATAATCACGCGGAATGCTAGATCCAAAAATACTGTCATAGAGAATCTTGAGCTTTTGCTTATCTTCGGGTGTACGGAATCGATCAGATGCAATTAATGGAAGGAAATCCAGAGGTTCGTTGCTGGGAGATTCTTGAACAAGATGCATCCATCTCATTGTATCTCTCATGTTGAACTCCCAAGGAGCACCTTTTACAGCCCATCGAAAGTTTTGGACAGATTCGTTTAAGGAAGAAATAAACGAGATCATTTTTGAAGAGAGAGACTCTTCAATATTAGGGTACAGGTGAGTTGCAATCTGAGCCAAATCTGCTTGTTTCAGTTCTTCCATGTAAACCACAGTGAATCGATTTAAGAAAGATTTGGGCAGACCCTTTCTTCCTCCACCTTGATGCTGAGGGTTTTGTGCAGCAAAAACCCTGAATCCAGGAGCGCAAGTAAAATACCGATCCAGCTCAGGAATAAATGTTTCTCCTCGATGATCAAGACATGCATTAAGGCCCTCTAATACAGACTGTGAGGCCAGATTCATCTCGTCCAGGAGAACCCATTCGCCGTTTTGCATTGCTCTTAGGAAAGGTGCATCCCTCCAAACGAATGTTCCTGTTTCACCTTCAGCTGGGGCGTCTGAGCCGAACAAATCAATCAAGTCAGTTTGTTCAGAAAGGTTGATTCTAGTTAATGGTTTACCTAAAACCGCTGCGATGGATGTAACAAGAGATGTCTTTCCAACACCTGGAGAGCCTTCCAGTAAGATGGGTTTCGACACTTGAAGCCCTCTAGCGACTTTCATGGCATTTACCTTGGTAGTGGGAGCTTGTAAATTGAATGAAATTTGACCATTGCAATCCACTCTATCCAATTCAAAATAAGAGACTGTCAGATGAGTGGTGGAAATGTCAAGGTCAATGGGAGCATGGAAGACCTCTTCCAGCTTGTACGAAGAAAGCTCTCCGAGTTTTTGAATGCAAACTTTTTTCTCTGAATCGAGATCTTTCAAAAATGAGGTTGAGCCAGTTCCCAGTGAATCTATGAAGACCATAAGAGCTCCATGAAGTAGTGCTACATCAGATTCTCCTTTAAATTGGTCAACAAATTGGGTCCATGCCAAAATGTCACGTAAAGAGATAACACCTGAATTTGTAGCACCACCATAACGCAATGCAAACCACTCTGAAAATGAAGAAATAGCAGATGCCAAACTTTTTCGATGAGGGGCAAGTTTGGCCTTGACAATGGTTTCAACATCGTCAAAGTCCTCCATCGAGGGAACCCATATTTCAGTGAAACGATTTCGCAAGGCTGGGGAAAGCTCCTTTTTCCCGTAATCTCCACCAGGATTCATCGTAGCAAAAAATTGGAATCCGTCTGCACCTGTTATAGAAGCTTCTTGAGAATCTGAGCCTTTTTCAGCCAAGAGAAGTGTTCGCTCAGGTTCGAGAACCGAATTTAATCGCTCTAACACAGAATCATCAGCCAAGGAAATTTCATCTAATAAGAAAAAGTCACCTTGTTTCAACGCTTGAATTAAGGAACCATCAGACCATTGGAACAATTGATTGGTAGCCCTTTTGGCCTGATTGGTGATAGCGATCTGATCTTTGTCGATATTTCCAGTCTTTACAGCCTCAGCAAAAAGCGTTTCCAACTCTTCAATTGTGCCATGTGTTTTAAGCAATGTCTCCAGGTGATCTTTGTATTCTGCTTGAAGGTCTGATCTGTTTCGCACAGGTCTGAAAGAACCAATAATGTCTCCGGTTTCCATGTTCTGATGAGCATTGACAATATGCAACTTCTTTTGCAGATCTTCAGCCAGTAATTGACATACAGTTGTTTTTCCACATCCAGTCTCACCTACTAGAAGGATTGGTTCATTCCGAGCAATAGCTTCACGAACCAAAAATACCAATCGACGAAGACCATTTGTTAAAACAACCGATGACGAATCGCTGGTAGGAATATCAACGCAAGAGTAAGCCTGCTGTTCATCAATTTTCACCTTCATGATTTTTTCAATAACACGCTTGACAACTGCTCTTTCTCCCAAATTTCTTACCCTTTCTCCCAGTAGCAAAAATCCATTGAGAGCCAGTTGCTCATAACCAACAGCTTCTCTTCCAGCCCATCTGAACAGATCTCGCAAAGTTGCAAAAGATTTGTTATCAAAGACACGAGAAGACTGTCGTTGAACGGATAACTCTCTGTAAACGTCAACAATTTTCTTGGCATAGGAAGGAGCAATCTGGGCCCTTTGGTGTAAAATGTGTTCCAGTTCATTTTCAGGGATATCACCAAAATGGAGTTCGAGGAATCGATTTCGGAAAGCACGAGATAACTGCTTTCGTCCTCCATACAATCCAGGGGGATTTTGAGTAGCAAATAACCGAAAATCTGGATGAGGCTTAACCACTTCTTGAGTCTCTGGGATGAACAACTCTCTGTTGTCGTCTAAAAGTCGATTGAGAGCTTCCAAAACATCGGTGGGAGCCAAGTTAAGCTCATCTAAGACGATCCAAGCTCCTCGTCTCAAAGCTTGAACTAAAATTCCTTCCTTGAATTTCAGTTTTCCGTCAAGGTCTGCAACATATGTACCAAGATATTCTTGAAGATCAGTGTGTTCGTGATTGTTGATTCGCACAAAGTCATGGCCCGTTTTCTTGGCGAGATAATTAATCATACTTGTTTTACCAGCCGAAGTTGGACCTTGAAGAAGCACAGGAGTTTTACCAGATGTGGCTCTTACCAAGTTTAGCAAATTCTTTTTCACGAATGGAGTGAGAACATAATTAGAATCTTCCACGGGGGGTAGTGGACCAGGTTCTAGCCAATAATGCTCAAATGCAATGTGTTTTTCTGAGGGAGGTCGAGGGATCTCTGATAAGACGGCCTTGACATTTGGTATCTTATCAATAGTGTATTTTTTTATGACTTCATGTAATGTTGCCTCTGAAGAGGTATCAAGCAAAGTCAGAAAAGACATACAAAACCCTTCATATAAAGACCGTCTCAATCCACGAGGACCGAAAATGTGTGCAATTTGTGAAACATAAGAAAGGGTGCGGCAAAGAGTTCTAATGGAGAAGTGAGGCTTTTGTCCGGCACCATCAACAATTTTATTCTCTGCTGAGAGACGTTTGGCTTCCGCATATAAAGCAGCAATGTCGTTATGGATACCAATTGTAGCGTCAGTCAGACACAGATGGCCGATGTATTTGTCAATAATCTTAAGGAGATCATCAACATCTTCATCTGGAGATGCAACGTACAGCTCTGTAAATCGAGATCTCAGACTTGCAGGTAAATTTCTTTTACCAACATCTGTGGCGGGATTCATACAGGCAAAAATGCGGAAATCAGGATGGGCCTGGATGGTTTCTGCATCTCCTTTTTCACATAAAAGCAGAGTTCTTTTTGTATTATCGAGCAAGTCTGAGATGGCATCAAGTGTATCAGGAGTTGCCAAATTAATTTCATCCAAAAGAATCCACTGTCCTTGTCGAACAGCTTCAACAATGGCTCCCTCAACAAACTTGAAGACGAAACTGGAACTGAGCTGTTTGGCTTGAATTTCGAATGCATCCAGTTTCTCGGCAAAATTGTTCCATTGAGTCAAAAGACTCTTGGTTTCGACACTTGTTTTTCGTCGCTTCCCTCCAGTATCCGAGGTAAGTTTGTTTAGGCTCATTTTGATGGCTTCTCTCCAAAGTCTCACAACGTTTCGCCAGTGACCAATGTTGAATGCTTTTGACAGTAACTGGGAAAATTGAACGTTCTTTTTGGCGGAGAATGTTTCATTAAAAAGGTCTCGAAATTCATCCATTAATGGGATAGCCACCATTTTTGCGTCAACAGGCTTATAACCACCCAAAAGGTCGCCAACTTCAGTCTGTTGAGAAACATTAATGGCAACTAGTTTTTTGTGCAGGATTTCAGCGACATTCTGGACCACTGTTGTTTTACCAGTTCCTGTTTCTCCAACCAGCAATAAAGGTTCTGTCATACTGATTCCTACAGATATTTGCTCCATTAGTTTAGCCGCATGGTTAGTAGTTGCAAACTGAGATTTCTTTTTGTGAGACGGGTGTTGTTTGGCAGATACTTCAGTTTTAGAAAGAATGGCCCTGCCAATAGTGAGAGCCTTTGGTGAGTTTTCATAGTGCGGTTGTCGGTTCAACACAGCCTGGATTCGTGGTTGAGACATGTCCAAACAGGACCCAATTACATCAGCACTGAGTTGACGAGCCTTTGAAGAAGGTAAGAAACTTGAGAAGCAATCCAAAGCTTCTAAGAAAATGAAATCATAAAATTCAACAGGAAGGGAATCAACTCCATTTTTTCTGTGAAGCTGCAATAAAGAGTCTACTCGACGACATAACTTGATCAAATCACTCAATGAGATTTCACGTGAGACCGATGAGTTGGTGAGAGTAACAAAAGAGCTCTGTGAGTAGAGTTCTTTGACAGATTGAAAAATGTTGATGAATTGACTGACGAACTTGGAAATCTGAGGAAATCTGGCACAAAGCAAATCGTGGACTTCATTATTTGGAAGCTCCACAAGCTCAATTTGATTCCACAGTCGAATACCAATAAGGTCTGAAGAAGGGTTTCGAGTGGTTCCGAGGATTCTAAAATCACGGTGAGCTTGGATTGTCTCATTACGAGAAGGGATGACCAGCTCTCGCTTTTCCAAAAGCGACAGTAAAACACTGACCACATCAGTAGGCGCCTTGTCGATATCCTCAACTAAAATCCATTTTCCTTCATTTACTGCTTGAGTAAGAACACCTGAACGCCATTCGAATGATCCAGGGGTTTGCCCTGTGGAGTATGTTCCTACCAGTAACTTTGAATCTGTTTGTTCTCCAAGGTGAATTCTGACCATGCTGTCCAACTGGCCAAGACTTGCAGCAACCTCATTTACATAAAACGTTTTTCCACAACCAGCTGGCCCTGAAAGTAGAATGGGAGCGTTGACAGTAAGAGCCTTGCCAATTTCACACATGAGATCGTGGGATGTAGGGGTATTGACATAAGTTGTGGAGTGAATCGAAGGGCCGCCCAACCTTGGCACTAAAGACTCCCCGATTACGATATTTAGCGGGTGAAGATCTGAGATTCTATAATTGACATTCACAAGGTTAAATGGTTCGGGTTTGGCATTGATTCTCTCTGCCTCAAGATACTTGAGACTTGGGTCTTCCTTGGCGATCTCAAGAGTCAGGTAAAACAGTTGCTGGGCAAGATATGGAGGATTTTCCAACGAGGCCGAGCAATCCTGCTGTAAAAAGCCAGCCAGAATATGTTGATCCACAAATAATGCATAGGTGGAATGATTGTATGAGAGTAGTCGATAAAATGCAAGCAAGATCTGGCATTGAACTTGAGGGTCAAGAGGACCATTAAGCATATTGAAAAATCCTCCTCTGGTAATAAAATGCTCACAAAGGGTATCTATTCCTCGAATTCGAGAAATTGAGCAGGCTAAAAGGGCCAAAATGTCGATGCTAGTTCGTGTATTTTCATTGGTGATCCATCTGGCAACTAAGTCTGGGGCTAATTGGGGACATGAGACTAACAGATCTTCAGACTGAAGTTCTGCTAGCTCGTCCAGAGAAAGGTTCGCATACCTTTCAGGCACCTGAAATGTGATTTCTGTGGTTAGTGTCTGGTTGAAGACTATTCTGTTAGAGCCTCTTCTTGGTGGAGTAGCTGAACTGTTTCAAAAATCTAACAAATCTAACAAAAATATCGCTCAAACTCACCTTCCTTGGCATTCATTTCGGACACTAAATTCTTGAAATGGCAACAGGAATCAATCAAAATCTATCTTTTCAAGTTAGTTGAAATTTAATGATCTTGACTTGAAAAAAAAAATTAAATTTAAAAAAAATACTGTGTTAATGTCGGTTAAGGTTTAAAATGTTGAACTTTAATCGAATAATTGAAACTTTGTTTTTTTTTAATCAATATATCAATATATCAATATAGAGTAGATTCCAATTCAGGTGCAAAACATTGGTTGATAGTATAGCTGTAGTAGTAGTCCAAACCACAGATAGACAATAAATTCACGTCAATATCGCCAGATAAGTCTCTTGCTACCTGATTTCAAGATGGGTTGAAGGTATGAAGAGTGAATTTATGAAGAGAGAAGGCATTGTTAAATAATCAGTGACCAGCATCGCACTCATTAGTAACCAGTATCGAGCTCAACATTGACCTTAGTCAGTCATTGGGCTCAGGTGTGCTCCTCAATGGCTAAAAAGTACTTGCATTAATCAGTACTCGCATTAGTACTCGCTATAGCTCAGTACTAGCAATCAGACCCAAACAATCTTTATTTGTCAAAATCTTCAACAACCTTTCTTATTTCAGCCTCGAAACCTGCGCTAGAAATGCTCGTCTCAGACTCATTGTAAAAGGGATTGCACTTGTATGCAACAAGTCGTTTATGCAAGGCCAGAAACAAATCGTCAACATTGCCTGTGCTTCTGGGGTCAATTCCTACTATGATTTTATTTCCAGTGTTGGTAATTGAGCCATACACAGCCAGCTGCTGTACAAACAGCAAAAACGGAACAGACGCTTCTCTGACAGCAGAGCCCGACTGAGCTGTCAAGTAATCCAGAGCCATGTATGGCATAGTTGAACATGAGTCTGTCAACGATTCCTTGGTGTCGCTGTCTCTTGGAAACACATTAAAAAATAATGGACTGTTCTTATGTTAGACACTCTTTCCATTCTCTGTTTAATCAGATCATAACTCACTCACCTCAGGGCTCACTATCGAAACAAATTTGATAATCATTTCCAAAAGTGACAAACTTTGTCGAATTTAATATTCGAGGGTGAAATTTCAGTCGATTTCGAGTGAATTTCCAAAGTTGAAATTCTGGGTGGAACAACGAATGTGGCATGTTTTCCATAAAACAGTCTGTTTTCTCCACAAGGCTGTGTCCGTCTCTCAAACTAGGAACCACTTGCATTTTATTGAACTGCCCTTTTCTTCATGATGATGAAGAAAGCATTGTTCCATCAAAGAGGAGGAAGCTGAGCTCAGGCAAACCTGGGATAGATTGCAACGACCGTCATACTGAATTAGGGGAAAATATTGCGGAGTTAGACGGCCCAGTGACCGAAACAGTCAAAGATTTCAATTCCGAGACGCTTGGATCAAACACTGCCAAAAACAAAAATGGGACTGATACGAAGGAATTGCCAACCACAAAAGAGGAGGTGGATAAAGTACAATTAAAATCTGCTAGCCAAAGTGGAAAATCAGTCTCAGTGGCCAGCTCGAATCAGAAACCTGTTTCGTTGGCCCCAAGTCAGAAATCTGATTCATTGACCAGTTCAGGTCAGAAAACAGTTGATTCTGCCAGCTCAGGTCAGAAGCCTTCTTCATCAGCTAACGGCATAATATCTAAAACATCTTCTGGTTTCTTGCAAAAGCTCACTCAAGGGAAAAGCCTAAGCGGCACTCAAAATGTTTCTAGATCTAGCTCACCTTCAAATACCCCCAGCCAGTCATCGCAGATTTTATATCCTCAGCACGTCATGCCTCAGCCCGCACCTTTACCAAAGCGGCAGACATATTTGAAGGCTATTCATCAAGCATTTACCAAGGCTGGAACCAATGAAGCAATAGCATTGGCTGTGCGAGAAGAACTGCAGGTAGCCACTGAAGCTAATGGCTCGGACTTTGTTTACTCTAACAACATCAAGAAACTAGTGTATTCCATCAAAACTGGAAAATGGGTAGATTCTGCCATTAAAAAGGTCCAGCAAACCAAGTCTGTTTTTCAATCCAAACCAAAAGAATATATTCAAGCTCTTCAGGAGTATGCTGACAAATCGTCTCCTGTGCTGGGAACAAATGGGTTTGTCATAGAGATTCCAAATCCAGCGAAGGACTCAGTGACGTCATTCCCAGATTTGCAAACCTGTGAGCGCTGCCAAAAAGCATTTTATGTCTCAAAAGTTGAACATTACGGCTCTTGTCGTTATCATTGGGCACGACCCCGTCTAGGAGGAAACGAAAACATGCCTGAACGATTTTATCCATGCTGTAACCAGCCAGTAGGCCACTCTAATGGATGCGAGGAGGCTCCCACCCATGTTTTCAAACTAGTGGATTTTAATGAATTGGCTACTGTAATCCCTTTTCGAGCAACTCCAAAACAAACAAGCAAAAAATTGATCTCCAATGCTGGTGTCGCCATGGATTGTGAAATGTGCTATACTACTCTTGGTTTTGAACTATGTCGAATTACTGCAGTCAACCTACGAGGTAAAACCATTCTAGACAGAACTGTTTATCCGAAAGGGAAGGTTCTTGATTATAATACTCGATTTTCGGGAATTAGTGATATTGAGGAGCCTCTCACTAACGAATTAGGTGAATTGTCGGGGCCACTAAGCTTTGAAGATGCTATATCGCTTTTGTTCAAACTGATCGACGCAAACACGCTACTGATAGGGCACGGACTTGAAAATGATTTAATTGCACTACGTCTTGTACATTTGAGGGTTGTTGACACCTCAATATTATATCCGGAGTTCAATCCTAAGAGAAAATCGGCGCTTAAAGCTCTCGCTCAAAAATATCTTAGGAGAACAATTCAAACTGGAGAACACGATTCTAAGGAAGATTCGTTGGCAGCACTTGATGTGATTAAACATCACCTTGACCAGGCACTTGGTTGAAGAAAAGAGAAATCTCAGCCCCATTCTATTGCTCTCGCTCACAACACAAAAGCTCCAAGTTCTCACAATTTTCAATTTTTTTCACTGAAACTAATTATTCTCATAAATTATTATTCGCAGACTCCCACAATTTTCACCGAGTCTTTCGAATTCACTGTTTGGCAATTCTCTGTTTTGCAATTCTCTGTTTTGCAATTCTCAGTGTCTCAAGCAATTGCCATATTTCAAGCAATTATCACAACCGCCATGATCACAACCGCCATTATCACAACCGCCATTATCACAACCGCCATTATCACAACCGCCATTATCCAAATGTCTTTGGCAAATCTCACAGAATCTATTCTTTCGGTTTCTGCAAATTCACCAACCTCTCCAACAATAATTCAACTCTATCTAGTTTGGTCTCTATCCGACTCATTCTAGAATTCTGTTCATTTTCCATTCGAGCGAGATGATCCAAAACACTTTGTTCGAACTTTTCAGAGGTTCCTGCCTCCTTCCAGCTCACAGACTTAGTTCTACCATCTTCAACTCGTCTTCTCTTGCCAACTTGAAACTCATCTCGAGGATTTATTCGCGATGGCTCTCTGGGCTCTAGCGGAAATCGTTCCCGTCTCAGTTGGGATCTAACGTCATGTTGTGGTTCCTTATCAACCAAATCAATCAATCTGGCAAATCTTTTTTGAACATCCTGTGATCTAGTTTGATCGTCTGATCTATTGTGCTCTACTTTAGTAGGAAAACCGCGCTCATAGTGCTTTTCTTCCCTTGCATTGAGTCTGTCCGATCGGCCAAATTCTGAAAAAATTGACGTTCGATGAGAGTCCCTTGCACTTTGAGTGAGTCTATTTAGTGATATTTCTGTTTTCGGTGTTGCTGGTGGAGCTGCAATCTTTCGGCGCGCAGGTTGCACTGGCGATCTCGACGGGCTTCCGAGAGGTTTGGCAATCCTCGTCGGTGACCCCAGACTTGGAGGCTGTGACAAGTCGGGATACAGGGATCTCGTACTTTTGAAAGGGCTCGTCATGAAGAATAAACAAAAGTGGTTGCCATGGTATTTTGGATAACTTTAATGTGTGCATTGCATATGCAAGATAATCTTTGAGATTTGACTTGACCATAAAACGGTTAGACATATGGCAAACTTACAACAGTTCGTTACATCCGTTTCAATACATGTATAAATTATAGCTTAGAGCTTGGGACCTAGTCTTCCCTCAGCATGCACTCGATCACCTTTTCTTTGCCGTAAGAGTCGACGTAAAATCTTACCAGAGGGGTTTTTGGGAATAGCATCAAGTATCACCACTCCTCCATATAATCTTTTATAAGATGGGACCTGATTATCCATCCATTGTCGGACGGACGCGGGATCAATGTCGTTATGAGGAGGCACAATAAACGCTCGGGCAGATTCACCGTTTTGTTCTGAAGGAACGCCAATCACTGCAACATCATTTACATGAGGGTGAGACAGTAATAAGGCCTCCAGTTCAGCAGGAGCCACCTGACGAGAGTTGCTTTTGATCAACTCCTTGGTTCTATCCACAATCATGATTCTCCCCTTTGTATCAATAACAGCCACATCTCCTGTTCGGAGCCAAGGTCCCTTTTGCGTTATAAGCAATTGACTGGGATCTTCAGTTGTAGGCTCCAAGGATTCTCTGGATGAGGTGGGATTTTTGTGGTATCCATCCATAATCTGAGGACCCCGCACCCAAAGTTCTCCAGAGGGAATGTTTTCACCTCTTCTTACGGCTTCTCCAATGTTTTTTGTATCTTTGACATCAACTGCTGGCTGGTCTTCTCCCATTTCATTGACAATTCGTGCTTCAGTATTGGGTATTAATGTTCCGCAAGTCATGACATCTACATCTGGAGACAATGGATCAATCATAGCCACAATAGGGGAAGACTCTGTAAGCCCGTAAGCTTGGTGAATTACCAATTTTTCTTTGGATGGTAAGATACCTTCGACATTTCCAGTAAATCGTTTCTTGACCTGATCCACCACATTTCCTCCCAATGGAGCAGCGCCGGACATGATGGAACGGACACTTTCCCGAATCGAAGGGATGTATTCTTCGACTAAAGGGGATTTGGCAAGCTGCACTATAATAGGCGGTACCAGAACCCAAGAGGAGACTTTAAATCGTCGCTGGGCCTCTAACAATGCTTTTAAATCAAATTTGGAGTGGTGGATTCCAAGTGATCCACAGTATGGCAACACTGAATTGAACATTGTCAATCCGTAAATGTGTGTGGTGGGAATCACTGCTGAACTGATTACATTGTTAGTAAAGTTGGGAGCAGCTCTGATAATCTGAATGGCATTGGAGCAGACATTGAAGTGGGTCAATCGAACGGCCTTGGGTAAACCACCAGAAGTTCCGCTTGACATGCCCAAGTATGCGATTTTCTCCAAGCATTGATCTTTAGAAAGGTGGACTACAGGTGTTTCGAGATCTTTAGACTCAAGAGCTTCTTTGACTAGATCTTCCAAGTCAATCACCTCTACTTTTCGACCAGAAATGCGAGCAGCTTCAATTGCTGTAGGAACTTTTGCCTTAGCTGCCAAAATGACAACTGCGTCGGTAGTGGTGATTTGGTGACTAATGTCTTTAGCATCATAAGATGTCGAGGCAGGAGAAATGGTTGCTCCTAAATCATGAAGAGCCAGATGGTAAGGCAATGAGAAATGGGAGTTGGGAGTATAGAAAAGCACCACATCCCCCAAACTTGAGTCTCCATTTGAAGGAAGCGAGTCAGTTCCAACTCGATATTTATGATACAAGACTGATCTGATTTTTCCAGCCAATTTCCAAACTTCCTGCCAACTGAGACTTTCCTCACTATCATAATTAATTACAATTGGGCTTGTGTCATTTCGATGGGGAGATGTTCTCATAAAATCTGGCCAGGAACCAAAATGAAGATTCGCAAGTTCAACATCTCCTAAAGGAGCTTTGTGGATTATTGACTGTGCCATTTCTATGTACTTTACTTATGGGACCTGCATGGTTTTATATCTACCGGAAGGTATCCGACGAAAATGACTCTGATGCAAATCACGTCAACCCAAATGCAGATGACGAGAAGGTGGGCGAACAATTCTATGTGAGATTTGATAAGAATCGGATTTTTCAAATAAATGGGTCTCAATTACTGCTATTAAGATCCAATTGATTTGGAAGCTTTTATGGTATATTATAGATGAGTTTGGTGATTTCTATTAGTGTGGCTTGATCCTAAATCGGCTGAACATCTCACTGTCTCATGTTTGAGCTGCATGAATCAAGTGTGAGTAATAGCACGTGATTGACTCAGGTTCAGATTATTGAGAATTTCAGTTGGATGAGAACTCTAAGGAGTGCGTGTATATGAGTGCGTGTGTATATGAGTTGAGGAACGCGAAAGATTCTACATCACACACAATTAAAAACATCTTTTTAGGAATCTTTCTTTTTCCTGGAAATTAGCACCTTCAACCAGCAGAATTATTTTCCACAATTACATTTACCACAATTACATTTTCCACAATTACATTTAACAGAATTAAATTATTTAAAATCACATTGATTTTCACCAGTCTTTAGTCATAAGCTGTCAACAGTTGCCCTAGCCCTCCTATGGTAAAAAAAAAACTTGCTTGTAGATAATACTTATCTTTTACAATTGAGTAAGTGAAAAAAATATTTTGATTTGGAGGATGATACAATTATGCAATTCCAACGCTTACCTTTGAAATTCTAGTGAAACGAACTTGCTTTCTGATTAAATTTGACATAATTTTCGTGTTTTATTTCTAGTCTAACATAGGTTTTTTCATATACTGTGAAAATATTTAATTGATTTTGTTTGAATAACTTTTCTGTACTCTTTGGTTAGTTGCCCTTTCCCACTCTTATATTTTCCAAATTGTCTTTACTACGGCTACTGATATTGGCCATGTCTTGCGGGGTAAACTTGTAAACTTATAAACTCAACCTAACCTTGGTATGATTAGAACCCTCAAACGACACTTTTCAACCACCAAAATCTCGAAAATGCCTCTTTTCTTCGTAGAGATCCCCGACAACGCTAACGTTCTTGAACTAAGAACCAAAATCCGGCCCATTCACTTGGCCAATATCAAAAATAGCGAGGACAATTCAATTTTGTTTGGCGGAGGATACGGCGATGCTGTTCCCAAAGAGGGTGAAGCCCCCGATGTTAAGGGCTCCATTGCCCTCTGCGAAGCAGAGTCTGCAGAGGCCATTAAGGAAAAGTTCAAGAGTGACATTTACACTACCGAGGGAGTTTGGGATTTGGAAAAAATCAAGATCCGACCTGTGAGTAGAATCCAACAATAAGTTTAGGAGTGGTATTAACCTAGGTATTCATTGCACCCCAGTTTCTTGAGAAACTCAAATAAATGTGCATCAGAGGCGTCACTGAATTGTCAGAAGCATCATCTGAATTATCAGAAAGTGCCAATGAGCTCTTCACGGCGACTTGTCACTGAACTTCTCAATGGCAGACCATCCCGTCCCGTTCAAGACAATTAGAGTTTTTTTAGAAATATTTACCTACCCTTTTTTTTGGAAATTTATAGTTAAGGTTTAACCTACCTAAATAAATAATTTTTCAAGTCGATTTTTCACCTCTCCTTACAACTCTCACTAGTTGCCTAAAAGTAAGTGATTTGCACAAACATATCAAGGATTAAGGTGATGAGACCAATTGTTGCTGGACGGTTACATGACAGCACATATTTATAATAGACTACAACGGTATCTGATTTTCTTGAACAGTTGAAAAAACTTTGGATTTGAAACATTTTTCTAACAATAGGCAATGCTGGGTCCATGAAGTACAAAAAGCCCAATTTCAACTCACTATATAGGTATCCTCTACCGTACGTTGTTGATGTCACTCCCCCAGTTCTTCACAATCCCGTGTCGATCGCTTATTTTCTTTATCAATGGTTTATTGCCAAACCAGTTCAGCCTTGTTACCATGCTGAGTTAGAAGATGGAGTGATCAAAGCGAAAGGATCCAGTATCGAATTATTGTGGTCCCATGGCTTTTTTGGGAAGGGAATTCTGTCTCGTTCTGAGCCAAGTTGGTTTATTCGGGCCAAGAGAAGATTGGGGTTCGAGGTTGAAGAAGGGGTTTTTGCTCCTGAAGAAGTGACTCAATTCCGTCGGGAACAACGGCAGTTGTTCAAGAATGAGCGAGCTCAGGCTGAAGCTCAGGAGCTAAAGCGACGGCAAGCTGTTGACCGAGGTGATGAACCTGTTGCTGCTCTTGAGGACGAGGGACCTTCTCGACCATCAGACAAATTCGACGCTGATGAATTCTTGCGGTCTCAATTCGGAGAACCCCGAGAGGAGGACAATGAGGTGATTGATGAACATGGGAATTTGGTCAACATTGAGTATCTCGAGCTGATGCCTGTTGAAGCATTCTTTTTGCAAGTGAGCTTTGGCATGCTAATCACTGAAAAGGGCAAGGCACTAGACATTGATCAGTCCTTGCAACGATTCACAGACCAAAATCCCAAGTTCCTCTCAATGTATGCCGTATATCATCACTACAGATCGTTGGGATGGTGTGTGCGATCTGGAATCAAATTTGGATGCGATTTTATTTTGTATAAAAAAGGTCCTCCATTTACACATGCTGAATTTTGCATCAAGATATTCAACACCAATGAAGCTCCCAAAGATTTCTGGTGGCAAGCCAATCTTTGTCGAGTCATTGGAGCAGTTAAAAAAACAGCTGTCTTTTGTTACATTAGCACTCCAGACCAACTGCCAACTGCTCACAACCTGCAATTGATCAAAGCCTATCTGAAGCAATGCTCCATTCGAGAGGTTGTTTATCGACGATGGGTGCCATCCCGAACCCGAGATTAACCGAAATCTTTATTTATTATTTTTTTTATATATATTAAGCTCTTGCTCTTTCGACAACTTTGGCAATATTTTACAGCTCGCCCAAGTAAGCCTTTGTAATCCAAGCACAATCGCGCTGTCCTCCATCCTTGGTATTGGCGTCCTCGCCGTCATAGCCATCTCCAGGTTTGGAAATACAAATGTAGCCACTATTGTCGGGGTAAATGCACTTTAGTTCTGAGAGAAAGAGACAGGGGCAGTTCAATGAAGTGTTCACACATGCAAGAGTGTCAGGACAAACGTAACCCTGGCAAGCAACTGTTGTTAGATCGAAACTAGTATAATGAAAAATGTTTCTTAACTCACCTTTGTGATATTCTTGAGAATGCCACGACTCCTCAACATGATACTGGGGCTTGATGATCTTCATAAACTCATCGAAAATCCCTTGCGAATAGCCGAGGGTTGCGAAAAGAACCAAGGCGGCTAACGTCGACAGAATACGCATGGTGGATTTACAATGTTGGTGCTGCTGGCATATTTCAACTGTGTTTCACGTGATTTAATCACGTGAGTGTATCACGTGTTTTTTGATTATGGGTATTAACAAACAAACCAGTATATATTGAATTGATGGACCTCAAAATTAATTTACATTTACACCTGCCCAATTCGGTCATCACCGTGATGCTGCCTTGCCTAATTGAACCCACTCTAGTGCTGTCTCAGATATTTTAGATTGCAGTGGTCACTTCCAGTCTGTAGTTCATACGATTAATAAATACACTTAGCGGCAGTGGTAAGAGAAGCCCAGCGAATGCCGAGAGGCGGGCCAATCGAGAAGAAGTCGATAGGACCCAAACATAAAAACCCACGGTGAAACTGATGGATTTAGAGAAACCGGGGACAAACCAAATAGAAGCTATAGAAAGGGTGGTCGCTTCGGAAGCCTAAGGCAGGAGCAAGACCACGTTAATTTAAAAGAATTAATTCATTTCTTTTTAGAGCTTCCAAAGCCTCCAAAGGTGCGGAATTGGGGTTCTATTTTCCTCCAACACTTATCAAATTCGGTCCAGTCAGGGAAAAAAGGGGTTATGCGGGAGGGCAACAGTTCAGGGAAGTTTGTCTTAATGCATTTGAGGAGCTCAACATAAAACAGTCTATATCCCTTACCCGAAAAGTGCAGCCCATCACTTAATAAGTGCTTGATTGATGGACCTGTGTGACCAATTTCATCCGGGAGAGTGGCTCCAGGTTCTTCAACCCAGCCTACACTAGAGGTAAACACATCCCACAGATTTATAACTGGCACCCCATTCTGAACTGAAATTTCATCACAAGCACGAGCATACTCCCTTTGACGTGAAGTCGATCTAGGATTGTCTCCAGGTTGGTCTTTGTACATTTCTGCTCGAGTGATCTCATCGTGAGGACCAGGTCCCACCAAAATAACCTTGATATCACTATTCCAGGCCTTCTGTATGATATCTTTGATATTTTCTTGATATTTCTCAATTGGAATACCCTGTCGGTTTGATGCACAATCATTTGTGCCAAAAAACAATACCATCAATCGGATCTTTCCAGTTTTGACCATTTCGTGCATTAGGACATCGGGAAACAATTTGAGCGCTTGCTCACTATTGTAGCCGGAAAGTCCACGGACTACAATATCGAGTCGTCGAGAATAAAGATTTTGCAATGCTGGTGCCATGGCAAACCCGACCTCCTGATTAAAGGAATATTGAAAAATTGAATCCCCATACAAAAGTATTCTATCCATTTTCTGTTTGATTTTTCTCTGTTTTTTCCCTGTTTGTTTTTTCTCTGTTCGTTTTTTCTCTTTTCGTTTTTCTCCTGAAAATGTTGGAATGAGGTGTTGCTAAAAACTATAAAAATGAAAGGTAATCAAATCAAATCAGTCAAAATGGAGGTGGAAATAACTTAGGACTATTCACATGTTGATGTGGCAAAACAACGTGCAACATTCACTCTTGGCTCGGGAAATCACAGGCAGGCGCATTCTGCAATGGTCAAGCCCAAGTTGGCTTACTCATAATCCAAGGCGGCACACGATCCCTCGGTTTCAAAAGAGTAGCGGCATGTCAACTATTTTCAAATGTACATGCACAACTTTGTTTAATTGAACCTAAAGTTTGGCATAATTGATACTGAAAAGGAAGAACAAAGCTTGAAAATTGGAATCTCTAAAAAAAGAAACAGTTGCTGTTTGATCCAGTTATTCTTTGAACCGGTTATTCAAGTCAGATTTTTTGTCATTTTCACCAGTTTCTGATGTTTTCTGACCAACAAAGTAAGTGATCAACCAAATCAAACGAAATCAGAATACTAACACCAGAAATTGGAGCAGCTTTCACGGCTGGAGGTGAGTACATGTTTTTATGGGTTGTGATTTGGCGTTTCTGGTGATTCCAAGTGGCTCCAGATATGTTGGAGCGTTCATGATGTGTTTCACCGTGTCTTGGTGTCTTGGTGTTTGTGTTGTTTCCATCACCTTGTTTGAAAGCAAAGTCGCTCTGTTTGGGTGCCCAGTGTTGTAAGCCGTCCTAAAATGTCAAGTCACAACACTTGATTTGCTGGATTTGCTTGATTTGCTGGATTATCTTAGTTGCTTCCTCGTATTCCTGCTAACAAAGGTTTCTTCTTTTTCTTCATTGGAGTAATGACCCTCTTTGACTCAGCATTACTGGCCTTTGGTAACCTACTGTTCCTCATTGGAGTCACATTACTCATGGGACCCAAGAAAACTACAGCATTTTTCGCTCAGCGACAAAAAATTAGAGGAAGCGTCGCCTTTGCTGGAGGAATTGTGTTGATTCTGTTACGTAGACCCTTTATTGGCTTTGCAGTGGAGATTATGGGCATTTTGGCCCTGTTTGGAGATTTTTTCGCAGTTATCGTTACATTCCTTCGATCAATGCCGGTCGTTGGCCCAGTCTTATCACATCCAATCGTGGCACCAGTGATTGACCGAATTGCCGGAGTTCGTATCTTACCTGTCTAAGTGACAAGAGACAAAGACATCAAAATTTACAATAAATACATTGCTTAATAGTTGACACTGATAAGATAATCAGCCAATTGCTCCACAATCTTAGTGGCCTCACCAGGCTGAACCCCCTCAGGGTAATGACCAATCAAAATGGCTTGCTTGGTTCGAACTGCAATAATGCCAGTTTGTTCGTGCTTTCCGTAGATGGATCGATCATCAGCTCGAAGCAAAAAGTATTTCTGGCCCTGAACGTGGAGACCAGATGCCTGGAGAGGAGTGGGATCGTCAAACCCTTTTGCTAGCTCACCAATCTCGGCAGCAGAAACAGAAAAACCACTGGTAGTGGCCCAGGTGGAATCACCGGCTCTGGAGAAAATTGAGGCCTGGTCGATCTTGCCAGATCCAACGAGATTGTCTACATAAGCTGGACGTTAGAATTCGGCCATTGAATGGGTGTTTTCAAGCTTTGAACCTACCTTGCCAAGACATGTTGAGGTGTGAAAGTGTATGGTAATGGGAGGTGGATTTTTATGTTGACATGAAGGGTTTAATGTGGGTTAGGGTTGTGTTGATGGGGATACAGACACACCACCATACATGTGTACGGAAAACATGATTCAGGTACTGGTTTGCTGGTTTTCTTTTCGACCTGACAGCTGATGTCACTGGCAGAGTATTTAAAATGGGTGTGAAAGGATTTGCACTTTTATTGCTTGTTAATTGGGATAGGTTAACATTCATCATTCCCCTTTGCAAAGTTTGAGCTTAAGACCATAGGATTTGACTTGCATTCTGGTGACAAAAAATCACATTCCAATTATGTCCATTGTGCCCAAAGTGTGTGGGTCAAGCTAGAAATGTCATGAAAATGTCATGAAAATGTCATGAAAAATGTCTCAAAAACTCATATAACGTGACTATTTAGTCTTATCAACAAAAGGTTACATCACACCATACATGTCAAAGTTAGACCTCACAAATGCCCTTGACATGTCATCCAGCATGTTATAAAAGGATCAACATCAGAGCAAAATCAGAGCAAAATCAGAGCAAAGTCAGAGAAAAATCGATCCAAAATCTTTACAAAACCATAGTTAAACTACCGCTATAACATCAGGTGCTTCACCTGTACTCTCAAGTCAGAACATGACTTTCAATGAAACTAGAAATACCAATTAATGTAAATGTAAACTCAATCAAAAAATATAATAACTTTGATTTTTATTTCAATGGCTAAAGGAAGAGGTATCAAAGAAGTCAAATCAGTGAAAGGGGAGTCGTCAGCTAGATTAAAAAAGAAGATCCGTGACACCGAGCGGCTTCTTCGACGTCCAAATCTCGATGAATCTCGAAAAAGCGAAATTGAGCGAGCTTTGAGTGCTTTGAAGAGTGACCTGGAGAAAGTTCAAAAATCACAGCGATCTAAGCAAATCGCCAAAAAGTACCACATGGTTCGGTTCTTTGAACGAAAAAAATCCCTTAGAAAACTCAAGCAAGCACAGAAGCTACTGGCAGTTGCCGATTCCAGATCTAAACGGAAAGGAGCTGAAAAACTCATCAAAGATTATAAGCTACATTTGGCTTATACTATTCATTTTCCTCATGATAAGAAGTATGTGTCGCTTTTCCCTCAGGAAAACCAGGAGGAAGAATATTCTTCAAACATTAGACAGGAGTATCTGGCTAAATTTGCAGATGATATCAAGCAGGGTCGGATAGTTGTTGATGAAAGTGATATTTCAATGGATCCGGAGGTAGCTGATGAACTAAGTGAGAATTGAGAGTTGGGAGTTGAGAACTGGGAGCTGGTTGGGTAGCGAATTTGTTTGCATTTTCAAAAATAATTAAGACTATTAAAAATAATACATCTATCACGACAATTAGGAACGTATTTTAAAACCTTTTCAATCATCATCCTCATCGTCACTGTCAATAATTCGTCGTTTTTTGACTGCTGGTTCCTGTTTTTCCTTGGCTTTTCCAGCATCCCCTTGATCTTTCTCATCGCCCTGATCGTCTTGATCTTCATCACCGTCGTCATCTTCATCTTGCTCCTCCAGCTCCTCTTTTCCAGCCTCTTCATCAAAGTCCTCATCGTCTTCTTCATCCTCATCATCATCATCCAATTGTCGATCCCGATAAATCTTTGCACCATCAGATTTGAGCCGTTGTAACCGGGCAGCACGTTCATCTTCAGAGTCCTCATCATCCACCACAAAATCATCCTCCAGATAATTATTGCCATATTGCGTAGCTTGTGAAGGAGCTTCATCTATTGATTTTCCAAACTCCTCTTCTGCCTGTCGTCGCTTAGCTTCCAGCTTTCGCCTTGCCTTTAAAGTCAGCTCTTCAGCCTTTTCAGCTTCACGTTGAGCTTGCTCAGGATCAACAGTAGTTGCCCACTGTGATACTTGCTCGCTCTTTGCTTGTTTGCGGGCTAGATACTCAGCAAGCCTCTTATGGGATTGAGATTTCGTAGAAGTGGGAACAAAACTTATGGTCTGACCTACAACGGAAACAGTTTGTAGCACTTCTTGTTCGGGGTGAGACATTGCAATAGAAGTATCATTGATTTGTTTCTGTTGAATGTCAAATATTTCGCTTCCAAGCTGTAAAGACAATGATCCATCGCTCCACCGAACAACCCGAGCATTGCTTTCTCGAGTGACATTTCCAGACGAGTCTCTTCCATATTTCCATCGAATGGTGTTTTCAGCCCAAGTTTTCATCAAAAGCCGCTCTTCCGTAGACGAGTCCTCAACTTTTTGTAAAAATGCCGTTGAATCAAAAGGCTGAGGCTCAAATGATAAAAAGGCCGGCACTCGAGCCAACATAGATTTGCTTGACGGCTTGTGAGACGGTAAGTACCGTGGAAGTGCAATCTCCATTTCATGTTGTTCAATCTCCTCAAACTCATCGTCATCCTCTCCTTCAGCCATTTGATCGGCAGTTGAAACTGTGGGTTCATTCTCATCATCATCTCCAAATAGATCTTCATTGTTTTCATCGTCCTCTGGTACCACTCCTGTGTCTACATCATCTGAAAGCTCTGAATCATCTTGTCCATTTGTCTGTTCGCCTGATTCGCCTGGAACGGTCTCTTCAGTCCTCGAGACGTCGGCCATTTCAGCGTCAGATCCAACTCCCGATTGTGTAGCGTCCCCTTCCTCATCATCCGAGTCAGCAATGACACGCCTAGTCTTTTTTTCCATTTGTCAACTGTTGAAATGTCGAGGCCAACTAAAGTTGAATGTGTGTTGTATTATTAGAGTATTTAATAGTAAATGGCTATTAGGCTATGAGTATGGCTAAGAGGCTATGAGTATGGTCAAGAAGCTAAGAATATGGTAGAGACATGGAATTATTCCAAATCAAGTCGTAGAACCTCCAAGTCATATGAGATGTCAAGAGCATCATTAATGCACAAGACTACAAGATCTCGGTCTCGATACGCAGTTGGAATGGGTAAATCTGCTTTCATTGAACCTCCAGCTGGAGACACTCGTTGAAGACCCAACAGCTCATCTCCCCAAACCAGAATGACGAACCAAGACTCTTTTTGAACCTTGTGGAACCGAGGACAATACATTTTAAAGTCCGACGTCAATGGAGGGTTACAATGATGCAAACTCACAATGACTCGATCCTCTAACCGGCTGGTTACGACATCGCAAACAGGTAAATGTCTGGAAATTCGTAAAAATTCTGTCATATTTCGGGTTCCAAGTTTCTTGCCAAGTTGTCTCAATTCATGGTCCTTCACTCGCCCCACTTCATCCAGGTTCAAGCTGCCATGCTTGGCCTTTAGAGCTTCGTTCTCCAATGGTCTAAGTCCAGGAAGCAGCGAGACTGGGCTTGTTTCGGGCCACGCCCCTTGCTTTATACATTGCATACATTGGATGCAATGTTTGAGAGTTTGCAAGTATCCCAATTGAGCAACTACATCCACAGTTGCTTGCAAAATACGCAGGGTCTGATCCAAAACAGAAATTGTATCTTGAATATAGTCAGTGATTGGAAGCTGCACTCGCGACATGAAAGCCTGAAGTAGCAAAAAGACCTTGACGTGTGGATCCCACATTACCAGTCCCATGCTTTCACCAGAATAAACCATTTCCTTGGAAAGCTCAATATTGACCAAATCTTCATTGTGCCGAACAGGAAGTAGATCATATTCAGTGGCTCGCGACACCCACGAAAGCACATCTCGGAATGTGGACTCTTTAGATGCATCCTCAATCACATTTCGGACAGTGAGATGTGAAAGATAATAATAGGACGATATTTTCAGGAACTGTGTAGGCTCGAGTGTGCCATCAGCCTTGATTTCCAAACAAGTTGAGTCAGACAAAGACTCTAATGAGTCGTCAATAAGACTAGACAAGTATCGAGAAATTGATTCCAAGTTTTTGTCTTCGATTCCATAATAAGTAGGGTTTGAATAAACTCGCCGATACAAAAATGTCCATGATAAGAATTCCATAGCATCTTGAGTAGTCTTAATAGACCCACTCACAATCTCAGCACCCAAGTGGTCTTCCAGATTCTTATGGAGCTGAGATTCCACAGGAAAACCAACGTTTAAGAAGTTTTTGTAAAACGACTTCTTCGATTCTTTTGTGTATACCATTGCAATACCATTAGTGTCAAAGCCTGGTCTTCCAGCTCTTCCCATCATCTGTAAGATGTCTGTTAAATCCATGTCACGATATGCTTCAATCTTGGCATCGTAGAATTGTGTTCCCTTGATGACAACCAAATGAGCAGGTAAGTTGACTCCCCAGGCCAAAGTAGATGTCGCAATCAGAATCTGGATCCTGTTGGTAGCAAACAGTTCATGTGAAATCTTTCTATCGGACTCAACTAAACCAGCATGATGTAATCCAATACCAAACTGAAGAGAGAGCTTCAGAGTTTCATCTTTGACACTCAACAAAAGAGCTTGAAGCTCATCCTCCTCCATTTTTAAAAACCTTCTAGGATTTTCCTCGAGTCCACAAAAGTGGATTAAATCCAGGGACGTTAGTCTGGTTTGACGACGAGAAGCTACAAAAATCAAAACCGGCTTTTCAGGAGAATGCGATTTGATGGCCATAAACGCTGGTTTGTTCATACTTTTCATAAGAGGGCAGAAGCCAACAATGTCGGGAAAGCCATCAATGTACATTTTCAAAGGGACAGGCCGAACAGCCGATGGGAAATTGAATAGCCCCTCATCAACACCCAACCAAGAGGCCATATCAGTTGTATTACTGACAGAGGTTGACAGTCCAAGCAAGCGAACCTTTCTTCCAGTTTGTCCAGCAATATAATTCATTCGAGAGACAATCATTTCCAAAATTGGACCACGATCAGAGGCCAGTAAATGAATTTCATCCATAATAACCAGTGAGATAGATTGGACAAACTTTCTGGTTTTCCAGTTTCGGGAAATACCATCAAATTTCTCAGGTGTCGTGATAATGATGTCTGCCTTTCGTACCTCAGAAGCCTCAGGGTTAGAGTCACCAGTCAATTCAACCAGTCTTTTGTATCTTTTTAATCTTCGACCCCAGTCGTCAACTCGTTCTCTAACCAATGCCTTCATAGGGGCAATGTATACTACCTTGGACCCTGGATTATCTCGAAAGGCTTTCCACATTGCGAGTTCACAAGCCACTGTCTTACCTGATCCAGTAGGCGATCCTAAAAACACATTAGTGTCCATGTGGTACAAGCAGTGGAAAACCATAGATTGCATGGGGTTGAAAAATTGAAATTTGGGACGATAGATACGTTCCACCTCTGGGTTGTGTAATGCCTCAATAGGTAAAGGGCGCAATTTCAACAACTTTGTGTGAATTGTGTTATGAGTCGGCATAATTAGATGCTTGAAAGAAACCATTTCAACAGTCTCAGCATGAGCCCAGTAATCAGAGCTTAAGCGCACAAGAATTTGGGAAGGGACTGGATTTCCAATTGGAATTGTGAATTCGATCTCATGCAAATCGTGGGCTTTCTTCTTCTGCAAAATGAATTTCTCAAAATGAAGAATGTCATGAGATTCTGATGTCTCAACCCAAAGCCAGAAATGCTGAGCTTTTCCATGATATCTTTCATCCCAAGTAAAATCACCCCAAATGTCTATTTTAAGACGCAATACTGAGGTTGTAATGGGGGCAATGTCTACCTCCATTTCAAGTCGGGGAAAACGTTGAATGTAATGATGAAGCTTTCCCGCCTGTCCGTGATTATGGATCAAATCTCCCAACTCCCGGACTGACATTTCTCTTAGCTCCTGCATGTCCGGATTCTTATTATTCAAGACCCGAAGGATATAATCAGGAAGTTCAAACTGATTAAGGGGGTGGGCGAACGGCCAAAGCCTTAGATCAACGGACTTACACATACTCAAAAGTGCTAACGAAATTTGACCCCACCTTCGATTAAGGGCCAACGTGAATAAAGCTCTTGAAATTCTGGCAGCATTTTGAGCCACATATCCAACATCTGCAATGAGCGATGATTCATGAAAAGAATGCCGAGATATGTAGGACTGAAGCAACAGATTGGTTTTGCCTTGAGATGATGTTGCCTCCCCAAAGACTTGACAAGGAACTGAGTCAGATTCAGAGACACTAATGAGCTCCTCCATCTCCTCTTCTCTTGTTCTAATAGAATCAAATTCTCCACTCATTGATAGTAGTGCCAGCACATCAGCTTCTGTAGCTCCAGGCTTCATCATGGTGTTGAAGATTTCAATAGGACCGTGCAACAAGTAAAAATCAGAAGCGACTCGGCCAGAGTCTTTAGCAACAAATGTGCCCACATTTTCATCAAATACAATCATTTGTAACGAATGCAACTTTTGAGCAGCAGTGACAATTAGTTTTCGTCGATGGCCGCCCAAAAGAGGATCCTCTTGAACGTCAGCCCATGTGATACCATAAGCTAATGGGTTCTTTCTCATTCGAACAAATAAATACGTATAGCCAAGCCATTGAACACCTTCATCAACATTGGTGACTGTTCCAAGGGAAATTTCAGCATTAAGATTGTCAATGATTTGATCTTGAAGACGGGATTCAATAGGATGTTGTTCAGTCACTGATGTAACGAAATGACTAAGGCGGTCTTGAGAAGTGAGTAAATAAGCGGTACCAAACTTTTCAAATTGGGGTCGACCTGCTCGACCGAAAATCTGAATAACATCAGATATGCCCATATCAGTGTATCCACCCTTTTTAGCCTCATAGATTTGGGTGCCCTTGATAATAACGACAGCTGCAGGTAAGTTGACACCCCAAGCAAGAGTTGAAGTGCAACAAAGCACTTTGATCATTCCCTCAGAAAACAGCCTTTCCACCAAGTTTCTATCTGACCGCATCAAACCAGCATGGTGGATACCCAAACCTTTGGAAAAGAGTTCTCGGATATCTTTGGATTTTGCTTTAGCGGCATCTTTAGCAAACAAAGTATATCTCTCATCCTCAGAACAATCAAAGAAAGATGTTTCACCACGATTTTGAGCAGCCTGAACAAATTTATAGGCTGTTTTGGCTGTCTCTCGTCTTGAGTGAACGAAGACCATTATCTGGTTTCCGAGTCTTAATTCCTCAATAAGTTTGTCATATGCGATGTCGTCAATATTATTAATTGACTGGAAAGATCCGGCCTTTCCATGTGCCCCAATAAAGTGCTGTTCAAGTGGAACTGGACGGAATGAGGAGTCAAAGAAAAATAAACCAATATCAAGATTCACACGTAAAAACTGCGCGACATCAACGAAATTTGGAAGAGTTGCAGACAGACCAACTATCCGAATCAAAGCTTGGGTGGATTCAACTTGGCGTAGGGTTCGAGCGACTAACGACTCAATCACAGCACCACGATCCTCATGCAGCAAATGAACCTCGTCAATGATAAGAAGCTTGACTTTTGAGACTAGTTCATTATCGCCTGTTGATTTTCTTGTTACTACGTCCCACTTTTCGGGAGTTGTCACAATGATCTGAGTTGCCATGATTTCTGCTTTGGTCAGCTGCATGTCACCAGTCAATTCACGAACAGAGATACCCAACCAGCCTAGTCGAGTTCCCAGCTTTGTAACAATCTCAGCGGCAAGAGCCTTTAATGGTGCGACATAAACAATTTTGAAGTCGTCATATGATACTTGAACAGTTTCTTCACCTGACTCGGAAGTCTCGATGGTGGAGTACTGATTGATGACACTTAAAACAGTAAGCATTGCAACATCAGTCTTTCCAGCTCCGGTTGGTGCACATACCAACATGTTCTCATTGGTGTCATATGCCACAGGATACACCAAAGACTGAATCTGATTCAAACTCTTATAACTTTTGAACGATCCTCGACAAATAATATCTAAAGAAGAAAGTGGGATGAATTTGGACTCGGTCAAAACCGGCCGTTGTTTGGGATAGGGAATAATGATTTCCTCATGGGTGTTTTCCACGATTCTTTCAGACCCTGCAGGGAGACCATACTTTTTTCCGACCGAACTCAAAACGCTCCCTCCATCTCCTGACATGTAGACATTAGGATATTTCCGTTTAGCGTTGGCAGAAGGAGGTGGAGGAAGAGCTTTGGCTTGGGCTCTATTTTCCGCCAGCTGTTGTTGTCTCTCCTCTAAAGACTGTAGTCTATAACCCTCAGGAAAAGTTTCTTGCTCAAGTGCATCCAACAAATTCTCTCTCTTCTGCAAAAGTTCAATGGCAAAATCTATAGCATCATAGCCAACAAGCTCCAATAAATCCATTTGAAGCTCATCTGAGGTTTTTGGTCCCAAAATGAGATCTGTAATAGCCGACTGGAGTTGATCTGGTGTATTCGATAAGTTGTTTTGGGCCACAACTTCCTGGCACTTGATTGCTAGCCAGTCTAGTTCTTGATTCAAGTCCTGAACAGGAGTTGGCTGGAATTCCAGATGATCAATCAAAGGGATTTCTGGAATCAATTTTTGTTCATCAAAGTCATTTAAATCTTCAAACAGATGCTTGTGTGACTTGAAATGGTCCTCAGTGAGGATAAATCTTTTGTAAAGCTCGAGATCAACCATAGTGAGGTTCAATTGAAGGTCCCGAAATGCAATAGACGTTGAATTTAAACCCAACTGGATATGCAAGTATGATCATTGATTTCAATATGGGGATATGTTGTTAGAATAAAATGAAAATGAATAATAAATGGATTTAAACACAACAAAACATTAGAATACGAAATTCGATTCAAGAAAATATATCACCTTAATTCAGCTACTTTCCTACTCTGAAAGAAAATGTAGAGCGACATAGAGGACATGTAGATGATGAGCTGCTCTTAAACCATTTGTAAAGACAGTCTGAATGAAATCTGTTTTTGCAAACTCCACACGTTTTTGATGGCAAAGTCTTGTCTTGATGCAAAATTGAATAGCAAATAGCACACTCTGTAACTCCAGAAAAGTGAAGAGACACATTACGATTGAATAGCTCGAGAGCGTCAACAATCGTGCCGTTTTTATTTGTAACAATTGCCTGTGATGCCAATAGCCATGCTCTCCATTTGTCTTCTCGAACTCCTACTCGACTTCTGTCTTCGACAGTGATGGACGAAAGGGGATAATCATTTGGAATTGAAATTGAAATTTCCAATTGTTGCTCGTCAACAACACAAGTCGCAATGATATCATTGGTGTGTTTATTGAAACGAACCTTCATGTCGTTGTTTGCAAGGGTACTGAGCATTTTCTCAGCATTTTGCATCTCAGACTCAATCAGTTTAGGAGAGAAATGTTTCAAGGTGAACTCCTTTATGGAAAGCGCCAATTGCTTTGGTCGCAAGTCAACATACCATTGCCTTGTAATGGAACCCAAATGGGATAATGCTCGGCTAAAGAGATGAACACTGATTTGAGACAGATCGTATTGTTGAGGAAAGTCCCAATTATTGACATCACAATGAGATTTCAGCATGAGCTCTGATATTTGAGTGAGCATTGTCCTGGTACCTTCGAATCCTCGAAGCTGATCCAAATAGGCTTGTTTGATACCATATGTTACGTTCTCAAGATGCTCAAGAACCAAAATCCATCCTAGTAAGAATCGGCCAGGCTCACTTGCTTCCTGATATCTGCTGGTGATAACTATGAGTTCTTGCGGTAACTCAACAGGCACTTGAGACTTTTCAAGTTGCTGATCGATGGAGAATTGCTCTTGATGAGAGGGCAATAACATCAACGCCATTTTAGTTGCACAGAATTGACTTGAGCTCAGGCCAGTTCTGAGCATGTTGTACAGCTGATCAAGAGTAAAACTTTTTGGGAAATCCTCAAAGATCCTCATTGCTAAATTGCCACCTGTTTGATCAAGAGTCTCTGACAATTTATTAGGTATGAGTGAGTACTCTGTGAGGAACCGTGGGAACGACTCATAAAATACACTCGAATAAATATCTTCCCATAGCTCAGATTGCCGAAGCTCCTCCTTTGAAAATAAAGTATCCAGAAGGCTGTACAGAATGACTGCAAGGCAATCGACCACTTCTGCTAGATCCGACGAGGCTCGATCCACAGTCTCAGAAAGTGATAAACACTGATCAATGAACAAGAAAAGTTCCTCATAATACCTGGTGAGAGAAGCTGGCCGGGAGGCTAAAGTCTGAAAGCGTAAGAAGAACCTACCCATTTCAATCAAAATGGGGAAAAACTCGATGGAATGAGCACCCTCCACACTCTGAGCCCATGAAAAAAATGAATCACACAGCATCATGATTCTTCGCTCAGGGATCTCTGGCCATTTTTGGGAGTGCTCTAGAGCCAAATTCAGGATGACCATCAGCTCAAAAGCATTTTGATCATCATCAATGTTGCTCATCCGAATTGCGCTCAGTTCGGATGCCAGATAATTCAGGGTTTGATCTAATTCTTTTGAATTCGAAGAGGCCAAAATGGTAGAAGCCAAAGCAGCCTCTTTGAACTGCTTCTTTCTAACAAGTTCTCGTACTTGGTTACTTGCAGTGGCTTGATTCTTCTCTAACAAACACACATAAAAAGAAGCTGGCCCACTGATGTCTCCACACAAAGTCAAATCTGGAGAGTTTTCTTCAGCAAATTTTGCAAATCGCTCCATGTCGATTGCCAATGGAAGTTGATTTGCAGTAATATAAAGATTAGCCAAATGCGAGTAAAGGGTAAACTGAGGGTTCGTTTTGACGTCCTCCAAAGAGGAAAAAACAAAGTTGAAAAGGCCTAGGACCTTTTCGATGAGATGGGATGGTGGCTTTTCTCCAGCGAGATCGTCTGATGCAAAAAAATCATCAAAAAACACCATACCCTTAAGAGGGGAAGTTAGTGCCAAATGGGGATCAAGGTCATAACTCAACAAGTCCCACATACTGGAGAGAAATTCACTGCATTCAAAAAGTTGTGGAATAGGACAGCTTTTACATAACTCGCTCATCACTTCCAAGACTCCAGGCATTGTGAAATTATCTTGTCGACAAACCTCAACTAGCGATACCAAAACGTCTTTCTGAATGTCCTGACTTTGAGATTGCAAAGATGAAACAAAAGTGTTGACAAATCCTTCAAACTCAGCATCTTCAAATAATTGAGCTCGATGAGAAATGAGAAATCCTTTGCTGAGATGCTGAAGAAGTTCGGTAGATAAGGTCTGAGCGTTTTGCAAGTATTGGAGCAGCTGGTCTTGATGTAGCTCGAAAAGTCCCTGCACTTGAGCCTCAGTCAGGTTACCTCCAATTATTTCGACAACATCGTTGACCTCGACATTCGAGTTAAGATAAGAAGCAACTGATTCAGTAAAATCAGCTGGCCATTCATTTGATGCCAAGAATTTGACGATTGATGATCGAAGCTTGGGCGATGATTTGGCAAAAGTGATGTAATTTTCAAACAAGGACTGAAGAGCCTCTGGCTCCAACGAGGTGCTTGTTTCTCTTGAAATTTCAAAACAATTTGAGATATTTTCTGGGGTTAATGAAAGAGGACAAGTGACTGCGAAATCCTTGATCTTTTGTTTCAATGAATCGCTCATATGTGATAGGTAAGATGCAAGGTAAACGATCGCATTAATGGCTTGATCTGTGGGTAGGGAAAAAGACATTGAAAAGATGGCCTCCAAAGTGGGAAGCAAATCAGCGCACGGCACCAAAAAGGCAGATAACTGGACAAGTTTGCAAAACTTGTGCGGGGAGTCGACAGTGTTGGCAGCAGCAGCTAATAAAGCCTCAGAAACCTCTTTGGGGCTTGATTCATAACATTCTAGAATTGTTGGTACCAGCTGTTCGAAAGGATGAATTTGGTATCTTCTGAGAATTGTGATTTTATCTAAATTGGCAAATGCCTGGACGAAAAAATCCCACTGTTTCGTTAAAGTGATTGACTTGATTAAACACTTCCATGCAGCTATTGAGCCATCAGATTGAGAGGATTCAAGTAAATTTTGAAGAAAAGTGGGGGTTGCGGGGGCAAGTGAAGATTTCAGTAATTCTCCAAGTAAAGACGGAAGAGCATCCCACGCTTTTGAAATGTTCATAAACTTGGCCACATGAGACTCAAGTGGTTTTTTCGATAAATCCCATATCTCTGGGTTTTCCTGGCATAGCTTGACCAGTAGGTTGGTGTATTGTACATAACACAAGGGATTGCAAGACAACAGTCCTTTGCGGAGAATTGTGTTTGCAAACAACCTGTGCAATTCTGGTTTAGAAACTTTTGATGCCAGCTCTAATACTGATTTGCAGAGCTCTGGATTAGGAGAGGTGACAGAGTTCCAAACTTTTTCCAGTTCGAAAAGTGATGCATAGCCCTCATCAATTTCCTTGGTGGTGAAAGGCAAAAATCTTGTGAGTACCCGAAGCGCACTAGACATGAAGCGGTAATATTTAGCTTCAGATTCTTCTTTTGAAACGAAGCGCTCACTTGAAAGAGTTTTTGCAGTTTCCTGGGTGACAGCTTGGGTCAAGAACCCCACACATTGAAAACGAAAAGTTTTGATGAATTTCACCCTCTTTTCTGGAGTTGGAAAAGCCATATCCAGCGCCTTGAGAGCAGCCTCCACAACCATTCTATCGGGATCAACGGTACCCATGAGCCAGGGCGAAATGGCGTTTTCCAAGTAAGGCACTGATCTGGCGCCAAGTTTGACACAAATCAACCCTTGGCAAATGTGGCTATTTTTTCGCACCATGCTACTAGAGTCAATGGCTAATTTGTGATATAGCTGGATCCATGTATAATAGGTGGTGGAGTCCATGTCTGAATCTGATTCTAGATCTACAATCAGTTCGGCAGTGGCCTTTTCTCTAGTCAAGCTGTCTCGCTTCATCAAACTTTTAAAAAGAACAGTCCGAGCTGGCGGACTAGTAATTGATGGGTCGGGGACTCCGCCAACAGAGGAGAACGAAAAGCCCGAGCTTAATGATCCAAAGGTATTGGAATTGTCATGGCCAAAAGGAGAGCCGAATCCACTTGGTTAGTTGCGCTGTTGAATATGAAGCCGAATGGACTACTCACCTCATTGTGATACTGAAATTTCACTGGATTCTAACTAAAATTTCAGTATTAGATTTGGCAAGACTGAAATTTCACCTTTAAAGCAAATATTAAGATTCCCACAATTCAAGGTTTGATCTTGAAAGAGTGAACAACTTATCTCCAGAGGGGTGGTTGAGGTTTGCGAGAGCTAGTGCAGAGCACCATTTGAGTTGGAGCATTGAGCATCGAGTGCAGTGGATTTGAGAACTAGCAGTTGAGTGATTAGGATCTGAGCACTGAGCACACTGAACAATTGAGAGTACTAAGTTGTCCAGTTGCGGGTACAAGTATACAGAAATTGAGCACTGGATAGCTGGTAATAGCAGAATTGAGCACTACCAAGAGTGTATGAGAAAAGCTGAAACCGACTAAGCGTTACACAACATGACGGGTGAAGATCTAATTGCCCCATTAAGATTTGGTGTGGTTCAGCCGAACCTGTATCGAGGTTCGTACCCCCGACAACAGAATTGTCGTTTCCTAAAAAGACTAAGGCTCAAAACGGTCTTGTCGTTGACCCCTAAACCACTTTCAGAGGACATGGCCCAGTTCTTTCGAGACGAAGGAGTGGAGATGATTCACATTCCAGCAGCAGCAGAGGGAAAAGCATACAGCTCGCTATTTGATAAATCAGCTCAGGACAACAAAGAGGTTAAGAAAAGCAAGAAAAAAATCCGGACTTTGCCTATCAATTACGATGTCGTCAAACAAGTCATTGGACACATGATCGATACCCAAAAACAGCCAATGTTCATTAATTGTTTGAACGGTAACGAGGTTACAAGTTTGGTGGTGGCATGTCTACGTAAACTTTCATTTTGGTCAACAGTGTCCATATCAGCAGAGTATATTTGCTATTCTACACTATCGGCCACAGCGGACAAATTTATTGATGATTTCCAAACGGAAATTGAGATTCCGTCGGATCCAGTGCCTTGGATGTGGAAAGGTCTCTCGAAGGGTGTTGTTAAAAGACACCCCAAGCTCAGAATTGTGGATGCCGAGGACAAAAGACAAGTTAAAGAAGAGGAATAGTCTAATAATCTCTTCCTTGGGCTTGAATAAAGGCAAACCCAAAAATCACTAAGCCTCCCAGTAGACCAGCCAGAACCAGGCCCTGTTTCTTATTGATCAGTATCTTGATTCCTGCCAATGGAATCAGTGTACATGCAGCAACCAACCGCCAATAAATGCTGCCACTCAGAATGAGCACCAAAAGACTGGTGAGCTCCACAGCCCCACAGACAAGAGCCATGGTTTGGCTTTCGAATCTGTGTGGATCATGAGCTCCTGTCAGCCATTGAAAATAAAAATAAGCACAAGCTCCAATGTCGACAATGAGCAGCAGGTGAATGAGCCAATAGATTACGTGAGCAGCGCCTGACATGATCTGAGTAGTGAGATGACGGTGAAATGGCAAAGTAACTTGAATCAGAGTTGAGATCCCTTGTGCTATTTAAGTTCAGCAATGTAAGTCAATTTTTGGAAGCCTAAGCCTTCGAGCAGTTTTTTCCAGCGGCTCCAGCTTTTCAAGTCTCTTCAAGTTATTCATATATTATATAACATTAAATTAGTTTTTGAGTCCCATAGTTTTAAGATAAGCAACACCCTCCTCGTACTCTCGCTGTTTTCGGGCATCGTCCCACTTGAGCTCGGCTCCCATGGTGTCAATGACCTTGGGGAGAGCCTCGAGAGCAGCAGCAGCGTTCAAGAAAGCAAGTCGAGTTCGTCGAGCCAAAAAGTCAACAGCAGTGGTGGCATACTCGTACTTGATAGCATACTTGAGCTCAGCGTCAATAAAGGGATAGGATGTGATGAGTCGCTTTCCCTTGGTCATGGTGGAAGTAGAGACACAAGGGTCCTCGGGGTTGGGTTCCTCGGCAAGAGAAGCAATGGTGAATGCTCGGGTACCATAGTTCTCAGAGAGATGTTGAGCAACCTCAGGGTCAAGGTTGCAGTGCTGCACAAGATCAACATACTGGAGAGGAGTCCATCCCTCACCTCCAACAATTCTGACATCGTCAGTCACGGCCTTGGCGGAGAGAGAAGGCTTGAGCTGGAACTGCTCAATGCAAGTGTCCACGGCCTCCTCAGCCATTTGTCGGTAAGTGGTCCACTTTCCACCAGCAATGGTGACAAGTCCAGAGTCAGAGGTGGTGATAAGATGGTTTCGAACAAGAGATTCAGTGTTCTTGGCATTGGGGTCACGGACCAAAGGTCGGATACCAGACCAGGCAGCCAAAACGTCTTCTCGTCGCACTTCAACTTTTCCTTCAACATAGTGTTTAACTTCGTCGAGGATGAATTGGATATCCTCCTCAGCAGGAATGGGGTCAGCAGTGATCTTGGTGGGGGCATCAGTGGTTCCAGCAAGAGTGTGTCCTTGCCAGGGAAGGAAGAAAATAACTCGGCCATCAGAGGTGGAAGGGTCAAGGAGACCCATATTCTTGGGAGCGTAGTAGCCAGGCAGAATAATATGAACACCAGAAGAAGGAGCAACAATTTCTTTTGTCTTGTTGTCGTCCATCTTTCGGAGAGAGTCAGAGAAAGGTCCAGTAGCGTTGATGACAGACTTGGCTCGGATGGTGATGGGCTCAGCACCAGACTCCAAATCCTTGGCCTTGACACCATTGACCTTTCCATTGGCGTCCTTGGTCAAGTCAGTGACTTCAAAGTGGTTGACAACAGTAGCACCCTTTTCGATAGCAGTTAAACAGAGAGAAACGTTCATTCGAGAATCATTGTGGGATCCATCATAGTAGACAATGGCTCCCTTAAGCTTGTCTTCATTGAGCATGGGGAAAGCATCGAGGGCTTTTCCTCGGGAAAGCATGTAGGAAGATTCCAAGTTCTGTCGACCAGCAAGCAGATCGTAGCACTTGACACCCATCCACATGTAAGGCAACTGCCACCAGGTATAAATAGGAATCATAATGGGAAGAGGGAAGGAAAGATGGGGAGCAATGTCCAAAAAGACCTTTCGCTCATGAAGAGCTTCCTTGACAAGCTCATATTGGTTATAATCCAAATTCCACACGGCCTTTTCCAAATATCGGACACCTCCATGAACCAATTTGGTGGATCGGGAAGATGTTCCGCAAGCAAAATCGTTTCGCTCCAAAAGGGCAACCTTGAGGCCACGGGTGGCAGCGTCCAGAGCAATGCCAGCTCCAGTAGCTCCTCCACCAACAACAACAATGTCGTATTCTTCTTCGCCCAAGTTCTTCACTAAAGAAGATCGTTGAGGAGGCTCTTGGGCAACGACGGGAGTGACAACACTTCGTCTATTGTTTTCAGCCTGAGCTCGGGGCATGAGACTCACGGTGGTGGCGCCGGCCACAGCAAGAGCCGTGGCAGAAAGTAGCGGTTTTCTAAATCGATACATGATCGATTCAATCAAGTCGAGTGGTTCAAGAGGGGTTTAACAGGGAAACAGTCAAGGTATATAACTATGTTTTATGCATATGCATGCGTTTTTTTTTTCTATATTTTTCACTCCCTGGCTTTATCCATTGCACTACGACCTTGGGCTCTATATTTACACCAATTGTTGGAGCGAATGGAATTGTTGGTAAAATATTAGCTGATAGACCAATAGAAAAGCCCAATTACTCTTTTCTTACAGCCTGACTAATGGTATAATAATGAGTCAGAGTTTAACGGTCGGAAAAACTCTCAAAGTTTGAATAGAGCTCGTGGCAATTTTTGCACTTTATTAAATAGACTCGTCTAATTACACAGGGGTAGGAAATCTATAGAAATTCGACAGCTCGACGGCTCGACAGTTGCACAGTCTGGCAGCTGGTATCTCGGTACATGGCATTTTGACACTCCAACTTGTGGTGGTTTCAATTGCTCAACCCTAGACAGGTGGGCACAACGTGTAATGTCTCGTAATCTGTCCAATTAGAAAATGGTTTCATCTCAACGGTTTAACTCATTTAAGCCTCGGTTCAAGAAACTCTAAAGATAGGACAGATTCTTTTACAACTCAGGAACTAGTCCGATTATTTTCGTAGCATTGTGCATACTAGTTGCGCATTTGCATGTGAATTCATGTGAAACTGAAGAGTCTATATGAATCGTCTTGGAAACACTTATGATAAACTAACTAGGAGTGTCCCTCTGATTCAACAAAGATTTTTAAGCTAAATGTGACCAGCACCCCCTCACCAATAAACTCATCAAACAAATTCCAATGGTAAAAAATAAACTGCACTGCAGTGCTCTAGATGGGGCTGAAGTATAGTTTGTGCAGGATTTCTGCAATAAAAGGTTGTTTGTTGGAAAATAACATGATTTTCTTAGAGTAATGTTACAAAGGAAATGCAACAAACTTCTAGGGAAAGCTGATTGGATTTTCCGGATGATGAATATTTTTTGGCTTGGGTCTGTTAATTTGTCCGGCTGTCTGTTTCTGCTTATAGCTTCTTGAACTGTTATTCAGCGCTCCTTTAAGAATTGCTGCTTCCGTTCCGTTAGACACTCCATAATTCATTCACTCCTTCAAACACTCTTTAGTGCTCTTTTCAAACCACTCTTTTTGGCTGGTGCTGGTATTTCCGCCTACCTCTTTTGTACTCTTTTTATTTTTTCTCTACTTAATCCAACAATTCGGCTTTTATTTTTCCAACCTTTTTGCTGTTCTATTTTCTGCTTTTCTGATTATCTCATGCTTATTTGGTGCGCATTTATTACACATTGGGTGTACAGTTTTGGTGCATTTTTTGCTGACTCTTCAACTTCCACCACTTAGACTTTGGTCTCTTGCATTTTTCAAACCCCGAGATCACGTGATTGAACTCGGTCCATTTTACCTTTCTAAACCCCGGCATTGACCTTGTTTTCTCATGAGTAGATTGTGGATACATATTAGACCCGTTCCAACCAGCTTCTGTGCAGTTCCCGATCACACAAAGTTCTAATACCTATTTTGGCATAATTTCCGTTAAGGCTCTTTACTCCCTGAGTTCTGCGAGGTTCACTACTCCACATTTGAAAGATAAGAAAAAAAATCAAAAAAAAAAACTCAAGCCCCAAAAGTTTAACAGTTGAAAATGGACAATCAGGCAGTTTACAGATCTGAGGTTGAGCCATTTTCTTTCGAAAGCTCCCTCGGAGACCCCAAGTTGTCCTCAACTAACATGGACACAAGTCCGGTGTCTTTTGGATCGGAATTTAAACCCTTCAACCAAACAATTAACTCTCCTTCTGGGCCTAGTTACAATGGAGGGCTGAACTCAGTATCGCAATCTACTGGCAAGCGTCGGTTGTGGACTATGGAAGAGGATAACAAGTTGAGGGAATTGGTATCTCTTTATGGAGATAAAAGAGGGAAAGCTGGGAACTGGGATCAAATTTCAGCCCATTTTCCTGGTAGAACCAATAAAGATTGTCGAAAGAGGTGGTTTCACTCATTGGATCCCAAGCTGAAGCGAGGGAAATGGACTCCCGAAGAAGATGAGCTTCTTCTTAAAGCTTATGAAGTCCATGGAGGGGTATGGCATATGGTAGCTAAAGCTATTCCTGGTCGAACTGATGATCAGTGCTCGAAACGATACAACGATGTTTTAGATCCCACTATTCAAGATAGACTTAGAAAATGGACAAAGGAAGAAGATGAGCTACTGCTGCTGAAAATTCATGCCTATGGAACATCTTGGAGAATAATTTCAAAACAAATGGAAAGAAGAACTGGATTGGTTTGTCGAAACAGGTGGAGAAAACTGCTGGCTCTCTATATTCGCCAGAACAACCTACCTAGAAATACTTTGCCAATGGATGCGATCCAGAAAATGGCTGCTGACCCTCAATTTGCACATTTGCCTTGGGGTGAGCATAGAGAAAAAGAATCTGACGATCATTCTAGCGAAGGAGAAGACGATGATATTTCTGATCAAATGAGGTCTAGCACCATATCTAGTTCAGTTCACATGCCTTCACTTGCCTTTGGGGATATGGCTACTTCCAGTGTACCTGTTTCCCAAAATACCATTAATTCGGCTGGACATGTCAATAGCCCCAGACAGAGCATTAATACCCCAGGTGCACAGCCTGAAATGACTACATGGGTTGAAAACATGCCTTTTAGGACTTCATCAAGTTCGACCACAACTACTCAGACTTCCTCAACCTCATACACACTGACCAAGTCAAGACCCATACCTGGTCTCACTAACAGCATGCAGGAATTGACACCAGCAGCGGTTGCATATCTCAATGAGCTGGTCCAAAAGACAGGTAAGAAGCTAGTTTTGGAAGTATCTCAAGTCACACATGTTCATCACCATACCCACACTGTGCTTTTCAACTCTGCTCATGGACACCAACAAGGGTCACCTCACAACTTTGCTAATTCCCATGGACCTATTGGCCATGGCAATATTGGTATCTCTGCTTCTTCTCGAGAAATTGCATCTAATCACCCTTCACCTTCCGATCACAGGTTATCTCGAGGGTCTCTAAGTCATATGGAGGGGCTTCGATTCGGAGCCAAAGAAGATCAGTCTGAATTGTTGCAGGAAATGCAAGTGGACCCACCCACTATGTCTGAGTCTCCTTATTCACATGTTCCGATAACTGGCGCAGGACAAAGTCCGGTGCAACCTGCACCATCTGTTCAGCAAAGCCACTTGCACCAACGTCAGCACCAGAGCCAACATAGTCAGCAGCAGCAGCAGCAACAGCAGCAGCAACAGCATCAAAGTCCGCATCAGCATCAAAGTCCACATCAACATCAGCATCAACATCAGCATCAACACCAGCATCAACATCAGCATCAGAGTAAGAGTCAGAATCAGAATCAGAATCAGAATCAGAATCAGAAGCAGAATTCTAGTCAGAATCACTTACAATCTCACCAGCTTCCACATCAGCCACATCAGCCACATCACCAACCGCATCAACATCAGCATCAACATCAAAATCAGTTTCGAACACACACCCAAGTGGGTCAACCCCCCTACCAAGGCCCATCAGCCCCGCGGAAAGTCAGTATCACTCAGGCCCTTCAAACTCAAGAGTTCAGTCCAGTAAATGAATCTGCAAGCCAGCCGCAGCTTGGTCATCAGGCTTTTGACCAACTCCACCCTGAATACGATCAGCCTCACGAGAATGATATTGATAACGCTATGGCTATGCTATATGGAGAGTACATCACACTAGATATTGATCCACCAAAGCAAAGGGGCCATGGCCCCAACATGTTCCGGGGTTTACCGTTCGCTCCAAGTTGAACGTCGGGACTTGTGGCATTAGTGCTATTTAATATTATTGTTGAGCAGAAGGCTTCTGCTGGCTAGATCTATCTAGAGGCCTTTGATACAGAAATGAGATCTAAAGTCCGATCCAAACCTTATGGAATTAAATCGCTGAAGCCCGATATGGATTTGTAGTGGAAAAATCAGTAAAACATTCTACAATCAGTTACAAACTTAACGATATTACGGCTTTGAAGTCGGCACTATATCAATGGTCATTAAAGCCTATTGCTCTGGATTTGTTGAATGGCTAATTGTCAAGGAACAACCCAAACTTTAAGGGACTTTATTCAGTGCAGATCCCCACAAATGTCGAAAACCTCATGATTATGTCCAGTATGTTTTACTATGCGCCTTTGATGGTTTAATTTGGTGGCGGTTTACGCTGTGTGGATTTTTTTCATTTAGTTGGTACTGGTGCACCACCACTATTTTTACCATCCTCCACTCCAACACCTCCCACCTCCCACCATTATAACCGTTATTGGACATTTCAACAAATCTACTTGACTTTTCACATTCAACCCCACCAAACTCTAAACCAAGGCCTGGCTGCATATCACCCCAAGAGTGGGTTTTTATTTAACGGGGTCAAGATTAGACAAGTAAATATCGCAATGACTGATAACACGACTTACGATTTCATTATTGTTGGAGGAGGTACTGCAGGACCCATTCTCGCTCGAAGATTGGCAGAAGCCTGGTTTAACGGCCATCGACTCAAGGTCCTTGTGATTGAGTCTGGGCCTTCTTCGGAGGGCGTTGAGGATATTCGATGTCCTGGAAATTGGGTCAGCACCATTCACTCTGACTATGACTGGCAATACGATGTGACCGAACCTTATCTGACCGAGAATGGTGAGAAAGGTCGGCAAGCCGTTACCCCTCGAGGTCACTGTTTGGGAGGATCTTCTTGCCTCAACACCTCTTTTATTATTCGAGGAACTCGAGGAGATTTCGATCGAATTGAGGAGGAAACTGGAGCCAAAGGATGGGGATGGAATGATCTTTTCCCTTATTTTAGAAAGCATGAACGATTTGTTCCTACTGGTCCCAATCACGAGCACCGGCTTGTTGATTTCAGTGATTACGATTACAAGAAGTTTCATGGAGACTCTGGCCCTATCAAGTGCCAGCCTTATGACTATGCACCTATTTCTAAAAAATTCTCGGAATCCCTGAACTCGTTCGGTTACCCATACAACCCTGAGATCTTTGCCAATGGTGGTGCACCCAAAGGTTGGGGCCATGTTGTTCGAACCACCTCTGATGGTGTTCGATCTACTGGTTATGATGCACTTGTCCATGCTCCAAAGAACCTCGAGGTCATCACTGGCCATGCTGTGACCAAGATTGTATTTGAGAACGTTGATGGCAAGCCCACCGCTGTTGGTGTCGAGACTTATAACCGACAGACAGCAGAGGCTGGTCCCACCTTCACCGCTAGATATGAAATTGTTGTCTGCTGCGGTTCCTATGCCTCTCCTCACTTGCTTTTAGCATCTGGAGTTGGCCCCAAGGAGCATTTGGAAGAGGTTGGAGTCCCAGTGGTTCTAGACTCTCCCTACGTGGGACAAAACCTACAAGATCACTTGATTTGTGGTGTTTATTACGAGGTTGGACCTAAGGGTCTTACACGAGATAACGACTACTTTGATGAAGAGGGTCTGGAGAGATCAACCAACGAGTGGAAGAACAAGAGAACTGGATTTTTCTCCAACCCCCCACAGGGCATTTTCAGTTATGGCCGAGTTGACGGGCTTTTGAAGGACGATAAAGTATGGCAACAGGCTGTCGAGAAACAAAAGTCTCTTAACCCTCGACGAGATCCTTTGGGAAATGAAGCTTTTCAGCCCCATTATGAAATTTGGAATTCTGAAATGTATGTGTCTTTGGATATGACCAATCCTCCAGACAATGGAGAGTCTGTTGTGACAGCTATCGGTGAAATCTTACCTCCTCGATCAACTGGTTATGTCAAGTTGAAAACATCCAATCCTCTTGACCAGCCCATTGTGCTTCACAATTACCTTCAGGACCCCGTGGATGCCCGAGTCTTTGCTGCTATTATGAAGCATGCTGCTGAAATTCTTGAGGAGGGTGCTGGAACCAAGGATGTCATCAAGGGAATGTGGCCACCAGATGCCAAGCCCTACTCTGAATACACAATCGAGGAATGGGAGGCTTATGTTCGTGATAAGTGCCATACTTGTTTCCACCCTTGCGGTACATGCAAACTGGGTGGTAAGAATGACAAGGAGGCCGTTGTTGATGAGCGTCTTCGAGTAAAGGGCATCAACAACTTGCGAGTTGCTGATGTGTCTGTGCTTCCCCGAGTGCCTAATGGTCATACCCAGGCATTTGCATATGCTGTAGGAGAGAAGGCTGCTGATCTCATTATCGAGGAAATTAACGGTCGAGATCTGAGACCCCGAATCTAATTCGATATTAACAGAACTAATTGACATACTGATTATTTTTTTGTATTGGTCTCTTGTGACTAATTTAATGCGGAAATGATTTTGGTCTGCAGAACTCCAATCTGCAGGTAAGAATAAGTAGTCGTATAGCAACTTGTGCTCAAAGCTAATCATAACTAAGCACAAGGTCCAGCGATAAATCATTCCAATTAATACCACCAAACTTGCATTTACTTGGTCCACGGTTGGTGAAGCCGAGTTTTTCATAAAATGGCGATAGCTGATCCTTTGCTAATAGAGAGATTTTGCTAGCAACACCATTGGTAGAGACCCGTTGAATATAATCGTTCAAAAGAACAGACCCAAGAGACTTGCCTTGATACTCGGGCAATACAGCCACGCTATGTATTCCGATGGTGTTGCCGTCTTCTTTGTGTCCATTGACCTGGTCGTTCCCATCTTTGGGAAGAGCCATGGATCCATCAGTAACAGTATCTGATCGCATTTTGGTCGCCATAATCACTGCAACCAACTTTTCGGTCTCGATCGTGCTGACAGGATGTGGTAAAAGATCCTCAGGCTCTGATTCAGAAAAGTTGTCTTCAGCTTGAATTTTGGATGACTCGGGAATTCGATTGTGTTCTTTATAGGTTCGAATAAACAGGCCCAAGCATAATTCCGGACAAGTTTTGAGTCGATATTCGACTTTTTCGGGAGTAGCACGTTCCTCAGGCGAAAATGCAGCCTGCTCCACCTGTAGCACAGCCTCTACATCTGACAGACCAAGCGGTCTGATGATGCTGTGTGGAGGAAGTTCTTTTGTCATGTTGTTGTTAAGAAATTAGAGATTAGCGTGGTAGAGGCTGGGGCGCAGAGTCCGAGAGGCGTAATCCAAAAAGTAGTAAAGATAGACTGAGATCCTGAGACAGAAGTGGCCAAACGCGTGATTGTGGGCGTAAAACTGATTTGCAAGAGCTGTTGACAGGTGTGAAAATGTAGTCTCAAACAATGAAACCTAATTGACTTTAGAATATCACGTGCAGTATTCCCCAAAGAGGCACTTGTAAATATGGAGTTGGGCTTTGTTTAAGGTGGTATTAATAAATGTGGGGCAGACGGATAGATACTGAGGGGAGTCAGTATTGATAGAAGTATTGATATAGCATTCCATGAATTCCTAAATTGGCCTTTAACACGACATATCGAGCCTGACTTGACAGTAGTCGAGCTCTTTCGGACCATTCCCTGGGCACAGATTGGCCTTAATCTTCTCTAAACTCGTACTAATTATGGTAGACTTTCCTGACTTGCACTAAGCTTGTACAGATTTTTACCAGACTCGTCCCGACCATTTTTGAGACTTGACTCGGCCATACTCGCTATGGTGTGGGGAAAAGTGCACTAATCACGTGCCAGTTTTCCTACTTATCACGTGATTTCATCTCACTTTTCCAAAACTTTGTTGGCCCGACATTCACACCAAAATGAGCGAGACCGAGAGCTTTCCTGTCTCCAAGAACCTACCGCTGGAGTTGGTTGACAAGTGCATTGGATCAAAAATCCTTGTTCTTGTCAAGGCCCAGGTCGAATTTACTGGAACTCTTGTTGGTTTTGATGATTTTGTTAATATGGTTCTCAAGGATGTCACTGAGGTCAACATCAAGACTGGAGCTCAGAAACAGCATTCCCAGATGCTCTTGAGTGGAAAATCTATTTATATGGTAAGTGACTAATTTGGTAGGTAATTGGTCAGTCTCTTGAGTGACTGGCCAGCTACTAAGTGCCATGTTCTGGACTTATTGGTCAATCTAACACAGCTTGTACCTGGAGGGCTTTAAAATAAAGTAGTTAATTTAAATACAAATCATTTAGTTAGTACCTGAATATCTGTGTCGGCAATTTGCCATAGAATCAACATAAAAGCACTTCGATAGGGTGCGAAACGGTGAGCTACCCAGGTCATTTCTTGCGCAGTGGGTGGACGCCATTTGCCTTTAGTATCGGGCTTGGTCTTGGCCACTTTTCGATTAAGAGCCTTGACGCTAGTTCCAGGGCTGTGAATGCCATCAATTGGAAGAGTCCAGTCAACTTTGCTTATCAGCTTGGACAGATGGGGCCGCTGTTTGAGATAATGGGCCACTCCACGTTGAATTCCAAGATCCCCAACTGAAAAAACATCTAGACGGCCCAGTCCAAATAGCAAAAACATGTCAGCAGACCATGGCCCTATTCCCTTTATTGCAACTAATCTGTCGACAATTTCGTCGTCTGTCGAGTCCTTGAACCACTCGTCTGACAATCCGCCATCTATGAATTCGTTAGACAGACATTTGAGGTATTCGACCTTTCTGACAGAAAGCCCAGCTCCTCGAAGTTCTTCAGTTGTTTTGTCTAAAAGAGCTTGTGGAGATGGGAAAAACTCTGGATCGTCGCTAAATAGAGCCACGACTTTTCGGGCTATTGACGCTGCTGCCGCTCCCGATACCTGCTGGCCTATGATGCCTCGAGCAAGCTGGTGGAAAGCCGATCGGTTTGATCTCCAAGGATCCTCGGTATTGGTTTGCTTTACTAGGGAAAATGTGGGAAAGCTGCAGTTTTTGACCACATCCTTCAAAGAAGGATCAATTTTGATAATGTGGTGCAATGCCTCCACAAAGTCCTGTATGTATAGCGAATGCCAATCTGGTTCTGGATCGACAGGTTCTTGGATGGGGACGAGTTTGAATGATTCAATCAGAGAAATTTGAGATTTAACTGATTCCGACTCTGTTTCTGTTGATTTCGCAGACTTGTCTGATTTCGCAGATGTTGCAGATTCCACTATTTCGACTGCCTCAGACAGATCAAACTCCGTTCCTTTATTTGATTTCGACATCTTGGATGGCTTCACCTTCTCAATAGCCATTGGAGTGTTATCCTCACGCTGTCGTTTCGACTTTAAATTCAGCTTTGTTTCGTCAATGGCTTCAATATGAGCTTTATTCACAGAGTCTAAGGTCTGGGTAGCTGCTCTTGAAGCTCTAGTAGCTGCTCTCAAAGCTCTTGTTGAAGGTCTACTCTGGCTCATTGTTCAGCTTAGCTTAACAATATTCAGTGCGGCTACAATTCTAATTTATATGATTACATGTATTGATGACAAATCCACCCAAATCGCATGAAAAGATGGCACTTCATGTGCACCAATTGACCCAGCAGCAGTTCCCTAAAAAATGCAATATTTCCTCCTATCATTTACTGGCTCAAGAATCTGATAATTTTCTTTTTGAACTCTTTTGCTATCATAAAATTAATCTTGAAAATTACCTGGTCAACAAATCAGTGTGCTTTTTTATTCTTTAGTATATCCTGTGAAAACTTCTATTAATACATCCTTGCATTAACTCACCTCCCATGGTTAGGGTAAAATCCATCTACCAAGTTAACACTACATCCAAGAAATCAATGTCTCTCGACTTGGCCACAAACGGCCAGCAAATAAAGGATGTATATGCCGCAATTGTTGGTGGTGACCCCGAATTTACGTGGGCCATCTTTGGCTATGCTACTCCCCCCACTGGGCCCTCTCCAACCATCAAAGTGGTGGCCATTCCCGACTCAGACCAAACCTCATTGGAAGAGTTTCTAGACGAATTCGAAGACGGGAAGCTGCAGTATGGTCTTATCCGAGTGTCTGATCCCAATTCCAAGTTGCCCAAGATTGTTTATGTCGGCTGGTGTCCTGAAGGAGTTGCTGATCCTCGAGCTAAAGGTGTCTTTAATCCCCATCTCAATTCATTGGGAAACTTGTTCCAGGGCTACCATGTCCAAGTCAGTGCTCGAGATCGGGACGACCTTGACGCTTCGGTCATTTACGACAAAATTGAGGCTGCCTCGGGCTCTAAATACGGAGCTTCGTCCCGTTCTGTTCGACCTGGAGCAAAATCTGTACCTACCAAACCCAAATATGTTCCTACAGCAAAGGGTGCATCCGAGGAGGATTGGGGCGACGCTCCTGCTGTTAAAACGGTTCAAAAGACCACTATAAACAGTCTTGACTCCAGCTATAAGCCAATTGGTAAAGTTGATTTGGCTTCCATCAAGAAGCAGGGAGGTCCCTCTACTTTTGTCAGAGAGGGTCGGGCTGATAACGAGTCTCAGGGAATTGTTGGGGGTACTTACAAGCCCATTGGAAAGGTCGACATTGCTGCTATTCGAGCTCAAGGAAAAGGTTTGAAAGAGTCTTACGAGAATACTCCCATTACTGTGAAGGATGCTGTGTCTTCTAAACCTGCTCGTGACGTCGAGCCCAAGCCGAACCCAGTTAAATCTAAGCCTCCTCAAGCTGAGTCCAAGCCTGAACCAGTATCACCCGAGCCTAAAGACGAGTCTACAGACGATTTTATTGACTCTGGTAAGCCTGTTTCCTTGAAAGATCGAATGGCTGCTTTCCAGTCTCAGCCTGAGCCCCAAGAGGAAGAAGAACCAAAATCCGTCAAGGATAGAATGGCTCTGTTTTCTGATTCTGGTAGATTGACCTCCTTACCTAAACCAAAGATCGACAAAAAGGCCGTTTCTTCTCGGTTTACCCCTCAAGATGACACCCGAACAACCAAACCTCCTCTCCCATCAGGCGACTTTGCTGGTCAATCCTATTTGAAGAAGTCCATTGTTAGTGGAGGTAGTAGAGACTTTGCATCTGAAGGAGGAAAAACTCCTGCTCAACTTTGGGCTGAAAAACATGGCCAACCCGCATCCTCTAACGTGGAATCCACAGCTGACCGTCTAGAGCGCCTTTCTCTGCAAAAAGATGATGATGTCAGCTCTGCTCCTTCCGCAGTTGAGACTGCTCCTGTTGAAGAAGATGAAGACCAACCCGAAAATAGCGTCTCTGTTGCTGACCTTCGAAATGCTTTCAAGAGTCAGCCCACTGCAGACAAACCAATTAGTTCCCGTTCTGAACCTGAACCTGAACCTGAACTTGAAAAGCAGGACGAATCAGAGACTGATCTTCCTTCTCAAGCTGAAGAACCTGCTGCCCCCATTCCCTCTCGAGCTGCAGAACCTGCTCCTCCCATGCCTCCTCGAAATGAAGAACCACCTGCTCCCCTGCCTCCTCGAGCTGCAGAATCTGCTCCCCCTATGCCTCCTCGTGAAGCTGCTCCTCCCTCTGATGTCAAAGCTCCAGCTACCGACACCCCCTCTGCAACTGTCGAATATGACTATACCAAGGACGAAGAAGGAGAAATAGATTTGGTTGAAGGAGAACGCGTGACGGACATTGAGTTTTTGGACGATAATTGGTGGAGTGGTAAGAACTCCAAGGGTGAAGTAGGTTTGTTCCCTTCAAACTATGTAATTCTCGATGAGGGTGTTGTTCCCACAATTGCCTCCGAGGAAAAGTCTGAAGAGTCTTCCCAGGAAGGTCCCTCAGCTGTTGCTCTGTACGATTATGATGCCGCTGAAGACAATGAGCTTTCCTTTAAGGAGGGCGATGTTATTCAGAACATCGAGTTCGTTGATGAGGATTGGTGGCTTGGCAGCTTGAACGGATCTCGATACCTATTTCCCTCAAATTATGTGGAAATTAACAACTAGAAATGTTATGAATTACGAATAAGATCTCATTACGAATCATGTAGAAGTTGTATGTTTGACAATTTATTACTTGGACACATTTAGGAACGCTCTAAATGTGAACAGCTAAAGCTTGGAGCGGATTACCTCTCCAAACAGTTTTAATACGGCTGCTCCTTGGCCTTGGGATTTGAGACCAAGTCGGGCGATGATGGCTGCATGGGAATGAATGACAGAAATGTAAACGGGGTATTTTTCCCATTTCAATTCGTTGAGCGATTTGACCATTTGCTGAACCTCCGGAGGCTGCTTCACCTCATAAGGCCATTCATCCAACAACGGCTTAGAAGGGTTTTTGGCAGCACTCATGAGAGGCTCAAGTCCAATTATCTGAACTGAGTCTAAATCAGGAGGAGCTTTTCCAGGGTCATCTTCATCATCATTGTTACCATCATTACCACCTTCACCTAGCGCAAATGTTTCAAGAGCATCACCTGTAGTTTCAGCAAATGCATCGTCAAAAGTTTCTTTGTAGTCTGCTTCTGAGTATTCCAATGATGATGCTGAAGCTGCGTCCTTATTATTTTGATCCACACCTAGTCTCTTCAGGATGTCATCCATCAAAGCAGCATCGCCCTCTTTTTGATACTGCTCTTGCCGGCCATCAGAAGCCCTGGTGATAAATATGGAGGCAATAAGAACCGAGGATAAAACTAGAGGGCCAGCTGTAACAACTAAAGTCCAGAACACTAGTTTACGGCGTTTATGGGTATCTGTGGTGGTGCTTGGTTTGTCTCGGACCTTGGTTGCTACCAAATCTACAATCCGAGGACTATGAGACCAGCCTGCACGATCCACCACAGGCTCAGACAACTGTACCTCTTGGAAATGCAAATCGAGCAGTTTCATGTTAGAAAAGGGATTAACAGATGATATGAAAGCAGTAGGAAACTGCACAGTTCGATCATTTCTGGTGTTTGCCAGCAAGATTCGATGCTCAAACAAGGCAAGAGCCTTGTAATAAACTGAACTTGGATCAGCCATTTCCATCAATAGAGGTTCCTGTAAGAACAAGTCTCTTCCAGTGGCTCCTAAATAAGTTGAGCCTATTTTGTTGACCAGCCTATACCATTTCTTGTCATTTCGTAGCTTCGAGCCAATATGAGGAGTAGCAATTGTTGCAAACACTGTGGGCTTGTACTTGTCGAAAAAGCCTTCCTCGTGTAACGTTCCAATCAAATGACGAGCAACCAGCCCACCCAATGAGTATCCCAGAATACTGATACGGTCAAACTCAACGCCATCCTTGAGAAATTGATCCAAAACCACCTTTAATTCCAAGTATGCTCGACGAGAACAAAGTTTGACTCCGTCATAAGTGTGTGTACCTCCATTGGCAGTGATTGCGTGGGTGACTAGCTGTTTATCCTTCCCGTAAATTTCATCCAGAACCTGTTTAACGCCTTGCATGTGCGTGGCATTTCCCCAAAGGCCATGAATAAGCAAAAACAGGTGTTTCATTTTTTATGAAACAAGCCTAAGCTCTAATCTGTGAAAGCACAAGCACAAGTCTAAGATAGAAATCTACGAATCTTTGAAACTATGGGTTCTATATGTGGGGTATACATGTGAAAGTCAAAAAAGTGTAGATTGATAATGACAAGAGTTAAAAATAAGAATAATCCTGCAGCACAAACGGAATAAGCGCAAGACAAGAGTCGAGATGAACAAAGAGTGAATTATCTGTTTGAGAAGCTTATGCCAAAGCCAAATACAGAGAGATATTAGACAAACGATTTAAACATTAGTTATATACCTTAGTCAAACAAACCGAAGCCCATGTCGTCATCCTCAGACTCCTCGTCCTCCTCAGCGGCAGCAGGGGCAGCCTCCTCAGAAGCTCCACCAGCAGCAGCAGCAGGGGCAGCAGCAGCATAAGCCTCAGGGTTGGCAATTCGGTCCTTGATAGCCTCGGATCCCTCAAAAGTGTAATCAGTAGCAATAGAGAGGGCAAGAACGTTCTTGTAGTTGTTGATGATGCTGTGGGAAACGGCAGGAAGGGTAGGGTAGTTGGCAGCAAGAGAGATAGCGGTGATGGTCTTGATAGCACCAAGAACGTTGCTAACAAGCTCCTCATCGGTGATATCGAGAATCTCAGAGCCAAAGACCTGTCCATTGTCGAAAACCTTCTCAACAACCATACCGTAGGTGAAGGGAGAGATGTTAAGCATATTCAAGAGGGTAGCCTCAGAGGGTCCGACCTTGATACCAGCCTCGAGAATCTTGACATCAGCAGTGATTTCAATGGTACCTCGAGAAATCTTGGTGGGGATACCAAGAGCCTGGAAGAAAGAGGTCTTGTCTGGGGGCATGCCAGTGTTGGTGGCAGGCACGTAGACATCACCAGGGGCGATGGCACCGGCTCGGGCAGGAGCGGCAACTCGGTTGGCAAGCAAAACCTCTCGGATCTCCTTCAAGTCCTCGTTGGTGAAAACAAAACCAACGTTTCCTCGGCAAAGGGGCATGAGAACCTCGCTCTCGGGGAGATCAAAGTCTCGGAGAGCTCGTCGAACCATGGTGTTCTTTCCCATGAGAATCACAGCTCGTCCTCGAAGCTCCTTTCGGACATCGTGCAACTGCTGAGAGGAGACATTGTCAACGCCCACAATGAAGATGGACTTGTACTCCTCAAGGTAAGACTTGAGCTTTTGGAAGTATTGAACTTTCTTGACGCTGGTGCTGCCTCCCATTTCTGTATATTAGATAGGATATTTAAAGACAATCCGTGTACAAGGTGAAAAATGCCATCTGAAATTTTTAGGGAGTTGAAAATGTGACTGCTAGGGATCATTGTCACGTGAACAGCATGTAGTATTTAACAAATGGTTTAATGTTTAATAATAAAACTATAAAAGTAAAAAGAAACCATAAATTAATATTGCGTAAAGGAACCGAATATCTTATATCTAAAACTTTAATTGAGAGACCTATGTATGGGTATCTTTAGATCAAACATTGATATCTCGACTAGTATTTAGTCACCTCGTTGCTTTCTAGCGTACTTCTCTTCTCTTCTCCTAACCTCTCAGTTTGGGAAAGTTCAGTTGCCCCTAAAAAGCCCCCTAAGTAGTCAACGTTAACCTTTAATTCATCCAAAGAAGTAGCATACTCAACTGGAGAATCAACACGCTTCCGTCTCCGTCTTTTGGAGAATTCTCTTTCATTTTTAACATGAAAATCAAAATGTGGGCCGAGGCCTAGCTCCTCACGGACACAAGTATCACACAAGGCCTGGAAGAGTAGAATGTTGAGATATGCATCATTGCCTGCGTTGTGAAGAAAAGCGTGCGGGATCTTGCAGGCTTGTAATAAATATTTGAGCGAGCTTCTTCCAGATGGCTGGTCGACTCTCCACATTTTCTCGGTATCAACAATTTGCCCATCAGGAAGAAAAAAATCCATCGATTTCAATTTTGCTAGATCTCCAGCAATACCGTGCCCCACATAAAAGATGGGATCCTTGTCTTCGTTTGCATGAGTCAGCAATGTCGTCATTTGACTCAGCCAGAGTTCTCTTATATTCGCCATGGGTGCGATTTGAGTGGTTCCGTAACAAAAATGATCTCGATGATCAGGCACAAACCTGCCATTTCTGTAGTGTGGGGCCGAGACCTCTTCAACAACAAAGTGCTGGGCTGCTATTCTTGGGCTCAAATAACGTGTCTGGGGCGCTCCAGCAGGGTGGAATCGTAAAATGGCAATGCCAATCTCGGTAACTTTGGAGTGATGAAGCTCTGAATTCTCAGTATCAATGCAAACAAAGAGTCCTCGTCCTGATGGAGGTTGAAATCGTGAATAAGGGGCTGGAATGTTGAACATGTTGAGGAAGGGACGCCTCATCTACAAAGCAGCCAGCTTTTACCAGTGAGAACCGTACTTCAAGACTACACTTTTAACTAGAGTTTTTTTGATGCATATCTTATTGAGGCATGTTTTCATGACGATTTGGAAACAGCCAGGAAAGAAGTGTGCGTAATGATTTGTCAAGTCGCTTGTGTAGCACACCATTCAGACCGTCTACATCTATGTCTCTGTATCTCTTTTTATGGAACTTATCGCACTTTCAGCTATTAATATGAAATAAGCAAAGTTAAGGTTTCCCAAGTACCTTTTAGTCATTGTAATAACCAGTAACCAACCATTATAGAAGTATTAGATACTTGTAAACCTATTGCTATTGTAATTGTCCAATATAATACCGTAATCAAAAAGGCTTTTAGAATATCTTCACCAGAGTGATTTAGTGAATTGCGAATTGTGTCGCAAAATCCAACAACGAAATCAAAATCGACATAAATAGCTACTTAGACTTTAACAGCTTCAGATTCATATCTGAACTGAACAGCTTTCATTCCCATTCTCTACTTTCAATCTCGCATTGTAACACATCTCACTCGCTTTTTTCTCCCATTTCTCCTTTAGTTAACTCCAACTGAATTCGTATTTCTCCTTTTCACCCCTACCCCTCTCCCCCTATTGTCACATGACCCGTTGCCAGGGTTACTCTCATCAACATCACAAACTAAATCCAAAATTTCAGCACCTCCCAACTCGCACCAACAATATGTTTCGAGAGTCACCTGTTAGAGGCGCAATGTCTTCTGTCGAACAAAAATTACAATCTTTCCGAAGAGGTCAATCCCCGCCGAAATCCTCCAAAAGCCCCACACGCACAGATGCAGACACAACTGCCATTGTGTCCCAAATAGAGGGACTCAACATTGGCCGGCCTACAGAGAAAGAAAATAAGTCTCCGACCAACCATGGCTACTCTTCTATAGCTCGGACTCCCTTGTTTAGTAGTCGAGATTTTGAGAAGCTCCATGACCCCCAGACAAAAAGATTGGTGAATGTGACGCAGTTATATTTTTTTGATTACTATTTTGATCTTTTGACATATGTGCATAGCCGACAGCAACGGCTGGCCAAGGTGAAGAGTTCTTTGTCTGAACTTCCTCGGGAAGAAGCTGAGCTGCAGTGGAGATCGTACGTTGGACGTGAGCGTGCTCATTTAAGGAAACGAAGATCGAGAATTAAACATGGTGACTTTCAAATCTTGACTCAAGTGGGTCAGGGCGGCTATGGCCAGGTCTTTTTGGCCCGGAAAGCTGACACCAAGGAAATATGCGCTCTCAAGGTGCTCAATAAAAAGCTGCTGCTCAAACTGGATGAGATTAAGCATATCTTGGTTGAACGGGATATTTTGACCGTTGCACGTTCAGACTGGCTTGTCAAATTACTTTACTCTTTTCAAGATACAGAGTCGGTCTATCTGGCTATGGAGTTTGTTCCCGGTGGAGATTACCGTACCTTGTTAAACAATACGGGAATACTCAATCCTCGTCATGCGAGATTTTATATTTCAGAGATGTTTGCATCTCTGGAAGCTCTCCACAAGCTTGGTTACATTCACCGAGATCTCAAACCAGAGAATTTTCTTATAGATGCTGCTGGTCACATCAAACTTACGGATTTCGGGCTTGCCTCAGGTGTGATTTCCAAAGAACGAGTAGAGTCCATGAAAATTCGTCTGGATGCAGTTAAGGATCAAAAGGTTCTTCATCGTTCAGTCACTGAGCGCCAGCGTCTTTATCGATCTCTCCGTTCTTCAGACATCAATTATGCCAATTCAATAGTCGGGTCTCCTGACTACATGGCTCTTGAGGTGTTGGAAGGAAAGAGCTACGATTACACCATAGACTACTGGTCTCTGGGGTGCATGTTGTTTGAAACTTTAGCAGGATATCCCCCCTTTGCTGGTGCCACGCCCGATGAAACCTACTCAAATTTGCGGCAATGGAAACATGCTTTGAGACGACCCAAATATGAAAATGGCCAGTATGTCTTTTCAGATAGAACCTGGGATCTAATCCAACGACTCATCACTACCCCTCGTTATCGATTGCGGTCCTTTGAAGAGATCTCTAAACACTCATATTTCTCCGAGGTCGATTGGGAGGGTCTTCGTTCAAAAACTCCACCCTTCATTCCTCAATTAGATTCAGATGTTGATGCGGGTTACTTCGATGACTTCTCAAATGAAGCGGACATGGAAAAGTACCAGGAGGTTATGGCCAAGAGAATGCAGGTCGAGTCATTGGAAGACAAAGGTCAGCCCATTCCTCACCGTGCCTTCGTGGGTTTCACTTTTAGACATTCCCGATCTTCTGCAGCAGTCTTGGACGAATCCCACAAAACAAATTCAACAACTACCCGTTCAGGTCATTTGCAAGGATCTTTACTTAGCTAACATTTTTCTTTAACCATTTCAATTATTCTTTATCAAACGGTTTATGCGAGCTAAACCCACTCACCATATGACTTGATGTCAATAGTTCCGAACATGCCAAATTCAATATTTTGAATAGTCCTTGACACAATCTTTGACACCAATAGTCATTTACCTAACTGGATTACCTAACTGGTTCTCCTTCAGTTTCCTTCGAGACCTCTATCTGCTCCAACATCCTTATGTATGTTTTACTTCATTAATTTATGTCTTATCACGTGATACATATCTACATGAAACATATTATCCCAATATGGTAATCAACACAAAAAAAATCCAAAAAAAAACTCAGTAGTTTAGCTGTTAGTGTCTGAAGGCTTTTAAAACTAGTTCAAAACAGCTGTTCACAATATTTGTCAGAGACCCATAGTTACGGAATAATTTTTTGGGAAGTTTCGAGCACATTCATTCGAGCGATTCTCATCAATCACAACTCATTAAGGAGTCATCGCCATTATTGAGAAACGCCAAGAAGACTATCGTTGAAGACTGAGGACTATTGTTTAGGACTACCAAAAAGATCATAAGAGCAGTGCTCAGTACAAATTGTCAAAGAAAAAAAATGAAATGACTCTCGTTGCAACAAGTTCCTCATTATTTAAGAGACATGGACGAAAGCCCTCCCATTGGGCTACAGTAATCGAGGAGTACCCCGAAGAAAAGATTCAATCACAAGATCCATGGCAAAAGCTGCTATGGGTGAAACAGGACTATCCAGACAATTATGTGGACTCCTCTTTTTTGAATCAGTTGAAGCGTAACTCAAATGTTTGTCGATATTCATTTCGATCTCTACTATTCGATTCCACCATAATTGTCATGCACCTTTGTACAATCAATATTTTTCTAGTGGCATTTCTCGGGATTTACAACCGCAATTGGGACCCAAGCGTGTTTGCTGGGTTAGCTGCATTTCTGCTAATCCCTGGGTTTGCCATTGTGAATCGATGTCGACAGGAGTCAATCAAGGCAGAGAGTTTCAAATCTGCCATATTAATTGTGTTTGTACTTCTGGCGCTTTCTCCAGTATTAAAATCACTAACAAAAAGCATCTCATCGGACTCGATTTGGGCTATTGCATGCTGGCTGGGTTTGGCCAATATTGTTTTTCATAATTATACAGTTGAGTCTAAACCTCTCAAGCCAATGTTGAGTACAAACCTAGCTATGCTATCAGCAATTGTGCTAGCAAGTCGATTGGCAACTACTCTGCATGTCTTCTGTTTCATTTTATTTGCAGTGATCCTCTTTGGATTGGTCCCCATGTTTGTATCTTGGGCCCGCCATGCTACCCCGATAGTGTATTGGTTTTTGTTTGCTATCGCATTCACAGTCTCCTCCTCTGGGCTTTACATCATTGGGGGAAACTGGGCGTTGGGCGCCTGGATTAGCACTGTTGCATTTGTCAGTTTGGGGGCTCCTCTTTGGATCCTTTCACTCCAGAAATATAAAAACGATATCCAGGGACCATGGGATATTGCCAAGCCTGTCATCAGAAGTAGGCCATAGCCATAACGCCACAAACCCGGGAATCTGAGAGAGACATGACAACCAAAGAGGCCGAAATATCTTAAGAGCCAACATAACCAAGCTTGTCAACCAAAACAATCCATCACCACTTGATAGTTAATGTCCATACTTCAACTGCATGTCCATTTTCACTTTCTTTTTTATAAACACACCACCTCTGGCCTTATCAACTTGAGAAAGCACCGCCTGCGAGACAAAGATTTCGGGGGGTGAAATGAACCTTGTAAACGGGTGTAGATTTGGTATAATAAACTGCCATGTGATCCGGACTGGCAACAACTTTGTTTTTGCCATCAGATTTGGTTACATCCGTTCGATCATTGCTTAAAGCCTCAGGAGCTGGACCAGCATCAGCAGTACCCTTTTTAACATCCCAAACCCGAATTGACTGGTCTGCACCACAAGACACCAACACATTTCCATCGTGAGACCATGTAAGAGAATAGATGGATGCTTTTCCGTGACCTCTCATGGCTTTGAGTCTTCGACCATAACCAATGTCCCATATATTGATGACGTGATCCTCTCCAGCCGAAGCTAACCACCTGCCATCGGGAGACACAGCTAAAGCATTGATAGGTGCAGTGTGACCAATAAACACCCGACATGACGATCCTTTGGTAATATCCCACATCCGAACAGTTCTGTCTGATGAGCCTGTAAAGACATAGCAGCCATTAGGATGAAATGTAACAGTATCAACATCAGACATGTGACCTGCAAAAATTCGCAGAGGGTAAATGTGATCACAAGTCCATAGTCGAGCTGTTTGATCATGGGAGGCTGTGGCAAAATAATGGCCTTTTGGAGAGAAAGCTACATCCCATACTGGCTCGTCGTGTCCCTTGTAGCTCACAAGACCAGTAAATGTGTCCATTGACCAAAGGTTGACAGTGTGATCTGCGGAGGAAGAAAGAAGATATCGTTGATCAGGCGAGAATGATACACCATAAACAGGGCCTGCATGGCCCACCAATCGTTTAGAAATGGTGGGTGTGTCTCCTTTGACCACAGATTGTAACTTGGAACCCTTGAGTGACCAGACCTTGACAAAAGAATCTGAGAACCCTCCAGCAACCAAGGAAGAGTCCGCACTGAAGTCGAGGCAGTTGAGAGTATCATGGGTGTTGTGGAAAGTATACATGCAAACAGAGGGCATGGCTGCTTGGCCTGGGCCTAGCTTGATTTTTTCACGAGAGTCAATAACCGATTGGATCTCAGCTGCAATGTCTGTGCTTTTGTAAGGAGGCAAAGGCAGAATGTCTCGCTTGGGCGACTCGTCTGTCTCTGCATTTTTGGCTTCGAACTCAGGAATTAGACCCTCGTCAATTTCCTTGAGGGAATGGGTGACCTCCTTCTCAAATGATGGATCAGGGGGTAAAGGGCCCAACTTGATCTCACTTGTGGCCGAATCTGTAGATACTCCAACATGGTGGGGCAAGCCTTCAGCGTTAGTTACTACACTTTCAGCATCCATTCGATTCGGTCGAGCACCTGTAATGATGGCATCAATATACTGGTTTATGATTCGTAGAATGATAGCACCACCTGCCTCTTCGTGTTCTTGCAAAAAATAAAACAACAAGTCAAAGACTGTCCGTGAAACATGGAGTTTGTACTTGTTTTGTCGAAATGATCGAGCAAGATCATTACTTTGAATATGATGAGATAAACTAATAGATCCCAACTGGCTCAGGTCGTTGGAGTGAAGAAGTTTGTGGTCTTGACTATACTTTTGAAAGAACGATCGAGCAGCATCTGCCTCCCCTTTAGCGACCATATCCAAAAAGCAATGAACGAAAATCGGATAAAGGGCCCGACGCAGCTCCGGCTGATAGAAATCAAGAGATGAGTCTGTCCAATTACGAAGCAAAACATAAGCTTTTGAAATGGATTTGGCATCATCCAGAATGGCGGGTTTCATTGGTGTCGGGATCGGCACTTGTTGAAGCTGTCCTGTGCTTGTGGTACCCACTGCACTAGGCAGACTACCAGGGTGAGAAATACCCCCGCTGTATTGGGTTCCAAGAGGCTGGGCTGGAACTGGAGTACGAGAGGACTCAAGACGCAGCATGGCCTCTGTTTGGTAGTAGCCTTTTTTATTGAGATATTCCATAACAATCCGATTCAGATCGGACCCAGAAGCGCTGGGTCGCGCGGCAGAAGTAGGACCTGCTGACGATGCTCCTGCTGAGCTTGTCGATGAGGCTGTAGTTGGCCTGCCATTGGACTGACTCATTTTGTGAGGTGGAGTTGCTTTGATAATGTTGGTGATGATTCGGAATTTTAGATTTCAACTATTCTATCACACCAACCCAAGGAAACCGAATATCATAACCAGCGAGAAAAGACGGCCTTTGGAGTTGACGAAAGGTCATCATTTAGATAGCAATCAATAGCATCCTGCTCTATTGGCAGCTCTTAATATACACTTAAATATTGTTAAAAAACGAAGACATGTCTTGGGAGTTTTGCAAGTTAGACATGCCCATACTCAGAGTTTGGTTTAGTCCGCCGTTGTCCTGGTTGCTCCACTTGCCAGAGTTCTGAGAATTTTGACCTCCAGGGGTCATGTTGAGATTGTTGGGAGGATGGCTGATTGTGGGGGTGTTGGCCAGGTTTCCCCCAATAGGAATAGATGAAGTCATGGGGCTCAGAGACATTGACATACTCATCTTGTTAGCATTTCTGCCACCCATGTTTTGGCCAGGGTTGACATTGGGACCTAGGTTTGGACTCATGCCCATGTTTCCATTCGACTTGGAATTGGATGACGAGGGTCGATTGGGGGCAATTTCCAGACCCAAGTTATTCATGTTCATGTTGTTCATATTGTTCATGTTCATGTTCATATTGTTCATGTTCATATTGTTCATGTTGTTCATGTTCATGTTGTTTGAGTTCATATTGTTCATGTTCATGGTGTTCATGTTGTTCATGTTCATGTTATTCAGATTCACGTTGTTCATATTCGTGTTACTCATGTTCATGTTGTTCATGTTCACGTTGTTCATGTTGTTCATGTTCATGTTATTCATGTTCATGTTGTTCATGTTGTTCATGTTATTCATGTTATTCATGTTGTTCATGATGTTCATGTTGTTCATGTTGTTCATGCTGTTCATGTTGCTCATGTTGTTCATGCCCATGTTATTGCTCATGTTCATATTCATGTTCATGTTGTTGAGGTTTCCACTGTTCATCCCAATGCTGTTCATATTAAAGCTTCCGGTATTCATATTGTTATTTCTCGTGTTTCCATTGTTGGCATTGCTGTTGCTGCTGATCCCACTGCTATTGTTGCCTCCCATACTAACGTTGGTCATATCTCCTACATTACCTGCATGATTCAGGTTGGGATTCCCGTTATTTGAGTTGCTCATACTGCCGGCATTGTTCATGTTCATGCTGTTCATGTTAGACATGTTCCCCACATTAATACTGGAGTTCATATTATTCATGTTGTTCATGCTATTCATGTTCACATTGTTCATGTTCATGTTACCCACATTGTTAATGTTTCCCATGTTTGGATTGCCCATGCTGTTAATATTGCTTGGATTGGACATATTAATATTAGACATGTTAATATTAGCCATATTACCCAAGTTGCCCATTCCTGCATTGCTTGGTGTCATATTGTTGCTGGTTCTGTTGACATTGGGGGTATTCATGTTCATGCTGATGGTGGGACTCATGGAATTGGAGCCAGAGTTGGGATTGGGACTGCTCATCATTCCCACCATACCAGAGGTATTTTGTGATAGAGACATACCTCCAACATTATTCATATTCTTATTACCCATGCTCATGTTGCTCATAGGATTATTGATATTGACTTGCCCAGGAGAACCGACCATTCCTGAATTCATTGCAAACGAACCCATAGGCACAGATATGTTGCCCACTCCCATAGCTGCGGCTTTATTCCCACTACTATTGGAACGAACGCCTACTGGTCGTGGTCCTTGAGCCTTTTGCAAACCCATTTGTGGTTGTAAAGATATTATTCGACTGTCAAACAGTTGTCTCAGTTTTGCATAGAGCGGTGTTAAATGTTGGCAACAGTCAGGTGGAGACAATATTTTGGGCGCCGCAACTATGCTATCGACATTACTGCCTGGGGCTTTCGTTGTTTTTTCACTGATCGCGCTCAAATAAGTGAAGTTTGCCTGAAGTCGCTGCATGCATTCAACAAAGGCTTCCCTATCAGGTTTGGCTTGCAGACCTGGAAGGGGTGGGTGAAAAGTTGATGAAATAATGGCAGACTTAATGAGTTCCTTGTTTATCTCCAATAAAATAGCAATCCGCTGGCGCACAATATTCCGGTATTGAACAAGTTCTGGAGGAATATTAATTGCCTGGCCAGCGTTAGGTGCTGCTGATTGCATCTGACGTGATTGTAGTGGATGAGAACTGATTCCCATCGAAGGGCTGGCCATTCCAACATTGGGATGGTTGCTGGGATCCAAACCCTTGTTGAACGAAATGTCCATTGCGTTCTGATTCATTCCTGTCCCCATCATTTGGTTGGGAGCCTGGCTCAAGCCCTGATTCATGGCGAAACCTGCATTCATTACAAGCCAAAGTTCAGAAAGTGGTCACTTAAGGTTTCAGCTAACCTCGTGACATTTTCATTAATTAAGTGAACTTCGGCATTGAATCACGTGATTTTTACACAAGGAGGAGGTCTGATTTTTCCTAAAAAAAAAAAAAAAAATTCCAGAAATCACTGTGAATGGTACTAATGGTTGATAATTAACATTTTCTGTTGCCTGGTTCATTATAGGTAAGTTTTCGCGTCACACTCCTCAGTTTTACAGTTGCGCTGTATAATTGAGGGGGACTAGTTGTTGAGGATAAAAGTAGGATGGCAGTTACGTTTTACATTTACAAACTCCACCTGACTATCACCTAAAGTTAATATGTTCAAGTAACTGATTAATTTAGAATGCCTGATGAGAGGTAGCATAAGTGTTTTTGACACCTTCCAATATTTCAAAAACAGTCAACAAAGCTTGAAAGTAATGTTATTCTCTCTGCCATTTCCATCAATGTAAACTCCAGATTCAATAGTGTCTTTCATTACATTCTTCAAATTTTGAAGCATGCCGAATATTTTTTGACATGACAGATACTGTGGATATTCGAAAAGTTTATCCAGCTTTGCTTTCACAACATTCATGTCAATGCAAATTGCGTATTTGTCAAGGTTTGCTTTTAGACGTTCTAGTGCATCGGTTAATAAAATAAATTCTTGAGGCGTCTCCCACTGCGATTTAATGGCAGGAGAATCCCAAAGATCGTCCAAATAAACGAATGGATAGTCATCTTTTGATGGTTGTCTGGTGTTTAAGTCAAAATCAAGATTATGACCATTGGCTGCGACTTTTGAGATTTGAGCAACTGACAGAGCACAAATCAGAATTTGGACTATTCCTTTATTAAACATTTAGATATCTGGAGTGATGCAGAATGTCCTGCCCCTCCTTTATGTATTTATAGAGCAGAGTAGCAAAGAGAGGAAGGTAGGGGAAAGTTTCATCGCATTTGGCAGTTTTCTTGGCTGTTTTCAACGATTAAAGTCATAACAGTATTAAAGATTGAAAACAGAAAAGATCTTTGAAGTCACCATCTAGAGAACAATACAAACGCTCCGCGTTGCGCGCGTTAATATAAACTAGCCACTGATTATTCACAAGACTTTCTACAGCCAAATTGTAATATTCTCTATTTATGAATGTGCTAATTAAGAATATCGGACTTTAGACATATATTGACTTTGGAGGTAAAATGGAAGTGAATTTATCTGATCTACTAAATATGTACATGACCTGCATAATGCAAGTAGGGATCTAAAATAGAATTGAGCAAACTCTTGTTGCAAAGTCCAGTCACAACTTGAAACTGATATCTCCAATATTACTCTGAGTACGGATCAACTTTGCCTCATTCATATTCTATATTCTAGTTTTCTCTGTTAGAATATCAGTGAATAGCAAACTGACAACAACTGTTCTTTACAAGAGACAACAAGCTTAAAGTCAAAAAATAGTAATCAAGATGCATTTGGCATTTGAACATGGTTAGCCGGATAGGGTAAAAATAGACAATGTCAGATTACGAAATAATAGTTCTTATATTTGGGGGTTGGGATGTCAAAAATAACAATTCCCCGAGATATTTGATGATGATGCTGAAGAAGGCTTTTTTATGGTCCCTCCTCGTTCCTGTAATTGCAGACTCCCCTCTTACAGAACTCGAATACCGTGCAAGGAAAGATCTTAATATCATACTTCTCTCAGATTCTTTTCCTATAGTTGAGGAAATGCGAAATGTCGATTCTGGATTTTTTGAAATGTTAAACAATGGTTTGAAGGATTTTGGCAAAGAATTTAGCTATGAGCTCGCCTTTGTTCAAGATGATTGGTTGAACCTCCTGAATTGCTCCGAGTCACTAGCTCAAAAAACTATAGATCGGAACTTGGAAAATCTCAAAAAGAGGTTTTGGGACTCCATTAAAGACAATACTATGGAACTTGAGAATGGAGACAAGATAAAGGTTATCCAAAGTGTATGTAATAAGTAGTTCATTGACTTAGTTTACATGTTTATTTGGTTATGATCATTACTTGACAATCATCCATTACTAAGTAGATCATAGTTGACTTACCTTGGGTCTGAGTAGACAGTCTTTGATATTAGCAGCCCCATTTAAATGGTATCTTGAACATGCGTTTGAAAGCGCCTAGTTTAACAGTAGTAAGTCAACCTTACTAAGGATAGCTGTTACTTGTAAGCCCTTATTTGCTATCATAGTTTCTGAAATCACAACTGAAATTCCAAACTACAGATATTAATAACTAATCGGTTTATAAGAAATGGTAGTTAGATTTGAAACTAGAGGTTGATCGGAAATCTCAGTTACACTATCACAAAAACGAATGTTCAAGTATTAACTTTGATAGCATTAGTACCTCCACGACATCTTTCAGAAAAATCACAAAGCTTGAAAGTGATGTTTCTCGGTTGCCCACTGCTATCAATGTAAAATCCAGCATCAACGGTATCTTTCACAACGTTCCCAATATTTTGAAGCATGTCGAATATCTTGAGAAATAACCGATGCTGATCACTTTTGAATATCCAATCCAGCTCTTCATTCAGAGTATGCTGTAGAGTGTAAGGGGGATACGTCTTAATACTTGATTGTAAGCGCTCTACTGCTTGTGATAACAAAATCAACTCTTGAGGTGTTTCCCAAAGCCGTTTAAAATATGGGACATTCCAAAATTCATCAAATTTAACAAATACATCAGAAGTATTTGATAGTAGTCCTAGGTCTATTTCGGAGTCAAGTTTAAGACCAATTGAAACGGCTTTTGAGATTCGCGCAATAGACAGAAACCAAATCAGAATTTGAAAAATACTTCCTTTAAACATACCTAGATGTCTCATAAATGTGGATTGTCCCGCCCCTCCTTTATGTATTCATTTAGTTGAGAAGTAAACATAGACAAACATAGACAAACATAGACAAACATTTTGCCTCCTCTTGTATTGTGGTGGGGCATTATTGGTCATTGTCATAATGCAGAATCTTATGCAGAATCTTATGCTATGCAGAGTGAAATGCAGAACCCCCAGATTGAAATCAGGATAAATCACTTTGGAGTCGTGAATCACAGGTTAGAAAACAACACAAATGCTTCACATATGCTGTGAATCAGACACACTAATTACTCTCTGAGATAAGAATTTTTAAAGCCAAGTGTAGTATTCTCCGTTTATAAATGTGCACTTATAATAATATTGTACCACAGATTTACATTGACTTCAAGGTAAAAACGAAAGTAAAATTATCTGATCTACCGAATGCGTACATGCCCCGCATATTGAATGCAGGTCGACAGCAGTGTATTGAGCCAATTCTTTTTGCAAAGTCGCTACTTGAAACTGTTATAGCAATATAAAACAGTGAAGAAACCATATTACCCTTGCCTGACTCACTTTGAACATCCTAGATTAACAGTTAGAATATCAAGGAATGGTGTACTGAAAGCTATGACATTTTGAAGAGAGAACAAACATGAAGTCAAACAATACACCAAAATGCATTTGGACAGGGTTATCCGGATAGGGTAAAAATATGAAATGTCAGATTACAAAAGAATAGCTCTTATATCTAGAGTTGGGATGTCTAAAACAACAATTTCCCGAGATATTTGATGATGATGCTGAAGAAGGCTTTCTTTTGGACACTACTCTTTACTGTAATGGCAGACGATAGTCTCGAAAATGACAAAAGGGATCTCACAAAGATTGTTAAAGAAACCATATACAAAATTTATATTGCTTCGCTCGACACACACTGGAAACATTTCCTCTACTTGGCGAATAAGTTAAGCGAGATTGAAGCTAAATACAGATTTGTGGTTCCTTCTACTGAAGGCGATTGGTTGGATATTTTGTATTATTCTCGAAAACTAGCACTTAAGCTTTCAAGTCCTGATCCTGACACTTTTAGGGATTTATTGGAACTGCTCTCTAATGAAGCAGAGGGAGCGATTTATGCAGAGCACTTTCCCAATTATGACGGGTCAAAAGTTCAACTTTTTGTAAAAGAATGTGGGAGGTAGCTCACAGAATTACTAATTTATTTGCATAATAATAATATTGATTATTATGTAAATAATAAACACCATTGCTTGAAGATCAATTATTACTAAGTAGATTATAGTTAACTTACTTGGGGTCTTAGTAGATAGTCTTGAATATTAGCAGTCCCCTATAACTGGTATCTTGAAAATGTGTTTGAAGCCCTTAATTGCTATCGTTGTTTCTGAAATCACAACTGAAATTTCAAGCTACAGATATGATTAACCAATCGGTTTTTTAAAATGGTAGTTACTTTGAAAATAGAGGTTGATCGGAAATCTCAGTCACACTATCACAAAAATGAATGTTCAAATATTGACTTTGATAGCATTACAGATGCTGATCACTTTTGAATATTCTATCCAGCTCTTCATTCAGAGCACGTGAATCAGTGGAATCTGAAAGCTCCTTAGGCCTTGATTTTGATTGTAAGCGCTCTATTACTTGTGATAGCAAACTCGACTCTTGAGGAGCTTCCCATTCCTGTTTAATCAAACCGCTATTCCAAAATAAATCAAACTTAACGAACACATCAGCAGTATTCGATAGTAGTCCTATGTCTATTTCGGAGTCAAGTTTAAGACCAATTGAAACGGCTTCTGTGATTCGAACAATAGACAGAAACCAAATCAGAATTTGAAAAATGCCTCCTTTTTATATACCTAGATGTCTCATAAACATGGATTGTCCAGCCCCTTCTTTATGTATTTATGTAGTTGATAAGTAAACATAGACAACTATTCCATCGCATTTGACATTCTTTTTTTTTGGGTTAATTATTGTCATTTTTTATACGGAATCATCAACTATAGAGACAGGTCAAACGTCGTGGGCCAAGTTAGAGAACAACACCTATGCTCGGTATGTGCTGTAAATCAGTCACTAATTACTCGGTGAGACTTTCTACAGCCAAGTTGTCATAGTCTCCATTTATAAATGTGCTATATGAGAATGTCAACTAACAAACATTGGCTTCGAGTGATCTACTCAATACGAGCACCCTGCATAATGTAAGCAAGGAAGCTAAAGTTGAATTGAGCCAACTCCAACTCTTATTGCAAAGTCCAAACACTACTTGAAACTATTATAGCAATATCAAACTGAGGAGAGATCGTCTTAATTACCTTGCCTGACTCACCTTGAACCTCCCAGATCAGCAGTTAGACTATCAGGGAAGGGCGTACCGAAAGCCAGGCATTTTATAATAACAAACGTAGAGTCAAGAAAAACTTAATAAAATGCAATGCATTTGGATACATCCTTGCTGGATATAGTAATAATATACAACATTAGTTTACGAAATAATAGTCCTTATATTTGGGTGTTGGGATGTCTAAAACAACAATTTCCCGAGATTTTTGATGATGGTGCTGAAGAAGGCTTTTTTTTTGGACTCTACTCTCTACTACAATGGCAAACGATAGTCTTGAAAGCAACAAAAAGGATCTCATCAATATTATTGACAAACCTTTACAAGAAATTTATACTGTTTCGCACAACCTAGAATGGAGACATTTCGTCAAGTTGGAGAAGAAGTTAAGAGAGATTGAAGCTAAATATAAATTGGACATTGCTTTTCTTAAAGATGCTTGGTTGGATCTCATGCATTCTTCCAAGAATCTTACACACAAGTTTCCAAATAATCCCACTTTGAACTATACAGTGGCTAACCTCATTCTAAGAGCAAACAGCGTGATTGATAGCGGGTTTTTTGTGTATCACGATGGATCAAAGGCTGGAATTTTTGTAGATGAATGTAGGAGGTAGCTCACAGACTTGCTAATTTTAGATATTGTCATTGCTTGAAGATCAACTGGTACCAATTAGATCATAGTTGACTTCCCTCGAGTCTTAGGAGACAGTCTGATATTTGCAGTTCCCATTTAACTTTTGAGTAAATACTGTGAAGACGACTAATTTGAGGAAATGAGATCTTTGTGAAACGATTCTAGAAAAACAAAATCATCTGATCTCTCAATTCTAGACATCCAACGAAGGAAGGCAAGGTTCCTATTAGTTCTAGAGACTCAATTTAGAAAGTTGAAGAAATAACGACAAACTCCCTTATTGATTCAAACATGTAGTTGTTTCACGGGAATTTCAGTTGTAAGAGAGAAAAAAAGATCTTGACAAACAATCTTTTGGTCAAGGTACACTCATCTTACCTGTTGTACTTTTGGTATTGCCATTTGCCAACCTTCACATTACGTGTGTTCAAAATCCTGAATTTCGAGACATTGATTGCTGAAGGTATGCCAGACAGGAAGAAAAGCCGGGGCAGTTATGCGGAGATCTATCTTTATATTTTTAATCCTCTCAAACTCTTATTTAAAAAGCTGTCATGAGAAACAAAAACCAAACGGAACAAGTAGTGGTCAAATAACGACCAGAAGTCAAATGGAAAAGCAAAACACCACCAAAGATAACGAACAGGTGGAAAAACTTACTGTACAAAAAATCAAGGTGTTGAATCAAAACAAGTCATAATGCGTAACTTACATAAGGGCAATGGCTCCGAACTTCTCGTTGTATCCAGGAACAGTCCATCGTCCTTGCTTAACCATCTCCTCAACCTTCTTCTCCAAGTCGGGTCGAGCGGTGAATACGTCGTCAACAGACAATTGGTCAAAGGGTCGGGCGGCTTGGATGTTGTCCAGAGTCTTGCTCAACTCAGAGATCTCCTGAGAAACAAGAGACTCAGTGGACTTGGCAGACTCAATGGCCTTGGCCTCAAAAGCCTCAATGGTCTTCAATTGCTTGGAAACATCGTAAGTGACAGTCTTGAAAGACTTGAAGTGGTTCTCAATCTCATCAACAACTTTCTGGTTCTTGAGAACAGATCGATAGTGAGCAAAGTCGACAGCGGTGGGCTGGTTAGAAAGCTCATAGACATTCTTCTTAGCCTCTTCGTGTCGCTTTCGGAAGGCCTGGAGGGAGGAAGCAGTAGCTCCGGTAAGACCTAGAGAGGTAATAATCTTACCCCAGTCAACCTTGACAGCAGCGGATCGCTAGACATGTTAGCAAATTGAACAAAGATGAAGTTGTCAATGGCAGAATAAATCCAATTGTTCAACTAGGAGGCTTTGCCATTCAGCTTACTTACAGCAGCAGCAACAGACATGTTGTGTGTACAATATTTGGAAAATCCTATATTTCATTTTGTGCTCCTTGGCAGTGGCCAATCACCGAGCGCGAAAAGTCCGGGTAACAGGGGCTAGGGTTTTATTCCCACTGAAGGAGACGTTTGGTAAATTTTGAGTTTTCCAATTTTGGGTTGGGTATTGACCAAACTTTGCCCATTTTACATTTCATTATCGCTAACTTTGATTTAACTAGGTGCTAGGTGAAGAAGCCGATATAATACATGAAATCCTCATTATTGTGGACCAGTGCGACGCATCCAGTAGTTTTTTTTATTAGGGTATTCTCCGATACAAATTTAGAATCCCAAACTATCATTAGAAGGTGCTTGCCAGGCTTAGTCTGCTCTTTCATAATGAGTTGATTTTCTTTGTTTGTCAGTTATAGTTTGGAGATATAGACAATCAATTACTTCGAGCTTTGAATTTAGCGGTTCCCATGCCCAAGATATCCACCAAAGATAGTGCCTCTTCAGTCTCCAAGACTAGTCGTGAAAAGCGGGCTTCTTTGGCATGTGAACGATGCCGGAAACGTCATGCAAGGTGCTCAGGTCATCAGCCCTGTGTGACATGTGCTAAGCGAAACCTGCCTTGTGTTTATCAGGAAGCAGAACGCAAAATCGTGGTGTCATTGAAATATTTGAAATCATTACAGGCAGAAGTAAAGAGATTACAAGGTCATTCAGATGCCATTAAATCGAATGGTAATTTTCAACCCGAGGCCGAATCTGAAATCACAGATCAATTATCACCCAATGAGGTTAAAGCTTCTGATTCCCGAGCCTCTATTCCAGCTATTCTTGACGATCTGTCGGACTTGAGAAATCCAATGAACCAGAAGCAAGAGACATTAACTCATACAAGATCGGGACAGCTGCTCTTTTCAGGTTTTTCAAGTTCTTCTCGACTTGGATTGGAAGTAGCTCAAATACTTCAAACCCATGTGCCCCGAGACTCCCCTATAGCTATCGAGAATTACTGTTCAACTGAAGCAGAATTGCAATATGAAAAGGTGAAAGTTACCAAGATGGACAATTTGACACTTCAAATCCAATCAGACTCGAATAGTCCCTTGATTATCACTCTTCCCAGCTTTCAAAATGTGGAGCAGTACTTAAATCAATTTCAAAATCATCTTGGTCATTGCTATTACTTTTTTAATGAAGTTTGGATGCGTCAAAGATTGGTTTCAACTTATCAAAATGTAGCCCAGATGAAGCCATACCAGACAACCAATCAGCACAGACGATCAGTCGCATTTTACTGTCAAATTCTTCTGGTCTCTGCTATTGGAGAAATGTATGGACCAGTCTTTGCCCCTCCTTCTTACTTTCGACTTCCTGATGGATCCACACCTGGGTCTATCAACTTTGAGATGGCTGCAAATCTATTATCTTTTCTATACGGTAAAGAATACATGGGTGATGCGGACCCTACTCTTATTACTATTTTGCTGTGCTATGCTTTCTACCTACAAGTGCTGGATTTTTCAACCTCTTCCGCTGCTTATTTAGGTCTTGCAGCTAGGACGGCCACACTTTGTGGGCTTCATGTCGATGCTGGAAAAACATATCTTGATCCAATCGAAATGGAACATCGACGACGACTTTGGTGGACGACCTATATCATGGAGCTTTACGCCTGCACAAAACAAGGAATACCACCATCAGTAGCATTTGAATCTGTCTCTGCAGAACTCCCATCATTAACTTCCAGTGATTTCTTTGATGTAACACTAATCAACACTTTCACTGGTGTTGCCAGAATCGGCTGTTTGATTCTTGACTCAATCTATAACCAGAGAATCGACTCAAACATCTTACCTGCTCTAAATCTAGTGATTGAACAGCTTTTTGAGTGGAGAAACAACTTGCCCGATCATCTGAAGGTTGACTATTCGCAATCTCCCCTCTCAATATCCCGCCCAGTTGTCAACATCCATACCGAGTTTTTCCAATGTGTCAATCTAGCAGTGCGACCTCTGTTAATTTACTTTGTTCGAAAGCGACAGCAACAAAAGCAAGTTGGCAATGATCAAGCATTTGAGTTATCCACTTTTTCTGATTCAATAAGACAGTTGCTCAACGCCTCTTTTCACGCTTCTACTTGTTCAATAGCCGCCATCTCAGCTCTGACCCAAACAGGACTGTTAGCTTTGCGAAGTTGCATTGACAGAGAGTATTTGTTCGTGTCAGCCACAACTCTCGTTCTTTTTGCTTCTGCCTTTGGTCCTCAGCAGGAAATCGACTCCCATATTTCCATGGCAATTGAGGTTCTGGAAAAAATGGATCTTGCAGGGAACAAAACTGCAACCCTACGTCATGAGCAATTGAAACAACTCAGTGCTTCCATGCATCAAGAACCATCTAGCTTTTTTACTCAGCCGTTTTTCTTCTCTCAGCAAGAGGACAATCCTCTTTTTTTGAACTCCAAGGTGCCAGTGATGTCTTTAGAAAATGATCAGGATCGGGAAATCTGGAACGACCTCAAAGAGCATCCCATGTGGGAAGAGTTGGCTGGTTAACTCTGCTTTCAAATTTTCAATTTATTTATTTATTTAAAAATTGCATTTCTATGCTGGTTTGTTTCTATCCAAAAAGTTGCCAGTCCTGTGTGACATCCACTCCTGCAGTTTGGGTTTGCCCGTTACCGCAAATCGAGCACAAGTTGCAGGCACAAGTTTTCTATTATCCAACAACTCAGCCCAAACTATTCCTCCAAATCGCGAAACCAGACTCATGGAGCCCCCATCAACTTGCTGCAAGACCCACACTAATTGCTCTACCTTTTCTCTTAGATGGCCACTGAATGATGTTGCCGAACTAAGAAGCTGTTCGAGTAATCCTTGAGCACTGAGTATCTTGATGTCATTCGATGTCTTGGCTCCATTAATAAAAGTCTCCAAGCACCAGGAAAGTTTTCGTGTACATGCTGACGATTCTTCTGCCCCCAATATTCGAATTCCAAATGGCAGGTATTGAGTGAAGAAGGTTGGACCTGCGAATACATATTGTACCACATCATCATACATTCCATGACCAGGATTGATTGCAACTCGACACATGTAGGCTAGCTGTGTGGCAATGATGCATGGGATTTTCTGCTCTTGTTGATTGACAAATATGCATTTGTTGATAATCGCTGCAATAATACCCATGTTGGCAGATAGCTGGTTGGGAAGTTCAATTATCTGAGCTGCAGCCTGCAAAATTTGCTGGGCCATTCTTGAAATGCTTTCATTTCTGCTCGCAAGACTTACAATAGTGTGGGCCAAATAGTTGTTGAAAACAAGTCCATTTAGATCAATTAATCCATCATTGGGCAGTTGTTGGGCAGTGGCCATCAGTAAGAACCATGGTTCATAGCTGATGTTGCTAGCCAGAGATTCACGAGCCATAACATCACGTTGGTCAGTGAAGGATAGTTTGTGAAAATCATTAACAACAACCTGGTACCCTTTGTAGTTTGGATCAAATTGATTGACAGATGCCAAAACTCGTGGTGCAGCCATGACCATTTCTATCTCATTGTCGGAGATACGAACTAATCTACTTTGATTATCAACAACTGTTGCAGAAGTCGACCATGCAAACACTTTTTGAGTCCAATTGATCGTTCCAGAGGACTCCATAGTTTCCAATATACTCAAAAGCAGTTGGTCCGATAGGCACGAAAAACCCTCAAAAAGTTCTAGCACTTTGAAAACCGTGCTTTGATTGCTCGAATGTCCTTTTCTATCTTTTTGGAACAGCATCCATAAAATATGCGCGACAAAGATTTGGTCTTCAAGAGTTGAGAAATCACGATGCCGTAAAAGATTTCGATCGTTGTTGATCGCCAATTGAAAAAGGTTAGAATGGTCTAAAGAAGCCGTAGAGCTCAACACCAACGAATGAACTAGTTTGATGCAAAGCGGGTCGTGAAACCAACGGGTTATCAAAGCTTGAAGCAACGCATTGATAGACTGCTTTGGTACATGCTGCCATGGAGTAGCATTTGAGTCAGGCTGAGAGACTATCTCCAAACATTCGATCACACTTTTGACCGAAGGCCATATCTCATCGAATTCCATCAAATGTTTGGTAACATTGACAACAGCCTTTGATAGGTAATTGGGAAAACTGCTTGATGGGACTTTCTTGATGAGAAGACCAATGTACTTGGAGTACCCAAAAGTTCGTGAAAATCCAAGCAGATAGGGAACAATTTCAGGAAGTTCCATGTTTAACGAAAATAAAGCATGGGCTACAGTGTCAGCATTCGAGTGATCTTCGGACTTCTCAGTAAAGTATCCCAAGAGCTTGGAGTGGAGGAGTGTTTTGGTTTCGTCGTCTTGAAAACTTCCAGTCAATAGCATAATTGAAGCAGTCTGAGGTGCATCAATTTCATCTAGTTTCTCCAACAGCAAACCTCTACAGTAGTCCTTGAATTGGATATCACTATCAATCAATTTTGCGAGAATTGGTACTCCTTCATGCATCAAAATCAAAGATTCGATAACTTCTAAAATATCGGCTCTGTTCGACTCATCAGTAACCAAATGTAGATTTGAAGAGATGATTGAGGCAACCAGGGGTAAATCTTGCGGATAGTTATCACGAATGTATCTTGTAATCTCAATTAGCTGAGAAAAGGTGACCTCCAGCTTAGGTTCACTTGCTATTATTTCAATAGCAGAGGTGATAGACTTTCCGTTTACAATCAAGATTGAGACGTAGTTCAAAGCTTGTGAAGGTAATAAACACCAAGCCATCTCTTGTAATAATGCATCGGTCATTTTATTGGCTTCACGAGATAGCGATTTTTCAATGTAGTTAGAAAAGTTCTGTTGGAAATATTCTCGAATGTCCGCACAGTTTTCAAAAATCGATCTGACGAGTTGAGCATAAAAGGAAGTGTAAGAAGATAAGTGACTGTAAAATTCAGGTGAAGCAATAAAGGCTCGAATTTCTGGGGTGATCATTGCGGCCATTCGAAGCTTCACACCCATATTTGGCAATTGGGACTCGTCAACGCGATACAATAGTGCCATGACATCCAATTCTGTTTCTGGCAAAGCCGAATCGGGACTAAAAACAATCTTTGCTCCTAGCGCCAAAGCCAGATCAAAGTATGATGGGTTCATGTCTATGATCTCTTTAGTTTCCCGAGTATTCCAGATTAGCTGATTGGAACTAGTGAGATTATGTTTGGGAGAAACTAGATTGGAAAATGATGGAGTGGCTTCTTTAGCCAAGTACTCAACGAGTTCCCATGATTCACCTGATATTCCGCAATCTCGTAGTAGCTTGGCAAGCCAGAGCTCTGCTCTGTCTTTTTGGTGTTTGACAAATGCAAGTTGCTCAGCTAATGTGACCAACAATGGAGATAACACAATCTTGTCTGGCGACAACCCATTTAGTCTGCAAATTGTTGAAATGTTGTCAAGATACTTATAAGGGCTTCTCATAAATCTGGAAACTGCTTCATCCACCAGACTCAAAACAACCTCTAAATCCTCTTTCATAAACAACAAGGAGTTGACAAGAACCTGCAGCGTTGAGACCTTATTGCTAGTCTGGATCAGCATGGTGGGGCGAGCCATGTCATGTAATGCTTTGACACTGGAAGTCTTGATCGATAGAGAGTCTGAAGATGCAATACGTAGCAAGTTCACGAACATGCAGTGAGAATTCCCTTTTGGACGATTCCACCAACGGTCAATAACTGATAATTGCCCTTGTAATTCAATGACACGAGCCAACCCAATCAATGAAAGCCCATTTGAAAGCACACTCCCTTGTGAAATGGGGTCCAACAATGCTGGAGGGAGGGAAACTTTAGGAATTTGATCAGGAAAAAGCTGAGTGAAAATCAGTGCGTGTGTGACAAGCTGATATCTTATCAATTCTCCTTCTTCCAGCTTAGAGGAAATAAGTGAGAAAATCTGAGATATGGATACAGCTCGAGTTAAAAATTTGCTTGTCAATTCTGAAGCCTCTGTGTGCCAGCCTTGAACAATAAAAAATTCATGAACTTGTTTGAATTTGAGTAATGACATGATTGAAAGTTGGAGTGCAAAGTGGTTGATCAGCTTGACATCCGAAGCCAGAGCTTTCATCAGCACTGACCTGTTCAATGGTGTGGGGAGAATGCTTTCTAATACAACATCGACCGAGGGACAGTTGCGTTCTAAAGCTCTTTTTTCCACGATAGCAGGGATGGGAAAGCCAATGAGTTTTGAGTAAAATCCACACATTGCAATCCAGAATGATGATAATTTAGGGTCAAAGGTTGGCCAGTGGTGGTAAGTTAGTTGAGGGTAAACTAATTCAGGGGCCGCTTTCAGAATATTGAGAGCCAGTCTCTGATACCTTGCGTTTTCCCAAGGTCGGATGTTTGACCTTAATAATGAGAGTAGCAACTTGTTCCTATAGTTTTCAATTTTGAAGTCAGATTCTGTCAACAATGAAATAACCTCGTGAAAACCCGTGGTTCTTTTGATTTCGTCCACTTTCAGTTGAGTCTTTGAATCCTTCTCATCCCCCCACCATGCATCACAAGGAAACAAGACTCCTAAGCTGGAATCTGTAGTTATTGAAATCAGAAAATCACAGACTTCCTCTGCAACTGGATCGAGACGACTGAGAATCTTGCAGATGTTTCCAAGAGACCACTCGTTGAATACCGATCTCTTCAAAGTCTTCGAAATGTCTGAATCTTGAAAAAAAGATTCCCGAAAAAGTTGGATTGATTCACTAATCAGATCAGCAGGGTCACTTGCAATATGTTTGAACCATCCTGATGTGATTTTCCGTTTTTCGAAAATTTCTCTGGCTACCAGCGAGGATCCACTCTTGACCAAAGTAATCAAGAATCGAATAAATGCGCACCTTATCACTCTATCAGGTGTTCGCTTGTTATCCTGTTTCTGATTTCGTGGAGGAGCCAATAACTGAGGAATGATCTTCAAAGTGAAATCGAAATTAGTCAAAAGCTCAAGGGCCAAAGCACCTTTCTGAAATCTGGCAATTTCTGATAAAAGCTTCAATACCGCATTTGTGATTCCTGGTCTATTGATATAGAGGCCCCGGTAAATTACTTTGATGAATTTTTCTAGAATTTCTTTAGCTAAAGCCATACCAGATCGGGCCAAACTGGGATAATTCATAGCCAAAAGCAGCTTAGCAAGTGAATTACTTGATTGTGCGTATTTAGCATGATTCGATTCCTGAATTAGTATCGCTACTCATCTCTTGATATTAAGAAACCAGACTCACCTCTGCAAATTTCACCCAAGTCATCAACAACTGAACATGTAAACCCTTTTGGACAAACTGCTCAAGATCGTAGAAGTCATCGGTCTTTTTCAATTGACTTAAAATGCCGTCCAACTGGCCAAGAAGAATGTTCTCTTCTTCGTCATCCCTCTGTCGTTTCATGAATAAATATGGTTGTTTTAGCTTTGGATTTTTATTTTTTAAACTTTGGAATTTTTCATTCAGCATGCAGACTGATGCATGATTACTTTGGATTTTCGATCCAATCTGAAAAGTTGAGAAATGGTGAATCTGGAGCGGCTTCAAAAGCTCCAAAAGTCGCTAGAGAAAGAGAAGAATGCGGATGTTGAGGAATCAGCAAAACTGCTAAACAGCTATTCCCCAAAACAACTTGCAAAAAGGGGTCTCGCTATCACAAACTTGCTTTCTACCTCCATGAGAACTGGATTTGGAGGTAAAGTGGTTGTTCAATTCGAGCCCGATTCTGCAATTAGCGAAGAATTGGATAGTGGAGAGCTTAGAGTTGGGGATTTGGTAAAAATACTGAAGCACGTTTCCTCAGCCAAGAAGCAAACATCAAAAGATTCCAGTGAAGTTGAAGGTGTCATAATCAAATTGACTAGAGATAAGATAGAGGTTGCACTTGATGACTCAACCAATCGAGAGGCAGGATATGAGTTTGATTCTCGAGTACATCTTGTTAAGATGGTAAACAACTCCACTTACAAACGTATGGAATTCGCATTGGGAGATATTGTGACTGGTCGGGCTGCTGAAACTAGGATTCAAAGATTATTGCTTTCGGAACCAGGGTCGAATAGATTATCGAACTCTACGTGTGAAAAATCAGTTGTCTGTCTTGACCATAACCTCAATGAATCTCAACAGGAAGCTGTTTCGCATGCCTTATCACCTTGTGAAATCACGGTGATTCACGGGCCACCTGGCACTGGAAAAACGCAAACTGTAATTGAAATAATTCGTCAACTGGTTACTGAAAATAAGCGGGTTCTTGTCTGTGGTCCATCTAACATTTCAGTGGACACTATTTTGGAACGATTACATGAGCATGTTCGGGATGATAAATTGCTGAGAATTGGACATCCTGCCAGATTGCTGGAAGCAAACCTTCGACATTCTCTTGAAATTGTTAGCAAAACCTGTGATGGTGGGCAGATTGTTAAAGAAGTCCAGCTAAATATCGATGATCAGCTACGAAAAGTTCGAAAGACTAAAAGCGGAAGAGAAAAATACACACTTTTCAAAGATATTGGTGAACTTCGACGAGAATTCAAGCAAAGACAAAAAAAAGTCGTTCATGATTTACTAACACAGGCACAAGTAGTGTGTTCTACCTTGCACGGAGCTGGAGACTCGAATTTACGTGATATCAAGTTTGATGCGATTATCATTGACGAAATATCCCAGGCACTTGAACCACAATCTTGGATACCTATTACAAATTTTGATGTCAAAAAGCTCATTATTGCTGGAGATAATCAGCAATTACCACCGGTTGTCAAGAGTGACTCGAAGAGACTAGAAAAAACCCTGTTTGACCTGGTTGAATCGTTATATCCTTGTTCCAAAGTGCTACTAAAAACACAGTATCGAATGAATGAGGCAATCATGGCATTTCCCTCGATCAGGCTCTACAACAACCAGTTGAAGGCGGATGACTCTGTCAAGGATCACACACTTGCAATGCTGCCCGGTGTGAAAGAGGATGATCTAACTAGACTACCTGTTTTATGGCTATCCACAGAGAGTGAGCCATTTTTTCATGAAAAGAACTCCGAGGACTCTCTGTCAGACTCTAAAATTAACGAGGCTGAAGCATATTTAATCAGGCACCATGCCGAACAACTAGTTTCATTAGGTGTGAATTCGGAGGATATTGGTATAATTACACCTTACAGTGCCCAAGCAATTCTGCTACGTCAACTCATACACCCAACGCTACCAAAAATCGAAATTGCGACAGTTGATTCATTTCAAGGCCGGGAGAAAGAAGCAATTCTTTTGTCAACTGTCCGAAGTAATGAAAAACATGAAATTGGATTTCTTGGTGAGCATCGGCGACTCAATGTTGCCATGACCCGAGCAAGGCGTCATTTGTTTATATGTGGAGACATGGAGACATTAACAAAAGGAAGTGACTACACTAGAGCGTGGGCCCATCATGGGGAGGAGAATGATGAAGTTGACTTTGCCAGTTATGACGAAGTACTTGAACTAATGCAGTAAGGCTGATGTAGGTACTCTATTGATTTGTTTGATCTTGTTATTCCTTGCTATTTATTTATTGGTCACAGAGAAAGAACCATCAGCATTTCCAAAATAAGCAATATCTGCATTGGTGAAAATTCCGGTCTCAACAACTCCCAATAACAGCTTGATGCTAGTGTGCAACTGTTTAACATTTGTAGGGTCCAAGGGGCCAAAGTGGGCGTCTACGATAAAGTTACCATTGTCTGTGACAACAGGTCCTGCCTTGGCAGGTGCTCCGGGCCTAAGTGTGGCTGTTGCGCCCATTTTGACAAGTTCGGAAATGACTCGGTTATAAGCGTCAGGTACAACTTCAATTGGAATTCCTTGAACCCAGTTTGTTCCTAAAGCAGGTGAATTTTTTCGATAATCTGCAACAACAACAAATTTCCGAGCTGTCTCAGCTACCAGCTTTTCTTGAAGTAAGCAGGCTCCACCTCCCTTAATACAATTGAGTTGAGGGTCCATTTCATCAGCTCCGTCGAAAGCAACATCCAAGTCACCAGCAGAGTATTGGTCAATTGATCCTAGTGTCAATCCGGCATTCTGAATAAGTTGCTTAGATTGGAACCCGGTGGAAATAAACACAGTATTCTCGGTTAATTCCTTGGGAAGCATGGCAATCTTTTCAGCAACATAGACTACAGTGGAACCTGATCCAATACCAACAACCTTAGCATCCTTCGGGTAATGCTCTTCCACAGCTTTGTGAGCTGCAGTTCTCTTGGCTTGTTCAATAGGAGAGAGATCAGACATTTTGGCAGACAATATCCTAGTGGAGAGGAGATATGAAGGTCTTCGAATTAACCGATATCCAATCAACGTTGAATTCTGAGTTCAGGATTTTCTCAGTTCCTCTGCATCAATGATGCACCAAATTCTTTGCTCCACAAAAATTTATATGCTTTTGAGTTGGGACAGAAAAAGGCTAGTGAAAAGCATGGAGGGCAATAATGTAAATGAACTTATAAACTTGTAAACAAATGTAACTGTTCAGATTTTACATAGTTTTTCTCCCCGATAATCTTAATTGATAAATTCTAGTGACGATTCGTAGTTTGAAACAACTGAAATGTATGTTACCTGGAGACACAAGAAGCATTGAAGGCTATAATGTGAACTATGAGGCACAAGTTACTCTTTAACAATGACTATTCAGGTCCCCACAAAGGCTAATCAAAACGACTCACCAATGTGGGTGCAAAAACTAGGTGTCATTACCGACCCTCTCGAGCCATTGCTACAAAATATCTTCCCAAAATAGGAAGATGTAGAAGAAAAAGATTTTTGACGACTCCTAAAAGTATAAACTACAAAAATCAATTTATTTGATGAATACAACCGTTCATTCTTCATATTGTTTTGCACTGGATGGATTCAAAAACAAAGCAAAGCAGAAACCTTAAATATTTTGAGTTTGTCAAGTTAGAATATCTGGGATTTTTTTTACCATTTACATCAGACAGATCTATAGGAGAACCGTTCTGAAAGAACCATTGGAGATAAGTCTATTGAGATCGGATTCGTCTAATTTCATCATTTACAAAGATCTTCGGTAACGACAAGCCAAAAACATTCAACATGTCTGCAGATGAGTTGAAAGCAAAGGGAAATGACGCTTTAGTCAATAAGAAATACGCTGATGCTATTAAATGGTACACCAAGGCAATCGAGGTTGATCCTAATAACGCTGTTTTTTACGCAAATCGAGCCCAAGCTCAGATCAAACGAGAAGCATATGCTGTTGCTATTGAGGACGCAACAAAGGCAATTGAAATTGACCCAAACTATGTGAAAGCCTACTACAGAAGAGCCATGGCTCATACTGCTCTAATTCAGCACAAAGAGGCTCTTCCAGACTTTAAACTAATTGTTACCTTGGCTCCTTCGGATATTGCAGCAAAATCTCGATTGATTGAGTGTCAAAAGCTGATCCGAAAAGCTGCTTTCCAAAAGGCCATTGAAGTGGAAGATGCCCCTCTTCTGAGTGAGACAATCCACTTCGATTTAGATGTTGGTAGCGAGTATCAAGGAGCTAGGCTGAAGGAAAAAGATGGCAAAAAGTACATTGACCAAGAGTTTGTGGATGACTTGATTGAGCTCTTCAAAAATGGAAAGCTGATTCATCAAAAATATGCATACTGGATCGTTTGTGAGGCAATCAAGGTGTTCAGAAGTGAGCCCACTATGGTGGAAACAACTCCTGATATTAAAACGACTGTTTGCGGTGACACTCACGGTCAATTCTTTGACTTGCTGGAAATCTTCAAACGCAACGGATTTCCCAACGAAAACCACCGTTACATTTTTAATGGTGACTTTGTTGATCGTGGTTCTTGGTCCACTGAAATTGCATTTTTGTTGTACGCATTGAAGCTGACCTACCCTACATCTCTGTATATTAATCGTGGAAACCATGAAACTGATGACATGAACTCAGTTTATGGATTTGAGGGAGAATGCAAACACAAGTACAATGAAAAGATTTTCCGTCTTTTTTCCGAATCTTTTTCAACTCTTCCATTGGCTCATTTGGTAGGCGAGTCCTACTTCATTGTTCATGGTGGTCTCTTTTCAAGAGATGATGTCACTCTAGATGAAATCCGAAAGTACCAGCGATTCACCAAAAAGCAACCAGGGACTGCTGGGCTGATGATGGAAATGCTTTGGACTGACCCTCGGCCTGAAAACGGGCGTGGTCCTTCTCAACGTGGTATTGGAATCAGATTTGGTCCTGATGTGACTGAGGCATTTTGTAAATTAAATAACCTCCAGGGAGTCATTCGATCCCACGAGGTTCGAATGAATGGTTATGAGGTTGAACATAACGGAAGATTGATTACTGTGTTTTCAGCTCCCAATTACTGTGACTCGGAAGGAAATAAGGGTGCATACATCAATATTGAGTCGGACCTTAAGCTACAGTTCAACCAGTTTGAAGCTGTGCCCCACCCTGATATTAAACCTATGGCATACTCAAATAGAATTATGATGTAATATAATTTAATGTGAAAAAGTACATGATTTTAGACAATGAATGATCTTCAGTGGCTTTTCAGTCGATATGAGAGTCGAACGAATGTAGTCACAAAAAACTGTTTTGCCCATAGCAAAATCGCAATCAACCAGGACCGCCAAATAAGACACAAAGTCAATCCAACTACACAAGGCACGGTTGTGTACCAGTAATACGACACCGTGTGGTTCTTAATGTCAGGAAATACTTCGAAATTCATTCCAAAAATTCCCGATACTACTGTCATTGGCTGAAGCACCACAGTGAGAACAGAAATAATCATGAGTAGATCGTTTGATTTCGAAGTAATTGTGTTGAAGATTAAATCAGACATGTTCTTGGAAGCCGATCTCATAATGTCGATGTCCTCAGTAAACATCTGGGTATGATCTGCAATATCAGATATGTAAACCTTAGCGAAATCCGAAATCAAATGGTTATGGGGAACAGGAGCATGGGAGTGAGTCTGAAGATCTGCATGATGTACATGATCCAAACTTGAGCCCTTGCTGGAACCGTTTCCAGCTCTCAGTGAATTGAGCATCGCAGTAATGGGAGCAATGGTTGATCGCAGCATACACAGGTCTCGTTCAAGTAGATGCAAATTTTGAGACAATGAAAGTGAGGGTTGACGCAGCACCTTTACCTCGTAGTCAGCCAGTTTGTTTTGGTATGTTACAATTATAGGCAAAATGAGGTCAACAACGGCATCAATGATAGCTTGGGCGAGCATGGAAGCATCACAGGTTTCACGCAAAATAGTGGATTCTGAACATATTCTGGCTAAAATACGTCTTTCGACATCCCCTGCTGAGTGTTCAAAGAATGATATCACTGTCCCATCATCAACCAAAAACATTGACACTTGTTCCATGCCAACACATCGCTGCTGCTCTGTTAGTGGTCTTTTGGAGTTCAAAAGAGCAGTTCGGCGAGCTGAAGATATAGGATTGTGCCAGTCATACATTGTATGTAGAGGGCTGGATGCGATTCGTGCTGATAGCGACTCTGGGTTGAACTCATAAGTATCCTCCAGTTTAGATCTAACAGATAGATGAGGATTCGAACTACCCCAGCAAGAGTGGATTGCATCAGGATCCTTGATATGAGAAGAGGTCATTTTCAATTGGTCTCTCAGGACTTCAAAAGTCTCAGTCCGAAACCACGATTTGTAGGTTTTGTGAGGGAAAACTGGTATGTACCGCATCAACTTGTGTAGGGGAAAACACATAAATGTATGGTGAGGATAATGGTCCAATTTTGTGCGTTGGGGAATATCTACCATATCCTCGACAGCCAATCGATGAAGAGAGTATTGTTTGGACAAGGTTCCAATGACTTCCTCAGAGAGACCATTGACATTTATCCATCTGACACTAGACCAGGAGGGGCGAGAATTGATGAGTTCTTCGAAGCGGCTGGTACTAGTCCCACGGACGACCTCTCCATGAACTACTTTGTACCTGTCCACTGAATAATCAACCACTGTAAATGCGGAACCAAGAGAATGTTGGATAGTTTCACACAAAGAAAGATCAACACCAGGTTCATGGCTTTGGTAAGTGGTAATTTCGGAAGTTTTTCGACTTCGGTGTCCAGCTCTTTCACTCGACTTTGATCCAATTGACTGTAGAGGATATTCATGAATTGGCAGTTGTGAGTGTGAGCCAAATTGAGAATTGAATCGAACTCTCTCTTCGTTAGACAACGAAGTTCTCGGGGAAATTCCGCTTGAGGTTGATGGACGCCGATTGGATCTATTGATGCCAAAAGATAAAAGGCGCAATCTGTCGGGACTGTTTTCAGAATCTTCCGAGTCAAAAACCGAAGCAGTAACGCCGACATTATCGTCTATCAATATTGAGGGAAGATCGGGAAGATCTGGATCCTGTGAATCGTATTCATGTGTCAAGACTGTCATAACTCAAGTAGACACCCTTTTCGAGCTAATCAATAAAATCAGTAAAAGTGCTCACATGTACTTCAATGCATAATGATGCACGATTTTTTTTCTTGAAACTTGGTTAAGATTTGGAAAATTTCAAGTAAACTTAACTAATCTGTCATGGCCTCGAGAAAGTCAATAAGTTTTCTGCAAGAGGATTTGAGATCAGGACAATTCGAACTTGCAGATTCAGAGATGCAAAACAGTGGTACTTGTAGCTCCTTGAGTCGAACAGACATGTACTCATGCATATTAGTTAAAGATAGATGGGCATGCTGCCAAAATGCAGCCTCCTCTTCAAGGTATGACGAAGAAGAGGTTTTTAAATGATTGACACCCATACTCTGTAGTAGATCCTTCATTTGATCCAGCTCATTTTCCCTAGCTTGTACCTTAGAGCGAAGAGATGCGTGTTCGGCCTCTAGGTCATTGATTCTACGTTGTTGTTCCATGCGAAGTTTGCGAATTTCTGGTAAAAAATGGGGTTGAGGAATTAGCTTGTGAACTGTAAATTTCAAGGCTTCCGAGTAACTGTGAATTTGGGTCGGGTCCCTTTGTGACAAGAATGACGATTGTTGCTGAATTTGGTTTAGTAGTTGAGAAAGCTCAGACATTTAGTTGTGATTATACGATTTGAAATCAGGCTGTCAAATAGGTTTGTAAGATTTTTTGAAATTCAGCCTCTAATAAGGTTATTCAGACCCACAAGAAACACACTCATGTATCTGTTAAATGTCCTTGGGTATATTTTGCATGCATTTATTTTGATTGTCTGGTTGATGCCTTTTGTTTATTATAAAAATCAGTGTCTTCTTAACAGCTCCTGTTCGTCACTCACATCAAATCCATCATCGTCATCCAACCGAGTCAATCCTAATGAATCTTCCTCGGTGTAGTCATGAACGAGTCGAGCCTCATGTTGACGCAGAGAGTCGGAGCGTCGATGCAACGAATTGCGAGAGAACTGAGCTGACCGACGAGTTTGAAAGGAAGCGACGCCATTGTCCATGGGAATTCCTTCAATAGCCCTTCCAGGCATCAGGTTTTGCCCATCAGGATCAGCTCGAGAAATGTTGAGAAGATAAACACCAGTGAAAATGATTAGAAATCCGCAGATCAATGAAATGATTTCAACAGCTGACGAAGTGTTGAATCCTCGGAATAAAATAAACGATGCTACCAAAGTAGCTGTGGTAAAAGTAACATAGTACAAGGGGTTGACAATGGAGGTATCGAACTGATCGAGTGCTTTATTGAAGTAGTTCATTTGAGTCACAATGCACACTGCTACCACAATCAAAAACACATACGTTGAAGGATGTGAAAATTGATTGTTTCCTCCTAGAGTCAGCTTGAGAGCAATTCCGAAAGCCTTTATCGACATGACCGAGATAGATCCAACCGTTGAACATATGGAAATATACACCATAGGACTTCGTCGACCAAATACAGGCGCTACTCGATATATCATAAAGAATGCAAAGGCAGACACGCAGCAAACATAAAACAAAAACCCCGGCTGAACAGCATAGTGAAGAATCTCATCCACAGTTTCAACGTCTTGGTCTGGAGGAGCATGAAGAATGATAATCACAGAACCGATTAAACAGATTGCACATCCAAGTTTTCCTAAAATTCCAAGTTGCTCGTTGAGAAAAAAAGAAGCAAGAACTGCACCAATAATGACAGACAAAGCACCCAAAGGAGTAACCAGAATGGCAGGAGCAAACGTATAAGCTGCAAAATTTGCTACTTCTCCAATCGCCATGGTTGTCATCCCAGCCCACCAGATAGGATTCTTCAGATATGCAAAGGAATTTCCCGGGTCATTATGTCGTTGAGAGGTATCCAGCAAGCCCTTCTTGGTGATAATGAACGATGTTCCAATAGCTAATGAGGAGGAGATTGCCAATGCAAGGCCAATATATTTTTCTTCCATTCCCTCAATCGTTTCACTTGAGTCGACTGAATGAAGCTTACGTGTTTTGGGATCAGATTATGAGTACAAGGCTGAGTTTACTTGTACTAATAAAACATTAATAGTAGACCATTAACTTTTAGTCTCCACTTAGCATTGAAGCTCGGGAAATGAAACCAAAATTGAAACTAGGTTCAAACATATTGCAAGAAAGTCAAAAAATAACTGAAATACATAAGAAACAAAAACATTTGAGAAACAAGAACATTTGCGAAACAAGAAAACAGTCTCGATAACTTTCAAGAGAAGCCACAATTTCTAATCAACTTTGCTTCACTCAAATTTAACTCACAGCCTCAACTTACTCTTCAAATCTTTCGGTATCTCCACCTTTGACGAAGTATAAATTATCACTTTGTAGGGTTAGTTACTGGAAAGAAACGGGATTAGCTTTAAAACCATTGTGCAGCCACCTTTTGAATTAAACTTTCTGTACTATTTTTTCTTGGCAGTCTTGGCAAGACTTATTTCCTTAGAATTAACTGAACAATTTGATCAAAACATCGCTGGAAGTGACATTGTACTCGCACATTTTTACCGTATGTCGTCTAGTTTTTTTTACGAATGGTGGAGGTGGTGTTTTTTACTACTTTTGGCGGGTCAGAGTTTCGCAAATCGGCATTTTCGGCCAGAACCAACTCGTTCTCCTTGGTCGGGATGTCAGTCTTGGCAACTGAATGGCTTTGTTCACACACAAGATTCTCTTTACGAGATTGTTGAATATACCCCAGATTGTCAGAATGGATTCCCCACGTTAGACTTAACCTCCGCAAATCCACCAAAACAACCATGGATTTATTATTTATTATATCTAAAGAGCCAAAACCATTCCCGCCATGATACCAACGAACTGAATCAAACAACCCCTGATAACCAAGATGATTCACAATCTATATCCTTTTTGCCCTCTGTACCTGGATCGGAGGAAAATGACAATAGCCTACCTAAAGATGAAAATGATTTGGCTAAGCATCTTAATCAAACACACACCAATAACAAACAAGAGATATGGGAGTGGGCTAACCACCTCACCCCTCCCCCTTGGCAAGATTCTTTTCAGAATTCTGTGCCAGTTATCTCACTCATAGCAGCCAGCTGTGTGACTGTCTCCTGGATTCTAGTTATCATTATATTGATTGTGTTTTCTAAAAGAACATTAATCACACGCATCTGTGTTATTGGCGAAGCTGCTACTCAAACTGTTGCATTTGCAGTCATTGTTAGCGAAACTCAGAGAGATTTCTATAGAGGGATTTTAGACTCAAAGCAAGTTGTGGACCCTCTGTCAGGAATTCTTGAGACAAGCGATACAATGTCTACTGCATCTTTAGTCATCACAATTGTTCATTATATTTCAGGAGTTTTGGTGTATGTAGCAAACATCCAAGCCCTTCTGAGAGTATTCAGCAACAGGAGAAATGAACAAAAGGCTGTACTCTGGCTAGGAATAATTTTGGGAACTTCTGCCAAAGTTTTATGGGGAATCTATGCTTTTGTACCTTTAGATGTGGTCTTCTCTTCAAACACTTTAACAAGTGTTACAGTTGCATCATATCTTTTACAAACGGCTATTTCTGTTTTGTTTGCCAGTTGTTTGATTACTTTTGGTATAGGCCGTTTATCAACTGCATACAGCCAATCAACAATTATCATTGGAATCATGGTCCACGTTGTTTCCATAGTTCCGTTTATCGCATTTATTCTAGATCTGTCGTTCCCTAAACAGACATGCTGGATGTGGTTTATTCGGGTTACAGCCGAGCAAGCTTGCGTAGTCATGTTACTGGAGTGGCTAGACCGAATAGATGAAAAAGCTGCGCATAATGAGGAGATGACTATTCTAGGTAGGGAGATCTACGCAGAGAACGATGAGGTCTTTGGGGATTTGGAAGGGGCATATTTAACTGGTGGCCAAACCGCACAACCTAAAGAACTCCCAGAAATGTCGCTCACTCCCGTATCAATCTTGGAGGATAAGGCCACATTCTTCACCAAAATTACAAAAATTGTTTCTTAGAAAAATTTCAACATTTGCATTTTATTAAAACGTATTTATTACAATTAATTTATTTATATTAACTTGAGTAGTGGAAGTATCGGTTTTCTTTATCAGTCAAGTCCTCATTTTGAATTCTTTTAAGTTCTTCAGCACTTGGCTCGGCCTGAATTTTCTTTTTATTCTCGTGAATGTTCAATCGCCAAATTCCAAGATAGATCAGAATTTCTAAAGCTGTGCAAACCACAAGTAAAATCTTTGCAGGTTTGTACTGGGGCGCATCCTTAGCTTTGAATGTTTGAGGGCCAATTAAATTTCCAACACAATATCCAATCAACATAATAGCATTTGTGATAGCTTTCTTTGTGTGTCCTGCAGTATTTGAAGCAATAAGAGATAAAAGACAAATCATTGTAATGGGGGAAACATATTGAAGATACATTCCAGTCAAAGCAACAGCTTTGTCTTCGGTTCTAAACGCCAGCATCGAAGATCCGATTAAAGAAATACTCAGAGCCGCAATCGCCACTGCAATTCTTTTTCCTGATCTTTGAGCAATATAGCCAAATGCCACGCATCCAAAGAATTGAACAGCTCCCTGAGGAGGTTGGAGTAATAAAGCTTTAACAGGGCCATAGTTGAGAGTCTGAGAATAAAGAATTGAAGAAAAGTTGGTTAAACCTCCATTAGGAATTTGGGCGATAATTTGAAAGAAGAAGTAGATGTAAGTCTTTGGCTCGGTAAGAGTTTCAATAAACTGGTGCTTCTGAAATCCAAAGTTGGAGTGGCCTTGTTGAGATTTTCTGATTCGAACAATTACTGTTTCCCGTTCTTGTGGTGTTAAAAACCAGGCTTTGGAAGGAACGTCTGGAATGTGAAAGAAAATAACTACTCCAAGTGTGATTGTTATCACACCAGTGATAATAAATAGCAACTTCCAGCCCTCAATTGGTAAACTGTCATTTTTTGCGAGACCATAAGCCATGAATGATCCAAGAATAGTTCCTAGACCATTGCTTGCAAACCATAAAGCTGTTCTCAAAAAATGTTCCTCTTTCTTGTACCATTGGGCAGTAATTATAACAAAAGCTGGAGTAATTCCAGATTCCAACATTCCAAGGATAACTCTCAGTGTAATGAACCCGGCATAATTTGGAGTAGAGTGGAGACAGAGAATTATACCCCACAGAACTACAAAAACCGATAGTGTTTTACTCAATGGAAACCTTTGCAAAAGATAGACAGCAGGGAACTCAAAGAATAAATATCCCAAGTAAAAAGCACTTCCTGTCCACGAGAAGTCATCACCTTTCATGTTGAGGTCCTCACGAAGACCCATTACTGAGGCAAGTGAATTCGTAGTTTTATCCAAAAACTGAATGGCATAGACCAAACAGAGTAAAGGACAGAGATACAAATCGGTTTTTCTTAGGAGGGCTCTATCAGCAGCTGGATCTAACTCATCCAAGCTTTCGTCACTACTGTGGCCATCATGATGTTCTTCAATTTCGGCTTTGACAATTTTTTTTTCATTCTGTTCATCCCAGCCAAAAGAATTGTCAGAGACTCCATGTAGATCACTTGTGCTTGACATTATTCAACCTGATAGTCTAACCTGAAAAGAGAAAAAAGAAATGACCAAAATAAATTTGAAGTGACCCTTTTTTCGAATCTACAAGGTCTGATTTAATGATTTCTTCTCTGAAGTTCACATATTTATAATGGTCGAAAATCTTTGGACATTGACCTGCACCGTTATAGTCGTCATTGTGGCTTCTCTTTGTTCATTTTTGGATAATTGTTCACGGAACTGTTGCTTGTTCTTGAATACTCTTGTATTGTCTCTAATATGATATAAAAATACTTGCAAGTTTCCGCTAAAATACTTCTGTTCTCCAAATACCCAATAGTCTTGCTGTGGTATAAATAACCATATTGATAAAACGATAGACCTGCCTAATTGAATTTTAGAGTATCAGGAAGATTTACAATACAGTTTAAGTTTAAATATTCCAAATTTTATCTTAATTTGAAGAAATTAAAGTTGCATCATCCATTTATCTTCAACTGGAAATACAATTTGGGTGAACCGGTTCCGCCCATTTCATTTTTCTATTGAATGAAAATTCTTAAAACCTCTATAGAATGAGATTGGTTGACATTCACTGTCATCCAACAGATGATCCTGAGTCATTGAGCCAAATAGCTCAAACTGAGACTCAGTTAATGGTCATCATGTCTACAGGATTACACGACATTGATCTTGTTTCCAGTTTAGCTGATAATACACGGGTAGTTCCCTGTGCAGGTCTGCATCCCTGGTTTGTTCATCAATACAAATTAACGCCAGATTGTTTGTTCGAAAATTTAACTGGAGAAACGATTCAAAAAGAAACCATACTGAAGGCACCTCGGTTCTTCTTCCAAGAATTCTTGTCCAAGGTTGAGGTTTTGTTGGAAAATAATAGTCGATTTATGATAGGAGAGTGTGGTCTTGACAAGGCCTTCCGAATAAAGTCGGATACTCTTACTACAGTGCGAGTGTCCTTGGCATTCCAAAAGGCTATATTAGTGCCACAAGTTCAATTAGCAATGAAGTATGAACGGCCTATTTCACTTCATGGCGTACAGTGCCATGGAGCATTACTGCAACTAATTGAAGGCTGCTTGAAAGAAGAAAAGAAAGCCTTAACTCTATGTCTTCATTCTTATTCAGGACCCCCGGATTTCTTAATTAATTGGTTTCGTCTTGAATCAAAATATCCTGTCAAGATATTTGTTAGCTTCAGCAGTCTTGTTTCATGTCGTGCCAACAATCTTGGTGATTCAAGACTGGAAGCTTTGCTTTCTCAAGTAGGAGAAGACCGAATTTTGATTGAGTCAGATTATCACAGTGCTGGTTTCAAACAGGATCAATTAATGAGAGATATATTTGATGCTGTTAGAAATATCAAAAATTGGGGTGTTGAGGAGGCTGAGAGCATTTTGTATAAAAATAGCTGTTCTTTCTTACACCACATCAAACACCAGCGAGTTTGATAACAATGAGTTCAAAAAATCTCAAATGTCCCCATAATTTAATATCAATTCTGGAAGCATCTGATACTACACTTTGATATGAATATTGATTGCATCTATAGCTTAAGAATTGTCTGTTTCGTTTCTTAGTTATCTTACCCTTTGTCTGCTGTTGTATCTGGTCACGTGACCAAATTCATCATATCATGTATCAATATCGACAATGTTCAATCATTGAACCTACGAGTGTCTACCTTTCAGAGAAACCATCTCCTCTAAAATATCTACGGTTTATTGGGCTAAATTAACAGTTCTACTCTACCAACTGCAAAAGCTAGGCTGAAAAACTACCAATGTCTCCATACAAATATCTCCCACCATGGAAAGATCCCTACATTATTGCAGTTGCAGGCTCCAGTGGATCAGGAAAAAGTAGTGTATCTCAAATGATCATTAAACAGCTTGATGTACCTTGGACTGTGCTGCTAAGTATGGACAACTTTTATCGCAAACTCACCAAGGAGGAAAGTGCTCTAGCTTTCCAAAACGAACATGATTTCGACTGTCCAACAGCATACGACATGGAAAAGTTCGTAGAAGTGCTTACCCAAATTAAACAAGGCAAAAAAGTAGAGATTCCCATCTATTCGTTTGCTCATCACGCTCCATCAGGTAAATATACTACTGTCTATGGAGCAAATGTGGTAATAGTGGAAGGGATATATGCTCTATATGATACCCCTGGGCTCTTGGACCTTATAGATATGAGAATTTTTGTGGATACAGATTTGGACATTTGTCTGGCCAGGCGTTTGATTAGAGATCGGCTCTATCGAGGTCGCGATATCCCTGGTATTTTAGAACAGTGGAGACGTACCGTTAAGCCCAATTACGAGCGTCATGTTCGGACAACCATGGCCAACGCTCATGTAATTATTCCTCGCGGAAAAGATAACGTGGTAGCTATTGACATGGTGTGTCGACATATTGAACGAATTCTGAGCCTAAAGTCTGAACAGCATATGGCAAAACTGGGGGAACTGCTTGATAGTGGGGAAAAATGCCAACTTCCGTCTGAGTCTCACATTTATGAGATTCGACAAGGCCCACAGGTGGTGGGAATGCATACCTTGTTGGTCTCTAAAGATACGAGTATGGCCGACTTTATTTTTTATTTTGACAGAATGGCATCACTAATAATCGAATCAGCTCTTCAAGCTGGCCATTATGAACCTGTGACAATAATGACACCCGCTGGCCACCAGTTCGAAGGGTTGAAGGCGTTGACAACTATTGCGGCAATAGCCATCATTAGAGGTGGAGAATGTTTTGATCGATCTTTAAAAAGAACAACACCTACTGTGCGACTGGGGAAACTGCTAATCCAATCTGATTTGACAACAGGTGAGCCAAAGCTGCATCATCTCAACCTACCATCAAACATTTCTAATGATCCCCTCGTTCTTCTCTGTGACTCTCAGCTTGCCTCTGGAGCAGCAGCCATTATGGCCACTGCTGTGCTTTTGGACCATGGTGTAAAGGAAGAAAGCATTGTTTTCATTTGCTATCTAGCTTCCAAGAGAGGATTAGCACGCTATACTTCAGTCTATCCTAAAGTTCGTTGTGTCCTTGGAAAGATATTGGATGGCTCTGTTAACCGCTTCATTGAAACTCGCTATTACGGTACTTGATTTAAATAATTTCGTTATCGTTATCTTGTGTCAATTGTTGATAGCCAATTGAAAACCTTTGAATTCGCGAGCTGGTAATTCAAGAGCAAACAGCTCGTCAATTTCAAGATATGTTCGGCCCTTGAGTTCGGGAAGTCTGAACCAGCACCATGTCAAGCAAGCAATCGAAAGACCACCAAATATGAAACCAATCTTGCCTCTTAAGTAGCCCTCTGTCTCGTTCATCATGTAAGGCATCGCTACCTGGAAAACTACAGACCAGAGTGAATAGGCTGTTGTTGAGATAGCAACTGTTTTTGATCTCAATCGCATCGATGACGTTTCAGATACCACAATGTATGCAAAAGGTCCAACTGAAATATCATACATGAAAACCCATAAGACAACAAGAGTGCATGTTGCCCACATTGTTCCACTGTTTCGGGGGACAACATCTAACAGACCAATAACAAGCATCAATGCTATCATGATTGTCAACGATACAAGGTACATTCTTCGTCGTCCCACTTTGGCCAAAAAGAACCAAGACATTACTGTGCCAACAAATCCAATGGCAGTGACACCAAGAGATAAGTTGAAGGCATCCGAATTAGACAAACCAGCTAATTGAAAGAAATACGTGGTGAATCCAATAAGGGGGCCTCCACTCAAACATTGAATTGACCAAGCCATCAATGCAATTTCAGTTCGTCGGAAATCTGTTCCTTTGAAACAATCCCAATATGAGCCAGAACTCTGTAATTCTTTTTCTGTTTCATCTGTTTTTATCATGTAAGCCACAAGCTCATCCACATCAACATCATTGGTATCAACTAGCCGATTCAGGGAGCTTTTGGCTTCATCAATTTTTCCTTGACGAATGAACCACCACGGAGATTCAGGAACAAAGAGCATGATTGGAATCAAAACAGCTGGCCACACCCATTGAATTGCAATGGGAATACGGTATGCCCATTCATCGTCTCTTTTCGATAAGGGGTTCAGTACACCCATTGAGATAAACTGACCAATAACCCAGGAAAGATTGATTGTGGCTGCCAAAATACCACGAATGTGTACAGGACATACCTCCGACGCATATGTGGGTGCCAGAGTATTAAATGAACCCCACATAATACCTGCGGAGATGAATCCACCGCAAAGCATTGACCTTGAGTTGGCAAAGAAGATAACAAATATAAGGCCTGTGATGATAACAAAAGTTCCCAGTAGAGCCTTCTTTCGGCCAACTTTATCTGAAATCCAGGCAACAGCTAGACCTCCCACAATTTTTCCAATTGGCGAGCCCATTCCAAAAGCTGTCTGCCACTTTGCCTCGATGGTCCAAGAACCATCATCCAACTGAACTCCAAAGTTTTCTTTGAAAGCAGGTAAGGCATTGAACGCACCTGTCAATGAACCATCATAACCGTCCATAACAATAGTTAGGCAAAACATGAGTGTCCATATTACTGCCTTGCGATAACTTTTGAAGGATTGCCAGATTGTCAGATGTTTTTCTTGCTCTTCACCTCGGTGAGCTCTTAAGTCTAAGGAGTCTACTTTTTCAACGATTTCCAGCGAAACTTTTTCATCTTTGACCATTTTGCTGTTTGTTTCGGTCTGTGAGCATTTTTCTTGTCTTATATCTATTTCATTTTTGCTACATGTTGAAACTTAGCTCAACATAATGGCTTTCTGTTCTCCAAGCTCTTTGTCTGCATTAAACTAAATTACATATGGGTTTGAGCTTTAATTAAATATAAAGTCTTAGTCTATGCTTGTTTAACTTTAATTTTTTTTTTTTGCGGAGAAATTCAACAATACTAGCGTAAGAATCTTCCCAACCAAGGTACTTGTGGGTAAACATTTAATTTCAAACCATCAACTCTACGCTATTCTATTTGCAAAAAATTTCATTTTCAAGTTAAAACGAGATTTCACTGATTTGCAAAAGTGATCTTGGCAAATTTGACCTGGAAAATCATAACAACATTAAGGTTTATCGCGGTTCACGTAAAACAGACTTATTCGAGTAAAACTTTTTGTGAGACCGCATGATAGAGTCGAAATCGAAGTGATAGCTTGCTCTACTTGTTCTCCATGCGTATTTGGGGTAAGACTCTTCTATCAAGATGAAATATGTTTCAAAGTAATACATTTTAAATGGAATAGTTAAGGAAAGGAACAATTTGATCGGAATAACTGTTTTTCCACAAAGTGGGGTTAAAATTTTAGTTGATCCGCAAAAGAGTTGAATATAAAAATGAAGTGTGTCTGAAATGTTCCAAAACAGAAACATATGGCGTCACTTAAAGTTGGACAGTGCTGCAAGACAAAGCGTACCTGGACAAGGCTAAAACTGAATTGTGGGGGAAGAACTATAATTCACTACAAATATAGGTCACCTTAAACACAGTCATTGCTAGTAAATCACTTGAATGTGCGAAGATTTTACACTTTTCAAAGATGTCCACTAAAAATAATCTGGAGAATGCTGTAATATTCGAGGATTCACTAAAAAAGTGTAGCTCACTCAAGTTCGGCGAAAAAGACTAATGCCAAATTCAGTATTCTCAAAACTGCTTTTTTCTACTTTTCTTTGTCTCTTACTGAGTCAGCATTATGACAAAATTCAATGAACAATTTAAAACAAAAATTCAGTTGATCTATATATTATTTTTTAATTAAGGGGTAATTGATTTAGATTAGAACAAACGGCTAAGCACACCAGTCCGTAAATCAATTTTCTCCTTTCGATAGGGAAATTACACTTGAATGCGATATACAAATATAACATAATCTAATCTTGTTGAGACAAGTAACAGCCATGCATTCCCATTTTCAAGTGAAATGTTCCTAGAAGAATTGCATTGGGAGACACACTATCGGTTTCCTGTATTTATTCTAAGGTATAATTACCATATTTCATAAGAACCAGACAATCGTAAAATTTGACAGAGAGATTCAGGAGAAACACTTCTTGTCAGACCTTGAATAGTTTTTGATATTCTACTCAATAATTGTCAAAACCTTCTATTCTTTGACAATGACGTTTAATACTCCTAACTTTTTTAATGAGAGCAACAAATCTGGGAATGTAATGTTTAAGTATTCTGCCATTCACATCAATTTGTGATAATGAAACTGAAAACAAACAGGACGTAACCTGTCAGGTTTGTGAAGCCACAGCACTAAAAATGGCCCTTTGCTTCCATTGTTTTGTTTAATTCTGAGTTTGCTCTAATTCTATCTACTTTTTTTATCGAACCGGATGGCTTTAGTGCTTTGGTTCAATCTTCAAAACAGATCCATTACTAGGTAGGCTATTAAATGGAAACATTGAAAAGCTATAGTGAAAGGATTTGCTAGCTTTGATAAAGTAATCACAAAAGGACCCTACTATTTTTAACCATTCCTTTAAACTAATTAAAAATAAAAGCTAGGCACTAGTGATATATGCATCTACAAAGGTAGATTCTGCGGCAGATGCCAAAAATAAAGCACAAAGCTTTATACTAGATATCTTTTACCCTCCAGTTCTACTTTGAGATTTTTTTTCTGTGAACTAAATAGTCACTCTGGTAGCTCAGAACATGCCAAAGCCCATATTGACACCTGAGTTACATTTATTATTCAAGTTCTGTTGTTGATTTCCTGCATTAAAATATACAGCTTGTTATTTGAATTGTTTTTAGTGTCTTTCCTCTTATAACCTCACCAATAACTGATTATTACAGCTATGGGCTGTCAAACCAGTTACTTGGTGTTGGAAGGGAATAGTGAAAACTGACCTACACGAGACAAAAGGCCTGCTATTTTGCGTTCCTCTGTCAAGGATGCACTAGATCATTAACATCATCTCTGAATACTGTGCTATCTTGGAGATCCTCTCAATTACTTCAATGACGGGTCTTTAATGAACGCTGTTAATCGTAAATCACTCAGTAACTCGTAAGAGCACCCAAAAATTAAAGAAATCCACCTCATTATACTGGTGGCTCAATCAGCACAAAAGACTTTATTACCTCAGATGGGACTTATGAAACTGAGACCATACCTTGTACAGACTAGCCACACCTTTTTGTATGTCAGGTGATTTCTCACGTGTAACTAAATGGGGTCTGTTAGGTAAATTGCTGGTTGCGGCCATATCCTAATGAAAACTCGGCTTCCCGTCCGATCAGCCATAGATAAGCATTAGAGAGCCTACACAAGTATTGCGGTCGGAGACGACGTGAGAACCTTAGGTGCTGCAATCTTTTTTTTTGCCCTTTCCATTGAAGTTAGGATTTTCGCTGTTCATAAGTGAATTACTGGCCAATAGCTAATAAAAATACAGTTAATGCTAGCTCTACTGACGCTTGTCAAGTTGAGAGACTTTTCTATGGCCAATTATTCGAAACAATGACCATATGCAATGGTGACCATTATGTTCAATCAAAATGAATGAAGTCATATGTATGTATTAGAAGTGTGTTGATTATAACACCCTTATCCAGGGGAAATTTACTTTGAGTAACTATCAATTGGTTTAAGTGAATTTGGTAAATAATGAGCTGTTTTTATATCGTCAAAATGCACCATATCTTTGAGTGCACCAATACAAGTGAAATTTCTGATCCAATACCGTTTATCTAACTTTGATCAAAGTTTAAAAAACACTCCAACGAATGTCCAAGAAACGAAGCATAAAATCTCGAAAATAACAAGGAGTTGAATCTTCAATGACATTCATTTCAATCATAGCTCACGCTTTGCAGTTTCAATTTTGCAACTCAGTTCGAAAGTCATCCCGGTGTAAAGGCAGAAACCCTTTATCTTACTAAAAACATCTGTACATATTATTCGCCACATAGTAGAGCTCTACACGTGATGGATTTATTTGGAACCTTCCCGAAAAGTACATGTAATGAAAAAGCTTGAGCTCGATGCAATGCAACCTTATTAAATTTTTTTTAGCTCTTTTCCCATCTCAGCAGTTTATTTAAACTACTCCTAGTCGCCCAATACCTATTGGTAAACAGCTTAATTTATTATAAAACCATGACTCAGACTAAATACTATCTTGACGAAGAGAAAGTTTCCAAAAAGGACTTTTTGAAAGCAGTTTTAAACGCTAAGCGACAAGCTGAGGAAGATTCTGATGATGACCAAGAATATTATCAAGCATTAGACGAAACTCGTTCAAAACGTCGTCGATTCGAGGACATCATTGATGATGACTCTGACAGCGATGTAATTGTCAACGAGGAGCTAGAAAATGAGGTGAATGGCATTAATGGATTCTATTCTGAGTCCGATTCTGAGTCCGACTCTGAGTCCGATTCTGATTCCGAATCCGATTCTGATTCCGATTCTGATAGTGATGCTGAGGAATTTGTCTTTTCCGAAGATGATGTTGAAGCAGACTTCGAACCCGAGTCCGATTCTGATTCTGAGGTCCCACTCTACTTTGACGAGGATGATGAGCCAATCTACAGCAGCAAGCTTAGCTCCAAGAAGATTGACCAAATTATTGACAGCCTCGAGGATTCCTTGGAGGGTGCCAGATCCACCTACCAGTCTATTAAGTGGAACATTAACGAGTTTGATGGCGATGATGATGCAGAGTCCCGTCTCTCAACTGTTTACTACAGACTTGAGGAGTTGATTTTGGCTGAGATGACCATTGAAAATGTGTATGAGAAGCTTGAGGGACTTTCTGCTAAGCGAACATACCAGCGAAGGGCTATTCGAGCTCTCAAGGAGGACTGCTTACGAGATGCCAAGAAGGTTGACCGAGTCATTGAAAAAATCAAGATTCAGCGAAATTTCTACAAAGAGGTTATCAAAGCTCTTGAGAAAGAGGAACTTCTCGACGAAGTGGTAGAGGATGAGGATTACTCTTTTGACGAAGATGATCTTGCCACTCTTGAGGCCTTGGCTGACGAGGATGATGATGAGGACGAAGAGGACGATGATGAGGATGACTACGACCGAAATGCTGACAAGTATGAAGATGAAGAGGAAGTTGAGGTCATTGACGAAAATGGCGAGGATGATAAAGTGATTGTGTACGATCCCAAAAATCCTGGAACTGTTCTTATTTACGGAGAAGATGAGGAGGATGATGACGATGAGGAATTTCTCTCTGACGAAGAGGAGATCGATATTGATGCATTCCTCACCATGAACGATGATGAGTATGACTCTTCTGAAGTTGACATTGACGCTAACGATTTCTTGAGTATGGCACAACTTTGTGATTCCGAGTGCGATTCTGAGTGCGATTCTGAATGCGACTCTGAATGTGACGCTGATAATTCTGCTCAAGATTTGGTTAACTTTGTGCCCTATTACGAATCTGATTCTGAGGATAGTGATTCTTCCAATGAAGAGTTTGACATCATTGATGAGGAGGACTCTGCACTTCTTTATGCCCTTAATTCTGATAATGAAGATTACAGCTCTGACTCGGACTCTGATCTTAACGAAGCAGCTACCTCTGCTGTATTGATTGATTCTGAGGATTTTGAGGATTCCGATGACTCTGAGGACGAGTACTAAGTCAAGTAACACTCTATTTTTTCAACACAATTAACAAAACAGGAACACCAAAACCAAAAATGCACTACAAACAAAAAAAAACTATTTCCTTTCCAGAATAACAGGATAGAATCTGGAAAATTATCTTCATCAGGAATAGCATTTGTTTTTAATAAAAAAACCTTTCCAGGAATTTGATAGAACCTGGAGAATAAGATATATTTTAATATGAAAACTCAAGATACATTTGTCATTGCTTAGTAACCAACAACCAACATGATTAAGTAACCAGCAGTCACGATTGCAATGTAGACCAAGAATGATGATGGAACACCTCGTGTGATAAAATTCGAAACAGTGAGATATCGCCTGCCCATCTCATCAGTTAAACAGATAGCTGTAACGTTTGGAAACCCGGACGTGGGTAGTCCCATAGCTGCAGAACACAAGAGAGCTGACACCATAACCAAAACTCTTGGTTGAGGATCTGGCAGCGACTCACCAACAGATTTCACAAGGGGCAAGATCACCAATGCTGCAACTGTGTGAGAGATAAATGTAGCTAAAACCAAAACCAGCAATCCGAAAACGAGGACAATACCAAATAATGAAAAATGCTCCACTTTGCTTGAAATAGCAGTAGCCACCACTTCCAAGAGACCAGAAGAAGCAACAGCTTTCCCAAGAACAACTCCCCCCATTGCAAGGGCAATGATTGTCCAGAGAAAGTTGTTGAAATCTTCAGTTGTAAGCACACCTGTGCCGAAGAAAAGAACCATTGGAATTAAAGCAATGACACCCATATTGCCCATAACAGATTCTAGCTTTTGCGAAAAACACCAAAGAACAATAGTTAATAACGATCCGAAAATCACAAAATACTGCTTTCGATTCAGCTCTTCCTGATGACGTCTGATTGCTGTTAATTTCAGACCTTTAGTCTCGAAGGTAGCAATCAAAAATGCCCAAACTAGTACAAGGGAAATGAGAGACACAGGGATTGAAACAGCAAACCATTCAAGCCACGAAACGATAGGGTCCATGTTTTCTAATGCAATGAGATTTTGAGGGGAAGCAATGGGTGATCCCATTCCACCAATATTCGCGGCAAGAGCGATACCCAAAACCACAGCCTTCGCAAATGGGGATCCCGGAGGTAACGTCCGTAACAGTGGTTGTGAAATGGAATAACACAAGACTGGTGAAGCTACATTTGAAATCCACATACTTAAGAACCAGGCTACAAACATGAGTGTAAGCAAGATGTGAGAAGGTGAAGTTCCAGCCTTGGAAAGAATCGTAGTAGCCAACATTTTGGCAATGTCGTACTTTGAGAGAGCAGCTGCCAGAGTGAAACCTCCCAACAAAAGCATAATAACAGAAGACCACATCTGGGAAAACACAATGTTTGCAGCGTCAGGGGCAGATAGTCGTATCATCTTTCCCTTATGCTCAACCATGTTGATTCTCAAGAGAACAATAAGGAATGGGAGCAGTAATGAAGTGACGAAAAGAGGAATAGCTTCTGTAGCCCACAAGAAGGAAGCCAGGATGACGATGGCGAAGCAATTGTTTTGCGAAACAGTTTCGAACGGGTGAACGAAAGCAAGCATTAGGCCAAAAATGGCAGATGCAATAGCCAAAAGCCTTGCTCTCCGGCCAACAAACTGTTTGGGAACACTAACACCAAACACTTTGACATAGCTAACCTTTTTTATGAGAGTTGACGGTTCTTCGCCTTGAAGCATAACGTCAGTATCGCCTCCAATGATGTTCAAATTAGCGGCTTGTGCTTTTCGTTCCATGCCAATCATATCTCGCCAAACAGTATTTCGCTCCCAAACAATGTGTTCACGTAAATGAAGTCGGAGCTCTTGTCGAGCTATACGAACGTCCGCATTAGTTGCAAGGCGAGAATACAGAGCAACAGCCTCTTCAACCCGGAAATCCAAATTACGCTCGGTTGTTGGTGCAAAAATGTAGGTTTTTAGGGCCATGCTATCAAGATAGTCTGATCGCATTCGACAATTCAGTGTTTTGTCGAATTTTTTGAGAGCTTTGGAAAAGCCGGTTTTGTTAAGCTGAGAATAGGATCGCAGCTCACATAGTGACACATAGACTGCAGTCGCACGTTTCTTAAGTGTGATTTTCTCATCGTAGAGAGAGGAGAAAACATCATCTTCTGGGTGGTGATGCCATGAGGGACGTCGGAACTGTAGCGATTTTGACTCTGATCTTGATCGGGTCTCGTATTGTCCTGGCCCCAAATATCTGAGAGGCCCATCCTCATCAATATCACTACCAATTCCAATATCTTGGCTCTTACTTGGAATACCTTGGTCATTATCTTGACCACCCACAAGCTCATTTGAACTCGACTCATTTCGTTGGTCTTCTCGACGTTCATCATCAGTGGTGTCAACACTCACAGCTGAGCCACCAGATCCAAAGCTGGCACGATTGCCATACTCACGAGTAGGGCAAAATCCCTCGGCATGACCGGCCTGTTCAGTCTGATACACTGACTCATCTCGAATGAGGTTGTCCAGGTCAGCATAAATCTCAGTTTCCCTCTCCATGTAGAACCGGTCAATTTTGTCCAACTCATTATCCAGAGCCTGTTTAAAGACCTGTTCAACATCTCCATGACTCTCCTGAATCAATTGGGTGCCTTCTTCATCATCATAATTGGGGATTCCCAACGAGCTTTTTTCAAGGCTATAAATGAGCTTTTTCAACTGAGCATAGGCTATATACTTCTCCGTCCATTCAGGGACAGCGTTAAACTGTAGTGAGTGGCTGAACTTCATGCTCAAATCCTCAAGTGCGATATCCTGGAAAGTTGTAATTTTTGGTGATTAGGTTGAAAAGCACTACTATGTCTAACTTTGAACCTTTTTGGGAGAGCTTGTTTAAGTCTGTTGAGCACGTGGTTTTTACCAGTATCAAAGATACTTCGCATTATACAAAATTGTTTTCAAATTCATCTATCAGCAATAGCTTTTGGTTTATTTATAAAGATAACCATTGACCCTATGTTATAGACTAGGTGAATCTTTAGCATTTCAACCTAGAGCCAGGAAATAAAGTTAAGCTCAATGTACGAAACGTCTATGGACAATGAAAGCCTTCTTGTTCAGTTGATAGTGACAATTTCCGTATTTTAAAGCAATGCTTTTGAGATGGAGGGTTTTGGAAAAGACTTGTAAGTACTCTGCTACAAAAAGTAAACTAAATTCACACATATGCCTAATGCTAGGGCTTGGTTTCTTTGACGAGGAATATGGAAAAGAAAGTACCATGAATAGTCTATTCTTATTAAGGTTTGGTTAAAAGGCACCTACAATTTCCAATACCTATTGATATGAAGAGATTACCAAAACAAGTCCAACAACTTAAGAATAGCGCAAAACAAGCTCCTAGAACCATTTTGGCATTAATGAAACAATAATGTTTTTTTCTAATAAATAACTATAGAGTTAATAAACAAATATAAGAACACCAGGCAGAAAGAGCTTCGCTAATTCAATGTTTAGGAGTGTAACTTTTCATGTCTCATAATTGATAGGTAGATTCAATAAAGATTTAGTCATTTCTTTTACGACTACTTGGAAGCTGACCTGTGTATTTCCACAACATGTTTTTGCAATATTTCTTGAGCAGCTATCAGTTTCCCCAATGCACACGTGTAATTAACCTCATTCTATCATTTGATATAATTTTCTTGTGCATGTTACTAAAAGCTTAAAAACTAATGTTGACTAGATTACAGTAAACTAAACTTGATAAAAGGAAAACACGTGACTTACACGTGATGAAAGATCGCACCCTTACAATATCTCAGATTAATAATGACACTAATAGTGGTGTCTTTATTTCTCCCATACACTATCAGCTTTGCTATTGAAGATCCCAAACCGTCATCCCGTCCCACTTATTCTCGGACTCCTTCATTTACAAGGATCCAATCCCCCACACCGCAGGATGATCGACAAAGTGCTCTAACAAAAGCATTGAAAAATGCAGAGGCCCAGCAGACAGGCAAAAGTGCCGAATCAATGTTCAGTCCTCAATCGGTTGCTATAGTACAGCCATCTTCAGTTTCCTCGGCCTCTGATACTCCCGTTTCCAATGGTCTTTTGGAAAATGAGTTGGTTTTGACATCGATTTCTCATTCCAGTCCAGCCATTCCCGATGCAGTTTCTCCGGTTCCTAGAAGGGTCTACACTCAGCCTCAGAGCCGTGCTTCTTCTCCACCTCCCAAAATAGTCGATAAGCGGACTGAATCCCAATCGCTTGGTTTAACAGGAATGAAATTTGTTGATCGCAAGCTAGAAGGCTTCCGGCGACCGTCTTTTTCAAAAGCCAAATGGATCGTTGAGAGATCTCACCGTGGAAATGGTGGATTAAGGAACACTATCACTCGATACCAAGCAACCAGTGGAATCAATAAGATTTGGATCGGAACACTAGGCATGCCCACAGATGAGTTGGGGGAAACTATCAAATCAGATATCCAGAACAAACTGATCAGTGACTATGACTCTATGCCTGTTTTTGTTCCAGATGGTACTTTTGAGGCACACTATACACATTATTGCAAGGGAATCTTATGGCCCACTCTTCATTACCAAACTCCTGATGCAAGTAGATCTAAGGCTTATGATGATCATTCATGGCAAAAGTACCGTGAACTTAACCAGGCAGTTGCCAACAAGGTGATTGAATGCTATAAACGAGGGGATATCATTTGGATTCATGACTATCATTTGCTCCTGGTTCCGGAAATGGTTCGAGCTAAATTACCAAATGCTCGAATAGGAATGTTTTTACATGTCACCTTTCCATCAAGTGAAGTTTTTCGATGTCTCCCAGCCCGGAACGAGCTGTTAACCGGAATGCTCGGTTCCACTTGTATTGGTCTTCAAACAGAGGAGTACGCCCGACACTTTCTCCAAACTTGTAACCGACTTCTGGTAGTGGATGCTACTTCAGATGGTATTGAAAACAATGATGGAAGATTCACCTCGGTAGTCTCCTGCCCAATCGGTATTGATCCAATTAGTGTGCGCTCTCACCTCAGAGGGTCGGAAGTGAAGCGATGGCGTAAACTTATCAGAGATAGATGGCCAGGCAAAAAGTTATTGGTCTCTCGTGATAAACTAGACACACTTAGAGGGATCAAACAAAAGTTGCTAGCTTATGAACGATTTTTAATTCAGAATCCAGAGTTTCGAAAGAATACTGTGTTGGTTCAGGTTTGCTTATCCGGTGACACTACTCTAGAAGGAGAGCTAGTTCACATCATGGATCGAATCAACGCATTGGCAGATGACATTGACACACAGAATGTTGTCTTTCTTCATCAGGATATCGAGTTCGAGCAGTACTTGGCCTTGCTTGCAGAGGCAGAGGCTTACGTGGCTCTTTCTCTTCGAGAAGGAATGAACCTCACCTGCCATGAGTTTGTGGTTAGCAGTGAAAACGATGGACAGTTGATTTTATCTGAGTTTACAGGTTCTGCCGCTGTTTTGGATAACAAACAATTTGAAAGCGTCAATCCATGGAATCTCAGTCAAGTTGCAAGGGCTTATTACCGTGTTTTGACAATGGGAAAGGAAGAGCGACGATCTCATCGACAGAACTTATTAAACTATGTCACTGGCCACACTTGCTTAGAGTGGGCCAGAACCTTTTTACAGCATTTGGAATCGGCTTGGGTTGAATTGCAAAAGAGTAAACGTTTATTACCACAGCTGAACCTGGTTTACGCCAAAGAAAGATACGAAGCAGTCAGTAAGAAGTCAGGTCACTATCGAATGTTCATTTTGAATATGGAAGCCCGAGATTTCACACATTCTCATGTTCACCCACCAATTATATCATCTTCATCTTACAATCGGCTTCCCATTCTCACAGAGTTAGTTTCAGATCCTTACAATGTTGTTTATGTAATGGGAAGTGATTCCCGTTATGACATTGAACGATTGTTTCGAAATGTTCCCAACCTCGGAATCATTGCCGAGAATGGCGGCTGGTTAAGACCATACAGATCAGAAAACTGGATTCGAATGAGTGAAGAGGAGCATGTCGGAGATTGGAAAGCTGGAGTGATTGAGGTTCTTAAGAGTGTTCAAGTTAGACACCCCGCCAAAATCCAAACCAAAGAAACCAGTGTAGAGTTCATTTTGCCCCCCTCAGTTGCCGATGACTTCAGCTACGATTTTGTTGGTGAAATCGTTTCTCATATTAACGATGCTTTTCAAAGCCAGCAAATCACTGCACGGTTGTCAGACAATGTTGTTTACATTGAAAATAATCAATTGTCAAAGCTTGCAACTGTCAAAAAGACTCTTCAAATTTTCGAAAAGACTGCTAAGGCTCAAAACATGATGGAATCAAGTATTCCAAGGTTAAGAAGATCAAGATCTTACACAATATCGGCACCAAATCCTTCTCATGATGCTACAGTTTCATTTATTTTTGTCGCTGCAAACGACCACTCAGATTACCCTGTTCTTGAATGGGCTAATTCTCTTTCAGATGTTGAGACAGTGATTACAGTCGGTCCTCACTCAGCTCATTCAAGTGCAGCCTGGTCTGTTGAAGGCATCAATGGGCTTACAATGGCCCTAAAATATCTAACAATCAGATGAATAGATTAAAAATTTGAGGATAGAGAATTATTTCAGAACCAAGCGAATTGTAACAATTTCAAAAGCTCCCACCACCAGATTGATGCTTGTTTCATCCTTAGTTTTAATAAAATCGATTGGTTGATCTTCAATTTCCAATAAGTTGGTTCGATATGCCTTTTTGATGGGCCACTTCGTAATTAATTGGCCTGTGGATTGTCCACCAAGTGAGTCGTAAAGTCTCACGACCACACTGGTTTCAGATTGTTTCCGATCCACCTCTCCTCTCTTAATGGCAGATAAAATCACATTCTCATCGCCTTTCCAGTAAAGAGAATTCAGTTCATTACCAGATATGGGACGTACTGGATGATTAAAATTGATACCAGCCTGTACAGTTTGTGGACCCAAAGGACCTTTGTGGGGAAGGATTGCGTACCGAAATTTGTGGCTGCCCATGTCAGCATTTGCATCAGGAGCCTTGGGAGACCGAAGTAATGACAATCTCATAGTGTTTCCATGCGTAGAAAAGCCATATTTACTGTCATTCAAAACAGATACTCCATAGTTAAACTCCGATAAATCGGCGAATCGATGACAGCACACCTCAAATTTAGCCACATCCCAAGAGGTGTTGTAATGAGTGGGACGTTTCACGACACCAAATTGAGTCTCATAGCTAGCATTTTCACTATTAATTGAGACAGGAAATTCCGTTTTGAGGAACTTACAAGTTTCATGCCATTCCACAGTACAGTCAAATTCCAACTGTTTCGAATTTGCATCAAGTGAGACAGCCAAACAAATGAATGAAAGTTCAGATATTTGGATTTTGTATTCCACAGCACATCGTACTGGACCAGAGCTAATCACTCTTACGTATTCAACTTTGTCAAGGTAATGGAAAGTATCAAGCGAGAAGATCTCAGTGTCCCATGCTTGCCAATTCAGAGGGGTATCGTTGAAAATGACAAATCGATTTCCTCGTCCAGACATCACTTGTCGACCAGTTTCTTTATCCTTCAAAGACTCCAGTTGGCCATTAACTAACGTGGCTATCAGATACTTATTTTCAAGAATGAAGCCTGTTTCAGTCTTAGACAGATGCACTTCATCCTGAGAGCCCAGCAATACAAGTTTATGGTCCGGTTCGTCTTGAACTAAATGACAAAAATCGTCAGAAACTTCCCAAATTGACTGAGGCACTTTCAATGGCTCATATCTCTCCCATGGAAGTGTGTTCAACATGTGAATGGGAGAGCCCTTGAAGTTATCAAGTTTGAGAGCACTTAGAGCTTTTTCGACTAGATTCGTACCTCGAGAAATAATGTTCTCAAACAAGGCAGAAGAATCTTTGTAAACCATTTCAATACTGGATCCAGGTAAGACATCATGAAATTGGCATAAACAAAGATCCTCCCACAGTGACTGAATCTCTTCAAATGGGTATGAAAATTCTGACTTCGAAATGGAGGCATATGTGGACAGCAATTCAACATCATGAAGGATTGCTTCGCTCTGTCGGTTGAATTTCTTTGTCTTTGCTTGTGTTGTGTAAGTTCCCCGATGAAATTCGAAGTACAACTCACCAAGCCACGTCACCAATCGATCACCATTATTGGTTTCCTTTAATATATCTGAAAAGAATTCAGATACACCTGAGCCAACATCAACAGGAGGTAGTCCGCCAACGGTATTGGAAAGGCCTCTGCATCTTCGAAGTTTTTCTAACATTTCCGATGTAGGACCGCCACCTCCATCTCCATGGCCGTAAAGCATCATGGAACTGGATGTTATGTCGAGATTTTTGTGTTGTTCCAATGATCGTTTTACGTCTCCGAAATGAGCTAGAGATGTGTAGGTATTGTTCGGAGGCATATGACACTGCACTTGAGATCCATCCAAGGCCACCCATCTGAAAGTTGTGTTTGGAAAATTATTGATGTTGTTCCAGCTCAGTTTTTGGGTTAGAAAGTTGTTGATTCCCACAAGTTGACAAAGCTGAGGAATTTGAGCAGAGTAGCCGAAGGTGTCTGGCAGCCAAAAGGTATTACAATAAGAACCGAAATTCTCCTTGAAAAATGTCTGTCCTAACAAAAACTGCCGTACTAAGGCTTCTCCTCCTGGTAGGTTAGTATCACATTCCACCCAACTTCCACCAACTGGATGAAAATTGGGATGCTTCTTCAATCGACTAAACAAACTGGGATGGTCCTCTTTGAGCCACTTGAATTGTTGAGCTTGAGAGGCTACAAAAACAAACTCGGGATATGTCTCCAACAATTCTAGTTGAGAAGCCCAACTCCGTGCAACCTTCCGTTTAGTTTCAGCAAATGGCCAAAGCCAAGCAGTGTCTATGTGACAGTTGCCAATAGCAGTGACTTTGGGACCTTTGATGGGAACTTTGTATGGGTTTCTCACATTTCCCAGGTACTCTTCTGCTATCTTTCGGCATTCAACCAAAGACTTCGGATCATCAGCATCGAAGGTATTCATTATCCGATTGCATACATCCAAGGCCTTTTGTTTCTGCCAAAACTGTTGCGGAAATTCTCGGGCAGCATCACCTATGATCCAGAAATCAACGTATAAATGGCGTGCAGTCAAATTGACCCATTCCAGGTGTGCCCGTTCCAATACAAAGTACCGATTCTCATCAGGTGGCTGGATAATTGAGCCACTGGCGTTACCAAACATGCCATTGCATGAGATTTCAATGTAAAATTGGTGCCATTTGCCATCATACCAACTCTTGGGCAATGACCATTCTCGGCGTTCTTCTCCTGACAATCCAGTTACAGCAAATCCTGAATCCAAATAGATTAGCCCTTCACAATTTGAATTCCAGTTGAATATGGCTTCTGCCTCTGCATTACAGCTCCATTTAGATGGAAGTTTGATTTCAACCTTGAACCAATGGGTGGACCAAGAAGGGCCGAATTTATCCCCAATGTTTGCGGCCTTCCAATTGTTTTCGGCTTGTTTTATTGCATCATCGAAAAGCGGACGCTTCAAATCAGGCACTGCATAAGTATGCAGTTTCACGAAACCCTCGAATTTGCTATCCTTCAAATAAAATTGGGGTAGAAAGAGAGAAGAGTACTCTCCCGCTGATGTAAATTGTCTCAGACGGTCGGTGTAAATGGATTGAACCCTTTTGGGTACGGGAGTGGTGTTTTTCAATGTCATTAATGTAACTAAGTGGGAGTATGATAAGATGGAATATCAAACTTAGAGCCTTTTAGAGTTTTAGTTAGGGAAAAAAATAAAGTGATTTTGACTTTGAACGTTTGGCGACAACTGAATGAATGTTCAAATAGTACCTTGGGCTTCCAAAGCCGAACTTGATGAGGTGCGACAATTACTATTCAGTACCGACCCGAATGAGATAAAAAAGGGTTTAGAGAAGCTAAGATTGTTTCAAATCAGAGGGAATGTACCTCATGCAGTTGAGTCCACTGGCCACCTTTTATCAGCCATGTTAAATGCTGAAACTCCTGGCACAAATCCAATTAGCACTTGTGGAGAGATGGCAATGAGCATTATCCGATTTGTTAATGGTATGGTTGATCCATATCAGCAAGGAGAGTATGCCGTACCTATGCAGGTTATTGCCAAGCAGATCGGGATCCCTGTTAAATTGGTTGACATACGACATAGCTGTACCCATGAAGGGATACCCAGCTTCAGCATTCTAATTGAAAGCGTGGAAATTGCAATTAACTGGCTCAAACAGGAGTTTTGGGATCAGCGAGAAGACCACAAAGCAGCTTCGCCAATGACAGAGAAGTCAATCAAGGAAGCCTTCCGAGATTTCAGGAGGCTGAGAAGAACCCAAAAATCACTAAAATCTAGTGTACAAGAAAGAGAATATCATGCTGGGCTTCAAGAATTTGTCCAAAAGCTTCAGTCAATGTTTGAACAAGATGAAGCCAAATTGTTTGAAGTGATGTTGAAACAGAACGTTTTGATATCAAGTAATGGTGCAAATATCGTTTTGTTAGAACCGCTTCTACCATTGCTATCCAAAAAATACAGGCAAGATTTGTTCTCAGCTATTGTTCAAGAGTACCTGACCACATCCTCTTCCAGTCTTGATGACACTAATGACGACACTATCGAGCTTAAGTCTGAGCTTGACGGATATTTGGAATGGGTTGAATATTTAACAAAAAACGATCTTGTTGAAGACCCCATAAATTCTTTATTGCATATTGTGAGAGTCCCTTCAAGGGAAGCCATACAACTTTTGGATTCCTGTGCAAATGTTCTTTCATCACTAAAAAAGTGGAGGGATGCTATGCATCAAGTCGTGCAGGCAAAGAGAGCTCCAATTTTAGCTGCACAACAAATGAAGGAAACTGCTGAAGAATTTAGGCAACAGTTGGTTCAAATCAACAACAATGAGAGACACAAGGAACCATCTCGAGATGATCAGACTCGAAGTGAGGTAGGGGAAATTGAGGTATTGCATAATTGGCATGTGTCTCCATGGGGGGTTTATCAAAAATGATCACAGTCAATAAACAACTTCCTTTTTTTTTTGATATCAGCTTTTTCTTGTCATTGCTAAACAATTTGCATTACTGGCCTTGATTCTACTCAAGTCACCTTCAGGTAAGCCGAAAACTCTAAAGCCTTTTAGAGATATTTAACTGGCACTTAATCCCCTCATATGGTTCAAAACCATTAACAATGTCCTTACACCCTGAAGTAGCAGCATGGATTGAAAAATACCCCGATCCTAAGAGTCATGCACCAACGGTCAGTCGTGAAACCCTCAGGTCTTGGCTTGAGACTGATAATGACACTCTCATTCTGGACTTGAGGAAACATGATTTCAAAGGTGGAAATATTAAGGGAGCATTATGTCTCCACTATACTGGTGTTTATAACTCAATTGAAGACATTTACCAATTGTGTAAAGCAGCCAACAAACTCCGGATTGTTGTTCATTGCTGGTCTTCCCGACATCGGGCCATCAAGACTGCAGGGTGGCTTCAAGATGTAGTTGAAGCTCACAATGATGATGTAACAAAAGTTTATATCTTGGAAGGTGGTATCAAGTCTTGGGTTAGTGGAGGTGAGGATTACACAAACTTGATGGTTGAGTTTGAGCCCGATGTTTTTGCTTAGGGGCGGCATTATCAATTAGATCCAGAACAAAAATCTAGTTTATAAATACTTGTGCATAAGATGCCTGCTTTTCCCAAGCTAGCCAATCGCTTCGAGTGGTTGGAAGTAGTCCCATTTGTGACAATTTATAAATCCCAAAACCCAAAGTCACTAGTACAAACAGGTTGTAGACCAACTGACACAAAATTATCTGACTTTTATTTGCCGGGGTTGTGAGCGGTTTAAAGTGGTGTCGTCCTGCAATCATTTGCTTCATGGGGGTGACAAAGAACATCATAGTAGTCATGACTATTGGGATGATCTGCAGCGAAGAGCCTGACATGTAGGAGGCAAAGACATTCATTGGAAGAGCTTTAGCAGGGGTAAGAGCTATATCCCAAGCTTTTTTGACCTTTAGTTCATCCTGTTGACCTGATTTGCGGGCGACAACTGTTTGACCTGTGGCTTTGAAATGTGGAGGAACTGGGGCTGATTTGAGCACCAATGTTGGGCTTTGTTAGCAAATGAGTAAAAGCAAAGCTGCCACTCGATATATTTTTGTGTTTTGTATCACCACACTTGCAATGTGATTGGGACAGTAACAAAACAATCGCACGTTGCTTCCAAACAAACAATACTGTAGAAGGGCACAAAAGCAAGTATAAAACTACATCTTCAGTCGCAGTAAAAGTCACTCACTTTGGTATTGCCAATTGGTCTTCATACCACTGGGGGGCCATTATTTTAGTAAATTGGGTTCAAAAACCCAAAACTTGTCAAGGCTTCAGCCCCGATAAAGACAACCAATATAATATGGAATATCGTAAGTTGAAATTAGTCTACACACCAATAATTTATGGCTTTACATACTTCACATGATAGAGCAATTCTTTCCCTGGCCAGCTTGTTCTGTCTTGTTTTGAACCTTCTCAATCTCTTCGACGAGAAGCTCAAAGGCTCGAGCAACATTGGTTCCATCTCGAGCAGAGGTTTCGATGAATGCTCCTCCCCACTGAGTGGCAAGATCAGTAGCCTCTTGAGTGGTTACCTGCCGTTGAGAATCGAGGTCTGATTTGTTTCCAACAATGACTAGAGGGATAGAAGATGCACCAGTTGAGTTTAAGATCTTGTCGTGAATAATAGGCAAAACATCAAAAGTAGGTCGTGAAGTGACTGAATATACTAGCAAATATCCATGCACACCAAGCAGATGTTTTTGATTCATTATTGAAAACTCATCCTGACCAGCAGTGTCAATGATTTCCGTATTGTATTCGATACCTTTATAGACGATAGTTTTAGAAAACTGGTTTTCGATGGTAGGATAGTAAGACTCCACAAAGTGTCTCTCAACAAATTGAACGGTCATGGACGACTTGCCCACGGCTCTAGAGCCAACCACTGCGACTTTTCTGGCTCTCTGGGGTGGCATAATGAGTATATGCTTTTGAATTCAATTCAGGTCATCCATCACCTGTGTGGGGGTTAGGGTTTGTTGGGGAAGATTACCAGATTTGGTAGGTTTCGAGATATCCCCTCTCGATGTAATTTGGTGAAAAACTAAGCACGATATTCTGCTTACAAGGAGAATTGATGGTTAATCTGGAATGCTGTCCAAAGATAACTGAGTAGCCACATGGTCCGCAGATATTATTGAAAGAACCAGTGTCTATCAATTGCATTCCCCCTACCCAACAAATAGACTCCACGCACCGTTTTTTTTTATCAGTGAATCACTTCATCAAAAACATTGGTCATGATGATGTTCCTTAGAACTATCCTACAATACACAATAGTCAATATCTACGTTTGAGCATATCTATGTACGGCTGAAGAGGATATGCAACAACGGCACCTAAATTCGTTAACGTCGGCTACGAATCCAGCTCTTCTTATTAATTACTGATCTGGTAAAGTTACCGCTGATGTGGGGACCAATACGAGCCAAGTGAATTTGTGCACAAGTGAACTTTTGCACAAGTGAATTTTTGCACTAGTTTTGGAAATATTAGGACTTGATGCACACAAAGTTTACTATTCAGCGTAGTTAGCTGAATCCAATGATGAAACATCAAAAAGATGTTTTCTAATGATGAAGAAAATCAAAAAGATATGCTCACGTGACACACTTTTGGCATTTTGATCTTGAAATAGTCTGATTACGAAAAAAATAAAAAATGAAAAAATAAAAACATTGGAAGTATCCCAAATTCCCCAGATTCAAAGCTTCCCCAGATTCCCCAGATTCCCCAGATTTTAGTAGTGGTTTCCTTCCAGTTATTGCAGAATAGAACCGCTACCCCGGACATATTTGTCCGGAACAAAATATTCCGCAGGGTAAGGGTTATGCACTGACTTGGTCACTATTCAGACAGGTGAGTATAGAGAAGAGAATCAACCAATGTGATTCTCGGTAAATATTCCAAGTCCTTAATTGTCTAAAACAAGGGGCGCTATCAGTTTCACCAAAAGCTTGACTCATCGTCATTTCAAGGTACTATTAACACTTTAGGCAATTTTCCTCGCTTTGACTTTCACTTCTATCACCTTTTGAAAAGTAAGAAATATCCGACTATCCGGCCATGTTGCAGATATGGTGCATGTGAGGTCCAGAAACAAACCCGTCATGATTGGCGAGTTTGGGCAGTGCATGTCCAAAGGCAGGCAAGTAGCATGCAAAGACGTTCTAAGAGGATCAGAATAATTTCGTTTAATATTTGTTTTGAGTTAATCACATAATTAGTAGGATTAGCTGAGACCCTGCAACCCTCGAAGTCACGTGAGCGGTCCCTTAACTCCTGAGTGGAGATGTTGAATGGAATTAACCGAAGTTTTCAACCCAACGAAGTACCTAAATCCGCCAACACAAACTCAACAGAAAGTTTGAGTTTTTTTTCTTTGTTATGTACTCGGCACCTTAAGTTTTTTTATTTAGAAGTTTGTTCAAACTATAAGAAGTCTCGGATCAGATCAGGTTATTCATCATTTGACTTGAACAGCTAATCACTTTTGGTTGATAAATACCGATCCATTGGGTATTTATTTATTAGCAGAGATCCTGATTATTGCATTACACACTAAAAAAACACCCAAAAATCATGTCTGCCATTCTTAAACAACGAGTTCGATATAAGCCCTATTTGGACAAGCTTAGAACCGCTCAGCAGTGTGTTGAGCTTTTTGGAGCTAAGCCCAATCAGTACATTGGATGGTCTGGGTTCACCGGTGTTGGTGCACCCAAGGTCGTCCCCGATGCTGTTGCTCAACATGTGGAGGATAACAAGCTTCAAGGAAATTCCAACTGGAGATATAACTTATTTGTCGGAGCTTCAGCGGGTAACGACATTGAGTCCCGATGGGCCATTAATAGCATGATTGCTCGACGATCTCCCCATCAGGTAGGAAAGCCAATTGCCAATGCCATCAACAAGGGTGAGACTATGTTCTTTGACAAGCACTTGTCAATGTGGGCTCAAGATCTGACCTACGGTTACTATACTAGAGACAAGGCTGAAAACAGCTTGGACATTGCTGTTATAGAGGCTACTGCCATTACTGAAGATGGTCACCTCATTCCTGGACCTGCTGTTGGAGGATCCCCCGAGATCGTTCACATGGCCGATAAGATCATCGTTGAGGTCAACACCAAGACACCTTCCTTTGAGGGTCTTCATGACATTAACATGCCTGTCAACCCCCCTTTCCGACAACCTTATCAGCTCACTGACTGCAGCCAGCGAATCGGTACTCCCTACATTCCCCTCGATCCTTCCAAGGTGGTAGCTATCGTTGAGTCCACCCAGTCTGATAGTGTAGGTGCCAACTCTCCTTCTGATGCCATGTCTCAAGCTATTGCTGGACATCTCGTTGAATTCTTGAACCAGGAAGTCAAGATGGGTCGAATGCCTGAAAACCTTCATCCTTTGCAGTCTGGAATTGGTAACATTGCCAATGCTGTGGTTGAGGGATTGGCTGATGCTAACTTCAAGAATCTCAATGTTTGGACTGAGGTGTTGCAAGATTCTTTCCTTGACTTCTTCGAGTCTGGAAACCTTGACTTTGCAACTGCCACTTCTATTCGACTCACTGAGGGTGGATTCAAGCGATTCTTTGATAACTGGGACACCTACTCCAAGAAGTTGCTGCTCCGATCTCAAGTGGTTTCCAACTCTCCTGAAATCATTCGACGATTGGGTGTCATTGCCATGAACACCCCTGTCGAAGTTGATATCTACGCTCATGCCAACTCCACCAACGTCAATGGATCCAAGATGCTTCATGGTTTGGGTGGATCTGGAGATTTCCTTCGAAACGCTAAGCTCTCTGTCATGCACACACCTTCTGCTCGACCTAGCAAGACTGACGAGTTTGGAATTTCCTGCATTGTCCCCTTTGCTACCCACATTGACCAGACTGAGCATGATCTTGATGTTGTTGTCACTGATCAGGGTCTCGCTGACCTCCGTGGACTTGCCCCACGAGAAAGAGCTCGAGAGATCATCGACAAGTGTGCCCACCCCGTTTACAAGCCTATTCTTATGGATTACCTTGAGCATGCTGAGAAGCAGTGCACTCTTTCCCGATCTCTCCATGAGCCCCATATGCTCCAAAATGCCTTCAAGCTCCACCTTAACTTGGCTGAAAAGGGCACCATGCGAATTGACTCATGGTAAAATAAACCAGTTAATTTATAATACATTATGACGAATTTTGTTCAATTTTTAGTTTTTTGCGAATAGTTTTGAATGCCTGAAATCCTGATGAGACCAAAGTTGTCGTTATTAAAGGTCTCGACTTTATCCAAACAAATCTTATTAAAGACTGATTTTTTCTTTCAAGAAATCGCCCCGTTGGCTCAGTTGGTTAGAGCGCTAGTCTCATATTTCATATGGACATCTGGAGATCGCCAGTTCGACCCTGGCACAGGGCAGTCTTTTTTTGTTTTTTTTCAGTTTAACTTGGAACTCCTAAATGTTGAATGTTGTATTTTTCTTATCCTCTGCTAATCGCGTACAATGTCAATACTGATAGATTACATTTCAATCAGCTATTAGATTAGTTCGGATCAGCTTAACACTTTTTGAATAAAATTGTCATCTCGAATTCCATTCTATTTATATACTGGTAAACTCCAAACTTAAACACATCTGGTCTACGTGATGGAGGAAATAAAAAATCTTGGTCGGAAAATCCGGCCAAAAGAAAGCCAGCAAAGGCTGGGCGATCTCATAAAGCCCAAGGATAAGGATATGAGAGGCCTGACTCAATTCATTGCAGACCTAAGGAACACAAAAGCTCGGGAAATGGAGGAGAAACGGGTCAACTATGAGCTGGCCAATATCAGAAACAAGTTCAAAGAAACGAGCAATCTAAGTGGCTATCAGAAGAAAAAGTACGTTGGTAAGCTTCTTTTTATTTATGTACTTGGCTACAAAGTCGACTTTGGTTTTCTGGAGTGTGTTGACCTCATTGGATCATCCAAAATGAGCGAAAAGCAAATGGGGTATATTGCTCTTAGTGTTATGATTAATGAGGATCACGAACTTGTCCATATCATTATCAACTCTCTACAAAAAGATTTGGAATCGATGGATGAGATGAGCAATTGCCTAGCGCTCAACCTGATTGCAACTATTGGTTCAGATCTTATGGGAGAGGACTTGCTGGATGAGGTTTACAAATTGATGATTTCACCTACCAATAGTCCGGTAGTCAAGAAAAAAGCAGCATTAGCACTTTTGCGGCTGTTTAGGAAAAAACCGACACTAGTCGAAACTCGTTGGTATGAGCGTATCTTTGCTCTTTTGGATGACCCTGACTTAGGTGTTGCATTGAGTGTCAGCTCTTTAACAATCGCATTGGCTCAATATGATTTTGATGCCTGTAGCAGTAATCATCTAAGAATCATTCGCAAGTTTTACGAACTTTGTGTTAAGGGGTGCTCAGAACAATACGAATATCACGGAGTTTGTGCTCCATGGTTGATGGTTAAGCTACTGAAATTGTTACAGCTATTTCCAGCCCCTGATGCTATTCAAAATGAAACTGCCCATAACATGCTACACCAGGCTCTTCTAGACTTGGTCGCAAAAATGTCTTCAGCTCCAAAATCTGCCCAAGCTGCAAACGCTCAAAACTCGGTCCTGTTTGAAGCCTTCAACCTTTGCATTCATCTTAACGCTGTAACTAGCAACATGGTTCAAATTCTCGTCAAATACATTTCTTCTAGCGAAACTAATCTTCGATACCTGGCTCTCACGACCCTTGCACGTCTCGCTGGACGATATGATACTGCTAAGGTGGACTTGCCCGTGAAAACATTTTTAATCACGGTGCTTGAAAGCTTGAGGGACCGTGATATCTCCATTAGAAAGAGATCATTAGATGTTCTGTACACCGTGTGTGACACTTCTAATGTGAAGCCAATTGTTGCAGAACTCTTGAAGGCTTTGCCAGCATCAGACTATTCAATGAGAGAGGACTTGATGGTGAAAATTGCTGTTTTGGTGGAAAAATATGCTACTGAATACAAATGGTTTGTTGACAGTTCCCTGAAGCTCATTTCAATAGGAGGCAATTCTGTTCCCAGCGAAGTCTGGCATCGAGTGATTCAAATTGTGGTGAACAATGAGTCATTACAAACTTACACAACCTCTTTACTGAATTCTTACTTATCTCAGCCAGTTTCTTCTGAAGCTATGGTCAAAACTGCTGCTTTCATTATTGGAGAATATGCAGATACACTTACAAATGAATCTCCGCTCATTACTTTTTACAATCTTCACTCTCATTTTCGATCATCAGGACCTTTGGCTCAAGCAATGTTGCTTTCAGCTTACATCAAGCTTGTCAATTCATTTCCTGAATTAACTAACCCTGTAACAACAGTTCTCAGGCATTATGTGAAGGACGTTGACTCTGAGATCCAACAACGAGCAGCTGAGTATTTGCAATTGATTCAACAACCAGCCTTGTTGAGATTGACATGTCAATCAATGCCACCCTTTATCAACAAGTCGTCAGCGCTTTTGTCAAGAGCTCATGCCCGCCAATTGGCTGCGGGTGATCGTGTGACTTTAGGAATTGGTAAAAATGCCTCTGAAGAAATAGCTGCTATTCAGTCACGAAGAGAAAGTGAGGTGGGAACAGGTGATAACTACTTTTCTGCACCTGCTTCCTCCAATGGCTCATTACCTACCACACCAGGGGGATTCTCAGCATCACCGTTGAACGAAAACAAAGCCGTAAGTCATCAGGCTGCGATTCGACCTCCGCCCCCGCCTTCTCGTACTGCTTCCCATAATCTCTCACCTAACTGGGATCTTGGATTCTACGACCTTTGTATAAAGCGCGACGGTGTCTTTTTCAAAGATCCCGTGTTGCACATTGGACTCAAATCTGAGTACCGCAAAAACCTCGGGTGTGTTATTCTCTATTTTACCAATACCTCTTCTGTCCCGGTTTCGTCATTTTCATGCGATGTGTCCAACTCAGAGCCTGATAATTTGGTGGTGTCTACCAAAAACTTTCCTGACGCAACAATAGCTCCCCAAAGCCAGACCCAGCAAATTATTATTTTTAATTGTCAGAAGCCATTCGTTAAATCACCTACAGTGAAAATAACATATCTGGCAGGAACATTGAAGGTGCTCCGACTAAAACTGCCAGTTGTACTAACAAAATTTATGACTCCTAGTGATATGTCTGTTGCAACATTTGAAGACAGATGGAACAAGCTAGTGGATAGGGGGGTGTCAAGACAATTCAATGCTCAAGCAATTTCGAAGCCTTCAGTGCCTGGAAACAATCTCAATATATTGAAAGGTTTTGGATGGGCTCTTTTGCCGAGTTCCAATGACAAGGATGCTCGGGGAGCTGGTATATTGCACACCTCTCAATCTGGAGATTTCGGTCTCATGTTTGATTTCAAACATGGTTCAGGTAAAAACTACTCGATTGGAATTCGAGGTACCAACTCAGTGTTACCTGCGATTGTGGCCAAGAGCATTTCCGATTATTATCAAGACATTATGTAACGTATATGAAATGACACATATTTTTGTAAAAAGGCTTAGTAGCTGTATTGACTACTTTATTGATCGGATTTGACCTCATCTTTTGTTTTCCTTGACCCAAAGATTGTTGATCCAATTCGAACATTGGTGGATCCTTGGCTTACAGCAGTTTCATAATCTGAACTCATTCCCATAGACAGTTCCAAGTCAATGTTTTTGTCTTTCTTGATTGAATCTCTGAGAGCAGACAATATTTCGAAATCGTCATTCTTGTCTCCTTCCTTTTTGGACTCTGAAATGGATCCAATAGTCATCAGTCCTTTCAATTCAATATTGGGTAAATTGATGATGGAGTCTACCAAAGAACTCACTTCTTCCGGCTGGATTCCAGATTTCTGTGCTTCACCGCTGGTATTGACCTGCAAAAAGATTCTCACCGGGCTTTCTTTGAAATCAGATTGCTTACGAGCCTCACTGAGTTTCAGCGCTTTTTTCTCACTATCTACAGTTTCAACCCATAGTAAGGGAATATTTTTGGCTAGCTGGTTACACTTATTGGACTGCAAGCTTCCGATAAAGTGCCATTCAATTGATTTCGGTAGAGTCTTCACTTTTTCCATCAATTCCTGCACATAGTTCTCCCCGAAGTGTCGTTGACCAAGGTCATGAATGATTTGAATATCCTCAGCTGGCTTATATTTGGAAACACAAACCAACCGCACATTAGATCCAGCAGACGCAGCAGCTTTCTGCACAGATTCCTTCACCTGATTGTATGATAATTGCAGTTCTTGGGCCCGAGACATTGTATTTAACGATCGAATGATTCGATTCATCAAGGTTTGGATTTTTCATTTGTCGAATTTTATTTAGGTCTAATATAATGGTGGTGTTTCAAAATACGCTAGTTGAAAAGCTCATCGTGAGCCACCTTCTGTGGTCTTGCGTTTTCCTGTTTTATCTAATTTTATCTCGACAAACTTATCGAACGTTCGCAACAATAAATACCAGTATTTATGCGATAAAAGTTGAACTTTTACATTCCAAATTAAAAACGAATCCGTTGTTCTTATCGAAACTCTAATTTCGTCAAGGTGTCGTGAAGTCAAGTCGAAAAGCTGCCTAAGCTCGTTGAAATTAACAGTCTATCCAATTTGTGAAGCTCACTGAAAGAGGGTGCCTGAAAAAATCTCAAGCACCACTGCATAAATTCACCAGTCGGATCGAACTACTCTCAATTTCGCCATGTCCAAGAACAAATCAGGAACAAGTCAGTCCACGTCTACTTTAATTCAGGATTTTGGTGCTGACTATGTCTTGGAACTCAGCCCCCAGCCTGATAAGTCCTCAGAGTCATTTGAAAAGTCTTTTTGTAGACTAGCCTCTATTCTTTCCAGTAACAACATCCACTATCGATTGCGAGATGGTCGCGATGGCCATTTGTTGTTATTTCTGAAGGTTGACGAAGAGACCGTGGCCAATCTTTCCAGTGGCCTGAACAAAAAGGAGTCCAAAAACAGTTCCACCAGATTGGAGCTCATTTACAAGTTTTTGACTGCTTCTACCCAGGATGGAGGTCTGAATATCGGTCCAGGCAATAGTGAATGGTCTATTATTGACCAAATGTTTCCTTTATATGATACTTTGATGGTCAACGATGCCACAAAAGTGAGTGATAGTATTAACTTGCAGTTTGCTGACATTGACCATACCAAAAAGCTCTTTGGTGATCAGGTTGCCTTGTATGTTGCTCTGTTGCAATATTACATGACATGGTTGGTTGCACCTGCCTCTGTAGGTTTGGTTCTTTGGTTCTTAGATCGTCGATATTCATTCACCTTCACTGTCTTTCTTCAGATCTGGTCTGTTTTGTTTTCTCGAAGTTGGAAACATCGACAACAATCTCTCAGCACCAGGCTGGGCACTAGTGTTGACACTCTAGACAGAAAAAATGATTTCAAGCAGACTCAAAATACTAAAACACCCAACCATGCAAACAAGCAACGGCTAGTTCGACAGTTTTTGTTTTTGCCTGTAGGCTTGGTCTTTCTGGTGCTCTTGACTATTGGTCACACCATCATTTTTGGTTTTGAGATTTTTGCCAGACAAATCTATGACGGACCCCTTGCTAAACTGGGACCCCTGTTGGCAACTGGAATGTTGGTTGTATTTTTGGGTGTCTTCAAGGTAGTCTATGGAATTGTAGCTGTCAAAATGACTCAGTGGGAAAACCACGAGTTTAAACAGCAGTACAGATCGTCTTTGGCAGTGAAGCAATATGCCGGTGATTTTGCAACCAGTTACTTTGCTCTGTTCTTGACTGGGTTTGTCTACTTGCCATTTGGTCAACATCTGGTGGGATACTTGAACATTTTTAGGGAAGTTGTGAATTTTCTTTTGGTTGCTGATTTTAAGACTTTTACTGTTGATGCAGATCGTCTTTACGGCCAAATGGTGTATTTCTTGGGAACAGCTCAAATCGTTAACTTTCTTGTTGCCAACTTTGTGCCTTACATCACAAGCCACCTAGTTCCCAAACTTATTAGAAGGGTCAAACCATCCAACATTGCCACAGCAGAACTTGACCTGCAAGAACAGGATTATCTCGAATTCGTTCGAGATCAAGCTGATGCCAAGCCATATGATGTTACAACCGATATCCGAGCTGTGATTACACAATATGGTTTTGTAGCATTATTTGGATCTGTTTGGAATCTCGGTCCCCTATGTGCTTTGATTCACACCTTCCTATCTCTCAAGTGCAATTTTAACAAGATTGTGTTGGACTTTCAACGACCTATTCCTGAGAATTACGGCTTGGAGCCTTGGAATTCAATCTTGGATTTTGTTACTTGGTTTGGCTCCATTACCACCTCTGCACTGATCGTCATGTTGAAAAGCACTGAAATCAAGCAGGAACGACATATCGCCAATGTTGCAATCACTCAAGTCGGTCAAATTATTGGATATGACGGTCATTCAAAAGGAGTTGTGACTGTTACTCCCTGGCTAGTTCTTGCGTTAATTCTAATTGCTGAACATCAATACCTTTTTGTTTCTCGAGTCACCGATTACGTTCTGAAGCACATCAGTCCCAGCCAACAAAATATCCATGCATTGCATCCTCGAAAGCTGGCTACAAAGGAGAAAGCTGGCTCTGAAAAATCAGAGGATTATTTCAAAGATGTTAAAGCTATTTACAACTTGAGAAAGGACACAAAAACCAAAAAAAACGAGTAACTACAACTAATTCACTGGATAAGTAGAGACTAAATAGCTGAAAAATATTGTCGCTTCTTCATACCATTTCAAACTACCAAAACTCTAATTATGCCTAAAGTTTTGACCCGTGCAGGAAATCGGCCTGTTAAACAGCAACGGATTCGAGGAATGTTTTCTCGTTTCTCCAGTTTTTTGTAACTCTGTTAATTTCGCATGATTTGAGGACAAAATTCGGGGACCAAATGCCATCCACAAATGATGAGGGGAATGCACTTTTGTTGCTGACTACTCTTTGGGGGTCTGTTTTGCTCAATTCCTTAATTATCTTGGGACTCACAGCCTTGATTGCTAGTTTTTTGATCAAGGACATTATCAGTGCTAGTCGAGTGGAAGAGATCGATGAAAAGGAGTTATTATTACCAACATTCAACAAAACCAGTGTACAGTTCAAAAGTTTTACATTCAATTCGAATAAAGCATTTGTTGGAGACAACAATTCAATTGACCCTCTGGAAAGGATTCTATGTTGAGAGTTTTTCAATTCGACCTTTGAAAAGTTCAAGGTTCATGAGAGTGGGAAGGTCGAAATTCAAAATCAAAAGCTCAATTTTTGGAAAGTTACAAATTCCAACTCAGCAGCTCACAAATTAATAAATTCAAAGTCAAGAGCATCAAAGCTCAAACTTGAAATCCCAAAAGATTGGAAATTCGAAAGATGAAAATTTCGGTCAAGTGTAAAGAGAGGATATGTTCTTGTACTTGCCAAAGTTTAAAACGCCTGGGTCACGCCCAATAAAATGATACCCAATCTGATATTTAAATTATTATTATGATTATGCCTTATCTGTCAGATTCTTGCAAGCAACATCAAAATTGATGTGTAAAAACGTACACCAAACTCGCATTTCAAATACAGACCTGGTGTTGGCCTATCACCTTACGTTTTTTTTTTCCTCTGTATGTTCCAGAATATTCGAGCCACCATCCAATCAAGTATGCTATTTTCACTTCTCGATTTAAGGTTCAGCTCTGCAGAATTATTCTTTGTTATGTAAAAGATTGCGCGATGCCCTTGCCCACACTTGCCAAACTGGGTAGATACCTGTAACCAAAAAGTAGATAAAGGGCGATATCAAGACCTAACGCATGATTGAAAAATTTTTTTGGTATTTGCTTGGTTATCAGTAAAGATTAGACTTTCGTCTGGATAAAGACTGGTCACGTGAAGCTATTTCTGTCATGAGTTTCCAAGAGCATTCAAGCAAGTATGTTCACATCCTGCAAGAATAACGCATCCATCCAGTTTCCCTTTGCCAATCGCTAGTCCTCCTTTGGTCTTGAGCCTCCAAAACTCAGAATTTTTTTGTAAATCGGCTCAATAATCCCTATCCATCTAAAGTTTTTTTTGAATTTTTTTTTTCACTTTTCACTTTTCATACTCTTTTTACCTTTCTTAACGCAACATCTTATCTCTATCATCTCCACTTAGAGCATTCTTTTCAAGAAGCCGAAAAATCATATCAAGTGTGGGTCACCCATTTCCAAATCTGTCATGTCTACTGCCGCCACGATGGGCTTTACCCCAATAGGATCCTCCGTATCCGGGTCTGGCTCTGGTTCTGGGCCTGTTACATGTGAGACGGTATGTCAACCTTTGAGTGACAACTCGAGCCTGAAACAATCACATCAGCACTCTGAAGAGTCTAGTGATGGTACTGAAAAATCTGAGCTTTTTTCTGTGACTAAGCGTGTTAATGATGTTAAGTTGGATGACGAAGAAGTCATTAAGGGACAGCCAAGGCCAGGTTTAGGTGGAGGTGAAGACAAGTCTGTGCAGGTTTCAGATGCTGCTTCAACCAAATCTGCTGATGTTGTTGAACACAAATCGGAAAAACCCCACCCGGATGTCAGCAAACCTGAGCCAGCGGAATCAGAAATTGTTGGAGATCCTCAAGTGGTGAACAACCCACCTACTGTTGTAGCTGAATCAAGTAATAAGGCTAGTGAGACTTTGACAGAATCCAACTCGCCTGAGATCAGCAATAACAAATCTGAGAGTGACGAAGCTCACAAAAAAAATCGTGGAAAAGTAGAGACTAAAAATCAGCTTAGATTGGCACCATCCTCTAAGGATACTGGTCGTAGCCAATTTGTTCTCACCCCTGTTTGCCAAAATTGCCAGACTTCCACCACTCCGCTTTGGCGAAGAGATGAAGCAGGACAGGTTCTCTGTAACGCCTGCGGATTGTTTCTCAAGCTGCATGGAAGAGCAAGACCTATTTCTCTCAAGACTAATGTCATCAAAAGTCGTAACCGCATAAAGAATCATGGACATGGCACCCCACATCCAACTCAGCACCATAGTGTTCACATGGGGTACCAGCATGTTCCTATGCATGTCACACATATCCAAACTCATGGACCAGCTGCTGTTGGTCCCTCGGGTACTCCACATCATTCTGGTGGCCCTGTGTCCTCCGCAGGGACTAGCGCAGGACCACACGCAGGAATGATGCACATGCCTCCTCCTCCTCCAGCTCACCATGGTCCACCCGCTCCCATTCATCTTTATAATGGACCGATGGCAGCCTATGGATATGGGCAACCTTCAATGGGAATGACACCTGAGGACGAGGCACGAAAAGACGTTCATCAGATTAATAATGCCGATCAGCCTCAGAACCGAGTGGTGATGGCTCCCCAAGCTGGAGTTTACCCACCCTCATTACCAGCACCACAATATCAGTCTCCTCGATTTGGCCCACAGAATAGTCAACCACACACTCCAGCCGATTCAAGATCACCGATACTTCCCTCATTTTCCACATTTCCATATGGAGCTAACGTACCAGGTGGCCCAGGCGGACCAGGCGGACCAGGCGGACCAGGCGGACCCAATGCTCCTGGTGGATCTAGTGGAACCAATGCGCCTAATGGACCTAATGGCCATAACGGACCAAATGGACCAAACGGACCAAACGGACCAAACGGACATGGTTCTGGAGGGGTTGCCAATATTGCTGTGAAGTCTTCATCAAGCAAATCTGATGGCACTTCTTCTCAGTCCCAGTCCCCTTCAATTAAAGCACCTAATGGAGCTGAATTAAAACGAATCACGTCCCCTTTGTTACTGGCTAATTCCGGAAACTTTTCAGTTCCTAATGCCCTGGATCAACTTTCAACAGCTGCAAGTCAAAGTCCTTATCTCTCTGGATCAGGACCAGGACATTCCAACCCTAACGACTTACGCACACGACTATCAGAACTAGAGTTGGTCAATGATTTGATTCGAACTCGGATGGTCGAGGTCGAGGCTGCTGAACAAAGTGCCCGTCGCTCTGAAGCTTCCATGAGGGAATCAGAAATGTTGTTGCGTTCGGCACTTCATCGAATGGAAACTAGAGTCAAGAAATTGGAGGCTCGAAATAAAATTTTGAAGGAGAAATTATCAGGTGCTGGTGTGAACATTTCGGACTCAGATACAGATTCAGCGATGGTTGAGAGCAATATAGCACTGCCACCTGTCTCGGAAGTGACATCCACAACAATTTTACCTGGAGTAGCCACTAGACGAAGACGATCTTCGGTTGGTGGTCATGAATCTGCTAAACGGGAGTTTGACGAAACACGTAAAAAAGTCCGAGTCAGTGATTTGATGTAGGACATGTAGAATAGAGTAATTATGTATGAGGAGGAAAATGAAAAATAAATGGACATTATAACTATGCACGCAGTAGACAATAGGATATATCCACAGTAAAAAAAATCACCAATTGACTAGAAAGATTTCCCCAACTGTTTCCAAACCTTATGTGAAACAAACTCTTGAACTGGTTAAGTTGAAAGTTGACTTAAAAAGCAAGTTACATTGGTCTCTTTTGTCTGAAAACCGGCGAATATTGGATCTGAATCATCATATTTAGCCCAAAATATACCAATCAAACCGTGAAGTGGTGGCTCTCATTCAATTGTTATATCTCAAGCCGTTTTTTTTCTGATTTGGAACTCGATTTTCTGTGGATCAGTTAATTGATATCAGACCAAGGCTATTCAACCTCGCGTTCTGCCGCAAAAACAGCTGCGCACAATAAAAACATGTCTGATATTAACAAAATCTCTAAGACGGTAGCTGCCACTGCCTCTACTTTACTTTCTTCACAATATGGCGAGGTAGGGCCCCATTACAAGCAAGCTATGCGAGAGGTAACTCAGCCGCAGTTCCAGCGTCGTCTCTTGAGTTTTTCGCGAAGACCATCTGATTTGGTGCGGAGCTCTGGCAAAAAACGAACTTCTTGTACACTTCCCGACGAACTTCTACTTGATATTCCAGAAAACCACAATGGATTTTCACTCTTCCAAGGTTTTAAAGCTACTTTACCAGGATCTCAGCCCAAGTTGCTAGTCAATCATGAGGAACCTCAACTAGAAACTTCTGAAACTTTGCAACTTCAAAAGGAGCAAATTTCGCGAAAATTAGACCTTCTCGAAATCCGAAAAGCATTAGCCTCCAATGAAATTTCTGAGATAGACCAACGTATTACCCATTTACAATCAATGCGTCAGATCGTTTTCGATCGTGTAGCATCTTTAGAACAGGAGGAGTTTGAGCTTGAAAGTGAACTTCTTCATCTTGATGCACGGTTTGAAGAAATGGCTCTTCAATCAAGTTCATCAAGGCCAGTCTCTTCTGGCCCAAAATATGAAACTCGTACTCCCGAGGAACTTGAGGATGACGCTTTGTCGTCTTTGGAATCCCGTATAAATACTTCAGAAGGTCTTGAGTCGTTAACATCTAAGTTGTCTTTGGAATCACAAAAACCGTCCAAAAAACTACCTTCTCGTTCATCTAGACGAAAAACGATGCCCACTCTTCACCAATACTATGAACCAGGAAACAATATTCGGTCTTTGGATGCTCACTCAGATGTTGTCACATGTTTGGATTTCGATATTCCATTTGGAACCTTGGTTTCAGCTGCTGCTGATAGCTCTCTCAAAGTGTGGGACATGTCTAAAGGAGAACTTGTAACTAATTTAACTGGTCACAATGCTTCTGTTAATTGCATTTTTATCGACAACTCCATTCTAGCTACAGGCTCGAGTGATGCTTCTGTCCGTGTGTGGAATCTAGCTCAGGTTGCTTCAGAAGATAGCTGCCATTATGTTCTAGACTCCCATGTTGATTCAGTCACTGCAGTTCATTTTAGTAATAACACCCTTGTTTCTGGCTCTGCCGACAAGACTGTGCGCCAGTGGGATTTAGGAACAGGGCGATGTGTACAAACATTAGATGTTCTCTGGGCATCAACTCTTCAAGCCCAGCTTGACGGCCCTCAGGACAGATTCAAAACTAATGTTGATAATGAGAGCCCTTTCATAGGAGCAGTACAGTGCTATGATGCTGCCTTGGCTACAGGTACAGCTGACGGAATTGTACGATTGTGGGACTTACGATCCGGTCAAGTCCAGCGTGTACTTCAAGGTCATACAGCAGCTGTGTCATGTCTACAATTCGATGATGTTCATCTGGTGACTGGATCTAAAGATCGATCAATCCGAATATGGGACTTGCGTATGGGTAACATTTTTGATGCTTTTGCATATGACAGTCCCATTACAAGTTTGCATTTTGATAATAGGCGCATTGCCTCCACCAATGGAGAGAATACTGTCAAAATTTATGACCGTGCATCTCAGAAACACTGGTCTCTTGGCAGAGGAGAGTCGAATGAATATGCTCCCACCTCCGTGTGCGTTCGAACAAAAGAAGGATATTTAGTAGAGGGAGGTGCAGATGGTAGAATAGGTGTTTGGGCTTGTTAGTGTACATAAATTATCCAATTCCTGTTACCTATAAATATCATATTATTTAATTGTGAGCTCCAGGCATCATGATTGCTTTTGGAATCAAGAATTTGTAGGTGGACTGGGGAGTAGCAACACCTGCATATCCATTGTAAAACCCTAGGAGACCAGTTGAGATACAGAATCCACCACCAGCATTGATGAGCTTGGAGTTGTCCTGGAAGTAGCCTGCAGCCAAAAAGATCACAGCCAAATCAAGAGAAACAAACAGCAAGAAAAAGGCCACCGTCGCTTTGAGCGTACATAGTGTCATTAAAAATGCAAAGACAAACCAACACATCAAGAAAACACCAACAGCTTGTTTGAACTCCAATTCCGTAGGATATGATTCTGGGATTTTGAAAAATGGTAGATTCATCATAGCCCAAGAAAACCAGAAAATACTAAAAGTGAAGAAAACACAAGCAGCAAATGTATTTTCAGCAACAATCTCCCAAATTCCAGCAATGACTTCGATCAGGCCTCCGCCAAAAACAGCACAGCCTACCATAACGTTAGGTTTAGAAACTCCTCGAGTATTCACTTCACACATTCCCAAAATAAGAATGGTAATGGAAAATGCAAACAGGCCAACAGCAGCAGCATTACCAAATTTTCGAGACGGAGTCGGCGCGGAACCCGGATTCAAAGTACCCCCGAAAGCTTTCATGAAGTCATCTCTGTTGTATCTAATTCCATTCAAATGAACAAAATCATTCCCATGTCCCGAAGTGTGAATTCGGGCACATTTTTCATCATTAGTAGCCATGTCGGATGAAAGGGTTTCTCCATTAAAATCTCCTCGCTCGAGGTCAGGCTGAGAAGTCATTATGTTAATTTCTGTGTATTAATTATTATTGTTACAAGAGACATTGTCCTATTTATAAGTTGGACGGACCTCATTTACTAAATCCGCAACTTCGGTCGTCCGGTGATAATCTTCATCCACCTACTAATTAGAATTTTAGTGCCATTTGTTTGAACCTTAATTTCCTTGTTCGCCAAAATTTTAACAACAATATATTTTATCACTGCATCATCAAAATGCGGGGTACATCAATAAGGACAACTTCAAGTAAATTTTCTGGATGGAAAGAATAATTAATAGTTGCCAATAAACAGGAAAATAAAAGCACTAATTCACTAATTTGATCTACAAGAAACATTACCTACTAGCTCAACCCATTGTAGGCAATGTCGATGATCATTTGTCAATTGCAGAAAAGTAGGAAGCATCTTCTAGAGAAAAGAAACAAAATTAAATGGAAAGAAGGTCTACATTTCAATTAATTCTCTATTTTTGCTTGCATTATGCTTCGAATAAAATACACCAGCCTCACCATGATTGAGTTTCAAGTAAATTTCAATCCTCCATTAGCCCGCTGTCCATCCAACCGATGTCATTAGTCTGTGGAGTAGTCTTGAAGTATTAAAATAAACCGTTTTGATAAGTCGGTTTTTCAACAAATCGCCAAGACCGGAGATTTGCTCAGTACATCCACTTGTCGAATCCTTCCCCATGCACCCCACTATCAACCCAGTTATGCACTTCGGAGACTGGACGGTGTTTTCAAAAGTCACCTTTGTTTGAAGAGTTTCAAAATCTTAATGTCGTGTTGAGCAATACTTTAAGCAATTATGAACCTTAACTCCTTGTGTCGAAAAGTCTAGCAAATAAATCTATCGTTTCATGGTATGTTCGTTATTGTAATCAAAACGTGGAGAAGAGGAAATTATCCAATGAGCTTTCTGTTTCTTTGTAGAAAACTCCACTCAAACTGTAAAGAGAATTTGCATGCTTAATGCCTTAAATAAATTAAAAATCATAACATTTTTCGTAGATGTGTAACTGTTCCTGGCGGAAAGTGACGACGCATGCCGAGATGTTTTTTCACCTTGGGCTTGTTTGCATCAGCGTTATTGAGTTTTTTGTCGATTTTCAAAGCCTTTTCAGTCTCAGTCTGTCCCACAATCCTAGAGCTTGTGTTTCCACTTTCGTTTGATGATTTGATAGATTGTGAACTTGTTTTGAAAAAATCTCTTATAGTTTGTTGAGAACCTCGTAAGTCCGTTGAAGAGGAGACAGCATTAGTGACTTGAGGGAAAGTGTCAAATAACTGACTAGCGGAGATAAACCCGCTTTTGACAAACTCTGAATCTTGATTCTGGTGTTGGTAGGAATCAAACTCAATGACAGCCTCAAGTTGAAGCGAGGACAACAAAGAATTCATAATTTCCGGCGTCCATTTGATACGTTTTTGGTATAGCTTGCGTAACTCCTCAGTTAAAAATGATGAAATTGACCCCTCTTCTCTGTTGGCTGAAAGAAACAAGAGTCTCTTTGCCCGAGTCATTGCCACAAAAAAAAGGCGACGTTCTTCTTCCACATCTGAAGTCAATCGTGTCATTGGAATGTTACCCTCATTGAGTCCAGGAACGAAAACCACGGTCCATTCAAGTCCTTTTGCTCTGTGTATCGTTGACAATGTGACTCCGCGTTCTCTATCAGAAGCAGCTTGCTTCAGAGCTATACTGGTAAGAAACTCTTGCAAATCACTTTCTCGTTTCTCTCCCCACAAATATTCCTTTGGATTTGATTTCAGTTCGTGATAATGAGTTTTTAGCTTTTCGACGTCACTACTATGATCAGTTTTAAAAAACTCCTTTAGTTTGGTTTCCTTGATCAAAAAGTCAATCAGTGTGTCGAAATCTTGTTGGCACATTGCTGATGCTCTGTCAACAACTGACAAAAATTCTCTCAACCCTGCTTTGGAGGAAGCAAGAAGGTCTGGAGATTCACTGGCTCTTTTCAAGCTTTGATAAACATTAAAGCGGCTAAACTCTTCGTCCAGTCTTTGAATGAGTATCTGTGCTGTCTTCCCTGATAACTTCCGGCGAGGGATGTTCATGGCTCCAAGGTACGCAGGACGATCCAACCGGGAATTAATGCAGCGGAGATAGTAGATCAAAGTTTTGATAAATGGTTTTTCCCAAAAAGCGGAGCCTGAGTCAACAATCATATAAGGGATTCGAGCTCGAATTAGAGCCTCTTCGTAAACTCTGAGGGACTTGTTTGTCCTGCACAGAATTGCCATAGACTCCAAGGTAATTTGATTTCGTGATAATCTTTTGATTGAACTGATTTCTGAAGCAATGGCTGAAGCTTCTTGTCTGGCATTGGCATAAGTTTCAAAAACAGGTCTAACTTGAAGTAAACATTCAGTTTCGAGTTTTGTACTGATTCTATCGGTCTGTTGAACCATCACACCATCCGCAATATCGAGAATCTCACCAGTGCTCCTATAATTTTGTGTCAAATGTATGACTTGTGTTTGAGGGTATATGTTCCGCATTTTTTGGAAATTGTGGACTCCAGCAAATCGAAAACGATAAATGCTCTGGTCAGGATCACCAATGACCGTGATCGATGTTTTACCTAGGTGCTTTATGAGCTCTAGTTGGACATTATTCGTATCTTGGAACTCATCAACTAACACACATTCTATCTCCGAGACCACTTCAGGGTGACTTCTCAAAAGTTCTAGAGCCTTGACTAGAATATCATCAAAGTCCAATTGGTTAGATTTCCTTAATTCCTGTTCATATTGCTGACAGATTTCATCCATTTCCAAGTTATTACATTTGATGTTGGAAATATGCTGTTTAATTTTGTATGCGTTCAGTTTACCACTATCACTATCAGAACCAGAGCTTCCGCCGTCAACAACAAGAGTTTGTTGCGCAGTAGCATTATGAAATTTTCTGATAACCGATTTTATATGCAAAAGCTGTTGAGCATCATCTGCAATGGTAAATTTATTGTCAAGGTCAATTAACTGATGGTGTCTATTCAATAGCCCAAAACATAAAGAATGAAACGTTCCGGTTTTAAGTCCTGATAAAGAAATAGGATTGTCCTCAAACAGTGATGAGATCCGTTCTTTCAACTCCTTCGATGCTTTGTTCGTGAAAGTTGTGACCAAAATGTGTGAAGGTGCAACTCCCTCATTAATCAGATGTGCAACTCTTGAAACTAATGTTTTGGTTTTTCCTGTTCCGGGTCCTGCAATAATCTGTAGTATTGAGTCCTTTGGAAATGTTGCCGCCCTGAACTGGGCAGGATTCAGTACCTGTTGTAATAATTTCATACTGGTGGTAGAGATATTTAGAGTTTCGCTTAGTTAAGAATCAAGACTGAGATACAGCTAATAAGTACCAGTAGTATATAATGATTAGAGAACTAAGAACAATAATGAAAACATGAAAAAATTGTGCCAAAGAGTCTTAGCATTTAATTAGATAAAATTACACTAGTGATAAGAGTTAGACCGGTCAACTGAGTCAGTTTCCAGCTCCTTACCTGCTATAGACCCTTCACGAACAGGAGTGTGGTGACTAGGAGTTGGTCTTACACCTTGAACATTTGCTGGAGTCAAATCGAGCACTCCCTCACCTTCCCAATCAAAAGCATATTCACCAATTTGAGACATGTCAGTACCCATCATTTCTTCCTCCTGACTCAGTCTGATTCTGAGGAATGGGATCAGGTTCATGGCAAATAAAATGATGCAAGTAACAACAAAAGACCAACCCAAAGTTGCACAGCAAGCTGCAAGTTGGTATCCAAGTTGAACCCAATGATGGTTAATCCAGCCACCATCTATTTCAGTAGCACCATCTAGATGTGCAATATAATCGGCAGCAAAAAATGCTGTCAAAATACTGCCAACGAAACCACCTACTCCATGAATAGAAAATACATCTAATCCATCGTCAATTCTGATCAGATGTTTCAGATCTCCAGCCAGGTTGGAAAAGCATGCGGTAATAACTCCAATAGGTACGGCAGCCCAGATAGGCACGTATCCCGCAGCAGGGGTAATTCCCACGAGACCAGCAATAGCTCCAGAGCATAAGCCAACAGTGGACCACTTTCTGTCTTTTCGGAAAAAGTCCAAACCCATCCATGCCAAAGCTCCACAGGAAGCTGCCAGATTGGTGTTTGCAGCTGCATAAAATCCTCGAATAGTAGCATTGCCAGAAGAGCCACCATTAAAACCAAACCATCCAAACCACAAAAGCACCGTTCCAAGAACAACAGATGTTACACTTGAGGGTCGGTATCTAGGTTTAATGGTAGCTGCCGGATCGTGTCGCTTTCCACACATAAGCGCGTATGCAAGTGCACCAGCTCCAGATGCCATATGCACAGGTCCTCCTCCTGCAAAATCTAGAGCACCAAGATCAGCCAGCCAACCATTTGGGTTCCATGTCCAGCAAGCTACTGGAGAGTAAACAATTGTCATCCAAATAAATAAAAAGACCATCATAGGGCCGAGTCGAGCTCGCTCATGGGCTCCTCCGATCATAAGCATTCCAGTAATACAGGCAAACATTCCTTGATAGAACATGTATAAAATGTCGGGAATAGCTGATGTACCAATTGAAGGGGCTCCCAACACGTTTCTTAATCCAAAGTTATCCAAATGACCAATGAATTTGTTAGCTTTGTGAGAAAATGCTAGAGAATAGCCCCAGAAAAACCACTCGAATGAAATCAGTGATACTGCCATGATGGATGCCCACAGTAGCGACAAGGCATGATGCTTTCGAGATAAACCTGAATATAGCAGCCCAACCCCCGGAATCATGATCCAAACTAGAGCTGCAGCCACCATGATCCAAACCATGTCAGCCTCCTGAAAGCTAACATTGAGATCTTGTGTCAGAGAGTCACCTCCGGTTCCAGTTGTTGGTAAAGGTTCTTGTGTAGTTGTTTCCATTTCACCTTTGATAAATTATTATGTGAATATGCTTCAGGATATTTCAAGTGCTCATTACATTACTATATATATTTCAGATGGGATCCACCCATATCCGCTCTCAAGCCAATTAGGGATCAGATCAGGGATGTCTATCTTTATCTGCCAATACCAAGAAACTTCATCTCTATTCAGGTCTGATTTTCTTATCTAAGTTCAATTGAAAACCTTATTGAGAAATATCATTAACAAAATACTCTTTGAGTTGAGTTTAAGAAAAACGAAATAGAGATGAGAATCAAAATGATATAAGCTGTTCATTAGACAGCTTGTAATTACTCAGGTTATCGCTTCAATGATTTCGTAATTTTGCTTTTTGCAATCTCACTTATCAAACTGGTAAATCTTAACCTTAATCTAATCTCGTGTAAGTTTTATGCTTATCATGTTTTCAACTTGAGTTAACCAATAATATATCTTGAACTATCAGATACTGAATTACACGGCTGATGAAATTTAAGAACGTAGTTTGAATATTCTAAGAATGAGTCAAAAGGTCCACTGGATTCATTGTCCCCTTTTCGCCTTTGTGCTTATTAAATGCACATAAGGCAAATTAGAAAAGTAGCTAATAATTGTGACATTTTCACATTCACTGATACAGCATAATTGGCTTGCAAGGGTTCTGTATTTTGTGAAGTCGAGACTGGGAGTTCTGGCTCAGATGAGGCAGAACTTGGCTGTGTAGATTCGTAAACATGTGTTTCAGTAACAATCGCTGAAGATTCAGGTGCCAGGGTTTTTTGAGAGACAACTGAGGCTTCGATATGGGACTCATGATTATAATTGCTAGCAAACCAATCCTTTGTGCAAACCGCGCACTCAGTGATTGTTTTTGTGACACCCGAAATAACAGTGTGATAGACAGTTGTTGGTGGTTCAATTTCCTCTGTTGATTCACTACCTGTGCAAACAGCACACTCAGTGATTGTTCTTGTGGTACCCGAAATGACAGTTTGATAGATAGTAGTAGGTGGCTCAATTTCCTCTGTTGATTCACCACCTGTACAAAAAGCGCACTCAGTGATTGTTCTTGTGGTACCTGAAATGACAGTTTGATAGACAGTAGTTGGTGGCTCAATTTCCTCTGTTGATTCACCACCTGTGCAAGCAGAACATTCAGTGATTGTGCTGGTGACACCTGAGACAACAGTTTGATAGACAGTAGTAGGTGGTTCAACCTCCCTTTGTGAACTAGTTTCAGAACAAGCTGCACATTCGGTAATTGTTTTGGTCACACCTGATGAGACTGTTGTATAAACGGTGGTAGGGGGATCGATTTCCCCTTCAGACGATGTGGCGAGTGAGGACAGTGAATCCGATGTGGGGTAAGTATCTTCAGATGATGAACTGCGATCAATAGTCGTAGTTCCTTCAGACGATGTGACATGTGAGGACAGTGAGTCCGATGTGGGGTAAGTATCTCCAGAAGATGAACTGCAATCAATTGTTGTAATAGACTCGACTTCAAATGATTGTGAACTCTCAGATATTTCTGTGGAAGGGCTGCAATCTATATATGTTGTCTTTTCCTGCTCGGTAGTACTTAAAGAATTGGTAAAAGAGGAACTGCAGTCGACTGTTGTCACCAACTCGAACTGTGAGTCTTTAGATGAGGAACTAGTGTAAAGTGAGCTGCTTTCACTTGAAATCTGGCTAGTCTTGGAAATTGTGCTGAAGGAAGCGACTGATGAAGGGATTTCAGCCTTGTTTGCACATTTTCTGTCCTTGAACAGAGTTTGGCGATCAAACGATGTGTTATTCTCTGAAAAGATGAATTCATGAGTTAAATGGGTGCAGTTGTGCACTGTGAATTTGGACCAACCATATGCACTATCTTCCCAGGCAGCAACGTACTTCCGATCTGTTTTTTTCACTGTGTCCAACCCGTCATAATGGCCGGCTGCACCATTAACAATATACCAGGGAGCTGTTGGGTTGTTTAAACCATTAGGATCCAGTTTATCGTTTGCAACAGGGTGTATTCGGTTGTAGAAATGCCGATGGCCTGAAATAAACAAATCAACTTTATATTCGTTGAAAAGAGGCTCAAACGCTTGTTGGCACTCGAAACACTGATTCTTCTTAGCTGCAGTAACATACCAAGGTCTGTGACCCATTGCAATAACCCATGGAGTTTTAGTTCGATTAACCTTGGCTAAATCATTTCGGAGCCAGTCAATCTGAGCATTGGGGGGACCAAAATTTCCTGATCTCATCTTATTGTTTTGGTAATCGGCCAATTCCACATTTTCTCCAAGATCTGTTTCTGTATTGAGAGAAATAAAATGTACTAGGCCATAATCAAATGAGTACCAAAAAGGATTGAGTCCATCAGAATCTTCAGCAGGCATTCGGAAATGATTGCGAATACCCGTGAAGTTTGTCTGGCCTTCAAAACAAATATCTGCAGTGTATTTGATGTTGTTTGCCTTATCCTCTGTTCCACCATTATCACAATTTGCCTCGTGATTTCCAGGGGAAATCATATATGGCTTGTGAGCTGTGATCTCCTGCAATTGTTGATAATAAGTATTGAGAAGAGCCTCATAAACATATTGGCCCTCTGCAATGGTGGTATTGGGAAGATACCCTTGAATCTCTTCCTTGAGCCAATAATCTGAGTAGGCAATATCACCAGGATGTAGCAAAAATTCGAACTCATCTATGGCTTGAAGTAAAGAATCCATAGTGTTTTGTTCGCCTTCTTTGAGAGGATTGGCAGCACCCTTGCCAACCTTGGTTGACAAACCATACTCTCCCATAACACCCAAATCAATGGCAACAGCAAAAGAGAACTCATCATTGGAGCCAGCAGGAAGGGCAGTTTTAAAGAAAAGTGGTTCTCCTTCCTGATTAGGAACAGAATAGTAGTAGGTAGTGTTAGGAGCCAGATCACTCAACTTCACATGATGGTTGTAAGTAGTTGATGTTTGGTAAGTGTTGGAACTGCCTGTTGCTGTTTTATCTAATTTGTCAGGAGTCAATCCATATTTGAGGACCGGGAGATCATCATACAGCCCATATGTGTTCCAAGAAACGGTGGCACCACTCCCAGATTCTCCGCTATAGGCAATTCTGAACTGAACTGGAGTAAGAGGATTAGAAGGAGCAGGGTTTACTACCTTTGGGATTGCTGCAATAGCAACACCAGCATAAAAAAAGCAGGAAAACCTCATTCAAAAAAGCCTCTTTATCGACGTCAAAGGAGAAAAGGAGTACAATTTGTACTAAATATCAAAGCTTTACATTATGATATGTAGGAGTGTTTCAGTCTAGAAAAAACTGTTAGAGACGAGCTTCAAGGCACGTGGGAGAGTCGGCTCTAAGTTTATCATCTCAATGAAGTTGAAACTCTGAGTTTATTTTCAATATGGTTTCTTGTCAGGAACAAGTATAATAAAGAAAAAAATGAATAGTGATGTCTTAATTGGTTGAGGTTCGACGTTGAACAGTTGAATTAAAGGTTCAGTTGATTTTGTTTGTGAATACCGAAAATTCTGCCAGCCGCTTCAACAATTCAGGTTTGCCGATTCGACAGGACCAGCAGAATCGGTATTGAATTGGTCAGTTTTCCATATAGCCTCACTAAAATCCCACTTTATATTAGGCATTCAATTTATTGAGAGCTTTACCCTATCTTTTGTTCTTCATTTTTTTTAAATGATGTCCATATCTCAAATTCGTTGTTTAAATTTTTACTTCCATTAGGGTTAGATATTAAGCTTCTTTACAGTTCTCACTATCACTGGAGCTGATTGGTTTGGGCTTCTTTGTATAGAGGTGGTTATAGCTATACCTCGGGCCATGACGATTTATCTGGCAAATTGAACATGAACCAATAAGAAATAGAGGAAGTAACCACTGTTCAATGCGTTTTTGTTCATTTAGAGAGAAAGAAACCGGATTTTTATTACAATGACAAATTCACCTAGATGTGACTTATGGAACTACTTAGAATAGTGCGATCTCAATTTTGGAGTGGTTCAAGTCGAAGTTGAATTATCGTTAAGCATTTACAACATTTGCCATCAAATCTTGGATTTTCCTAAAGGATATTAATCACTATTTTTGGAGTTTCTATAGGTTTTTGAATTAATCATACTGGTTGCGGCCATATCCTAGTGAAAGCTCGGCTTCCCGTCCGATCAGCCATAGATAAGCACTAGAGAGCCTGCACAAGTATTGCGGTCGGAGACGACGTGAGAACCTCAGGTGCTGCAATCATCTTTTTTCGGTTTTTTTTTACTCTGTTTTCGTTTAAGCTTTGAATATTCGAGTCAATTGCCAATCTTACACGGGTTGATTGGACTTGAGTAACACGAAAGGTACTCAGTCCATCATCGCTTTACAATTCATGTATAATTGGAAAGCCTCATTTATTGCTTTTCACATTTTTCTGATATTCTGAAAGCTACACTCACCTTACCACTGGTCCATCTTTTTCTTCTCAACTTGACTCAGGATTCGAACCTTATCTCAAATGACGTCATTTGAGCCACCAATGACTGCGAAAGATGTGGAATTGGATATATTACAGTCATCACACCCTAGATTGACACTAGAAACCGACTCTTTGATAGCAACAGAGATGGAAATTAAACCTGAGGAGCTTTCTCCTCTTTTGAGTCCCCGTGGCTCGGTTTCAAGCCAAAATTCTCTGTTTGGAAAACAATCTGAATTCATTAACAAACTGGGAGTCACCAGTTGCTCCTTCCTCATTCTCAACAAGATGATAGGCACAGGGGTGTTTTCGACACCTTCTGGGATTTATGAGTTGACTGGAAGTGTCGGTGTTTCCCTCTTATTCTGGGTGTTGGGTGGTCTTTTGGCCTTCTCAGGTTTATCGGTCTACTTGGAATTCGGACTCAAAATCCCCAAGAGCGGAGGTGAAAAAAACTATCTGGAAAGGGTGTATCGTAACCCCAAATTTCTTGCTACTGTGATTTTTGGAACTGAAATTGTTCTGACAGGATTCAGTGCAGGAAATGCCTTTGCTCTTGGCAAGTACTTGATATTTGCTTTGGGGGTAGAACCAACTGATGGCCTAGGTAGATTGATCGCAGTTGCCGCAGTGACTTTTGCAGTTGTTTTGCATTCTGTTTCTCCAAGACTTTCGAGTAGAATTGGAAATGTTTTGGGTCTCTTCAAAATCCTGGTTCTGGTCCTTATTGTCTTGTCCGGAGCTGCGGTGCTATTAGGCCTGGTAGATGCTAAGCCAAACACTAACAACTTCACCGATCTTTTCAAAGTCGATTCCAATCTCACTAACATCAATGTATACAGTTATGCTGTGGCTTTGTTGAGAGTAGTATATTCTTATAAAGGTTGGGAAAATGCCAATTATGTCCTGGGTCATGTTTCCAACCCCCAAACAACTCTTCCAAAGGCCGGACTCATTTCGATTCCATTGGTCACCGTGCTTTATGTTCTCTGCAATGTGGCATATTATGTGGTGATTCCCAAGGAAGAAATGGTCAACTCCGGGGTAGTAGTTGCAGGAAAATTTTTTGAAATCATTTATGGGGACTCCATAGCCGCTCGACTCCTTCCTTTTTTCATTTCTCTATCCAACATTGGAAATGTCCTGGCGGTTTCTTACGCACACGGAATCGTCAATTATGAAGTTGCAAAGGATCACATTCTTCCATTCACATCTTTTTTCACATCCTTGAAACCTTTTGGTACACCAATGGCAGCATTTTTTCTGCATTGGCTCATCACTGTCATTGTTTTGATCATCCCACCTCCCGGTGATGTCTATGAAATGATCATCGACATGTACACATACCCAGGAACAATTATCAACATGTTTGTTGCTGGAGGACTTATTTATCTACATTGGAACCCCCAGGAGTCATGGCTGAAAGGTATCAGCTATGTGTCACCCACCTTTGTCACTGTCATCTTTTTAAGTCTTCAAATATTCATGACCTTTTTGCCATTTGTTCCCCCCTCTGGTTACAACAAGTCTGTTCCCTTTTATGCCGTGCCAGTTTTGGGGTGGGGAATAATTTTTACAGGGGTCATTTATTGGTTCTTCTGGCAACGTACAAGCAGGCCCAAGCTTTTAGAAGCTCGAAATGCCCAACTTGCCATGATTCGACAAGAAGAGGCATCATAATTTTTTGATATTTTATTTATTTTTGCAGATCTAAGTCAATACATCTATTTATTTAATTACTTCGACTTCTTCAGCCATGGATGTTCTAATATGGCCTGGACTGTGGGCCGTTTATTTGGATCCCGAACCAAAATTGACTTAATCAACTCAATGCAATCCTCATTGGGTATGTGAGGTATTCGAAGCTGTCCATCGAGAATTTCGTCCACACTGTAAAAGGGATTTTCTTTGTAAATGATTGTGTAAAGTAGAATGCCTAGTGCCCAAACATCTTGAGGTTTTCCCAAGTATGGAGCTCCAGATAATACCTCAGGTGCAGCATAGTCAAAAGTTCCAACAAAAACGTCAAAGGGTCCATTCTTAACATAGGCAGCAGAACCAAAATCAATAAGTTTCAATCGACCACTGACATCAACAATGATATTTTCATCTTTAATATCTCGATGAACAATTCCCATCGAGTGAACATGGGCAACGGCCGAAGCAATTTGCTTGAACAACGACTTGCATTCTTCCTCAGACATATTTGGCTTGAGTTCTATCAAATCAAACAAATCAATGCCAGGGTTGCCGTGGGCCTCCATTTCAATATGATAGAAATCATCGTCTTCCAGGAAATCAATCATTCCAATAATATTAGGGTGAGGGTTGACAGTTATGGCTGCTAACACCTTGATCTCGATTGACACAGTTCCCAGCTTCCGGTCACGGACCCATGAATCCACCAAGATGCGGTTTTTCACCACTGACTTGACAATAATTATGCATTTAGGTTCATTGGGATATTGTGCCAAGACCACCCGACCATAAGCACCTTCTCCCATCTTTTTCAGAATAACAAAAGAGCTAAATTTGCGTTGACGTTTGTAAGCCCCAATTTCGGTAATGCCTCGTAATTTGGTGATTTCAGCAGCCGAAAGCGTTTCACCTTGACTTAGTTGTGCGGGTAGAGGAGGCGAAGAGGGCGGCGAAGAGTCAATTGAGGTAGTTTTGGATAGATCACTTCCTCTGATTGAAACACTACTATCACTCTTATCAGATTCATAATTGAAACTGGGATCTTGTTGTCGTTTCTGTAATAAAGGAAGCTGGGAAGGAATCGAGAATATTTCGTGCGCTTCCTGAACATGCCGAGAAAATGAGATCCATAATGAGTAAACTTTTTCAGATATGATCCTCATTTGGACATCAACATAGATGGAAGAACCATTAGTGTGGTGACCTCTGATTCCAATTGAAGAGAAGAACGTTAGATGGTGATCTTCGGATGATAGTCGGCGGAAAAAATGTTCAGGATATACCATTCCCGGTTTTGCTGGGTATGGGGACTCTTGAATTTGTTCGAAAAATTGAGCAAAGTCTGGAAGAAGTGTAGAAATATCCGTTCCGTTCAAATTTTTCTGCACACTGTGCCCAAAGAGGTACTGGATCACATATCTATTATAATCGGTGATTTGGAGGGAAGAGTCAATGGTTATGGCGCCTGAAATGTGGGGTAATGCAATTATTTGAAGGGACGAGGGTCCTGGCGTTACCATGCAGGGATAGAAATGGGCTCCGATGCGGCAAGTGTATTCAAAACTTGAAATGGAGCCTTTTTCTGGCTGAGGAAGGGATCCATCAGCATTTGGTGTGAAGTGCAAGAGTGTGTCCAAAGTCACCTCGTTCATGGAGCTCCAGTCACGTAATCCGAAAAGTATGTTTCGAGCTCCTCCAATTGTTTCAACGATATTGCGATCAGACTTATTGAGCCCCAAGTCCACTCTATCACCAGCGACCTCTTCGGATACCCAAATTAGAGCATTTCCTTGCTCCTTGACCCAAAGAGAAACCATAGTTTCTTGGTTGTTCGCTTTGAGAATGGGAATAACTTTTCCGCACATTTTCACCGAACTATTGGGATGATCTGCCTCAGCAAGTAAGTCTGTAATCATCTGTCGAATCGCTGGGTGAGCATGATCAATGATAGATCGATTTCGGAAATACTCTCTTGAAAATCCCAACATGAGACATGCAAGATCATTGACACTTAATATGGGATATGGAAATTTGTTTGATGTTGTCATGACCACTTGAGTGGGTGAGTAACGACTTGTTCCGCTTGAGCTTTGAAAATACTGAGTAGGCTTGGCCGCATTTGTTTGTGAAGGCAGATTCAAAGCATTGAGGTTCAACATTGTGTTATTTCGGTCAAGCTGAGCTGGTACGTGATCCAGGAAAGGGGTGGCTAGAAAGTTCATCAGTTTTGATTGAAGAGACATAATCTTGTTAGAAGTAGAGCTTTTCCCGGATTGAGAAGTCGACCGAATTGGTTTGATTCGGGAAGAAGAAATGCTGCCAACATTTGATTTCGGTGTGAATGAGAGACAATCGTCGTCTTCAGAATCAGTTGACGTTTCGTGGTTAATGTCACCATTAGTGAGGTTATGTGTGGGTAGGTTTCCACCCTTTGCGTTGTCAACAGGGTCATGCAATTGTTCGAGAGGAGCGGCAATTTCTCGAATTAGCTGTTTTGGCTGCTCTCCGAGTTTTTCTAAAACACAACCAGGATCCAAACTGGCACTTTCGAGATTAGTAGGTTCTAGACTTTTGAGAAAACTACTCAATCCGGTTGAGTGCCTATTTTCAAGCAACGCAAGAAGTTCCCGCAATGCTTGAGAGTAATCTGAGGAGGAATCGGTTTTGGAGAGAGTCGAGAAAAAATCGGTCACGGAGGCCAGAGATAAGTTTCTCTGGATGGGGTTGAAGGGAATCCCAACTGCATCCATATATGGTTTGACTTCCCGAGAATGATTGCAGAAAAATCGATATAGGTCAGGAGAGGATGCAGCTAGCTCCAAGGAGTTTTGTCTCAGAAACTGGATGGCTCGTTTAATGAGAACATATCTAGAACAAATGCCAGTATGAAAGACGTAGGCATAGGAAAAAGATTGTAAACTTTGAGAGGCGCAAAAGGAATCTGACTGTTGTGTTGTGCAGGCTTGGTCGATTCTGGTTAGCGATAATTCAACAAAAGGGGTTTTTCAACTCACTTGAGAGATTCTTTATCGTCATGGAGATCCTTCTTGTGATCTTCCATCTCTATCAATGTCATAGATGTGGTTAACCTTTTTTTTCGCTTTTTTAGTTTCAACTAGCTTAAATCTTGTTCTAAACTCAAGGCAGCTCAATAGATAACCAAGGCGGAGAAAGATCCAGGTTGGCAGGGAATAGTAACATGTTGACGCTTTACAGACCTGGGGACAAAACAAAAGGGCAGAAAAGTATCAATCTACAAAAGAACAACTTTTGATGTAAAATACCACAAATTTCTATAATCAGAACTGAGCAGGAAAATATCCTTGGTGTAACCAGTCAGGAGTGAATTCACAAATGCGAGGTTCTCAATACAAATAGGACTATCATAGCACTGAACCTTGACTTAATTGAAGATACTAGACCGGGTTGTGAAGTCAAGATGGTAAGGTGGATTGTGCGATAGGCAGTTATGAAACTATAAACAAAGTCAACAGCAAAATCCAAGCACAGTTAATCTCAGTAACTAGGTGTCAACGTACACATATAGATACAAAGGCTCGGAAATTAGGTAAGGTGTGTTGCAGTAGACAAAGTTACAACGATTGGCATATCAATACATCAACTCGCAAAAGGAATTGTAATTGTAATGTATTTGAAGATGAATCTTGACAAAATTAAGATATATCAACAAAGTAATGAACCTTAAATAAGTTAAAAAAGAAAATATAAAGGATAAATAATGTATGGAGGAGGAGTCTGAGTCTCTCTCGCTCACTCTCTCCAGAAATTTGGTGAATAAAAGCTTAAATTAGATTCTAGCCACTCACCAGCCACTTGAAACCCTAACCTGTTTATTTCCATAGCGGGACAGTTTCACTGAGTGTTAACTTCAACTGTTTAAGGCCAGTGTTACAAAACAAAAAAAAAATTGAGTGAGTAATGAGCAAATTATAAACTTGGATTCAAAAGATCTCCAATGAGCAAATATGACTGCGGTATTTAAGGATTTGAATCCCAATACCAAAAAAAACATGCAAAAAATCCATATTCAATGTCCACGCCCTTGAATCTGAAATGGTCCCATTTTAAATTTGAAATGCTCGACTGTGATTGGCTGTACGCATGAATTTTGGATAAATTGCCTTTGAGTTATGTTTGATTTTTTCAACCTATTCTCTAAAACTACATTAGTGCTAACCAAGAATGCTAGCATTCAAAGCCATTCGACCCAGTGCTGTTGCTCGATCGGCATTGCTCGCACGATCAGTCCACGCCATCTCCACTCCCACTCTCGTCAACATTGAGAAGCGATGGGAGTTCATGCCCACCAATGAGCAGGAGGACATTATTGGTCAGCTTGCTCAACGACAGAAGGCCGACTGGAAGGAGCTTACCAAAGCTGAGAAGCAGGCTGCATGGTACATTAGCTACGGTCCTTGGGGTCCTCGAAAGCCCGTCTACAATCCCGGTGACAAGCAGAACATTTTCTTCGGTGTCGTGATTGGTCTGGCCGTTTCTGCCGCCATTTTCGGAGCTCTTTTGGCTTCCCAACCTCCCACCATCAAGACTCAATCTCTCGAATGGCAAGAGGCTGCTAACGAGATTCTTAAGGAGCGAGGTTCCAATCCTTTCACCACTTATAACCAGATTCAAAGTCCTTCTCGACCTATTCCCGAGGATGAGGAAGAGGATGATGAGTAGATGCATATAAGTCACTAGTCTTGAATAGATCAGTTATGACCACTAGTTTGGTGATTTTTGTCGGCACACGACAATTGTCACTGTTTCTTGTTTTATGATGCCCATTTATTTTTCAGTCATTTATTTTTCAGTCCCCTCCTTCATTTTTTTGAATTTTCAGACTCCCTTCACTTTTGAATTTTTCACTTTTTAGTATTTTCCTCTTTTCCCTTTTAAAGTTTTTTCCCTTTTTCTTTTTCACTTTTCTGAATGCTTTTTTCTCGTTTAATTTTTACTTACAGGTGTAATTAATACCATTTTAGTCAATGTTTCATTAAACTGACTCCAATGTAGCCCAACCCCCCAATTAAGTTTTTTTTACTCGTTTATCCATTTCAACCTGTTTCCAGTCTAGCTACAAAATACGCGCTTTAATTCGCCATCCCAACAATCAAGGCTTTCATTACGATATTACCTAGGTTTATCAGTGTCTATCGAAGCTTAATTTTGGAACATTTTCGGATAGTTGAAAGATATAGCCTCTCCAAATTCAATTTAAATCTACTAGAGCAAGTACTTATTTTTGGGGTTTTTGGTGGTATTTTTTCAACTTTATTTTCACCATAGTCGACCTCAGAACGGCGTCCAGCAAAACTCGGATTTATGAGGAGTCCAAACAGCTTTTATGATCTGGTTGCAACTATTCCTTTTGTTCTAGCCTTGCCGCACTCCCATCAATTAGACTCGACTTTTTTTGTAATCTCCACTTAAACCTTGACATTACTTCACTTTAATTCTTATAGTTGCAAATCAGGAATTTTCAAAACAAGAGTTCCAGTCGCTCAAAGTTAACGGCTTGTACGACTCTTGGTCTCTACTTTAATGTGTTTCCTATGCCACAAAAGTTCTCCAACCTTTTCTCCTAAAATGCCTTTTATTAACTCTCCACTTTATTTTCCATCCACCTCTTGATAATTTTCCATCACGAGGAAACTTTAGTGGAGCCACTATGCATAAACCCAAACTATCAATCTTACCCTGCATCTTCACAGGAGCTTTTTCTCCTATAGCACCAAATGGCAACACAATCACTGGGTATGCCAGCTGGAAGCTGGCAAACAGAGATAAGCGCCGATGAGCGCAAACGTCTGATTATTGCCTTGTAAGTGATTTTTGCGATTCCTTTCCGTAACTAGATTGTCTGGTTCCCACTCCCATCAGTACTAACCACAGAGTCAATGCTATCAAAACACTTGGCCAGTCTTATCCTCAAGAGAAAATCGTTCCTTTGGCGCGGCAATTTGAAAACCTCATTTTCACTAATTCTGTATCCAAAGCAGACTACTTCAGTCAATGTCAAAAAAAAGTCAAAGAGATTGCTGAAACAGCCAGGCGAAGGGCTCAAACGGCTCAGAACCAATCGCAAATGTCCATGAACTCTGGACAAGCCTCTGTGGGGCTTAATCAAACCATGAACCGGCCCATGGCTCAACAGGGATCAGCGCCAACCGGGCAAATCCAAGGAAACATGGGCTTTGCTCAGTCTAACGTGGACCCAGTGTATATGCGGAATCAAAACAAGCCAGATGATTTTAAATGGGGCGACGAATTTCAGACATTCATGAATAATGAGATGCCTATGTCCTCCCAAACTTCAAATATGTTTTCTAGTATGCAAGGAAATATCCCGATGAGCTCCCAAGTGCCCACTCAGCCACAGGCAAGAGCCCAACAGCCCAACCAGACCTTACCCCATGCCCCCAATCAGATGATGAATCAAGGAAATAACCAAGGAGTAAACCGTGTGGCCAACCAGACTTCCAATACTAACTTCAGTGGCCAAACTCCCTCCCCTGCTGCCATTGCCCAGTTTCTCCAATCCCAAGGGATTCAACCTACACCGCAACTGGTGCAGGGCTTTGCCCATATGACCAAGGATCAACAGCAACAATATATACTCAACTACAGAAAGCGACAGCAGCAGCAGCAGTCTCAATCACAGCAGCAACAGCAACAGCAACAGCAACAGCAACCACTACAGCCACAATCTCAACCGCAACAGCAACAGCAACAGCAGCAACAGCAGCAACAGCAACAACAGCAGCAACAGCAGCAACAGCCAATACAGCATCAGCAACAGCAACAACAACCACAGCAAATGCAAATGCAATCCCAAGCGCAAAACCAATCAGGCATGGGACAGGCAAGACTGAATCAAACTCCTACACAAATCCAATCTGCTGCAAAAGCGGGTCAAGCTGCTGCAATGCGTATCAATGTGCAAAACTTGCCAATTCCTCAGTCAATTTTGGATGAAATACCCATGGTCCCTCCTGGTGTCAAAACTTGGGCCCAAATCACAGAACTTCTGAAAAACGAGACAATACCCAAATCAGCTATTCCTGTCATCAAAAATGCCCATCAAATGCATGTGCGTTGGGTACAGCATCGAATGCGCCAATCCCAACAAGGCCAAGCAATGCTCCATGCTCGTCAAATGCAACAACAACAGGGGGCTTCTCAACAACAGGTTCCATCACAGCAGGCTCAACAGACTCAACAGGCTCAAATGGGAACGCAAGCTAAGACTGGACAAAATCTGCATTCTCCACAAATTTCTCTACAGAAACACAATCAGCCTATGCAAGGAATGCAATCTGTCCAGGGCTCTCAAGGACTAGCCATGCAAGGTTCACCCCCATTGGGTACTCCTCCAGTCCAAAATTTACAGACCATGCCACCTGCGATCAGTCAAGGAATGTCGTTGAATCAAACCCAGTCATTGGCACAGAACATTGGTCAGCAAATGAATCAAGGAAATACTCAAAACATACCCAACACTAATTTTCAAAACTACAATCAGAATAATCAGAAACAACCTCAGAAACCAGGTATGGCCAATCAGCCTTTGATGAACCAGCAATCTCATCTTCCCACTCTTAACCAAGCCCAGGCTCAGATCCAGGCTCAAACTTTAGGCGCTTTGGGTGCTCAGATTCGTGAGGAAGATCAGCAGAAACTTCGACAGATTTATGAAGAGGCAACTAGTATACCTGTACGTCTTCATAACTTTAATAACCAACTGACCGATGCTCAGAAGCAGTTTATCAAGGACAATATCCAAGCTGTGCATACCACATACCAGAGGATTGATCAGTTAGCGCCAATGTTCTATTTTCTGTCTAAGAATGCTGTGGCAACTAAGCGTTTGATTCAGCTGAAATGTATGTTCAAGGAGCAAATGGAAGGTTTAAGGCAAGGTAATTATCTGACTACTCCTCAGATACTGGAGAAAACCAGCTATGAAATTAACAGGTATTTCACTTTTGTGAGAGATAACTTCCAGCAGAGAAAGGCGGCAGCTGATCAACAAAAGCAAAAACAATCACAGCAACAACAATTGCAGCAGTTGCAACAGCAACAGTTACAGCAACAGCAGCAGCAGCAACAGCAACAACAGCAACAACAGCAACAGCAACAACAGCAACAGCAACAACAACTACAACAGCAGCGACAACGACAACTTCTCCAACAGCAACTCCAACAGCAGCAGAAGCAACAGCAGCAACAGTTACAACAACCCCAGCAGCAGCAAATGCAACAAATGCAGCAATTACAACAAATGCAGCAACAACGACCTCAGCCTCAGCCTGGTCAAATGTTACCACAACAGATGGGTTCGAATGCTTTTGCAATTGGTGGGAATCTCATGCCAAATCAGACAACACCGAATATTCCTCATAATTTCACTGATCCTAATCTTGCCAATCAAGGTAACATGAATGGATTGTCTGTAGGCCAACAGGGTCCCAACCAAACATTACCTGTAAGTAATCAGGTACCGATAGGATCTTCTGGGAATGTACCAATTGGAGCTGACCAGTCAATGTCTTCGCTTCTTGGCAATAATCAGCCCCAAATCGCTGTTTCACCTAAAGTGGCTCAAAACTTCCGACAGCAAGCTGGAAAAACTCTTGTGCCCAATGAATCCCAAGTTCCAGGAACAAATTCGGGGTCTGGTCAGAATCAAGCTCATTTGATCAATTTAGACTCGTCTATACCCCTTAACCAAGGAATTCAACAAAACATCACTGGTCAGAATTCTCAACAAGCTGTTTCTGGACAAAAGCAATCCCCTGGGAAACGAGGCGCCAAAACAACTCGAGGGAAAAAGCCAAACGACAACCAAAACATATCTCAGTTTGACCCACCCTCAAGGGCTTCTCCATCTGGTGTACCTACTTACTCTCAAACAGGTCCTAATCTCATACCAGATCAGCTGAGAATCCCTGCCAACCGAAAACGAAAGTCTTCAGTTGATACTGCTGGAGTATCTGGATTGAAGGGAGAAGGGCCTAACAAGAAAGAAAAACATGATGACATCAAGATAAAGGAGGAGCAAGAAATTCTGGCGAAAAAGAAACTACTGGCGGATTCAAATCCCCTCTCGTACTTTATCACCAGTTTAGGCGAGGCTTTAGACAGAAGTGCGGAAGAGATCATTTCTCACAGTGGTGCGTACTTGAAATCAAACGGCTCCACAGCCATAGCCTCTTTACCAGCACAAGCTTCCAATTCTGCAGCAATTAGTGGCTTTCCTGCTATTGGGACGCCTGCTATGGCATCCTTGACCCCTTCTTCTCTTCTTAAAACGCCACTGCCTTTTTCAATGTCATCTAATGACACTGGCACAAACAAAAATGCTACTACTCCTGGAGGATCTAATGAAAACGCAGCTTTACCAACCCCCCCTTGGACAGGACTGGTCTCTCCGGAGTGTTTCAAGAGTACTTTTCAAGCTTTGGAATCTGTCAAGAGAAGTGATATTCAGTTTTTAACACCTCCTGAAGAACATGCCAACCCTATTTCTAAACTTGGCACAGCCTTGACGGATGCCAATGGGAAAAAGTGTGACGAGTCAGGAACTCGACCTCACACTGATTCTGAAACCAAGACAACCGGGAATGATGAGGACCAAAATGAACAGAATTTATGGGATTTTAGCACCGCCTTGACAAAAGTCGGAGAGGATAAGACAAATGATGAATTCTGGACTTTTGATCCCCAGCAATCGTAATTTTATAAACAATTATATCTTTATTTACTTGATATTCTCACATTTCATATCGATATGTGCTCGATCTGTCCCCTGTACCTGTTTGAGATATGCCAAGATCTCTTTTTTTGTTTTCTCTTGCTAGATCCCACCAAACAAGTAAGATAAAAAGTGTTTCGAAACCGATAAAAGCCAAGCAGAGAGCATGTCCAGGGATGAAGTCGGGGGCCATCGAGCTGCGATAAATTTGCACACCATAAATGGGGGCAATATCTCCAAACATTATCTGAATGGCAGTAGCTACAGAACGTTTCGTTTGGCCAGCGACATTCATTGAGGGAAAAGACAAAATAGCACCGAGAGCAGGGTATATTCCTGCAGTTGCAAAGAATACTCCAACGTATTTCGCTCCAGAGGTTTTACAGGTCAATAATATGATGTAACCTATCATGGCAAAAACACAACTGATAGCTATAAGAAGACAACGCTTGTGGGTTCTTTCTGCAAGGACGGCCACCAACAAAGTGGTGATTGTAGCAACACCATACACAGGAACTGTTAGAAGCTGTGAAACGGTAGTTGAATATCCAAACTTGTTGATTATCGAGGGGAGAAACATTGAAATAGTGTAGAGTGGAAGAGCCAGAAAATGAAAGCCAATTGCATAAAGCCATACACGATAGTCGACAAATGCTTCTTTAACCAGACCCCATTCAAATGGCTCTTCCTCAATAGGGATATCTTTGTACATCGCCAAATGTTGTTTCACTTTTTCTTTCTCCTCAGAACTAAGAAATGAAGCTGTTTCTGGATAATTGTAAATAAAAAAATAGCTTGACACTGCCACTACCACTGTAAGCAACCCTTCAATAATGAATATCCAAGCCCATCCACCCAAATTTCCTATTCCGTCCATGAAACTGATGCCATATGCTAAAAGTCCACCAAAGGCACCAGCAAGTGCAGCACATGAGAAGAAAAGAGCAACACGGTAATGAATTTCATTTCGTTGATACCACATTGAAAAGTAGAACATTACTCCAGGGAAAAGACCTGCTTCAGTAACCCCCAAGAAAAAACGGTTGATCAAAAACCCTGTGGAACTTGTGACAATTCCTGTTAAAGTTGCAACAATGCCCCATGCTATCATTATACTTGGTAGCCATAGTCTTGGTTGTGTTCTTTTTAGAATAATATTGCTCGGAACTTCAAATAAGATGTATCCTAGGAAATAAAGTGACAAACTAGTTAAATAATCACTATCAGAAAGTCCAATGTCTTCATTCAATCCCTCAAGTCTTGCATTTCCAGCATTAGATCGATCCAAGAATGATAAAAGATACAAGAAAGATAGAATGGGTAGTAAATGACGGTCAATTTTTCGTATTAAACTCGGCTCTGCGGGCTCCAAGTCCTGTACAGAGTGCACAGAGTCATTGCTGTAGTCCAGAACGTTTTCTTTTGATTTTTCCGAGTAATCCATTATTTTCAAGTTCAAGTTAATGGGATAGAGCAGTAATTTTGATTGTACTGACACCTCATTGTGAACTTCAGTTTTGCGGTTAAGATAAATTCAGGGTCAGACATCAAGCCACAGTATGTAATATGAGACATGGCTTTGTTTCAGTGAAGCTTGAAACCAAACTATAATTTATACATCAAGAGACTTAAAAAAGACCGGAATTGTTTTTCTTTTTGTCCAGCTTCAACAATTATCTTTGAAATTTCATGATCCAATTGGCCTCTTCAAATAGGTCATCAATCAGAAAATCTCCAAATTAGGAATATTAAGTTAAGGTTTCCTCTCATGCAGAATTAGTTAAATCAGTTTATTCTCTGTGAAATACTACAGTTAATCATCAAAGGCACATGGAATCGCCAACTTGTAACTTTCAAGTCTCCAATTACTAGAAGGAACAAGGCGAGATAGAAACATTAGGTCAAAAAAACCTGAGTTTTAGTTGTGTTACCTTTTGTTTTTGACTTTTTGATCAGAAGGAAAAACCATATTGGTTCAAGGCGAAGGAAAGATATCAATGCCTTCACATACACATAACGGTGCGTCTCAGAGTAGCAATATGTCTAAACGCTCAGCTCGGGTCCTTGGTTTGACCAAACTAAAGTCGTGTGCGAAAGTAGCGAAGTTGGAGCTAAGTCCTTATGAATCATTGGATCACCTGAAAGATGAAAGAGTCAAACCAGAAATCAAAGTTGAATCTGAAGAAGCCAACATCAAAAATGAGGATCTGTCTAATATTCCAATGTACCCAATAAGTTTTAAGGAGGCGGGCATTATCAAAGATGAAAAGCCAGATATTGTGATTTCATCGCAATTAAAACAGAGAGTTCCTACAGAACATGAAATTGATGCCGATCAAGATCCAAGTATATTCGAGCTACCTGGGCCGAAGAACTGGGGCCAAATATACAAATCCGTTAAAGAAATGAGGAAGCATGTTATTGCGGCTGTAGACACTATGGGCTGTGAGCGTCTTCCTGAGCAGATTTCGTCTCAGATTACAGTGAAAATCCAACGCTTTCAGTTGTTGATTGCATTGATGCTATCTGCCATGACTAAAGACCCAGTGACAGCCCAAGCCGTAAACAATCTGAGATTTGGCCTTCAGCATGTTGGCGGGCTCAGTGTCGAAGGGATGTTGACCTTAACTGTTGATGAAATTGACAAATTTATCTGCAAAGTGGGATTTCACAATCGAAAATCCAAATATATTTATGACACCGTGCGGATTTTGAGAGACAAGTATGACGATGATGTCCCGCCAACAATTGAAGAGATGGTAGCATTACCTGGAGTTGGGCCGAAAATGGCTCATTTGTTGATGCATCGTGCTTGGGGAAAAGTTGAGGGAATTGGTGTGGATGTCCATGTTCATAGATTGTCCAACATGTGGCGGTGGACCAAGAAGCAACATTCGGATCCCGAAAAAACAAGGCTTGATCTAGAGTCCTGGCTTCCTAAAGCTTTGTGGGTAGATATTAATCCAACTTTGGTGGGCTTTGGTCAAACCATTTGTCCACCTCGAGGCAAAAATTGCAACATTTGTTATCTGGCTAGGGATGGACTCTGTTCCTCTTCAAATTGGCGTCCAACCAAAAACGGTCCTGCCTGGGGACTTGGAGAATCGGTAAAGCCCTCTTGGATGTTGGATGGATATATCACAGTTGCATATGAAAAATGATGTCTCCATTGTTGTTTTTTACGCAGGTTTAGGACAATGTGAAAATGCCTCCAGATTTTATATATATGGCTATGTCAGCAAATGTCTTATACTATATGAACTTTTTTATTTTTCCTTAACCAAAATATATTATTACATGCATATACTTATTTGAAACCCGCGAGTCATCTCAATTTTTTTCAGGTCTTGATTTCTCTAGAAGCTGCCCTTATTCCCCCAATCCATAATTGCCTTGTTGGTTTTATCTATGCTTTCAATGCTTAATCATGGTTTCTCTTTGTGTAGTCATAAACCAAAAAAAAACACAAAAAAGTAAACCTCTTTCGAACATTTATATATTTCATGTCTCCTTCTTCATGCTCAACCGAGTTTTCCGGTATTCTTTTGAAAATGTGGACCTTGCTAGGATTTGAAGTTTTCTTTGTAGTAACAAGTATTGTTATAGTTTATATTGTTGCTGATTATTTCTGGGAAATAGACACTGATCAACCGACAATCAAAAATTTATCTAGAGTAAAAGGGCTTCCAATAGTAGGTTCTTTATTATCATTAAAACCATCATTACCTTTGGCACTGAAATCTTTGTCAAAAGAATATGGTCCTGTGTTTCAAATAAGGATGGGGAATAGTCGTATTGTGGTGGTTAACTCTTATGCAGACGCCAAAAAGCTCTAGATATCTAACATGAGGGCCAACAACTCCCGCCCCGAAACCTATACTTTCCACAAATTGGTATCTAGCAATGAGAGCCTCACTATTGGAACAACCCCTTGGTCGGATTCAGCCAAAAGAAAAAGAGCTGCCGCGAAATCTGCTTTATCAAATGCTTCCATCAGGAACTACCTCCAAATAATTGATTTGGAGTCAATGTCATGTATTGTAGAGCTTTATAACAAACTTGGAGGAACCGAAGCTGAATTGAGCGTCGATGAATATTTTGCCAACTATTCCGTAAACTCCTCGCTTGCTCTGGCTTATGGTGTTCTTTCCACTGAAATTGATCCTAACATGAGGAATGATATTTTGCAAGTGGAAGAAAGGATCTTAAAACTGAGATCGTCACCCCACAATCTTCAAGACTATCTTTGGTTTTTGAGATTTTTACCCAATGAATCTACTCGATTGGCAATAGCCTGTAGAGAGAGAAGGTCCCTTTACATGTCAAAGCTAATGTCTTCGTTGAAAACCAGAATCCAAGAAAACAGAGATCGACCATGCATAGTCGGAAATATACTGAAAGATGAGAAATCTCCACTTACGGACTCAGAACTGAAATCTGTCTGTCTCACTATGGTATCTGCAGGCTTAGACACAATACCTGCTCTGTTGGTATCTGCAGCTGGACATCTTTCTCACGATTACGGTCAAAAAATCCAGGAACACGCCTATCACGAAATTCTCCGAGCTTTTCAGGGCAAAGATCCTTGGACTGACTGTGTAACAACAAATAAAGAAGTTCCATATGTTTTGGCTCTGTTGGAGGAAACAATCAGGTTTGGAAGTGTGATTCCCATCTCGCTACCTCGACAGACTACCGATACCATAATATATGAAAATTCAGTGATTCCAGCGGGAACAACTCTCTATCTCAATACGTTTGCTGTCAATTTTGATGAATCAAAATACACAGATCCTTTTCAATTTAACCCCAATAGGTTTTTAGCAGAAAGTGGCCAATTCAAAAACAAGACTGAACCTCTACATTTTGGTTTTGGAGGTGGGGCAAGAAAGTGCTGTGGAGTAAACTTGGCTCACAAAGAACTTTACGTTGCGTTGGTTCGTATGATCCTGGCTTTCAGAATCCTGCCTCCTTCCAACGAAAAAGATATTATGCAGAAGGACCCATTTGAGATTTTTGCGACACCTGCAAACATGACCTGTAGACCACCTCCATTCAAGGTTAAATTGGTTCTGAGAGTTACCAGTTGTGCTTTGGACCATATCTCAAGAAGCTCAAATGTGTCCAATCGGAGCTCTGTTAAGGATCAGATATGACTCATGACGCCAAATTGTGACTGTTCAAACAAACCATGCTCTCTAGCACCACCTTCCTCATGCTGTAGTACTTTTGCAACGAGTATCATCAATTTTGATGTTGTGGAGAAAAGTCAAGTATCAACCCATTTCCAACCCAATCTCACAACTCGGGCAGGTTTCAGAGACTATACAAGACAACTGGAGATAATGTCGGTATTCACTGCTCAGAAGCAATTTTTTAAGCAGAGCAAAGGTCACATAGACCCGGACCACTTCGATTTCTCGGATCCTACCGAGCGGTTTGGCCTTAATCCTTCCATTCCATCATGGGAGAGTTTTGAAAAAAGCGTTGAAAAGTTGAAACAGCAACACGGCTCTGAAAACGTCAAGGTGTTGTATTTAGCTAGACATGGTCAGGGGGTCCACAATTTGGTTATGGAAGAGTATGGGCGTGAACTGTGGACAGGAGCCGGAATGAATGCACAGTACAGCAATGAAAAGTATGTTTGGGGGCCTGATCCCGAACTTACTGAGTTGGGAATCAAGCAAGCAATCACTGCTCATCAAGCTTGGAAGGATCAGATAGAGGTTGGGATTCATCTTCCTCAATCATTTTACGTTTCTCAATTTTCAAGAGCTTGCGATACTCTATTATATACATGGCGGGGAATTGTTCCAGGATTGGACATTGAACATCACGAAGACAGACATCAAGGAGTTGAACACCCTTCTCCTACTCTTGATATCATCGAAAATGGCAAATCTCAGGAGATATTGATTCACCCTTTACTCCGAGAAACAATAGGCTTCAATACTTGCGACAAGTGTCGGCCTATTGAATACACATTGGAGCGGTATCCTAATTTTCGTTTGACACCATTCCACGCACCTCCAGAGTCCGGGGAGGATTCATTATGGGTTCCTGAAGTTCGTGAAACTAATAAGGAAATGCAGAGGAGATTGCATCTATTTTTGGAAAATTTATTTGATAATGACCAAAATACCTACATTTCAATAACATGTCATAGTGGGACTATTAGAAATCTTTTATTGGCAATGAAACATCGGCCTTTTTTTGTCAAGACGGGAGCAATGATCCCAGTGGTTGTGGTGAAAAACGAAGCTTCTCGAATCTGATTAGCTGATTAGCAAACGGCGAACAGTGGTTGGAGCAGGAAGAAGTATGTTCCAGCTAGCAGGAGCAGCAGAAAGCAGCGAGAGAGAGACGAATAGCGAGCAGAAGCAAGAAGCTGCAAGTTTTCAGAGGGTTCCACTACAAAAAATCCGGGTCCAATCATGGTCGTTTAGAGATCATTAAATGCCTATATAACTTCATTACTTCGTTAATATTGTCTACTATCCAAATGACTCGATCTACTCGTCACTGTGGCTCTTGTAGAGATATTTCATCATGTTCTTCTTGTCAGTCCAATGTCTGATTTGTTTGCCATAGATATACAAAGGTAAACCGAACGAACACAGGAAAATTTGAACACATCCGTAAACAATAAACATGGTCTTTGCACCTCTGGCTTCGACGGCATTGCTGTTGAAAAGAGAAAAAACAAATCCAAGAACATTTTTGGACACATTCAAAGAGACAAGAGACTCTGATGCAAACATCTTGTATGAGTCTACGGCATAGGTGATTGCTGTTGTAGACCCAAGAGAGCATCCAAACCCAAGTAATCCGAGAAAGATACAAACAACAATCCAGTGGTCTTCTTCATTAGTGGACCAGCCATATCCCATGAGAGCCATTGACACTGAAATCATGACTGGAATAATCATTACGAGTCGGAACTCTGGTTCGTAGATGCCATTATTGGCTCGACACATGTAGCGCACCAATATATCTGAAATACGGCCAGCAATAGCAGATCCAAGGCAGCCACCAATAAAGGTAGCAATATAGAGCAAACCAACAGAGGTCAGTTTAAAATTGTAAGGCTCGTTGGAGAAGATATGTGAGATGGTCTCAGATACCACAATGAGCCATACCACAGACATGCTGTAAATAAGGGTACTGAAAAGGATTCCTGGATAGCAATAAAGTACAAAGGGCCGCAAAGCAATCATCCACCAATGATCTTGAGATTGTTTACCGATGAATGGTTTGAGAGACTCTCGGTAACCTTTCATTGGAATATCAGCAGAGTGTGTGGAAATGGTGGACATGTAAGATGTGAGGCGTTGAGTGAGCAGGTTGGGTCTAGCGAAGTTTTGTTTTTTGGTGTTCTCATCGTCGGGCTCTGCGCAAATTTTGGGACAATCTGAAAATGTGGGGTGTTTTTTGGTTTGGTTTGAAGATTCGAATGGCAAGGTGGATGGTGTGCTTGAGAAATCTGAGTCCTTTTTGACCTTTTTTTCTGGGTCGAACTCGTCTTCAGCTTCCAGATTGAACTTTGTCTGATTCTCAGTGGTCTCAGTATTGGTATCGATTTCGGGGCTGGTTTCGATTTCAGTACCGATTTCAGTACCGATTTCAGCACTGGTTTCGATCTCAGTATTGGTTTCGATTTCAGTTTCTCGAGGCTCGCCCATTGAAACTCTGGAAATGTCTGAACGCACGGAATTGGCTCTCGCCTGTCGAGCTTGCTGGGTTTCCAACAAAGATCGCTTGTTGGGAATGGGTGCTCGAATAAACCAAGTATCTGGAACAAACAAAAAAATCAAAATGAGATCCATACCAGCAATGATGGCCAGAATCCAGAAAAGCCAGTTCCAATCTTTACCATCAATGATGAATGCGGCCACCAGAGGCACAATGTTTTTTCCTCCCAACATGAGTAGAGTATAGATTCCCAATCGGTAGGCCCGTTCGTGCATAAAGTAGATTTCAGCGATGGAGGCTGAAGGTAGAGATTCAGTGGGACCAGCACCAATGCCCATAATAATTCGAGCTCCAATCAATGAGTTGAAGGACTTGGAGCCTCCTCCCCATAAAAAGCCTGCCATAAGAATGGTGCAAGATATTAAATAAATCAAACGTTTGCCATATATATTAGCTGTTGGAGCCAGCAAAGCCGATCCAACTCCCATAGCCAGCATGAATGGTCCTACCAAATAAGAAATTGTGGTGACAGGCACATCGAATTCCAGCGCCAATTCATTAAAAGCAGATGCCAAAACGGGAGTTTGTCCTCCGCAAACAAATGAATGAAATCCAATGACCAGCAAGGCAACATCTCGTCTCCAGACAGGCCAATTGAGAGGATCGTTAGGGTTATCTCGGGGTTGGGGTAATAACACAACGCCTTTTTTAGTCTTTTTGAGACTATCATCTTGAGGGGCAGTTTCTCCATCAGCCTTATTGTTGTTGTGCTTAACAAGCATCACCACTGTTCCAACAACTTCCCCATCATAATCGATGGGTTCTTTGATTCCTAGTCCCATATTACCACGTTTTGAGTTGTGGGTGTAAAGATGTTGAGGTGTCTCTTAGTCAAGGTAATGTGTAAAATATCTCCAAAGATGTATGCCGAAGATATCTGCAAAGATGTATGCCTAAGCTTTATGCCTAATGTATATGCCGAAGATGATTGTGTACTAATGAGTGAGCGATACCAGTTCTCTGTTGTAGGAACCGATTATTTAAAGGGTTTCTGGTTAAAAGTTATAGAGATAAAGGGATAAATCAATTTTAGTTTAAACCTTAAACTCTGACGAGTCTGTTCAGTTTGTTTAGCATAGCCTGGTGGAGTTGTTTTTAAAATTAATGAGCTAATTTGTGTAAGAGCTCCACCAAGGTTAGTGACATCCACCGGTATAATGTATCATTCGCCTCTACCTCTCCATGTGGTCTATTCCCGTGTGATAGCCTCAAACCTCAAAATGTACCAGACACACGTTGCATAGTACTCTAATCTAAACTCAGAGGCAAAACCACAAAGATACTCCAAACTTAACCCTGGACAAACGTTGAAGTGCCACCAACACTTGGCAAGTATATACCCAACTCGACAAAAGTGAGGTAAGGGGTAACCGAAAAGAAAGCCCTTGTATCTTTTGAAGAACCCTGGAATAGTACAACTTGGCTGTTTGCGACTCTCAGCCTTAATACAGTTTCGATACAGTTTTGTTGCATTTTTTGATACAGTTGTTGGAGCGCATATACCTCTGCAAACCCACCACTCATGTCGCTCTTGTTTGAAGCTAGGGAGAACTCTGTGAACGACCACCTGTTGTCGGCAGCCTTTGGCGACTCGGATTCCGAAGATGAATTCACCAGTGCAGCCAGCTCCGATGGGTCAGATTCGGATTTGAGCAATGATTCGGACTCAGATGTTGAGGCAATAAACGACCTGGATCCTCTATATGAAGACAACCGTCTTTATGAAATGGGACATCCTCAACAGCTTGATTCCGAGGCTGGATCCTCTTCCCAAAGACATTCGACATCTCAAACTTTTGCATCTCTTCACTCTTTTGGGCGAGGGTTTTTAGACCGGTTTTTCAGCCATTCAAATCGAAATGTGGTCAGCAATCCCAGCTCTCACGACGGCGTTTTTTCAAATACCGAAATTGTTGCTGACATGGATTATGAAACTAAGCCGGAGGAACATCCTCCAAGCTACGAAGAGGCTGCTTCAGATGCAACCCCGCCTTATTGGGCCACTACTATTCTAACTCCCGGTTACGCCGAAGAGGTTTTTATTGACGGTCTCCCCGTTGGTACTCCAATGTTCTTTTTATGGAATCTCACTGTATCTTCGGTGTTCCAGTTCATTGGCTTTCTTCTGACTTATCTATTGCATGCGTCACATGCTGCAAAGCAGGGATCGCGAGCTGGTTTGGGCATTACTATCATTCAAATTGGCTTTTACATGAGAGATTCGATTCGAAGCAGTAAGGATAGAGCTTCCAGTCAACTCTTTCACCCCCACGATCCCAACAATTTTCAAGTCTCGGGTATGCACATGAATCTGGATGGAGTGACAGTGACACTGCCCATCCCCAAAGAAGAGGCTGCTCTTAATGAGGCCGATTCAAATATGAATAAAGCTGCAAAAACCACTTTTTGGTATACCACAATAATTGTTGTTGGTACCTTGGTGGTATTAAAAGCCTTGTGGGATTACAGTAGAGCTCGAAGAATGGAGCAAATCATTCTCCAAGAACCTCAAAATCAAGTCGAGGTACCTGATGAATCTCCCGAGCATTACGAAAACTCCACCGCTCCGCACAATATGGTGTAACCCTCACTAACAGAAAAATTGAAAACTGCAATCTCAATTGCGAATTCTTGAATTCAGAAATTTGACATTGTTACCATATCAACTTCATTTTATTCTACTTAATTCTAAGCTAAAATGGTCATGATCTTCTCATAAATGGTGAATACAATACCTCCCGAAAGGATTAATCGTCCCAAACGAGGAGTGGCACCTTTCCAGAAAGTAGCAAGTCCCTCCTCTGTGAAGATCCGAACAAAACAATGGATAGTTCCTCCGTACTGTGTTTTGGCTTCAAGAGACTGCATTCGAGTTTTGACTGTATCAAGAGGCATTGTTGTATAAACCGTCACAATACCAGCAAAGGCACCAACCGCAAATGTTGAAGCTGAAGAAAGCGGAGCTGTTGGGTCAACTTGCCGGTTTTGAATTATTGTCTTCATCCAATTGTATGATCCCAATCTGACAGCCTGGTTAGCAGCTTGACGCATAGTCACAGGAACAAGTCCTCGGTAAATTCCACTAAAACCTTTGTCAGCAATCAGTCTGGAAGTTCCTTTGATGAGACCTTGATACTTTGGGTTTTTGGACTGTTTGTCGTCAATCATAGCTGTCTTGATTGTCTCAAAAGGAGTCACTGCTACCACTGACTCCATCACACCAGCCCCCAGTCCAGCAATAACTCCTCTTGGGCCTGATAACTTGCCATTTTCATCTGCAAGAGCTCTCTTAATAGAGTCAAAGCCCAAAAATCGGATTGATGCCTTGACAGTATTACCTACAATGAAAGCAGGGCATCCCGTGTACAGTGTAGAAACTCCTTGGGTCTTTGCAGTGTTGTAAATAAGAACCAATGGGTTACGAGACGCAGTTGACGACTTATCAATCAATTGTAACCGGGTCTTGGACCACTCAAAAGGATAGGTGATAAAGCCTTCAACAGCTCCAGCTGTTCCGCCAGCTACAAACGACTTCCAAGGATCAGGCTTCGGTTAGATCAGCTCTTTGCAATAATTGATAATTCCCATCATCTATGACTCACCTTGTTATCAGACATGATTAGGTTAGAGAATGATATGCACCTAAAGTTGGAGATGAGAAGATTGGGTGCAACACAATTTTTTCCAAGTGATTTTTGATCCCAAGATTATTGTTCTGCTTTAAATTGAGGGTTTTGGAATGTACCTGTTGGTACATTTTTCGTTATGGCACTTTTTCACAATCTACATGTCCGATCTCGGTGATCTCAATGATTAGTTTTTAATCTCTACGGCAAGCACATTATGGAAATTTTTGCTCGTTTTAAAGCAAATAAAACAGATTAATTGACATGATTTGAACACACTACTTTTCTTCTGGTCTTTCAGGTATATCTCTAATTTCCTGATCTCCCTAGTGCTGATTGAGTTTCTGACCTCCCTAGTTCTGATTGAGTTTCCGGTCTGTCTGATCTGATTCGAACAACTTACCAACTTTTTCGACTACTCTATTAATACAACTATGGCTTATGGTTTAGAATTCATGATAAAAAAGTCATCAACCATCATGCAGTCCTCCTCCGATGAGGTAACATCAATTGTAATTGAGACGGGCTCTTATTCTACACGTGTTGGATTTTCTGGAGATGATCTTCCCAAGGTGGTTCTCCCGACCCGATACGGAAAGGTCGGCAATCAATGGCGTTTTGGTCTGCGAGATCTTTATCACCCAGAAGCAAACAAAGAGGTCTTTGCTCCTGTTCAGGACGGCTGCATTCAAGATTGGGAGGGCGTATGCAAATTATGGGAATACGCAATCAAAGAAAAGCTCAAAGTCGATGCTGTGGAGGAGTACCCTCTGATATTAACGGAGCAAATGTGGAACTCCAATGCCCATCGTTACAAAATGGCAGAGCTGGCATTTGAAGAAATGGGAGTTCCTGCTCTCAATATTGTCAAAAACCCCGTTTGTGCGGCGTATGGTGCACTTCGCCCGAATTCCCTGGTTGTAGAAGTAGGCTCATCAGTTGCATCAGTCTCTGCGGTTGTGGATGGCAGTGTGGTTTCCAAGACCTCGTTTCACTCCAAATTCGCTGGCGATTTTCTAAACCACAACATATTGACTGAATTTTCAAAAAAGCAGGTGGAGATCGTACCTGAATTTGAAGCTCTCAAAAAAATCGATCCTTCACTCACAGTTCCTAATTCTTTTAGACAGTTACAAATCGAAAGAGTCTTACACGACTTTAAAGAGACAACACTCAGTGTTTCGTTTGACCCAATAATGGGCCAGGCGCAGTTACCACAAGTGACTCGACCCTTTGAATTTCCAGACTCAACAACATATATTGCTGGCAATGAGCGGTTCAGTATTGCTGAATCATTATTCCGGCCATCCGAGTTTGGCCATACCAAAGGTGCTGGGGATGGTGCGTTGGGTATTTCTGAGCTACTCTATCATTCTGCAATCAAATCTGATCCAAAGCCTGAGGTTCAAATGGAAATTCTGAACAACATTGTGGTGATTGGAGGTACAACATTGCTTAATGGTTTTACAGCTCGATTGCATCGAGATGTTCAAAATTTCTTTCCTCAATACCACATTAAACAGCCTGTACTAGGCGCGTCGGCGTCTGAGCGAAAATCGCTGGTGTGGACTGGAGCATCTGTCTTGGCCTCGCTTGGCAACTTTGGACAGTCGTGGGTATCCAAAAAGGAATATGAGGAGCAAGGTCAGGAAATATTGGACAAAAAGTTCAAGTAGATAGGTGTAATGTATTAACGTTTTTGGGAATCAGTGCATTATTGCTAGTTTGAATCCATGTATTGTGACATTGTTATGTTGAATTAGCCCTATGTTGAATAATAGGCATATTCCTCACATTTTTAGCTACCATTCTTATGGCTGTTCCTGTTGCCTTTCTTGAGGCTGCTCTTGGTGCCATATTTGTTGCCATAATTGTTACCATTCTCGTGGTCGTATCGCCTTGCTGTTGCACTAACCCTTTTTTGATCGTACTGAGTTGGTGCATCTTGGTTGTACTTTTTTGTTGTATCGTTTTGATTTTACTCTTTGGTTGTATCGGTTTGATCTCAATCTTTGATTGTACTCTTTGGTTGTACTCCTTGATTGTACCTTTGATTGTACCCCTTGATTGTAATCCTTGATTGTATTCCTTGGTTGTACTCTTTGGTTGTACTATTCCGGTAAACATCTACCGACTCTAATCCTCATCAAAATCAGCCTCCCCTATCTCCACTTCATCGAAATCATCCTCATCTTCATCTTCATCTTCATCCTCGTCATCATCTTCTTCATCCTCATCCTCATCTTCACGCATTTTGGCTTCATATTGCTTATAGTAAGCAGCCAAAACATCAGCCTGATCGTTTTCAAGTTCAACCTTTTCATCCGGCTGGACCTGGGTATCAGGCACAGGTTTATTACCATTCTCAACCGTAGGCTTTTCTTCGTCGTCTACTCCAATCTCCACCACTCCGGTGGGTGCAGCATCACTGTCAGTCAGTTCCATATTTCTACCAACAGTGGATTCCAAATACCATGTGGGAAGGGCATTTTGCTCGGCCATTTTGGCCTTTTCTGATTGCTGCGCTTCGCTGTCTTCTTCCCCTGTTGAAATGTTGACCATAAGAGTACTTCTGTTTCCTCCAGCTGAAGAAGCTGTTTTGATTCCACCAGAAGCAGCCGGAGTAGTGGGCTGCTGGATTTCAACTGGTACAGCACTGGCCAGTGAAGACTCAAAAGTATTTTCTGCTACCCGGACATCGTCAATCTTTTTGAGCTCGTTAATGATAGGCTGGATCTGATTCATCAATTTTTCCAACTTTTCTTGATGTACTCGAGACTCATCTGAAGTGACATCCTCGACTATTTGGCTCCCACATACATCACAGGAAAAAGTTCCATCGGGATTGACATTCATAACCGCCTCCAAGGGAGAAAACTTCTTGGTGCATAAGGGGCATGCATAGCCCTGGGGCTGGGTATTGGAGCCTAGCGCTTCCTTGATGGTCTTGACCATTTGATGGATTTTCCACTTGACAGCATCAATCGCTACAGTGTAGTGAATGTAGAAATATGTCTTGTGCTGATTTCTGCTATGGCCATGGACGTTTTCCTGGACCTGTCGCTGTACATGATCCTTGAGTAGCTTGTCTTCTCGGAGCTTGGCACAGCATTGACGGATTTCCTTTTGGGACACTCCCAAGAGCTGATGAAGGTCATCGTCGGTGAGCACGCCATGCTTCAGCAGAGCCTCCATTACCAGGATGGTCTTGGTGTCATAGAATCCTCGGACTACGAACTGGAGCAGCTTTTTGACACAATCCATGGCTGAAGAGCACCAGTGCGATATGGGTAGGTAAACTCTATTGAAAAGAATTGGAACTTAAAGTGAGGATGGAATTGTCGACTAGTGATGCTGTATAGCTAATTGTGGTAGTACACCATATAACTAATTGTGATAGTTACGCTGTATATCTGATTTTGATAGTTACACTGTATATCTGATTCTGATTGTTACTAATTTTGAATATTATTGATTTTGATTATTATTGATTCTGATGTTGATTATTACTGATTCTGATTCTGATGTTGATTATTTCATTGTATAATTTATTGAAATACTCATTGTATGGCCCATTGCAATCCCCTTAAGCTTTATTAGTCTCATTAGACCCTGTGCCGCTCAAATAGGTTTGATTTTGAAGTGTAGACTGATCAATGAAAATAAAAATGCCTTCAAATCTTGAACTAGATAGTAGAAAACCCGAAGCCCCTCGGGATCCAAAGTGTCTCGAATCTCAGCTAATGACCCGATTCTGCAAGTCTCGAGATTGCAAGAATACTGTCCAATTTTGACTTGCAGTTCTTGTTTTCCATCTCGATTCCTTTCAGGCCAATCCTTATCGGATTCCCGAAGAATTTCGCTTTCGCAAATAATCTTTTTGAAGCCCTTGATTACCAACGGTGATATTGCGACTATGTTAGTGTCTGACTTGTCTGACTTTGCAGCTGACATGAGTTTCGAAACATACCTTCTCTTTTGATGAGAGTTTCATTCTTATAGTTGGAGTTGTTTGCATATCTTAGAAGGGCAAAAGAACCGTTTCCCATCACTTCCACGCTGAATTCTATAGTTAGTTCCTGTTCATTGTTGTAGTTAGACCAAACGTACCTAAAAATTCATGTCCAAAACGACCTTGATGGCCAGCATAGTAATGTATGGAGAATTCATCTTCTTTTCGATCCACATCGATATTGATTCTTTTGGTGTTGGTTGATATTTCTCGGTGGTTGTCGATTTCTGTCTGTGGATAGGAATCGAGGTGGGAATCTGGGGCTGTGTGCTGTTCTGTGTGTGATGCTGACTCTGAATCAACATTTGAATCAGCTTGTGGATTGCCCTGAGATGCATGCAAATCGATTTGTGAATCAACCTGTGGTTCTGTCTGTGGTTTTGGTTGTATTTCTGTCTGTAATTCGGACTGTGACTCGGACTTTGACTCTGTTTGTGTTACTGCCTGCCCCTCCAGCTCCCCTACATTTTCCATCTCGACATCATTCATTTTGGATAGAGTTACTTTGAGTTTAGTCAACTTGACTTTTTTCTTGACAATTAGATATGACTCAACTGACTGTGGATCAAAAGTACGAGCTCATCAGCAAAGACCTCCAGGAGGTTCTTAACAAGCAGATTATCTTGGATGTTCTCAAGGATGGCCGACCCTTGCGAATTTATTGGGGAACTGCACCCACTGGCAAACCCCATTGCGGTTACTTTGTCCCCATGACCAAACTGGCCCATTTTTTGGCTGCTGGTTGTGAAGTGAAAGTGCTTTTGGCTGATCTCCATGCATTTCTCGACAATATGAAAGCTCCCTTGGAGGTTGTCGAATATCGTGTCAAATACTACGAGTTCATGATCAAAGCCATTCTCAAATCCATTGGTGTTCCCCTTGACAAACTCATTTTCATTCAAGGCCGGTCTTTTGAGCTTTCTCCTGAGTACACTCTCGATCTCTTCAAGCTCAGTAACAAGGTCTCTGTCAATGGTGCTAAGCGTGCTGGAGCTGACGTTGTCAAGCAGGTTGACAACCCTCTTCTGTCCGGTCTCATTTACCCTCTGATGCAAGCCCTCGATGAGGAGTATTTGGATGTCGATGCCCAATTTGGTGGTGTTGATCAGCGAAAGATTTTCGTGTTGGCTGAGGAAAATTTACCCTCCATCGGTTACAAGAAGCGAGCTCATCTTATGAACAGAATGGTCCCTGGTCTTACTCAAGGAGGAAAAATGTCTGCCTCTGACCCCAATTCTAAGATCGATTTGCTCGAAACCCCCAAGTCTGTCAAAAAAAAGATCAACTCTGCCTACTGTGCTCCAGGTGAGGTTGAGGGAAGCGGACTTCTTGCTTTTGTTGAGTTCGTCATCTTCCCCATTCGTGAGCTCCAGAATCCTGGTAACGCTAAATTTGTCATTAATCGACCCGAGCAGTATGGAGGCGAAATTTCCTTCTCTTCCCCTGCTGAGATCAAGGAAGCATTCGGTGCCGAGCAGCTCTCTCCCCAAGATCTTAAACTCGGTGTTGCTGATGCTATCAATGCTTTGTTGGAACCAATTCGAGCTGAATTTGAATCCAGTGAGGAGTTTCAACAAATCGAAAAACTGGCATATCCTTCTGATCTCCCCAAACAGCAAAAGAAGGAGAAAAAGGTCAAAAACAAGGGATCCAAATACCCTGGCGCCCCTAAAAAGGATGATGATGACGTTCAGCAGGTCTCTGAGGAGCTCCAGTCATCAAACATAGAGTAATTCAGTTATTTCTTCACATCTTCATCGAGTTTAATGTCGAAAAAAAAAAAATTGAGTATACTTCAAAAGAGGATGCCAAAAATGAGACTGCAATTTCTGAGCATTGAACTCAGGACCTTCTGATTAACCAAATCTCTTCAGTCTGACGCTCTCCTAACTGAACTGGGCTAAAACTGCTGATTTTGGCGAGTATTTGCTACTTGCCTTTAGATATTCGAGTATTACTTATTGTCGATTCTACATTTCTCAATTATATTCCTCCAGATATCCCGACATTCATGCTAAACATTCGAAGCGAAAGAAATCAAACAATGACAAGAAATTTTGAAATTCCTAGTTTCTATTGATGAAACTCTATCTTTTTCAGTAAATTGCAAAAGCATTAATTGATTGTGGAAATATGTGTCTACAAAAACTTCCATTTGACTTGAAATATGAAAACTATGATTCTCTCTGGCAAATCGCTAATCTTGTAAGAAAGTCTTGTTGCTCGAAATTCTTGTGACCATCAAAATCACTGATAAAAAGAAACAGTCTAAGTAATAGACAGTAAAAAAAATATGTCAACTGAGGGATTCGAACCCTCGCATCTTACGATATTCGAAAGCTAGTTGTGCTAGCCAAGTATCACTTGAGTCGAACGCCTTAGACCACTCGGCCAAATTGACTATTTTACAAAAAATATCATGCAGTCCAACTGAAACAATAGTAACCAGTCCTTTCTTCTCCTACTTTTTAGGTCTGAACCATTTAATTCGGTCAGATAATATAGAAGTCAAATTTTTCACTTAACTAGGGGTCCTTAGCAGGTGATTAATTTGGGAATCCCCAAGATATTCTGTGTGAGAGTTACAGTATTTCCCCAGCTTGTTGCCAAATCTCTCTGACTTGGTTCGAATGTATTGGTTGCTTTCTTTGGTTGTATCTAAATATTCCTTTGGCTCACAATGATACTTCTTGATGGTATGAGACCTCCCTTTATGGAATTTCGGTATTTAGTATGACTTATTCAAACCTTTCACTTTGGAGGGCTTGCTTCATTTGCGGGTAACTACACACAATATATAAATCGCCAGTACAGATTTGAAAAAGGCGAAGATTCTTTCAGATTTACAAAAAGTCTTGTACCTTTGTTGATACAAAAAGAAACTCCGATACGGGGATTCGAACCCCGGTTCCCACGGCGCTCTTAATGAGAGCGTGAAGTGATAACCCCTACACTATATCGGAATTGATTAGTTTCTGAAAAACAACGTCTAATACAATCTATCCACTAAATAGTAGGGCCTTAATTCCCCTGGTGGTGTTCATAGGAATCAGACTGTTATGACTATGATATCTTGTTATGTCATTTGAAAAGGTTTTTACTGCATTTCAATTTGAACTTAACTATCTAATGTTCTGCGAGTTTTGAAGTGATGACCTAGTGATGACCTAGCTGAATCCATGCATCAATCTGAAACTCTTCTGAGACAGTATGACATAGGCACTGATGAAAGGGTATTGTGCCTTTTGGTATCTCTTTGTGTTATCATGGAAATATACTTGTAAGGGGCAGTTTGAGGTTTTTGTAGTGGTCCACATCATGTATTTTCTTTACTATATCACTCTAACTTAAAAGGTATAATCAGTAATTTGTAATGAGAATATCCCATAGATGCACAAGACAACTTCTACTTGAAAAGAGCACACGAAACTAAATCAATCTAGCGCACGCGAGTCCCTAATACCAACTATCAAAGAAAAATTTGTCAGTTCACCAATAAAATAAGACTTGAAAAAGATCAGTCAGACCTAACAGAATAAAATTTTGTAGCAAAAGTCAACTCATCGAAGAACACCCTGCAACGCAGTGGATAAAGTGGAGCTCTCAACATATCAGAGGAAATGTCTAAAAGTCATCCCAAAAGAAAAAAATAACAAGGTCAAGATATGACATTAACAGTTCTGGACCAATAAAAAGATGACATCCGAGGGATTCGAACCCTCGCCTCCGGAGAGACCAGCACCTGAAGCTGGCGCCTTAGACCACTCGGCCAGAATGCCTATTCCTGGACTGGATCTTATTGGTATAAATATCAACAAGCAGCTAAATGAGCCACTAGATTGCCAAATTTCTCACTGGTTTGTCAATTCGCAACAGAAACTGACAAAAAGCAAATGAACTGTGAATAAGTAATTAACTCGCCTAAGCGCATTTTACTGCCATTTGTGCTTAGTGTTTTGGTCTCTTTTTTAATGGCCAAGACGGAGAATTTACATGAGCCCACTTCAAAGCAAGGCGAGACTACACATAGATAGTATATCCTTTATTTAATTTTGAGGAAGAAAGAGATGCTTCTATCAGTCTACTAAGCATTGAAATTAATAAGTCATAGTGAATAGAATTCTGAATGGCAAAGGTAGAGAGAGACCTAATAAGCTTTAAAGACTTTGTGAAAATCTCGCTAGGCCTTTTGATCAGCCCTAGTTAAACACTAAAGAGCCTGTAGTAATGTTGCAGTCTAAGCCGACATAAGAACTGGTGCTACTCTCCAATACCACCAAAAAAAACAGGAGTCTTCACCACGACCGAGAACTCCTTTATCTAATAAGGAGGAAAGGGATTTACATCTTTTGAGGTAACTTGATGGAATTGGAGGACTGAGAAAACTAGGATCAGTAAAAAGAACCAAGAGATACGTGCTCATTTCAGAACCCCAAGACTATGTTAATATGAAAGAAGTTTTTATAATTGTAAGCTCTTAGCAGTTAGTGTATTACTTTTCACTTCAAGGTGGATATTAAAACAGATCCGCTTTGTAAGTAAAAAAAATACTCCGATACGGGGATTCGAACCCCGGTTCCCACGGCGCTCCAAATGAGAGCGTGAAGTGATAACCCCTACACTATATCGGATTGTGTGAACAGCAAAAGTGAATATAATATAGATTGCCGATTTAGTATTTAAACCATGTATTCCAAGTAGCTTCATGTGTGTTGCAATTCATTTTAAAGGAGATGGAGAAAAAGTACAATCACCTTTCATACGGATATGGGCGCTATAAGAGATTTGACTTTCAGTTGCCACACATTTATTTCTTCAGAGATGCAGTTATAAAATTCCTCTATTTTTGACTTCATTTCTGACAAGGCAAACTAAAACTGTATGTATTTGTGGGTCAAGTCAGGTTTCAAAACTCACTAATAATGCCAGAAAGATTGACAGTCAATTCCGATATAGTGTAGGGGTTATCACTTCACGCTCTCATTTAGAGCGCCGTGGGAACCGGGGTTCGAATCCCCGTATCGGAGTTTCTTTTTGTATCAACAAAGGTACAACTTTTTTGTAAATCTGAAAGAAGCTACTTCTTTTAAATATACTGGCGATTTACATGCTGTGTATAGCCAACTAAAATCACATCTCTTCACCAATATTGTAAATTGAAATACATAAAATGTCAAACTTATGTTCTTATGTTATGATGACTCAATTAGTAGGAATTATCTCCCCCATAGGAGTCGTCAGTTTGGCCGGATCTGTAAGAACCAGTATTTCCGGATCCATATGAGTTGTCCTTTCGACCAGAGCCATATGAATCAGTATTTCCAGATCCATATGAATCATCATTTCGGCCAGAACCATAGGAACCAGTGTTACCAGATCCATAAGAATCATCATTTCGTCCAGATCCAGATCCAGATCCGTAGGAACCAGTCTGACCTGAGCCATAGGAGTCATCGTTTCGACCAGAACCATATGATCCTGTGTTTCCGGAACCGTAGGAATCATCCTTTCGGCCAGAGCCATAGGAATCAGTGTTACCGGATCCATAGGAATCATCATTTCGACCAGATCCATAAGAACCGGTATTTCCAGAACCATAGGAATCGTCGTTTCGACTAGAACCATAGGAATCGTCGTTTCGACCGGATCCATAGGAGCCAGTGTTACCAGAACCATAAGAGTCGTCGTTTCGACCAGAACCAAAAGATCCTGTGTTACCAGATCCTGTGTTACCAGAACCATAGGAATCGTCTTTTCGGCCAGAACCATAGGAATCAGTATTTCCAGATCCATATGAATCATCGTTTCGACCAGAACCGTATGAACCGGTATTTCCAGATCCATAAGAATCGTCGTCTCGACCAGATCCGTAGGAACCAGTCTGACCTGAGCCATAAGAGTCGTCGTTTCGACCTAGTCCAGATTGGATCTGTTCCTTAGTTTGTTGAACTTTATCTTTCACGAAATCTCCGATACCCATTCTTGTGTGTGGCTTGTTAATTAGTAACTATAGAGAAATTGAGCTGGATTGCTTGATATAAATAACAAAAAAACAGACCTGATTCCCGCCAAATCAAGATCCGTGAACCAAAGTCAATGGGTATTAAACCTTCATGCACCCCTTAATTGTCCAGAAATGTTGCGTAATTCTACACATGAAAAACGCTCATTTTGCTTTCTCTGCTTTTACCATCGAAACTCTAACTTTGTTGGTGTTTCAAATTTCCAAAGGAGCAGAACGATTGCTATCACAGAATAATTTGGTAATTTCTAAGCAACTGTCCTAGCAACAACCAATTCAAGTTTGGAGTATACTTGCCACTATTATTCTGGGTCTAGAGAGTGTTCCAGTGCGAAGTGTAATGGTCAATTGATAGTTTTAGCCTCTGGGAGTACTATTTCCCATAATATTCTGACCTGGAAACTAATACATCATTACAATGTGTCTCCACTTTTGCCTTTGTCAGTGCTCTAAACGGATCAGCAAAACCTTAGCAAACTGCGCCACTTAGTTCATTCGCGCAATCCAACATAATCTGTACACGTTTTCCATCTCCCCAAAGAAAGAAATCAAATTAAACTTCGTCCTGTCTTTGCATGAAATGAAGTAATAAAAAAGTACAAGAAAAAATAATTTTGATTAACTGAAAGAATGAATTATATTTTAGGATGATGATAACAGCAACAGTCCTCTCCTTTCGCATCTCGAATTGTATTGACCCGACTTGCCCGAGCAACATTGTTGAAGAAAATTTCGCCAAATGCAAGGCCCAGACAAACCGCAAAAAAATAAACCAACACATAACTCATGGCTGACAACATGAGTGCATATCCAATCATGTAATAAACAAATGCCAAGGGTAGTCGAATCATGTCCCGTAAAGGTTTCATTTCGAGGAAGAAAACGTGAAGTCCACTCTTGAGAGTAGGGGTCTGACCAGCAGATGTCTTGATAATAGCAGCTTCTTTATCTTGTTCAGCCCATTTATCATCCAAGTACTGTCGTAAGAGTGCCAAACCTCGGTGGAAAAACCCGGAAAAGAAAAGTGCACAGAAAATTCCAAAGGCCTTGGCTCCAGTAGAGGCACTCATGCCTTTGAACAAGACGGGATAGTTTTTCCATTCTGTTGTCAGCCACATGTTCATTCCATGAGCCATGCCCTCCATACCAGAATGATCCATACTGGAGTGATCCATACTGGAGTGATCCATACTGGAGTGATCCATACTGGAGTGGTCCATGCTAGAGTGGTCCATGCTTGAATGGTCATGCATCATTGTGCTGACAGCTGCTGTGGCCACAGAGCTAGCGACCGAAGATACTGCTGAAAGGGTAGCAGACATAGAGTGGACCATAGAGTGGCCCATTGCTGCATGATCCATTGATGAGTGATCCATTTTGTGATAAGATGATATTTATTAGTTTCTATCAGTAGTGCTAGCCTCGTTATATAACCTGGAAATATTCAACTTCTTCTCACATTGTGCTCACAATTTGCTCAACATTACATTATGCGCACCAACCTTTTCGAACAAAATCTGTCATGATTTTCTGACAATCTAAAAATCTGTCTGTTGTGCGCATTTATATACTTCATCAACCAATTTATAGACCAACTCAGTTATCCATTCCGTTATTTTCTTCTATAATACTCTGCTAGCCTGCCGCTTAGTATATCATAGCTAACTATTTATCATAAACTAACAATCTTTTTGCCCTGAAATTATGGTGAAAAATCCTGACTTCAAACCCAAAAGAAAGTTTATCACTAATCGAGAAATCGAAAGGCACTTTTCCAGAAATTTATTTGACTTGTAAGACGAATACGAATGAGCGAAAAAATAATTCATTCAAATCATTCAAATTAATGAGATTATTTGTCTCGAAGAGAGTTATAGTGTTCTCCAAGCCCATAACTGTGTTTGTAATAAATGACCTTCAACTCAGGTTGGCTACCTGACTCATTAAATTTGTGCGTTGGACTTCCACTTGAAAGAACAGAAATGGGACAGTCAAAAACTTTTGCCAAAGCCAGAATTTCCAAATCTCCACCCCACATCACTGTTTCCTCCAACTCTTTGGTATATGATTCCACATCTCTTATTGACATGGTAGACTCATCAAACAAAAAAGGAGTATATGTGTCTGGATCACTCCGAATTTGCTTAGCACACAATGCTCTCAATTCGCCAACAGAATTCCGAGAATCATGTCTGATAAGGAGCTGGTCCGCTATTGAAGCAAACAAACAATGTCCATCAGGATCAATATCTTTAGCTATGCCTCCATTGACCTTTAATAATGCTTCAATGTTTTCCATTTCAATTGCCCTCCAGTTGGGCTGGTTTTGTGACTCTTTCAAAGCCTCTTGACGGATGGCTTCCTGAGCTGCTGCTTTCCTGGCCATTCTTTCCTTTTGACGATTTCGCTTAGGTCCTGGTGCACCATTGACCGATGTATCATCGATCTTATTGGTACTATCTCCATTAAGATCTACTTTGGCAAGCGACTCAGTAATAACTGAGTTACTTTCTTCTTCAGTGGTATTCCGTTCAGAATTACTAGTTGAGGGGCATTCTTCGAACTCAGTTACTTCTTGTGTATGCTTTTGTTTTAAAGCTTCTTCAAGCGCTTCACATTCCTTCACCACCTCTTTTTTTCTCTTCTTATCGCTTGAAGCCTGCTTCTTGAGAGCAGTAATCTTTGAGACCAGCTCTTTTTTCTCTTTTCTATGACGTGCTAGAATCTCCTCCATACTCCACTTTGAGAAAAATATATAGAAATACCCTTCTTGGAATTCAAGTTTAAATCAAATAAACTCAAGCTTTATCGTCTCGATCATGGCTAGAACTGAAATTTAAAATTTCAGAATGTACTTTATTAATATTTGAAAAGAGGAATGAAAATTGAATGAAAAGTGAAATGAGAGAGCATGAGTGATTTTCTTCACGAATTTCGTCCCATTAATTCAAATACTCGACAGTCCTTTGTCTATTGTTAGAATAGATCCCGTAGTTTCTTGACTTTTGCATAAATACAGAATGGCATCAGCCACAGATTCTGGTGAAATAAAATTATCCCTCCCAACTGATTGTAAAGGGGATGCAAACGAAGCTGCCGAGATTCCTTCTGTCATGGGGGTGTCAACTAGTCCAGGACAAACGCAATTGACTCTAATTGCTTTTGGACCCAGTTCAACAGCGAGAGACCTTGTAAATCCAATTACTCCTGCCTTTGCAGCACTGTATACAGTGGTTCCAGCTGTGATACCTCGCAAACCAAGAGTAGAAGAGACATTTACTATGCAGCCATTATCAGGTTCTTTTAGAGAAGAAAACCGTCGCAGCCAAGGTTTAGTGACCCATTGACACATTTGAATAGTCCCTAACAGGTTAGTGCTGATCAATTCATCAATGTTGCTAGTATTCATTAACAATGACTTTTGGGTCTGACCAGCACAATTGATCAAAAAATCAACCTTGCGGAAGTCAATATTTGGAGCATTTGGACTTGCGACATCATGAGTTACAACATCCACAGTCTGAAGCGATTTTAAATCTTTTTGTAATTGAATCTGGCTTGTTTTCAACTTAGACTCATTCCGAGCTAAGAGAATCACATTCGCTTCGTTAGCAAGAAAGTGTTTAGCTATCTGCAATCCTATCCCACCCGATCCTCCTGTAATCAGTGCTGTTTTATTTCTTAAATAGTTCATGATAATTGATTAAGTTCCAAGAGTTTTAGGTTTCTGGGGAATAATCAGTCTAAATTGTTTTGCAAAGTTTCAAAATTAGTACAATAAGTCTTGGTACTTTTAGTGTGACAATACCTTTGTTTATAAAGATCGAATCTGTCTAGATGTAGCAATCGACGAATATTTATCAATTGAACCAGAAAATCCTGCTTACTATCCAAGCAGTATGCAGTTGAAATAATTTAATCGAATGAGATCTTCTTTCCTTTGAAAGGAATAGATGGACGTTGGGCCCTCTTAGCTTCCCATGAAGGATGAAGGATAGTAGCTTTGGATGTCTTGGGTTTATGCTTGTCTTTCTCAGAATCCTCGTCCTTGATCATACCATTAGCACGATCAGCCAATCGTTTAGCTTGCCGCTTAGCTTCTCGAGCTTCGTAGTCAGCTTGTCGTTGCATGGCCTCATTGTACTTGTCCTGTCGTTCTTTTTTGACGTGGTTGGCTCTGTTTCCAAATTTCTGTTCCCAAATCTTCTGCCTAGCTCTTTGACCACGTCGGTTTTTCCGTTTGGTCGTCAATGAGTTCACAATAGAGTCATTGTCTACCTCAAAATCGTCTTCTGATCCCGAGATATAACCTGTTGCGAGTTGAGGAAGATCATCATCAAATGATTGTTGGGGTTCGAGAAAGAAATTGTCTTCAGACTCATCGCTATGCTCAATGTCGTTGTCTTCTGTCATTTGATTGGAGCTCTGTATACCAACATTTTCAACTCGATTAGTGTTGATAGTAGTCAGTGAGCCTTCATATTCATCCTCGACGTCTTCACCCTCGCTATTGTCATCCTCGTCATTGTCATCCTCGTCATTATCATCATGGTCTCCATCCTCAACGTCCCCGTCTTCATCCTCTTCACCCATTGCATCTTCTTTATGGTTCCTCTTTTTCAGTTGTTCAAGCGATTCACCTGAGAATTCAGCTATCAATCTCTTGATTTTCTCGATGGCAACCACTGATCCATCCTTGAATTGTTTGCTAGAACAAAGTCTAGCGCCCAAATCTCTCTCCACTTGGGAACACTGTTTATAATATTCCTTGGAAAATTTCCAACCATCACTCTCCTTATCACACATCCAAACAGGAAGATATTTAGGAGGATTCTCCTTAAGTGCTTTAGTCGAAAAAAAATTCTTTTCCAAAAGTTTGAGCCCTTGATGCTTGGCTAGTTTGTCACTGTCAAACTTTTTGAGTTGTTCCAATTCCTCCTCCAGTGTCTCAATGGAAATATCTTTAGTTCCCCTTCGAATTAATTCTTTTCCCTCTTTAAGAGCTTTGATTTTTCGAATGACTTTGAGAATTTCATTCTTTTTTGAACTCTTCAGCGATCTCTGAATGATTCTCTCATAATAGTGGACTTTTCGCTCCATCAACTGCTGTTGAAGTTTAAGAATTTCCTCTTCTTTCCCAGTTTTCTGATCAAGTCGTTGTTTTTTCACAATGCGTTCTAGATATTCTTTGTTCCGAACATATCTCACACTTTCTGGATCCTCCTTTACTCGATGAGCATCGAGTTGAAGTTTGACATTATCTAAAGATCTTTTGCCCATCGTAGAAATCAATGTTACAAACCTCTAAAGCTGGCAAAATAATTCAAAATTATTTCAAATCACTTGCAGCTAAGACGCATCCTCCATGCAAGTATTTCCAATAAAATAAGCTCGAAGACTTAAAATCACGTGATACAAAGATATAATATCGAGTGGAGTTACAGGTTTATCCACGCCCAATTGTCAATTCAATGAGCTTTCTCAAAAAAGTCGACGCTTATCCGATAGATCCCCCCAATGACACCAAAGGATTGATAAAATCTGCTCAAGACTGGGCTCTCGGTAATGGTTTAACCATGCTCAATGTGGATGAGAAACACGAATCAAGTCCAACTGCAGTCCATGCGCCGTTCACTCTCCACCCTTCTCCATTCCCAAAGAGCTGTTTTGAGCAAAGTGTGAAAGTACAACCAAAGTTCAATGAATTGTATGCCAAAATCGCAAGCTCCTCCAATAACGGTTGGCTGGATAATATTTTAGAGCCACTTGCATTGTCAGACCCCGAGTTCACCGGAAACCTCTTGAAGGTTTATCATGATTCCTTAATTGATGGAAAACCAAGTCAGCCATTGACCATGGGGCTTTTTCGATCTGATTATATGATTGATGTTAATCAGGATACGGCCGAAATGACTGCCAAACAAGTCGAGTTCAATACTGTTTCAGTTTCTTTTGGGGCGTTAACCACTAAAGTGAGTTCCCTACATCGATACTTGCTAGGGACAGGTGCATATGAAAGTGAGCAGCTAGATTTGGATTCTGTTCCCAAGAGTCCTGCGCTTGTTCAGCTGGCTGAGGGTTTGGTTACTGCTCATGGTCAATATGTTAAGCAACGAGTAGGTGAAAATCCTGTAATTTTGGCAATCATTGATGATGGAGAAAGAAATGCTATAGATCAACGACATCTTGAGTGGGAAGTTCAAAAAAGCGGCATTGTGACAATTAGATCCACTCTATCGCAAGTCACTAGAGAAGCTGAGATCAGGACTGTGGATGAGAAGCCCATCCTGTTTTTTAGGGGTCATGAAGTCTCACTTGTCTATTATCGTTCAGGATATGCGCCTGATCAGTACCAAACGCAAGCGGACTGGGAGGGAAGAAAATTACTCGAAACATCGTATGCAATCAAATGCCCTTCAGTTTATACTCAACTGGCAGGGGCTAAAAAGGTACAACAAGTATTAACCAACAAAGATGAACTTGTCAAATTTTTGGACGAATCTGATGCGACTGATGTTAGCAATTTTTTTGTAAACATCTATCCCATGGGTGATGATTCCAAGGCCAGTTTGAGTGCTAAAGATCTAGCCTACAATGAATCATCACGATTTGTTCTAAAACCTCAAAGAGAAGGTGGAGGAAACAATATTTATAAGACAGATATTCCGGGATTCCTTGATAAGCTTCCCCAAAACGAATGGTCTGCTTACATCTTGATGGAACTTATCAACCCTCCAATTATCAAAAATCACATACTCAGATCAGGGGAGCTCTATACTGGTGAAACTCTTTCAGAGTTGGGAGTTTTTGGAAGTTGTATCTGGAATGTTGACACAGGCTCTGTGGTCGATAATAAAACCGCTGGATGGTTATTGAGAACCAAGTTGGAGAGTTCTAACGAGGGTGGTGTCGCTGCAGGATTTGGTTGTATCGATTCAGTTTATTTGGTGTGAAACGACGGGGCGATGATTTCATATATTGTAAGTCAGTGATTTACTGTAACCGTTTTCGATGGCCACAGCCCACAGAGCACTCCCTGTACAGTTTGTAAAAGTGAAAATGATTCCAAGAAGTGGGATGGACTCCAAAAACCCAGCAACAAGACCGAATGTAGCATACTGTCCTCTTCGGACTCTGATGAAGTCGACAACTTCTCTTTGAGGCATCCCTTTCAGTTGGAAATATCTCATATGGCCCTCTTTGGCCTTACCAGGAGCATTAATTACTATTGATACAATGGGCCCAATTAAAGGGATAAACTGCAAGGAGAGAATTGCTATTGGTTTGATTATCCAAAAAGGCTTAATTAACCTAAGCGGAGCATGCTTGATTTTATTTTTGATCTTAAAGGGCAAACTAACAGCAAGGGCTAATTGACTCTGATCAACTAAATGATGATGTCCTTCTCTTGTCAAAATCAAAATGTTAGATGATTGCATTAAGCAAAAGTAGATAAAACACTTACAGCATCAAATAACAGTCTTTTTGGAGTTGGTAACAGGAACATACTACCTAAAAGACCTGATATTGCAGAGCTCTGTTGTAGAAGGCCAATCCAAGCAGTAAACAGACCTGTGGGGCCATAAAAAAGTACAGCCAATGAAGCTGCAATAGGATAGAAAAATGTATACATGATTAAGAAAACTACAGAAGAAAGTGCAAGTTGAGGGAGCATAATACTGAGCATGTAAATCCAAAGCATTGGATGAGAGAAGAAATAATAGACACCCCCTAAAGGATAGAAGTAAGTGCCAGAAGCAAGCGCTTTGGTAGAAACTGCTACTGGCTCATATAAGAGTCTGATTATTTTCATATAAATGGAAAACATGGTGATCTTTTGAAATATCTTTGTGACTAGTTTAGCATAAATCAAAAAAAAAAAAACGAAAATCAAACCAAAACCAATTGATCAAAACACAAACTTCCATCATATCAGATCAAAAATGAAAAAAAAGAAATGGGACAATAGTAATACAACAACAGAACCAGAAGTGTTGAGAGGGATTCAATGCAGAAAAAGAACTCGTCATACTACATCAAGGTCATCAAGATATTTATTACCAAGATCAGAGAGGTCTATATACAGTTGAGCTTTATTAGTTTTCGGTTGGAGTCCAGTCATGATTCCAGACTTTATTTGGGGGAGTACTTGTAGGAACTCGCATTTCAATAGGAAATTTCTGTCCCTTCTTTCGCACAATAGCCTCGTTAAACAAGAAACCATCGAGTTTTCGAAGTTCTTCACAAGCATCGTGAATCATTTCATATTGCTGCTGAAGTTGAATCTCTCGTGCTTGTTTTTGCTTAAATCGCTCTGCTCGCCATGCTACTTGAATGATTCGATGACGAATGTGGTCTTCTTGTGCAAGCTTTGGTTTGTGAGGAACCATCCGTCGAGGCGAAAATGCTGCTAATTGATACATGAGTTTTCGGGTTTCAGGGTCCATCTCGTTTGCAAGAGTTCTCTTGCCGCATTTCTGAACGAAAACCGCCTGGCTCTTGATATATGGAAGCCTTTGAAGCTGGAATCTGCCCAACATAATGAAGTTTTCAAGATCTGAAATTTTCAAAAAAAACCTTAAAGTGATTTTTCTCAATGGTTAAAGCCCTAAACCTAAATATGAATATGAGCGCGCTATGGTAGAATGGAAAACAGAAAGTTGTTCAGCCTGAGAATCAGATAAAAACCTTTCGACTTGGGTTGGGATAGACACAGTAGAACAAAAAAACCAGCTGAGCTGTAAAGCTGAAAACAATTAAAAGATAAGTTACTAAAGTGGTCGCCTACGTTTCTGTTCAACTAAAAAATCATGCTAAACATCAGTCTAGCAACAGGTGATGGCTCAAATAATAATGAATGAGGCAGAAAATAAGGTAACTGAAAAAAAATAATTAGTACACATCATACCCTTTTCGTCAATAATGTTTCCAAAAATGTTGAGTAGAATACGGAACAACGGCGATGATTTACTTCCATTCGCTAAGAAACTCATTTTATCATGTTGATTGAGCTGCTATTGGCTGGATAAAAAAAAGCCATTCTTCAGTTGTTGGTGCAAGTAGGTACAGAATCCCTTGTTGTCTTTTTCTCCGATTAACCGTTTCCAATTGACTAAACTAAAAACGAAGAGATTCAAGTTGATAAGTTTTCTTGTTACACCTCAATTTTGTTATTGAATAAGTAAAATCTGAACAGATCAATCAATTCAAAAGAACATTACAATTTGATGTGTTGTCGAAAGTAATAACGAGATATATACATCTACAGGTGGCCAATTCCCCTGTACCACCAATAGTTCAAATTGTGACAGATACATGCATGAAGACTTTCGTTAGATGCGCACGATAATGAACAAAGGGTTTCTGGAAATGATGCAAACTGTGGGGTATTATGTACGAAAAGAAAAAATGAAACTGGATTGGCTTGAAAGGATGCACTTTCTTTGTTGCATCTAAGTTGGGAAGAGTTAAAGTCGACATGAGAACTGCAAATATTGAGGCTTACATGTAAAAATAGCAACTCGGGCAGTTGAAACAGAAATAAAAACCAAGTGAGAACCTTTTAATCGGAGAGCTACTGTGAGAAACTTCCTAGCACAAAACAACTACGAGAGTCAGGGCTCCCGTTGTCTCGAGAAAAGATCTTTATTAGCTTTATCGGATAAGCGGATGTTTAAACTTTTCCCCAGGTTTTCCAATTTAAAGGATTAGAGTTTAGCTAATCTTTGTTATCTACCACTCAAAGCCCTTAAGGTGCATTGGTTAAACAAAAATGAGCTGTCTAGTGTAGGTGAGTGTAATTTAGATATGCAGGCAGAAGAAGACAAGACTTGTAAGTCGTACAAGAAAAAAGGGTGATCAGATTGTTGGAAAAAAAAATGTTGAGGTTTTTGATGTGGTAGATTGTTAAAATGGAAATAAAAATATCTGCAGAAAAATAAACCCAGATTTTCCACCTTGTCTACGTTTAGATACTATCTACTGAGCATCGATTACCTCAGTTAGTAGAATAGTTCAGTTTTTCATTTATTCGTTATTTTATTTGATACAAGTTGAGACCCTAAGCAGCAAAAACTAGTGTGCTTAGTTAAAGCTAAAAGTTAAAAAGAAAATAGTTTCGTCATAGATATTCATAATTTAAAAATGCATATTTGAGTCAAGAGGTTAAGTTGGTGGTTGCTAATAAAATCTCCAAACCACCACTGAGGTGTCATTGCGTACAACAAATGCCATATTTCAGCTCAAAATTCCAGTTAAGCCATCCCTTACCCTCCAAACTTCATAAAGAATGATGAGCAAATACCAAAACAGCAGCTAACTACCAATAAAAATGCTTACAAGTAAAGTTCTTGGTTCAACGTAAAAGCAAAATGCATATTGTGGGAGTGGCCACTGAGAGATGATTTTCTTTCTTTCTGGAAAACAACTTCCCCTATCAAACGAATCCAGTTACCTGAAAGTAAAATGCCAACTTGACAAAAAGAGCTGTTTCAAACCCTCCCCCCAAAGCCCCACTCCCCTCTGCCCGCAAAAGAATAGATGTTAACCCCAGAAATTTTGAGTGTGGGTGGGAGCTTAACCTTGTAAGGTTTCTTTGTTCCCCAAAGATCGAAAAAAAAAAGTCTAATTCGACTAGTCCCGACGTCAAATGACGGAGATTGGAAACTAATTTAAACCAACGTTGCCGCAACATTTGTTCAGCCACATCCAAGTGAAAACAAAGCTTGGTCATCTTTTACTATTGATTTTTTTTATCGTTATTCAAGTCGTCTATTTGCCGTACCATTTATTGCTAGGTTATTCTATTTCATCCATCCCTCAAGAACAGAAATAAGCCATAACAGACTCTTGTTATACCCAACTTTTTAACTGCCCAAATTTCACACAACACTTTCAAAATGCCAGACGGGGCCCAAGCATGGTAAGTTCTATTATAACTTGGCTCAACTAGTATTATATGCATTTATAACTAACATTCAAGGAAACTTATTAAGGCACCAGGAAGTCACACTGACCGAATAGCTCAAGCTTGTGACCGATGCCGGTCGAAAAAGATCAAATGTGATGGAAAACGTCCTCACTGTTCTCATTGTGCTCAAGTAGGATTTGAATGCAAGACTTCAGACAAGCTATCTCGTAGAGCTTATCCTAGAGGATATACTGAGACCCTGGAAGACCGAATTCGACAGCTGGAGGCTGAAAATAACAAGTTAATGGGACTATTGGATCTCAAGGACGAACAAATGGAGATGATTAACCGAGTGTCTTCGGTTATGAACCGCGATAAGAGTCAAGAACGAGTCAAAGAAGAATGTACTCCCACTATACCTAACAAGGAAGGAAAGCAATCTTCCACCACAACCAGTACCTCATCCACAACTAAAAACAGCAAAGCAGACGAGGAGACTTATACTGTACGATTACCCAAGATTATATCTGCTGATGGCTCGTATCGAGGAGCCTCAGCTGGAGGGGCATTTTTGAAAGTTGTCCGGTCCAAAATTGAATCAAAACATCCCAAGGTGTTACCACTGGTCCAGCGTCTGATCACTAACCTATCAAGATCGTCCGATTATGACTCTTTTCGCCCACCTAGCAGTTCTCCTCCCTGCACATCACCTCGATCTGTCAATTTCTATGAGTCGGATTCTTTACAGTCATTTTTGAGTAAGCTCTATTTACCCCCGATGGTTATCACAGATCGATTAGTAAGCACCTACTTCAATGAATGGCACCCAATGAACCCAGTTTTGGATCATTTGCAGTTTTTGACGGACTATCGACTATTCAACGAGCTAATTGCTGCATCGTCAGTAGAAACAAGCCCAGGAGGATTTAAGAGATTGGAGCAACATTATACCTCTCGAATGTCAGTTGGAATTAAATATTTTGCTACCAATTTGCTATTGGTTTGTTCTCTCTCTGCTCATTTCATCTCCGAACAAATAGCTGAAACTGTTAATGTTTCAGAACTAGAACGAAATTGGCGGTATCTTTTGGACCACCCAGAAATTATTATGCCCTCCGCTTCTATTACTACTTCTTTGGAGCTTCTTACGTCTTACAACTTGGCTTTACTATACTCTCTTCACATTCATGCAATCGACGATATTTGGAAATACAAAGCTACGGCAGTCTCGGCTTGCATGCGAATGGGTCTGTATCGTGACCAAACTGGACTCATTTGGGACAACGGAACCCCATTAAATTCATACGAGAGAGAAATGAGACAGCGGTTGTTCTGGAACACATTTGCACTTGATTGCTTCGTGACTTCTGTTTTAGGCACTAATCAGTCTTTTGACTTGAACGAGATCCAGTGTGCAACCCCAACAGTCGATGATGAAAACTTGCACAAACTAAAATCGAATCAGAATGTGGACAGCAAAGAAAATGGTTTATCTTGCTTCATTCAGTTGGTTGAATTCTGCAAGATTCTATGTCAAATTCTTCGCAGCCAATACTCTCTTGCACACACGACACAATCTTACAAGACCACATTGTTATTAGGAGATCAGTTGGAATCTTGGCGACGAGCTGTTCCAGCTGAATTCAAGTTCGAGTTCCACAATGGCCACTCAGCTGGTTCCAACACTGCGCTACACCAAAAATCACCTCTATTTTATCTCCTCTATCAATATGCCAAAATTCTCATTCATTTGCCTGCTCTCTGCAGTGAAGACACCTCTGCAAGTAGCCACAATGCTGCTTCAATCGCTGTCATTCAATCAGCAAAAAATTACATTCATGTTATTAATTACCTTCGAGTGAGGAACGTTCTCCCAACCTTGGCCTTGAACCCAGCAGGTACATCTGCACAGCTAATGCTCGTGGTATTGTATGGCTCTATTGATTACAGTAAAGGCGGCAGTCTACTCCAGGAGGTTAGAAAAATGATTCCTCAGTGTATGGAGGGTCTTCATTGTGACATGAAAGCACAAACTCCTGGATGCGTATCCTTGGACTCTTATGGTCTACTGGACGAGATTTCTACGAGTATTTTGGCTTGTTCAGGAAGAAAACGATCTGTTAGCGAAAAGAGAAAGTCATGTCCTAAAGCTGAGGTCAAGCCAATACATGCAATGGTCAAAGAAGAAGAGCTGGATTTCGAGGTGAATCCTACTCCAAATTTAAACCGGGCAGAATTGGATTCAATTGCCGCTGATGTCAACTCTTTCTCGACTCTGTTTGGTATTGAAGCAATGGCTACTCCTGCACAGTCAGTTTCTACTACAAGCTCAACCTCTGGAGAGGATGATCTTACATATTTAAATGGCCCCTCTTCCACTTGTGGTCAACTGGAACAATATCAAAGGTTTGATTTCGATGAAAATCTGGTTTCATTGATGAGCCCTCACAACCTCCGATCTATGTCAGTTGGTAATTTTGAAAAAACATTCAAAAACATGAATTTCCCTGAATTTCAGGAACCATACAATGAGGTTTTCCCCTTACACCCTCATCAACTCACATCTACTGGTTTAATGGATTTTGAGAAAGTCAAACAAGAACAAAAGCTTGATTTGAGAGTTTCTGGAATTCTCGACTGGGATTGGCCCAGGAATATGTGATTTTATTTTTTATTTATTGGGTCAGAGTGCCTTTAACATAAATTGAATTGAATAAGTCGTATCAACTTAAAGTAAACCTTTGATGGTGCTCCTATGATGTGGTCCTTCCATATGCTCCATTGATGTGCTCTTCCTTTGAGTGAAAAATTCAAGTAGGGTAACAGCACTATATATGCGGAAAATACAACTCTCTTTCTACACTATTCATAACTAGTAAGTGCAAAATACATTTGGGATTGCAAGTTGATGATAACGAGCCAGAAGGCTCCATTAAACCCAGCTCAATCGAAATATTTTGTTATGAGAGGAAAAATCAATCTGATTACTATTTTTTTTTGATAGTTTCAACAATTGACATCCACTAACTTAGCCCAGTAATTATGTATGACCTGAAAAATAGAGTAATAAAAAAGAAACAAAAAAAATTGTCAAGTCTGCAGAAATCAAGACACTGTATGATCGAAAGAAAATAGACGAATATAATCAATGGGAGCAAAAAGCAGAGAAAAATCTTCATCTCAGCCCTACTGGCCTATGTCCTCCTGTAATATTAAAAGGCTTGATGAAAATGCTTAAATTGATCTATTTACAATTGTTAGGTACCTATTTCTTTTTGGCTCCAGCTTTGAACAAGCAATTATCCCCATCTTCGACAATATAATCTTTGCCTTTGTTTGAAATTTTACCTGCTGCTTTCAACTTGCTCTCGTCTCCTCCAGCAGCAACAACGTCTTCATATTTACATACTTGGGCAACGATGAATGTTTTTTCGAGGTCGCCATGTATAACACCTGCAGCTTGAGGAGCTGTTGATCCTTTTCGAACAGTCCACTCTCTAACTTCATTCTTTGATCCAGTGAAGAATGAAATCAAATTAAGAGATTCCCTGAGTGAGCGGATGGCAGGGCCAATTGCTGATTTGGAAGAATCAAGTTGGTCTTTAACTATTTTAGTTTCCAAGGGTACAGAAACAACCACAAGTTTCTCACCAGGGGAGTTTTCAGAGATCCATTTTTCGATTTGCTGCACATAATGGTTTTGGAGCTTCCCATCTAAATGACTGAGGTAGTCCTTCTCACTGACATTGGCAATATAGACAGTTGGTTTTGCGGTCAGTAAAGAGAGAGAGTTGATAAAAGCAACTTCATCATCATTCCATGAATGGTGGATCACCTTTTTTCCTTCATCAAGAACGTTGAGGAGTTTTTCGCATGTTGCGATTTGAAACTGCTTAGTTTGGTTTCCATAGAATTCTTACCTGCTCCCTTCAAACCTCTCTGAGCGAGTTCAGAAGCTGCAAGAACGTATTCTAAGTCTTTAAGTAACAGCTCGTTAGTGACGATTTCACAGTCTCTGACAGGGTCAACGGAACCTTCAATATGGGTGATTTCTTCATCTTTAAATGCTCGAACAACTTGAAATAAGCCATCAACTGCCCGAATGTTGGCCAAAAACTGGTTGCCTAGACCCTCACCCTTACTAGCACCCTTAACCAATCCTGCAATGTCAAAGACAGTCAAAGTAGCTGGAACCCGACTCTTGGTATCGTATAATTCACACAACTTTTCAAACCTTGGAGAAGGAACGATAACTTTGGCTTCCTCGGGATCAATGGTTGCAAATGGATAATTTGCCGGGTTTCCAAGTTCAGATCGAGTAATCGCTTGAAAGAAGGAGGACTTTCCAACATTGGCCAATCCTACAATTCCTCCTTTGAGATTGTTACTGGGCCGACCGAGCAGGATTCTGGGCTCGGAGGAAGCTTTTGAAGTTCCTTTTTTTGATCCCTTTTTGGCCTTTGCTAGAGCACGAGTGGTGGTTGAGAACCACCTGGATGTCCAAGGTAGAGATCTACTCATGATGAAGAGAGTGTGAAATTAGCACTGATGTTGGAGCGATAAAAACAAAAACTGAAAAAACAAAAAACAAAAAATAAAAACGAAAGAGCAAAAAACGAAAAAAAGGTGCAAGATTACAACAAAAAACAAAAAATAAACCAGTTACATGCGTCAATCTGCCTTCCTCAACTCAATGTCAAAAGCAATTCGAATCGGGTTTGTCCCTGAACACTTCTCCACTCCTCTATTTCTTGCCAAAACTCACGGCTTGTATGCTAAACATGGAATTGAGGTTGAACTTCTACCATACCCTTCAGGCTCAGGCCACATGATTCAGTCTCTCAAAGACAGCGAGATTGACATTGCAATTGGACTCACAGAGGCCTTTGTAGCTGGAATTGGTAAGGGATCCGAATGGTACAAGATTGTCGGAACTTATGTCGATACTCCTCTTTGTTGGGCCATTTCCAGTGGAAGTGCTCGGTCTGATATTCAGTCGGAAGACGATTTGGAAGGCAAGAAGCTAGGTATTAGCCGAATTGGTTCCGGATCTTATGTGATGCCTTTTGTGCTGGCACATCAAAAAGGCTGGAAGAAGGATTTTGAATGGGAAATTCTATCTACATTTAAAAACTTGAGAGACTCTGTCAATGATGTCGGTACTGTGCCCAAGTCTGATGCCTTTTTGTGGGAAACATTCACCCAGAAACGATACTTTGATTCTGGAGAAATCAAGAAAATAGGACAAATTTACACTCCTTGGCCTAGCTGGGTCATTTCAGCCTCGACTGATCTGACAAATACTGATGAGGGAAAGCAACAGTTGCTGGCCCTTTCCAAGGCAATTGATGCTGGAATAGAACATTTCAACAATCATCATGAAGAGGCTATTGAGCACATTTTCACTACTCTTGATTATTCCAAGGAAGATGCTACTGCTTGGATGGACACAGTCAAGTTCTCATCTAAAACGACTGAGATTGACTCTGAAAAAGTCATCTCAAACACCATTTACATACTCAAACAAGCAAATGTTTTAGACGACTCGGCTGATTCCAAAGACTACACTGTGAAGTTGGATTAGTTTGGATTTGTGTCAATGTAAGTATAGCTAAAGAACAATTTTGACTTGTTTCAAGTAATACATTTTTTATTATCAGAAAATATATAAATAAAAAACATGGGGGATTGAGGTCAGTGAGAAACAGGACTAATTATGTCAGATCAAATGGCTGAGCCAACAAATATCCTGATTTCGGACAATTATTTTCAATGGCCCCTCTCAAGAATTGCCTACCAATTGACGGAACTGCTGAATCGGCCCAGAAACTGCCCAAGGCAAATTGCGAACCAACCCGCTATCAGAAAGATCCAAATAGTCGACATTTGACTCAACAATCAACTTAGTAGCAAGTGTACTATTGAGCCACATGAGTTTACGAAGTCGAAGTGTTGCCAAATTGGGTAGTTGCAACAAGGCTTCAATAATGTTAGTTGGACTAATAGGGACAACCTCACTCTGATCCCAACAATAAAGCTTAGGCACGTCAGAGATAAATAGTAAACCACTTGTGGAGGTTGGACTATAAGTTGCAGTCCCTGTAACTGCATAATCATCAGCCAACGGAAGGTAAGATAAATCAACGTACTCAAGAAACGGACAAGCAGCAACCACATGAATCAGGTATCCAATTGGAACATCCTTTGAGGTTGAGTAAAGCTTCAATAGAGGCGATTGGAGTGGGTGAGGTGTGCTGTAAGGAATGCAAGGTGGTAGCTTCTTTGCTGATGCCATTTCACCGAAGGCATTAGGAGAAGATTCAGACGACTGCTTGGGGTCTCTAAGAGAGATGGCCCGCAAACGATCCAAAATCAACGCTTTCATTGCTCTGGCAGAGTATGGTTTCAGTTTCATCTGCGCAGAGCTTTGAGACGGGCTCCTTCGGCGTTTGATACGAATTGAATAGAGTGGATCATCTCTCAATTTCCAATCTCTCCAACCAGCCCAGACTTCTTCCTCATCAGTAGATTGAATGTCTTCAGATTCCTGAGGATCATCCTCGAGAGGGATGGCTGCCTCCAGGCGAGAAAGATCCAATTTCTGGACATATGAACCTAGAATCGAATTGTGAGATACAACTGAGACAAACTGAGCAAAACGGTAAGTGGTGGTGAACTTGGGACATCGATAGATATGTTTCTTGGCAACAGAGTTGAAGGATTTGTTGACATAAAGACACATCACCTGGTCACGCCAGTCCAGATTGCCTACAACCTCCAGCAAAATCTCTCCCGGCAAATCGAAGATTGTTGCAGGAGGAGTTTTGGCTGCTCGTAATCGAAGCTTCAAAGAACTTCGAGACGAATTCCGAGACCCAAGCCGAAGTCTGAGAAATTGAGCTTTTCCAGTGCTACCCTCAAAAGGGGGCAACAGGGACCTATACTTGTACCTGTTACCATTAGATCGAGAACATACAGACTTAGTAACAGTTTCTGCATCGCTTGACCGGCTACCAGCTTTCAAAGAACTCATTTGAGACTCTTGTTCCATATCAAGAGCCCTGTTGGCATGGCCAGTACCTTCTGAGGACCAACAACTCTTGTCAGAATCTAATGGCTCTCCCGAATCATCCATTGAATAGTTTTTATCAACCATTTCGGAATTGTGACTCCAGCTGGAGACTGACGAAGCAGGACAACTGACCAAACTTTCCGAAGACATTGACAAATGCGATACTGTAGGAGAAAAACGAAGTCCGTTAGATCTCCGCGAGATGTCTAACGGTGAAATTGCTCTTGTAGATCCCCCATGACCTCTCATATAATGGTATGCCATGCTTCAGGCTGAGTAGACAAGTGGCTTAGAAACACTCCTAATTATATCTCCACTTGTACAAAAGCTTAATATATATAGACTTTGATGATTTTGAGATTTATCATATAGTGTCTTGTCAATTAATCAAAACACGTCAGATTACGTCTTTTTAAGAGAGCTACTAAAGTGAACCAATTTGCAGGTTTCAACTCAATGGGGCTTTTGGCTGTTGACAAAACGTGCGAATAATTAGCACATTCAATTTTGGTAGGCTAAGATAACCTGGTAAACCCCCTACAATAGATAACGTTCCTGCATTGCTTAACTTTAATAACTCGTCTACAATTACAGGGTTTAATTGATTTAGACAATGGCCAAATTTATTTCAGATTGCGATGACAGGTTCATTTTTCCGAAGAACACTCTGCGATTACATTCCAAAACATTTGATTCATCGAAAAAAACCAAAAAAAACCTCCATTATGGGCATTGCAAGCACTGCAGCTCATTTTTGATTTTATTTTAATATGACAAAATGATATTAGCACATCTTACAAGGGTTTAATGTCACTTTAAGGTTGGGAAAGTGATGAGAAAAATCAGAGTTCCAATTAATCTTTTTTAGTATAGGTTTTTTTTTTTTACACCAACACACTCGTTTTACATCAGAAACACCCTAACCCTGAACAAATATCCAGTGGTCAAAAGAAAAACCAGAAATCAAACCTATCAATAAGGTGCTCATCATGTCCTCTCCGTTGCCTGGAGACAATATGGATGTGTCGACTTCAGGAGATGAGAACGGTACTAATGACAACCAAATTGACAGTCCCTCTCAACAGAGCAGACCTGATGAGGTAGACGACTTTGATTCCAGCGAGGAAGAAGAAGAAGACGATGAGGAAGAAATTGCTCGAGTTCGTCAGGGATTCATTGTCGACGACGAGGAAGAGAATGAAGAGGACGATAACGATGACGATGTGGCTGAGACAAGACGAAAGAAGAAACATCGAAAACGACAACGTGATGCCCCTCGAGAACCTCGAGAACGAGAGGTTGATGCATTGGATGAGGATGATCTTGATCTTTTGTTGGAAAATACGAGTGGTTCTCGGGACAGATTCAAGCGGCTCAAGCGTGCTGCTGGTGACGGTGAAAACCAGGAACGTTCTGGTTTGACTGATATTTTTTCTGATGAAGAAGACAGTGATGCACCTACTCGAGATGTTCGGGTCAATGAGTTCGACGACTTCATTGAAGAAGACGAGTTTTCCGATGATGAAGTTTCGAGACGTACCGAGAGACGGGAGACTACTCGAATAGCTCCACCAGCTTTTACTGCTAAGGATGCTGGAATTGATGAAGACAAACTTAATGAAATCTTTGAGGTCTTCGGTGATGGAGAGGAGTATGCATGGGCTTTAGAAGCCGAGGAAGATCGCGAGCGGGCAACAGAAGTCTTTGAAGAAGGAGAACGTGGACCTGAGTTGCGTGACGTTTTCGAACCATCTGAATTACGTGCCAGAATGCTTACTGAAGAGGATAATGATATCCGAGCTAAGGACATTCCAGAACGTTACCAGATCATGCGAGCTTCTGTTTTTGAGTACGATCTAAATGACGAGCAATTTGCCCAGGAGACTCAATGGGTTGCAACAGCTCTCAAAAAATCAAAACAAGTTAATATTCCCTATGAGGAAGAGTTCGATAAAGCTGTGGCCAAGGTGCTGGTGTTAATAACCAAAGAACAGGTTGAAGTTCCCTTTATTTGGCACCATAGACGTGATTTTATTACTCATGTCACCAAAACCCCCAAACCCAATGTTCCTGAGGAGTTTGACTACCAAATAACACCTCTTCTCTCGTTGGACGATCTCTGGGTGATTGTCCAGCTTGACCTGGATTTCCATGGAATCATTGATAAGCGTTCACAATTGTCTAAGCTGAGAAGTCAAGTGGGTGAGACCCCCACTTTCCTAAACGAATTTGAAGCTTCCACATCTTTAACAGACACCCAGGATGCTGTCGATTACGTTAATTTCATGTATTCTAGCAAGCTTGGTGACTTGACTTCAAATAAGCGTCACTCCAGATTTGCAAGATTCGATCGAATTAGATCGTCTCCTCTCTACTACCTGGTAACTGTTTTCGGACTTACATCTGATCATTATGCTGAGAATCTCGAAGCTTCTTCAAGAATACACTTCACTGAGGATCCCTCTGAGAGTCCCTTGGATCTCGCCTCTCAGTACGTTTCCAAAGACTCCGCAGTACTATCTGATCCCGCAGCAGTTCTGGAAACAGCGATTCAAATGTATGCTATGGAAATAGCCTTCGACCCCAGAGTCAGGCGTTACATCAGACAACAGTTTTCTGAATCTGCTCACATTGACATCAAAGCAACAGATGCCGGCTCTACTCAGATCGACGAAACACACGAGTACTATGAATTTAAGTATGCCTGCAACATACCCCTCAGCAGCTTATTGCTCACACCAGCAAAATACCTCAAAATGCTGGAAGCTGAAGCTAAGGGATTGGTAAGTGTTAGACTTACCATAAAAGACTTCAAAACTAGCTTCATTGATAAATTACTCTCCTTCTTGCAGAGTGATGGTGTCTCAGAAATTGCTTCAAAATGGAACGAACTCAGAAGATCTTGCTTACGAGTGGCAATGAAAACTTTGGTTCCAATTGTTACACGTACTCTCAAAGAGGAGCTAAAAGTGAACTGCGAGCGACAATTGTATCTGGATCTCAGAAGACGATTTTCGGTGAAACTGGATCAAGCACCTTACAAGCCCCATGGCTACGAACTGGGAACGATTCCTCGTGTCTTGGCCATTTCAGGAGGTCAGGCTGATTTCAGAAGAGATGCAGTTATTGGTGTGTTTTTAGATGAAGAAGGAAGAGTTACAGAGCGAACTAAATTAGGTGCCCCTCAATCTGCTGAGTTCAGGAATGCCTTCGTGGAAATGATTAAGCGACGAAACCCTGATGTAGTTGTCTATTCAGGTGAAACGGTTCAGTCTCAAAAGTTAAAAGATCTCGTAGACGACATCGTCAAAGAGGAAAACTTTGAGGTCGATGAAAAGCCTTTAGAAATGATTTGGATCCAGGACGAAGTTGCCTGTTTGTTCAGAAATTCGGAACAGGCTTTGGTGGAACTCTCAGATTCTCCACCACTCGAGCGGTACTGTGTTGCCCTTGCGAGGTACGCACAAAGCCCATTATTGGAATACTTGTCCCTCGGAAAGTCAATCAGGTCTATCCCCCTTTCTCCCCACCAGTCGCTGATCAGCGAGGATGTTTTTTTCGAGGCACTAGACTCGGTGTTTGTTGACTATGTGAACATTGTCGGTGTTGATATTAATGAAGCAGTTCGAGATTCATATCTTGGTAAAATGCTTCCCTACGTTTGTGGATTAGGACCCAGAAAAGGCTCTGTACTAGTTCACAAAATCCAGACAAAAGGCTATCTTGCCACAAGAATGGAGCTGATCACTGAAAAAATGTGCGGAAAGAATGTTTTTATGAATGTTGCTTCTTTCCTCAAGATTCCAAATGACAAGCGAGCTGCTAATGGTGAAACTGAGATTCTTGACGAAACAAGAATCCATGTGGAAGATTACGAGCTTGCTAAGAAAGTGGCAGCTGACGCACTTGAACTTGACGAGGAGGATTTACTCGAGTTCGAAACTGAGGGAGGCGTGATTGCACAGCTCATGAAAGAAGGCCCTGAAAAACTTAATGAGCTCATTTTGGAGGATTATGCCGATGAGCTGGAGGCCAAACTTGGTAAACAAAAACGACACACTCTTGAAGTCATTCGTCAAGAGCTAATCTCCCCATACCACGAACTTCGAAAGAGTCTTCGTCCACCGACTGATATGGAGGTGTTCACAATGCTTACTGGTGAGACCGAGCAATCACTCCATGTGGGATCAATCATTGCAGTTCAAATCAAGAAGATTTCTAACAGATTTTTGACAGCTCGTCTATCATGTGGAGTAATGGGAAATGTGTCTCAGGATCGTATTTCTGAAGGAATGGAACATCCATCTTCGCTCTTTCACCATGGACAGACTGTTCGGGCAGTTGTCATGGAAATTTCATATTCCAAATTTACAGCAGAACTTTCGTTATTGGAGCAAGACTTGAAGGATGCTACCCGACGAGCCAAGCAAATCAATAGATTTGTGGGCCAGTGGGATTTTGAGGCTGAAGAGGTTGATCGATCTGCTCAAGCAGTGCGTCAGGAGGTAGAGCAGCGAAAAACTAGAGTTATTAACCATCCCCTCTTCAAACTTTTCTCGGCATCCGATGCCGAAAAGTATCTCTCAACTTTGCCAAGAGGTGAACTGGTAATTAGACCTTCCTCTCGTGGTATGGATCACATTGCAATTACCTGGAAGGTAGGTGATGGCATCTATCAGCATATTGATGTGGTTGAAGTTGGAAAGGAAAACGATTTTGCTGTTGGCAAAACTTTGTACATTGGAAATCTAAAATACTCCGACTTGGATGAACTTATTGTTCTACACATCAAATCAATGGCAAGAAAACTGGATGAGCTTATCCATTCGGACAAGTATTCTCCAGATTCTATTGAAGATACTGAGCAGGCACTGGACTCTTATTTACGTGGACACTCGAAACGTTCGGTTTATCGATTTGTTCTATCCAAACGGAAACCAGGCTACTTTCATCTTTTGATTAAAACTGATCTGAAATCGCCTATGCTGGATTGGCCTGTCAAGGTCATTCCCAATGGATTCCAATTGGGAAATAATGTCTATCCTGATGTAACAATGCTTTGCAATGGGTTCAAGACTCTTTTCAAAAATAAGGGTGGTGAGGGCCCTCGACGTTAATCGTTTCTATGTATCATAACAATGCTAACAGGTGATCATAGTGATAATTTCGTGTATTAATTACATATTTCTATTATTGTCTCTAATCCTTTGTTAACTGATAATGAATTAGGCTTTATCATAAGCGACCAAGGTTAAACCTAATATAATATATTTTTTTCTTGCAAAACTTTGATCATAATTTTTTTCGCAACCTGAGACCTTTGGAAAATGCCTCCAAAACCATTCGTTCCAGGACAAGGCTTTGTCCCTGGTCAGGCTTTTATTCCGGGCCAAACATTTGTCCCCGACCAATACTCTCAATACTCGAATAATTTCCAAGATGGGCAACAAACTTACCAAGGCTCATATCAGGACTATAGTGGTAACCAAGACCAATATAACAACAACAACAGACAGAACCGTCAATATCAATTCCAGGAACAGCAGCTTTTACCCGACTCTGCCTTGAATATGACACCCAAAATGACCCCTACTTCTTCAACGACTTCAATGTCATCACTTGAAAGGGCAATCAATGAAATCGAGACACCATTGGCTGCGTTTGTTGACAAATTGAAGACAGCCAAGAATATTTCTGAGGTCAAGGAGAATACTACTAAAATCGTGGATGAAATCAAGACCCCTAGTCTCGTGAATGACTATCAGGTTTCGAATGTCATCTCTGCCCTTGCCAAAAGCAAAAAGAATGCTCTCACAAGAGAGGCCAGTGTCCTCATTTTGACTTACTTGGCCAAAACCTTCTGCAGTGGAGAACACTCCAATATTGAGGGTTATTTATTGGAAAATTTCTCTGTTCCTCTTGATCTCCTTGCTGATAAGGAGAACTCTGTGAAGAGAGCCGCTCAATCGTGCCTTGACTCTATCTGCTCAGCTACTAGCGAAGAAGGAAGAGCATCTTCTCTTATCTACACCATTTGCGACTATCTGAACAGTGGAGCTAAATGGCAATCCAAATTAGGTGCTCTCAAGCTTTTGCAGCGATTGATTGAGATCTGTCCTAATGATGCTATTGAACTCACCTTCCTCAAGTTAGTACCTACTATCATCAACTGCTCTCATGACTTCAAGCCAGAGATTGCCAACGAAGGTAAGAGTACCCTCAATCAGCTGGCTACAGTACTTGACAATCAGGATGTGTCTGCAAGACTGGATCTCATTATTGACACTTTAGCTGATCCTAGAAAGGTTTCAGAGTGCATCAAGGCTCTTTCAATGGTCACCTTTGTAGCTGAAGTCACCACTCCTGTTCTATCATTACTGGTTCCCATCATGAGTCGATCACTTAATCAGACTTCATCTTCTCAGGAACAGCTTCGACAATCTGTCATTGTTGTTGAGAATTTGACTAGATTAGTGCATGATCCTCGGGAAATCAAACCTTTCATTGACCAACTTGAGCCTGGTGTGGCCAAAGTTGTTGAGAATGCATCGCTTCCTGAGGTTCGAGATTTGGCAACCAAGGCTCTTACTGTTATTCAAAACGCTCGGAACGAAGAGAATCTCAAAGCTAAGACCATGGATCCCGATGAGGTATTGGCTGATCTTCCTGAAGATGAAATCTCTTCAATTCCTGACACTGAGAAAATCTATGCTGCTACACTTATCTCAACCAACATAAACATTAGAGAATGGGAGAGACTTTCTGAGAATTTCAAGGTATACCTATCCTCATTGAAGTCCGATACTGACAAAATCATTAAGCTATGGCAAGAGCGACTCGATCCAGAAATTACCGAAGAAAATCCTGATGATGGTATTGAAATAGTCAACACAAAATTCTCATTGGCTTATGGTGGAAGAATGCTTCTCAACAAAACAAAATTGAGATTGTTGAAGGGCCATCGATATGGTGTTTGTGGTAGAAATGGTGCTGGAAAGTCTACCCTTTTGCGATCAATTGCTAACGGACAGTTGGAAGGATTCCCTGAGAAGTCAGAGGTTCGAACTTGCTTTGTTGAACACAAGATGCAAGGAAATCAGGCTGAGATGGATCTTGTGACGTTCATAGCTACCGACCCTGAGTTGAGTCATGTTGACAAGTCTGAAATTGAAGGCGCTTTAGAAGATGTTGGTTTCGATACCGAGAGAAGAGCTCAGCAGGTTGGAGCTCTTTCAGGAGGATGGAAGATGAAACTCGAACTTGCTCGTGCCATGCTTATGAAGGCGGATATTCTGCTCCTAGATGAGCCTACTAATCACTTGGATGTTTCCAATGTCAAATGGCTTGAGGATTATCTGCTGAAGCACGAGGAAATCACATCTCTTATCGTGTCGCACGACTCCGGATTTTTGGACGCTGTGTGTACTGACATCATTCACTACGAGAGTAAGAAGCTTGTCTACTACAAGGGAAATCTGGCTGATTTCGTCAAGGTTAGACCTGAAGGCAACTCCTATTACACCTTGACTGATAGCAATATGCAGATGGCTTTCCCACCTCCTGGAATTCTTTCAGGAGTTCGTTCCAATACAAGAACTATTGCTCGAGTGATGAACGCCTCCCTCACTTACCCCAATTCGAGCAAGCCGTCTTTGTCAGAAGCTTCTTGTTCTTTGTCATTGTCATCTCGGGTTGCCGTTTTGGGTCCCAATGGAGCTGGAAAGTCCACATTGATCAAATTGTTAACTGGTGAGCTCATTCCTACTGAAGGATCTGTTGAAAAGCACCCCAACTTGCGAATTGGTTATATTGCCCAACATGCTCTTCAACATGTCGAGATGCACAAAGAGAAAACTCCTAATCAATATTTGCAATGGCGATATCAGAATGGAGATGATCGAGAGGTTCATATGAAACAAACCCGAATTCTTTCCAAGGAGGAACGTGAACTTATGGCCAAGCCCCTTGATATCGACGGATCTGGTCCTCGTGTTTTGGAGTCCTTAATTGGTCGGCAAAAGCTCAAGAAGTCTTTCCAATACGAGGTGAAATGGGAGCATTTGCACCCTAAATACAATACTTGGGTTACCAAGGAATATTTGATCGAGAATGGCTTTGGCAAGTTAGTGCAAGCATTCGATGACCACGAGGCTTCTCGAGAGGGTCTCGGATATCGAGACTTGTCTCCACCTGTAATTCGAAAACATTTTGAAGATGTTGGTCTTGATGGAGACATTGCTGATCACACCCCCATGGGATCACTTTCTGGAGGCCAGCTTGTCAAGGTTGTCATTGCTGGAGCCATGTGGAACAACCCTCACTTGCTTGTTCTTGATGAGCCTACCAATTATTTGGATAGAGATTCCTTAGGTGGTTTGGCTGTAGCTATCAAAAACTGGTCTGGTGGTGTTGTCATGATTTCGCACAATGACGAATTTGTTGGCGCTCTTTGCCCTGAACAATGGCATGTCGATAATGGTCGCTTGACCCATAAGGGACATGTTGCTGTTGCCTCAGACAGATTCGGAGGAGATGGATCGGAGGTGTCTTCAGCTTATGCTTCCACTGTCAACTCAGCTGTTGCTTCAGCAGTTACTTCAGATGCCGAGAATGATTCACCAATGAACATCAAGGTTAGACAGAAGAAGAAGAAGTTGACTAGAAAAGAGCAGAAAGAGCGAGAAGTCCGACGACGTCTCCGACATCTTGAATGGTTGCAATCACCTAAAGGTACCCCCAAGCCCCCAGATACTGATGATGAGGAGGAGGACTAACTTTATAGAATGCGGAATAAATTGAATAGATAGATAGATACTTGAGCTAGCAATGAAAAAATTAATGGCCAGATTCAGACGCCTCCTTTTCGGCTGTTATTTCATACCCTTTGAGATTTATTTCAACATCTCGAACCAACTCTCTTAGGAAGTCATGACTATCCTTAGGTCCAATGATACTAACAGTGTTTTTTCGGAGCTCCATATGCGGATATGAGCCAAGTTTGATGTTGCGGTCTTTGACCTGGTCCTGTAATTTTGACAGATAAGGGGCCATAACTGATTCCGGAAGGTTGGTGCTTACAAAGAACCTGATTTGTTGCTGACTACTGTCAATACTTTCCTGTACTGTAGGTTTGATTGCTTCGAGTAATCGTGTAAAGAGAGACGGAACTCCAGGGAGAATGTGTACTTTACCAGCAACTCGAACTATGGGAACCCAGAGATCATCAACTACAAAAGAAACATCAACAATATTTGGAAACTCCGAAGAGACACCACTGCCTTCAGGTCGAGGAGCCGGAAACTTGGCCATTCTCATTTGGGCATCTCTCACTTCTTGGTTGGAAAGATCAATTTTCCGCTTGCTGAGTCGTTTCATTCGATCAACTGTCGCTTGATGGACCTCGACTGGCAGCTTGAATGCTTTGGCAATTGTTTCATAGGTGATATCGTCATGGGTGGGCCCAATGCCTCCACTAGTAACAATAAAGTCATATTTGGAAGCCATTCGTAAGATGGCATCGACAATGTCCTGTTCATCATCGGGAACCACTTCGACTTTTCGAAGGTCTAAACCAATTTCAAAGCAGTATCGAGCAAAAAATTTGGAATTTGTATCTGAGATTTTGCCGTTCAGAACCTCATCACCAATGATTAAGGCGGCCGAGGTTTTGAGGTTTCGTGCGTATCCAGGAGACGGCATTCTAACTGAATTTAAGAGGGGTACGACCTGGCCCAGCCTTTTAATCATGAGAGTGCAAAGTTAGTCACGTGAAAGGGCGACGGAGGCTGATCTTAACTTGAATTAGCCATTGAGCAGTTATGAGTGCATGTAGAAAAGATGTTTTAACTATCTTTTGAGGCGAAAGGATTAGTTTGAAGAATTCTCTTATCTTTATTTCGTCCCTCTTAATGAATTGACAAAAATAAAGAGCAAGTATCAAAACAAAACGAAAAAATAAAACTTCAAGGCTGAGATTGGTCTTAAGATCACGTGATATCTAAGGAAATTTTCCATGGGAGTTATCTTTGCTGAGTAGATTTGGTGAAATTTATCGGTATTTTTGGTGTTGCGGAAAAAATCAATATTGTGGTGTTTGTTAGAGATGTTTCGGGATGATCAGGGATGATTCGAGAGGCTTCGAGATGATTCAAAATTGTCAGAGTTTCATCAGCTAAAGTGGAAATTATCAAAAAAACCTTAATATCTAATTATACAAAAAAAAATAAATCAAGTGTTGAATCGTTAATTATCATCAATGTCATCTCTTAACACATTTAATCCTGAGGAGGCCGAGAATTTGGAAGATATCGAACGACAGTTTGCTGTCAAAGCTGTTCATCATCTCGAAACATACTGGAAGTTGCTTTCTTCCGTAAAAGGATCAACAATCAAGCTTACAAAATTGGACAATGAAATTGTTCAGCATTTGGTTGAGCAATTTCCTGAGTACATTAATAAGGAGGCCGTTCAAGTTATTAATGAAGACGTGATGAAAAACGCAGAAAACAAGCCCAAATGGCGAAACTTCATGAATCAATACGAAAATGCTGTTGCCGACTTCAATTTCGGTACTATTTTACGAATTGATTCCAGCAAAGGGTACTCTGAAGAAAACACCATTTTCGTTCCTCGCATGCAATTTTTGGCCATTGAAGTTGCCCGAAACCAATATGGCCTTAATGATTGGATCTGTAAGAAATAAGGTAATGGGAGTTTTATTGTAAAGATGGATTTATACATGTTTTGTAAAGCTCAATGATCTCCTGGTTGGTCTGCCTCCTCAATGTGTACATCCACAAATTTGAGACCAGTTACTTGACCAAGCAGTTGATCAGTGAGAGTGCCTGAGATGATTTTTGCTTGGGCTAAAGAGACTTTTTCGATATCTTTGGTGGTTAAAGTAATGAGGGTGGAAAGGTTGGGTCCTGAGGCCAGTACCTGAATAGACTTGATTGAAAAATCTGAATAGTTTGTAGCAAGAACAGCTTCTGTTTGCGTTTGAACAAGCTGGAATGCTTCATCAGATACGCCCAAGCTTCTGTCAACAAGTTGGTAAAAAGAATCTTTACCGGTGGATAAGCCAGCTTTAATCACGGCATAGGAAACGAGCAATCCTCCCAGAGGATCGAGCCAGGTAACACTGAAAAGTTGGCCTCCAGCAATAGAAACAGCAGCAACTACAGACGTTAAGGAGTCAAGACGATGGTGCCAAGCATTAGCCTCCAAAACTGTGGATCGGGTTTCCTTGGCCACTTTCATTGTGGCTCTGAAAAGCCATTCTTTGATTCCAACAGAAGCAAGCGCAATCCAAGCAGCATTCCAATGAGCAAGTTGTGGCTCGGACTCTCCATGAGAATGTCCATGACCAAGTTTGTCTAACCACAGCGGTAAATGAATATCGAAGGCTTTCAAAATTGCGTCAACTCCATTGATTGCCATTCCCACTCCAGCTATAACCAATAGCGACGATACCCCCATGGCTCCCATAGCCTCTACTTTACCAAAGCCTCGAGGAAACCTTTCAGTCGGAGGTCGTGAAGATATGGAGACTGTAGACAACGTTAAGATATCGCTTGCCATGTCTGATACAGCATGGACTGCGTCTGCAATTAATGCTTGAGAGTTGAAAACCACTCCTCCTACACCTTTAGAAACAACCATTGCGACATTGGAAGCAAGGCCAATCCAGGTAATTCGTACTTTGGGGTTTTTGAGTCCGTTGGATTCCATCACAATGGGGTTTTCCATTGCAGAATGAGTATGTTTATGTCCCTTGAGCATGTCCCACAAAGAATGGCTATGGTCATGTGCATGATCATGTTTGTCTTGAGTTGTATTGTGGTTATGATTGTGGCTGGAGCCCGGATTGAGCTTGCTGCTGTCGTTATGTGTTTTAGAGTGAGATGCATCTTTCAACTCATGTTTCGATACATGTTTCGAAACATCTTTCGATGAATTCGAATTAGAGTCTGGTTTGGATAAGTTGTGGTTCAGTCTTGATCCTACAAATCGAGGAAACATTAGGCGGGTCCATTGCCTCGAAGTAGCCGTATTGATGCAAGCCCCAGTTCTCAATTGGGTGTGTAGACGAATCATGGCAAGTTCAAGATGCTTTTCACCGTTTTTTTTGTTCAATCGGAGATGCACCTCATTAAGGTTACATCCCGATAACTGATAACCTTCAGTTTAAGGCAGTTTAAGGTAAGGTGGAATGTTCAAGGGGGTGGTCGAACTAGGTATGTACAAACCTAGGGCGATTTCATGTGGTTGGCGTCGGAATTGAATGTCGAGTTTTCAGCTTTATGATGATTGCATATTTTTGCTAGTCTAGACTATTTTAGCACCTATACACGAACTATTTTAGGATAAACCATTTTAACGGATGTTAAACTCTATTGTATCTCAATGTAAAAGAATGTAATCTGACCAAAAGCTCAGTAATATACACAGTGTGTCCTCTACACAGCCTCAATATCCATTCGTCCATGCTCAAGCGCCACTCTATTTTTGTTGTTTTTGCAGGTGTTTTCTAAAATAGGATTGTTCTGCAAGTCTATGCGAATTGTTTTTCACTCAAAAAACATCACCAAACCTAGTTGTGACGAAAAATCCAGTCCCATCTATGGGCATTCAGCAGCTGGTAATCAAGTGGCTGAAATGGCCAGCCTATCTTTTGATTCTGGTAGCCCTGTTACTGAACATATATATTTACAACTACCCAACGTTTCGAGGCTCATCTTGCCGGTGGAAACCCAAAGCAAGTTCAGAGCCCACCATCAAATTACTTGCATTTGGAGATCCTCAGATCCGCGGCCCTTTTAGTCTCTCGACATGGAGATCCAGGCTAGATATCCACGGTAACGACTTTTTCCTCGGCCATATTGCTCGGACAATGATCAAAAGCACAGATCCTACTCATATTGCTGTTTTGGGGGACCTGCTCAGTAATCAGTGGATAGATGACGAGGAATTTTTTAGACGAGTTCAGAGATACTCCACTCGCATTTTCCCTCCTTCTTTAATAAGAGATCGTGAGTTCTTCAACATTTCTGGTAACCATGATATCGGATATGGTGGAGAAATGACTTGGGAGCGATTGACTCGATATGAAAAAGCATTTGGTTTGGTTAATTTTGTCGTCACGTACCCCGGAAATTATAGGGTAATTGTGCTAAACAATATGGTGCTGGATGGACCCGTTTATGAACAGCAGTTTCAAGATGACACTTGGAGCTTTTTGGAATGGGTAGCAGAACCTCGAACCTCAGGCTCATTTACTGGCACTACCATTTTACTCACCCATATTCCTCTATACAAACCCACTGGACTATGTTCAGATGGTCCGCTTTTCCGATATTATGACCCTCAGGGATGGCTGCGCTCCCAAAATCATTTATCAGAATCTTCGACTCATCGATTGTTGGATCTCGTCTTTGGTAAAGAAAACCCGCAAGGAGTGATTTTGGCAGGGCATGATCATGAAGGTTGTGAGACCTTTTATCATCCTATTGGTGATAGTTGGAATGTCTCTAAAATCAATCCAGATATCCAAGGCATTAAGGAGTTTACTGTTCGATCAGTGATGGGAGAGTTTGGGGGTAACACTGGACTGCTGACTGGAAACTGGAATGACAGTCATCATACTTGGAACTTTGAATTCTCTCTCTGTTCTTTTGAAGTTCAACATCTTTGGTGGGCCACCAAAGTAATTACTATTATTGCAACTGTTGTTGCATTACCAATTGCAGCAGCTAATTTATCAGCCTAACATGAATGATGTAAAATCAATCATTGGTACTATTTAGACTAGATCATTGTAACTATGTGATTTGAATTAATTCAGTCTGTAAGGCTGAGAACTCAATTCCAACAAGGGTTGGGAAATATCTACAAGAAAAATGTTCTCCACCCTACCGTATCTTTGATCAGTTCATTCGCCGCCTTTGCACTAATTAATTCGCTTTGCTGATCAAATGACAATTAAATATAAATAGAATTGGATTCAACGAATCAGTGGCAAAACGCATTAGTGAGTATTCCAGTTTTTTCATTCTTCATATTTTCTGTTTCAGGCTTCCTCGAGGGTTTCCAGCCTTGTCAGTTATCAAAACTCTGCTTTTTCATTCAATTTCACTCTATAAAGCCTTCCTAGATCACCTCCCAACTCGACTCTTAACCAAGTTTTCCTTTTTTCCACAGCATCTTCTAAATTTCAATTTAGAGTTTCCGCATTGTTTGGTAGTGCGGCTAAGTACATACACAAAACATATTCTAAACTCTAAATCCTTAAATAGAGAAAAGATAAATTCAAGGCAATATAAAGAGTACATTCTATTTGCTGAGAGACAAAAATGAATAACCACCATCACAAAGAAGATATTGATCTAAGTAGAATTAGCACTTCAGATCTTACGACTAGCAGCTCCAAGACCTTTAAGATCAAAATTGAGCCTCGCAAGGGCGATGAAAAGCTGTCATTGAAATTTCATTTTGAAAGCCCATATCGGATCATTCTTGCTGGCAATTCAGGAGGGGCATTTTTTTTCGCAAACTACAAAGGTCGTCATGCTGTCTGGAGAGATTTGCTCTCAGACGAATGCTATGATTTTAGTGGTCCTGTTCTCGATTTTGCATGTTCGTCGGGAGTAGCGCTGATGAAGCTCGTTGACATAAAGCAAGATATGGTGAGGCGTGGGGCAAATGTTGAGCCAATATACGCCGTAGATAATTTCACTGCGTCCAAGAGGAAGCAAAGCCAGCTCAAAAAGGTAATCAACAACATTAAGGCGAAAAAAAGCACCGATATTGTATCTCTTGAGCTAGTGGACTTGACCAAATTGCCATTTGAAGACAATTTTTTCTCCATAATCACTTGTGCATGGTCTATTAAAGATGCCGAAAAAGCAACGCAGAGAAATAGGTTACGGGAAATGGCTAGAGTATGTCGACCAGGAGGGTATATTATAATTACCGAGCTAAGAGGTCCACCTAAAGGCAACTTCAAAAGCTGGATTCAAGATATGGGATGGATGGATGTTCAAACAAAAGGGGCTGGTCCCAACGGATGGTTTGGATATTGGTCAACGGAATGTTGTCGGTTCAGAAAACCAACGGAGAATCCTTTCGTTGATGATTTCCTAGACCATCAGACTATTTCCAATTCATTTTGGACCACCCAATCTGAGGATACAACTTATACTGAGTATTTCAGAGACTGATGAACAACCACCTACAATTTATTCCACTCGTTTGATATTATGTAAAAAGGAAGATGAGATGAATAAAAGCAAGCATATGATTCTTTTGAAGTGTTGAAAGGGACTTTCATCTTGTGGATTTCTATTAGAAGGATGGTTTGTGGGTATTCGCTGATACCAAACATCATAAAAACTTGAGGTAGAATCAACTTCTTAGACATTGGATATTGCCGGAATAAAGACCCACACACTTTCAAAAATACTATCAACAACTTCGGTTTTTTTTTTTCCATTTCATAAAGCTGGGCTTAGAAATACAAAAGGGTAGTAGTCACATGACTATTAAAGGGCAACTGTCTCAGTCTGTCAAAATAATTAGTGTCTCTATAGTGTTCTACTTTATGAGCTCTCTCTTAGTATTTTGCGTACTCGGCACTCCGCTAGCCCCAAAACCCCCCACGCCTTCGTTTCGCTCTCGTATTACAAGTGCCTTACAGCTGGGCCGCAGTTCACTTGATTATCCACGTGACTATATTTCATCGAGACACCAAACAATTTTTCACATAATTGAACCTTCTTTCAAGTTCCATTAACAATCAACCATGGTCAACCCAGCTATTTCCAACCTCGCCATCATGCTCATTATGATGCAGGTTTCTAAACGAGTCCCTTTTGAAGACCCCCAGGTTCTTTTGGGCATTCGAATTCTTTACGTTTCTGTCCAGCTGATTGTGTTAGGTGTCTATCTCTACACCCAGACCATCGTCAACAAGAAGAACGGTAAGTACACGATTTGAACCATCCACAGCGACAAACAAGAAGCTAACCTCGAGATATGACCACCCTCAAGTACGTGGAGCCCGCCAGCCCCTTTAGTGGCCAAGAGGAGCCCAAGTTGGTTACCACCACTGTTAAGGAGTATGACCTTAAGCAGATCAACTCTGCTATTCGAGGTGTTTTCACCGGAGTTGCCATGATGGGATTCATGCATCTCTATATGAAGTACACTAACCCTCTCTTGATGCAGTCCATCATGCCTCTCAAGTCTGCCCTTGAGCAAAACATAGTCCAGATCCACCTATTCGGAAAGCCTGCCAACGGTGATCTCAAGCGACCTTTCAAGGTTGCCTCTATGTTTGGAGGTGCCAACGGAGCTGGCAGTGAAGTCAAGACCGACAAAAAGACCATTTCTGCTGCTGAGACTGCTGGTACTGGAGGTGTCAAGGAAGAATAAGATATTAGTAAGTGTTATTACATTATGATTAATGCTGTGTTTTGTGAATTTGTTAGTATAGGCTAGGATCATTTGCGGCGTCCCATTTCCTCAACTGTTTGCCGTGTGGATTCCAAGGCCGCTAGTCGTTGTAGTGTTTCTGGTATCTCCGCCTTGAGTCGAACAAGACTCTCCCATGTTTCGGAAATCTCCTTGTGTTGTTCAGGTCCAATTAGACTCTCTTGAAGCTGTGACATTCTTTGAACAATATCATCATGTTGACTTTCTGAAATATGCTCTTTTGACAAAATTTCTTGTATGCTTTTTTCCAACTCTTGGGTGTGTTGCTCGAAATCAGTCGCCATTTCATCGGGGATCTGTTTTCGAAGACTGCTTAACTGCAAATGGAGCTTATCAACAGCAGCGTATTTGGCTCTAAGCTCATCATTCAAAGATTTATCAAATGGCTCAACTGCGTCCGTAGATTTGGCCAAAAATCCCATGAAATCTGCCTCTTCCGACATGGATTGGCCATCAACTACTAAAGCGTGGCTTGCGTTCTCAAGAGTTGATATCACAAAATGATCAATGTATTCCTTGACTCTCATAATCAGTGGATCTCCACTTGCACTGGGGCTTGTAGCGTTAGGCAAGTGCAGAGAGGTGTTTTGCTGGACTGCAGAAACAAACTGATGAAGAACGTATCGCGCATCCTCAGTTGTCAGGTGGATTTTCTCTGGACTGGGCATGTCGAGAGTTGTTCATCAAGGGTCGAACTGGAATTAAGGGTGTTGCACCGATCTCGGCGCTGGAAAATTGTGCTTGATGAATCCTGTCTGATATTTCCAAACTGATGTCTAGCGGCTGATCTATTACCCCCAATTTCACTTCCTTAAAATAAAAAATGACTACTCCGCCAAAATAGAATGCCTAAACAATAATTGGGAATTAAAGTTCAACACTGCTTTTGTTCGGTACCTAAGGTTACAGGTCCATGTTTACATGCTTCCCTTTTGGGACAACAATATTCAAGTAAACCGAAATTCAGACCTGGAAACATCCTCACCATGGTGAAGAAAGGAATCGCTAGCAAATACATGGAGGCCCTGGGGAACCTGGAAGCTCCGGAGGCCCTCAAACCTCGCTCCAGCTCCCGAATCAACTCCGCATCTTTCAAACATTTGAAACCAACCTCTCCATCGAAAAATTCAGAAGCTGCCAGTATAGCTGGCATCAATGACAATGCCGAAAATGTCACTGGAATGCTGGGCCGTCTCAGGCTTCAGCATGCGGGCACTCAGTCCAACTGGATGGATAAACAGCGAAAAAACATCCAGGCTTATGAGTATCTATGCTATGTTGGAGCATGCAAAGAGTGAGTATATCAGAATACTGTTATGGACCATTGCTAACCATAGATGGATGGAACAGATTGCACAAATACAGCTACCTCCGGTTCTAGAAATTGAAGAGAACCTCCGCAATGGAATAGCCTTGGCTAAAGTGACCCAAAAAGTCGCTCCACACCTGGTCCGCAAGATTTACGAAGGACCAGGTCTTCAATTTAGACACTCTCAAAACATCAACTATTTCTTTGCTCTTGTCGAAGAATTGGGGATGCCAGATTTATTCACCTTCGAGCTCACTGATCTCTATGAAAAGAAAAACATTCCTCGTGTAATCTACACTATCCATGCTGTCGCTTATGCTCTTTACGTTGCGGGAATAGCTCCTCCAATGAGCAATTTAGTTGGCCAGCTAGAATTTTCTGATGAAGAGTTGGCCAAAACCCAACGAGGCCTCGACAACTTGGGTGTCAAGCTGCCAAACTTCAATGGAATGAGCCGAGATCTTGGAGGTGATCAAGCCCAGCCAGATAAACTCCAAGAGCCTCCAGAACCACTAGAATCAGAAGAGGATCGAATTGTGCGAGAACTGTGTGAAGCAAATGAGTCAATAGAGCAATTACAGGCTATTCTTAAAGGCTATATTTATCGAAGTGCCTCCAAGAGGATGCTTTCGAAAATAGAGCACATCGTGCTACCTTTACAATCCGCCTGTCGAGGTGCAAAGCTGAGAAACTCACTCAAATCCCACAAGAGGGCAGTTCAAGATGGCAAATACCTCGCCAAACTTCAAGCCCAAATCCGTGGAAATCTGGTTAGAAAGCAGCTAAGAAGTCTCAAAACTCAACTTCAGTTGCATGATTCAGAAATCACAGAATTCCAGGCTTTTTACAATGGCAAGCTCTATCGAAGGAACTTGGATGTGTTGAATGCCACTCTTCTCTCCCATGAGCTGCAATTTACTTGGCTGCAAGCTCATCTTCGAGGTGCGCTGGTAAGAAAAGCTCAAGAGGAGATTAATTATTCTTTCGACAACTCTGGTCGTTTCCCAATTGACATTCAGACTATTAGCCGAGGATATCTTGTTCGAGCAAGGTTGCTCAAACTGAAGAAGGACTTGGCACTAACTCAAGAAATAGCCACACCTCTACAGTCTTTGTCAAGAGGAAAGCTTGTCAGAGACTCGTTGTACAATCAAAAATCACAACTGTCAACATTTGAGAATGAAATAACCACCTTCCAGTCAATCTGGCGAGGCGGGCGTGTCCGCAAACAACACAGTGATCTCAGTCAACTTCAAGAGTTCAACTCGTATTCAATAGTTAGGTTGCAGAGTGTCATCAGAGGAGTTTTGGCTAGATTCGACTTTTCATTAATGCAAGATGAGCTCGTTGAGAACCTGGATGAAATCATCGAATTGCAAGCTCTTTGTCGAGGCGCAACACTCAGAAAGCAATTCCACAACAAGATGAGTCACTATTTGAAAAATATGGATAAGGTCATCAAAATCCAGTCGTTTTTCCGAGCAAAGACTCAAGGTGATGCTTACAAGTCCTTGGTCAACTCTCCCAACCCCCCCATCGCCACAGTCAAAAAATTCATTTCATTGCTCAATGATTCTGAATTTGATTTCGAAGAGGAAATACAATTGGAACGAGAGAGAAAACGTGTAGCTGATGAGGTTCAAAAGCATGAGCAACTGGAGCAATACATTCAACAGTTGGATGTTAAAATCGCCCTGCTAGTCAAAAACAAAATCACCCTTGACGAGCTGATTCGAGCTAGAAATAAAGGTGCTGCGACTCCAACAGTCAACAATGGTGACATTTTTAATCTCAAGGCTCTTAACAAGGCGTCCCGTCATCGGCTAGAACTATACCAAGGCATGTTTTATCTTCTCCAAACTCGTCCTACTTATTTCGTTCGACTTTTCAACCAACTACAAGGTCTTCCCGAGAAGGATGCCAAGGCAGTGGAGCTGTTGGTGATGAGTGTATTTGGAAATGGACAAGGAAGACGAGAGGAGTATATGCTAATGAAGCTCATCACTTCTTGCATTCCTCACATTCTCCAGTCAAACAATAACCCCAGAGCTGCAATTAAAGAGAAGCACATGTGGAATCGCCTTTATTCTGCTCTCAATAGAAGAACCAAAGAGAAGAAGTTTTACAGAAGTGTGCTGGGTGGCTCAGTATCAGCAGTTGTAAACCAACCACTCTTAGACCTTGAGAGTGATCCAATCGCAATTTATCGATCTCTAATCAATCAAGAAGAATTGGCTTCAGGACAACGATCTCAGCGTGATCCAGATGTCCCTGTTGATATTGCCATCAAAGATCCCGACACTAGAGCCACATTTGTGGACAACCTGCAAAAACTGAGAGAACTTTCTCACGAGATTTTCGAGATAATCGAAACTCATATTGAAGAGATTCCCTACCATGTTAGGTTGTTGGCTAGAGAGTGTTTCAATATTTCTTCATCACTGAGAACTAGCGAGAACAATGACAAACATCTTGCATTGGCTGGGAATATTCTGTTTTCCCAGTTTTTGATGACCCCACTAATGGCATCTGACGACTATGGCCTAGTAGATGTTGCAATAGGCCCTGCTCAGCGAAAAAACTTGGGTCAAATTGCCAAAATGCTGAACCAGGTGTTTTCGCTTCGACCATTTAGTCGAGAAAACGTCTTTTTGCAACCACTCAATGACTACATTAGAGAGATCACTCCTAGAGCCAGGCAACTACTTATCGCTCTCATAAATGTGTGCGATCCTGAAATGCATTACGAAACGAACACTTTGGATGATGTCACTGCCATGAAGAGACCCGCACTTTATCTGAAAACGGCAGATATTTTCGTCATTCACAACCTCATCAGTAAGCAAATCAATCCGATTGCTCCAGATACCCGCGATCCCTTAAGACAGGTTGTTCAAGAGTTGGGATCATTACCCAATGATGCTAGTGAGGTTCTCAACATATCTCGCTTCACTGAGATAAAACTTGACCTAAATCCTCACTATGCTAAGAATGACGATGCCCAAACTCTTTTGAACTCAGCCATGGTATCAGCTAAGAGGTATCTATTATACGTCATTCGTGTCCAAACTGGCCCCAGCCTTTTGGAAATTTTGCTGGCACCCGTTTCACAGGAGCATGAGGATAAATTCAGGGCCATTTTGAAAGAGGAATCATTAGAAAAGACAAGACTAAACCTGTCTGATTCAACAAGTTCTGAACATTTCTTTGCCAATTCTACTTATAGGGATCTCAAGATGCGAGCACTGGAAATGGTGATTCAACTTGAGAGTCAAGGCATCATCAGCCGTCACAATAACTACCAGGAAATTCTCAACTCAATTGCAGCTGATATCAAGACCAAGAAGAATCGTCGTCAAGCTCGAAAAGAAGAGCTGAGAGCTATTGGTCAGACACTTAGTGGATTGCAAGAGAAGGAGGCTTACTTGCAGATGCAGTTGAAGAACTATAATGACTACATCGAACAAGCAATGTCAACTCTTCAATCAAAGCAAGGTAAAAAACGAGGACTAGTTTTGCCTTTCACAAAGCAGTTCTTTCATCAAAGAGAACTCCAAAAGTCAGGAAAGGTTCCCAAGTTTGGGTCTTATGTATATTCTGCTTCTGCACTCACAGCTAAAGGTGTTTTAGTCGAATTTAACGGCTATCAAGACAAGTCACAGGAGAAAGTCATGTTCACATTCAGCTCTGATGAGATTGGTATTTTCACCGTGGACGCTTCATACGGAGGTATCGTGCTGCCTGGAGCAGTAACTACACTTACCCTCGATGATCTCTTATCTCAACAGTACAACAACCAACAATTTGTATCTTTGTTTGATGACATGGTCAAGTTCAACACCAACTTGTTTCTTCATTTTATTTTTCGAAAATTTTACCGCGAGAACTGATAACCAATACATTTCTGTTTAACTATTTATTCATCTCCATAAACAGCATCACCAAACTCCCAGATTCCGAGTCGATCCTGTTTAGCAAAACTTTCCAATTCCTTGAGTTTATCGACAACGGGTCTCCATGTAATGTTTTTCTCAGATGCATCAAGAGCAGGTTTAATATAGCCATAAGCCTCTTCAACAGCAAAAGTGTTGATAGAGTCTGTGAGACCTTTAGACTCGATGGTAAAAAGCACAAAGCTAGCTGGAGTGACGAATGCAGCAACAAGTTGAGAACCCTCAACTTCCCGTTTCAACATTTGCACATATTCCTCGAGATAAGAGTTGGTGTTATCAGGAGGAGGAGAAACAAATGCAAGAGTGGCTAGTTTTGCAGCAGCAGGAAGCTTAGTGGTGGAAAACTGAGCTTGCAGAGGTCGTAACTGTAGTTTCTTAACAGTAACAACCTTGCCAGAATCTAGCAGCCGAATGGTATATTTGTCAGAAGGTTTGTCATAAGAAATGACCAATGCTCGAACATACGTGTTTTTGGGGGACTTGACTGCCACATGCTCATTTCTCTTGGGAGAATTTGGAGAGAAGTTGAACTGGGAGGAGTTTGCAGATGCCAAATTGAATGATGTGAGACTAGCTTCAAGTTCAGTTAATTTAGGAGCAGAGGAGCTTGAAATATAGTAAAGGGATCCATCAGGATTGACACTGGTAATGGTCACATCTTGGTAGTCAACTTCAGCAGGCTTTTCTGCTTGAGGTTCAATTGTGGAAGTCTCTGAAATTAATTTTGCCTCTTCCTCCACATAGTTGTGCCAGATTCCGAGGTGTTTCTCTTTAGCAAACTCCTCTGCTTCAGTAAGTTCATGTGCAAATGACTCTTGAGCTTGAATGAAGGTGCTTGCATAGCCTTTCTCCAACAAAGTAACTGAGAATGGAACTGACTCGTCTGGCAAGTATAAATGACCAATAAAATTGCCTAGTCGATCAGTGGATTGAACAGTGAACTCGACATCTCTCTGGAAGAATTTGGAACTAGCAAAATCAAGAGATTCTTCACCAAATTCTTCGTTAGATCGAGGAGCGCTGATTCCGGCCAGAACCAAGGTGAGGTTGATGTTTTCTCGCTCGCTGGTAATTCTGTAACGACTAGCAGAAGTGACATATTCAACAACTCCTGGAATTCGTCCACGCCGGACCAAATTGGGCAGGTACGTTTTAGCTTTGGTGATGGTCTCACTGGCATTGACTAGACGAATTGGTGAAAGATCTTCATTTGCATGGATTCCTCGCTTTTTGGAGACAGATTCAGCTTCTTTTTCGGCATAGACATCCCAGAAGGAAGATCGGTCAGATATGTTCTTGCCATGTTTGATGACAGAAACATGGCCGGTTTCAATGAGATCAATTGCAACATTTTTGTCGCCTAAAAGTATGGAAACCAATGGTCTCTCATCAAACTGATCAGATTTAGGTCTAATTGACTCAACAGTAACAGAAACGGTCTTACCAATCAATTTCTTTCTGGCATATTCCTTGGCAGCAACTGACCAATGTGGCTGATCAGTTTTTCTGGGAGCTCTGATTGAAGCAATCTGAACTGTGACAATTCCATCGTTTTCAGTTGTGATTTCGTAAGTGTCAGCGGAAATAATCTTGGACACAACTCCATCAAAGGACTTACCAGGAGCAAAGGGGTCAGAGGGGGTGGCCGCTTGGGGTTTAGATAGTGTGGAAAAGTCTTTCCAGAGATTTAGGTTGTCTGCTCTGCCCTTATCTTCGCATTTTCGATAGACTTGAGCCCTTGAAGCACCGATTTGCACGACATGGTTGTCGTTGACTCGTGCCAAACCACCCTTGAGTAGAAACTCAACAATATCACCGACAGGATGAAATACCGACACCAGAGGTGTGTCATCATTGCTCACAAAAGCAATTGAAGCATTTCTCTGCAAAAGCCGAGCAGAAACAAAATCCCGAGCTGCATCACCGAATGGTTCGCCTTCAGTCGAAGAAGAGGATGATCGAGGAACATTGATTCCTGCCAATGTAACTGGGAATACCGCATGAACTTCATCGGATTTGACAAGTCTTACAATCAATCGATTTCCAGAAATCACCTTTTCAACAATGATTGGAAATTGAATTGATGTCAAGCCCTTATCGTTGATTGAGACTGAATCAGAGGAGCTCTGCAAATCAGAAAAGCTCTGATAAATAGTTTTGGGCAGCTTGGGAATTTTTTCAGCCCAAATTCCTTTTTTGGCCTGCTTTGCGACATCTTCTGCCTCTTTTAGCTTCTCGCCATATTCCAATTTAGACTTGTCTAATCGCTCCAAAGAGCCCTCTCGAATCTTGGCAGCACCCGATTGTAAGACATATTCGGCTAAAGATTCGAAAGCAGGAGATGAAACATCTCCATAGTCTCTTCCATTGATTGAATTGAAGATTTGATATCGCACAGGCTTTCCTACAACAAGTAATCGAAGAGCTTCTCGAGCCTCGAAACTATAAGGCTCATTGGAAGAAAGTCGGGGTGCCTGGATATTTGCCAGAGACAATTGAATTTCTTTGTTGTTTGCACCGGTAAGGAGCAAAGTGTCAGCAGAAATGACACTTTTCACTCTAACTGATGCCATATTTGAGTGATGATCTGGTCAAAAGCTTAAAAGTGTCAATGATATTCAGGCAGTTGGAATGTTCCATGCAGGGCGAAGATGGTGTGTAAAAATAATTGCTCAAACGCTTACCCTAAATTGATCGAACAGTTACTAAATTGATCAGGAAGATCTGAATTGTAGTGAAATGTTGCACGACTTATGTGTGAAAACTCCCTGTGAATTTTATCAAGTTAGCAGTATGTCCAACGTTTTTTGTTCGTATAGGACTGATCTGAGGGTGGGTCACAAAATTAGGCAGAATCTCAAAAGTGGCTATTTTCAAGATAAAAAGATCAATTAATTAAAATAATTGGTTGAAACCAAAAAAATGACATGAGGTGACAACATTCACATAGTTTTCAGCTACATTTTGTACACTAAGGAGTTGTTTACCCAAAGATGCCACTAAGAGAAGTGCACCATTGTGGTATGGCCTTAATTAGGTTTGTTAGATTCTTGGATCTTTTATATGTTTAACTTTTTGAAGACGACATTAGAGTTTTTGAACCAAAGTATGTTTTGTTTTCAACCTATACTTGGTAGATGCACCTATTACAAGTAGCACCTATTACAGGTAATTGTGGCTGATATGTACTCAATGGATGGTTGATTCGAGGCCAGAAAAAAATTGATTTGTATAAACCCACACAATTTTAGTTAATTGACAGTTTTTTTTTGTCTATTCTTGTTATGTTTCACTGGGAATCAACACTTTAAATGACTATAGATTAATCTACTCAACTCTGACAAGAACTATTAAGATAAAAAATCTCTATACCCAAAGTTACCCAGCCGACAAAATACGCTGTGGCGGATTCTGATTGGACAATGTAGTCTAAATTCTGTAACCTTTTTTCCTCACACCCCAACTCTTTTCTTTTCTTCAGCCTTTAGTCAGACACTGTTACACAGAGCTCTTCTTACAGGCACGATTGAAACTTCACAATGGCTCTTCCTAGATTGATCCCCCGACTTTCTCGAGCAGCCTTCCGTGTTGCTCAAGCCAACAACAGACTCTTCAATGCTCCTCTTCGAGGTATGGCCACTCAGGCTTCTGCTTCTGACGGAAAGATTCGGTAAGTAATCATTGAATACTGTGTCATACAATAACATTACGGATAGCAGCTCACTCAATTGTTCAATTGAGTCGAGGAATGGCTGTTTATTAGGCCAATTACCAATTCAGTCGATCGACTTAATGAGACTTCCATATCTCCAAGTTTGGATTTCATTCTCAGCGAGTTACACGTCGGCTCAATTGGTAGAGGAAGCTTATTGTTTGTCTGAGTGTTGGTCCAGTTTCCATCAACTCTGGAGTTTACCTTGACGTTTCTATCGATTCGTGCAAGTTTTCCCTAGCTCTTCCGAGTTTGTGAACTTTTGACAAATTTAAGCTTTTGGCCTTTACAGCCAATAACGATGCGTTCTGCCCAATGCACAGTCTAATTACATTAAACACCATCAAAACATATTCTAACTCAGATCCGTTATTGGTGCCGTCGTTGACGTCCAGTTTGAGGATGGAAACCTTCCTGCCATTCTTAACGCCTTGACCATCGAGAAGGGCAACAATGAGAAGCTTGTTCTTGAGGTTGCTCAGCATCTTGGTGAGAACACTGTCCGAACCATTGCTATGGACGGTACTGAGGGTCTTGTCCGAGGCTTCCCCGTCAAGGACACTGGTGCCCCCATTACCATTCCCGTTGGACGAGCCACCCTTGGTCGAATTATCAACGTCATTGGTGAGCCCATTGACGAGCGAGGACCTATCAAGGCTGACAAGTTCCTCCCCATTCACGCTGAGCCTCCTTCTTTCGCTGAGCAGTCCACTGCCGCTGAGGTTCTCGAAACCGGTATTAAGGTCGTCGACTTGCTTGCCCCTTACGCTCGAGGTGGTAAGATTGGTCTTTTCGGTGGTGCTGGTGTCGGTAAGACTGTGTTCATTCAGGAGCTTATCAACAATATTGCTAAGGCCCATGGTGGTTTCTCCGTTTTCACTGGTGTCGGTGAGCGAACCCGAGAGGGTAACGATCTTTACCGAGAAATGATTGAGACTGGTGTCATCAATCTCGATGGTGAGTCCAAGGTGACTCTCGTCTTCGGTCAGATGAACGAGCCCCCAGGAGCTCGAGCCCGAGTTGCCCTTACCGGTCTTACTATTGCTGAGTACTTCCGAGATGAGGAAGGTCAGGATGTGTTGCTTTTCGTTGACAACATTTTCCGATTCACTCAGGCCGGTTCCGAGGTGTCTGCCTTGCTTGGTCGAATTCCCTCTGCCGTCGGTTATCAGCCCACTCTTGCCACTGATATGGGTGCCCTTCAGGAGCGAATTACCACCACCCAGAAGGGTTCCGTCACTTCAGTCCAGGCCGTCTATGTGCCCGCTGATGATTTGACCGATCCTGCCCCTGCCACCACCTTTGCCCATCTTGACGCCACCACTGTCTTGTCTCGATCCATTTCCGAGTTGGGTATCTACCCTGCTGTCGACCCCCTTGATTCCAAGTCTCGACTTCTTGACCCCGCCGTTGTTGGAGACGAGCACTACGATGTTGCCACCAATGTCCAGCAGACTCTCCAGGCCTACAAGTCCCTTCAGGATATCATTGCCATTCTTGGTATGGATGAGTTGTCTGAAGCCGACAAGTTGACTGTCGAGCGAGCCCGAAAGATCCAGCGATTCTTGTCTCAGCCTTTCACTGTCGCCGAGGTTTTCACTGGTCTTGAGGGACGACTTGTCTCTCTTAAGGACACCATCAAGTCTTTCCGAGAGATTCTCGAAGGTAAGCACGATGAGCTTCCCGAAGCCGCCTTCTACATGGTCGGTGGAATCGAGGAGGTTGTGTCTAAGGCCGAGAAGCTTGCCAACGAGGCCAAGTAAACGACGCATATGAACAATTACGTAAGAAAATGATGTCTAGAGCTTAGATAATTCATCGGTAGCTATCAGAGTAACAAAAGCAGTTGTAGATGTGCATTAAATTTGTGAGCTTTCCCCCATCTTTCTACTTTGGTGTTGATTTGAGCTCTTGGTCTCTGTCAAGGCTTATTTATCAGATCAAAGAACTTTAGAGCCCTAGTCGAGCTTCTTCATTAGGTCAACCCTTATACTGAACGCATCAAACTGCCATTCTATAGCCAATCGCTAACCCCTCAGTCATACTCCCCTTTTCTGTGTAATGCAAGTCTCTCAAGACATCAAAGACATCAGAAAACAAATCACGTGACTCAAGTTAGAGTTTGGGTTTTTTTCATCCACTGATCCATGGTTTTTCACCCTCGAAGTGTTTCCAGATACTTTACCCAAACCCGATATCGGCTGAGAAACTTTCATAGCTCGTCAATGTCGTTAACTCCTGAAAACTGGCCCGCCGAGAAGGTGCGCCAGACCTTTTTGAACTACTTTTGCCAGAAAAGAGACCATACTTTTGTTCCTTCTTCTAGTGTGATCCCTTACGATGATCCCACACTTTTGTTTGCAAACGCAGGAATGAACCAATACAAGCCCATTTTCTTGGGAACTGTCGATCCTTCTTCTTCCTTGGCTAAATTGAGCCGAGCAACCAACTCCCAAAAATGTATTCGAGCTGGTGGAAAGCACAATGATTTGGAAGATGTCGGAAAAGATTCTTACCATCACACTTTTTTCGAAATGTTGGGAAACTGGTCTTTTGGAGACTATTTTAAGAAAGAAGCCTGTACCTGGGGCTGGGAACTTTTGACCCAAGTTTATGGACTAGACAAGGATCGACTTTATGTGTCATATTTTGGTGGTGATGAAGCTCAAGGACTTGAACCTGATTTAGAAGCCAAGAACATGTGGCTTGAGATTGGTGTCAAGGAGGATCATATTTTGCCAGGCGATGTCCACGACAACTTCTGGGAAATGGGAGATCAGGGTCCCTGTGGTCCCTGTTCCGAGATTCATTATGACCGAATTGGTGGTCGAAACGCTTGTCATTTGGTAAATCAAGATGATCCCAACGTATTAGAGATCTGGAACATTGTTTTCATTCAATATAATCGAGAGGCTGATGGCTCTTTGCGACCTTTGCCAGCCAAGCATATTGATACTGGTATGGGTTTTGAGCGATTAGTTTCAGTTCTGCAAGACAAGTCTTCCAACTATGACACTGACGTCTTTACTCCTATTTTCGATCGAATCAAGGAGCTGACTGGTGCCAGATCGTACGAGGGCAAATTTGGTGCTGATGATGTTGATGGAATCGATACCGCTTATCGAGTAGTCGCTGATCACGTCCGAACCCTTACCTTTGCTCTCGCTGATGGAGGAGTTCCCAATAACGATGGTCGAGGTTATGTCCTGCGTCGAATTCTTCGACGAGGTGCTCGATACGTTCGAAAGAAGTTCAACGTTCCTATTGGAACCTTCTTCTCCCAGCTTTCTCCTACCCTCATTGAACAGGTCAAGACCATTTTCCCTGAGCTTTCTAACAAGACTGATGACATTTTCGAGATTCTCAACGAGGAAGAGGATTCATTCTCCCGAACCTTGGATCGTGGAGAGCGACTTTTCGAACAATATGCTGCAGACGCCAAGGCTAAAGGTCTCAAACAGCTTTCTGGTAAAGATGTTTGGCGTCTTTATGATACCTATGGTTTCCCAGTCGATCTTACCCGACTTATGGCCGAAGAAGCTGGTCTCGATATCGACGAGGAAGCTTTTGAAAAAGCTAAGGAAGCTTCTAAAGAGGCATCCAAGGGTGGAAAGAAAACCGGAGGTAAGGAAATTGTCAAACTCGATGTTCATGCTCTTGCTGAATTAGAAGGTAACGACGCTGTTCCCAAAACAGCTGATGATGCCAAATACTCTACCAACGGAATTGAAGCTACAGTTGTGGCCATCTACGCTGATGGCAAATTTGTTGACAGCTTTTCCAATGAAGATACTCAAATTGGTGTTCTTCTTGACAAGACTCCAATGTATGCTGAGCAAGGTGGACAGGAGTATGACACTGGAAGAATTGTTGTTGACGGCCAGGCTGACTTTGAAGTTGAAAACGTTCAAGTCTATGCTGGATATGTGCTCCACACTGGTTACATTCGTGATGGTACTCTTAGTTCAGGCAGCAAGGTTATCGCCAGCTTTGACACTGATCGACGTGGCCCCTTGAAATCCAACCACACTGGAACTCACGTTCTTAACTACGCTCTCAGAGAGGTTTTGGGAGACGGTGTTGAACAGAAAGGATCTCTGGTTGCAAAGGAGAAATTACGATTTGATTTCTCCCACAAGACTGGATTGTCAGTGGATCAAGTGGAGAAGGTTGAGGATATTTCTAACGAGTACATCAAGAAAAATCTTGCCGTTTATGCTAAAGACGTTCCCCTCAGCACAGCCCAGACTATTAGCGGTGTCAGAGCTGTTTTTGGTGAAACCTACCCCGACCCTGTTCGAGTGGTATCAGTTGGAGTTGATGTGGATGAGCTGGTGAAAAACCCCTCCAATCCTGAATGGGCCAGTTACTCTGTCGAATTCTGTGGAGGTACTCATGTAGGCAAGACTGGAGAGATCAAAGAACTTGTTATCATTGAAGAAAGTGGTATTGCCAAGGGAATTCGACGAATTGTGGCAGTTACAGGTAAGGATGCTTATGATGTTCAGAAGGTTGCTGCAGATTTCGATGCTCGACTTGACTCTTTGGAGAAACTCCCTCTTGGTGCTGAGAAAGAAGCTAGTGCAAAGGCCATTGGTCATGAGCTTAAGAAATTGTCAGTAGCTGTTGTTGCAAAGGCCAAGCTTCAAGAAAAGTTCAACAAGATTCAAAAGGCAATCACTGATGGAGTCAAGGCCAAACAAAAGGCTGAGGCCAAGGCTGCTATTGACCTTGTCTCAACTCATTTCCAATCAAACACTGAAAGCAACTTTTTGGTTGCCCAAGTTCCCGATATTTCTGCAAACTCCAAGGCATTATCTGAAGCCATCAACCATGTCAAGGCCAAGTTGCCTGGAAAATCCATTTATTTATTTGCTGGTTCCGAGGCTGAAAGAAAAGTTGCCCATGGATGTTTTATTGATGATGCTGTTTCTCAAAAAGGTGTCACTGCTACTGACTTGGGTCAAGTAGCTGCCAAATATGTTGGAGGCCGATCTGGTGGAAAAGGAGCTACTGTCCAGGGAAGTGGAGATGACCCCACCAAGATCCAGGAGGCTATCGCAGACATCACCAAGGCCTTGTCTAATGTGGGATTGTAATTAGCAAGTCTGTTAGACTAGATTTGGACCTAGATACATCATGAGGCCTTTTAGATGTCCTCTCAAAATATGATATGCAATAGAAGTCTTAGGTGATGGCGGAGAGTTCGCACTATTTTTCAAATCATCCAGTGTTTGGTGTTGTAACTTCATGATAGTCCCTAATACATCTTTTGGATTGTTAGTAATGGAGAAAGTTGACGTAATGTCGACAATGGTAGCAAAATCTCGAATCTGTTGTAGATCACTGTTGCGTGGTAAAAAAAAGCACATGTTTGAACAGTGGCTCTTAAGTTGTGTGTATAATTCAGGTAGTGAAAACGGTTTCATATCCATTACTGAGAACAATCCGTTATCGTATGCAATGCCACCCCATGGAGGAGAGGCCAAAATGATATCGGGTTTGTATTTAGGTAAATGATCTCTAAAATCTCCTAACACAAACTCGATCTTGTCCTGTACACCATAGATCCACGCATTCTGCTTAGCACAAGCCAAACTGGACTCACTGATATCAATTGCAATTACTTTTGGGAATAATTTGGCCAACTGAATGCTGTTCCCCCCACCGCCGCACATAATATCCACCACAACAGTTGCTTGGGGCAATTTTGTAAACAAGTGCTTAGCTACCTGTTTAGCTATATTTTCAGGAGTGACGCTGAACCATTGAGTACTATTGAGCAATATTCCATCATCAAATCGACTAAACAAATCGTATCGAGCTTTCCAATACTTTTGAAGAGAAGGATGCAAATTGCTATAATCTGGCCAGTAGATGTAATCAGGAACATTTTCATCATCTTCTTCCTCGTCGATTTCTAATCCTGGAGGAAGTTCATCATCTAATTCAGAGGTTTGTTCTACAGCTACTATTTTGTTAACACTGTTTAAACTCTCTAAGTCCCTATTTTCTGCCAAATCTGTATCCAATGCTTTAGAGAGCTTCCTTATTTTGCTGAGGGTGTCGGCTACTCCATCGAAACTTCTTTTGTTGGAGGTCATGAAACTAGTTTATTTATCCACTGAAAATTTCACTGAAAATTTCCCCGAGACCAAATAAAAGTGAAAAATTTAAATCTAATTATCGCTTTGATCTGTTTTTTTGACGATATGGTCCGGTTAAAAACTAGATATTTATTGTTTGAAATTATTTTCCCCAGCGAATTGTCTCCCAATGACTCTCAAGATGATCAATTCATGAAACTTCACCGAGCAGTTAACGACAAATTCATCAATTCTAAAAGTCTACAAGCTTTGTTCAAGAATGCAATAGCCAAATTTACTGGGGATTATGGAGCTGGCGGTGTTCAAACAACGCTAAGTATCAAGTTTTTCTCTCCTACAACATGTAGAGGTATTGTTCGAGTCAAGAAAGAGTATGCGAGTCTTTTAAGATCGGCCATTACTATGATTGACAGCATGGACGGTATACCCTTGACTATTACAACACTCCACGTTTCAGGAACTATAAAGAAATGTCAAATGGCTGCAATTAAAAAGGACAAACAGATTATCAAACGGTTAACTTCTCTTGGACTTGCTAAAAATACTAGTGCTGAAATCCAAGAAATTGCCAAAAGTGATGAAGAGTGGTAGGACTGAACTGGGAATGAATAGAGAGTTATGCTCGTTTAAACACTGAACGGTGGAATTCGATTGACAACCCTTTGACTCAACAATTTTGTTAACAAAAACAATTGTGGGTTATTACTTTTCAATGGCTATGAAAGAGTAATATGGGCCATTGAGGTTCCTTATCAATTGGACAGCTGTACCTGATCGTGGTCTGCACAGACTATAGCCAGCTTTCAATTCTACAATGGCTGTCGAGAACTCTCCGTGGAGATAATATCATTGAAGAATCGTTGATATTTCAACATAAAATTTAACAGAAAGAGACAATCTGACAAACTCAGAGACCTGGGTGGAATATCCACAATGTATTGAAATCAGTTCATTGTTTCAATCTCATCTGGTAAAAAGACAATCATGGACTAATCATTACATTTGTTAATCAAGATTAGAAGATTCTGATCTTTATGAATACATAAAATTTAACCATCGTATATGATACATATTAATGGTAATAAGCTACTCATTAGCAGGGCATTGAGACTATTCCTATGTTCTGACAATTGTTGAGACCTTTGATCTCAAATGGTTCTAGTGTATATTCCTCGGCAGAAAATTGTCATTCTTAAAAGTAAATCTGTTTAGTTATGCGAATTAAACAACTTAGCACTTATAGTTATTCCGATTCTCACAGCGAATAGGTAAATCTGATAAGCCTAAAAATGGTGAGATCACGGCAATAACACGAGTTTATAAGCTGTATTTTCCTGCCCAACCCATGAAAATCTTCCAACACTCAAGTAGAAATTGAGGATTAAATTGACCATGTGACTGGTCGTATGGCACAATGGCTAGCGCGTGAGATTGCAAATCTCAAGGTTCCGAGTTCGAGTCTCGGTGCGACCTTCTTTTTTCCCCCTTGTAACACAACCAATTCGATTTTTCGTGGGCATTTAGATATACCCACTCCTAGTTTTACTCCCATCGCACGTTATATACTCTTCATTTGTTCGTGTCCATCTTTTTGAATGCATTCCACCATAAATATGTTACATGATTAATAAATAGATCAAATCAAGAATCCTGTACGAATTGAACAGGACCTTCCCTGTCTTCGGCGTTGTCCGAGCCAGAAAAACCGGCTTTAGCCTTGCCTAAAACATCAAATCGCTTTTCAGATTTGATGTTATCCAATGCATCTGAGTCAGTAGCAGCAGAGACTGAGGGACGATAGATAGCTTCGACTGCTTCTCTGGCAGCAAACAATGATCGATCATAATGCTGATCCTCGTTGAAGCCTCTGGCGATACTACCAGCATGACTGAAAATTTGAGAATCGAACTGTGCCTCTCCAACCAGTTTCTCAGATTGCCCGAATTCAACAGGTCCAGATACATCTCGGTTTTGAAATGCGAGCTCTTGAGTTCGGCGATCAGTCCCCATTCGAGACATTCGTAATTCTTTTTCAGCCTCCCTTTTTCTTTCCACTCTTTCCATTCTTCGCTTTTTAAAGGCCCTTTCCTCTTCCAATGTACGTTCGGGTTCGCCATGCGAATCATCTGAAAAGGAGTCGCTGTCGGAAGCATGTTCTCTGTCTTGCCTGGCAGCTTGGGCGAGGTCACGCAGCTTTTGTTCATGTTCCTGGGCCTGTCGATCAGCTACCTTTTGTTGCATATCTCTTCGAATATTGATTTCATGTCTAGCGCGCTTTTCACTTTGGTTCAATGCCTCACTGAATTTGGCAAAGTTATCATTAATCGTTACTTCTTTTAGACCTCGCCCATCAGCCGCAAGTCGCTTATCTAAGGAAATCGTGAATCCCTTGGTGTTTTTCCAATTTGACACAGTGGCCGGAATTGCCCAAGCTCGCTGCTCTTCAACCGTGGCCTTTCGAGGCGGAGATCGGAGAATTGGAGGTGGGGGAGAGGGTGGTCTCTCTGGGACCTTTGTATGCTTGAATTTGGGAGGTTCCAGAGGATCCTGCGGCAAATCTGCAATTTTGATGATTTTCTGATCTTGAGAACCTCCAGAAATTAGGCTGCTGGGTGTGTACCGAATGTATTGTGGCTTATCGCTCGTTTTCGACATTGGCTGTTTGCTTGCTAGTTTTTGTTCAATTGCTTGTTGGGTAATTAGTGCAGTCTCTTCTTCATCTTCCTCGGTGGGCTTTTCCAGTGTGATTTCGCCAGATGCAACCTGCTGCCGCAAGGGGATCAAAGCGTTGAATGAGCTTTGAACATGTTGTCCCTTATCCTTTAGAATCAGCGAGTAGTCCGCTTGTCCTTTTTCATCCATCTTCAGAGTTAGTGCATTACTCCTTTGTTTGCCAGGAAGTCCAATGCCATAGGGGTATTGGGCAATGTGGATTTCTGGATATGCACCACCATCATTGAAATCAGCATCACTTTTCGGTTTCCAGTCTTGACGTTGGCCATACGCCGGTACCGATGCTTTAGACGTCGCCGATGGTTCTGAATTACTAAAGGCTGAAAAAATGGATAGCTGAGGACCTGGTGTCTTGAATTTTGGGGCTGGTAAAAAGTCAACAATGGATACCATATTGCAACCAAGAAAGAAAAAAAAATATATATATCAAGTTTAAAGTTCATGATAGTATTGGGAAATATCTATAGTATAAAAAATCGATTTCATGAATAGACCTAAAACATTTCTTTTTGTGGTCGAATGGCATTGGTGTGTGTTCCAATTGCAGAGTTGGGACTAACAGAAACTCTCTTTGCCAACAGTTTTTCCATTTTATCTGCCAGTTGGCTGTCCTCCTCAGCAATTTCTTGAATAAATAAGTAACGTTGGCCTCGAGAATAGTATTTCAAGACAACTTCTGTAGATGCGGACATGTCAAAGTCAGAAATGCACGATTTGTCCACCAATACATAGCGGGTGGAGGATCCAGGACACTCAAAATTGGCGTTGAGACAGATTTTCTCCAAGACGGCCTGCAAGCCTCGAGCCCCTAATTTCTGTTTGTGGGCGATTTCAGCAATTTTGTGGAGAGCAGGTTTTGTAAAAGCCAGATGAGTACCAAAGGAAGAGAACTTGGTTTGATACTGATCTACCAAAGCATTTTTGGGCTCTACCAGCACTCGATATAAATCTTTCACTGAAAGAGGGTCTAATTTCACTATTGTAGGAGCTCTTCCTAGTAGCTCTGGCAAAAGACCATATTGCTTCAAGTCCTCAGCTGAGACTTGGTCTAGCGCATTTTTTGTAGAATCTTCCTCCTCGCCATTGGTTGGCTTGGAATTTTCCGAAGCAAATCCCAAAGTCTTTACTCCACATCGAGTGTTGATAATCTCTTCCAAACCAACAAAAGCTCCCATTAGCACAAACAAAATGTTTTTGGTATCGATTGTCACAGATTCTTTAGGGACATTTCCCCCTCTCCCCGGCAAACCGGCAGTAACAGCACCTCTACCATAATTGCCAGAGATTTCCACTTGTGTACCTTCCAAAAGCTTTAGTAATGACTGTTGAACACCTTCACCTGCAACGTCTCTTCCTGAGCCCTGCTTTTTTGCCAACTTATCAACTTCATCCAGAACCACAATGCCTCTTTCGGTTTGCTCAATGTCACCACCACTCGAATTGTACAGCTGCTGGACGCAAATTTGCACATCGTCTCCAACATATCCAGCTTGAGTCATTGCAGTACAATCGGAAATTATCAAAGGGACATTTAAAAGTCGTGCAAGAGTCTTGGCCATCATGGTTTTACCTGACCCAGAGGGTCCAACCACCAAAAGATTGGCCTTTTCAGGCACAACCAGGCTCTCATTCTCAAGTTCATAATCTGTGCTGAGAACCTGAACAGGCTCCTCATCGTCCATGTTCCATTGTTGACGACTGTCAAAACATTCTTCCTCAAACCGGTCCATTTGCCTTTCGTCCTTGAGTTGCTGCTGATAATCAAGTAAACAAGAACGGAGATAATGGTTGTATACTGCCACGGAAAATATCCTTTTGCTTCCTTCTTGGCCTACCATAAATTGATTCAGATGCGTCATGAGTTTTCGAGGAGTAACGTCAATAGATGCAATTGGAGGTGAAATAGTGTTGTGATCTCCTCCAGATGATGGAGGAGGTCTCGATGCTGATTGTAGATCAGCGTTAAGGGCCTCTTTTGGTCTGGAAGAATCAGAGAGAGTATTTCGAGAAGAATACCATCTTATTCGACTGACAAACGAGGTTCCCAGTTCAGTTTTATAGCTCATTCCGAGCTGTCTAACACTCCCAATCATATTGAGTCTAGTCTAGTTTTGAAGGTCTGCGGAGAAGGTGAATGAGTCTACGGAGTCTTTGTCTGGTGGGTGCATTAACAATGCGTTTGTCAGTGAACCTTATCATTATTTTTTTCCCAGCTCTATTTTCAATTTTGGATTTTTCATATTACCAAGTATCTCTGCTGGAATCAAAACCCAATGAAAAAAGCTGTTGATTTTCTCGTTGCCAACACTAGCGATAGCGACTCCGAAGTGGAGGGAAATCAAGCTTATCAAGATGATTCTGATGTAGAATCAAAAGGTGGAAGAAAACGAACCAGATCAGATTATTTTGACCAGACTGACTCCGAAGATGATGATGACGATGACGAAAGCCAAGAAAAGGATCAAGAAATAGACCAATTTGATGATGATGGAAATGATAAAGAGCTGCAAAGTCTGCTTAGAAACAAACGTCGTCGTCGTTCAGTCAAACCCTTAACGGCCGAGGAGGCCCAATTGTTGAATGAAAAAATCAAAAAAACTGGAGTGGTTTACCTGAGTAGAATTCCTCCATTTATGAAGCCAGTAAAAGTTCGGCAAATTCTCGAGCAGTTTGGAGAAGTTGGTCGACTTTATTTGACCCCAGAAGACCCAAAAGCATATTTTCAACGCAAGAAGTCCGGAGGGAACAAAAAAATGTGCTATACTGAAGGCTGGGCGGAATTTGTTAAAAAGAAGCATGCCAAAACTTGCGCAGAGACCTTAAACGGAAACACAATTGGAGGTAAAAAGGGATCTTACTACTATGATGATATTCTTAACATCAAATATTTACCAAAATTCAAATGGAGCCATCTAATTGACCAGATGGCCTTTGAGCAACAGACCCGGCAAGCAAGGCTCCAGGCAGAGATCTCTCAGGCCACTCGAGAAAACACAACTTATGCCAAGAGTGTTGAAAAAGCTCATCGTAAGCAGTATCTACTATCTAAAAACTCTACTTCAAATGGCTCTGGAAAACCTGCATCTAATTCGACTTTCAGACAATTTGGACAGAGAGAACTGGCTCGGTCTACCCAAACAAAAACCCCCGCTTCAGTCAACAGTTTATTGGACAAACTTTTGTGATTTTTCCATCACATTTCACTCACTGGTCACTAGTTTTCGATTGATTTTTTTCCAAATAAATCCTTACATACAAAAATCCTAATTTTATATTTCAAGTCAGCGGCTTTTTTTTAGTTAGTCTTTATTTTTCTTTTTTTCCAACCATTAACAATCAGATCTTTTCGGCATCTAGGCAGCTAAAATTATCAATTTCAACTAGAACTCATTAGTCAAAACCATGCCATGTCTGGCTTCACGCCTGTTAATAATTTTCATTCCAATATCACACAGCCAAAACCACCCTGCGATGATGATACCAAATCAGACCCTAGTTTGAGACAGAGTCTTGGCCATGATAATGATGACTTGAGATCTAGTCCTATCCAAGTTCAAGTATCTCATACGCTAGACAGCAAAGACTGGGTGGATTCAGACAACAATTCAGATGAAAACATGTCACGACGGAAACGTTTCAAACCAAATATCGAAGCTGAACTGAAACAAAATGTTGATACAAATGTTAAGGATGAGGTTGCAGATCACAAAGTTGAATCAAATGTAGACCAGGCTAAATTAAATGATGCAGAAACAGCAGATCACAGAGCGAATAAACCAGCGCAATGTGATTCTTTTACAAGTAACCATTCAAAGGAGATTCGCAATTTGTTTGAAAGCACGAAACCACAAATATTAGAACCTGCTGCAGATGCAACTAGCACCACATCAAATCATGTGAAAACTGATGATCTGCCTTTGATCGAAGGTGGGATTGAGAAAGCAATGGATGAAAGGGAACGATCGAATGACCAAAGCTTAGTAAGAGATGAACACATAAACGGAGATAGCAAGATCATTCCAGAATTGGGAATAAGCGAGTCCATTGAGATGAATGAAGAAGGTGAAAATGCATCAAATGAATCCAGTCTTGAGGATTTCAAGGGTTTGCCTGATTCTTTTGATGGAGACATGAAACCTGAGATTACTGTGGGAAACAAATCATCAAGTGAGAGTATGAAATCGGATGAAAGCACACATGATCCTCATTCCAGCGAATCAGTCATCATCATCGAAAAATCAGCAACCATTTTTAACGAATCGGCCTCTCAAGTTTCAGATGAGCCAAATTCCCCACTGTTGCCAAACGAATCTACAACACCATCAATAGAAGATGAGCCAAGAAATAAACTTGAGAATGGCGATCTTAATCAAGAGGGTGCCACACAAATACAAGCCAATTCAGGATTTGCTCCACCAACTCCAATAACTTCTAAAACGCAACTTTCCACCCTTCAGTCTAATCAATCGGAGGAAAAACTCGTCAAAACTCCTGACAGAACTCCTTCGAAAAAACAAACAGCGATGAAAACACCTGGTGAAACCCCTACTGCGAACCACAAAAGCTCGTCTAAATTGAACAATCGTACATTTGTTCCAAGGTCTAAACATGACAAACCAGACACCCAACCAACAAATTCACCCAATGGTTTCAATCCTCTAAGTAGTCAGAGCTGCAACCCGTTTTTATACCCTCAGAATCACTCAAGAGCCAACCCACCTCTGGATTTAACATCTGTTGAATCGCGAGATTCAATCAGATCTAAGTACGATCCGTTCCAAAACAGATCAAATCTCTTCAACCTTCAACAAGTCCCTACTCTTTATCCTACCTATGATCAATTTATGAACAGAGCAGAATATATGGCTTTTCTGGCAAACACTTACAAGGATTACGGAATGGTAAAGATAGTTCCTCCTAAAGAATGGACCTCTCCATTCACTTTAGACACAGAGGTAAGTACAGATGGAGCCCTCATTATTATGCAAGCCTACTAACTTCAGATGTTTTGGTTCAAAACAAGGAGACAAGATCTCAATTCTCCGTCTCAAGGAAAAGATGCCAAAACTTGCTTTTACAATGACCTCTTTCAATTTCACAAAAAACACAAAACACCAATTGTTAAGCTCCCTAGCATTGACAAACGTCCAATCGACGTTTTTCACCTATATCATTGTGTTCAATTAAGAGGAGGCTTTGTGGAAGTATGCCGGAGAAAACTTTGGGCTCAAGTAGGTAGAGAACTAGGATACAGTGGGAAAATCATGACTTCTCTATCAACGTCTCTCAAATCTTCGTATCAAAAAATTCTATTTCCTTTCGAGCAGTACAAGGAGTCAATAAAAGGAAGTTCAGAGTACAAACCCATGATGGATCTACAGGAACGATTCTCTCTAGACGAATCGAAAACAGTCAAGACTAACACCAAAAATGACAACGAAAAAACATTCACACCAGTAAAGGGTTCTTCTCCCTCGATAATGCGTGAGGGCCATCTCAAACTAGTTGAGAATCATTTTGACTCAATTGAAGAACCTCAGGAGATTTTTGCTTTGAAACAATGTCAACATCCTCACAAAATCGGTTTCTCAGGTGTGTCTTTCATAAGAAACAAGACAGGTACCAACCCTACTTATAACCTCAGACAATTTCAACAGAAAGCAGCAAAATTTGATGATCTCCTCTTTACTGGCTGTCACAAGCCACCTGGACTCGATGGCGAAATTTTTGTCGAAAATCAATATTGGAACACATTGAATCACACTAGCCAAGCTGTTGAAGTGGAGTATGGATCAGGTATACACTCTTCTATTCATGGATCTACACATCATGTACCGGAGAAATACCCATTAGGTTCTCTTGATGACCCTTGGAACTTCAATATTTTTCCTCTCTGTGAGGACAGTCTCTTACGATATGTTGTCGATTCAGACATTCAGCAACTGCGTAAACCTTTGTTGAAAGTGGGAATGACTTTCAGTACCCAAAGTTGGAACATTGCTGATATGAACCTCCACACAGTGGACTATCTTCATTTTGGAGCTACGAAAACATGGTATGTTGTACCACCTACTCAAGCTACGAAAATGGCAAAGCTCATTTCTGATTATCGAGAATCAGCCGAAAATCGTTCTTTGCCCCCTACATATGAAGCAGATCCCGATCTTATGATTTCACCTAGAGTGTTGCAAGAAAAGGGAATTGATGTATACCTGTGCGACCAACGTCCAGGAGAGTTCGTCCTCACATTTTCTGACACTTTCAGATCTCATTTTTGTCACAACTTCAACATGAGCGAAGAATTGGCATACTGTCCAATATCTTGGATGAGTGGCCCAGCCGAAAATTGCGCCTTATTCTATCAGTCGTTGAGACAAACACCTGCATTTTCCATAGACCAGTTGGTTTGGAACATCGCTCTTAATGGCAGTCTCAGTGAAAAACGCCAACTTGTCTCATACCTTCGTGTTACCATTTTTAAAGAGCTTGAATTGCGTCACCAATGCAGATCTTTGAATATCAGAGAAGAAAGCGTCGATACTGAGGGTCCCATCTATTGCTTTAAAACTGGAAAGTTTTGTTACTTTTCCCACATCTTGGGCAAAGCACCGGACTGTGACAAGAATCAAGATTTTACTTTCTCGACCGAATTTGCATCTGATGTTAATGATTCTGTTTTGCGCATCAAAGTAACTGATCATGATTTGAACCAAATTTATCACAAAACTTTAGAGTGGGAAGCTAACCCTGAGCAGATATGGAAAGACCAATTGCAGAAGCTAATGGAAGCAAGTGAGTCAGCAGTTGATTTGGAGCTCGCTAGGAACGTGCTTCAGGAGGGAATTTCAATAAACCCAGAGATGGAAGAAGTCATTTCTCTGAAGCAGTTTGTATTGAGCTGCGACCGATGGCTCAAACGAGTCAGAGTATTTCTCATACAGGGTAAAGCCATTCCAGAGAGTCAAGGCGATATTATTACAAAAGACGAAGCTTACAGAGTCACAAAAGAAGAAGTAACAACATTAATTGCGGCTTACAACCAAGCACCTTTCAAATGTCAAGAGGTGGATCTTTTTTTTGACATTTTACGCAAAATCCAAACGATATACAACGAGGTGTATGCTGCTTTATTCGATGAATCCTGTGACAAAACCCTGGTTGAATATGTCAAGCTAGCGAATGATGTTAGACATTCTTGTCTATCGATTCCTTTCAGCGACAAACTACTGCAGCTTTCAACTAAAATAAAATGGTGCGAGAAGGCTATTGGCCTCATTGATCGTTCGAGTGCTGAGGTCATCATGAGAACTATCAGGGAAGGAGAACTATGCGGTTTCAATTCTTCAGATCCAGCCTATGAAAAGCTCGTATCTCACCATTTGAGCATAATGTCTCAACCTGAGTATATCCCCCCTTTTTTTGAAGCATTCGACGTTAGATTGAAAGCAGAGAATGCCAAACTTGGCTATGAAGCGGGAGTTAGCGACTCTGCTGTTAAAGTATTTGAGGACATTTCAAGCTTAGATCTCAGTGATTCGAGTATTATGGATGAGCCATTAGGTACTTTACAGAAATATTTGAGTGACCCTCATCCATCAGCAGAAATCAAGCCCACCCCTGTTTTTTTCCAAAAGTATTTCAACCGAGACTTGGAAAGCGTTTTGGCTAGTCACAAAAAAGAAGCATATTACCCTTACTTGAAATGCCTGCTTAGCGGCATGTATGCTGATAGCATTATTGACAGACCAACCATTAAGCAAGCAAGAGATTGGTATCGCAAAATCCAATCGATTCACACTGGAGTGAATATACCTCAGATAGGATCATCAATCAAGCAAGTGGAGAAGTGGTTGCGCTTTGGAAAGTCTTCTTTTTTGCGACCAAATGGCCCTAAAAACTTTTTGTTTTCTAAGCTCTCCTCTCTCAATGAGGGGATGACGAATTGCTTCAATGAGGATGACACGTTTTCCCGTGATGAGCTAGCCAGCCAATTAACGGAGGATGATCATACAATTAACGAAAACAACTGCAAATTATTTTGTTTCTGTCGTCAAAGAGAATTTGGAGTCATGGTTGAATGCGAAGAGTGTAAAGAATGGTATCATAACAGATGTTTGAAGGGAATGGGAGTCAAGCTCAACATCAACGACAACTTTGTCTGCACAGCATGTGACTATGATGACAAAAAGGCTATGGAGCTAGGTTGGATCTCAATATCCGTTCTTCATCAATTGCTTTCATCTACATTTAGTCTACCACTGCAACCACTTGAACTACCTATGCTTCAAATTGTCATTGATCAATTCAGTCATTATGAGAGTTTTATCCTAAATGATGTTATCAAGAATACAGCAATTGAAGACACCAAATTACTAGCTAACGAGGCAAGATTTCATCTGCGCAAAATTATCGGTGCACATATTCATGCACCAGAGGTCTCAAATTACCTTGCGCGAGTCATTAGAATAGATAGTGAGCTCAAAAAGTGATGTGCCCAGGTACATAAATATCAATAAATATTCTTACTACAATACATAAAACAGTTGATCATTCAAATGAACGATTTGTCCATATCTGGGAGCTGGTGAAGATAGTCGCGAGCAACACTGTCACCTGCTGTGGCTGCACAGTCCATCCAATGGTGAATGACAGCCATTCGGATTGGATCCAGTTTGTCTACATCCCCAATTTCATTTGACTGGCAAAACAAATGAGACAGTTTTGTAAAAGGTTTGAGAGCCAACTGGGCTTGGCGAGGATGGGTAAGCATTAACAATGCCAATTCCCTCTGAGCAACACTGTTACCTTCCTTGGCAGCAATAGCCCAAAAATGGCTGCACTCCTTGTACCCAAATTTGGCAAATGCAGGAGCTATTGCTGTTTCGTTTCCAGAAAGATACTGGAAAACGTCTGTTGCTGACTCAGTCAAGGCAGCCACAACATCTGATTTGAAAGACATTGCAGCCAGCCCAACATCCCAAAAGACTTTTCCAACATCTGTCATGTCAAGGACTTCTGGTGCGACAAACGATCCAATCAATTGCAAGTCGCGATAAAGAGAGTCCGGTCTGAGACTGGATCGGAATATCCTGTGGAGTTCGTCAATTATAGAATCTGCACCAGGCTCTACACAACTTCCGTTTGACGTTAACGCCATGGCGATCATCATTTCAAGTTCAAGCAAACATTCCAACTTGCGATTAGGGGACAGATAGGTTGAGAATTTTTCCAAGATATCAGTATAGGCTTTTTCATATGGGAATTGGCCCGGAAAAGGTATCGTTGAGTTGCTATTCAATGCATCTACCAGAACTGGAGTGAGAGATACTGGGATTGAAATTGGAACACTTTTTTCCACTGGAATGAGACTTGGCTTTGATTGCTGATTGGGTTGCCCCCCTGGACCTGATGTTGACGGTGACTGAGCTGCAGATAATGACGGGACTTTCAAAAAATGATTGGAAGGTACTCGTCCACCAATAGGAGCAAAGTACGAATCGGTAGCTCCATCCATGACGGAAGGTGCTGATTCACAGGTGGAGTTGAGGGTGAGAATGGAGGCTTTTTGACGTAAACTTCTCACTGTATGATTTTTCACGGCAATACAAGCCTTGATAGGCGCAGAGTTTAACCATTCATCAGTGTCGCTACCCTTTCTCCAAAATGAATTCAGATCTGAGCAAACAATACTCACCAATTCTATTCTGAGGTTTTTGTTTCCTTGCAAGGATTTATACTCTGGAAAGAAAAGCATTGATCTGGAAGTTTCTTGAGATAATGCGTTCCGAATTAGACCATCGATTTCTCGATAGTAACAATGTATCCTCTCTTCTCCTGGACAAAAGTTCTGAATCTGTCGAGAATCTAGCCACTTAATAGTTCCTTCAATTTCGCGATCAGATAGTTTGTTAGGCCCCACGATTGTGGCCGGAGCAAAAATGGTGATTGAAGAGGGAAGATTGGTGATGGAGGGACGGTGTCTTGATTTTGAACTTGAAAAAAAACCTGAGAACCGTTTATATAAAGACTCGGTTGAAGATGCAAATGAAACGACGCTTGAAGCTCTTCTTCGATGATTGCTAGATGATTGCCTTTGTGTGGTGTTTGGCTGAGCACAAAGCTCCTGTACAACAGAAAAAGAGCGACTCCAATAATCAGAGTTCCTCACAACAACGAGATACCAGCATTTATTCCTTAGTAGCCTGGCTTGAGTCTTGATTGATTGGGACAGAGAGTCGAATAACTGCAGAGTTTCGCTGCATTTGCCCAAGTGTAGCTCAAGTTGCTCACATTCGACTTTCAAGTCATTTAGCTGCTGGTCCAAAACACATTCCAGGCTCAGAAGGTCATTCTGGGTTATGGACATGGTTAAGTACTCCTGAGCTTCCAACCAATTGCCGCGTGTCACTTCTGTTGAAACCACTTTGTGAAGTAAGGTATGAATATCACTAGAATCAACTGTATATCGTTGGATGAATTTGTGTAAAGGGGACTTGTATGCAAATGCCACTCGAGGAGAGTCAAGGTTGAAGAAGTACCACTCATCTGGGCGGGGAGGGTTAATGAATAAAGATTTGAGATGTGATGAATGCAAAACAACAAACGGTAGAGTGTGGTTAGTAGAAAGAGATTGGGAACACAAAGTGGTGGAACCGTCGATTTTGTTAATGATGTGCTTGAAAGATGAACGAAGAGACGAATCCTGCTGCTTATATGCGGAAACAATTTTTTCGTGGAACACAGCTAGCTTCTCTCTTTGATGAGCACTGATAAATATGTCCAAGCAAAGACCATACTTTTCAGGATGAACAATCATATCTTGAAGGTGGCGAGTAAAGAAGTCATTCAAAATAATTGATTGTGAGTCTTTGTCCATGCTAATTAAATTTTTGGTAAACTCCAGCCACTGTTGAGTGACAGGGAGTTGTGAAGAGAGTGCTTTGAATAACTTCGACATTGGTTCTTTAAAATCGAAATGAAACGAGGATGAGGAATCCAACAGGGGTTGCAGGACATTGAGAAGCGCTATTTCGAAATGATGCATCTTGTTGGCCAAGAAATGGCGATTCAATGTCTTGGATGCAGTACTAATGAGGCGATTGTCATTGTGGCAGATTTGTGCCATGAGTTTTGGACTTCCATGCACTTGGAAAAGGGTGTCCATGGTTAAAGTAACTTTTGGACTTTTCTGCAAGAGCTCTACACTCACGGCAACATCGGCAGTCTTTTGAATTGCATTCCAAAGATTGAGCTCGTCTTTTTGGCTGAGTTTACCAAAGCTAGCTGTACTTTTTGTGATGTTTAGCACCCTCTTATACTTTGAGATGAAAGCAGTGTGTTCATTTCTTATGAAATAGTCACAAAGACCGTCATACTCCTTAATAGTATTTTGAAATAAATCTTGGGTTTTGGCTGATTCTACCAAGGCCATTTTGAGCTCATTTCGGAGCCTCTTGGAAGCATGTTCCAGTAACGTTACCTTGTCATCGACTAGCTTGAGATGCTGAAGAGTAACAATCGGGGCCGGTAGAGTATTTATCTGATTGCGACTATTTGCTTGTCGAACTGGAGTGTTTTGAATGGCTGTAGTCACCGTTGTCATCTGGAGTTAGTATTTTTGGATCAAGGAGAGAAATAACACAAATAGGGAAACCGAGCAAATTTTCGCAGTAGAGGCTATCTAAACGCCTAGTCATCAAACCGATACCACTGCTGACATAATCCCAGCATGGTACCAACTTGTGGTTTAGGACATATGTCTGTGCAGACTGAACATAATGGAGACAAACTCGTTCCAAAAGCGCTTTGGCTACTGGAAAAGGAGTGTTTGCAGCAGTTTGCTCACTACTCACCTTGTGTATTTGAGCAACAGATCATGAACCATTAAGAAGCAGATTGAGGCCCTTTTGCCTTTGGAATGGTGGCTATAAAAACAGACAGTGTATGTTTTGTTTTTGTAAAATGCCAATCAGGATACTTTTTAATTTAAGGTTAATGCGTATAAACTCTGACAGGCTTTTTGTTTACAAAAGTACTAAACCATTTTGACTTATCCCATGACGCCAAAGTGCAGCTATTCTGTATGGTCTAAAACTCATGTGGAGAAGAAGAGAGTATCTTCATTGAAAGGAAGAAGGGTATTTTTTTGGGTTAAAATATTTAATAGTTACTAAACTGAACTAGACTACAGCCACTGTTATTTTATGACGTGTTCAAATTTGAAACCATCTCATCAACTCGCAGATTACAGTTGGAGCCACTTTTGACTTTAAAGTGAAACAGTCAGGAACTCGCACTATTATCAAGAATACCATGTACGATTGAAAAAAAAGTAGCCATGAAACACAATATTGTAAAACTCATTGTTGTTTAAAAATAACATATTAAAAAATAATTAATAACCAAAGAACCAACACTATTCACTGAGCAAAGAACATCATTATAACAACTATTTAACTCTCATAAAAATTGGTTTTTTAAAAACTCTCTTTCACCTAAGGTTTATCTATTGTACTGTCAAGAACGCATACTACTTCAAGAGTCATTTATGACACGGAAAACATTTACCCGGAAGTAGATGTAGGTCAAATACGTCGAAAGAAATATTTTTCTTTACTTCTTCCACAAATGGTAAGTGATACAATTTTTAAAAGCAATTCTTTGGTGATGATACCAACCAACTTGTCGGCTAGTTCTTCAATGATGCTGTCAGTTAACCATCTTTCGGGGCTGAAACCAATTGATTATTAAGTGCAATTTTTTGATCTCTTCTAACCTAGTCTATGTTGTGTGATATAATAGTCATGTGATTATCCTTTGCTTTATTTATTCAATACAATTATTTATTTCCTGATCTTGCTTGTGTTCTCTAGACTAATATTGATCCTTTCACAATTCTGATTTTGTAGGCTATTAGGAGCTGAAATTTAATTTTTTGGACCTAAAGTAGTTGAAAATGGCTTCCTTCTATTGATTTTAAATGAAAATGGACCAAAGTGAACTTCATTTCTATGAGCAAAAGCAGAAAATCGACACATTTGAAGAGTTGACAGAAAAAGTACCCTATTGAAAAAGAAAAAGTAACCTATTGAAAAAAAAATAAATTGCACTATTGATTCAGTCCTTAGCAAGTTCCATCAAGAGCTCTCACGTGATCTTAATAAGCCGACTTGAGAAACCTCTACTGGAAAAGCTGATCAACTCGAAGTTGAATAAGATACACATATCAGAGCTGCAATTAGACTTTAGCAGCTTTTGTATAATATCATTCTAGCTATTGTTAAGTGTTTCTGCTATAAAATATGTTAGACCTATACAGTACTATATTCATCTTAAGAAGTGATCTATTTGGAGATCACCTTCTTGTCATCACCATAAGCCTTGGTTCCATAGTGTCCACCGTAGCAAATGACATCCTGAGGTCGGTAGTGCTCAGTTCCAGCAAAGAATTCCTGAAGAATGTTCTTGGTTCCCTCAGCATATCTCTGCTGGGCATCAAGAGAAGTTCCAGAAATATGAGGAGTCATGGCGTTTCCAGCTCCGTACTTATTTCGCATGCTTCTCCAAGGGTGATCAGCAGGAGCAGGTTGGGGGAACCAGACATCTCCTCCATAACCTCTCAACTGACCACTCTTGAGAGCCTCAGCAATGTCTTCCTTGACACAAATGGCTCCTCGAGCAGTGTTGACAAGCCAAGCTCCTTTCTTCATATGAGAGATGAGCTCTTTGTTGAAAAGGCCCTTGGTAGTGGAGTGAAGAGGACAGTTGATGGTCACCACATCGCATTGAGATAACATGTCTTTGAGATCCTCAACTCTTCGGCAACCAATTCGCTGCTCTTCCTCAGCAGGCAAAGGTTGGTAGTCGTAGTAAAGGAGCTCCTTGGGATCAAATGGCTTAACTCGCTCCAAAACTCTTCGACCGATTCGGCCGATTCCGACAGTACCAATGACTTTACCTTCCAAATCGTAGGAGTCTTTGGCAACAGCAGCAACATCCCAATCTCCTCGAATGATCTGCTCATGAGCAGGAACAAAATTTCGGACCAAGACAAGCATAGTCATGACAACATGTTCGGCAACAGACTGAACATTGGATCCAGTAACTTCCAGAACAGCAATGCCCCTCTCGTTAGCAGCATCAAGATCAACATGATCGGAGCCAACTCCGGCAGTCACGCAAATCTTGAGATTCTTGGCCTTGGCAATTCGCTCTCGGGTAATGTATCCAGGATGGAAAGGAGTGGTGATAACCACATCAGCATCAACGAGCTCTTTGTCCATTGTGGAGTTTTCTCCATCCTTATCAGAGGTGGTGACCAAGGTGTGGCCCTGACCTTCAAGCCACTTTCGGAGACCAAGCTCATTTTCGGTGCATCCCAAGAGTTTGGGCTCGTCGGCAGCATGGCTCTTAGCGTCGTACAATACAAGAAGGACTTTCATTTTGGTTGGTTGGTTGGTTGGTTGGTTGGTTGGTTGGTTGGTTGGTTGGTTGGTTGGTTGGTTGGTTGGTTGGTTGTGTGTGTGTGTGTGTGTGTGTGTGTGTGTGTGTGTGTGTGTGTGTGTGTGTGTGGTTGGTTGTTTGATTGATTGGTTGATTGATTGGTTTGAATAATGATATTTCTTACAGATTGGACCTATATTTATATTATTTTCTTGAGTTAATTTAAAACGGAAGATGGGATGGATTCTACTCAACACTTCCTGAAGTATGCGGCTGTACCCTGATCGATAATCCGTACATCGTGCGGCTCATCAATTACCCCACGATATTAAGGTTTGCTACTTCATTTAAATTGTCTCAACTTAATATTACTACAAGCGAGGAGTTGAGAACACTTAGCGACCAAGAATCTCAAGTTTAAAGAATTCGACAATATGTTGACTTTTGAAATAAATAACGGTAAATGAGCCAATGCTCCACCACTCCGATTCTCTATTGGACTCTTCAAAGGCGATGGAACTATTAGAAGAGTAAAAGATAGCCATCAGAAACTTAAATTATCTTAACCACCAGCTTAAGCTTCTATAAACTACTAGAACAAAAAACCACCATGGCTTAACCTTCAAACAAGGCGTTTAGCTAGTTCCCCACCACGTCCATGGTAGACGAGACAGGTGTAGACGAGTTGGATCTGAAAAGAGTCCACTCGGCTGCATCCCTTTCTTCACTAGAAGATACAGATCCAAGCAAGGGATTTGTGTCTGATCTTTTTGACCATATTTCCATAACAACTCAGTTGACTAAGAAAATCAACTCAAGCGCACGTCGACGAGCAGGAGAATTCAAAGATGCCGCAATTAGACAGCGACAAAAGCTGAAAGATAACCACGAGATTGAACGGCTGCGCCGGCAAGTGATAAATCAAGTGGAAAAGATGGAGAAACGACTAGGTACAGCAACAGCCATCTCAACCACTGAAAAATACAGCTTTGCGTTTGGGATATTGATTATCTATTTCTGTGGCTTTGTTATTGGAAACTGTCCGGAGTGGCTCCATGTCATGTATACTGTGTTGCTGCTGTTTTTAATGCCTATCAGAGGCTATACCTACCGGAAGAAAAAGTATCACTATTTTCTGGCTGATTTGTGTTATTTCGTCAACATGTTGACGTTTTGTTATCTGTGGGTTTTTCCAGGGTCAGAAAGGCTTTTCATTTCCTGTTACTCTTTGACAACAGGAACACTAAGTTGGGCGATTATAACATGGAGAAACTCTCTAGTTTTGCATTCTCTTGACAAAATCACCTCCACTTTTATCCACTTGTTTCCTCCTGTGGTTTTCCATACAATCGTTCATATTTTGCCCCACGAATACAAGTCTCGTCGGTTTCCGGGATCGGTGAAGGTGGCCAACTGGAAAATGGTTCAAGGGTTGGTATGGACATCCATTGCGTATGCAGTTTGGCAGGGACTCTATCATTTCTTTATCACCATTAAACGTAAAGAAAAAATCAAGGCAGGGCGAGTAACTTCTTTCGAATGGCTTCGAAGATCATATTCAAAAACAAAGCTGGGCAGGTTTGTCAACAGTTTACCCGAGCCTTTCCCAGTTGTTGCGTTTAGTTTCATTCAATTTGGTTATCAACTAGGAACTATGTTGGGCTGCCCTCTTTGGTATGCAAGCTCGCATTTGAGCTCTGCATTCATGACTTTTATTTTATTCGTTGCAGCCTATAATGGCGCTACTTATTATATTGATGTTTTCGGCAATCGCTTCAAAAAGGAACTACAGAAGCTTCAGGCAGATGTCTCAGAGTGGCAAAATACTAACAATGTAGTAATCAGCCCTCAATTGGCCCCCCATTCCCAAATTCAAGCTACCCAGAGCTCTGATCGCCACTGGTTGAAGGATGTCGAGGAAGATGGGTCCCCATCAAGTTATCCTCAAAACCAGAAGAAAGAGGATGACAGGGACGTTTCTCACATCAGCCTCTAATGCCATTATTTTTTTCGAATGTGCTTTTTTCTTAGTCTCAGTATAATTTAAATTCTTTCTGTCTCACTCTATTTATTTTTTCTTTGTTGTGACTTTGTCAAGAAATTCCGATTACCTCTTTTCCTCTTGTTGCTTCTATAAAATTCTTCTTGAATCCTTTTCCATTCTTGGCCTTTTTCTCTGAACAAAAGAAGTTACCATGGAACATCGATGGAAGTTTCTTTTTTCCAAGCTAATTATGGATAGGGTTCAAGACTTTAATATTTCTGAATCTGCCTCTACAGTTAAATTTCTATACATGAAAAGCTTTGTAATAATATCAGTCTTCAGAGACCCACGTGATTTACATAAACGTTGCTAGTATAAAATATTTGAAATATTATTGAGAGATTAGGCATTCTTGAACTATAAGCGAGTAATTATCATTTCGTTACAAATCTACCAATGTTCCAAATTACAAAGCCAAGATGCGCAGAAGCTAAAAAAAAAAACTGCACACTCTCTTTATCTGGCCAACAAGAACATTATCATACCATTCTCAAGATAAAAACATAGTCTCATTACCTAAAACCTTGTTTAGCAATTACAGCAAGGTTAAGGTTTGGAGTTCTACATTAACTTAATAGGGGGGGAAATGAAAGAAAAAAAAAAGCCTTTCCTAATTTGGTTTAGTGAGACTAACACTACAACCTTGTTAAGAAGGTGTTCTTCAAAACAATTCTTTCATACGCCAGTTCAAACCTGTTTTCAAGACGAGACGGCTGTTTGGCTGTTTTGCCTTTTCAATAGCGTAAACCTCAAAAAAAAAAATAATGGACACATTGGATAAACATTCCTCCAAGGAATCACTGGTTCTGGAACCAACACACAAATCAATAGCTCCTGATCATCAATACTCACCAAGAGATCTTAACGAGGGGTCTGAGGAGTGTGGACAACACTTCCCCTTCAGAAACGATCCTCAAATCATTTGCAACGCCTATCCCACTCTAGATGAGATATTGGAGAACACATCTTCCCCTCCTTTCACCCTGAGTGCGTTTTCTGCATTTTTATCATCTCGACATTGTCTGGAGACCCTTGAATTTTTAATAGACGCCGACAGATACCGCTCTTATTACCAAAACGGAACGCTGTCCAATACAGAACTAAAAACTTTATGGAGACGGATTCTCTCAAGTTACATGAAACCCGAGGCTTCTCGAGAAATCAATATTGCCTATGAAATCCGTAACGAACTAATAGACCTATCTCTGGATGATTGTGATGGAAAACCACCTCATCCTGATAACCTTTTGACGGCTATTTATAATGTCAAGAACTTGATTCGAGATAATGGCTACCTGCCGTTTGTAACTCAGTTCAACTGTGGCACCAAATCTACTTGCCGCTCATATCAACCTACTAACCAGAAAGTTATGGGTTACTGTCTTTCCCCAACATCTTCAGATACTTCATCACCTTCCAATAGTCCCGTGACACCTAGCCCCTTGGAGATTGCAATTTCCAATAAAGCAAACCGATCTCAACAGATCCAGACCTGGAGTCAAAACTCAGTGCCCACCTCTTCCCCTGTTAGTCAAGATAATCCTTTCAACGCATGTTCAAAAAGAGGGTTTTCTTCCGGTTCACCTTCTCCCGCTTCTACTAGCCCTCCTTCACCAAATGAAGGGTCTTGGAGATGGAAACGGATGTCAAAAAAATTCAAATGGCTGAGATAGCATTGGTTGCATATTTTTATTTATTGAAATGTCTGATATATAAACTCTACATGAATATTTATTAATGTCAGTGATGTTTGATTCGTTCGTTGTTGAACTCGTTTGTAGATAATCCTCCACATTCCTTTCCACACATCTATCTTCTTGAAGGTGAAACTTCAATGTCATAGGGACCTTGTGAGAAAACTCGCCGTCCATCCTCCCCACGTTGATCAACCCAAGTTTCAATGTGCTTTTTGAAAGCTTCTACTGCAATAGGATCCTCTTTGGTTTTTTCAGCACATGCAGGATCAGATCGCCGAAACAGGGAAATGCGGCTATTTCTCTTATTCACTTCTTCGCTTCCTTCTTTTTCCTCTGATCTTTCTATTCCATTGCTTTCGCTTTGTTCGCCATTTAGAGGTTCATCACCTGTGTCAACAATTCCACGACTGGTCGGTGCCTTCATGTCGGAGTTGTTATGAATTGTCGAGTTTGACACTGCTACGGTCTTCACATGATCTCCAGTAACAACAGATGGGTTTCGGGTCAATTTGTTGGCTGCATCAATGTAATCTTGTGGTGAGTTGATTTCCTTGTGTTGTCGAGCCATGTTACTTGGATCCACCATAGGTGGTAAGGGCAGGGAAGTGTTGCTGTGCCTTGGCAAATCCTGATCTGGTTTAGGATCATTTGGGGCTTCTGGATAACCTCTAAACTGGGGAGTAGAACCATAACCACCATATGGCCCTCTGTACATTCCTTGAGGATAACAAAAGACGGGGTTAGGTCCATAGTTAGGAGGAAAGCTTTTGTTTGGGCTTGGAGTTTGTACTTTGGTATTTCCTAAAGTGGCTTGTGCCTTCGGCCTTTTTGGAGGATTGAAATTATTGCGTCGTGAATTAGGGACAGCCTTAACCCCTCCCATCGGCCCTGCGTCCAAAAAGCTTGCATCAATAGAAGGAATTGCAGCATTCGTCTTTGGTGGTCTCATGTTGGACATATTCCCCATTCCTCCCATGTTAGGCATTCCACTGGGCATTCCACTGGGCATTCCACCCATGGGCATGTTAGGCATGTTAGGCATGTTAGGCATCATGGGAGAAGGACTCAATCCAGGGTAGGGCATTCCAGGTGGTGGAGGTCCATATCCCCATGGGGGGTACCCCCACCCATAATACCTTGGGTCAAATGGCGGTCTGTCAGGAGAAAAATGCTGCTGATTACCATTGAAGCCTGGATAAGCCATGGCACCGAAATCAGGCTTAGATCTGCGAGGTCTATTCCGAGGTGGTCTTTGAGAATCATATTCACTTTCATCCACATAGTCTGTTCCCTCCGAGAAATCAGTTGTAGAATAATCTGATGGTGGAGATGATCTGTTGAGAGGCATATTGCGAACACCACCAATGCGAAGCCCATTGTTGGACAAATCCGATGGAACCCTTCGTGGGTTTGGAACATTGACAGGCGATGCGTCCGTAGGAGGGCATGTGCCATAGCCATCAGAATCTGAAACTGTTTTTCTGTGCATAGTTCGTGGCTGAGAAGGCACCTCTGTATTTTTATCGGTTTTCTGGCTCTTGTGCAAATTCAGCTCGTCCAATGATTGGGTTATGTCCCTGGTTTCAGCCAAATAAGGGTCCTCCTTCTTTGGTGATTTATTCGAAAGTGAATTGGGCTCAACATTTTGATTTCTATCGGGCGCAACCTCTGAATAAGGATTATGAGTCTTGTGGGATTGTGGAGATGGTGATTTGGCGAGGGCATTAATCGTAGCAGAGCTGGAACCAACAGGCTTTCTTTTCACACTGAATTTGGGGACCAGATTCAGCCTCGGTGAGTTGATGCTATTAGCACCCTTTTCAGGTGATGATTCAATGATCATAGACACAATGTTTTGTGGTTTAGCATCTAAAGTAGGAGTTTTTACTGTGGGAGTGGGTGAGGATGCTGCTGTTGACTGAAGAGTTGGCGCCCGTGGCGTCTCAATGTCAGATGTGTCTTCGTTGAAGTTTTGTTTACTACCAGACCTCGGAGAATAATGCATCTCAGTGGCCAATTGTAGACTGGTGAGTTCATGAGCACTCTTCTTATAAGCTGGATCGTTTTTCATGGGGCTGAAAGAAGGTATGTCCATATAAGGTGTAGAATAATCGCTTAATGAAGGTGTGTTTTGAGCTGAAAGTGAATGCTCATTTTGACTCGGCAGCTTTTGAGATGTGGACATCGTGGTTTGAACACCCTGTTCACATGATCCACCTGACAGATTGGGGGAATATATACAATCCTCACCAAGATCCACAAACTCGTTAGAATGCTCAATAGGATCAGTCTGAGTAACTTGATCGCAGTAGGTTTGAGTGCTCATTGATATCATACCAGTATCAGGTTTGGATGATTTGGAATTCTCTTCCATCTGAATGCGACTCACCACAGCCTCAATAAGTGGATCGAGGTTTTCATATTCCAACGTGTAAATCTTTTCACTTTTTCTGCGAGCATGCTTCTTTTTCTTTTCCTTCTTGACAGGTTTATCTTTAGTGATCACAACAGGAGACGAGACCACTCGTCGAGAAGTATTGCTTGTGGGGTTAGAGGATGGTATTGGTGTTTCTGGAGGAGGGTACAGAATTTCCTCAACAACGACCCATCGTTTACCTCTTGGTCCAGAAGACAATTCCACTTCAGCTACAACAGAGCGGCCGAATAATGCTTTGTTCAATTCCGTTTGTTCGGAAGAGAGAGAAGACATCCAGACCCAAACAAAAAAGTCATCAATGGCCACTTGCGAAACTGAGGCTGTGATCTTTTGTTCATAACCGGTTTTTGAAACAGGAGCAGTCTCACCATTATCCCCTGTAAGAGTACTAGACCATGGTATATTCATGGGGATGGTGTGATGCGATAGAGATGATGACGGCCTTTGATTGGAGCTTGGATCAAATCTGCTAGTGGTACCATTCCATGTGTTGATGCTAATGGGAGCGTGGTGAATTGCTTGGTATGTTCGGGCGTCATCGGAATCGCAAACATAATTTTTGGGAAGAATTGATCTTTCCCCTGTTGACGGATCCACATAAGCTGAGTTGTATTGTTTAGACCAAGTCTTGGCTCTCAGGTCTGCACTAAGTCTTTTGGTATTGGCTAATTTAATCTTCCATGTTGCGGCTTGAGCGTCGAAATACACATCATTATCCAACGGATTTTCTTTTGAAATCTCGTTAATTACACGTTTGGATTCTGCTGAGAGTCGCTCTTGAACTAGCAATGGGTCAGAAAATAAGACAAACAGCGTTTCAAAATCGTCTTCGGTAGAGAAGAGTTTTGGGTTGTCAAATCTCAATGTTTTGGCGGCTCGTTTCAGCATCACCAATGGGCTTGAAGAGAGTTTTCCAACTGTTAGAGTAATTAATGGAACTGGAACAAGTCGAGATGAATGCAGTGGTAAGGGAGGGTATGTTTGGCTAACAAGAAGAGATTCCAAAGCACGAGGGAGTTTGGCAGCCAAATGAGCTCGAGTTCCTGGAGGAGGTGTCATTGTCCGCAAAAAGGCAAAAAACAAATGATTAGTGGCCTCAGCTGCACCACTCCATGATTTCAAGCCATCTGTGAATGACACGGGGAGATGTGAGTCTGTGGTAACATCAAAAGCCCATAACCCAGCCAGTCTGGCTAGCTTACGGCCTCCCATACCGTTCTTTTGTCCATGGGTTGCAATGGCAACTAATAGATCCAAAAAGTTATAGAGAATGGACGCATGCGCCTCTGTTTCGATGCATTTAGGTATGATAGTAAGAAACGAATCTGAATTGTAACCATCAGCTTTTTCAGCTTCCATAAACCTTTCATAGATTGGCCAGGTAACTACTCCTCCTGGCAAGCGACTCCAACACCATTTGAGAACCCCGCAAAGAGTATATATATCGCGAGTTCGTATAAGACGTACCAAAGAATCCCCAGATAACGGAGGCTGTCCTTTGACGAAGACGGTATTGACCAACACTTCAACATTGCGGTGGTCCGTGTCTGGGCGAAATGGCAATAACAAATAAGGAGTCAATACTCCTCGAGCTTTTACATCACTCGTAACAACATGAACAAGTTCCTTGATCAAACTCCGAGCCACTATTGGCTGTTTGAACATCTCCTCTGAACAGTAATACTTATCAAACTTAGGAGAATCGCTTTTATCTGCAGCCAAGGCATCGTATAGCTTTGGAATCTTCAAAGATTCTTTAGGTGGTGCTTTTTTCTGTTCAATCTCTCTAACTGCTGCCTGGGGAGGCTGGAGAGTCGGAGTTTTCGGGGGAGGTAAAGGGTCTGCATTAGGATTTGGCATGCCTATTGATCCCAGTGGATAGGGAACCCTCTCAGGCCTTGAGCGGGCCTGGCGATACTTGTCCACCAAGTTGCCGATGGTCAGGTCCATTTTTCTTCAGCAATCTATTGAAATCACTGGTGTTTAGGCGGAGGCTGATCTCAGTTCTATTCAGATCTGTTTTGGGTTGTTGATTATATCGGAAAGATTTCAAAGATGAACCGAAGTGGTTTTACGTCTATTGTAAGACGTGATCTTCCTCGAAATATCTCCAAGATGACTTTGAACCCAGGTTTTGATAGGTGATCTGATTCTGCCCGTTGCTCTGGAAACAAGGTCTTGGAAATTTCAACTGACAAATTCAGACATCACGTGAGTTATGATTGCTGTGCCAAAACGTGAAAGTGAAAAATAATTAAAATCTGAATCACAGACCAAAGGAAACGTAAGAGTGCACACTATTATATCAACAATGGTCAATTTACTAATAGAAGGAGGGCTCACTCGTGTTTTTCACTGCTGTGGAGACAGCTAGACAATTTAGTAGACTGATTAAAGCCGAACTTTATTTGAAGTATGAACAATCAAAAACTGAAAAGTGGAAAAAAGTTAATGATATGAAAAAAAAAACTAAAAAAAAAATTAATAATTTCAAGTGAAATACATCAATATTTCATGTCTGGTGTTCAGCAATCAGACATGATCAGCTACGCCGGAAAACTTGTTCTCGCACCCATGGTCAGGTCCGGAGAACTCCCTACCAGAATCCTGGCCTTGAAATATGGAGCTGACTTGGTTTGGAGTCCTGAAATCATTGATAAAAAGCTAATAACCTGCCATAGGGTGTGGAACGAGTCCATCAAATGCGTTGATTTTGTAGCTGGTCAGTCGAACCACAACAATGGTCACAGTGACAAAAATGCAATCGTCTTAAGAACCAATCCTGCCATTGAAAAACACAAATTAATTGTGCAAATCGGCTCCGCAGATCCTGCTTTGGCGGTTGCAGCTGCAAAAATAGTTGCGCCAGATGTTGATGGTATTGATCTGAATTCGGGATGTCCTAAACACTTTTCTATTCATTCTGGGATGGGTGCTGCGCTTCTAAAAACTCCCGATCTGCTTGTATCAATTTTGGAGGCCCTTGTTAATGAAGTAGGGAAGCCCTATAATGTGAGCATTTCGGTCAAAATACGTCTTTTAGAAACTGAAGAAAAAACCCTGGCTTTGGTGTCTCGTTTAGTCAAGACTGGAATTCGAAATTTGACCATTCACTGTCGCACTACACCTATGAGGCCACGGGAACCTGCCATTAGAGATTCCTTGGCTAAAATAGCCCAAATATGTCATGACAGTGGTGTTACTTGCTTAGTAAATGGTGATGTCAATGGAAGACATGAACTTGAACAGCTTCGAAAGGATTTCGCGGTAGATGGGGCCATGATAGCTAGGGCTGCTGAAATAAATGCTTCATGTTTCGGCTCAACACCTACAGACTGGCAATCTGTTGTTTCTCAGTATTTGGAATACTGCGTCAAGTATGACAATCATTTTTCCAACACCAAGTATTGTTTGCAGAAGATGATACCTGGAAAGAGTCCAGCCTATAAGAAGGTTGCATCAGTGAAGAACTATCCGGCTTTACTACAAGTGTGGAGGGAGTTTTCCAATCTTGAGGAGCCCTCAGACAATGGTGGAGAGAAGATTGGGGAGAAGGAGAAGCCTTCAAATAAGAGTGAGCTCTCAACCAGCGAGAGTCTCGGCAGTGATGGTGATCACTTACCTGTCAAAAAACAAGCAGACGATGGTCAAACAATTGACAAATTTCAATCATTGGCTCAATCATTGGCTCAACCTGACCAAGTCCAGTCTATGGAAACAAGTGGTCAAAACCAACCAACTAACGGGCAAAATTCATTGTGTGCCAGTGATTGCCGCAAACGAAAACTATCCAGTTTGGACGAATCCATTATATTATAGACCCAACAAGTTACAAACACCGTATTTATTAACAAAAAGTGCATTTCAACGTAATCATTATGTACAAGCAACTAAGCATCAAAGGTCTTTTGAGAAACCGATGAGGATCCGAAAATGGAATATTTGATCATGCACCACACACCTGCACCAGTGGCAGTGACAACAGAGGCAATGGCCATGTTTTTGGTTCCTCGATTGGCCTGGAAAAGAGCACCTGCCACAGCACCAGACACAACGGAGTTGATAGGATCATGAACCCCTCGAATGTTGTAGAGAATCAAAGAGTTGAAAACGTTATAAGTAATACCCAACACACCCAAAGAATTTCCAAGATAAGGACCTCTCTTAGTGATGGAGTTAAGAACATGATTGTACTTAATGAGTCCTGGAGACTTGGGATCAACAGTTCGAAGACCTTCGGTCAAACCCTGGAAACCTCCGAGACCCAAACCAGACAAGTAAAAAACACCGGTTCCGTAACAGAGATCGTCAGTCCAACCTCGGGAAGGCAAAAAGCCATCGTAAGTGATAGAATCTGGCTCCTCTAAGGAGAAATATTCAACGCCCTTATCTAACCCAGCTAATGGATGCAACTTGGAGGTGTCCAGGCCAGTGTTCAAAAAAGACTCGACACCAGCATCATTGGGGTTCAGATCGAATTTAACCTCCTGGACTTGTTGATTATCTTGCTTCTCCTGCTTGCCTCCAAATAAACCAAACATGGCGAACTTTTCACTTTTCAATTTTTCAGCTTTTTCAATCTTTTTTTTACTTCAGGTTTTTTTTCACTTTTAGAGTTTTCGTTTTTATTTCATTACTATGAGCTTTTTATATTGGATTGATGTGAATATGTGAATCAGCCAGCTTACCTTGGTCTGAACAATATCCATTTGATTTAATTTAAATGTCCATCTTTACACCTTAATTCGTTGTAATTCCAATAATTCGTAGACCTGTTTTTCCTGCTTCAGTTGACAATTCAATGGTTTGCTCTCCGTCACAACCACACAAAACTACCAGTCCTTCGTCGTAATTGAGAGAAGAATCATGAAGATCGGAAATGATAGTGTGAGAGAATGAGCCATGCTCTATTCCAAAACGACTCTCATACAACGATTTGGATTCTTGCTGTTCTTTGGCCACCAGAATTCGAAGCCCAAGCTTGGGGTACACTTCGGCAACATCTTGCAAATCTTCAAGGAAAAATGCATCTTCTAAAGTGTCAACTTCCCAAATAATGAAGATTTGAGTCAAATCTTGAGGATCATACATGATCTTGTTCAACACAGGCAGCACAGCTTGAATAGCCCTTCCTCTAGCAACCATCACCAGCTCTTTAACAACATTGGGAGAATACCAACCCCGTCCAATTGGACCCAAAACGGTGAGGTTCTGGTGTTCTTTCAAGCCATCTAGATATCTTCCAACCATGTCTTCTGTACCTCCTTGGTTATTGTTCTTGTACTTCAGGTCCATTTCAGTTAAGTTATGTTGGACAATAATATCGAAAGAATCTTCTCGTTCCTGAATAGGATAGAAATGCTTGATAGCGACACCAGATCCTCCAGCAATTTCTGGATCCCAGGTAACCTTGACTGCTACTCGTTGGCCACACAAAAGTCCCAAGGAGGTCTGCTCCGGAAGTTGAACTGTGTAGATTGAGTATTGACGATTGAGAGGGATTTTCTCCTTGACCTCCAATTCTACAGATTTTAACACAGCGTGCTTCTCCACAGCCTCTTCGTCATCTTCCTCCAAGTTGTTGAGGTCGTTTTCTCCGTCAAACAATTTTCCAGAACCGGCCCACATGACTTTAAGTCCTACCAATGCAATGATTATGAGGGTTCCGCCTACGAAAATCATGGGATTCGAAAGCTGATATGCAAATATAGCCACGCCGATAACCATCATGGCTGTTGGAATGTACACCCCATCCTTCGGGTTACTGAGCACATTTTCGTAAGCCATGGTGAGATGAGACTTTGACGAACCTAATCAAAAAAGATTGTTGAAAGATGAGTTAATTTGAAAAATCCGAACAAAAAACGAAAAAAAAAGTAAACCGGTGTTGGGGAAAAACCAAAAAACCAAACAAGAACCGACTCAATTGGACATTTCTCTCTCTCACAATAATGCAAGCAAGGATAAGAGCCGCTGTGGGCCAGTTTTGTGCCACGGCAGATTTGCAAAGAAACGCCGAGTTGGTTGCTTCGTTGGTCAAGGATGCAGCTCATCAAGGAGCAAAGGCTATTTTCTTGCCAGAGGCCTCGGATTATATTTGTGGGACACCCCAGCAAAGTATAGAGCTGGCTAGAGATGCTGACCATTCTCCTATGGTTCATGCCATTCGAAAGATACAGCAAAGTCTGTACAATTCTGGTACCCCAATACATGTCTCGGTGGGTCTACATGAGCCTGCAGGAGAGTCGAGGGTCAAAAACACAATAATATGGTTGAATGAGCAGGGAAAGATTATAAACAGATACCAAAAGATTCATTTGTTTGATGTTGAAGTTCCTGGAGGTCAACCTCTTAAAGAGTCCAACTCTGTTGAAGCGGGTGACAGCCTACCAACCACATTTGAGACGCCATTGGGGGTGGTGGGCCCTGCCATTTGCTACGATATACGTTTTCCTGAGCTCTCGTTACTTTTGAGAGATCAAGGGGCTCAAATTCTGCAATTTCCATCTGCTTTCGCAGTGCGTACTGGAGCAGCTCATTGGCATGTGCTGGGCCGGGCCCGAGCAATTGATACTCAGTGCTATGTTATGATGCCTGCATTGGTTGGAAAACACACTGAAGATGGCAAGCGAGAATCTTATGGTCATGCAATGATCATTGATCCCTGGGGCACGGTTTTGGCTGAAGCTGCTGACATTGATTCAGGGCCAGTAGTGATCAGTGCTGACATTGATTTGGATAAACTTGAGCAAGTCAGATCTCGAATGCCATTGTGGCAGCAAAGGCGCCGAGATGTTTATTCATTGCGGAACACTGAGTGATGCAAGTGCTACTCAGCTGAGCAGTGATACTGAGCAATACTACTGAGCAGTGATACTGAGCAGTGTGAACAATACTACTAGCAAAATCAAGCATTAGGCACAGAACTTTTGTACTTTGCAACAATCTCTCTTACTTTGATCAGTTTTTCTTGCAGCTCCTCATGCTCATTGAGCAAAGCCGTTTTTCTCTCTGAAGCAATCTGCTCTTGTTCCAAGTAGAACTGTTCGACTTTCTCGTGTTGTTCATCAATCACTTGAACGAAATCTTTGGCATCTTTGGCAATGGTCTCGAATGCCTGTCTGTAATTTGTCACCAGCTGAGAAATTAGTGAGTTGAGATACTCAATCTCTTGCACCTTGACCGCATTTCGAACTTCCTGGGGATTCTGCAAGTTGCCTTCATTTGCAGAACAGCTATGACTCGGATTTTCCTCATCGAAAGGTTTGATTTCCACACGGGAGCTGTCCACATTTGTATGTGGATGATTGTCCTGCTCCTGGATCAGCTGCTTAGTCTGTTCGTGCAGTTTCTCCACCGTGTCATGTTTTTGTTTGAGCCGGCCCGACAATTGCTCGACAAGTTTTCCAATCACCTCAATATCTGAAGAAACAAAGCCGGAACCAAGGGACTCAGGCATGATTTATCCCTCAAAGTTCAAATGATGGTGTAACCTAAAGTTCAGTAAAGCCAACTTGACTTTAATATTGCTGCTGCTATTGTTGAAAAAAATGTCAATGTGGAAAACGATTCAATTCTCAAAGGGAACAGTGACCCTTTTCTGGCACCCTCAGGTAACTAAGTCTGTTCAATTGCTCAAGAATCTGGAGACTAAGGTTGCCGGTTCTTTGCCATTCAATTTCGAGCCCACCAGCCACGCTCCCACAATTGAACAGCTTCAGACCATCCAGTCCTTTGTTGACTCTGGTAAGGGCTTGGTCTCCAAGTCTTTCTCTGTGGCGACGGCCTTTGGTCCTGCCCAGCATGCTTTGAAGGCTGCGAACCAAGATTTGCCCCAAGACTGGAAGCCTAAAACTAAGTTGGTGGAGACACTGCTTGAAGGTGATGCACAGCATCCCACTGTTGTTCGACCTATTTTAGTCGATTGGGACAATGGCAATGTAGCAATTGACGATGTTGACTTGTCTCTCCGCATTTGGAGCAAGTTGACTGAATCAAAGTAGTCAACACCAGTCGATCAACATCAGAGTCAATCATTATATTAAGTCATCCATCATATACATAAATCAAACATTTACAATAACACAACTGACAAATTCAAATTAATTTAGGTAAAGTGCTTCCGTAGCTTTACTTTTTGCTCTTCTTTTCCTTTCGATCCTCCTCGTCCTCCTCTCGCTTTCGCTTCTTGGTCTTATCCTTCTTGTCTTTCTTGTCCTTCTTTTCCTTCTTGTCCTTCTTGTCTTTCTTGTCCTTCTTTTCCTTCTTTTCCTTCTTGTCCTTCTTCTCCTTAACTTCAGAGTCAGAATCCTCCATCTCATCATCGGAGTCTCCAGCAACATCATTGACAGTGTCGGCGTCAGGGTTGTATTGCTTACCCACAGTCAAGTCCACCTTGCTGTGTTGAGCATCATTGACGCTGGGTCGGGAAATACCAACAATCTCCTTGCCTTCCAATGCTCTGAGTCGGTTTTCAATCTTGATTCGGTTTTCAATACCAATGGTGGGGTTCTCCTCACGTTCCTCAGCCAAAGCATCATAACGCAAAGCAACGGCAGTTTTAGCAGCAACCATTCGAGCAACCTTTCCCTTGTTTTTTCCAGAGGCCTGACCAACAAGCGAGGCATGGTAGATAATTCCATACTTGGGGGTATCGTTTTTGGTCTTGAGAGCTCGGAAAAGAGCCTTCTCGGCACCAAGAATCTGGATAGTGGAAGCAGGGGCCTTGGCAAGAGACATGAGGGAACCGGCATTGGCAATAAGCCGAGCTCCAACAAGCTCACCAAGAAGAACTGTAAGATTGGGAGCAATGGCAACCATTCGAGCATTGAGATAGTTGGAAAGCTGTTCTCGGTATTCAGCAAAATCAATCACCTGATCAGCCAAACACTGGATGTTTTCCAAGTCAAACTCAGTGATTTCAGTTCCCATTGACACCTCGGCAGCAGTCTTGAGAGCAGTCTCAACATCCTCGGGCAAAATATCAGACAAGTCACTGCCGGAAGCACTGGATCGATAACCCATCTTCTTGATGACTCGAGCATATGCAATGTTGTCCTGGACAATCTTGGTCATTTCAGGGAAGTGCCATCCATACCATTCCTTGATTCGCATAGCATAGGTGTTAAGCTCCTTATCCAAATCGTCTAGTAATGCAATGGCTTGGACAACCATGGTGTCAACCTTCTCAGGAGAAAACTTGAGCTTATGACGACCCAAAGAGTGGGCAAGACCCAAACTCATGGTAGACAGATCCTTATCTGACAACCCAGGCAACAAAGAGGTGAGATTTTCTCGAACTGCTCGGAAAAGATCGAGGGTATTGGAATCAGAGATAACATTAAAAGAAAGACCCAATTTGTTGATAGCATTTCCGAGCTTGGCATCAGCAACAACCAAAGGAGTCTTCTTATCGCTCTTGAATTCTGAAAGCATGTTGCTCAGTCGGTCACTAACTCTTCCATCGATAATGGCATTGGCTTCTTCGAGGGCCTGAGCAGCACTGTCAAATTTGCTGAATGCTTGAACTTTGAACTGGGAAAGAACACTTTCGGGGGAGCTTAGGTCCTCGATCAAAGAATCAGACTTGTAAATCTTCTTGTCCTTGGCCTTGAACAGGGCGTAACCTGCAGCAGTCTCCGTCAAGAGTAAGGTCATTTCGTTGAGCGAGAGGTCAGGTCTGGTAAATTCAAAAAAATTTCATTCAAACTTTGAATGGAAAACTCAAATCTGAATTTGTGCGATTAGGGTTCCGCTCAATTGAGAAAGGCAGGTGATATATTGTTGAAATAATTGAAATAATTACAATATTGAATGAATAATCAGATTGACCGTAGTTTACAGATACAAACCATTTTTTTTATTGACAAAAGCACGTTCGGCAGTCAGTTGTAGCTGAAGATAAAAACAGAGAATTTCTAGTTAAGAATGGTTTTCCAGACTCAAATGGAAATGGCTCCGACATTATTGAGAAATGGGGCATCTAAGAACTACACCCCTCCTGACGGCTCCATTCTGAAACAATCATGAAACACCCCAATAGATCAAGAGACCCTTTTTTGTAATGATCCTATACTCATGATATCTCAATTTTAAACTTTGCAGGTTTCGAAGATATCCATATCAGGAAATTTTGTAAGAAATCTCCAAAGGATTACCAAAAATACATTTCATTATCAAATCATGGTGAGGGGAATATTTTCAAATAACTGTATCCTTTAATTCCAACTTAATCCTTTCGTCTGAAGTTATCTAGAAGTAGGACTTAATGTATTCAGATATAGATTGTAAATCTTGCAATAAAGCAGCACTCATACAGCAAACAGCTATTTTTTGGTCAACATCATTGGTTGATTCTCTCAGAAAATAGTTCTCAAGTCATTACAGAGTGCAGACAGATTTCGTTCCCCACCAGATCACTGATGATATCTGCAACAATTTCAATTTCGTGCCACATTCTGAGTGCAAAGACATTATTGAAGTGTCATCATCAAGTCCCCATAGCTCAAATAACTCAATTAATGGCTGCCCCTTCGTATATTCTGTGCTGGAGAAAATTATATAAACCCGTAGAGAACTACCAAAGCCATATCAATCCACCCTCACTACTACCACGACTTTCAATGAAACTCTTCACCGCCCTTTTCTTTATTGCACCCATGCTTGTTTTGGCTCAAGACCAGGCTGAATCCGATAGCTATGCTCCCCCTCAGGTTAAGCGGCAATTAGACAATGAGAAGAAGGCTGTTTTCCCCCAATTCTATATTGAATTTATCACCGAAGACGAACTCGAAGCTGATGCTGGTTCTGACAGACTCGAAAAGAGAGCTAGACGGTATCCCTTCGTTCTCGGTAGAGCCTTTTAAAGGGCTGACCAATGGACTTTGCTCGCACCATAGCTTTAGAACTTTTTAACTCTCAAATGAATGTGTAAGGATGAAACAGAATTTATGAATTAGATGTTCTTTCACCAGGTAAACTTAAGATAAAACGGATACTTTAGGGCAATAAAAACGCTCAACTGTAATTTGTTCCTGAAAATGAAATGTAGTAGAAACTGGCTCATTAAACAATGAAGAGGAGCCATTTCATTTAGGGTCCATTTCTTCATTTGAAGAAGTATATTAAGACTTCGTGGCCAAGCTGGTTAAGGCGTACGACTGTTAATCGTAAGATCGAGAGTTCAATCCTCTCCGAGGTCGTTTTTTCTTTTTATCGAATTTAAATCATTTTTCTTTTATTGATTTTTCGTACCCTTGATTAAAAACACACCAAAACAAGTCGCATGAAAAGTGAGATGTATTTGCATTCTGAAAATTATTTTCGGTTTCAATCTATGAGTCTTTTCAGAGTATTTCACTCTCGCTCAGGAGTTTAAAAAAAAAGCAGTGAAATTCCCTTAGCTTTAGAGTATTCAAAGTTTTCAGGATTTATACACTTTCCTACACCTCAGCTTTGATTTAATAATCAACAGAAATTCACCTGAAAAGGTATCCACTTAGGAGAGAAGCCTCTTTTCCATAATAAATCATGTTCAAGGATAGACTTTAATACCAGATTAGGACTTCGTGGCCAAGCTGGTTAAGGCGTACGACTGTTAATCGTAAGATCGAGAGTTCAATCCTCTCCGAGGTCGATTTTTTTAATTTTTATTTCCCAGTCATCCCCATTTTTCAATGTCATTAAACAAACGAATTTCGTAATAAATTTATCAGCTTGACAAATGTTAAATATATACAAAAACTACATTCGTCCAGGGAATTTTTCTTTGCCGTAGAATGGGAAACCAAAGGCACTTAACAACGTTCGGCCTTCGGAATCGACCTGGGCAGAAGTGTGAAGTGTGATATGCATACCCCAAAGCTGAGGATAAGCATCCTGGTTGGCATCGACCTCAGGAAAGTGCTTGACATCATCAGGGGTCAATCCAAAGGCAATGTTTCCACTCTTGTCACCAGATGAGTTCTTGATACCTCTGAAATTAGCAGCCTTTGGCAAAACAAGCTCAGTTAATGTAGTGATGAAACGAGTCATGTTCTCACCAGTGAGCTCGACCTTAGCGCCCATAACATAGCCTTCTCTGACCTTCCAAGTCAGGACATTAGATCGAGCCCGAATGGTCTTGGGTTTAACACCAGTTATCTGTTGCAAAAGTAATTTTTGATTAACGACCAACTCTGGTTTCAACAATGTTTCTCCGTGAGTCAAATTGATGGATACCTTGGTAATTTTGGGAATGTTCTCCCATGTTCGAGGATGAATGTCCTTGGTAGGAGCTTTATTGGGACCTCTAGGGGGTCGGGCTGGTCGACCCAAATGATAGGGAGATGTGTAGTCCCATTCTCGATGTTTGTTACCTTTTCGAACAACCTGTCCATGAACGTAATTTACCAACAAGAGATCAGACTCAACAGTGGTTTCATAATGGTCAACGACCCGGTCATGCTGAGTGATTTTGGGCACATAATTGTATGCTTCAACGTTTCCTCCATGTGTCAACAGAGTCGAAGTATACTTGGGTTTCAGCACGTTTTTCTTGTACCTGTATAAGTGATGAACTGGAGCCTTAATCGATATCTTTGCTCCTCGAGCAGCAGAGGCAGAGGCGTGGAATCCTCTGGTGAAGACAGTTGACATTATTGGGAGGAAATGGGGATTCAATGATCCAAATTTTCATTTCTGGCAAATTTCAAAACCTTAAATCGACCGGAGACTCTTGTCAATATCAAACTTGTTGTGGAGGAACAATAAGGGACAAAGCTATTCAAAACCAGTAGTCAAATGACTGTCGTAGTCAATCAGCCTGGGTTTCATTCAGTCGACCTTTTTGATGAGGATTTGTGGAATGATGAGGAGTTGGCTTTAGAGGTCAGTCAATATGAAATAAATTTATCAGGGATCCACAATTCGTCCTCTCCAAAGTCGAAGCCAGCTAAAGAGGCCGATTCTTTGGGATCCATTCATTCGCACTCGACAGTTCCTAACAATCGGCTATCGAGAGTCTTTGATCAACTGACTCTGATTGAAAATCGGTCGGTCATAGTCCAGGATGAGTCTTTCCGATCTTCTCGACTAGCGCTGGAGGTACCTGCTCAGCCGAAAGTTGATCTGGCTAAAAAATTGAATGAGCTCTCTCTTGAGCCTTCTAATTCATATAGACAGTCCAACCAAATCCATGAAAAAGAGTCTAGCTTTTATGAGGATCAGTTGGTCACTCGACTCGAGGAAATGAAGAAAAAATCCGAAAATCGTCTCAAAAGAAACAGTGTTTTGGTTGACTCGGTGATTGAATCATGGGAAAATCAAATGCTCCAAATGGAGAAACGTCGGGAAGAGGAATTGAGACAGAAACAGAGGTTGGAAGAAGAAGCTAGGGAGAAAGCAAGGCTTGAGCAAGAGAGATTAGCCAAGGAAAGGGCTGAAAAGGAGAGAATAGAGCGAGAAGAACGAGAAAAAGAGGAGCAACGACGAATCTTGGAACAAAAGAAAAAGGAAGAAGAGCAAAAGAAGAAGGAGCAGGAGGAGAAACTGAAAAAAGAAAAGGAAGAGGCTGAGAAGAAGGCCCAGGAGGAGGCGAAACGAATCGAAATGGAGAAAAACAATGCTCAGCTTGAAAAGCAGAAAAAAGAGTTGGCATTACGGCAACAAGCATTTACTCAGTGGGATGCAGTCAAGGCCGAATTTCAAACCTGTAAGGCCAAAATTGCTCAAATCAAAAAGGAGATTATGGAGCCAGTTGCTAACAACAGTCAAATGAAAAAAGAGTGTAACAAGCTGAAGAGAGTTCTCAATCCCAAGTTTGGCCAACTAACTCCAAGCCTGAATCACACTAATACCATAGCAAAAGACTTCAACGATGTCATTACACAAGCCCAAAGCTATGGTCAAACGGTATATCATTGGGTTTTGAACATAATTGCAAAATCCCTTGTCAAGCAAGCCGAAACCGAAACCATCGTTAGACCGCAGTCTGCATTGCCGCTAGGCTTACTAGCAGCCGTCATTATGGCAACACATCCCGACTTTAAAGATTTTCTAATTGCTAGGTTTGTTAAGAAGTGTCCTTATGTCATTGGTTACACGGATAATTTCGATACCGAGGCTGGACGACTAAATATGGCCTACAAGCGGGTAGATGGCAAGTGGGAAGATTCTTCAATGTATTCTGAGAGGATGGGGGGAATCATGTCAGTATGGGCAGCATTGACCCAAAGTGACCTTGGATTCTCGCCCAACCCTTACTCTATTGATCATAGTTGGACAATGCTGGCTCGGCTCTTGAACACACCCCCAGGTATGCTTACAAACACACACTTCAATGTAGTTGCATGCTGGTGGGATATAGCTGCAACTAAGCTTCTGACAATCTATAAGAGACAAGCTCAGAAACTGCTTTTAGCTGCAACAGATCAGTGGACTGTTCAAGTCCAGGACAAAAGATATCCTGCTTGTGCCCGCCTCCGTGTGAAAGGCGACGAATGGCGACAAAACAATGGAGTAATCAAGGGAGTTCCTCCCATGGGGAACTAACAAACTATTTAAGTAACATCAACATTTCTCTCATTATTTGTCTCCAGTTGAAAACATTCGTACTTTCACTCCTTCATCATGACTTAGTGTTAAAGTGGAGTTGTACTTGGGAGGTAACACTCGAGGGTCACAGGACTCTAAAATAGGGAATTTTTGGGCCAACCTTGCTAGGACATAACCGGCCTCGGTCAATGCAAATTGCTGGCCCAAGCATATTCGAGGACCTCCATTGAAAGGTAGATACTCCCAGCCTTTAGCTATTCGTCTTCCAGACTTTTGATCCCATCGTTCTGGAACGAATTCGTGTGAATCAGGACCCCAGAACAGTTTCCGTCTATGAAGCACATAGACGGAGTAAACTACAACACTCCCTTTTGGTACAAACACTGGTTGTTGTTTATCAGGTCCACCTCCTCGAGGAAGAGTGGTGTCTTTGGTCGCATATCTGAAATTGACGGGCACTGAGGGATATAAGCGTAATGTCTCGTTCAAAACATAACGCAAATAATCACACCGCTTCAGTGATTCAGATGTAATTAATTCACAAGAGTCCCCAAAATCTTTGAGAACCTCTTGTCTTAGTTTGGCCCAAGTTTCAGGTTGCCGAGCCAATCGGAAAATTGCCCAAGAAAGTAAAGAAGCAGTGGTATCTCGACCAGCCAATAAAATATTCAAAATCTGGTCTCGCAAGATCTTGGGATTTCGAGTTTCTTTTACAAGCTCATAAAGAAAAACGTACCGCCCTTCATCGGCTAGGTTTTGGATTTTTTGAGTGGATGCATTGAGAGCGGCTCTCACATAGAAATCCGTGAATTCATGGACAATTCTATTGGCTTTAACAAACGACCCTCTTTTGATAATGTTTCCATAGATCCAATATAGATTCTGAAGCTTTGCTCGCATAGCGCAAACAAATTGGGCTTCGTTGAAAGCCTCTGGAAAGTTCTGCCGCACTTTTTCATCAATTTCAAAACGTTTGGTAGAATGTTTAGGTGGCTCTTGGATATAATCTGATAAAGAGTCAACAGAGTCTCCAAACAAAAACTCTGTAGCAGTATCCAAGGTCAATTTGAAGAAGAGCTCTTGAATATCAAATCCGTCAGGACTGTTCAAATTATCTTGATCAATGGCTTTGAATAGAACTTGAACATGGTTTTCCAACGACTGAACATGGGAGACCTGCTCTCTGGCAAATTGTGGGCGAAGCAGAGCCCGGGATTGGGACCACCCATGACCATCAAGTGTGAAAATCCCATCTCCCAATGTTGGCTTCAGAATCTTGTGACGACTTCCAAGCGAAAAGTCTGAGAATTGAGTAGCCAACAGTGCCTTGATGTTTTCAGGATCAACGGTTTCCAACATCAGACCCCCAGGAAGAGGGAAATGAAATGTATGTCCAAAAACACAAACCGCATCCAGTAAATTGTCAGGAAACGTCTTTTTCAAGCTCATTGTGAGTGGCCTGTACACTCCAAGCCAGGATGCAATGCCATTGTTGACTCTTACAACCTCTCCGCAATTCCTTTTTCTTGCTTGCCAGTAGTAGCTATAGATGATGACTGGGTTGTGCAGGACTATGGCTACCAACAACACCACGATAACAACGGCCAAATGGTATGACATGGTAGAAAAGTTAAGCCCTTGACAATCCAGAATAGTAATGCCGAGATATCATATATGATTACTTCATTTTATTTGTTTGTTGAGTCAACAAACCATACAAAGACCAGTTTAAATGCAGGAAAAGCACTCTACAAAGGAGTTGGTTTAATCATCGGTTGATGTCAAAAGGGTGAAGTCCGCTACTTGAGATCAGGACATTTCAGACTAGCCAATATTCGTTAATATCGAGATAAATCTCTGCTTTAAACTCAGCATTCAGGGGGGATAAACTCTCTTGTGTTAATTGGAAACAGAGCAAAGGAGATTTCAGAGTTCAATAGAAAATGGTAATTAAAGGAATTTCGTACTGTAGCAAATTGGGATCGAGAGCTATTGACGCCACAACAGCGTGACATCTCGCAATTAGTATTCTTCTCAATGATTCAGCCAAAGTCAAGACTAGTATTCATGATAATTAGACCAAGGTTAAGGTTTCCCCACTTTCTTGTGAATAAGACAAATGTCGAAATGAGAGAACTCGATTTGTCACGATTACTATTATTGCATATGTATTCGAAAATGACAACCCTTCGTTGATTTTGAGTTTGGCAGTTATCACACAAAAAACGATATTGCCACTACTGTAGACCTGGTGCTTGTATGTGTTAGTAATAAAATAAATTTTCTCAACGGTTTTTAATTTTCAAAAAGACTAATTCTTGAAATCAATGAAATTTCCAACTAGAGTAATTTCAAGTGTGATTCCAGGATATGGACGGGGTTCATCCAGCCTAGGGATTCCAACTGCAAATATCAAGGTATCAGACATCCCAGCTAGCGATTCGGAGCATTTCAAAACTGGAGTATACTATGGATGGGCCTCCTTAGTCCGAACCCAAAAACCAAGTGTAGTGGAATCCAGCGAATTTCAAAAAGACAGGCAAGTCGAATTCCATTACACTAATGAAGTCGAGGAGGAACTCATAGATAAACCTCTTCCTATGGTAATGAGTGTTGGTTGGAATCCATTCTTCAACAACAAAGAAAAGTCTGCTGAAATTCACATTATGCAGAAGTTCAAATCAACATTTTATGGTACACAAATCAAGGTCATGATTCTGGGTTATTTGCGGCCAGAGGCAGATTTCTCTTGTTTAGATGATCTGATTGTTCAGATTCATGCTGATATTGATCAGGCTAACGGGTTACTTCAATCTCAGGAGAACCAGGAGATGGCAAAGGAGGAGTGGTGGAAATGAAAAGTCAAACCAGCAGGGTGTAGAAGCAGTTTTTATTAATGACGCCCAGCATGAATGGCAAATAACTTGAATGTGGGTATGATTTATCGGTGATCATATTATCATGGTTCGCATGGTTAGGGGCTTAAGTTGAGGGGCTTATTTTTCATGGCTCTTTGCTCATAGGCTTATGTTCATAAATCATATCCATTGTTCATAAATCAGTCAATTCTTTTGTATTATAGCTGTTCCGAGTATTGTTAATCCTGTTTAGAAGCTGCCTTGAGCTTTTTCCTAACTATTCCAATCATCTTGTTAAACCAAAAGATGTTGAGAGCGTTAAGAACCAAATTTGAAATGGTGGTCATGTAAGGCAGCCAAACTGGAATAGCATTACGTACTCGGGCTGTCCAGCATTCAGAGATGCATATATACGACCAATAGTTTCCCCAAACCAGTCGACAAAAGAAAAAGACAGTCATAAGCATAATACCATTAATGGCCTCGAGCTTCTTGGGAAAAGTCCCCTTAGGTAGTCGACTAATAAACCAGTTCGCATTGACAAATGGAGTGCTCATTTCATACAAAACGAACGTGCCCATGTATCCCATCAGATAAGGGCGGAAACCCTGTGAAAAAACAAACAACGCACAGAGCGCATGAAGTAAGAATCCCAAACCAAAGATGTCAAAATGAATCAAACAAATCAAAGCGTCCCAGATGAAATAGCCCAGGACCAGAGCTCCAAAGAATCCTGTAAAAGGTGTGTAAACAAACATTCTATCTTGGGCCAAAAAAGGGTCGAAAATACACCAAATTGCCAAAGGAATGACGATGAATGCCTGAATTTGCGAAACAACATGAACATCAAAATCAATTCGAGTCTTTTTATTCAATTGTGCCAATGTTTCAGTGTTGATTTGGCTAGAAATGAGATAAATGAGATGGTAAAACGCCAGAGATAAAAACACTTCATGGATATGCTCAGCTAAGTGAACAAATCCTATTGACTGCGCCCACGGATCCACAAGGTTCTTGAGGGCGGGGATTTGAAGCCATCGAAGTGGATCTCGGTCCATTTGAAAAGGCGGTTATGGAAACGGTGGATTCAAGATGAATCAAGATAACACAATATAGTGTCAATTTGTGGGGGTCATGTGACTTTAGGCTTTCGCTTGTAAGCATGAAACTGGTTAATCTAAGGTTTTGTTGGGACCATCTGACACTAGTTGAACTCTAGCAACTCGGGTTTTAGTTGAGTCTTGGCAGTCTAAGTAAAGCTTCAAATCGGTTTTGTTATTGTTGTGTTCAGTGGAGAAAGTAGCCCATTCAAATCACAATGTGATTGAATGTATTCCAAAAGTATTTAGCCTTTGACCCAGTCCTTGCAAAGATAACTAATGCTTGTAAAATCTCGATAACTTGGTTCTCAAGTATCTGTGAAAAGGCACCCTTTTCTTAAATATTCACCTTACCGTAACCCGTATTAACATTTCACATCTTTAGACCCTTACAAAACGCATCAGATTCTCGCTGAGGTATGCCTTCCTGATACTTTATATTCCAAACAAGGAAAGCTTCTAACTCTATTTGTATTTGACTTTATCATTTGCAGATTTCCTGCTCGAAACTTTTCAAAATCATGAAGGGCATTTCTCGCCATGCGGATTCGAGCAAGAACTTTGAGAAACATGTCTAACTTCAGCATTGTTGACAATTACTCAGTGAGAGGTCTTAAGGTTGAGACATTGGCTTTCAAATTGCCTCTGGATCACTCCAACCCAGGGGGGTCCCAAATCAGAGTCTGCACCCGGAGAGTCAATCGAAGTGATGCAGACACTGGAGCCAGACCTTATGTCATTTTCTTCCAGGGAGGCCCCGGATTTCAGTGCTCTCCGCCGTTTTCCAGGTCTGGAATGGTGGACGAATTGCTCAATCGAGGTTTCCAGGTTTTGCTCCTGGACCAACGAGGCACTGGACTGTCAACTGCCATTGATCCCAAACAATTGGCTACTTTGGAACCCGAAAAGGCAGCTGAGTACTTGTCCAATTTTAGAGCTGATAGTATTGTTCGGGATGCGGAGTTGATCCGAGGCATTTTGCTGAAGGATAGCGAGGACAAAAAATGGACTATCATGGGGCAATCGTTTGGAGGCTTTTGCTGCTTCAATTATCTCTCATTTTTCCCTGAGAACGTCAATCAAGCAATAATTACCGGTGGAATTCCTCCCCACTGCTCTAGTCCTGACAAAGTTTACAAGGCATTGTATCCCGTTGTCAAGCAGCGCAACGAGTACTATTACTCCAAATATCCCGAGGATAAATCCAAGGTGGCCAGTATTCTCAAACACCTCGACAAAAACAAAACTGTTTTGCCAAATGGGGGTACTCTTTCTGTGGAGCGATTCCAACAGCTGGGCATAAAGCTAGGTGCACATAATGGAGCAGACGATATTCATTCAATTGTGTTTCGATTTTTTGACGATTTAGAAACTAATGGTCGACCTTCCTATTATATTCTTGACACAATTCAACAAAATCAAGCTTATGACACTAATCCCATTTACGCCATTCTGCATGAAGCCATTTATTGTGAGGGTCAAATGTCAGACTGGAGTGCTAATCGACTGCGACAAGATAGCAGCAACAAGCAATTCAATTTTGACGGCAATCAAGAAAAATACTATTTGACAGGAGAAATGATTTACAAATCAATGTTTGACGATTATGTTGAACTTCGATCACTTAAAGAAATTGCTAAATTGCTAGCTCAGAAAAAAGACTGGGGCCAGCTTTATGATTGGAATCAACTTGCAAAAAATGAAGTGCCTATTGTGGCTGCAACCTATTTCAGTGACATGTATGTTGAGTTCAATCTTGTTCAGGAGACGGTATCAAAAACTGGTAATATCAAACAGTGGATCACCAACGAGTATTTCCATGGAGGTTTGCGGGCCAATCCTAAAGAGGTTTTAGGACAGCTCTTCAGTCTCTTGGAAATAGATTATGAATGAATGTTTGAATGTTCAAATCGATTATTTTTGTGTTTTGTTGTATTCAAGTTCCTTTCTTGAACATTGCTCCTTTGTTTATAAATCTTTCCGAGCCTCACTGGTCATGAGATTCTTTTTTCAAATATTGTTCCAGTTCAGAAAATATTCGATGTTCATAAGACTCTTCATCGCTTTGATTCCATTCTTCGTTAATGTTGTCTTTTATATCAGAACTGGCCCCCTTGGCTTGGATCCAAAATGGTTTGGATTTGGATGAAGCTGCAAATTCATTTTCAGTTACTCTGAAACGTTCATCGAAATACTCTGATCCAAATCGCTCATTGCTTGTGCTATCTTCAGAATCACTGGCACTTTCTTCATCAGGATAGTCATTTTGATAAAAGTCCTCCGCTTTAGTTAGTTATCGAGTTGACCCTACTCTAATTTCGAAAAAAATCAAACATACCATTGGAATCTTCATCGTCGCTGGCTCTTCCATTTTCAGAATTGTCGTCGTCGATGTCAAATAGAAGTTCCTCGTCCGCTGAGAGAACGCTTTGTTAGAATATATATATTAAAAAGGGCATGAGGAAGCAATTCCATTTCACTCACATTAAACCAATTCGTTGGCCTTCGTAGCTGTTGTGGACATTTTTTTGTCGGTAATAAATATCGTAGACGTAATCTTCTACCTCAGCATCGCTGTGTAAATCATCAACTGTCGTCTCATCAAATATAGCTGATGCCGATTCTGTTTGTGACGTTTTGGTTTGGGAGTTAGACTCAGCTTCTAACATTAAATAAGACTCTACCATTTCTGTCAGCTTTTGATTGACCCCTGCATCACTACTCTGGCGACGCTTTTGTCGCTTCAATTGAGGAAGTCGGAAGCACTTGAGTTCATCAGTTCCTTGACTAACCCGTCGTTTCTGGCTATTGGACGAAACATCACTCATTGGAGCATCTTCCAAAACAAGAGATTCTTCATTGTACAGAACTTTCTCGGTCCCTGCAAATTCAAAGACTATGTTAGAATCAGAAAGTGTCGCTTCTGCCAGTTGAACTTACCATAATTGCTTCGAGACTTGTTTCCCACCACTGAGTTAGTTTAGATCCAAATGGAAAAGATATGAGACTTACGCAATGCCTTAAGAGGATCATCTCCCCGTTTTCTCTTGATTCTTAGGCTAGTGGGCGGTGTCTTGAAGCCCTCTAACATGTCTGAAAAAGAATAAAAAAATAACGTATAGAGAGTGCTTTGAAATTTCCTAATCAAGCTTATCTTACCCTGGTCGGAACCTTATTTGGTTGCCTCGACAAGTTTGTGTTTGAAGAGACAAAATGATATTCAAAGCTTTAGGAAGTTTTGCTTTTCTGTTGAACCATTGAGCGAGCTTTGAGCGGTTGCATTCAATCGATTCCAAAATACACTCATGGTTAAGGCATTGGACTATACAAAGGACGTTGTAGTTATAACTGGGGGAACCGGGGGGTTGGGCCGCCAAATTGTTAGTCTCTTGGCTGCCAAAAAGTTCAAAATAGCTGTGCTTGACATAAAGTTGCCTCAAGAGTCGGAGAAAGTACCTCATGTGCAATATCTTCAATGCGATGTCGCCGACCCACTATCTGTTCAAAAGGCAGGTGATCAAATCAGAAGAGACTTGGGAGTAGTTACTGTACTCATCAATAATGCTGCCATAACTTATGGAAAACAACTGACTGATCTCTCTTTGGACGAGATCCAAAATGTTTTGAACATCAATTTGTTTGCAGCTTTTGTCACAATCAAGCAATTTCTACCAGACATGTTGCAAGCCCAAAGAGGCTATATCGTGACAGTCTCAAGTGTTTTGGGTCACATGTCACCAGCCAAACTGAGTGCGTACGGTGCCTCTAAAGCAGGGCTTATCGCTCTTCATGAGTCTCTGACTTATGAACTGGGAGGACCGTCAAAGAGTAATATAGGTACTCTGTTGGTCACTCCAGGACAACTAGACACTAAAATGTTTGATGGAGTCAAAACCCCCAACCAGCTATTGGCGCCAGTCGTAGATCCCAACTATTTGGCAACGCGAATCGTGCGAGCCATGGAACAGGCATCTATTGAGACCATTTCAACTCCTTTCTACACTAACTTTTTACCTATATTCCGATCAATGCCTTGGCGGCTGACTTCTCTGGCCAGACGATTATCTGGCATCGATCGAGGCATGGATACTTTTCGAGCACAACTCTGACACTGTTGGAAACTGGTTTAGCCAGAAAATTCTGGCTTGGCTGGATTGAGATTTCACTTAATTCTCGATCTCTTCACTCTCTTGTGCCTAAAATCACATGGGGAAAAAAAGAAAAAAGGTTTAGGTGCCCCACATTGGAGTTTATTAAGGTCAGAAAATACTCATTATCAAAAAACCATGACTGATCATAAACACCCCTTTGACATTTCTTCTGGTTCTATAACCTATTTCACCGCCAGTGATGGCCAAAAATTGCGTGTAGGCGAATGGGGAAAAGATCTCAAGACCCCTAAAGGAAAAATTATCTGTAACCATGGCTTTACAGAGCATGTGGGAGTCTACCAGCATTTTTTCGACAAATTAGCCAAGGATGGTTACTACGTTCTGGCCTTTGACCAAAGAGGTGCTGGAGAAGAATGCCAGGGCAAAAAATGGGGAGTCACTAATGAGACATTTGTGCAAAACGATCTGAATAACATTCTTGAACAGTACATTATACAATCCCGGCCATTGGATATTGTGAAAGCTGAGAAGATTTTCATGTGGGGCCATTCTATGGGAGGTGCTATCACTCTCAATTATGGTGTTACAGGCAAGTATAGGGACATTTTCACAGGTTTTATTGGATGTGCACCTTTGGTTTACCTCCATCCTGCCTCCCAACCCAACTTTGTCTTGCGTGGCGCCATGGGAGTTTTGGCCCGTGCTTGGCCCACCCTTCATTTTCCCGCCAAGCTGAAGATGGATCACATTGTCGGTAACAAGGAGTCGCAAGCCAAGCTGGAAAGCGATGACAGAATCGTTGAGATGTGCACAGTGAAGCAAATGTACGACATGTTTGAACGTGGAAAGCGATTGACTGATCCAAAATTTGTCAGTAGCTATGTGGATTCTGCAGTTTTGGTCTATCACTCCAAGACTGATCGTATCAACTGGTTTGAAGGGTCTAGAGAATTCATCGAGGCCCTTCCTATTGACGATAAAGAACTCTACGAAGCTAAGAATGTGGAACACTCCATCCATCTTGAGTTACCTGAAAACGAAGGTCCAGTGTATGAAAAATTACTCGAATTTCTCAATGCCCATTCCAATCCCAATTGATTTTTTTTTAATTTGATTTAATTCACTACTGTTCTTGCTGTTGGATTACTAATTTTTCTTACACATCTTTAAAGCCAAGGTTGTCCTTATCATGTGCCATCAGTCCAATAGGGATGGCTCTCTGAGTGCCATACTTGTCTTCCAATTTATCAATCTCCTTAATCTCTCCCTCACTAAGATTGACATGTTCGCCATTTTGAACTACACGATCAATAGATGTTGTTTGAGGAATGGTTGCTCGATTGTGGGCAACTTGCCAATTGATGAGAACGGAAGCCCAACTAGTGTTGTGCCTACTTGCAAATTTCTTAATTTCTTCGTTTTCCATCAGCTTGAGTTTTCCACTGGATGATCCAAGAGGAGCGTAAGCAACTACCACAATACCCTGGTCCTGGTTGTACTTGAGTTCATCAACTTGTTTCAAGAGAGGATGATTTTCGATTTCATTGACAGCTGGAACAACAGTCGCTTTCTTCAGCAGCCTTTCCATATACGCTTTGGATACATTGGCGACTCCAATGGATTTAGCCCTACCATTTTTCTGTTCAAGTTCAATTCCGCGATAGGTTTCGATCCAGCCGTCGACTTTCTTATCCCACTTAACTTCTTTATTGGGATGTTGAAATGGATCGACAGAATCTTTCTCAAAAGTAGCAGGACAATGCAAAAGCAACAAGTCAACATAATCCAGGCCTAGATTCTCCAAAGAAGCATCCACAGATTCGGTTACTCGATTCCAATGGGTTGGCCATACTTTGGTTGTGATCCACAAGTCTTGACGCTTAACTGGCCCTTCGTCGATTGCTTTTTTGACGCCTTTTCCAACAGCCACTTCACTTCCATATGAGAAAGCAGTGTCAATATGTCGATAGCCTGCCTTGATGGCGGCGTAGGTCACTTCTTCAACGTCCTTATTGAAAGCAGTGCCTAGGCCCAAGGCTGGGATTTTTCGACCATCATTGAGAGTAATTAGCTTGGTAATAATTGGCATTTCTTGGACAAGGCGAAGTCATCTCCCTCTATTTATGTTTCTTGGATCTCATTACTCTTTTTACGAATCTTTCATCAAATATCTCAATCAAACTTCTTTATGATACTTGAGCTAAAATGGAGACAAAGATTGGAATGTGTGTGTATAATATAACTTGGAAATGTTTGGAAATGTGGCGGAATTTGTGGATCTGCATTAGTCTAGTCAATCTGTAAAATATGCTACTTCTATTCAGATTCCACCAGATCAAAGTCGTGAACATTTGGTTTGGCCATTTTTCAGTGTGTAGTTTTGGCAACTTTGTTGTGCATAGACAAAAAAAACCTAAGTTGTTTGGTGTGGAAATTGATTATTTGACCAAAACTCGATCCTCCAATGCGGCGACCTCCAAAAAAAACAAAAACAAAGAGCAAAGAGCCCACTTTAACGACTTCTGAGGAGTTCTTTTATCAGGCGACCCTGGATGAAGAAAAAGGCAATCGCTGGAAGTCTGGAAACGATTACAATAAAGCCCTACGCTTTTATGCACTCTCGATCTCCAATTACCAACAAGCATTCAAACTCGGATCCCACAAGGAAAAAGTTGATTCACTTTACAACATCTGCAGTCTCAAATCAAACTTTTGGTATGAAGTAATTGATACTGGAGATTACCTTTATAAAGGCCAAATCATTGATCAAACCACTGTAGGACTGGAGTCCAAATGGCAGGGTATATTCAGCGCGAACACCCGTTTAGGGACACTTGAAGAACTTCTGCGGGACTTTGAGCCCTTGTTGGGACTAGTCAATGGCTATGATGGTCGTAAATGGGACATTTTACTGGCTTATGGTCTCGTTTTGGTGACTATCGAGGAAGAACAGCCTGGTTCAAAAGGCCAAGAGGCAATTGATGTGCTTACAAAAGTGTTTGAAGGGCAGTACTCAGAATTTGAGGCGAATCAAAATATGATGGAGAATGCTGAACATGTGGAACATCAATCAGATAATTCCATCCAGATTGAGGAAAAATCTGGTTTAGAAGGAAAATTTTCGGATACCGAGGACTCGATCTCGCTAGTGAACATTTTAGAGACTCTTTCGCATTTGATCAAGTTGTTTACCATCACTCGACAGGACTATAGCTCGCAACTAAACACTTTTTTTTCAATCTGCGATCAAATTCAAAGTCGACTCTCGTCCACAGGTTTAGATGCGACTGTGTCTCAGTCTCCACAATTGCTGCAGTCTGTGCTTACAGAAGGTGCTGCGACTATTGCTTCGGCATTGACCATTGGCATGGACTTGGAACAACGACTAGTTTGTTGGAAAAATGGATTTTCCTCATTATTAATTTCTGAACAACTCAAGTCTTTCTTTAACCAGGCAATGGGAGTTCAGTGGTGGATGATTGCATCAGACAATATCATGGAACTTGATGACAAGTCTCTAGATCCTGAGCTACGGTGGAAATTTTTATCCACATGTTACAACCTTTTGCTACAAGCACTTGAAGCATGTAAGCAAACCCCAGAACCATTTCTAGGATTGGACATCAAGACATTCACCGGACTTAGTTCGGAGCAACTTGTACTTCAGCGCTGTACTATATTTATGGGCCTGGCTAACATTGACTTCCATCGATCTAATTTGGAGTCGCCTGTTGCTAAAAGTCACCAACTAACCTTACTAAAAAACGTCTCAACATACTTGAGTAATGCAGTCCAACTTTCAACTTTACCATTAGGATCAAACTTTCCAGTGGCAGTTCGACAGAATCTAGAACGACTAAAGACTGAAGGGACTATTCAGAAGTTGTTTGTGTCAAACGGTGATTTCAAACGAGTTCCTGGTTGGGAAACTGCTCTAGAAGATTGGATGGAGCTTGGAACAGAATCAGCTGAACCGACCCACCCAATCATTTTATAATGTCTGGTGAGAGATCGGTTAATTGCTCGGGATTAATGATTTATTTTTGTATCTTTTCACTTGGATGCACTATTTTGTGGGGTAGATGACAATCGACAAGGTTTTTATTGGTCTGCTGCAGAGTTACAAATGCAGGCCCAAAACTATTTTTTCCGCTGCAACATGTGGCCTGACTCGGAGTCTCACTTCCAAGGCGTTTCGACTTTCTTTTAATATTTTTAGAGAGATGCTAGAAGGAAAAAAACTGTTACGCCTCAGAGCATAATTTGATGACTTGGGTTACTTGCAATAACAATAAACTTCGTTCATAAATCAAATGACACTGCATACAATAGTATTCAAACCTTGTAATTTTGGATATTTCCGACAAATAAAGCCCTCAAGGTGGAGATGTAACTCCCTCAGCTCTAAGTTTGCTTTTCAGCAAAAAGCACTCAATTTCCTTCCACATTGTATTCAAAATAAGGGAAGCTTTGGCGTACTTATCAAAACCTAATTTACGTTTACTTGTTTTGTTTGCTATTTTGGTTCTGTGTGGACATTGAAAAGATCAAAAACAAGTCAAGAGCCTGGACCCTAAGCTTAAAGTGCAGGGCGGAAATATGAAGTCATCCTCTCGTACATGCGCTTGTAAACCTAAAGTCGCCAAGATGATGTTTGGTTTTTACGTGCCAAGGAGGGCCCACAATCCCAATGCCTTCATCAAGAACTGAGATTTTGATCGACAGATTCAGTACACTTTCTTTCCATCATATCTGAAAGTGCGCGTTGCAACCTTGCTTTTTTCCTAAAGATAATCGCACATTGTTCTTTCTACTTTAATTTTGCGGAACAAATTCATTTATTAAACTTCCACTAGATATGATAAGGTTCAACTTAGCTGCATATGCACATATCAACCTCTCTTCCAAAGCTGGCCTTGACGTATTTTTAAAGCAAGTGATTGCCGTTTGATTATGTTGTTTGCCCCAAAAGTTGATCCGAGATCTCTGTTGTCGATTACAACAACTTTTTCTATTTATTCTTTCTCATCTTTCGTTGATAGAGCGAACTAAATCAAACAAATTCGATGCTAAAAATGTCGGACCCTCCGCCTTCTTTTGAAGCCATATATTCAGAACATTCAGATCAGCTACCACCCTATTCAAATTCGATATTCAGAGAGATTGAGGGGCCTGTGAAACTGGAATTCTCATCGCCAAATACTTTATCACAACAGCGTGATTGGATTCACTGCAGAATCACCCTTAACTCAACTGCATTATCGATTACCCCACTCGATCCAACAGGAACTGGCTTTGTAAAGCCGGAGTTGGTGCGTGTTGATAGTATGCTCAATATCCAAACGCCTTCTGACAATTCCAAATCGCGATCTCTGAAGCAGCGGCTTAAAGGCCTTAAGAGCCAAAAAAAGACTGCATCCACATCTACCCCTTCTCTAGGATTACCAAAAGTATCAACGTTCACCCTGCAGTACGCCCAAGTAGGTTATGCTGTTGATTATGTCAAACGGGCCAATTGCCTACGAGTTCGACTAGAGGCCATGCAATTTTTATTCGAGTTACCCACTCTGAATGACTGTATCGAGTGGGTCAATGACATTCAAGCATGCATTAATTTGGCTCTCCCATTAGAACATCGAGATATACCCAAGGTCCGATCTTTACCCCGTCGAAGAAGAGGTGCCAGTCTGTTCAGTTCGGAAACGAGAGTGCGGTCCCATTCGTTGGTAGTGGACCCTCCTTCTGAAGAAATTAGAAGAAATCGCTCAAAATCAACATCAAACACATCAGGCGTACAAAGCCTTGTTGCTCCCTTCCTTCGACGCATGTCAGATACCTCTTCGCGACCTACCAAGTCAATGACTTCTCAACCAGAAACCTTTCAGCCATCAAGGCTCGCTATTTATTCCAACACCCAAGCTTCTGAATCTCACGAGTCCCTAGATTCTCTCCAATCGAATAGCACCATTGATTCACTTACAGCATCCATCAACTCTCATCCCAGCACTGTGAATTCGTCTATTGTTGACGAATCTGCAGTCAATCTCCAGGTTTGTCTAAAGGAGCGCTGGGACCCTGAAGTAGAACACATGGATGAAGAGGCCACCTTAGACTATGCAACTAGATGTCTCAAACGATTCCACCGATTTTCGTCATGGAACAATAAAGTGGTCATTTGCAATTCCAAGCCCTTTCTTGTTTTTCAAGACCGGGTGATGGAGATCCCTGGTGATTTTCTTATCAGCGAGGATCAATAAGATATAGATTGAAGAAAAAAATGCATTTCACCCCTTTTTTGGGAGGTTTATTTTATTTTTAGTTTGGCCAATCTCGTAGTTGACCAGGAGACGTAAGTTTCATACAGGTCTGGACATATCTAATTCGCACTATCTGTAAGAATTCGTCTTCATCTATCAAGTTCACTATGAATAAAGATTCACGTGATTTAAGCTTTATGAACTCAAAAAAAATCTCGAGTTTAATCTTTGAAAAATCAAAAGAGGAAGAAATCTCATTATGTCCGATTACGATGAGGTGGACGAGTTTGATGCTCAAAGAGAGAAGCTTCTTTTAGATCAGGCCAATACTGGGTCTCGCCATCGAACTTACGATGCTTTAGAACACAGTGACGAAGAAGTCATGGCTCTGGATATGTCAGAAGATGACTCTGACGGAATCGATGCTGGAGATCAAAGCGAGGAGATGGAAGAAGCTTGGGGAAAAGGCGAGCTTTACGGTGCTGATGACGCTAGCGATGATGAAGCTATTCAAATGGAAGCTGAGGAAGCTTTAGCTCTTCAGAAAAAGCAGGCTGCTCGTTTGAAAGAAGCAGATTTTTTGGGTCGATGGGCTAATGAGGATGAAGACGACAGTGAATCTGAAGATGATTCCAAAGATAATGAGCTTCGAAAAGATGCCATTCCCGAGGTTTCCATTGACAAGATGACCCCTCAGCAACGTTACAATCATTTGGTTCGACTAAACCCTGAAGTCAACTTAATGGTTGCAGAATTGAACAAACTGACTGCTGCCAAAGTAGAGCTAGAAGCTTTACCAAAGGACAAACTGGTTGACATCAAGCTGACTGCTCTTCGCACTTACATTGGTGTTCTCCAAGTATATTTTGCATTATTTGCTGACTGTGTTCAGAGAGGCAGGGCTGATTTGAGTGACCATAACATTATGGAAAGCATTCTGAAGGCCAGAGAGATGTGGAGAATGTGCAACGAGATGACTCACATTAGGGAAACTGAAGAGAATTTCAGTGATGAACAGGCGGAGGTTGAAAACAGTCTGGCAGTTAGTGATGCGGAAAGTGAAGATCTAGATGATGATGTTGATTTGGATCTATCCCAATTTCGAAAATCTAGCAAAGAAATGGAAGATGATTCTCAATACAGCAGTGAGGACGAGGAAGAGGATGCATTGGAATTGCCAAAGGCCGTTGTTGCCAAAAAGGGCAAGCGAACTATTATTACAACCGAAGATTATGGTGAGGGAGAAATCAATGAAGTGGATAAACAAGACAAGGACCGTCGAAAGAGAGATCTCAGGTTCTACACTGCCAAGATTGATAAGGCCACTAGACAAGCTGCCAAGGATATGCAGATCGAGGGAGACGAGGATATTCCATATAAGGAGCGGTGGTTTGCTCGGCAACAGGAGCTCAAGCAAAAGCAGTTGGCTCATGTCAAAGACACTTCCACACTGTCAGAGTCTGAAGACGAGGATGATTATCAAACCCTGGATTTCAAGTCTGATGGATCTGAAGATGAGTACATTAAATCTATTAAGGACAAGAAGCAGTCTCGCAAGCAAGAGAGAGAAGAGTTGCATGATGTTTACAAGGAGGCTCGAAAGGGTAAGATTGATTTGGATGCAGTCGATGATAATGGTAAGAGAGCTATCAACTACCAGATTCTCAAAAATAAGGGTCTTACACCTCATCGAAAGAAGGAGAACAGAAATTCCCGAGTCAAGAAGAGAATCAAGTACGAAAAGGCAAAGAAAAAGCTTTCCTCCATGCGACAAGTATACAAGACACCCGAGGGACCTTATGGAGGAGAAAAAACAGGTATCAAGAAAAACCTTGCTCGGTCTTCCAAGTTCAAGGATTAATGGGGTGTTATGGTCATTATGTTTTAAGTCTATACTTTTTTATTTGTAATTCGTGTTTTTATGGTAGTTGTAGGTGTTAGTGAGTTGGTTTTACAAGAACAGAACGAGCTCTTACTCGAGTTTGTCTTTGATTTTGGTTTGGTCTTGGTCTTGATCTTTGGTCTTTGACCATCTTGTCTCAGTCTTGATCTTTGGTCTTTGACCATCTTGTCTCAGTCGTGATCTTTGGTCTTTGACTAACTTGACTCTATTTGTTTTCCTTTTCATAGTTCAATCAGCCTGACTCTGGGTCATCATGAGCTTCACCATAGCCTCTGAATCCATACCAGCATGAACAATGTCAATAGGTACTTTATTATGAGAATATTGAGCAGATGCAAAAGTCGTTGATCGTTCACCTTTGCTCACTGTTGAGAGCTCTAGCTTGAAGTTCGGATCTGTTGCATCTATTTCTAATAATTCTGCCCAAGGTATCAAAGGAGAATCAGTCGTCCAATGGAAGACATTGATGTCGATCAACCACACCCGATCATACGGCTCGGGGATGTACACATCGAAAACAAAACATTCATCTGGGAACTTCGTCCTTAACTTGGAATGGAAAAAAGAGTAGATCAAGTGAGTGAACTTTTCATTTAATGGCTCCAAAAATTCATAATAGTTGGTATCTCTTTGGGTGATGGCGATTAGTTCATTTTCGTGGACAAAACATCGGAATTCTAGTGCTGGATTGACATTGATCCACTTTTTCAAAACCAACTCATAACTAAAATCATCTTCAACATGCTCTTCTCCAGAGACATGGTCGAAGGCGGAGGTCAAATCGTGGGTAATGTGATCTGAAGACTTTAATAACAAATACACATCGTTAGCTGAAGTGCACTTCATATTGTTGGTTGTAGCAATCCAGGTAGCATCCTTTGGTGCTGACCAGTTCAGCTTTGGTACTACAGCACCATATTCCTGTATTATCTGGTTGATTTGAAGGGTAAAGGGTCCCAATTGATTTGCAACAGATGTAGTCTCGGAGTCCGATTCGACTTCTGATTCAACCTCTGAGTCGGAATCTGAGTCGGAATCTGAGTCGGAATCTGAGTCTCCATACTTGAATGTGTTTTCTTGAGGTAGAATAATCCCCTCCTCATTCAAATATTCAACAACCACTGGAGGCAATGGTTTGATGATCTTAACTTTGGGTGTCAAACCCTTGAAATTTTTATACCATGAGCTAAATTGGCAGTTAATAACATGTTGTTTAGAGAGATTCAGGCCTGTTTTTTTCGGTCCCGCTTCTTTATTGGGCAAGATCATGTTGAGAAGAACTCGACTCTAATCAATGGGAAACGTAAAAAGTGAAGCAAAAGGGGAGCAGCAACCACAATGAATTCACTTAAAAAAAAGAAATAAGCAAACACAGTGAATCAGCTAAAGCCAGTTTGATCAATGAAAAGCAATGGGAATTCAGCGAAATATTGATTCAATATGATAGAAACAGACTGATCGATATCCATTTTCATACCTTTCAAGATTAGAACTTACCCGGCCTCGTTTTGTCACATCTCAACCTAAAAAAGTATACCAAAGTTCAGGAATATTAATTATCACCACCATCATGTCTTCGGCTCAAATTCAACAGGCCGCTCCCACCTCGTTTAAGAACAAGGAGAAGCCCACAGAGGTTCGCAAGAGCAACATTCTTGCTGCTCGAGGTAAGTATCACTCACGAACTCTTGAAGTAATTAAAATCTAACCCAAGCCGTGGCCGATGCCATTAGAACGTCTCTAGGACCCAAAGGAATGGACAAGATGGTGAGTTTAGCTTGATCAATGGTGATCAATGGCAACCAATGGTGGTCAGGTTCAGTGCTTGAGCCATTTTCCTGGCTTTATAACCCATTTCGATTTTTTTTGAGCTAACATGTTGTAGATCCAAACCGGGAAAGGTGAGGTTATCATCTCTAATGACGGAAATACCATTTTGCAGCACATGGCAGTGATGCACCCTGCAGCAAAAATGCTTGTGGACTTGTCAGCATCACAAGATTCCGTTGCTGGTGATGGTACCACTTCTGTGGTAATTTTGGCTGGATCATTACTTGGTGCAGCTGACAAGCTTTTAAAGAAAGGAATCCACCCTTCAATTGTGGCTGAGGCGTTTCAAAAGGCTGCTCAAAGAGCTGCCGAAGTAGTGATGGACATGTCTACAAAAGTAGAACTGTCTCAAAAGGATGTTTTGACTCGAGCCGCCTCTACCTCCCTCAATTCCAAGATTGTGTCTCAATATTCATCAACCCTAGCTCCTATGCTAGTTGATGCGGCCTTGCAAGCTGCCCGAAAACAACAAGATGGCAATTCTCTTCTTGATCTAAATGATATCCGACTAGTCAAGTCTGTGGGAGGAACCATCGAGGATACCCAACTCGCCAGTGGCCTTGTTCTTAATAAAACCGCCGTCAAGAATGCCGGAGGTCCGGTTCGAATGGAAAAAGCCCGTATTGGCCTGATTCAATTCCAGCTTTCTGCTCCCAAGCCTGACATGGAGAATCACATTGTAGTCAATGACTACCGTCAGATGGACAAGATTCTCAAGGAAGAACGGCAGTATATTTTGGGTCTGGCAAAAACTATTAAAAAGGCCAAATGCAATGTTATTCTGATCCAAAAGAGTATTTTGCGAGATGCTGTTTCTGACTTGGCTTTGCATTTTCTCGCCAAGCTGAACATTATGGTTATCAGAGATATCGAGCGAGATGATATGGAGTTCATTTCCAGATCAACAGGAGCCAAGCCGGTTGCTGACATTGAGGCTTTTACCGAAGATAAATTGGGCTTTTGCGATTTGGTTGAGGAGGTAGAATCCTCAGGTTCCCGAACTGTTCGATTCTCAGGTAATGCTCAAAAAGATACTGCCAACGTCCATCATACTGTCTCCATTTTGGTTCATGGTGCCAATTCTTTGGTTGTAGATGAGACCGAGCGATCTCTTCATGATGCTCTATGTGTTTTACGATCACTGTTCCGTGTTCCTGCCTTAGTTCCTGGAGGAGGAGCATGTGAGGTTGAGGTTGCTCAGGTTCTCACAAAAGAGGCTCGATCTATGTCAGGTACTGAAGCCATTTGCTTTGAAGAGTTTGCCAATGCCATGCTTGTTATTCCCGTCACTTTGGCCGAAAATGCTGGGTTAAACAGTGTTAATGTCGTCACTGAGCTTCGAGCTCGTCACGAAAATGGAGAGAAACATAGCGGTGTATCTGTCAGACGAGGTACATCTATAATGACTGAGGAGCACGTTCTCCAGCCAGCTTTGGTGACCACCTCCGCCATCACCTTGGCTGCCGAGTGTGCCAAGGGACTGTTGCGAATAGACGACATTGCTTTCTCTCGATAATCAAATGACCATTACATTTTTACAGGGGGATGGAGGTAATTTATAAAAGTGAGCAAGGAAGAGAAAAGAGAATCTAGAAATTTCATCAATTGTAAATGCCTATTAGAGTGAGAAATATCCTTGTTATTTTGAAGACTGCTGAGAGTGGGGTAAAATGCGGACTGCAGTCTTGCTAAAAACATAAGAAAGACCGCTGAGAAAAGTGGTGGTCCCCACTAGATAACCAAAGTATTCCATTCCTTGGCCGAACAGCTCCAGATCAGCTCCAAGCTCAGCAAGAATAGGCTTGGACATGGCCAATCCAATGTATGCCATTTGAAAAAAAGTGTTGTATTTTGATATTGTGGTCGGATTCACTTCTGCCGAAGGAATCGAAAAATCGAAAAATCGATTAAACGTTTTTGGAGGTGGGAGCGAAATATACCGGTAATAAAAAGCAGAGATCCCTAACAAAATATCTCGACCAAGAATCAAAGTCACCAAATAAAGAGGCATTTCGCCTGCCACTGCTAAGCACCCAGTAAGAACGACCATGAGAAACTTATCGGCCAAAGGATCAATAACAGATCCGACCACCGATTTCATGTTAAATCGTCTAGCAATATAACCATCTAAAAGATCAGTCAGACAAGAAAAGGCAAACAGTGTAGTTGCCCATAATTGCTGGTCCTGAATCACCAAGTAGCCAATTACTGGTGTACTAATAATTCGAGATATAGTCAATATATTGGGCAGAGTCATCAAATCTTCATGAACTTCATTCAATGTCGGTATTTTGGATGCATGTGGTTTTGAATCGCTCGGGGTAGAGACATCTTTGGTGGGTTTGTTTTTATCTTGTTGGCAAACAGCTGAAAAGCAAAAGTGCCTGACGTTCGCCTTGGCTAAGTTTGACTGAGACCAAATCCGGGGGAGTGCTGACACCTTAGAAGCGTTTCTGATAGATGGCTTCAGGCAAATCGCACTGGACAGGCAGCCCCTTGCCAATTTAGGAACAATTCCTTGGCGAGCTGAGCCCAAGATCGAGTGAAACATGTTGTGTTTTAAAAATAATCGTCTAAACCCTGAGATAAGCACTCCCTTCAACTGGATTTTGGGTTTGACAAGGTTGAAATATTTAAAGTTTTATCAGTAAATATCCTTGGCTCGGCATTGTTTAAAAACGGCTGGGACATGAGTAAATGGAAAAGAAATCAGAAAATGCAGAAATAGATGCTAAGCCTGGTGAGACTCATTCGGTCTCTTCAGATCCTTCTCTTGACGTGGGTTTGAAAGAAGTCCGCCAAAAATTTGAAAAGGAATGGAATCGGATCATTGATAAATACACGTCCACCACCTCTTTATCAAGCCAGAGTGATATTGTTGATATTGTTTCTGGGGAAATCATCCAAGACAATGGCCATATTGATTCGCTCGATGTGGGGAAAAAGTCATCATGGGCAAGGTTTTTTGCCTCTCCACAGTTACCATTGGAATCAAGCACATCCTTGTTGGATCAACTTGAAGATCTTTTGACTGACAGTGAAGGAGAAAATAGCGGAACAAACTCGGAAGAGGAAGCAGCACCACAATTGAAGAAACGTAGAGTGAGTCTGTGGGAAGGGTCAATGAAGAATCAAACGCATTCGGAATCTAAGGAGAAAGAGGGTGAAGAGTAATATCGTTTTTATCAATGTGATGTTGAAATATATGCAAAATTAATTGGTTGTGGCTTGAAGATGTGTTTTGGATTTCTTGCTCAAGACCATACTCTCTTTGACATTGAATCCACCTTGGAGAAGTTTTTGGATTTGTTCCAAATCAAGCCCAGCTGTCTCTGGATAAAGAAAGTAAACAAAAACTTCACCAACTGCGCAAAGGCCAGCATAGAATGAAAACGTTCCTGTAGGGGTAATATTGTCCAACATGGTCAAAAACGTAGACGAGACAATCAAGGATCCTGCCCAGTTTGTTGCAGTAGCCATTCCTGTGCCTACACCCCGAACAGATATGGGGAACAGTTCACTTTGTTGCCAGGGCACATTACCAATGCCAGTGGCATAGAAAGCAACATAGATGAGTTGCGAAACAAGAATCACATAAGCCCAGCCTCCAACATGATCAGAGTCAATGTCGCCCTTGTCATTCTTGTTGAGAAAATGGAAGGCAATGGCATTCAGCACCAAGCCCAAACTCATACCCCAAATGGTCCCTAATAAGATTCTTCGACGACCAACTTTATCAATCACCATGAAGGCCACAATGGTGAAGACGAAATTGGTTCCTGCAACAATGATGGAAACGGCGGTTGCATTGTCGAAACCTACGACTTCGAAAATTGTGGCAGAAAAGTACATTAACGAGTTGAAACCGCAAAACTGCTGGATTCCTTGTAATCCACAAGCAATGATCAATGCTCTTAGATTTGAGGGCACACAGTAAAGCTCACGCAGGGTACCCTTGGTCCTTTCCATAGCAGTCTGATTTTCCTGTTTGTAAACATTGTATATCTTGAGTTCAGCCAACTTGTCTTCGACTAAAGCAGGACTGGCACCTCGATAAACAATATTCAATACTTTTCTGGCTTCTTCCATTTTGTCTTTTCGTACCAAATATCGAGGAGTCTCAGGCATAAAAAAGAAAAGAGCCATTTGTGCAACCGCAGGAATCATTGATAAGCCAACCAGAATCCTCCATCCATTATTGACATGTGCCATTCCGGCACCGATTCCGTAAGCCACTAGTTGACCACCTGTAATTGCAAGTACATTGAGTACCACAAGTCGTCCTCGAATTCTAGTGGGAGCCAGCTCAGATATGTATAATGGGGCACATAGTGAGGCTATTCCTACACCCCAACCCATAACAAAACGACCACCAATCATTGTCCAAATAGTGTGTGAGCCACATTGGATGGCAGCTCCTACTATGAATAGAATATTGGCAAAGGTAATCACCCATTTCCGACCGAAAAAGTCACACAATGCACCTGCAATGACACCTCCAAGCAAGGCTCCCAATGAAGTCGCAGAAGTTATTAACTCCTTGTCTTTACTAACAAGCTCCTGGCCCAGGTCATCCTTTATAACTACCAGGGCACCACTGATGTAGCCAGTATCATAGCCAAACAGAAATCCTGAAATGGACGTGAGTGCAACTAGAAGAAACACAAATGGGTTGATCTTTTGAGACTCAATAGTGGTTCTCAGGATTATTTCGGAGTCATTACCACGAGTAGTGTTGGGTAAGATCGAGGTTGTTTCATTAGCACTTGACCTGCTAGAAGAAGCGCTGTCTTGGCTGGAAAGGTCCTTGTCCATTGGACTTAATTTTATAAGGGGGATTTCTGAGGTGGAAATTGTCAATTGATTTGATTCATCTCTCAATGCTGGAAATGAAAAATGCACAACCTTGACGGGATTAGAGTTTAATAATAAGAGAGAGACGGCTTACAATGCCTTCAACCGTTGAGCAGCGGATTCTGCTGTAATGTCCCTTTGAGGCATTCCCAGCATCTCGAATCCCACTAAAAACTTCCTGACTGTAGCTGATCTCAATAGCGGCGGGTAAAAATACATACGTAGATGCTCAATGTCACAATCAGGCTTGGAAGTGAAAGCTTGGTGAATCCCCATTGAATATGGGAAAGGACAATTGAAGAGAGCATTGTACTTTCGTGTGGTTTCCTTGATTACTTCAGCAAAATCTGTAATTTGAGATGGGCTCAATTCGCGTATCGATGCGATTCGTTTCCGAGATATGATCATTGTTTCAAACGGCCAAACAGCCCAAAATGGGACTAGGCAGACGAATGTATCATTTTGGAATACAATGCGCTCATTGAGACTCAATTCTTGAGTAATGTAGCTCTCTAGCATATGAGTAGAGTTGGTTTGGAAGTGGTCTCTAAGAGATTTGTGCTCCAAGGCAGGCTCATCTGGAATAATTGAAGTATTCCAGACCTGGCCATGAGCATGTGGATTACTGCACCCCATAGCCTCACCTCTGTTTTCGAAAATGAGACAATATTCCATTTTCTTCGAGATTGCCTCGTTGTAAACATCGACCCAGACTTTGATCACTTCAGATATTTGAGATATTTCCATTGTTGCTAGAGTTGCGTTGTGTTGGGGTGAAAAGCAGACCACTTGACAGTACCCCGATACCTTTTGCTGTACAATTAAGCCCTCACAGGTGGTATCGCTGCTGTTGTCAACTTGTGGCATCACTGCACTAAAGTCGTTAACAAAGACATATGTGGAATCGTAATTGGGGTTAATGTCGCCATTGACTCGAGTGTTTCCTGGGCATAGATAACAACTGGAATCGAATTGAGGCTGCTTATCAAGAATCACTTTTTCCTGTTGACCTTTCCAAGGTCTTTGAGACCTGTGTGGGGAGACTAAAATCCACGAGTTCCTTAGAGGGTTGAACCTCCGGTGGGGGTTGCTTTGAGACATTTGTAGATGGCACTGGCAATAAAGATCGACTTCATTTCATTTTGGACTCCACAATCATATCACGTGAACCGTCGATCACATGATGGTGGTCACATGACTTTTATGTTGACCCATTTAACTGTTCGTCAATATATGTAGTGGATTTGCAGTGTGTACTTGATGGGTAAAAAAAAAGTTGGGAGCAAACATCAATCCGTGGCTAGGGTCACGTGGCCCCGATCACTGATTGATAATGATCCATGCAAGAGCTTTTCTATTGAGGTTGAGCAGGTTTTAGAAGGCCAGATAGTGGTCATCCATGATTTCCTAACTATGAAAACCTGTCAAGACTTGATCCAGAGTTTCTCAAAAGCTGACCAAGACGATAGCAATTCGTTCAAATTGGAGTGTACACCTTTAATCAAACAGCGGGATTACGCTGCTCGAGTGAACGATCGAGCAGTTGTGGAGGATTCAGAGATCAGTAACATTCTGTGGTCGCAGCTCTCCAAAGTTATTGAGCAACATGAGTTGGTTGATTTTAAAGGTGCAAAGGGTCTAAACCCAAACATACGAATATACCGATACAAAAAAGGTCATTATTTCGACCAACACTATGACGACTCAGTCCATTGTGTAGTTGGATCCAGGTCAGCCCAAACCCATTGGACAATGCTGGTGTACTTGAGCCACTGCCAAGGAGGGGAAACTATGTTCCATATGGACGGGGGTCGAAGTATAAGTGTTGCTCCCACCGCCGGAAGTATTCTGTTACACAAGCATGGACGGGATTGTCTTTTACATGAGGGAAAAATGGTTTCGGGGGGAGAGAAGTGGATTTTTCGATCTGATATTGCTTGGTGAACTCTAAAACGGCTTTACACCATAATTCATCAACGCATTATATAAATCGGACCATGACAGAAGCAGGTTCAAGTCGCACACAGATTATCGAGCAGACCCGTTCTAGAAATAGGGAACAGGATGTTGCGGTGCTATCACTCACCGGTGATGCCGGTCCCGGTGTTGAATCTGACAGTGAAGATGATGGCAAAGTCAGATTTACAGAGGAGGTAGTAGACAATGAGAACATGGACAAGAAGAAATCTAAGATCTGTTGTATCTTCCAGCCCCAAATGGAGTTCGGAGAATCGTCTGGGGAATCGAGCTGTGCATCTGATGATTCTGGTCCAGAGTCTGATGAAGGTGACACCCCTAACGCCCTCAAACCTAATAAGACTCGAAAATGCCACCATGGCTCTCAGCCCAATGCCTATGAACGAAAGCCCAAGTTCAAACAATAATCATCACAATCGGTATCGATCATTCTATGTATCTCTTTCATGATATTTTATATATATACAAATTACATTTACATTTTTGCTCTTTATTCCAACCAAAGTTTAATTGGCTGTTTAACTGAACTATTTTCAACATGTCTCGGAAGGGCAGTGAAGAGGTGAGTGGGAAGCGATGACAGTTGGAGCACATTACGACAGGTATAAAAGCACGAGATACAGACGAGAAGTAGACATGGATGGATTCCAGTTCTGGACAGAGGTACAGAGATACATTTGGATAATATCAGATCCAGAATGCCGTCTAAACTGCGTCATATCAATGCAGCTCATTTTTTTTGCTACTTACTAACCAAGTTTCTGGAGCGTCTTCAGGAAGTCCTAGAAATCATCAAAACTAAGGAGAAAAAACCCTCCCTCTACATTACACAAAAAAGACTGAGTGCACCAGCTGTTGAGCCCTCCGATGGATCAGGTGAATACCCACTGCTTATCAGAATAGCCATCAAACTTGATGGGAAAAAGTTCAAAATGTCCACTGAGATTGACTCCAAAGACTTGTTGACATTCTGGGCCTCTTACACCGAGGTCGTCAAAGGGGGACTCTCAGGATTAAAGAAGAAGGAGAAAAAGAAAAAGAAGAAGAAGGCAAACTGATGATGACTCGGAATCAATGTTGCATTCATTGGCAATGCGTATATCAAAGATCAACAGAAATCTAAACTACTGTAATTACAACATGAATATTTTCGATAGTTAAACTGTACTCAATGGATTATCAACATATTAAGAGAAGAAAAAATAATTTTACTTTAGTATAACCTTAAACGACTTGGGATTTTTCACAATGGAAAAACTCTAAAACTCTAGTTCCATTAGGATTTTTTGATAAGTTAATTTGGCGACAACCGTTCAAGAACCGAAGATCTTTTCCTCGCATATCACAATGAGGAACAGGGCGTTAGCCAGTTCCTTCTTTGTTGCTCTGGGATGTGGAACCATGTATGTCTATTCAGCGTATGCACCCCAATTGGCCAAAAGACTCGATTTCACTGCCACTGAGTCTCAGTTGATTGGTCTCTGTGGAACTGTCGGTGTTTCACTGCTAGGAATCATCGCCGGGATTCTCATTGACCGTTATGGCATTTCTTTCCCTATTTTCCTTGGTGGAATTCTGCTCTTCTTAGGGTACTCCTTGATTTCTGTTTGCTTCAGTTTTCAAATCAAAAGCGCTGCATTATGTGCTGGAGCTTTAATGATTGCTGGTTTCGGGGGTGGAATGAGTTTCATTGCAAGTGTCAAATGTGCAGCACTCAATTACACCACGAGTAGAGGTGCTGCATCATCTGTACCATTAGCTGCATTTGGGTTAAGTGCTTTCGTGTTTAGCTCATTGGCTGGACTACTTTTCCCATCGAATACCTTGAATTTTCTTTTGCTTTTGACGTTTGTGCCATCCTTCTTATCTCTGGTAAATGTACCATTTGTTAAAGTATACAAGAAAGATCCCAAACACAATCAAAGACTCATCGACGATTGTGAAGACCAGCGAGGACATGGAAGCGCAGATAGCACACCCCGGATTGGATGCGAGACTCAAAACAGTATAGATATTCAACGAGACGGCGGTGATAGCAATGGAGAGGTGTCAAGTCCCGAACATGATTCTATGTTTGATTCCACTACTCCTGGCAATCTCTCTCACAATGAAGGGGCATTGCTTCAGAGTTCTCGAGGAAAATCACCAAACACAACTTCAGAATCCATTAGAGGACTCGAGCTCGCAAAGCAGGGTATATTTTGGAGTCATTTTTTGATTTTGGGAGTCATTGCAGGCAGTGGCCAAATGTACATCTATGGAGTAGGCCACATCATCCAAGCTCTTATCGGTAACCCTGAAATCGATACTTCCAGGCTTCAAGCATTTCACGTGGGCTTGATTTCGCTCTTGTCATTTTCTGGTCGAATTATCTCCGGCACACTATCCGACATTATTCGTAAGCGAGGGGGTTCCCGGCTCTGGATGATTCTGACTTCATCGTTGCTTGGACTCCTTTCAAGTGTCATGGTTCTCTTAATATCTTTACCTGAATATTTATGGATAGCCTCAGCCACCCTTGGACTCTCTTATGGGTTTCTCTACGGTGTTTATCCTACCGTCATTGGAGAAGCTTTTGGAATGGACTTTTTCTCAGAAAACTGGGGCTTTTGTGGCTCTTCCGCAGTCTTTGCAACCTACTTCTTCACAAAAACCTTTGGTCGAGTGTTTGATCATCATTCATCCAATGGATTCTGCTATTTGCAGCAAGAGTGCTATCTTCAAGCTTTCGAACTTTCCTCCATAACTTATATGCTGACAGCCCTCTTAATTGTCACTGTAATCTGGGCTTGTCGAAAATAAATATTTATCCAAATTATCATCAATTAGATCGCTCACTCTTTTCAATGGACTTCTCCACTCCATTCAAGAGTGAATCGAAATGCTCTAGCTTTTTGTTGAGTTCACTTTCAAGAACAGAGAGTTTCTGTCTTAACTCATCTATCTGCTCCCGAATTGCAAATCCTACTTCGGTGGCAGTGACAAATTCGCCCACCTCCTCATTGGTTTCATTATCATCATCATTATCAACTTCATCTTTAGAAAAGCGCCGAACAGTATCACTGGAAGAATTCGTCATTTCCTCTGCTTCCTGAATGCTGTTTTCCGGTTCTAGATCCGCATCTTGTTGGAGTTCAATATCGTCTTTTTGGATATCCATTGGTATAGATACTGAATCTATGATGTCAATAGACCTGCATACAATCACGTGAAAATACACATGACTTACCCTACTGGAGAGCTTGTGTTAGTCGAGTAAAAAATCCAGTGGAAAAAAAATAAAAATAAACTCAAAGAGGTGAAATTTTACTGAAAAGTGAGAATTGTTCACAATGGCGCCCAACCAAAACGTGCGTCCCGAGACGGTTCTGAAGAGAACAGACGAGCTCATTGCTGTTGGACAGGAGGATGCTGCTCTTGAGCTTCTTCACGATACTGTTTCTGCTCGAAAAGCTCGAACTACTTCCGTAGCTACCCTCGAGCCCATTGTTGCCCGGTTTGTCGAAATTTCCGTACAGCTCAGAAAAGGAAAAGTTATTAAGGATGGTCTTCATCAATACAAGAAGATTGTTCTCCCTAATAACGTCAACGCTATTGTAGTTGTTGTTAGACAGTTCCTTAAGTTATCTGAGGAAAAGGTTCGAGAAGCCCAGGCTCAAGCTGACCGAATCGCTGATGAAGAGGAGGCTGAAGATCTTGAAGCTGAAGAAACTCCTGAAGATTTGCTTCTGGCTACTGTTTCTACTGAGGATACTAAAGACCGAACTGACCGGAGAGTTGTGACTCCTTGGCTTAAGTTCTTGTGGGAAGCTTTCCGAAGTGTTCTCGATGTTCTTCGAAATAATTCCAAGTTGGAGGTTATCTATCAAGAGGTAGTCGAGCAGGCTTTCCAGTTCTGTCTCAACTTTTCTCGAAAGACCGAGTTCCGAAGACTTTGTGAATTGCTTCGATCCCACTTGCAGACTGCCTCCCAAAAGGTTCCCGTTGGCCAAGCTCCTGCCCCTCATGCTGTGGATTTGAGTGACCCTGAAACTCTTCAGCGTTATCTTGACACCCGATTTTCCCAATTGAACGTTGCTGTCAAGTTAGAGCTTTGGCAAGAAGCCTTCCGTTCCGTTGAGGATGTTCACACATTGCTCACTGTCTCCCGACGGCCCGCTAAGCCTTTGATGATGGGTAACTACTATGAAAACTTGGCTAGAATCTTTTTGGTGTCAGAGAACTACCTTTTCCACGCTGCTGCTTGGAACAAACTTTTTCACTTTTTGAGCCAATCTCCAAGAGGAGCAGTTCCTGTTGAGGAGTACCAGCGAGTGGCTTCATTTGTGCTTCTCTCTGCATTGGCAATTCCAAATACCGCTTCTAATGATGATCGATTCCGAAGTGGACGATTGACAGGTTTACTTAACCTTCAGCGAACTCCTTCTCGAGACACTTTGTTGAGATCAGCTCTCTCTCGAAATGTTCTCGCTCATGTCAAACCTGAGATTAAGGCGCTTTACAAAATTTTGGAAGTTGATTTCCATCCTTTGAGCATCCGATCTAAGCTCACTCCTGTTGTTGCTGCCATTGCCCAGGAACCCATGTTTGGGCCTTACTTCCGACCTTTATACCAAGTTATTTTGACTCGGCTATTCCAGCAGCTGTCTCAGGTTTATGAGTCTGTCAAACTCGACTTTGTGATCCAGCTTGCTACTTTCCCAAAGCCTTTTGAGGCCTCTCCCATTGAAATTGAGCAATTTATTGTCCGAGCTTGCTCTCGAGGTGAGCTTTCAATCAAAATCGAACATGTTGAGAGATCAGTCTCATTCGAAGGTGGCGCCAGCACTTCTGCTCAACTTCAAGACACACCCATTGAAATTGTTCGAACTCAGTTGGCCCGAGTGGCCAAGACCCTTTGGTACGCTGACCCTGCCAACTCTCCCCAGCATAAGGAGAAGGCTTTGGCCTTAGCATTGGAGGGAGCTCGAGCTAACGCTGAAAACGAGTACGAGGAAACTCGAGCCAAACGTGCTGAAATCGAGGCTCGTCGAGAACAGGCCGAGCAAGAGCGACTCATGCGAGAAGAGGAAGATGCTCGAAAGCGAGCGCAGCGAATCAAGGAAGAGGAGGCTGCTGAACGAGAGCGAGCCGCAGAGGAGGCCCGACAGCGAGAGTTGGAGCGAATCAGAAAAGAGCAAGATGCTATTCGAGAAGAGGAGACCCGAAAGCTTGCCAAGGAGATTAATGCAAAGGGTATCATCACCATTGATCTTAATCAGCTTGATGGACTTGATACTACTAAGCTTCGTCAGATGCAAGTTGAACAGTTGGCAAAGGAGTCTCGAAACTTGAACGAGAAGCTTCGAGTCACCGCTCGACGATTAGATCACACTGAGCGAGCATACCGAATGGAGGAGATAAAGATTATTGAAAAGGGTTATGAAAAACAACAGGCCGAAGATAAGGCCAAGTACGATGCTCGAATCAAGCTCATCAAGGAGACCGCCCAAAAAGAATATGAACACAAGAAGGAATTAGCAACTCGATTCAAGAAGGCTGTGCCCTACTACAAATCATTCAAGGAAGAGCTTATGGGTAAGAGACAAGAGGAGTTTGAAAAGAGACGTGCTGAGGCTGCCAAGCAACTCGAGGCTGCCAAGCAGATGCGAATCACTGAAGTCAAGGCTAAGTTGGAGGCAGAAGCTAAGCAACGAGAAGAGGAAGAACGTCAACGACTTGAAGAGGAAGAGCGACGACGAGCTGATCAAGCTAATCGTGAAAAACGAGAGGCTGAAATGCGAGACCAGCTTATTCGGGAGAAGGCTGAGAGAGAAGAGCAGAATGCTCGGCTTAACGCCCAAGCGGAACGTCAACGACAGAAGGAACTGGAGATGGAAGCTCGAATGGCTGCTAGACGGCGAACTGGAGCTTCTGGACCTGGAGCCGGATCTGGACCTGGATCTGGTGATGCTTATGTTCCTCCTTGGAAAAAGTCAGGCTCTGAGAGATCAAGAACCTCTTCTCCTACTACCAATGAACCTTCTCGAGAAGGGGCATATCAGCCCCCCACTCGACGTCCTGGTGGAGGAGCCTATGTCCCCCCCAGTCGACGAAATCGTCCTCAGAACTAAAGAGACTCATAGCTATAACACGAAAATTCGATTGTTTCCTAAATCAGAAAATTGAGCCGTACCCCACACGGAGAACTAAATTTTTAATAGATACCGTAGTTAGGTGTGGTTCAATGAGTGATAATGAAAATAACCTCCAAATCATACACACGGCACCAACCTTGCGGAATGAGTCACAAGGAGCTCTACGATAAAAAATTATTATGAATAGACAGGATGATGCAAATAGCTCCCAAGTGTTTATATTTGATTCCCCTTCATCAAAAGATGAATGATCATCACATGTTACATAAAAAAAAGTAGCCTTAGTCACTGTCTCAAAACTTCCCAATTGTACTTTTGACTTTTGACTTTCCATGTATCAATACAAGCTTATCGCAACTGGCTGTCGTCCACTAATCATAATGAATGAAAAGGCATTACTTTAGGTTCTCTAGCAAACCTAATGCATAAAGAACAAAGTTTAAAATGACGACATAATGTTTCCTGAAATTCTACCGAAAGTTCACAACTTTTTAGTCCTGTATCAAGGTTGATAGGTGGCTTGTTAAGAGGCGAGAGAAACAGATTAAGCTGTAACCTGATTAAACCTGTCAAAATTTCTAGGTATGGACAATCCCCACGTCGCCGTAAATCAAGATTGGCCCACACCATCCACACGAGCGCAAGATGCCACTCGAAACCTTAATAGACACGGCACTTTTCTAAATTCTCTGATAGGAAATAAGTGTACCATGGCACAGTATATATAATAGTTTTGAGATCTAAGCCGAAAATCAAGTTGTGCTAGCTAGAATGTCTGAATTCACGGATCACAAGATTGATCCTCATGAAGAGCACACATACACACACCAAAGCTCGCCTCAAAATGACTCGTCAAGCCTTAAGAAGCACAGCAGTGAAATGGATGCCTCCATTGCTGAGGTTTCCCTCACCGATGTTGAATGGGTGGCAGAGAAACTGTTGATTGCACCTTCTGAAAAAGATGGTAGTTATCCAGCTTCTGTTCACTACATGGTGAAAAAGATGCAAGAAATGAATGATCCTACAGCAGCATCAATCATTCGAGCTAATCTTGATTATCACCAGGATGATCGAACTTTCCCTCAGGCAGATTACGAAGAGGTGGTTGAAATTTTGGCCCAAGTGACGGAACATCCCGAAGTTGAAGATGATCAAACTAATCCAAATCAGGAGAAGATTGGAGAATATCTTGCTTATCCTGAGGATTCACACCTGTCTCTCAAACTGAGATATTATGCGTGCCTTTTTCACCATTGGTCTCCCTACCCAGAAGTTCGAGCAGTTACCACTCCTCTCCCTGCCCCTGAAGATGAGACTGTGGAAACTGTCCGAGCCTACATTGTAGGAACCATTTGGGTCGCAGTTTCCTCCTTTGTTAATCAGTTTTTCTACTCTCGTCAGCCTGCTATCACTTTAACAACACAAGTTTTGCAGCTTCTCTTGTTCCCAACCGGAAAGCTTCTCGAATACACCCTTCCCCGATATGGGTTCACTCTTTTTGGCGTGAACTTCCATCTTAACCCCGGACCATGGACTGCACGAGAACAGCTAATGGCTACCTTGATGTGCTCTGTTGCTGCTACCCCACCTTACATTAACAGTAACATTGTGGTTCAGTACATGCCCAAATTCTACAATCAGTCTTGGGCACTGGACTTTGGTTACATGTTTTTGTTTATGTTGGTCACTCAGTACATTGGTTTTGGTTTGGCTGGTTTGGTCAGAAGAATTGCAGTATATCCCACCAAGACATACTGGCCCACTATTTTACCTACACTGGCTGTCAACAGAGCCCTCATGGGAGAGGCGAAGTACGATGGCTCCCCTGAAGAGTCTCATTGGGTTATCTATGACCATTTCCCAAAATTCCGAAATGAGGATGGGTCTTTTAACTGGTCATTTGCAAAAACTTCCAAACCCTTTTTCACCTGGGGATTCTGGAGGTCTGATGAATCAATCAATGGATGGAAGGTTTCCCAGTTCTGGGCTTTCTTGTTTTTCTTTGTCGCAGCATTCATTTACTTCTGGGTTCCCGGATATTTGTTTGCTGCACTCTCCGTCTTTAACTGGATGGCTTGGATTGCTCCAAACAGTCTGAATCTTGCAACAATTTGTGGTCTTCAAACTGGAATGGGCTTCAACCCAATTCCCACTTTTGACTGGACCATGATTACTGCCCTTCTACAACCTGTGTTTATCCCCCTTTATGCTGTGGTCAACCAGTATGCTGGAATGATTCTTACTGGTCTTTGTGCTATTGGTGTTTGGTACTCTAACTACTATTACTCAGGTTACTTGCCCATCAACTCCAACCAATTGTTCGACAATACAGGTGATGTTTTCAATGTCTCGAGAGTCATCACTAGCACAGGACGTCTTGATGAACAAAAATATCAGGAATACTCTCCTCCCTATTACTCTGCTGCCAATCTGGTAACTTACGGCACTTTCTTTGCGATTTACCCCATGTCGTTCTTTTACTACATCTGTAATGAGTGGCACACTTGCAAACAAGCCTTCACAGAAATGGCTCTTTCAATTCGACACATTCATCGATCAAATTATGAAGGTCGAGATGATCCTTTCTCCAGACAAATGGCTCGATACAAGGAGGTTCCTGATTGGTGGTATATTGCCCTTCTTTTGGTCATGTTCGGTCTCTCTGTGGCTTTTGTTGAGCACTGGGATGTTCAAACCCCTGTGTGGACAATCGTCCTCATTATTGTTGTCACACTGTTTTTCTTGTTCCCATTCACTATCATTTTTGCTGTCACTGGAGCTCAGCTTTCTCTCAACGTTATTATGGAACTTATTGTGGGTTATGCCATTCCCGGTAACCCCATTGGTATCAATGTTGTCAAAGCTTTTGCAGTGCAGACTCAGATTCAAGCCCAAAATCTTACTTCCGATCAAAAAATTGGCCACTACATGGGTCTACGACCTCGATCCATGTTGCGGGTTCAGCTTTGGGCTGTTCTTGTTAACGGTTTGATTACCATTGGTGTTTTGAACTTCCAGCTAACCAAAATTGACCACTTCTGTGACATTCCATATCAGAAACAGCATGAGAAATTTACCTGTCCCAACGAGACTGTTTTCTTCTCCGCCTCTGTTCAGTGGGGTCTTATTGGACCCAAGCGAATGTTCACTGATTTCTATCCCATCCTTCAATGGACCTTTTTGATGGGTTTCGGAGCATTCTTACTATTCTTTAGTGTTCAGAAGCTCATTCCTAACTACCTGATCAAGAAGTACCCTGAACGAAAGGAGAAGATTTTAAGATTCCAGCGACGAGCTATGATGGTGAATCCTGTGCTTCTTGCTTTCGGAGGTCTCAATTGGGCTCCTTACAATCTCAGTTACATGACTGGAAGTCTTTATGTTGCTATTCTCTCTTCTTACTATCTTCGAAAGTATTTTACTGCTTGGTGGAAGAAGTATGCCTACATTATCTCATCAGCATTGACTACTGGAACAGCATTGTCTGCTATCATTATCTTCTTTGCTGTTCAGTATGAAAGCAAGGATCTAGTTTGGTGGGGTAATACAGTCAACGACAATGGTCTTGACGCTGAAGGTCCTGCAAGAATCCCCGTTCCTGACAAGGGTTATTTCGGACCTGACCCCGGACAATATCCTTAAAAACATCAAATTGTTTAATTTATATCATTTATTTCTAATATACTTTTTGAGATCAACATTGAATACCAATAACGACTACCAAGTAGATAGAATTAAAGCAATCGGGGATACTATGATAATTCCAGGTATGTGCTAACAGCAGCTCAACCTAATCCTCCGTAATTTTTGGCGATTTACGAAAAACCTGCTTTATTAAATTTACTATGTTTGATTCAGCAATCATCTTCATACTTCATATCTAATTAAGATCGTTTCTAATTAAGATCGTTTCTTTAAAGATAATTTCTAATTAAAGATCAACTTTCGGGGAACCCATGAGACCTGAAACTGGACGAGTTAATGCAATTGTCTATAAAATTTATTAGAGTCACACATAGCAATGACACATAGACAATTCGAATGGCATGGAACAAAATTCATTCACCATACGGCACTGTTTTGAACCTCGTCGGATTATTCCGTCATCGCATCCATAAGAGCCTAATTCGCAGTGAGTCATACCACGGATTTACAAGAGCCTTTTGGGTAGGATACACTACCCTAACCCTTAAACCCGTCCAACTCAAATTGAGCCCAAGTGGAAGGATTAAATACTAAGGTTTTAAACCATTGATGAGAAATAGAGTTGCATACCTCCTTGTTAAGATGCAGGTTTGGTCATTTTATTGTTGGCCTGAAGGTGTAGTGACTAAGGTCAATCATCGATACCCGTGCGGTTACTGACACTAGTAGTTTGCCATTAGTAATTAAGATTCTGCCAACAAAGAGAGCGTGTGTGTAATCAGCTTGTGTCAATGCAGAAACGGTGCAGTCACTTCGATATTTATTTATTTATTTTGATGCCATTCATCGATTTTTAGCCATCTCATGAATAGATATCTTCTTTGACAATGACTTCTTCATACATAGAATCTTCATATTCTCTTCAATCTGATACGACAGAGACGTCACTTTCCTCATATTACAATATCGACTGTGATCAGCCATTAACTAGACAAGTTTTGCGGAACAGACCACTGGAATGCCGGAAATTCATAGAAATTGTTCTAGACCCGAGGTGTAAAGGAACTTATGATCTGGGCGATGAAATCTCGGGGACGATATTTTTTCCGTTCCCCCTAAATCAAAGCCAGTTAATGTGGATAAATTGGCTTTAATGTTTGTAGGTCAACAAACCTCGATCTTCAAGCAGACATTGGATGATACCAAGTCATCTTGGTCTTTCATGAAACTCAATCTTCGATCCTATCCTACGCTTGATTATGAGGAGAGACAATTGGATCCAGTTTCTGAAGGAAATGTTCTAGAACCTGGAAAGGAGTATGCGCTTGATTTCTCTGTTTTTGTGCCTTACGAATTGTCAGAATTGGCACAACGACTAACTGGTTTATCCCTGAATAGAAGACTACCTCCATCTTTGGGTTCCTCCATGTCCTGGGAAGAACCACAACTCGATATTCCCGGAAAGGTCGCTACAATTTGCTACGAACTAACTGTGGAGATCACTGACAACCATGAATCTAAAATCCATTCCAGAAAACATCCCGTCCGCGTCATCCCATCATACCCTGTAGTGGAACTGAGTAAACATCAAACCTCCATTTCAGCCTCTTGCAATATCAAGCGAGCTCAATCTTTATTTTCGGCCCCAAAAAAAGTCGGAACTTTACAAGCCCACGTGCCCCCGTCAGTTGTACTCAAGATCCCTCAAACTGAAATTGACGAAAAGATTTACAAGGTCAACAACCCAGGCTTCAACAGCCCAGAAAATAATGCATCTCTTGTCGAAGTTAAGCTGGAATTTCGCCCAGACAACCAAGAAGTCACTAATCTCAAACCACCAACAATCCAATTAGTCACCACTAAGTTACACTCAGATACTTTTCGAGCTAATCGCGGCATGACCTTTGTGCCTAATTTGGAAAAAATCGAAGAACAAAGGAGACAGTTTGCAACGGCTCTAAATAAGAAAACTGATTCTGCTCTTTTGAAAATTACTACTCAAGAAGACCTCATTGGATGCAAGAAAGTAAATTCAACCGACTGGAATTTGGCTGATGATGGGACATTTTTTGAAACTACAATTATGGTCCCAGTTGCAGTTCCTAGAAAGCCAAAATTTATCCCCTCTTTTTACTCGGCACTAATTTCACGCCAATATCGATTACAGTTGGTCATCAATGTTGATAAACAAAAGGTTGAAATGTTTGTCCCTGTTTCATTGGCTACAAGGAACTATGTTCCCTGGACTGATAAAGGGTCAGAAGAAGAGTTGCCAAAATATGAGAGACAGAACTCTTACGTGGTAGATGCTATCGAGGAAATTCAACCTCCCCCATCACCTCTCCCTCCAGCTCAGGATTCATATGCTGGAAGCGTCAAAAGTAACTATTAACCCCCCTAGTTCAATAATTTCATTGCATTTTTATCTACATTGTATGTTAACATTGGCGCTATGCATAAGCTTTAACGGTTTTACTAACTTTAAGTTAATTCCGTCTAGATATTTTATTTATTTACTTTTGTTCACATGATATGACATCTTTACGAGAATTGAAGGAGATTCTTGAACATTCTTTGTCAAATTCAATAGGCCATGAACGAGACAGTCTAAAACTAATATATGGAAAAATCTGCAAGTTGATACAGCGAAATGTGGATATCACCGAAATCAACGACCTTGTTGAGTTCAAGTTGACTAGAGAGCAAATCAACACACTAGAAACAATCTGGCTCCAACCTATTGGCGATTTCGCAAAGAGACATAAAACCGACTCCACCAATACAGAAAAGAGTAAAGATGTGTATATACCCTCAGTAGGAAGTGGTGCCTACGCAATCCTCAAAGTCTTACAAGCTGCTGGATGTTCTTGCACCCGAAAAGATATTATATCCAAAGGTGAAATGTCAAACTATACTCAGTTACCATGGACACAGAAGAACAAGAGTAGAAACACAGCTTACAGCGAAATAAAAGATTTGTTAGATCATGGCTTGGTCGAGAAGAAAAGGTCGTCCTTTCAGCTAACAGCTAACGGGGCTCAAGTAGCATCCAGTCTGAAAGATGCATTGTTAGAAACACCTACAATCCGAACTAGCGAATTGCCACAAGATCGACCCATCCTTCCAAATCCAAATGTAGCTCACAATAACAGTGAGGGATCGGACACTCGAGACCTTGACCATAGTCGAGAGTCGTTATCAAGAGACGAAGGGTCTATAGCTTCGTCATTATGGCGTCCAGGTGACTACAAGATAAAAATTATTGTAGATATGAGAGAACTCAGTACTGAATTTCACAGCCTGTTGAAAACTTTTGCGATACCAACTTTGGAAAAGTCATTACATCTGGGAGACTTTGTTTTCGTTGCTATACATAAAAAGACAGGCAAATGTCTGGTTTTAGACACTATTTTTGAGCGGAAGAGGATCGATGACCTCGATCGATCAATCATAGACGGCCGGTATGAAGAGCAAAAACAACGCTTGAAGTCAAGTGGTTTGTCTAATATTATTTATATTGTGGAGGACACTCCACTGAGATCAACTGTTAAGCTTAATACCAAGGCAATTCAGACTGTTTGTGCCAGGGTTGTAGCGATAGACGGGTTTTACTTGAAGAAAACAAAAAATCTTCAAGATACAGTCAAGTATCTCCACCAGCTTTACGTCACCTACACACGCAAGTTTGAGTTCATTACTTTAACAACTGATCCAAATGAAAGCCAACAGGATCAAATGCTCCTGGCTCAAAATTTCGACCAATGGCAGGCTAAATCTCAAAAAAATTGTTTCTCTGTCGGAGAAGCTTGGTTGCTAATGCTTCTGGCGATTTCAGGCGTCTCGCGAACAAAAGCAAGGACCATTCAACAGTTGTTTACTACTCCTAGAGCATTGATTGAAGCTTACGGGGAATTGAGCGACGAACAAGCCAAAAAGGTGCTGTTGATGGAAAGAACAAAAAATTTGGTTGGCCCTAGAAAAATAGGACCATCATTATCGGAAAAGCTATATTTAATTTGGGGCAAGGGGATGTGAATTGCACCCTAAGATTGTTTAATTTATATCAGATATTAGATTCTGGGACAATTCGAAGACACGGCTGGTAAGGTTTATTGAGCTAACCTAATTGACTACTACCCTGAAAACCATGCTTTAAGAGAGAAAAAAGCAATGTTGGAAGGGTTCTTCAATCGTCAAAACTAATCATTTTAATTCTATCAAGGTAATAATTGCAAGAGAAACTAGAGTCAAAATCTTTATAGCATCTTTGATTCAACCAAATGAAGATTTAATTTTGTTGATGATAGATTGATAAGCCTTTCAGTCTACTTTGGACCAGCTATTTTAAAAAAAAAAACTCAAAATTATGGTTCACCGAAAGTATAATCATTGCCTTTAAACCATAACGGCGAATGTCAGATATGAGAGAATACGGATATATTAGGTAGGATCTTTGAGATTTCCGAATGAAAGTAAACTGGCTTTCTGGAAAGTACAAGTACGCACTAACATTTTAACACAAGAGAATCTCTGTTCTCTTTATCGACAAAAAATGACATTATCTATAAGGTTTAGGGCATCAGACCATTGTTTTCTAAGTGGTTAACACCGATCTCTAACAGTAAACAAAAGAAAAAACAAATGCATAGCTGCACTCACTTATAGAGCAGGTTTCCTGATGTATTTCATTATTTATATTGAAGTTTAGCCTTGGCTATAATTGAGAAAAAAAATGGGTGATCGCTCAACTCCAATTTCGCAGGATGAGAGCATTTACTCATTGTCTGCACCGAATATCGATGCAGAAATTAGGTCCCTGGCCGAATCAATCAAATCGCAACATTCAAAAGATAGCAAAAACGACTTGTCATTGGAGCGAGTTCCCACTCGTCAAGACACTGAAGATATCAATCCTTTTCTCGACAGTTCAGATCCCGAGCTAGATCCCTGGTCTGGAAAATTCAACTCTCGAAAATGGACCAAGACTATTTTGGGCCTGAAGGAACGATACGGTGATACAAAGGCCATAACTGCTGGCGTCTCATTCAAAAATTTAGGAGCATATGGTTTTGGAGGTGGTGACAGTTACCAAAAAACTGTCGTCAATTGTCTTTTGGCTATTCCCGGAGTCGCAGAAAGGCTTGTTGGTCACGACCGACGAGAGAAGATTCAGATTTTACAAGGATTTGATGGTTTGCTGCTTCCAGGAGAAACCTGCGTCGTATTAGGTAGACCTGGATCTGGTTGCACAACCCTTCTCAAATCTATTGCCTGTGAGACTTATGGATTTCACTTGGATAAGTCTACTGAATGGAACTATCAAGGAGTTCCTCGAAAATTGATGCAGAAGAGTTGCAGAGGAGAAATTGTTTACAATGCGGAGGTGGACGTCCATTTCCCACATTTGACCGTAGGTGATACCCTAATGTTTGCTGCTTTGGGCCGAACTCCTCATAATCGATTCGAGGGAGTTACTCGTAGTCAGCATGCCAAACACATGCGAGATGTCACGATGGCATCTCTTGGTCTCACCCATACCATTGACACCAAGGTCGGTAATGATTTTGTTCGAGGAGTTTCAGGAGGAGAGCGAAAGCGAGTTTCGATTGCAGAATCTATTGTTTGCGGATCACCTCTTCAATGCTGGGACAACTCAACTCGAGGTTTGGACGCAGCCACAGCCACAGAGTTTCTAAGGTGGTTGCGATACTCCGCTGAGATGACTGGAGCAAGCATGTTTGTTTCCCTTTACCAGGCATCCCAGGAAGCCTATGAACTTTTTGACAAGGTATGTGTTCTCTATGAGGGTCGTCAAATATACTATGGATCGACGAAAGATGCAAAACAATATTTTCTTGAACTCGGGTTCGATTGTGCACACCGTCAAACTACTGGAGACTTCTTGACCTCCTTGACCTCCCCCGCCGAGAGAATTATCCGACCTGGATGGGAAAACAAGGTTCCTCGTACTTCCGAAGAGTTTGCCAAGGTCTGGAAAGAGTCAGAAGCCTACAAAACATTAATGCAAGAAATTGATGACTTCAATTCCAATTATCCTGTGGGAGGACCCCGAGTTGGCGAAGTTTTGGAGTTGAAAAAGGAGGCTCAGGCTGATCATGTTCGAAATAAGTCACCTTATACTGTTTCTCTTACTATGCAAGTGCAAATGTGTCTTATCCGTGGCTTCCAGCGCCTAAGAGGCGATTTATCAATGGCTTTGACTACTGTTTTTGGAAATTTCATTGTCGCACTCATCTTGTCTTCTATTTTCTACAACCTTCAACCAACCTCTTCTTCATTCTTTAGCAGAGGTGCTCTTCTGTTCTTTGCCATGCTTATGAACGCAATGTCCTCTGTCTTGGAGATCATTGCGTTATACGAACTGCGTCCTATCGTCGAAAAACACCAGCGTTATGCCCTGTATCATCCCTTTTGTGAAGCTCTAGCCTCGATCATTTGCGACTTTCCCACAAAGCTTTTGACAATGATTTGTGTCAATGTTACCATTTATTTCATGGCTAATCTTCGTCGGGAGGCAGGAGCTTTCTTCATTTTCTTCCTTTTCTCATTCTTATGCACGATTGCCATGTCAATGATCTTCAGAACAATCGCTGCTCTCACCAAGACCTTACAACAGGCCTTGGCACCTGCTGCTGTTGTTATTCTTGGCTTGATTATTTATACTGGTTTCACTCTCCCTATCAACTACATGCGTGGATGGGCTAGATGGATCAACTACATTGACCCCATTGCTTATGGCTTCGAAGCTGTGATGGTCAACGAGTTCCGAAATCGAGAATTTGAATGCGATCTCATGATTCCAAGTCACTCCATATACGATCTTTTGGGTGGTGATCATCAGTCGTGTTATGCCATTGGTGCTGAGCCCGGTCAAAAGTTTGTACAAGGAAATAGATACTTGGACATTGCTTTCCAGTACTCTCCCTCCCATCTTTGGAGAAACTTGGGCATTCTCTTTGGTTTTATTGTTTTCTTTGCTGCCACATATCTTCTTGCTGTTGAGTTCAATCAAAGTGCCAAATCCAAAGGTGAAATTTTGATTTTCCTTCGATCATCCCTTAAACAACGTCGAAAAGCTGCTCAAGATTTGGAGTCAGCCCCTATCAACGAAGAGATCAAACCCAAATCCAATGAATCCAGTGATGACAACTCGATTAATCTTCAGCCCCAGAAGGGTATTTTCCAGTGGAAAGATGTTTGTTATGACATCAAGGTGAAAGGTGGTGAACGACGACTACTGGATCATGTCGATGGATGGGTCAAACCTGGCACATTGACTGCACTTATGGGATGCTCTGGTGCTGGAAAAACCACACTTCTTGACGTCCTTGCTGACCGTAAGTCTTCTGGTGTAATTACTGGTGACATGTTTGTTAACGGCAAAATGCGCGATAACTCTTTCCAACGTAAGACTGGCTATGTCCAACAACAGGATCTTCACACCCCCACATCGACTGTACGAGAAGCTCTCGAGTTTGCAGCTATTCTAAGACAACCTAGCTCTGTACCCCTTGAGGAGAAAAAGGCTTATGTTGATGAAGTGATTAGAATTTTGGAGATGGAGGCTTATGCTGACGCTATTGTGGGAGTCCCAGGTGAAGGTCTTAATGTCGAGCAACGAAAGCGACTCAGTATTGGTGTTGAACTAGCTGCCAAACCTGAACTCTTGCTGTTTTTGGATGAGCCTACATCAGGTCTTGATTCTCAGACTGCATGGTCAATTGTCAAACTACTCAAAAAGCTGGCTGATAACGGTCAAGCGATTTTGTGTACCATTCATCAACCCTCTGCCATTCTGTTTCAGGAGTTTGACCGCCTTTTATTCATGACACTAGGTGGAAAGACAGTTTATTATGGAGATATTGGAAAAGGCAGTGAAATCTTGACAGACTACTTTGTCAGAAATGGTGCTGAACCTTGCGACCCAGAAGCAAATCCCGCAGAGTGGATGATGGAGGTCATTGGTGCTGCCCCAGGTTCGAAAGCAAAATACGATTGGGCTGAAGTTTGGAAAAATTCTCCTGAACGTCAAGTGAAGCGAGATGAGATTGATGGAATTACAGCCAAATTTGCTGCTGAACCTGCTGAAACCTCCAACGCTTCTGCGATTACTTCATTTGCTGTCCCTCAAACTACTCAGCTTTACTATGTTACTAAGCGAGTTTGGCAATATTACTGGCGATCACCTCGATATCTTTGGTCTAAGTTATGGATGTCTATCGCATCGGCACTTTTCATTGGATTTTCGTTCTTCAAAGAGCCTCGAGACATCCAGGGTTTACAGAATCAAATGTTTGGATTTTTCATGCTTTTCTTAATTTTCGTCACCATCATGGTACAAATTATGCCCCACTTTGTGACCCAGAGAGAGCTTTATGAAGCTAGAGAGCGGTCATCAAAGACTTATTCGTGGCAGGCATTTATGGCTTCTAATATTTTGGTGGAACTTCCATGGCAAACTTTGGTTGCTGTTCTTGTTTATTTCTGTTTTTACTATGCTGTCGGGTTCCAAAATAATGCACAGGAAAATGATGCTGTTGCCGAACGTGGTGCACTCTTTTTCCTATACTTGTGGTCCTTCTTCATTTACAACTCTACTTTTGCTCATATGATGGTTGCACCATTTGAAAACAAGGAAAATGCTGCAACAATTGGTTATCTGTTGTTTGCCTTATGTCTCATCTTCTGTGGTGTGCTGGCTACCAAGGATGCCATGCCACACTTTTGGATTTTTATGTATCGGGTCTCTCCCCTTACGTACTTTGTCAGCGGATTGTTGGGTACAGGTGTTGGAAGAGCTCCAGTTGAATGCTCCGACTCTGAATTTGTTGAATTCGCACCATTTGGAGGTACTTGTGAATTGTTTATGGAACCCTTTATGGAAGCTCTTGGCGAGTCTGCAGGGTATCTTAAGGATCCCAATTCTACTTCATTGTGTCACTATTGTCCTCTGAAAACCACTGATGACTTTCTCAACACAGTCAATATCAAATATTCCGACCGGTGGTCATACTGGGGTATTCTGTTTGCATATCCAGCATTCAATATCTTTATGGCCTTTGCGCTCTACTACCTCTTCCGGGTTCCTAAGAAAGGCAGAAACCAGAAGGTCTAGCGTGAAAATACCAAAAGACAAAAATGTGGGAGCAACTATACATAGACCACTTAACATAATTTAATAACTTTCATTTAATATTATGAAAAGTAGAAAGGGCTCCATCCTACTACCAGAGCCACTCTTTCTATTGACTTTAGATGGACTGTGGATGGGTGCAATGTGTTTCAATTTTTCAGCACTAGGAAATAGCTGGTGCCTACATCACATGTTTCCAAATGGAGCTTCATCATAGAATACATCTCATAGCCAAATGTTTTGAGAGAGAACCAGACTTATAAATACAGATACAATAACCACAAAAATGTGTAACTACAGACAAATACAACTACAAGCTCATCACACTTGAAAATTTCTTGAAAAATGCCAGTCAGAATTTCCGATAACATAGGATCTTTATATGTTCAAACAGTTGGAAAACCTTATTTGTGGACATGATGAAGAGGGGCTTATTTATTGTGGTTGAAGGTCTTGATAGAAGTGGGAAATCCACTCAATGTCAACGTCTAGTTGAGAATTTGACAAAACTCACCGGGTCTCCTACCCATTTGTTGAAATTTCCCGATCGTGAGTCAGTCACTGGCCTCATTATTAACAAGTATCTGAAGAATGGTGTCAATCCAGGAGACGAAACCATTCATTTGTTATACTCTGCAAATCGGTGGGAAAAAGTGGACGAGATTAATTCACTGCTTGAAGCTGGTGAAAATGTGGTAGCTGATCGGTTTTATCTCTCGGGTATAGTGTATACTGCTGCAAAGGGGCTGGATTTACAATGGTGCATCAACCCTGATATTGGACTTCCCCAACCAGATGAAACGATATTTCTCAATATCAGTCCCGAGGTTGCTGCTCAGCGAAGTCAGTATGGTGAGGAACGTTACGAAAAGTTGGAGTTTCAGACTAAAGTAGTTGCATTATACCGCGAGCTCGCGCTAAAACATTGTTTTGTGGTAGATGCATCAGGTACCATGGATGAGGTTGAGCGGGCCATTTGCGACCGGATTTCATCTCTTAAACCAACTAAAGCCATATTTTCTGGATCGATATCTCGAAAGGTCTGAATTACTTAGTTATATTCTGAATAATAATAATAATGAAATCAGACTAGGCTTTTTAGAGTACGTTTCGTCGAGTGAGACTGTCAAATCGCGAAAATGTATATCCAATGAATGGCAAGTCATTAGACCTTTCAGTGTTTCTTGATTGCTGGGGATATTCTGACACATCTCCTAGGTCTTCAGTTGGGAAATAAGAAGTGTCTGTTATGGAGGACAACTTGGGTACAAAGGGAGCGTTGAACTCACGAATAGAGGACCAATCAACACCTCTGAAGAAGGGGTGCGCTTTGATTTCTGCTGCTCCACCATGTTTTCCTAGCCGTTGATCATGCGAGGTCAGTAGTCTGCGAATTAGATCTTCCGACTCTGGAGATAAATGAACGTCATCTGGGAATTGAAGTGTTTCCCGCCAGTTAATAATCTTTTGGTAAGTTTCACGTGGCTGCTCAGAGCAGAATGGTGGCCACCCAACCAAACACTCAAACATGATAGCACCCAGTGACCACCAATCACACTCCTGTCCATAGCCCTGATGAATGAAAATTTCTGGAGCTATGTAATCAGGCGTTCCTACTGTTGAGTAAGCCATTAGTCGTCGGTTTTTTCTCCATGTCGAAATTTGCTGTCGCATGGTCAGATGGATAGCATCGTGAGTGGATTGTCGGTTAGGGTTTGGTCCTTTAGTGTCGTTGCTCTTTTCCTTGAGTTTTTTCCAGTAAGATGAAGAGTGAGTTTTGTGGAAACCTGTAGAGAGTCCAAAATCAGACAACTTTATGTGTCCTGTTTTGTCTATAAGAATGTTGTCTGGTTTAATATCTCGATGAATGAATCCTAGTTTGTGGATGGCCTCAATTGCTAAAACGCATTCTGCAATGTAAAACCGAGTGATGTCCTCGGAAAAAACGTCATACTTGATAAGCATTGTCATAAGGTCTCCTCCTGGTAAGAACTCCATGATTAGATAGAGATAGTCATCATCTTGAAAAGAATAGTATAGTGATACGATCCACGGTGAGTCTGAATCGGCCAAAACATCTCGCTCAGCTTTGACATGAGCCCACTGCTCTTTGATGTCCATCTCCCTCTTGAGCATTGTTTTCATTGCATAAATTTTTCCAGTGTCTCGCTTTTGAACCAGTCGCACCTCGCCAAAAGCACCTTTTCCAATAACCTTAACAGTTGTGAAATCTTCGAGTGCTAATCTTGTTCTTCTTAACCGTAAGTATGATGTCTCCTTCTTACCATAATTGGTCAAAACACGATTTCTTCGCTCTTCAGAGACTGAGGAGTCTATGGATGTTTCTGCTTCGACTTTACGTTGGTGCCTTTCGATAGCATGACCAACAATGTTTTTGTAGTAATGTGATATTTGCATCATTGTGTGGTTTGCCCGCTCCCTTGCTTGTTTCGAAAACATCTCAGGACGAGGTGTGAAATTCACCGTTTCCACTAAACCTGAATCTTGTCTGAAAGCGGACTGAGAATTTCCGGCTGTTAAGTTGTTAGAATCCTGTACTGAAGAACTTGATTGATTAGGATTGCTGTAGAGATTTCCACTGTTAGTGTTGTGGTAGGCAGTTAATCTACCAGGTGGGGGCATTAAATCCCTTGGTTGTGGGTGCTGCATAAGATGAGGATGGTTCGCTTGATGTTCATTGTTATGGCTGTTCATCATACCCTGAATACCTTGGCCGTAGGCCCCTGGGTTGTGATAGCCGCCTTGGATAGGAGGTTGGCCATTTGAGGAGTATTGCGAATTTTGCTGCTCATATGCATCGAGGTATTGTCTGTTGTTGAGATTGTTGAGGTTGAAACGGTTGGCATTGGGGTTTTCAAATCCACCGCCTCGATTTTGTTCAAAGCTTTGGAAATTGCTGACCATACCTCAAAATTAGATGACCCCTTAAAGGTTTGTATTACTTTCCTGTTTTGGTGAAATGAAATTGCAACCGAGAAGAAAGAGCGGCTTGTGCGAGTTACTGTTCGAAACTATTAAGAAGCTGTCACAGATATCCTAGTATAAATAGTTTCAGCAGTGTCCAATATTTAGCTGTGCAGAGGGGTAGTTATTGCTTGTATTTTGCAGCACAGCCAGAGTTTGGCCAGAGTTTGACTTGCAGAAGTATGTTTTTTGGGCATGAATCAAGAAACTCTGAAGTGTGAAGGGGACCGAAATCCTTATTAGAAGAAAGGCAGGACAAAAGTTACGAGTAATTATTGAGCATGAGACTTTATCCATAGAAACCCTTCTTATTTAGAACCATTTTTTATGGCGAATTGGAGCTCGCCATGAGAAAATCACCTCTTCATTCTTTAAACCTTAAATATTAGCCTGACTTTGTTTGAATAGGGTGAATGTTGGACCTATATGCATTGTTTGTCAGTGAATTGTGGTTGTTTATGTCCCTCTATAAATTTTCCAACAGGATGCGTTGGAGCAAACATTCTAACCCAGTTCTGTGTGTGATTGTGTACATAAAATGAAGACAATGGCGAGTTATAATTAAACATGAAATGATACACAACACAATGTTACACAAATGACAAATGCAATGAAATAAATATAAATATTAGGCGTTAGCGACAATCTCTTCCAACCTCTTTAGAACAGAATCTTTGCTTGTTTCTTCAATCTCCCCTGCCAAGAAGATTTCGTCGAGAATCGCGTAGACCTTGTAAAAGTTGAATACTAAGTCCAATTCACACACATTGTTGAAGTAGTCATCAAGCACCTCCACAAACATGTGGATTGCTTCTAAATAATATAGCTCATTATCACCTTCATCGACTACCACACAAAAAAACAGGCCGGCATAACGTCTATAAACAACCTTGAAGTTTTGAAATTCAACGAAGTTACATTGGTAACGTTGATTTCTTGATGCAACTAATCGGTGTACCTCTCCTTTTAATTTGATTTTCTCATCATCCTATGTTAGCTCTTGATGATTGCAGTTATATGCTTGTGACTTACAGTATGAGACGTGTACCATTTAGCTAGTCTTGTTTTTCCTTGACGATTTTGCACCAAAATGTATTTCAAGGTCATTGGGTTTAAATTTAGGTGTGAGTAGTGATTTACAGTTATATGGCCCCCAAAAAAAACTTGTGAATTTCATAACACTATTCTTAGCAATCTTGAAGGCTTTTGCTCTTAATTCATCAAGGTATAAACGTACACGTCCAACTACACAAAGAAAGAAAGTCATTGCAAAGCTTTTTTTACTATAGATAAACTAACCAATATAAGAATATCGTGCAGTTTAGAACTGGAGAGCCTGGCCCTTCTGCTTCTTGTCACCACCGAGCTCAAAGTGCTTGCATCGCTTAAGAGCCAACTGGGTCTTAACCTTGCACTTGACACACTCGAGTCGCAAAACAACCTTCTTAGTAGTCTTAGCCTTCTTTCGGAAGATCTGTCTGGTTTGACCACCATAACCTCTCTGTTTTCGGTCGTATCGTCGCTTACCCTGAGCGTAGAGGGAGGCCTTTCCACTCTTGTACTGGGTCACCTTGTGCTGGGTGTGTTTTCGGCACTCCTTGCCCTTGCAGTAGGTGTTTCGAGTCTTGGGAATATTGACTATGAGTTAGTAAACCATTTCACATTTTTTTCAGAAACCTCAATATCCCCATTTTTCGATCTAGAGTCCGCACAACTTGACAGAAAACACTGCGTATCGATCCTAGGTCTCGATGCTGAATAATGCCGTGTAACCGGAAACAGGTATCTCGAAGCTGGTATATCATTTCTCCTTCATCGAATCACTTACCCATTGTTGATGTCCTGATGCAACTGGTTCAGTAATGAAAAGTTGAGCTTTCTCGGTTGAGATGGGTGTGACTATTTTCCGACTCTGGAAGCGTTTTATCATGTGATATATTAGGTCATACCCTATATAGAGGATCCAAACCTTATGACACCATTACAGATATTACAGTTAGTTCAACTCTATTTATGAAAAAACTGAAAAAACTAAACACTTCATCACGTGAATATTGTAAGAGTAAATTCTTATCAATAAATTAAATTGAGTCTATAGATTCTGATAATTTCACTATTTTTCCTTTTGAACATTGTCTCCATATCCATCATGCGTTGTCTGTCCTATCAAACGCTCCACTTTGACATGATTTCCTTTGACTCTTAAATTTTCAGAATCTTTAGATGTTTGCCATTGCTGTAACTTGAAAGATTGTCCACTGATATCCCAGTAGATGGCCCGGGCCGTTTCATAAATAGCTGTTCTAGATTCCCAGATTGGCACAAACACAACCAATATAGAAGACATGAATAACCATATGATTCCAACAACAACCCATCCAGTAAAAAATGGCTTGGAAAAGACATAGCCCGATCCGTACATTGGCATGGGCCATAAAACCAACAAACATATGGCGATTATCACAGTAATGATTTTTGATATCTTCGAATATCTGTCCAAAAGTCGCTGTTCTTCAATGTTGTATCCTTCGTCTTCAAGTGTGACACCAACAGAAAGCTCCTCTGGAATAGAGCCGTCATTTACCGATTTTGATTCTTCACTGTCGTCATTGGCTTGTAAACAATTTGTTGAAACTGGATCCCAGAATTCAGAATCATCTCCTTTTTTAATTTTTCGTAAATCAGCGAAATCGAAATTGGCCTTTCCAAAAATGAGGGTGAGAATTGGAACTGTCAGCAAAGGTGAAAGTAAGGCAACTACATTGCCAGCCAACATTGGGTTGTCTGAGCCAGTAGTGTCTACTGTAACCTCACCTAGTTGTGCTTTAGCAGTAACCAGCCAAGTAGTTATTGAAAATGCAACTCCAAGAACCGGTGCTAAAACAGCTGCTTGTTTGTTCAATCCTCTCCATTGAATTGTTAGAATTGCTGGAATTACTGCAGAGGAGATGATTACTCCCATTAGCAAGTAAAGATATCCCATTGAGATTCCAATGTAGTAAAGACCTATGGCAAACCCTGCCATTGTCAAACCAAAAAGAACTACTCCAACATGGGACATTAAAATCAACTTCTTTCCTGTTGCTTGAGGATTAATGTAGCCTTTATAAATGTCATAAGTGAAAATTGAAGATGTTGCAATTAGCTCTGATGAAAAGGATGAGGTGACTGCCATGAAGACTAAGAGTAAGGCACAGACTGCTCCACCTTTACCCAGAAGAGCTACTGCTGCATTCGGAAGTACCAGACCAGCTGTAATCTGGTCATCACTCATAGGGTTGGGATATGTAGGAAAAGCAGGGGTGAATTCCAGAGTAAGACAGGCCAGTCCCATTGTCGTAGCACACAGCCAAGGGATAGCAAACCAAGCCAATCCTCCCAAAACATATCCTGGTAGTGCAGCAACTGGTGTAGAGGCAATGGCCTTGTTCCAGTATCCATTATCCAAAAACACTGTTCCGAAATTTCCTACAATATTGATGATGAAGAAAATGACACCAGAGTGCGACCTCATTGTAAGGTAAGACCCATCCTTATTTCCTTCGACAGGATGACTTGAGGATCTCTCCATTAACAGATCGTAGACTTTGGATGGAGATCCAAGAGTTTCATTAGTAGCGTAGGTAGAGAATGTGAAAATGAAAATGATTACCAGTAAAATGATGGTATGAAGATAATCCGTAATAAAGGTTGCTTTTATCCCACCAAACAGGGTGTAAGCAATAACTCCAAGTGGTAATAGCAAACAGGCTGCCTCAATCCTCATTCCAGTCAGATCATTTAAAACAGCAGAGCCACCAGTTAAAAGCATCAAGGTAACTAGAGTGTTTGTGGCCAATCCAAAACAAAGAAATACGATATGACCAGCTTTACCGAATCTCATTTTTACAACCTCCAAATAAGTATGAGCATGGGGTGCTTTTCTCTTCAGCTCAATTGCCATGGAAGCAAAAAGCACAACTTGAACGCAAGCTCCAGTGGCATACCATAATGGTCCACTTACTCCATTTTTATACGCTTGTGATGATGATTGAAGTAATGTAGCAGCCCAAGTCCATGATGACACCACTGATGCAGCAATCAAGCCTGTTTTAACTGATCTGGATGCTGTAGAAAATTCCTCAGAGGACATCACTTCTCGTTGATAGCGCTTCAATGTCCATGTAATACCAATCATCAAAAGAGCAAATGCAAATCCAACGCCCACTACCACACCATAACCAACACCTTGTGACAATGGATGTTCCATATTGATTAATTTCTAATTTCTTTTTAGTTCTTTTACAACACCCTTATGCTTTCAGACATATATATGCAAATTCATCCATCACTACACACTGATAATCGTAAGATAACGACCTCTGATGTTCTCGCGCGCCCGTCGATCTCTTGAATCTTATCAGTCCAATCCCTAGACAAAGAAGTTTAAAGTGTTCATCAGTTAAAAATTAAAGACTATTTTCTTCTCATAATTCTAAGGTGGTGCTATGAAACATTTTAAACCAAATTTATACTGTCAATGTCTCTGGATGGATCAAATAGCCTTATCTAATTGGATTTTGTTTCATTATCTATTATAAACTCTAAGCTAACTAGATTCTAGGTTATCTATTCCTATCTCGTTATTCGTAATCTCGGAACCTTAAAAATATGGATATAGATTTTATTGGTTGACAGCTGTTTTCACTTTCATGACTTGAAATGATTCTCGTCAATGATGAGAGGATTGACAATCTTAATTGACTTACCTACTGCCAAAAAAAACCGTAGAGCAACTCTTTTTCCACCTCTAATTCTAAGTGGGTTGTAAAGTCAAAACTGAATTTGTCACTTTAATTATAATGGAAAAAATGGCTTCAAGAATAGTTAGAGGAGGTAGAAATGTACAAAAGGCCATTCCTGCGGTATGGATGAGGGGGGGAACCTCTAAGGGATTATTCTTTGCCAAGAAAGACTTGCCTGTCGATCATTCAGAGCTCGAGAAAGTTTTACTAAGGGCCATTGGTTCCCCTGATCCTTATAAACGACAATTGAATGGTGTTGGAGGTGCCACTTCCAGCACAAGCAAAATTGCCATAATTGAACCTTCAAAACATCAAGAGATTGATGTAGATTATAATTTTGGACACATTGCACTAGATGAGCCTCTAATAGATTGGAGTGGAAATTGTGGGAACTTGACTGCAGCAGTGGCCCATTATGCCATTGAAGAGGGGTTAATTAAAGGCGAACCGATAAATGTTGATGGTCGGTTGATTCAACAGGTCAGAATCTGGCAAACTAATGTTAAGCAAAAAATCATAGCGCATGTACCAGTTGAAGATGGGTTACCTCTTTATCAAGGACAAGACAATTTGGATGGTGTGAGTGGAACGGCTGCTGCTTTTCGAATCGATTTTCTGAAGCCATCGGCGGGGAAAACTTTACCAACAGGTCGGGCAATAGATAAGCTAGTCCTTTCTGATGGGTTAACAATAGATGCTTCGCTTATCAATGCAGGAAATCCAACAATTTTCGTGAGAGCCTCTGATTTGGGTCTCAAGGGCGATGAACTTCCAGCTCAACTATCAGAGTCTCATTTTTTGTCCAAAATTGAGGAAATTCGCCAACAAGGAGCCTTCACAATGGGTTTGGTCGAGACTCCCTCATTAGCGGCCTTGAGACCTGCTACGCCAAAAGTCTCGTTTGTTGCATCACCTATGAACTACCACAGCTTAAGTGGAGCTAGTATCTTGGCAGAAAATATAGATGTTGCTGCTCGAATTTTCTCAATGGGTGCTCCTCATGGTGCATATACTGGAACGGGTGCTGTAGCTATAGGGATAGCTGCTCTTATAAAGGGGAGTATCGTTAACGAACTGTGTCGGCCTACCAAAAATGGTATGTTGAGGGTTGGCCATACTTCTGGAATACTGGAAACTGGAGGTCAGATGGATCCTAATGATCCGCACCAAGCATTGGCAGCTTCCCTTATAAGAACAGCCAGACGTTTAATGGCTGGAAGTGTATATATATGAAAGCAACACATGATTTAAAAAGAATAGACAAGTGATATATCATCATTAATCGGAGTTATTGTTAATTAGAGAAACAGCAGCAGGTAAGTCGTCAGCATTGAGATAATCGACTCCGCCTTCTTTCCATATGGTCAGCATAATGTCATCTCGCAGAGAAGTGGGCCATTGAGGAGTATTCCAATAGCGAGCCTTCAAGTTCTTTCCATGGGCATCCTTTACCTGTTTGATGATCTTTGAAGTTTTGGCTTGGGGTAAATATGGGGGAATAAAATTATAAAACCATCCCACCTGCTGTGCGAAGTCAGCCGAAGCTAAGAGGGAAGTTCCTGGTGCAGCTTTATCAACATCTGCAAGAGAAGAATCAAAAAAGGCAAACCGGTTGTCTTCTTTCAAAATTAAGTCATATGGTGTATTTCCTGTACCAATGACAGTGATAGGACCCCACACTAGTTTTCCATCTTGGATTCTAGTCAACCAGTTCCGTTCATTAAACTTTTTCAGCTTTTCTATAACCACTGGCCATGTTCGCTTCCCTGCAGTCTTGACGTCTATGAGAAGCTGGAGAGATTGAGTACGATTCTGAGCAAAAATTCCTTGCTGAACTCCCTCAGCATTGGGGTTAATACAACTAAGTAGAGCTTCAATTGGCTCCAAATAAAGAGAATCGAGAGTTCTACTTTTCGTCAATTCATTTGGCACGTGGCCAATGAGCAAAACATCTTCATTTAGCCAAACATCAGCTTCAACAGATGTAACTCCTAAAGAAACAGCTTCAAAGAAAGGAGTTGTTCTTTCATAGTCATTGTGAGAATGGACTGGAACAGGTTTGGCGTCAATTAGAAATTGACAACTTTTCGCCTTGGCCAAATCAGAGGCAAAGTCTGCCCAAACTCCAATAACAATAGGCAAAAGCTTCAACAAAAACTTCATGAAGTTATAGCACTGTAAATTGTTCAAGTGTATATGAAGTAACTCAAATTCGAACCAAATCTAAGTTTAGGTTTAGCAAACAACAGCTTCTACCAACTCTAATGAGGGCAACCATTAGATGTGGAAGGGATCACGTACCAAAATTAGAGTTGGGTAAACCAGACGAAACACTTATATGTAGAATTGTTTTTTACTGACGAGGCATTAAACATAATTTGACCCCTAAAACACCTGAAAATATTAATGAAATTCTTTTTCCCTCTTATCTATTTAACCGATTGTTACTTAACCTTATAAACCAAAAGGTTTAATTCTCAAACCCAAATGATTACAATCTGTAAAGAGCACATGTCTTCAAAATCTTCGATTGAAAGAAATCAAAATGAGAAGAGCTATCAGATTAAGCGAAAGATATCACACTCGTATATTTTTCAAGTTTATTCATAGCTGATATTCTTAAATTCTCATCAAGACTTGATTCGAGATCTCTATTTTTGTTATTAAGGTTTATGTGTAAGATTTAAAGTACTAATCAAAGTTCAGAGAGTATGTTTTCAGTTGAGCTATTGAAGTCGTATGGTAAGGGGAAACAGAGCATATATATTCATTTATTCTTCAACTGGTTCACAGCTAGTTTTGGTCGTGATCAAGATTCAAAAGCAAAAAGCCTATTCACAGCACCCACTAAATTTTTTTTACAAAAGTTTGGTTGTATGCAAGAGATACATGGAATCTGCAAAGTAGAACATCGTGTTTCGGGGTTCCACATTATTGGTTTTCAGAATTATATGAAACATTACACTGTTCAAATTAATGATTATTTAGTATGCCCATACACTAGCGGTCCGCACTCTCAAAAATTCCCTCTGATAGGGGCTCAAAGTCTAAGCACCCAGGTCATTGTGATTAACCTCCAAATTCTTTGTAATGACGAGATCCGACAAATCCACAGTCTGCTCAATTTGTAGTCCTTTTTCGTTCGCAAGATGCAATAAACAAATAAAGCCAAAAGAAGTGGAAATGTCTTTCATTTGAGCCTTTGGATATTGCTCGGATAGATCTGACATCAACTCAGAAAATTGAAGAGGGGGAGGGGTTTCTTTCTCTTCATAGTCCATTGTCTTCCATAAATTATCTTTGAGGAGATGCACATTGACTCGTTTAGCCACTTTTGCATATGCAACATATTCAGGGTGAGCTTTAGGAAGACCCAGAAGTGAAGTATTAACGTATTCCGTTTCAGCGTCGAAAAATGCCTCATTGTCCAGATTATCTTCTCCAACAGCATTAAAACTATTCGAGTAAGAGTTCATATGGCTGGTGTCTCCTGCAGCTGCACCTGCTACACCGTACTGAGCGACATCATCGCTTATATGTCGAGCCCAAAAGTGTTCATCAGCGTTTTCGTTAGTTTCTGTTTGATAAATAACCCTGTCTTTAAAAAGAAGTCCTGTTATTTTTTTCTCTGGTTTCGTGAATAGTTTAATCAAATTCTGCGATGTGAAATGCTGATCATCAGGAAGTAGGTGATGATTTTGAGAGATTTGTTGTGCTTTAGTTAATTGCAAAGTAGATGGTTGACCAGCTCTAGCGAACAACACCTCTTCTGGAATATCTAGATCATCTGTCAAAAAATCAATCTCCTTTACCTCTCGTTTGGTACGGCGAGATCCCTCCTCATTTTCTGAAATTGTCTGCTGGTTGTCCATGTTGGTAGATGAAGCTGGTGTTGTGGTATTTGGAGCTTCGCCTCTGAGCTTTTGAATTTTCCAATGACTGGGGCCGGCCCAGCTTTTCTTGAGTGTGGAATCGAAATATGCCAAAAGTTCCGTTTCGTTAATATTAGGCATGGCATTGGAATTTGCAGCTGAAAGATTAGATACGTTAGGATCAACTGTCAATTCCATTGAATTGTAACCAAAGTGGAGTTCTCCCTCATTGTCTGAGTCTAAGGCGATCTCATTGACATCAGCATCGACATCAACATCTCCTCCATAGTCTACATCTCCTCTGTCTTGGATGTTCATTCCATCGATTTCGTTGATGATAGATTCTGAAGAAAGAGAGGGATCTTTGAGCGCTGCTTCGATTCGAGCTGCAGAAGGGCAGATTTTTTTGGTCATAAATGATTCGAGATCAGGAAAGTATTTCGTTTGTAACTTTTTGAGAGAAAATGCAGTATCGACCTGGGCTTCTTCCATCATCTCATCACCATCATCGTCGTCATTTCGAGCGATTTCTTGATCAAAGTCACCATCAAAAACAATCCGGCCACTTCTATCTATACTGAGAGAGTTCATTAGCAGGCTTTTGGCACCACCCTCATCAAAGTCAGCGCACATTTTTTTGAATAGTGGATCGATTGAAAGCTCGAGCTCTAGATTTTTGACTCTAAGATCATCAAAAGATTTCACCATTGTCTTACCAGCCATTCGCCGTTTTCTTTTTGCAGACGTTTGGTCATCATTCAGCAACCCATCATTCTCATTCTCTTCCTCTCCTTCTCCCTCTGTCATCTGCTGCCGTGATTTATTAGTAGCTAGACCACTCAACAGCTTTCCTGTCTCGTTTGCAGCTGAGTCAACTCTGTTGGTATAAATTTTGATGCAGCCATCAAGAGTACACGAGGCTCTTTGAAAATTGATTTCGTCACCATCCTTTAGCAGTGACATGTCATGAAAATAATCAATCAAGGCAAAGTTCCACGAATTTTGTGTTGTTATTTTATTATCAGTCGCCATCTTCATCCATTCTTCGAAATTGGCAAGAATAGGAACTTTCGGAGCAGAATTTATATGTTCTTGCAAAACATCATCAACATCTGTTTTGGATGGAGCATTAGGTGTAGGGAGAATGCTCAATCGTTTGGATCTTCTTCTTCTTTCCTTCTCAGCTGCATCGTCGTTCATATGAACTAATTTTCTTAATGGAATCTCATGGTTGGAAGCTGAATCATCGCTCAAAAAACGGCTCGAAGACCTTCTACGTCGAGAATCAGCCATATGTAACCAATATTCCTAAATCGAGGTTAGCAGTGTTGACTTTGACAAAATTGAGTTACCAATATGCATAAACGGTTGCCCCGGTGATGACTTCTCAACTTTATCTCGGCATTCAACAGCATAACCTCAAAATGGGGACAGCGAGTCTGATTTTTTCTATAGGGCCGATTTATTTGCAATTTTGATGAAATAGGCATGGATCAATTAACTTTTATAAGCTGATTTTATCTCCAGGTGTCGATTTGACGGAACTGGACTTATAAACACATTAGATACTGACATTACAGCCCAGACCAGCTTATATGCTCTAGACTCTAGACTCTAGACCCTCATCCTTTTCGTAGACTTGTCGTATTCTTACAGGGGTCATGAAGTTAACATTGCACTAAGAGCAGTCTTTTGAAAGTTTACATATGGGGTCAAACGGTGAGGCTGATTGTGCAGTCTGGCATTTGACACTAATATAGATAAAATATAACAATTCCCTGCACATTGTTGAGTTTTCCAGCATTATATAAAGGTAGGAATAGAGCCTTGTTAGCAAGACATTAAGCTTGTTTGTCTTGAAGTGACAAAGACTCAAACTAGTTGAACGTTTTGGTTTTTGGAACAATCAGTCAATCATTTTGCTTGCTTAGCCCTTAATCGCCGAACAGTTATCTAATTTGGTACTTGATTATCTTTTACAGTCTCTTTAATATTTCAGTTCTGCTTTTTTTTTTGTTTTGGATAACTTGTCGACACTGAACTCTGAACATCTCTAAACCTGGACAACTCACCTACTTTTCAGCTCTCGAAATGTCTACCAAAAGACAAATCGAGAATCTGTTAAGACAAGAATCATTTCGACAATCGAACAGTCATCCTTTGGGCCGAATCATAAGGCTCTTGGAGTATGAAACTGCTTGTACAGTTTTAGGTACAGAGCAGGCTCAAAGAGGTACTCAAAAGCCTTTTGTAGATTTTTGTTCAAAGCCAAACTCCAAGTCTTGTGGATCAGGTTGTAGAAGCAAAATCCATTTTCTACCGTTAACTCCTACAAGACCAGACAGTATTTTGGAGGATTGCTCATACCTTGACAAATGCTATAAAACTAAAAATTGTCGATATCAGCATTACCGAGTCAGGTTGCCGTCTTCAGCAGGTAGCAGAAAGCCAAGAAAAATTGATCATGAGGAGCATTCACCTCCACCAGGTGCTCAATGGATTGCCACTGATATCAAAAAACTGGATTTATCAGTGCTGGGTAAGTTCAATGTAATTTTGGCCGATCCCCCTTGGGATATTCACATGAACACACAAAAAACAGTACTTTCCGACTCGGATTTCTTTGACTTGAAACTAGAAATACTCCAAGATGAGGGGATTTTTTTTCTATGGGTTACTGGCAGAACTCTAGAAATTGGCCGGAAATGTTTGGCCAATTGGGGATACTCTGAGATTCAAGAGTTGATCTGGGGTAAAACTAACCAGCTAGGTCGAACAATCTGTACAGGCCGCACTGGTCATTGGATCAATCATTCAAAAGAACACGTTTTGGTCGGCATCAAAGGAAGCCCAGAATGGGCTTTTCGAGGTATTTTCACTGATACAATTGTTTCAAATGCTAGAGAGAGAAGTCAAAAACCTCTTGAGCTTTATGACATAATCGATAAATTGGGAGGGTCCAATAGTCGAAAACTGGAACTTTTTGGGCGGGAAAACAACTTGCGCAATGGATGGTTGACTGTGGGGCTACAGTTAAATGGTTACCGGTTACATGAGCCAGAATTGAAGGAAAAGTATCTTGGTGATTATGGAAAACAAAAAATATCTGAAAAATCGAAAAGATGGGTTTCATCAAGCTGAGGTCTTAGGAAACAGTGCCAAACCAACTATAGCAACTTTTGAGCTGAAGATTACTAATTATAACCTGTTCTAATTATTATTTCCTCCATTGTCTCAATATCTTAAATTTCCTATTTTGGTTATAAGGTTTTCAACCTGTCAAGCCAATTTTCACCTGTTAAATCCAAGCCATGAAGATGTCAAATTCCAAGATGAAAATCAAAGCTCCAAGAGCTGGATATTCATCTGGAATAGACTTTGAGACTGGCTGGGACACATTATCTCAAGCTTTCACCAAAATTTTACAACATGAAAAGTCATTGCTCTCCTTTGAACTTCTCTATCGTACCTCATATCAACTTGTGATTGGGAAAAAGGGACCCCAGCTTTACGAAGCGATCAAAAACCAGATATCTCAACATTTAGAGGCTGTTCAAGCTTCCTTTTCTCATTTCATTGCACAACCAGATAATTTTTCACGGGTTCCTGAGTTCCTTAAGCAATTGGATCAACATTGGAAAGACCATGGAGTTTGCATGAAAATGATTTCGGATGTGATGATGTATCTTGATCGAGTTTATTGTGTTGGAGTGGGAACAGCGCCACCAAAATTGCAAGACATGGGGAATCAACAATTCAGAGAGTGCGTCATTGGCCATAAAGACTTTGCTCACTATCTGTTTTCCGGTTTAATCCATGAATTTCAAAGAGAAAGAATCGAAGAACTGGTTGATAGGAACACCCTCAAGAGCATAATTGGTATGCTTGACACTTTACCTGAAAGTAAAACTAGTAAGGAGAGCGTGATGTCTGCAAGATTTAGTGACAAGTTCATTGCCGCGACCACCTCGTTTTACACAACTGCGGCTGAATCCTTTTTGGAGTCAAATACAGACCCTCTTGTTTACGTTTCAAGAGTGTCCAAATGGCTGGCAGATGAAACTCTAAGGTGTCGATTCTATGGTCTCGAAAGTCATTCTTACTCTCCCGTTATCGATGATTTAGTCTTGAGATTGGTTTCCAACCGTTTACCTCAGGTTTTCACTCCGACCAGTGTTCATTTGGTTGACTGGTTCAGATCGGGTAAAAAAGATCATCTGAAAGAGCTTTTTGACCTAATTAATAGAGGATTTGATAACAACAGCTTTCTTCATGAGTTGATTAGAAATCAAATTACTCAAGAGGGTCAAGCCATCAATCAACAAGCTGTGCCAGCCATCGACAAAAAAGTGAAGAAATCCGCTACTCAGAACAGTCCTGCTCAGCAATGGACATCCAGCCTATTGTCACTCAGACAGGACTATGGCTCTATGGCCTCTGAGATTTTTAATAATGATGCAGATGTTATCAAGAGTATTGATGAAATGTTCCTCTTGGCTGTTAACAGCAATTCACGTTGTGCTGAATACCTCTCTCTTTATATCGACTTATTGATGAGAAAAGGACTCAAAGGGAAATCAGATGAGGAGGCCGAGGCCATTTTGGATCAAACTGTCGTCTGTTTTAGCTATCTCAATGACAAAGATATGTTTGAAAATTACTACAAGGCTCATCTTGGAAAACGACTGCTATCTGGGAAAAGTGTTTCCAGTGATGCTGAGAATTTGATTCTCTCGAAACTAAAACAGGTGGTTGGTTCCTCGTTTACCAATAAGTTGGAAGGGATGTTTAAAGATATTCGGAACTCTCAGGATACTACTGAAGCTTTTAAGCAATATCGTCTCAAAAACGGCGACCCTGTCCCCCATATCGACATGAACACCAACATTCTAACCCAGACATGCTGGCCACAATCAATCACATCAGGCACCAACCCAATCATTCATTTTGAAGAAATGCAAAAGGCCAAGCAGTATTTTGAGGACTTCTATACCCAGAGTCACACAGGAAGACTGCTTAAATGGTCATCCCAATTAGGGTCTGTCGATATTCGTATCCAATTTAAGAAAAGAACACACGAAGTTAATGTTCCCACACCAATAGCATCAATCTTGCTTTTATTTATTGAGGAGGATGGCCCACTAACTGTTGATCAGATTCAATCAGCCACAGGGCTTCCCACACTCGAGCTGCATCGCCATCTTCAAGCTGTCTCTGTTGCTCCTAAGACGAGAATACTGAAAAAGGAGCCAATGTCGAAGGCCATTAACGTTGATGATCTGTTCTTTTTCAATCATGAGTTTGAAGCCCCGCTGACGAAGATTCGAGTTTTGGCCATTACTTCGACCTCCAAGTCTGAAACTGAGGAGGAGTTGCAAACGACTTTGAGGAAACTCGATAAATCTCGTTTACTTGAAATTGAGGCAGCTGTTGTCAGAGTCATGAAGTCTCGACAATCTTTAACACATACTCAGATTGTCATTGAGGTCACTAACATTCTGTCATCTCGATTCCAACCATCTCCGGTCTCCATAAAATCCAGTATTGGATCTTTGCTAGAACGAGAATATCTTCGTCGTGATGAAAATGACAGATCACTTTACCACTATGTCGCTTAAAAATTAGAATATATTTATCTTATCTGAATCAAAGGAATATAAAATGTTCTATATAAAAAGAACTCTGGTCAACTTTAGGGGGGTAATCTGCAGGGTTAGTAAAAATCTTTGGCTAGTGTAGGTATCGGTCAAAGTGAACCTCGACGTTCATTCAACTTCATAAAGGAGGAGTCTCTTCTCATATTCCTCAAGAAAACATCTCTCTCTGTTCTCCATACATCATCTAATCCAAGATAGCTGTATTGTGAACGCATGATACGATGCCAGCCAGGGTGGCATTGCAACTGCTGGCCCTCTCTGTCACAATCAAAACTACAATGTCTTCTTGCGGGGGAAGGTCGCTTACAAAAAGTGTTACGAAAGCGCATTCTTTCAGCTTGCATGGCTTGAGAAAATGAACTAGATCTTTTCTGATCTTCAAGGAACAATGGCTCCATATCTGTCGGCTGTCGACTATAGTCATGACTAGATGATGATGGAGGGCTTTCTTCTACTGCCTCCTCGATAGCATAATCTGACTCATCCTGCATGTACGAATCCTGGAACATCTTTATTCGCTGACTTTGTTGCTGAAACAACTTTTGGCGACGGATATTTAGGCCTTTGGTTAGTTCAAGTACTCTTGTCTTGGGTTGTGAAACATACCTTCCTCCGATAGTCTGCGACGTCTGTTTCTTATTCTTTCTTGCGAAACCTCATGAAAAAGGCTTGATGGAACTTGCGGAAGTATATGTGGGTTTCTAAGTATGCGGTCTACAGCGGTTCGAGGGATGTCTGTGGGCATGGAAGAAGATGATAATTGAATGTCAATGTGGGATAGGTAGTCATGTGCATCGACCATGCTGGAATAAGGTTTTATAAACTCTGATTAGAACAACCTTGTTTCCAGGAGAAGCATGATCTTTGTATAAGAAGGCACCAACAGTTTTTACTGCTATTCCGAATTATTTCCCGGTTGTCAAATAAGGTTCGGTTTAAATCTCTCTTTTTTTCATCTATATTATCAATATTCTTTTCAAAACAATCCATTTTTTTCCAGACCTATACCCTCACTTCCTTTAAATACAACTCCTACCTTTCATACAGCTCAACTGAATTACCTTTTAATGTTCTAGTAGTTTTGCCTTGCATCGAGACTCCTAGCAGCCTGATACAAATTATCCCTAACCCTTTCTTACTAGGTTTGATTATGTTTCAAAGCAAGAAGCTGAGATATTAGCACTCATGAGGCTGACATCACCCTTCTACTACAGCTGAATTATAATCAAATTAAAAAAAGGAGTCTCACTATAACTTGGCAGTTTGAAATTAGTTCCCTACAATACCGTCTTTCCACCTTTTGCTACTTTCTCCTAACTTTCGCTTTTTTGTCCTATTTTTAGAATAGTGTTTGGGTTTGGAATGTTTTGGTTCACCGAAAAACCCAAAGGATTTTTGTTTTGTTCTTCGTCACTAGTTCACAATGAAGATTTCTACACTCGCTGCTGGATTAGCTGTTTTTGCCGGATATGCCTCAGCCATGGGCGGTCTTGGTCTCGACCTCGGTGTTAAACGAGAATCCGATGGAAGTTGCAAGACTGCTGACGATTACAAGCAAGACCTTGATGCTATCAAGGGTTTGACCAACATTATTCGAGTTTACGCAGCTGGCGACTGTGATGCTCTTAGAGAGCTTGGCCCCATTGCTGAACAAGGGGGTTTCAAGCTCATGATTGGTGTTTGGCCCAATGATGACAAACATTTCGAGTCCGAGAAGTGGGCCCTCGAAAACTATCTTCCATGGCTCTCCAAGTCCACTGTTCCCTATATCTTGGTCGGTTCTGAAGCTCTCTATCGAAAGGATCTCACTCCTCAGGAGTTGGCCTCCAAGATTGACGATGTTCGAAAGACCTTGAAGGGTATCAAGGACAAGAATGGTCAGGCTTTTGATGTCCCTGTCGGAACCGTTGACTCTTGGAATGTTTTGGTCGATGGTGGTTCTGTCCCAGCTATCAAGGCTGCTGATGTTGTGTTTGCCAACGCCTTCTCTTATTGGCAAGGCCAGACCATGCAGAACGCATCATACTCTTTTGTTGATGATATCATGCAAGCTCTTCAAGCCATTCAGACCATCAAGGGCACTACTGACATCGACTTTTGGGTTGGTGAGACTGGATGGCCTACCCAAGGCGGTGCCTACAAGGACTCACAGCCTGGTCTCAAGGAAGCTGCTCAGTTCTGGCAAGAGGGAATTTGCGCCATTCGAGCCTGGGGTATTAATACCCTTGTCTTTGAGGCTTTTGATGAGTCTTGGAAGCCTGATACTGAATCTGACAGTGGAACCACTGTTGCAGGAGTTGAGAAATATTGGGGTGTCTATGATGCTAACCTCAAACCCAAGTATGATACCACTTGCAAGTTTGATTAAAAAACTTGTTGTTTAGATTGAGATAGTTCATTAGAATCATTTTTATATTTTCCTTTTTTCAATTTTTGTATTGGCTATCTTTTTGCTTGGGTCACATGAAGTTCCTTTGGGTAGTGGTGTGTGGAATTGATTGGCCTAGAAATCCAACGGATATGACCCTCTCTCTGTAAAGTAAGAAAAGAGGGGATTTAGAAAGGGAGCATGATCCATTACGGCCTTTACATGATCCTTTTTGTTTTGTGGTTCACAGAACAATTTTTTTATATATATTTATCAACATGTGTGATCAAAATAACTAGCTCAAATCCATTTCCCCTTGGTAACTTTACATCATGTTTAATTAATGAACTTCCCCTGCAGGAAGCTTCTCTTTAGCCCAGTTGGGTGTCCCCTATAGCTCAGTTGGTAGAGCGTTCGGCTTTTAAACAAGAGCATTGTTACCGAAATGTCCAGGGTTCGAGCCCCTGTGGGGGAGCTTCTTTTTCAAAATAGATGTCCTCTATAGCTCAGTTGGTAGAGCGTTCGGCTTTTAATCAAAAGCACTGATACCGAAATGTCCAGGGTTCGAGCCCCTGTGGAGGAGCATATATTTCTTTCTTTATTCCCCTATAGCTCAGTTGGTAGAGCGTTCGGCTTTTACACAAAAGCATAGACACCGAAATGTCCAGGGTTCGAGCCCCTGTGGGGGAGCTATTATTTTTTCCCCTTGAGCTTTTCTTTTTTTACCTTGATTATAACGTTTTTAGGTCTAGAGTAATAAATTACCCTCCCTAGAGCAGCTTAAAATCCGAAACCATCATGACCTTTTCTACAACAATGCTACTAAAGTAAGTAACTACTTCCTTCTCGCTTAACTGATGAGAACCGATAGGGACAACTGAACTCTTTTGAAGATAAACAATTGGAATCAGATAGTAGAAAAATCTGAACTTTCTTCATCACCGATTTATTTATTGAGACACATTCTAACTCAGACCCAGAAAATAACTATCTAGACTCCAAATCCTAATAATAGATATGAACATAAAAAATATACATTAATTGTTTTTAAATCCCTTAAAATATCTGTCCCGAAACTCCTGAGCTTTTCCTCCCTCAACATGTCTGGTTTCGCCTTTCGATCCAGTTCTTCTTGAATAGCAGAGTAAACGTCGAGACCACATATTAAACTGTTGAGTGCAGTTGTAGTTGAGCTGTAAGTCTTCATGCTGGGGAATCTCGGCATCTGTATACCCTTCATCTGCAGTAGGCATCCAAAAGGTCAATAATCCATCAGGGGTGAGGTGATCCACAGCGAATTGTAATAAAGCATCCATCATTTTTCCAAATTCAAACGGTTTTTTGGGAGGAACATAGTCCCTTCGTCGATAAGCCAACTCACCGTCAACCATAGTGCTTTCCTTACCTTCAAACCGTTTTGGATTGGTGGTTCCAAGTACCTTGAGTCCCTCTCGAACTCCATAAGGCGGATCACAGATAATGGCATCGAACTTCAAGTCAGTTCGCAGAGAATTATTTGTGAAATCAATCGCCATGACGTCCAAAAACTTATTGGGGATGTGATATTGACGGAAATTGCTTTCGACATTACAGTCATCAGTTCCTCGAATCATCCGAACATCAATATCAGATCCTATGCTTGAAGCACCAAAGACACCTGAGGTAACCAGAAAACTACCTGTTCCAGCAAAGGGATCATAGATCAAATCACCTGAATGCACCTGGGCAATATTACAGGTCACTAGCGACAACTCAGCTTCGAAAGATGTAGTTCCGATGTATTTTCGAGTTTTCAGGCTATATTTAGCCAACTCTCCTGAGCTGCGTAAACTGCCCCCAATATAACGACCAAACCAAAGCCTAGTGGGCTCTGATGAAATAACTCCATTTTTTTCCTCATACTCCTCCAAAAGCTCAAAAAGCTGATCTGGATTCTTCATTCGAATGGGTCCCTCAAATCCTGTATAAGAGAAGGAATTAATGATGCTCAGAAAAGTCTCCTTAGTTCGTGATCCAAGGTAGCTATTAATGTCAAATTTGAAACTGTTGTGTTTGTACTTCAACCAGAGATCTTGGCTGTTTGCCTTTACTTGATCATGAAGTTCATCCAGACAAGATGCCTCGCCTCCCCAAAGTTCGTAAATGCCTTTAGCCAAAACCGATCTTTCAATCAGTTTCCTGGCCTGCTGCTCACTTTCCAATTCCACTTCGACAAAGGGGCTATGTAATCGATGTCCTGACAGATCTACATCAAAGCCGTTCAAATTGGCAAGAGATTCCAGCTCTGCAACACGGAAATGCTCATGGCTCTGCGCCAGCACTAATAAAAATTTCATGACCAGTCGATTCCAAGCTCACGTGATGTGAATATTTTTTTCCTCATAAATTTCAAAATTCTGAATTATCTTCACAGACATGCATGATAGATGCATCAATGATTAAATTGATATTTACCCTACAATGTCGACTTACCCTCCCCCAAACTGTCAAAGTTTGGTTGGTCAAATTCAACAAGTCTCATTTTGACACTATAGTATTATTGCCTCTTGACTTTTTTTAAACGTCGGTTGCGCTATATAATTCGATAGCTTTATTTCAATACCGATTAGGAACTTGCTACGGGATACAGTGGAAATCTAAAGAACATGTCTGGAGTTGAAGATGACGATTTTTTTAACGATATTTAGTGAGTACTGATATAGGTTTGTCTATTGGATGAAAAATTGTGGGATGTTAGTTAAACAGTTGTTTTTACTTGATCTTTTATTATTAGTGAATGGCCAGCTACTAGGACTTGAGAATTGTTTTTAGAAAGGATAGTTGAATGTCGAAACATAAAACTAACGTAGCGCCGATGATCATAAAGATCCAGAGCCAAAGACAGAAAGTCAGGTCTCTGCTGGGCAAAATACTGTAAATGAGCCAATTAGTGATTCAAATGTTGGAGCTGGAGAACAGCAACAACAGCAACAGCAACAGCAGCAGCAGCAACAACAGCAGCAGCAGCAGCAGCAACAGCAGCAGCAACAGCAGCAACCGGTCCAACCACAACAATTCCAGCAGAGTGCTACTGGAAACTTTGGTGGGTTGCCTGGGGCTCCAGCTGATCCAAGATTGGCAGGATTGACCCCTGAGGCTGTCGCAGCTTTGACAAAAACAACATCTACTGCCCTCCCTTCATCCCAGTCTGGAATGTCAATGTCAAGCCAATCATCGGATTTGAACAGAAGTAATGATCTGGTATACAGAGCTGATGGCAATGCAGTTCTGGGCAACATTGTCATTCCTCCCAAAGATGAAGGTAAAATGTTTATTGGAGGTCTCAATTGGGAAACAACTGACGAAAGTCTCACTAACTACTTTTCTCAGTTTGGTGAAGTACTCGAATGTACTGTTATGCGAGATCATTATACAGGTAAATCAAGAGGATTTGGATTTCTGACATTTAAAGAACCAAAATGTGTAACAGCAGTTATGGCTAAGGAGCACTTTTTAGATGGTAAAATTATTGATCCCAAGCGAGCAATTCCTCGAGAAGAACAGGACAAAACTGCCAAGATTTTTGTTGGTGGAGTCGGGTCAGATGTCACTGATGATGACTATAGAAGCTTTTTTGAGAGATACGGTACTGTTATTGATGCTCAACTTATGATTGATAAGGACTCAGGCCGTCCCCGAGGCTTTGGCTTTGTCACATTCGACTCAGACAAAGCAATGGAACGAATTTTGGCTGAACCTCTTCTCATTCTTAAGGGTAAGCCAATTGAGGTCAAGAGAGCTGAAAACAGAAGTAAAGATGCTCTTGGAACTACAACCAACTTTTCAAGACAGCCACAATCATTTAGTGACAATTCCAACTACCAAGCTCAGGGAATGTATGGAGGCATGACTGCACAAGCCATGACTCAATGGTGGACTCAATACATGGCATATATGCAATCTTTCCAGGCGATGCAGCAGCAACTTGCCAGTGGAGATCTGACTGCTGAACAACGGGAAGCTCTTACCAAACAAATGCAGGCAATGCAAGCTATGGGAGGTCAAATGCAGCAGCCTCCCACCGATCCCAACAATGCCATCCCTCAAGGTCTAGGAGACTCCCAGTCTCCCCCTGAGCAGTCTAGAGAGCAAGGCAGAGATGACACAGGTGATAACGAGATGCGGCGACCAGACAGAGGTCGAGAAGATCGACATGGACGACGTGGTCGAGGTTACAACGAGAGACGACCCAGATCTCCCTCCAACGGCATCCCCACTGGGCCACGAGACGGACCCAGAGACGGACCCAGAGACGACCGACGTCGACGAAGAGATCGAAAATATCATCCATACGGACGAGGAGGACGAGATGGACGAGATGGACGAGATGGAAGAGATGGCCGAGATGGACGGGACCGTCGAGATTAAATTGATTAAAATATTATAAATATGTGCTATAATAATAGTGTTGACTAGAGTTTAGAGGAGTTAGTCACTCTTACTGTTGTATCTTGTTTACAAGCACTGGAATCCAAACCCACAGGCGCTACCCACAAGAACATAAATCACAGAGGCAACTCCAGTTGAAAGTAACATTGTCACTTTAATATTATTCCATCGGATTTTCCGTTTGGCTTGAACACTTCGTTTGCGAAATGCGACTGCGTTACTGCTCATTTCATCAGTTCGATCCACCAATAAGGATATCCGTTCTCCTCGCTCCAATATTTGCTCAACGTTTTCAACCATCACACCCTTAACTTTAGCCAGTTCTGATTGTGCGACCTTAACAACATCTCGATATTGAGGTTTTGCCAGAAGCTCAACAATCTGACTGTCAAATGGTTGACATTTCTCCCGAGTTAGTCCAGAATCATCGGCATAGGTCTCAATAAACCTGTCTCGAAGGTCTTCGAGATACTTGAATGGAATCCGCCTGCCATATTCCCGGTTAGTGATAATAAGAAGAATCACATTGCTGTTATTGTGCAAAACTCGTAAGAAATGAATCGAAAAATCCTGATAAACAAAAGAAGCCTGGTTATCTTTGAAGTTTGTTATTTTCAATAGAGCTTCTTTGATCAAAAAAGTAATGTTTTGCTTTTTGAGGTCATGGAGACATAAAATCTCCTTTTCATTGGCAACCACCACACAGTAAGCTTCTAGTTAGTTCCAGTTCAAATAGCGCTCTTATTGGCAGTATCTTTTCCCCACTCACAATCGTCCAATAGGTTTCCCATATGTTTTTTTTGTCGACGTAGAGAGATAGTGATAGCGAGAAGAAAAAGGTTTATCCCCCCAAACCTTGAGTTAACCTTAACTGGGGAAAGTTGGGGTTGGCGACATATTGAATAGCTTTGAAGAGCGATAATGCTGATTCAAGAGAAAATATTAGAACTCGAAGAATAAGGAATAGTTTTCACAAGCTTTGAAAGTCTCATTTTGAGTCTCATTTGGTCTCTGATTCTCAATCTCCCTATGGAGTTCACACATGTCTGCATTTGATCATTAAAAAAACTCTTGCAGAACAATGCAGCTAAAAAAGCTTGTTGCAAAGTTCAAAAGTAGAAGGAAGACTCAAAATTCTAGCTCCAAAATTACAACTACTGCACTGCCCAAATCGAAAATAGTTGATGGATTCTTCACGGCATCCAGCAGAATCTATTTCATCATTTGGAACTGCAATTTCGCAGCAAATTCTGGGCGCTGAGAATGTTGTGTCGACAAATGCTGAATTTACCGAGACCGAACATGGAATTTTTCAACGAATAGAAGTTGAATCAGATGGGAGCAACACAAATTTAGATGAAGACAAGGATTTGGTTTTCCCTGAGGGTGGGAAAATGGCATGGAGAGTCACGCTGGGTGCGTTTTTCGGACTATTCGTTGTGCTTGGAATCATTAATGCTATTGGTGCCATTCAAGCATACGTAGAAGAAAATCAGTTGGCTGGTCTATCCTCTTCGACAGTATCATGGATTTTTTCCATCAACACCTTTGTGACGTACTTCTTTTCAATCCAGTGTGGCCAGTTGTATGATATGTTTGGTCCATACCCACTCTTGATTGTTGGAGGAACCTTTATTGTTCTCGGCCTATTACTAACATCATTCTGCGAGCAGTACTGGCAATTTGTGGTTTCCTTTGGGATTGTTTGTGGACTGGGAAGTTCGATTTGCTTAACCCCTGCTGTTGCGGTCATTGGTGATTGGTTCAAGGCCAAAAGAGGAACTGCAATGGGTGCTGCCACTATTGGTGGCTCTTTGGGAGGTGCAGTGATACCAATAATGCTGAGATCCATGTATTCCAGTGCTGGATATGGTTGGGCCATCAGAGCTCTTTGTTTTATGTCCCTTTTTTGCATGATTGCCTGTGTTTTGTTGGTCAAACCGAGGCTGGAACGTTCGCACAAACGGCCAGGCAAGACCTATTGGCAGCTGTATGTTACTGATGTGCTGGACTTTTCCTGTCTCAAAGATGCCCGATTCGCGACTCTTTGTTTTGCTGCCTGTTTCTCAGAGATTGCATTGTTGATTTCCCTTACCTTTTATACATCTTATTGTATCAAGCAGGGATACTCTCAAAACTACTCCTACACACTACTCACAATTATGAATGCCGTCGGAATGCTTGGTAGGTACTTGCCAGCCTGGATTTCCGACCGAATTGGTCGGTTCAACACCATGATCCTTATGACTTTTTTCGCCTCACTATCAATGTGGATCATCTGGCTACCCTTTGGTAACAACAAGGCTGCAATCACAGTCTTTTCTGTCATCTACGGTTTTTTCACAGGATCAATTCTGTCCTTGATTCCAGTTTGTTGTGGTCAAATCTCCAAAACATCAGAGTACGGTCGACGTTATGGGGTTATGAACTTCTTTATTGCTTTCGGAGCTTTAGGTGGAGTTCCCATTGCTGGAGCTCTCATCATCAACAACAATTACGATTGGCTTATTGTTTTCAATTCCATATTGTCTACAATTGGTTGTCTTGGCTGGGCAATTTCCAGATTCACCTGTGTTAAACTCCGTCTTTGTAAAATATAGATCTACGTTAGTAAATTGGCTAATTGAGAAGTTAAGAGATTTCAAAAAGTTCAGTAACCAAGTGTAATTAAGTTCATCCCAGTATTTTGTCAGAGAGATTCCCAACTTGACGAAAATCATCATTTAGTTATTGTTGTATTCATTTTACTCATTTTACTCATTATTTCGATAAGGTAGGAATGAAACTTAAAAGTTCACTGAATAAGGGTGAATTTCTGAGCATGCCATTTTTTCAGACTGGCAAAAGCTCAATTATAGTGCCAGAAGCTATCACAAATTGGCATTGCTATTTGTGAGATAAGTCCTCAAAAGGCTTGATAACAACAATTATTGGAAATAAGACAGTGTAGTGCAATTGCAAAGTCCGTAGGAAAACAAACTACACATAATTAGTTTGGAAAAATCCGAAATACGACTTGGAAAATCTTGAATTTTAATTGGCTTAAAATGCAAACAGCCCGAGAAGGAAGACAGACACAGGACAAATTCCGAGTTGTTGGTGATGAGACAGTATGGTCCTTGTATAATATATGCACTACTTAAAATGGGTTGTCAGAAGCAGGGATCTCTTTCTTCCAGTGGCTTCCAACAAAGGGGAGCTTCTTGAGAATGTCATCTCGAGTTCGAGGAATACCTTCAATGAGGAAAATAGCTCCAACTCCAGCAGCTCCTCCCCACAAAGCAAGGATGGGAGCCCATTTGGTCAAAACAGGAATGTTGAAGCCAAGAAAGTTGGGTGCAATCTTGTACAGTGGCTTGCTTCGATACTGAGGTCAGTTGTTGATTCGGGGACGTTGATCATGTCATTGTTGTAAGATCATTGAAAATACCTGTCCGAAAGTGTTGAGTCACTCAGGAAGAAAAGGTATACCTCGCCAAATCAAGGGGCGCCAATGAATCTAATCCATATGGGCTCTTGTTACTCACATGAATTCCAGACATTATGCTGTGAAAATCTAACTGGTGATGATTGAAAGTTAAGATGACCTTAGGTAAAACTTTAACTGGCCAATGGGAAGAAGCGAAAATGGTTATATTTATTTTAACTTTGTTGCCCATTGTGACATTTGTCAGTTAATACTATCAGTTTTTTTCTGTTCCTTGATCAACTTTATCATGTTTGATTTCCCAATTGAATAGTTAACCCACTCCAAAGAGGAGATATTTACCTTTCACATCCCCACTTGTGGAAATTAAAAGTTCCATTCCCATGTGTCAGCAAAACTCGTAGTCGTCCTCCTTATAACGAAAATCATTTCATAAGTCATGACAAGTGAAGATAAACCAAGACATAGTCCAAAGTCATTTTCAACACTATCCTCTTACATACCTGTATAAGCAATTGAACTTGTGAGTTTCCCAATAAACTTTGATGCAGACTGATTTACCCTACGTATTCTTGCAGCATTACAGTAAGGATATCTTTCAAAACCATTATTTTGACCTTGAACAAACAATTTATATTTGTCAAGAACAGGTAAACTGTGGCCAACTTTTGACGAATTCATCAACTATATTCTTTCATCTTTCAGCTAGTTAATGAGCGACTCGTGATGCCTAATCCCAGGCCTTTGATTAGTCTGTTTCTAGGTGGTGCCCCGCCTTCCTACCCCATCAACAAGCTGAGTTCAAGCCCATCAGACAATGCTGGTGAGAGTCAACCTCAGAGTCAACGGAAGACATCGGAGCTGACTTCAGGAACTACTCAACAACATCCCAAGAGCCTTGCAAATCATACTCCTCTGCATTCATCCAACCCAGCACCCAATAACAACAGTTCCTCCCCAATCACCTTTGATCATCAAGACTTGACACCATCGGAACCATTTCAAGACAAGCTGTGGATTGGTGGCCGTTCTACGGATGGCCGGGAAAAGTTCTATAGTTTGGAACCTTCTCGTCGTCGAGGCTCTTTTGATCGTATCTCCCTTGACCGCCTTTCAATTTGACCATACCCAATTTTTTGACGAATTTTTTATAAATATATTACACTGCATGATCTGATAAAAGATCAACCATCACTGAGTCAGCTTCATGCGCTTTGTGTCTGAGTTTTCCTTTTTCACCTTTCTCACCTTTTTCACTTCTTTCACTTCTTTCCCCTCTTTTCCTTCTTTTCCCTCTTTCACTTCCTTCCCAGCCTTCTCCTCTTGTTCACCACTCAAAGACAGCTCAACCACTGATTCCAACTCAGCCAAAACCTCTTCACTCTCATCTAAAAACATCACCATAAACATCTCATCCTCCAGACACTGTTCTAGTTTCTTTTTAGCTGCAGGTTTGGCTCGTTTTTTCTTATCGAATTTTTCCTGTTCAACTTTGCGGTTTGCAGCACCTAAAGCCTGGAGTTCTGCTGATTTCGCAAGAACCTCCTTGTTGTCAGATTCTTTCCCAATAAGCCAGTTCAGCAGCTTGATTTCCTCAGCCCTCTCAGCATCATCTCCAGGGGTTTCAAGTATCATCGGAATCCCTTGTAACTTTTCCAAGTTCATCATGAGTCTGAAAGTTTCCAACCCCAAAAATCCTTGACCAATGCACTCATGCAAATCTCTGTTACTTCCCAAGGGTGTTTTAGAATCATTCAAGTGAATCCCAGCAAGATACTTGAATCCAACGAGCCTGTCAAACTCAGCCCAGAACTTGTCAAAACTGTCCTTGTTTCGCAGATCATAGCCTGACGCAAATGCATGACAGGTGTCAATGCAAACTCCAACACGATCCTTGTTTTCGACCAAGTCAATGATACTTGCTAAATCTTCTAGTTGTCCACCAAGTGTAGTCCCTTGCCCTGCCATGTTCTCAAGGACAACTTTTACTGTTTTTGTGGCACGCAGTCCGCGATCTATGTTATTTGCCAGTCTTTCTATGGACAATGTCTTGTCATAGCCTATTGTCGCCCCTGGGTGCAAATTGTACCTATGAATATTCAAAACTTCACATCGACGCAGATCATCTACAAATGCTCTCAATGAGTTTGTAGCTGTTCTGAGATCCGGAGAAGCTAGATTGATGAGGTATGATCCATGTGGTAGCACATCTGTTGAGGGATCGTATTGGTATTTTTCACATTGGGTTTTGAAGTTCACCGTTTCCTCCGCACTATACTTTCTTCCGAACCATTGCCTTTGATTTTTCAGGAAAAGAGCAAAAGAGTTGCCCCCCAAGTCTGCAGAATTCTTGACGGAGTTATGAACTCCCTTGGTAGCACTCACATGGGCTCCGACTTTGTAACCAAGACCTTGGGCACGGGATAGGGTCATGGCTTCACCAACAATAAAAGTTAAAGTAGTGATTAATTTGAAATCACTAGCATGATTAAGGTTCTCATCTTGTGATTTTGACGGAACAAACAAAGAAGTTCAATTAAGGTCCGAATTATACAGTTCCTTTTATGGGGTTGGAAAGTAAATATCAACTCAAAAAAAAACGAATTACCAATGTAATCACTCCCAACATTATCACACGGCACACACGGCACCAAAATTATGCGCCAAGTTTCTTTCAAAACCATTTAAACGCACAGCCACAATTTTTAAAAAAGACACCTCACGATTATTTGATCCCTGATAAACACTCATGTCATGGGAATCTCTTTCAATAATGATAATCTGTGCAATATGTGAAAGCGAGATATGTCTAGTCTAGTTGTCGTAAATTTTTTTCTTCTACTTTGATTATTAATGATTTCTTGACTTTTTCTTTTGCACTGCCAAGATGCTTTTTGTAACTTACTTTTTAGGATTTTGATCTATTCAACCACATTCAACCGCTTTGCATCATCCGCACTTGCCTCGGTCACCTGATTAGAGGGTGACATATATATTTCCCCAGCTCTTCTGCATTCTCCAGAGTTGAATAAAATTTTGGACGCTTTCAAGGCCCACAATTTCTCAAAAGCTCCCTATTATCATAAAGTTTTTTTTCTTTTTGTTCGTTGATTCGAAAGTTAAAATTTTCAAGAATTACTACTTTGGGCACAAATACTTTTTGCTGTTTCACGTCTCCGTCTGATAAACTTGACCATTGCACAACTCCTTAGACTGTCAGAATGGGTATCTTTTCAAATTTGAAAAAGAAACTCGACAATAGTCACTTGAAAGAAGAGTTCGAGGAAGCTCGTGACATAGTAGATGAGCCTATTCATGCCTTGGAACACGCAGAGTACTCATCATCACTAAACTACAAAGCTCCTTTGAAATGCTATTATTATTATGCTGAGAAACAGAGAGCCAGGGAAGATCTGCTTCCTGATCAGAAAGTTTCGCTACTACCCGCATTTCAGAATCTGTTCAATCGAAAGAAAAACGACGAAGACTCCTCGAGCGCAAATCAAAACGGCGAAGGATTTTCTTCTGCTTTGGAACTTACTGAGGGCCAACAACCCCATAATGGAGCCCGGTCTGAAACTACATCTGGTAATGAGTTAAACTTCAAACAAGAGAGTTTTAATGCATACAATAATGATGAAAAGAAGAACGATTCTCCAGAGTTTGAGGCTCAGGCCAAAAACGTTGGAACAGATGAGAAAATCTCATCAGAGGGTTCTATTCATTACAGAAGTATTCTAGATGATATTCCAGGAGCCAAGCAAGATATCGCAATCGCTCAAAAGGCCTTAAAGACTGTTTCTTGGATGAGTGTCTTCTATCTGATCACCACAGATATCATGGGACCTTCAGGTTCTCCCTATTCATTTATGGAACTTGGGTTTGCAGGTGGATCTATTATTTTCACAGCTCTGGGAGTTGCTGCTGCCTACACTGGCTGGTTGATTTGGAAGATGTATCTTAAGATGGACTCTCCTGAGTTTCCCATGCATTCTTATGGTGATATGGTTTTGAGAATCTATGGTCCTGCAGCCCGATTTGCAGTTGATGTTCTTCAGTCAATTCAGCTTTGGTGCAATGTGGGAGTATTGGTTCTTTCCAAAGGGCGTGCACTTTCACAAATAGCAGCTAACCATTCTGATGATGGTAAAAGCCATGTTTGTTTTGTCGGCCTCTGTGCTATTTTTATGGGATCTGGAATGATAGTCAGTCAAATCCGATCCTTACAGAATTTTGGATTTTTGTCTAATTTTGCGGTTTGGATGAATTTGTTTATCTGTTTTGCTACCATGGGTCTTGCTCGACAATATGGATACAATGTCCGAGCTGCTGTCCTAAACTTTGGAATACCTGCTGATCAGCTCCCCCCAGTTATAACCAAAGCTTTTGAAAGTCCTGGTTTCCAAGCCCAACTCCAAGGTGTGATGAATATCGTCTACTCTTATGGTGGTGCAATGATGTTCGTTGAATTTTGTGCTGAAATGAGAAAACCCAAAGAGTTCATCAAAGGAATGATTTCTGCCCAGACTCTCATTTTTGTTTGCTACATGCTCTTTGGAATATTTGTGTATGGATACCAAGGCCAATATACCATTAATCCCGCCTCCCAAGGTGTTCCTGCTGAAAATCGATATCAAAAGAACTGGCAAGATGCTTTGAACATGATCAATGTTGTTTGTGCACTCATTGCCGCTAGTTTGTATGGAAATGTCGGAATCAAGGTTGTTTATCGAACCATTTTCCAGCGAATCTTCAAATTACCAAGTATCACAGATTCTGCTTCAGGCCGACTTATTTGGACCTTTGTGGTTGTGATCTATTGGGCCGTTGCTTTTGTGATTGCTTCTGCTATTCCCCATTTCTCTTCACTTGTATCCCTTGTTGGTGCATTGTGTATTTTACAATTCTCTTACACATTACCTCCTCTTCTTTATGCCGGTTTAACTATTCAAGAAGAAGCTGGAAAATTGGATACATGGGATCCTGCAACCAACGTCCTTACCAAATACGATTCATGGACAAGCCCACAAAGATGGAAGCGAGCTTTTAGTGCTCGGCCATGGTGGATTTCCTTCAATATTTTACTTTTCCTGGCTTCTTTAGCTGCAGCGGTACTTGGCATCTATGCGTCTATTTATGAACTTGTCCAGGCATTCACTGGTCCCAAGAGTGTGTCGGCATTTACTTGCAAATCTCCAATTGCGGGCTAGTTAAAAAAGACAAATTACTATCTAATGTTATTTTAAATATATTCCCAGTGATGTAAAACTAACCATTGGAACGAAAAATTAAATCTACGTGGTAGTATGTTTGTCAATAAACCGCGTTAACCTTTGAGGATGAGATTTGAATTTCACCCCTCCTCAGTTTTATCTTCATACACAAACCATCGACTGACAAATAAATAGGTAGCGCCTCACATCTGTTAGTTTTAGATAGAAGGAAACCTAATATTATTCATTAGAGCTTATTTTAGAGTCTTCCAATAGCTAGGCTTCAAGGGACATCAACAAGAATATTCTCCTGGCTTAAGAAAATAAACACCTCAAGTCTTCGAATCTTTAATCTTATTAGAATTAAATTTTCTCGAATGTACTCATTGACTTAATGCTCGAGATAAACAAGGTTTTGAGTGATGACTATTAAAATTTTTCAGCGGTTTTTTCATCAATTAAGGTTCAACACCTGAAAAAATTTCGACTGTTTATCTTTTCTGTAGTAAATCCGATGAAAATATTGGTTTATTTTTCCAGCCTCTCAACTTTATTAGAAACACAAGATAACGCACTTTATTTTTTTTAAATTTTTGAACCCTGAACCTCAACAACAACTAAGCTGTTGTTTCGACTTTGATTCAGTTGTTTTGAGGGGAATGCATGTGTGCTGATTTTAGTGCTTCTTACATTACTTGAAGTCTGAGCGTCTCGAACTGCGCTCTGTTCATACAACATTCTGGTTTCTCGAAAAAAAAACTAAACTTTCTTTTTGTTCACTTTTCAACCAATTTAAACTGTTTCATTCCACATAGTGGGTCCCCATAACCCGATCCTCAAATGAGTTATTTAAATAAGATTCCCCAGTAGTTAGAGATACTTGCGGGACAGTGAATTTCGTCTCCATACCCTTGATTGCTCCATATCATAAAGTTGCGACTTCTTTGTTTATTGTTTTGCTAAAAAGTCTAATAATCAAATCGGAAATTTCTGAGATATCTTTTTCGGAAATCCTAACCAGTGTTCATAACGACACTTTTCAACTGATTCAACTTTTTTATCATTACTTGGATTGTCAGAATGGGCATCTTTTCAAATTTGAAAAAGAAACTCGACAACAGTCATCTGAAAGAAGAGTTTGTTGAAACTCGTGATATAGTGGATGAACCTGTTCATGCCTTGGAGCATGCTGAGTATGAGTCATCACTCAACTACAGAGCTCCCCTGAAATGCTACTATTATTATGCCGAGAAGCAGAGAGCTAGGGAAGATCTACTCCCAAATCAGAAAGTTTCATTATTGCCTGCATTTCAAAATTTATTCCATCGAAACAAAAACAAGGAAGAGTCCCCGAGCAGAGAGCAAAACAGTGAAGGAACTTCTTATAGTACCGAACTTACTGAGCATCAAGCTGCTCATATCGGAGCTCAGTCCGGAATCAAGTCAGCAAATGAGTTAAACTCTCAACAGGAGAGCTTAAATTCATACAATGGGAATAATGCATTAGATGTTAAAGAAAAGCAGTTAGAGGAATTCGAGGGACAGGTTGAAAATGTTGGAACTGACGAGAAAATTTCATCAGAGGTCCCTCTACATTACAGAAACATTCTAGACGACATTCCAGGAGCTAAACAAGATGTTGCAATCGCCCAAAAGGCCTTGAAGACTGTTACTTGGATGAGTGTCTTCTATTTGATTACCACAGATATTATGGGACCTTCAGGTTCTCCTTATTCATTTATGGAACTTGGGTTTGCAGGTGGATCTCTTATTTTCACAGCTCTAGCAGCAGTCGCAGGTTATACTGGCTGGCTGATTTGGAAGATGTATCTTAAGATGGACTCTCCTGAGTTTCCTATGCATTCTTATGGTGATATGGTTTTGAGAATCTATGGTCCTGCAGCCCGATTTGCAGTTGATGTTCTTCAGTCAGTACAGCTTTGGTGCAATGTGGGAGTATTGGTTCTTTCAAATGGCCGAGCTCTATCTCAGGTAGCAGCCAACCATTCTGATGATGGCAAAAGCCATGTTTGTTTTGTCGTTCTTTGTGTCATCTTCATGTCTGCAGGAATGGTTGTCAGTCAAATTCGATCTCTTCAAAATTTTGGATTTTTATCTAATTTTGCGATCTGGATGAATTTGTTTATCTGTTTTGCTACCATGGGTCTTGCTCGACAATACGGATACAATGTACGAGCAGCTATGAACACATTTTCTTTATCTGCTGATCAGCTTCCCCCAGTTGTCACTAAAGCTTTTGAGCACCCAGGTTTCCAAAATCAACTTCAAGGTGTGATGAATATTGTCTACTCTTATGGTGGTGCAATGATGTTCGTTGAATTTTGTGCTGAAATGAGAAAACCCAAAGAGTTCATCAAAGGAATGATTTCTGCCCAGACTCTCATTTTTGTTTGCTATATGCTCTTTGGAATTTTTGTGTATGGATACCAAGGCCAGTATACCATTAACCCCGCATCCCAGGGTGTTCCTGCCGAAACAACATATCAAAAGAACTGGCAAGATGCTTTGAACATGATCAATATTGTTTCTGCACTTATCGCCGCTAGTTTGTATGGAAATGTCGGAATCAAGGTTGTGTATCGAACCATTTTCCAGCGAATCTTCAGATTACCAAGTATCACAGAGTCTGCTTCAGGCCGACTTATTTGGACAGTTGTTGTTATCATTTACTGGGCTGTTGCTTTTGTGATTGCTTCTGCTATTCCCCAATTTTCTTCTCTCGTGTCCCTTGTTGGTGCATTGTGTATTTTACAATTCTCTTACACATTACCTCCTCTTCTCTATGCCGGTTTAACTATTCAAGAAGAAGCTGGAAAATTGGATACATGGGATCCTGCAACCAACATTCTTACCAAGTACGATTCATGGAAAAGCACACAAAGATGGAAGCGAGCTTTTAGTGCTCGGCCATGGTGGATTTCCTTCAATCTCACTCTTTTCTTAGCTTCCTTAGCTACAGCAGTGTTGGGAATTTATGCCTCCATTTATGAACTTGTTGAAGCATATACAGACTCCAGCAGCAGCATTTCAGCATTTACTTGCAAGTCTCCAATTGCTGGTTAGATACTACACGTCGAAAATTCGAAACACTTTCATTGATATTTAGATAGTTTTACTGCAAAATATTGAAAAAAAGATAAATAACAATTACCATTTAAATAACGTTTAACTGACACTTTACCATTCTTGGGCAGTAACTCCAAGGGCTGATTTTTTAGTTCCCTTAACGGGTCGTACAATGAGTGAAGAAGTGTTTGATTCCAAGAAAGAAAACTTTTGGCTTCTCTTTTTCTCATATTCCTTGATGTATTTCTCCTTTTGGAGCGTCAAGCCAATGTCATCGAGTCCATTGACAAGACAATGCTTTCGGAACTCCTCAACTTCGAAATGATCGACAAGAACTTCTTCTCCGGAGAGAATTTTTTGGTTAGGAAGGTCAATGGTTAGATCCTTTCCAGACTCTGCAACTGGCATAAGTTTAGACTTAATGATGTCAGCGTCTAGACGAATAGGTAGTAATCCGTTCTTGAACGAGTTATTGTAAAAGATATCACCAAATGAAGGTGCAATTATACTTCGAATGCCAAAATCGGCGAGAGCCCAAGGAGCGTGCTCTCGAGAAGAGCCACATCCAAAATTGTCACCAGTGACAACCAAGATCTTAGATTGATCCCAAGGTGCGACGTTCAAGACGAAATCAGTCTTTTCATCCTTACCATCAACCTTCTTAAAACGCAGTTCATAAAAGAGACCACTGGACAGTCCAGTTCTTTTGATGGTCTTAAGAAATTGTTTGGGGATGATGGCATCGGTATCAACATTGGCCTTCGCAAGGGGGGCAGCAACACCAGAAAGAACAGTGAACTCGGGAATTCCAGTTCCACTAGAAGTAGACGCAGTGGATTCTTCGGTTTCCTCCTCCTCAACTGAGATTTCCTCATCAACCTTGGCTTTTTTTGAAATGGGCTGTTTCTCCTCCTCGTATTTGGCTTCTGTCAATTTTTCATCTTCAATAGTAATCTTTGGCTGATCTTTGGGGAGGTGATCTCTCAAGTCAGTAAGCTTTCCAGTAATACCAGCAAGAGCAGCCATGGCAGGTGAGACCAGGTGAGTTCGCGAGAGAGCACCTTGTCTACCCTCAAAGTTTCGATTAGAGGTGGAGGCACATCGCTCCTTGGGTGAAAGGATGTCAGGATTCATACCGAGACACATAGAGCACCCAGCTTCTCTCCATTCGAAGCCAGCAGCTTCGAAAACCTTGTCAAGACCTTCAGCCTCAGCTTGTTGCTTCACAAGACCAGAACCGGGGACAACCATGGCACGAACAACAGAATCAGCCTTCTTCTTTCCTTTGACAATTGCTGCAGCAGCACGGAGATCTTCGATACGAGAGTTGGTACAAGATCCGATGAAGACTTTGTCAACTTCAATGTCTGAAAGAGGTGTATTGGGAATGAGTCCCATATATTCCAATGCACGCTCAATGCCAGCCCGCTTGATTGGGTCAGACTCCTTGGCAGGATCTGGAACGTTTGCAGTAATGGGAAGAGCGTCCTGGGGTGAGGTTCCCCAGGTAACAGTGGGAATGATTTCGTCACCTTTGATGGTAACGTCAATGTCGAACTCAGCATCGGGATCAGAATGAAGAGTTTGCCAATATGCCACGGCCTTCTCCCATTCCTCACCTTCTGGGGCCAGAGGACGTCCTCGAATGTATCTGAAAGTGGTCTCATCAGGTGCAATCATTCCAGCTCGAGCACCGCCCTCGATAGCCATGTTGCACATAGACATTCGAGCCTCCATGGAGAGATCTCGAACAGCTTCACCGCAGAACTCGATAACAGCACCAGTTCCTCCTGCAGTTCCAATTTGTCCGATGATATGAAGAACCAAGTCCTTAGAAGTGATTCCTGGTTGCAATTTTCCAGTAACATTGATTCGCATATTTTTGGACTTGGCTTGAATAATGGTCTGTGTAGCCATCACGTGCTCTACCTCGGAAGTTCCGATACCGAAAGCGAGAGCTCCGAAGGCACCATGAGTAGAAGTGTGGGAATCGCCACAAACAACGGTAGTTCCTGGAAGTGTGAATCCCTGTTCAGGACCCATCACATGCACAATTCCCTGTCTTTTGTCATCCATACCAAAATACCGAACACCAAAGTCCTTAACATTCTGCTCAAGAGTGGTGCACTGTAGACGAGAGTCGTCTTCCTTGATGAATGTCGATATCGACTTGAAATTAGCTCTGGAGGTGGTAGGAATATTGTGGTCAACAGTTGCAAGAGTGCAATCAGGCCGTCGCACTTTTCGGCCAGCGTTTCGCAAACCTTCAAAAGCTTGAGGTGAGGTCACTTCGTGAACTAGATGTCGATCAATGAAAATTAGATATGTTCCATTGTCGCTGTGAACAATGTGGTCGTCAAAGACCTTGTCATAGAGAGTCTTTCCCATTTTGCTTAAGGGTGAATGATGATTGATCTGGGATTCGACTAGGCTTATAAGTAATTTCACACGCCAAAAGTTAATCAAAGCGAAATCGGCCTTTTTCGGCCAATCAGTTTGAAGCCATTAGTAGTGCGTGAGTCATGTACCTAGGAGATTTATTAGAGTTTAGCATATTAGCGATATCGGTCTCCCATTGAAATATTGATTTGGGGTAAGAGTCATTTATGAGTGAAACAAAAAGCAGTAGAACAACCAAACCGGTAAGGGTGGTGTTTCATGAGAGAATTAAAGTGTTGGAGTGACTAATTCATAATTTCATGAATTATCATATCATCTAGCAGCATTGAATGGTTGTAATTATTTAAGCAGGTTTGATGTAAAGACTCCTCTGTTTCTCTTCTGTTCAAATCCACCAACTGACAGTACTCATACTCATCTTTAACTCCCTGTCGGAACCATGGAACCAAGAAAAAAAAAACATTGTACACGTGACTTATGGTAGAATCTAATCGAAGTTTGAAGGGATAATGAGAGGAAAAGACAAAAACGAAAAAAAATAGAAAATACACAAATCAACGTAATCCCTGCCCAATAGCACTTGAAAGTATCCACATGATTCCAGTTTATGAACAGACTAAGATCAACTCAATAAACACTCAAATCAACTACCATAATAGCTTAAATCTTATATATATACCTGACTGGCCCTTCCCCACAAATACCACCAAATTTGAGACCTCATAACCTCTTTTTTGAGGGCAAAATCTTTCTACGCACGCCACTTTAACTTTTTCAAATTAACCAGTGATTCCATCATCGTTTCAACAAATGAGGGTTTTGCTTTCTAAAATCCCTCCCCTGAGAGCCTCTGTTGGCACTCTAGGGCTAAACATGCGTTTGAGGAGTACCGTGGCTCCGCGGATGTTTCCTTTAGTCCCCATCAGATCATTTTCGTGGTCCTCATTCAAGTCTAGCTGGTCTGAATCTGTTCCTTCCAGTGTTTTGGCCGACAAAGAGCGCCAGGCAAACCGATTTCTCAACTCTGCACAAGCTCAGTATGAGTTTTACAACACACTTCTGAAAGCAGACTATCCTCAGTTTGTGGTTCAGCGTTATGAAACTCCTGGTGTTGCTCGAGATGTTCGTTGCGATTCTTTGTACACAACAGCCCTGAAACTAGTTGGCCAGAACGAGAAGGCGGAATCCATCGAGTCCCAGCTGAATCTTTCTGACAATTCACAAGGTGCAGGGGTTCTGAAAGGTACTAGATCTGACCCTGTACATGTTGTTCTCAAAGAAACCACAGCAGGTGCTATCACCAAATGGATCAGATTTATTCTACCTCTGGCTCTTATTTCATACATGATTTGGCAGACTATGCAACTATTTGCAGAGTCTTCTCTGTTCAAGGGTTCCAACACTAAATTCAATTCTAAACTGCAAGACTCCACCAATAGTACAGCTTCCACTGTCAAGTTTGACGATGTTCATGGTGTCGATGAAGCCAGAGCTGAACTAGAAGAAATCGTCGAATTTCTCAAAGATCCCACCAAATTTACTGGATTGGGCGGTAAACTTCCCAAAGGTGTCCTATTAACTGGCCCCCCTGGAACTGGTAAAACCCTCTTGGCGCGTGCTGTAGCTGGTGAAGCTGAAGTACCATTTTTTTTCATGTCTGGTTCGGAATTCGATGAACTCTATGTTGGTGTTGGTGCCAAGCGAGTTCGTGAGCTTTTTACTAATGCCCGAGCCAACGCTCCTGCTATTATTTTCATTGATGAATTAGATGCTATCGGAGGCAAACGAAACCCCAAGGATCAAGCCCACTCCAAGCAAACTCTCAATCAGCTGTTGGTTGAGATGGACGGCTTCTCTCAAACCTCTGGAATTATTGTTATTGCAGCCACCAATTTCCCTCAAATGCTCGATAAGGCTTTGACCCGGCCTGGCCGGTTTGACAAGACAGTCAATGTAGAACTTCCAGATGTCAGAGGTCGAATTGCCATTCTTAAGCATCATATGAGAAAAGTGGAAGCTTCTCCCTTGGTCGACCCCTCAGTTATCGCTCGAGGCACTTCTGGCTTTTCCGGTGCAGAATTGATGAATTTGGTGAACCAAGCCGCAATTCAAGCTTCCAAGGAAAATGCTGTTGCTGTCGACATGTCACATTTCGAATGGGCTAAAGATAAAATTCTTATGGGAGCTGCTAGAAGTAAAATGGTGCTAACTGAAGAATCTCGTCGAAACACAGCTTATCACGAGGCTGGACATGCACTAATGGCTCTCTATACACCTGGAGCCACTCCTATTTATAAGGCCACAATATTGCCCCGTGGCCAAGCTCTCGGTCTAGTTCAACAATTACCTGAACTGGACAAATATGATCAAACCAGAAAGGAACTTTACGCTTACATGGATGTTTGCATGGGCGGGAAGATTGCTGAAGAGCTGATCAATGGACCTGAAAATGTCACAGGCGGATGCTCATCTGACCTTCGTCAAGCAACATCTATTGCTCGAAGAATGGTCATGCTCTTGGGAATGTCTGAGAAGGTTGGACCCCTCTCTTTTGGAGATGATCAGTGGTCACCATACATGAGTCAAACTGCAGAAAAGGAGATTCAGGGAATGCTCTTTGATTCAGAAAATCGATCACGTCGTCTTTTGACTGATAAGCTGCCTGAGCTTCACCGTTTGGCTCAGTCTCTTCTCGATTACGAAACATTAACTGCCGAGGAGATTAAGACAGTTATCAGTGGTGGTAAACTGGCCAGAGAGAAGTTCCACTCTGTAACTGTGGTTAAGTCAAGCGACATCAAGGATAATAGAGGTGATACTTCTCTGGATAACGAAAAGGACAAGGAGCCCAACTCTTACGATAATGGTGTTGCCATTGGAGTTAACGCCAAGAATTCTTCTTAGTTGCATAGCATACTGTATAATAATGATCATACCCCATTGTTAAATACCCCATTGCTAAACAAGTATCAGTGAATAGAACTCCCGCCATTGGAGAAGATGGTTCAGTCACTGTAGTATTAATTTATGCACAACTCTCTTTCGAGCAGTTTATTCTTACTGGGTTGATATTCCACCCAATGAGCTGTTCTCTTACTTAAAAAAGTTCCAGTATTGCAAACCTGAGTATTCTCATAATTGATGACAAACCGGGGCGATTCTGAATCAGAAATGATAAGTACAGAGGGTAACGGGGTTAAACTCAAGACCTGGTCGTAATCCCAAAAGGTAGGTCTTGAAAAGCGTGTGAATGGAGCAAGATGAGCCTGATCCACTATGGTACGAACAAGTTTTCTACTTTCCCTCTCTTTAGGAGAAAGATTTTCAGGCGCACGTAGTTCAGAAAGAGTGTCGTAATTAACTGTCAACTGAGAATTGTATTCCGACAGTTGAGTCAGATGCGGAGGTATTGATGAGGGTATGTCGAAATCATTATTTGCATGAGATTCATAACCGACATCATTAGATGCTAGTTGTTGATGAGTTTCCTCTTCTCGTTGTAGTTGATTATTTAATGAATTTGATCGGAACCTTTTGATCATTTCGTCCCGGAATAGTACCAATTCTTGAGTGAGATATGCTATTCGACAAGGATTAGAAATGGAAATAAGATTGTTACCAACAATCCGGTGAATTCTTGACAAAAATGTGGGAGGAATTGCTTTTTGAGGTATCACTGGGTTAGACACAGGGTAGGCATTGGTCCATGGATCTTCTGGTCCTGGAATAAATACCAACTTGCAGTTGTTGCTGAATAAACTACTGAAACGAGACAAAATTTCAGCCAAGGCATCAAATCCTTGTTTGTATTTGTTGGGCGGAAGATATTCAGAGCTGAAGTTTCCCATAAAAACAAGCACCATTGGTCGAAGGCCATCAAAGTCACTCTGCAGTTTCTCAAAAACGGAGGTCAAAGCTTTCAATACATACTTGACATCCAAGTGGATATTTCCTCCTAAAACAACAAATTTGTGATTAACGAGGTCTTTCTCTAGTTTCAATAGTTGCGACTCGACCATACGATCAATCCGTTTCAAAGGGCCACCATCAGGACGAGTAGCAGTGTAAGTCCCCAAAAAGTCTACAAGTCCGTATGCAGATCTAGTGGCTTGCCGACTTTCAGGGTAGGGCGAGGCAATTCCAGCAACCTGAAAAGAGTCCTTCTTAGAAGTCTGATACTGTCCTTCACAGACAACAAAGGATCCATCACAGTAAAAAACATTTTCACTGTATGAAGGATTTGATGACAAATCAAGCTCGATTCTTCCAGAGTCATCTTCCACACACCATCTCTGTTGACCATCCTTACACAACCTCCCAAATATACTAAAATCACCATCACGACCAATCAATGATCTAATGGGAGTGAATTTGACCTTGGTGCCGGATATTAATGAATCATTTCTCATCAGTCTATCCAATATAAGTCTGTATCTCAAAGAAAAAACAGCAGTTGCCGAAGCAGGAGATGAGATCACTGATGGTTTAATGGCATTCGAGCTGAACCGTTTGGCGGTATGATCATAACGATAGAGAGGCTGATTATAGGCATCAATGATTTGGAAGTAGTCTTTCCAATAAATATTGGTTGTTTGGTTGTCCTTTGAGGCAATTTCAGGTGTCACTAGTGTTTCATTCTCCCCACGATCTTCATGAGTCAGTTCTTGAAGAGATTCATTATCGTTCATTTTATTCAATTCAGTAATCAGCTGTTGGAGTTCATTGCCTTCCACAAAAAGACCCAGTTCTCTTTCTTTCCAATGGCGGCAGAGCTGATCCATATACTCTTCAGCTCGTGAGCCTCTCCATTCTGATCCGAATTTTTTGCCTATGAATACTGCCAACACTTGTAAAGCTGAACTCTTGAGGTTCAACGCGTATTTTTTGGAAAAGATCCGGTATGCCACAGGCCTCATCTGTGAAGGGGTCAAGCGAACGGGCAAAACCGCAGGTTCAGCAGTATTCATGGCCAGATCTGATAATGTCGATTCAGTTGAAATTTACATTTTGTATCTCATAGATTATGAGAGACTTTTCAAAGTGTGCATTATCCTCAGATCTAGTTTATAGTGAAGAAATGACAACTTCTATTGGACGATAGCTGATTTTCTCATTTCCTTGTTTAGAATAGTCAATAATTTATTAGGAAAAATGGAACAAACCGGAATCATTACCATTAATTGCTCAATTGCTTTGGTGCCCTCCCCACTATGCTCACCGAAAAATTTCCGTGAGAGTTTAAATTGAATCCAGTTTATCAACAAAACTAAAAAAGCAACATCAGGAATAATCACCCCATCGAAGAAATATCTTTGACTAATCAATCAAGTTATGGTGGTATTTCCCAATTCCTGCGCTTCAACTCGCCTACTGTATAGTTTCTTTCTCTCTTTTCTATTTTTTATTATGCATCCATTTAATGTAAAAACTCTCAGAGACATGGGATCTTCACCTAATAATCCTTTATCTCCAAGAGTAGAGTTATGTTCCCAAAACATTGATTCGGTTCTCTTGCGGCTTTCTCAGTCTGTAGTTCTTCACAAAAGGCATTAAACGTTTTTTAATGAGGGCGGGTAAAAGGTACCTGTTAGGTGGGGCTTCAAACCATAATCCGGCAAACTGTCGGTGCTTCGATTTTAAATTACTGTTTTTGGGAGGACATTGGGGCACTGAGTAAGCTTTTGATTTATTTTTCATTTTAATCACCTCTTGTCTCGGAAAAACTTTCCATTAGTCCTAGTGTTGGGTCTATAAGCTTGTAACATGATGCGATGATATGGAGATCTTTTATTAACAATTTATTTGAACTATGTACAAGTCAAATTTATTCGTGAACTGGGTTGCTGTTTGCAAAAAGAATACTACATATTTAAAGCTGTCTTGAATTGTTTGTGCCAACTCATGTAAGACATCGACGACAATGGTGTGTCAAACTATAACGGATTAAACTTACACCGAATCTTGGCAAAGTATAAGAAGTTTATTAGATAGAATGTCTTGGCTAATTTTCGCACCACAACATAATTGCTTATGGAGACAGGAAATATTTCGGCTAGGTTTTTTGAATACTGAATGGATCCTATTTGTTAAGAAGTTCCACGTATTTTTGGTTCATATTTGCTTACACAATAGTTAATAGATAAGATTAAGGTCAGGTTTCGATTAGTCCGAGAGACATAAAGTTCTCATACTGTCGTTTTTCCCAACTTCTGGGACAAATTTTGAACCTATTCTGTTATCCTAGCTAACAAGCTTCGCTTGTTGAAATCTACCCCATTAATTTTTCAGAAGCATAGTCGATAACTTTCCATTTGTCTCTAAGCTATCCCCGCACTTGAGATAATGCCCACAATTCTTATTGACATTAAGCACCGTTTATCGCCTTATTTATGCAACAGATTAAACCTTAGGAGCCTTTCCCTTGTTTCCTGCTACACTGTGAATCACTGGATTTTGAGGGATCCCCGTCGTTTTCTAGAATAGACTGTCGCATACATAGGATTTTTTTTCTGAGCTTTAACATTACTCGACGCCATTTGGTTTGACTTAGATCACGCCTTGTATATTCTCTTCAATAGGTCAAATTATTGATTATAAGAGATATATTAGGCTACACTTCTTATGCTTAAGCTTGCATGTCCTTGCATATTACCCCAAGATTTTCCTTGTTATCCCAAAGAGGGATAAAATAGATCCATCCCCTCAACATCGATAATATTTAAAGACAGACAATAGCTGTGATAGTCTTATCAACTACTAAGTGAGAGACAATCTCATACTCATCAGCTTTTCAAATCACCAACATCTCTGAGAGAATAGAGGGAAGTGGTATATTAGTTAAATCGACAATTATGGACAAATCTGAAACCAATCATTTGGAGATCATCAACTCCAATGAGAAGACCGAAGCGCAGGTCACAGTTCTCGATGGGGAGAAAGGGGAATATCTTTCTGCCGAAGAACTATATCCAAATATCGACAAGAAGGCACTTTTGAAAAGAATGGATCTACATATTATTCCAATGCTTTCTCTTCTATACTTACTTTGCTTTTTGGACAGAGGAAACATTGGAAATGCTAACATCGAAGGTCTTTCGGAGGATCTAAACTTGACTGGCCAACAGTATAATTGGTGTTTAACAGTTTTTTTCTTTACTTACTCTCCGTTCGAAATCCCTTCAAATATGCTTCTGAAAAAACTCAGGCCATCTATCTGGCTCCCTACTATTATGGTCTGCTGGGGTATTGTAATGACTCTTATGGGCATTGTTCAAAATTACGCTGGTTTAATCATTACTCGAATGTTTCTAGGAGTTTTCGAGGCTGGCTTGTTCCCTGGTGTTGCATACTACCTTACCATGTGGTACTGCCGAACTGAGTTACAATTTCGACAAGCCATGTTTTTTTCGGCTGCTTCTATTGCTGGTGCATTCTCGGGTCTTTTGGCCTTTGCTATTTCAAAAATGCGAGGAGTTGCCGGTCTTGAGGGATGGAGATGGATTTTTATCTTGGAAGGAATTGTTACTGTAGTGGTAGGTGCCCTTGCCTATTTCACTCTTTACGATTATCCCGAAACTGCAGGATTCTTGTCCGAAGAGGAAAAGAAGTATGTCATGTACCGAATTCAATACGATGGTCAAACCAATGCTTCTCCTGCTGACCACCGAGTTGAACAAGATAACTCAATGAAGTCCAAGTTTTTGAAGGATGCTTTCAAAGACATCCAAACCTGGCTTCACCTTGGACTTTTCTGGGGAATTATTTGTCCTCTTTACTCTCTTTCCTTCTTCTTGCCCACAATCATCAAAAACTTGGGTTACACTTCTTCTAAAGCACAGCTTCTCACAATTCCTATTTACATTATTGCAGCTATTTGGGGTGTCATTCAGGCTTGGTGGTCTGATCGAATTCAGAAGCGATCCATCTTTGTTGTTTTCAATTTGGGTTGTATGGCACTTGGCTATATTTTGGCCATTTCGATCTCGGCTGAAAAACATCCTGCTGCTACCTATGTTGGTTGCTATTTGGCCGCTTTTGGAATCTACCCTGCCATCCCTGGAATCATCTCTTGGATTTCTAACAATGTCTCTGGATCTTACAAACGAGCCGTTGCCATGGCTATTCAAATTGGTATTGGAAACTTGCTTGGTGCTGTTGCAACAAACATCTATCGAGTCAAGGATCGACCTCAGTTCCGCCTTGGTCATGCAATCAACCTTGGTTTTATTGTACTTGGCTTTGTGTCTCTCTTTGGCCTTCGATTCCACTACTCTCACCAAAACAAACTCAAGAAGAAGCGAATTGAGGAAGGCTACTACAGCAACTTTACTTCTGAGCAGATTTCGGATCTTGGAGACCGATCTCCTTACTTTGAATATAAACAATAACCTATTTAATGAATTCTCAATGAATTTCACACTATTCTTTACTATGTTAAATGAATAAAAAAAATATAAAAAAAATCACATGAATTGATCGAAAATTTGTTGAAAATTTGAGTTTCTACTTGTTACAAGATTCCGATCTGGAGATAATCTTTCAAAGTGTTTTTATTCCGACGTTTTTTTTCTGTGCAAAAAATGGTTTCTGCCGAAGCTCTACAGACTGTGAAAGATCACATTGCCAACGATGCTGTCTTCGTGGCTTCTAAGTCGTACTGTCCCTATTGTTCTGAGGCAAAGTCACTGTTGAAAAAGTACAATGTCAAGGCTACAATCATTGAACTCGATGAAGTGAGCAATGGAGCTTCTCTTCAAGACGCTTTGCAAGAAGTAAGTGGTCAGCGAACTGTCCCCAACATCTATATTGGTGGAGATCACATTGGAGGTAATTCAGACTTGCAGGCTTTGCATCGAAGCAACCAACTCGAACCAAAGCTCAAGGCAGTTTTGTAACATGTATGTTTGTAACAATGCAAATCAATTATCTAGATATTGTTTTGGACGGTAATTTTTCTTTCTAGTTGCTGTCAAGCCAGTCCAGTCTAACTTTGACAGCCATTCTGTGGGCATCAAGACCCTCAGTGGCAGCAAGAGTCATCACTGACTGGCCAATATTTCTGAGACCCTCCTTAGTCAGTGTCTGAGAAGTAATATGCTTGGTGAAGGTACCCGTGTTGACACCAGGGTACATTCTGGCATAGCCGTAAGTAGGAAGGGTATGGTTAGTTCCAGATGAATAATCACCACATGACTCAGGCGAGAAAGCACCGACAAAAACAGAGCCAGCATGTTCTACGAGTTTGACATAGTCCTCAGCATTCTCAATCTGAAGGATCAAATGTTCAGGTGCATACTGGTTCGATAAATCAAAGGCCTCCTCGACAGTGGGAACAGTGATTGAGTAAGAGTGCTTGAGACAGTTTCGAATGATGTCTACTCGCGGAAGAGCAGAAGCTTGTTTGTGTACTTCATTATCAATCTTGGCCAAATCCTCATCATTCATATCGATGGCGATCAAAATAACCTGCGAGTCAACACCATGTTCGGCTTGAGAAAGCAAGTCAGAAGCGACAAATGAGGGATTAGCATGCTTATCAGCAATGACGAGAACCTCAGAAGGTCCTGCTGGCATGTCAATAGCAACCTGGGCGGTGGTGTCGTTGGAGACGTGCATCTTGGCAGCAGTGACAAACTGATTTCCAGGACCCATTATCTTGTCGACCTTAGGAACAGACTCGGTTCCGTAAGCCATAGCAGCAACAGCTTGGGCACCCCCAGCCAAAACAATAGCTTGAGCCCCAATTTGGTTAGCGACATAAACCACTTCTGGAGTAATGGTGCCGTCTTTTCGGGGAGGTGAGGCAAGGACTATGGTCTTGCATCCTGCAACTTGAGCAGGAACACCCAAATGGATGGCAGTAGAGGGCAAGACAGCAGTTCCGCCAGGAATGTAAAGACCGACTCTCTCAATGGGCCGAGAAAATCGCTTGCAGACAACTCCAGGTTTAGTTTCAACAACTAACTCAGTCTCATCCAATTGAGCAGCATGAAACTTTCGTACATTGTCAACAGCAACATCAATAGCAGCCTTTACATCGTTGGGAATTTCCATTAGATGAGCTGGGAAAGGGGCTTTGATTACTGGAGAATCTAACTTCACCTTGTCAAATTTTTCGGTGAGCTCTAAAAGTTGAGAATCACCTCCGTTTTTGACACCATTGACGATAGGAAGAACAAGTTTCATAATGTCTGCAGTTTTTTGAGCAGGTCGAGCAAGCGCCTTTGCAATTTCCTCTTGAGTGGCTGTAGAACCGTTAACATGATTTAGGGCGATTTTAGCATCCGGGTCTGCATCTTCAGTCTCAACTGGTTGCTTGGGAGCGTCCTCTTTTTTCCCATTAAGTGCTTCAATCCACTTGGCCTTGGCATCGCCCTTACGACGAGAGATTTTCATTGCCTTGGAGTCCAAATTGGTCATGACTTGATTCCAGGAAACTCCTTCTTTGACGATCTTACACATAGCAAAGTAAATCAAGTCTGCTGCTTCCCAAGACACTTCAGAGGCAGATTTGGCCTCAATAAGTTCTTCGGCTTCCTCCATGATCTTTGCTCGCAGCAGCTTCTCATCGTTAAAGAGTCGTTTGGTATAAGAACCCTCGGGAGCATTTTCTATTCTTTGAAGCAAAGTGTTCTCCAAAAGGGAAATGCCAGTTGCGCTAGAAAAGCATGACTCTGTGTTGTTATGACAGAAGCCTGCTCCTTGCTGCTTCACCACGAACTTTAGGCAGTCATTGTCACAGTCTGTTTCGATTCTTCTCAACGTTTGAGTGTTACCAGATTCCTTGCCTTTGTACCATAGACCATTACGTCTAGAGAAGTAAACTCCGGTTCCTGTTCGGATAGCTTCTTTGATGGACTCAGTTGAAGAGTACACCAAACCTAAGGATACATTGTGTTCATCGACTACCAAGGTAGTGAATAGACCATCCTGTCTGTCAGTTCTCAGACATGAAATCAAAAGCGAGGCAAGGGAAACTTTTCCCTCAGGTTGGCTACTACTGTGCTCAGCAGTGAGTAAGTCGGCGTTGACTACAACACATGCGCCAGCAGATACCAGTTCCTCCAAATATTCAGAACTCTCCACATAGACAACTGGAGCACCGCCTTCGGGAAGAAGCTGCTTTGATTGCTCAGAAACTAGTTGGGAAAGCGTATCAACTGGTGATTTGAGATAAATTCCACCAGTGGCCAGGTTGGTAGGTTTAGAATCAATACATGTGATTCGAGATGCAGAAACGCCAGAAGCACTCAAATCAGTTGCAGACTGACCTGATACAAAGACAGATTGGACGCCAGCGTCAAGAAGCTGAATGTACTCATCGGTGCTTAGATCGGTGTTGGAAATAACATGAAATTGGATCAAGCCAAAATTCTCTTTCACAAAAGATACTGTTTCAGTAACAGCTTGCGACGATTTGAGGGTGATTAAAAGTTTTCCACAAGCAACAAGTGCTTGTGGGATCTCCAATTTGTCCACTCGGGGAAGAACTGGGAACATGAAGGGGGTTTTAGTTGATTATTTTTTTTATCTTGTCTGATGAATTATATTTTAAAAAAAATCAAGGTTTGAATGATTCAAACTTTGAATGAGTCACTTAGATTTCGGCTGATTTGACAGTGACTGACCAACACTATTTTCTTAAAATTACAAAGTAAATGTAAATTAGAAGCCTGGCAACCTTGTCCTTAATCAACATAGTAATGCCTTGGCTGAAAAAGCCCTTGAGAACTTGGCCTTTCGAGCCTTCCCATAGAGATAAAAGCCCAAGTGATTTGATGATTGCAGCAATCACACTTGAGGCAGTTTTATGTTCCTCGCTGAATTTAATTCTAACCTGGAGACGTGCTTTAGCCAAAATGTAAGGATAGGTGACGAGACTAGCCAAAGATTTAGCTAGAGCAGAATAAAGAAAAGTCTCTATTGCTCGAGGGTTATCTCGTCGATTATAGGGAACCAAATTTGCTTTGAATGCCTGGAAAAAATAATATGTCAATGAAGGATTGACTGAGAGAAGAACAGTTGCTTTGTAACCTGTCCAAAAACCAGTGATGCCCTTTTCATTGTAGATATCCTTGGCTATTTCCACCACTGAAGATTGGGGTTTAGAGTTGGTTTTAGAGGCTGCCATGGTAGCAGTCTGTTGTCGAGCAACAACATTGCCTAAAGGTGTGGTGATCAATCGACAAAATATGCCGGAGGCAGACCCAATTAAGAGCTCTTCGGCAACTCCCAGAGTCGAGGGAAGCCTGCCATTTGCCAAACGCTTACTTTTCAAACGGGAATTTCGAAGAAAATCATATGCAAAGAAGTAAAAAAAAGCTGAAGTCATGGTTGACACAGTATCTTGAAGAGCTCCATCATAAAGAGACAAGACTCCCTCTTCTTTAAGAATTGTAACAAAGGCATGCCAAATAGACTGGTAATGTTCATGTTCCTCCAAGAGGCCTCTTTGAACCTGTAGCCGAGTGGTTATCAGATCAAGAGGAAAAACCGCCAAATTAGCCACAGCACCTCCAACAGCTCCGGAAAAAGCTGAGGCTCCTGCGCTCATGTCTGATGGCTGGAATCTTTGGGCCTTTATCACAGCATTTTCGTCAATGAGTCCTGACATTGGAGGAGGGGTGGAGCAAAAGTGATCTACAACGTTCAATTTAAGATTTCGAGGATGCATAAACAATGTGAACTTAATAAAGTTTTGAATCGGACTTGGTTAGTTTATTAGACAGATAAGCGAGATTGTATGATGATGACTGAGAATATGATTCTGACCAAAATGTGCTGAGGTGGTCAGTAATGGTTGAGTTATTGGATCATCAATGTTATGAATCGTACCGAGTCCAGAGTCTTGCTTCATGTTTTGATCAGTGTCAAGGCAAAGGTAAGAGGTGGTATTCCCAGACCATACTTGGGAATAAAGTCTGTACCATGATTAATGTCTGATTAGGATATTCGACATTGACAATGCAATCATATTTATCTTTGAATTCCTCAAGTCCATCCCTTTCGACATGTCTAATACAGGTATATGCTACGATTTGCCAGTTACTCAGCTAAACTTTACTCGCAACTCTTCAACATTGCTCTTATGCACATATCCCCAATCCTCCTTATTATACCCCTTAATAATTCCCCTTTAGCCACATATTCCGCAATCGCTAATTTGAATCAACCTAAATTATAACCACTTGGGTTGAATTATTGGAACATTATCAACTCATTCCAATCTAAGCTTAATGTGGTCCCAGTAAATGGAAAAAGCATATTTGATTTTCTACTCAACCTTCTGTACACAACTTGCCTTTGTACTGAAATACAGCAAAAGTCCAAAGACTAGTTTGATTTTTGAAACTAACGGAGGTAGCACGAGTTTTGGTTTTTTGAACTTCTTATTAATTTCGCTTGAATCGGCACATTTTCATTTCTTCGTTGTGGACTTGACTCTTTATTAGTTGCCAATTTGATACAATATGAGTTCAAGCAGTGCAAATCTTTTGATGAAATACTATCGGGAACTTACCGATCCCAAGAAGGCGATTCCTTCTTTTCACATTACAGTAAGTATTTTGTTTCTTTCTTCTTTCGGCTAATTTTGGCGGATTTTCAGGCTGCTTTTGGCTGCTTCTTCCTTTGATTTTGCTGTTTCTTTTCTCGCTCCCTCTTTTCTTTGCTTTTGATATGATACTAACACTCATAGCTGGAAGATGACAATATCTATTGCTGGAAAGTAGCCGTGATGGTTCTCAACGAAGATTCTGTCTACCATGGTGGTTATTTTAGAGTAAGTGCTTTTCCCTTTCACTTAAAAAAGTTCCATGATCGTTGACGACATGATACTAACAAATAGGCTCAAATGACGTTCCCTCAAGACTTTCCATATTCCCCACCCCGATTTCGTTTCACACCCCCTATCTTTCACCCTAATGTTTATAGGGACGGACGACTTTGCATTTCAATTTTACATAGTGGAGGTGACGAGTTGAGCGGAGAATCGGATCAAGAAACATGGTCCCCAGTTCAGTCAGTCGAATCTGTCCTAATTAGCATAGTCTCTCTCCTGGAAGACCCCAATATAAACTCACCTGCCAACCCTGATGCATCAGTCATGTGGAAAAAAGATCGAGAACAGTTTGCCAAAAAAGTGGCTCAAGATGTCAAACTCTCCAGAGAACATATCCCTCCTGGATTTATTATGCCTGGTTCTGCAGATACTGCCTATATTGCGCCCAAAGTTTCAGAGTCTAAAGATGTTGTTGATGACAACTTTTGGTATGAATCGGATGAGGCTAGTATGGAGGACGAGGAGGATGAAGAGGGAGATGATATGATAGAGTCTGACTACTCTGAGATGGATGACGACGAACTCGAAAACGAAGAGGATAAGTGATGAAGTGTTTTCGGTTTTATTTTTTTGGCTTGTTTCTTGTCTTCAATATTCGTTTTTCTTCAATCATAATATTAGTGCATCATATTCGAATTAAAATGGTAGATCATCAACAGATTACATCCACAGAGTACATGACTGATTACTATGGCTTGAACGTTATTAGAAATCATCAAACTTTTGTGGCATTCAAGTTAGTTCTTCAATTGTCCTAGGGACGCTGAAACTGCTTTATCTATTCCATCATCTCATCTCTGACACTTTATCTCTCACCATTACTAATATGAAAGACAGGTCACTTCTTAAAAGCGAACAGGCGTCGCTTAAACTTTCTAACCCACACAACCACCACATGAATAATCTTAAAAGCGAAAGCTTATCAGCAATATAAAAGTAGAGCAAGCACCAAAGGCACTTCCAAAATATCCAACCAATGTCTTTTGAACGAGTTTGCTTAGTGGAATATGCCAAGGGCAAGATTTCCCCCTCCATTTTCAAAAATGAAACGCTACCAATCCCCACAATTGATGATTTGAAGGACAACGAGTATCTCATTAAAGTTTTGTTTGTTTCTCTAGACCCTACACTACGAGGCCAGATTTCTGGATATCGAACCTATGTGGATCCTGTTCCTCTCAATGGTCCCATGAAAGCCTATGGAATTGGCGAAGTTGTTGAGTCTAAAAACTCAGAGTATCCCAAGGGTGCAAAGGTTGCAGGCATAGTCAATTTTTCAGAGTACACCATTGGAAATGGAGCTGACAGAGTGTTACCTGATATTCCCAACGTTCGTCTTGAGGACCACCTTGGTGTTCTGGGTCTTACTGGACTAACTGCTTGGGTTGGCATCAATGAAATTGCCGGTGGAATCAAAAAGGGTGAAACTGTGCTCGTTTCAGGTGCAGCGGGAGCCACTGGGTCTGTTGCTGGCCAATTGGCTAAGTTGGCTGGAGCCAAAGTCATTGGAATTGCTGGTGGGCCAGAGAAAGTCAAGTTTTTGACTGAAACTCTCAATTTTGATGTGGGTCTCGACTACAAGTCAAGCACTTTCAAGAAGGATTTCGCTGAGGCTACCAAAGGAGGAATCGATGTTTACTTCGACAATGTCGGGGGAGAGATTCTTGATCTGGCTTTTATTGCTGCTAACGATTATGCCCGGTTCATCATGTGTGGAGGAATTTCTCAATATAACCTCGAAAAACCAGACGCCCTTTACAATGTATTGCAAACTGTTCCCAAGAGACTCAAATTGCAGGGATTTATCGTTCTTGACTACGCCTCCAAGTTTGCCGAGATTCTCAAGGATTTGGGGGGTCATGTTGTCAAAGGCTCTATTCGTGGTACTAACTATATTGTGGAGGGACATGTCACTGAGCTTCCTCAGTCTCTTATTGCCTTGTTTGAGGGAGCAAACACTGGAAAATTCATTTTTAAAATCAAATCTAGAATATAGGCAATAGGTCAGATTAGAAGTACAGATCGATAGATTAACTGGATAGGTATTTTGTCGTCAAGTGTCGTCTCTATTTCAATTTCATGTATATTATTATGTAGGTAGGCAACTCATTTTGTTCCTGCATTACATCGGCATAGCGTGCATATATTCTCCCATTGCTTGCTTGAACAATTAAATGGCCTTACTTGAGAGTGCTGCACAGTCAATAGGATTGGATGTTTTACAGGACAAGGGTAACGAGTATCTGAATAAAAGCTTCCAATCAGACCCTTATTTCGACAAAAAAGGGGAAAAAAGATTAGATGTTCCCCAAGGTTGTAGTGATGAAGAACGTAAAAGATGGCGGAGGATCCAGAAAACAGCTTGGGAACATGACAGGTGCTGTTGCGGATGTTTTGCGCTAGATTGGGGGATTGGAATTTGTCCAGTGATTTGCATAATCCCCGTAATAGGTCCGCTGTTGATGTGGGGACTTCATGGCAGAATAATCACCCTAAGTGAAGAGCTGGGAGTACCTGATTCTGTCCAGCTTAAAATGAGCAGCAACATATTATTCGATTTTGTCATTTCTCTCGTTCCTTTGTTGGGACCCATTTTTGCATGGATTAATGCTTGCTCTACGAGAAATGCCGCTCTTGCTCGTCAATGGTTAGTGAAGGATATCAAAAGTCGTGGAGGGTTTGTAGAGGTTGGCTCTAGGGATGCAGCTTTTCAACCCGAGACACTCACCAAAGGAAAGAAATCTTCAAAAACCAACAAGAAAAATGAAAGTGGTCAAAGCGGGTCACAAAAAATTGTCTACTACAACCAAGACACTATGGTGTAGTGAAAAACATATAGTGGGCTCTCGTATTCTAGCTCTCGATTTTCGCTTGGTTTCCAACACCTTTTTGCCAAAAGCAGACTTCAACTAAGAAAAAACTTGCCAACTATCACTCTGACCAGCTCGGCCTTAAATGACCTGTAGGGTAAACCTGCCTTGAGCATCTCTTTAGTGGGATCTAGCTGAGGTGCGTCCGAATAGCTCTGCACCTCTACAATATATTCTTTATCCTTGAATGCCCTTTAATATATAATTTAAGTGTTATTTACAAATCCGAAATCCCATCAATAGAGACAATCTCTCCTGGTTTAAATGGTGGCAAACCGAGATAAGGACAACCATCACACCGGAACGCATCTCCCAACGCACAAGATCCACAACCGCCAGTTTTTCCTTGAACAGTAAAGTCTATTTCTGCCGTTTCTTCAACACTGAGTTCAACGACTTGACTCTGTTTTGCCAGTTGTTTTTCCTGCTCTTGTAGTTCTAATTCTTTGAGACCACACGTACAGTCCTTACATGCTTTTCTTCTCTTTTGGCCAGGCTCAGGCAAACATCTAGCAGGAATCTTCACGGGTGCCGATAAACCAATTTCGTCAGCCATAAGATCATCTTCATCAATTAAGTCGTCCTCATCATCCAATGAGAGACTCACAACCCCTCCCACATCACTGGCAGGTGCTTTTCTGAATGAAAATAGCCGTTTTGTATCGCCTTTTTTGGCTATAGTTGCGGTATCATTTGAAGGCTTGACCCATTTACCATTGTCTTGAGCAAGGCCGGCAGTAATGAAGTCAAGCACTTGTGAATTGTCTATGCTGCCTGAAATGTGTCCACCGGCTTGAAGGGACTTGCTCAACTCATCCAACACCAGCGTATTCAGGGTAACTGTTGGACTTGATTTTGAGCAGACGATAATTTTGCAATATTTTGATTCTGGTAATTTCACCTGAGTTCCTATTCGTTCCAAAAGCTGATGAGCGCATCCAGGATGGCTTTCTATTAATTGCTTCACCAGAGTTTCATCGGTAACGACAGAGTTGTCGAAAACTAGTAGCGACATGACTTTGTCTGTCACAATACAAAAAATAGTATTATACTGAAAAAAAATATGTTAATTTGTAATCAACCGATAACCAAACCTTATTTAAGCCCATCCAATCGTCAAAGGTTTATTGACAATCGAGATAAATTTTGCTATCTGCCTTAGTTGATGAATGGTTCTAGATTCCTAGCTCAATAATGAAATCATTTTCATTTGTCTGGATGACGATAGTTATTACTGATACTCCAAATTTATGTTAAAAATAACGAACTAGTTAATTGCGAAGTTTGGTTAAAGCATCTGATTTTGATCTGATGGTGGTTTATGAGTTTATTTTTAATGACTCTTGGACATAATGGGTCACATTTTTACTTTATTATTTTGTTCATAACGTGATAGTGCATATCCATCAATACCCCCCTTTGGCTGGACCCTTCTATCTGTCGTCCCATATTTTGCAATTAGAACTCATTCACTTTGCCTCGACTCTTATTTACTTATTACCTTTTTGGTTTTACTGTTTCCATTAGCTCGATTAATTCCATTTCCATGGTGAGTATATTAACAGGAACAAAAAAAATCTTAATTGAAGCAACAACTTAAAGAGTAAATCCTGATTGCTACATTACAAATTACAATTTTCAAATTGCAATTACCAGGGTCATATTTTGAAATACGAAAGATCCTAATCACATTTCTCATTTCATGCATGAAAATTCTCACTGGAAGACGTTACTTGGGCCCTCAAAAGACCCCTTCCATGATTAGTTTGTATCACTCTTCATTCCTGTCTCACCTTGTATTTTACAATAACCATGTCAAGGATGAATTCCAACCTATTAATATTTTGTTATTTCCTAAAATGGGCTATCAGAGTGACAAAATTGCAAATTAATCTGCATTCTAATTAGGCTGCTGGATTCCAGGACCTTAGTTCGTAAAAGTAGAAGAACTTGAAATGGCAAAAATAGAATTTGGTGGGGTACTAATTTTATTTGAGGAGATCGTCATTCCTCAAAAATAGTTTTCACCCATGATCGTCATGATGCACTATAAACGCGCACACGTTCCTAATGGGATAAAAACATTTAAATTATGGTCTTGACGAGGGCTCAAAATAACCAGGGAAAAAAAGGCACATTTCTTGTGATTTAAGCTTGGAAAATAATCGTTTATTCTGCTATTTGTTCGCTTATTCATTTTATTTTTCATGTTGAATCCTTCAAACTGCAGACCGCCCGTGAAAGCTAAAAAAACAGGTTCCTTGTTGATAGTAACCGAAAGAAAGCAGCCAACTAACAAAGATATGAAACTTTATTTTATTTAAGGGACTGTATCTGGTTCATTTGTAACATGATAGACACTATATTGTACTATCATTTCATTTTGTTTCATGAGCTGATTATCTGCTAGTTGCTATTCAACAAGTAACTCGCAGAAATAGCCGACCTTTTTCATCTTTTTAATCCCCACCCCTGTTTCTTGCTCATCCATCTTTATGTTATTCCCATTGTATCCCACCAAACATCACCCCCCATCTCCCACTCTAGCCAGTTTAAATTATATAAAGTTTCTATACTTACGCTTAACCCTAAAGTTGTGATGTTGATCTCATTTCCAAATTTAACTAACCAGCTAAATAAAGATTGATGTAGATTACGATAGCATTTTATAAGTCAATTCATCTCTCTATGACTGAAAAATGGATAGCTCCTGTTTCATAACTAGAATATCATCTTCGTCACAGCTTTTTGGCGATCTTGTAGCTCACATACCTGATCTTAGCTTTCCATACCTGCCTCAGGAATGCCTTCCAACAGCTAAAGTTAAAGCTAAATAAAAAGAGAATTAAAGTATCCCCACTAAAAGCAACAAAATTCATATCAATTCTTGAGACTCTGTATTAGAAAATATATATAAATGTGATTACATCGTCCTGTCTTCGTTACAAACCTAGTACTTTCACTCGTTCCTAAATGCAATTAAAAAAGTCTCTCGCTATCGGGTTCTTGGCTACCCATGCTCAAGCTCAGCTTGTTAACCTTATTGCAGCCCAAATTATTGAGGGTATTACGTCTGCCCAAACTGCTGGTAACACTGTTGAGGTTCCCTCTAAGATCTCTGATGCCATTGCCAACTCCCTTCTGGGAAACCCTCAAATCAGTTCCCTTGTGAATGAAGCTATCAATATCGTTGTCGGCGTCGGGTTCGATGGAAACAACTTCCCTCCCTTCGTGACCAAGGCTATCTCCGCTTTGCACGAATTCGAAGCCTCCCCTGCTTTTGGCTCAGTTACCAACATCCTCTGTGGTCTATACACTGATGTTGACCGAGATCAGGCCATCTCAAATGTTGCTAATAATCTCGAAGCATACATTGGTCTTGTCACTGACCAGATCTTGCCGCTTACCGCGACTCCTTCTGCTTCTCAGGCTCTGGATGAAGCCTTGGGAGCTGTTTCTTCTTTGGCTTCCAAGATTGGATTGATTGGCGACTCAGAGGCAGTTTGCAACGCAGAAAATAACACCTCTTCTGCAACTGAGAAGCCTACTGGTGAGCCCACCACAACTACCGCTGAGCCAACTAGCGAGCCTACTGGTGAGCCCACCGGATCTTCTGAGGAGCCCACTAGCGAGCCTACTGGCGAGCCTACTGAGTCCTCTGAGGAGCCTACTGGAGAGCCTACTGGATCTTCTGAAGAGCCCACTGGTGAGCCCACAGAGTCCAATAAGCCTACCAGCGAACCTACTCTTGCCCCCTCCTCTGGTTTCCACAATAACACTATTGTCACTGTTGATAGCACTCTCACTGAGACTATCACCCACTGTGAAGATAATAAGTGTGTTACCTCTACCAAGATCACTCCCCCCGTTGAAACCATTGTTACTGTTATCGAGGGTAAGACAGTTACCACTACTTGGTGCCCTGAACCATCTGAGGGACCTGGATCCGAAGCTCCTAAGCCCTCTAAGGGACCTGAGGGACCCGAACCATCTAAGGGACCTGAGCCCTCTAAGGGACCTGAAGGACCAGGACCTGAAGGACCAGGACCTGAAGAGAAGCTTACCAAGACTCTCACCCGAACTGTTGTTTGCCCTGAGTGCTCTGAGAAGCCCGTTCCTCCTCATTCCCAGGTTCCTACTCAGGCTCCTTCTCAGGCTCCTTCCCAGCCTCTTCCCAGCCAAGCTAACGGTGCTGCCCACTACGGCGCTCCCATTGCTGCTGGTCTCATGGGTGTCGCTGCCTTCCTTTTGTAATTTTGTTCGAGATGATAAAATACCCCAACCCTTTTTTAGTTTCTTGCTAACTTTTAATAATATTGACAGTACCGTATTTTATTTTTCATTGATGGATGGATTCAGTAATTGTTTCAAAAACAAAAAAATACTTCGATACTAAGTCCTCCCTGCGCAAATCATCATTACTAACCCATATTGGAGTCTGGACTATATCTGCATGATTTGTCAGATTAAAGTTTAAGTTACAGCGTTGATTTAAACCTATGGAAAAGTGCAAACAGCTATATAGATAGGACAAGTTTTCTCTTGTTCAACACTGTAAAAATTAAGCCCACAACAAGACTTTTGTCAATTGCCCGCCAAATGAGTCTCCCTCATTACGATTATTTAGTCATCGGCGGTGGATCTGGAGGTGTCGCCTCCGCTAGAAGAGCTGCCAAACATGGGGCCAAGACCCTTTTGATTGAAGGGAAAGCATTGGGTGGAACTTGTGTTAATGTCGGCTGTGTTCCCAAAAAAGTGATGTGGAATGCCAGTGATTTGGCATCTAGGATCAGACAAGCAAAAGAGTATGGATTTGATGTGGACGCCTCTCAAGCAGATACTTTCAATTGGCCCTTTTTCAAGGAAAAGCGAGATGCCTATGTGAAGCGTCTTAACGGAATTTATGAGAGGAACTTGACCAAGGAAGGTGTTGAGTTTGTGTACGGTTGGGCCAAATTACATAAAGGTGAAGGTAACTTTCCCTTAGTTGAGGTTCAAAAAAATGATGGGGGCAAACAATACTATTCTGCCAAGAAAATTTTGATTGCCACTGGTGGGAAGCCCAAGATTCCTGATCTTCCTGGTGCTGAACTTGGAATTGACTCTGATGGCTTTTTTGAGCTCGAAACTCAGCCTAAAAGAGTAGCCATAGTTGGGGCTGGGTATATCGCTGTTGAACTAGCGGGGGTTTTCCACGGGCTGGGTTCTGAAACTCACATGCTTATTCGAGGTGACGGTGTTTTGCGATCTTTTGACCCAATTGTTAAGGACACAATCACAGAACACTACGAAAAAGTCGGAATCAACATGCACAAATTAGCAGCCGTTCAGCGAGTTGAGAAAACTGATGATGGGATCCTTATACACTTTAAGCAGGATGGCAAAGAAGAGTCTCTTGCTGTCGACTCCTTGATTTGGACTATTGGTCGGTACCCACTGAGTGATGACCTTAATCTGGCTGAATTCAACATCAAACGTGATGAGAGAGGGTATGTCAAGGTTGATGAGTACCAAAACTCTTCCATTGAAAATATCTATTCTTTGGGAGACATTTGCGGTAAAGTTGAGTTGACTCCCGTGGCTATTGCCGCAGGCAGAAAACTCTCTAACCGGCTGTTTGGCGGAGAACATTTCGCTCATCAAAAACAAGACTATGATAATGTGCCATCAGCTGTGTTCTCCCACCCTGAGGTGGGTTCTATCGGTCTTACCGAACCCCAAGCCCGGGAGAAGTATGGGGATGATAACATCAAGGTCTACACATCCAAGTTTGTGGCAATGTATTATGCTATGTTGGAAGAGAAGGGTCCCACAGCTTATAAATTAGTCTGCGCTGGACCCGAGGAGAAGGTTGTTGGTCTCCACATTATCGGTGATGGAAGCGCCGAAATTCTTCAAGGATTTGGTGTTGCGGTCCGAATGGGTGCTACTAAGGCAGATTTTGACAATGTCGTTGCCATTCACCCCACCTCAGCCGAAGAGCTTGTCACAATGACTTAACTTATAGAAAGCCACTCTAGAACAATACATTATTGAGATGATAAATATCTTCATCTATGTAGTGAATGCTCTTTTACCAGGGTGGAAGAAACGCCAGCCAGTATGCATGCAACTGTCGCTGCTCGAAAAACCCATTTGATTCCAATGTCATAAGAAGCAATAATATCTTGCTGAAAAAGTAAAGGAGCCTCTCTGATAGCGTCAACAGAGTCAGACACAGATTTTATAGTCTTGTAGATCTGATCCCAATCGTCAGATAAACGGGACAATCGTTCCAAAAGTTGAGATGAGAGCACTCGCTGAAACAATGTCGCAGACAGCGCAACACCCAATGTAGAACCAACTCCTCGAAACGCATACTGAATGGACGTAGCTGTAGCTTGCTCTGAACTAGAAACTGCAGATATGAGAGCGACTAGAGATGTGGTCAACATACCAGAATAGCCTACTCCTGGGATGAACATACTTATGTACTGCCACCAGACTGGTGAAGAGGTGGTCAACAGAGAGAGAGAATACACACCAGCAATAGCCACTCCACAAGTGGATGCTCCTAGCCACCAATATTTCCCAGTTTTTTTCATGTAAATCCCAGCTCCCAAGGAACCTATCGACACACCCACAAAGTTTCCAATCAAACGGGACCCTGCCTGTCCATCAGTAAATCCAAACACTGCCTTATACCAAAGGGGTATGTTGTATAAAACTGCGAAAATACCTATGGTCATGAAAAAGTTGGTCAGAGAGGACCCTAGAATTGTTCGTGTTTTTAATAATTGCACTGGGATGACTGGGTTGGCATTTCTCAGCTCATAATTCCAGAAAACCACTGCCAAGATAACCGAAGTAACTAAAGGCCCTAGAATGATAGGTGAAGTCCAACTGTAGTGAATCACTGATGAAATGGAAAACAAAAGAAGAGAGAGAGAGCTGACCATTAAAATGGCTCCAAGAACATCAATCTGCCCTAATTTGCTGTAAACTGTTGTTTGTTTGGGGTGACTTCTGTCAACTGTCCCATAGAGGACTGAAGGGGGTTGACTAACAATGTTTGAAAAGCAGTTGTCCCCATCGACATGTAGTGGAGTGTTTTCTTGAGGACTTGGAACTGCTGATTGAGCTTCAGCGTCCTCTGTTGCTTTGATTTCAGATTCCCACGACACCAGAGCTACCATGACTCCGCTCACTGTGATCAGTGGAACTTGAATGAGAAAAACTCCTCGCCAACCAATTTTTTCACTCAATACTCCTCCAAGAGCTCCACCCACTGCAGCTCCAGATCCGTAACTAATATTGCCAATTCCTTGATAAATTCCTCGTTCACTCAAGGGAATCAGATCAGAAACAGCAATGGTTGAGAGAGTCAAAAGCCCGCCACCACCTATTCCTGCAATTACTCGGCCAAGAATCAAAGGCGACAAGCTATTGGAGATTCCGCATATTAAACATCCTAATCCAAAGCAAAATGACGACACCAAAAGCATTTTTTGGCGGCCAAAAATGTCACTTAGACGGCCATATAACGGTTGGAACGCAGCACAGCTTACCAAATATCCCGTTGCTATCCATGAAATCCGAGTGAGCTCATTCAAGTCTGAAGCAATTGTGCCATAGATAGATGTCACAATAGTTGTGTCCAGAGCGCTCATAAAGACCCCAAAGTACAATACGAATAATAGAACGAACATTGTTAAATCTAAGGTCCGCTGGATTACAGCAGAATCAAAGACAGGAGTAGGGACCTTTGGTTGGTCAATGAGAAAAAGAGAAGAGGCTCACTTTTTCGAATCTTGAAGGTTTAAGTGGGCAAACATCAATATCAAGGAACATAGAGAGATTGCATCATTCTAAATAAAATTAGGTGCTTAAAAAGAGGATGGGGGAAAAAATGAAAAGAGAAATATATTCCATACGTAGCCTACTCTTGGCCAAATCCTACGGTTTCCTCCACTGCTAAAGTAAGCTTTTGGACTAAAGTCTCGTAGTCTTTATACGGAGGAAGGTCTACCCGGTTGAAACAGGTGTGGGATTTGGGAAGATGCTGGACATCGCCAGCTTTTTCAAGAGTAAACCGACGAGGACCGTCAGATCCTTGCAAGTCTTTGAATCCGTTTACGGGGATTCGAGAGGTACCAGTAGTAAACTGCAGCAATCGAGACTTTTGTTCTGAATCCCATGATCTAACACATTGCCAGAACCACTTGATGACCTCGTCTGATTCGGAGTATCCTCGGTAATCAGTATGCTTTTTCCAATCATCCACATCAATATCAGCAATACCTCCAATCAGAAGCTCTAACTCTCGTTCATCGAAAACAGTGATAAGCTCTTGAGGGATAAGCTCATAGAATCCAGAAACAAATGCCTGAAATTGTTCTTGAACACGTCTGGAGATTCTCCATTCTGTCACCAACTCGACATATTCCAACTTGTTGTCATTGTCAACTGGCAAGTTTCTTCCATCAGGTTTTAGATCAATGGTCTGTATCTCGCCAAACTTATTATCTTCCACGCTGAAAGTTAACTCAAGAATATCCGTAATATCATTATCCAGAGTCCACTCCAGGTTACGATGGTAATCTGCATCGACACCCTCCATGTCTTCCAGCACGATCTTTTTCTTCAGAATCATTTTGTAAAAAGCACCAATGAAAAATGCGTCCAAAAATCTACGGTGGAAAATTGCCAGACCAACAACTCGACCAATAAATTTGAAGTAGTTGAGATGCTCAGGATTGACTCCACTATGGGGGTTGATTTGCAAAGTGTAGTTATCGTGAGCTGAATATTCAAACAGACAATAAAATGGATTGAACATCTCATGCGATAAAAGGAAAAAGAATTCTCTGGAAACTCCACCATAATCCAAACCCTCTTCGCCGTCGAATTTGATCATGAGGCGCTTCTGAAGATCTTGGGGAGATTGCCGCATAATTTCTTGATAAGAATCTTCGAAAATGTGATCTCGTCTTACTTTGATGTGACATTGTCCAGGTAAAATTCTGAGAGCTGGCTGAGATCGGAAATAAATGAGTTTTCGACGGAAATCTCGTTTATACTGGGGAACTGATTGGTCCAAAGAGGACGGCAGTCGGGGATCTTCCCAAGTAGTTGTTTTGGTGTTGTGGTCCACAAAATAAACACGAGCTGTGTTTGTAAGACGCATCTCCCACCCAGAAGGTAATGGACCTAATTGTGAAACAGGCTGCTGTTGAATAGTCGTTGTTGCTGTACCCTGGGCGTTGGTTCCGCCATACATTCGAATGTACTGCTGTCTACGAGGATCGACCCAAGTAGTTGTTCGAGTATTATGATCGACAAAATAGGGCCGTCCTTCTGGGGTAAACCGTTGTTCCCAACCAACCGGCAACTCACCAAGAGCTGGGGAGCTAGTTCCACTGGTGGACATTGCAAGTGACGCAGTGGTCTGATTGGGGGTTGGACTTCTCGAAGCACCCTGCGAACCCGAAGGGCTGGTTGCACGCTCTCCTGGCAGTGTACGATTTTGGTGTCGCTGTCGCTCCAATTGTGTATTGTTGTCACGATTTGCTCTGCTCTCTGATTCATTTTGGGTGTTGGAGGGCCGTGTCCATGTGGTGGTCCGCGTGTTGTGATCTACATAATAAGTTCTTCCCAAGTTATCTGTACGTCTTTCCCATCCCCGGGGTAATCGTCCATACTGATCCTCAAAAGGTGTAAAGTTTCGGGCACCATTAGCACTAGCGTTTGAGGTGGTATTGTTAGTAGTGGTCCCCGTCGGTCCAGCAGGAGTGATGTTGATGACGGGAGAATTCGTAGGGCGAGGAGATGCATTGGATGAAATTTGAGGGGAGTGAGGGGTTGCAGAGCCAGTACCCTCAGAATTACCAGAGTTCACACTGGTATTATCTAATGATAACTGACTGACATCTGGCAAACGGTTGGAAGATGATGGGTTTGTTATTCGAGTAGATACGTTGGTACTAAGATTCAGAATGATTTTTCCGTTCACACCTAGAGAGTCATTAGCACGACGCAAATCTTTGGTAATCATCTCATCTCCTCCTGTCTGTAAGTTCAGAACATCACCAACTCGAATGTTTATGACTCCTAAGAAGCCTTGGTCCTTCTTTTTGAATTTCTTATGGTCAAAGACCTGCACCACAATAATAGATGACTCAGTCACATCCAAATCAAAGGACTCGTTCCAATAAGGATTGAGAGTCTTTTTTATCACGCTGGTGGTCTGTGTTTGACGAGCATCAACCAAAACCACAGCAAAGGGATCTGGGAGTCGAAAAACATCTCTTTTGTACAACTGGTCTGCAGCAATGACTAATTGTCAGTAAAAAACGCCTGAAATTGTGAGAAAATCGAAATTTTCCCGTTTTTCCAGCTATGTTTGGAAAAAACTTCACGTCAAAACTGGTACATGGTACCAGGCTAGTTCACTTACCCGTCAATCGCAGCTTCGTGGTGCGACTCATGCTACAACAGTACAATCAATGGGTACTGATATTTCTACTGTAAACTATGTTTGCAAAAAACGTTACCCGGGTTAAAGTTTGAGGTGGCAATCTACTTTTGACTCGAATATGGGGAAGTAATACCGATTTAATGACTGTGGCTGGACTAGAAAATTGTCTAGATGATCTCTGTTCACTGTGTGTAAACTTGTTGGCCCAGCTTGTTCAGCTTGTATAAATAAACTATACGGTATTGTTCAGTCTTGAATCCAAATTTGTTAGCGAATGGTTTTAATTCTTGAGAAAAGGGAAAAAATAGCACATTAGAATCTGCGAAAAAATCGTCATGATCTATAGATGCTTATAATTTGCTTGCTTTCACGCTTTTCCGCTTCCATGTATCCGTTTTGCTTTTTGTGTTTTGTTTACTTTTTCCCATGTTTTTCTCCAACAATTTTCGGATTTTGCTATTAGTTATTCTCTTCAATAATTCAGCTTTCCGGTTTCCTAATCTTGAATAAAGGTGAATTTAATAGCTATATAAATGAAATTGCCAATTCTATGATCAAACAAGTCCAGCCTTTCTTTGCTTAGCACTATAGAAAGTATCTTCTTCCTCTTCTTGTTCAACAGCTTCCAACACTTGGTAATCCTGAGATTCCTGTTCTGTTAATTCGGTGTCATTGTAAATCTTATGTTCAAGATTGACCTTAGGTCCTTTGAACCAATTCTTTGCATCAACTGCAAACCAAGCGGTGGCAAACAACATTGGTCCAAAATATACAACAACAGTCCAATTCATGTTTTCGGCATTGAGATTTTCACCTCGAAATTGTGGGAAACACAGAATAGGTGTCATTAAAAGAACGTAGCAGACCGATAGTAGACCCAGTGGTCGAGACCACTTACCCAGATTCCAAGGACCAGGTCTAAAATTATCGGAAGCCCAGATCAATTTGATTGCAACTGGAAGAGTAAACGCAATATAACCTGCAATAGCTCCAACTGAAAAAATAGCTCCGATGGCAACATCACCTGCAAAGATTAACAAAAGACAGAGTTGGCCAATAAACCAGTTGAACCAAACAGCATTAACAGGAGTCTGGGTAACAGGGTTAACTTTAGCCCAAATCCTGGAAAAAGGGTAGCAGCCATCGCGAGCATAAGCAAAGGCTACACGAGAGGCTGCTACCATGCAAGCTTGCCCCATGAAATATCCTGAGAGAATTGTTAAGGAAGTAATAAGAGTCACCACCTTGGGGGAGAGGCATTGCTGTAAATACGTGACAAATGGTTGTCCCAATTCATTATCCATGACAGCTTTGATGTCTCGAACTGTATATGCAATTGCCAGTTGGAAAGCCCATCCCATGAGCCCACCAAAAGAAGCAGTCATTACAATGGCTCTTGGAGCAGCAACCGAAGCATTAGAGCATTCCTCAGCCAAATGGAAAGGAGAGTCGTATCCAGACATAGTCCAGATAATTGAAATAAAGCTCATCAAGATTGAAATTCCATCAGGCCAATCGGTCTGATTGCCAATGGTTCCCCATACCTCTGAAGAAGGATTGAATTTATGACCGTCAGGACCTTTCTTGGCGGCAACCAAAATTATGATCAAAACAGCAACCAAACATATACTGTTAATTGTAGTACCCACAGAGTTGAAGTATGCAATGAATTTAGTGGGCATACTTGAAATAACTCCATGACTGATCATTATTGCCATTGTCAGTAAGTATATCTGATAGTTCTTGATTTCATAATCGGGATCGTAAAGGGTTTTCAGGGCCAAAATCATTGAGGCTGTTGCGTAGTTAACTGAGGGGGCAGCAGTAACTTGGCACAGCCAATTAGACCAGCCAGTGAGCCATGACATAAAAGGACCATATTTGGGTGGAGCGAGAACAGCGGCTGCGTAATAAAGACCACCAGATGTAGGCATACTGGAACATAACTCTCCCATGCTCATAGCAACTGATTGAACACCAATCATAGCTATTAGCCAACCCCAAGTCATACCAGCCGTACCAGCGTAGCCCAAACCATAGTTCAAAGTCGAAGCAATGGAAGGCAGTAAGCCTAATACTGCAAAAGACACAGCAAAGGTACTCCATAGTCCAAACTCACGCTTGAATTCTTGTTTGTAGCCCAAAGACTCCAAATGGTTCTGATCCGAGATCATTTCAGGAGATTCTATAGCCATTTTTTTATTGTCCTCGATATGTGTCGATGGTAATGTCCTTGTAAATGTAAAATGGTTCCTTTAGTCCTCTTCTATTGATTAAATTGTGATAGGTACAATTCATAACACTCTTCTCACAGTTTTTTGTTGTAGATAATTTGTGAGATTACAATAATTGCTGTAAGTCCCAAAGAGAAAAACTTTTGAAGGAGCTTGCTTTATTCTTTGATATTTTTCAGAAATTACAAGAGCTCTGACTGATTTATAGATATAATTCGTTCTAGACACTTCATCATGTTCCACCGCTTCTCCCACTGATAAGAGGGGCTGATAGGGTTTGTGGGGCACGGCTTTTGTCCTAAAAAGGTAGGTCTATGCAATAATTCATGGTTAATCTCGAAATAAAGTTTCAGCAGCTTTGGTGGAATTTGCAGAATATACGCAGTCGTCACTGATAACATCGTAACCCCCATACTTTTCTGTTTTCCATGAGGGTTGCAATTTTCTTTCAAAATATGTGCTCGCTTCTTACACCATGTTGCTTCATAGTATAATTTAACAGCCAGCAGCGGCTAATTTTTCTCGACAGTTGAATGTTAATTCTATTGGAACTTTGATAGAGACTGTTGAATGTTAACCACTAGATTTAGGTTATCAACAGGACATTACCAAATAAGGAGGGTTTAGGAGATAGCACTGTGATTCAGACACTTGAAAGGTATCAACATCAAGTTTTGTGTAATCTTTTTTGGAATTTTAGGGGCAACTGCGAATAGAGAGTCGCGACAAATGCGAATGCTAAATTCATTTTATTCAGAAATCAATGGTGTATTATGTCATATTTGTGAGTAACCTATCTAAAGAATATTGCGATACCTGAGAGTTCGGGAGAGTTTGGGAGAGTTTGGGGTGTAATAATAATTATTAAATAGGAAGTTAGAGCCTAGTAGACCGGATAATTCGGACTAAGCTCTTTCGAAGAACCCACTTAGTATGTTCAACAATCCCTGGTTGAATATTCTTATAACTAAGTTGAGAGCTATTTGTCGAATGTTTATCGAGTATTTGTCAAGTATTTGTCGGGCTTTCCACAATTGAGTAGTCGCGATTGATCATTAAAAAAAGGGCTAGAAGTTCTTAACGGAGTTTTAGGTTTTACTTACAACACTCAAGGAACAACTTGATAATCTTAATCAGATATTGTGGGGTAACGAAGAGTTTATGTTTCAGTGGATATTATAAAGTGCGTAAATTTGCCAATTCTAGAAGAAAGCTGTTGTTAAGTGATGGGGATTGGAAATTGTAACCCTGTGAGAAGAATGCTGACAATTTCCGCAGAGGGGCTGGGCGATTATCACCCCTCTGAACGAATAGATTGAGCTTTTTTAAATATAGCATGTCTCAGTGTTATTTCCCCTCATTTTTCACAACTTTTTCAACGAGCTGGTTATGACTTGAACCATCTTACATGTACACTCTGTCAGAATTTCAGACACCATATTTAAGTCAAGCAATAAAGTTCCCATGAAGTCCTCGGCTGCTGTCCCCCAATGCTGAATATTCGCTCATACAGTAACCAGATTAAAGTAGTCAATTAAAAACCGCCAAGTTAAAAGTGGACAAATTCAGCATAGCCAATTTCCGAAATAATCAAATTTAAAATGATCATTGCCAAGCTGTTACACAGTTAATCTCTAAGATAAAACACTTGAGTACTCAAGTGGTTGTTTATTTTAGTTTTTTTGCTAATTGCCTTTGGTTTGAAACCATACCAAAGCTTACAAACATGTCTCTACTTGACTCATAAAATGAATCATGTTGGGCGATCAAACTTAAATCATGAGTGTGTCTTGATGACTATAATTATTCATGTGACTGTTCTTTGTTAGTTCAGCATCAATAGTGTGTGTGCAAGTTCATAAGGTTGCTTGATACCTTAAAACATGAAGAGATCAGCTCCAGGTTTTCACATCTTAACAGTAGTTCAACACTAAAGTGTTGTTGGCCAAACTAATTTAAGGAACTTTCAACTTAGCGTATTCCCAACCTATATAGACATTCCTTTTCGGTTAATTTTGATCTTCATTAAAAATAATCTAAAAAACGTGAACATCAATGTGGTCAAAGCTATCAACTTGACTGGAAGCCCACACCAGATTTACTGGTGCTAGGCCCTCTAGTGGCAAGTGGCAAAACTGTATTTCCTAGCATCCTCAAACTTTCGCAATCAACTCGTTGAGTGCACAGCACATGCACTGATTTATGTTTGAAGGTGTTATCGAAGGGCGACTCTGATTTGCTGTTTCAACATATTACCCAGTGTGCGTTCATTGTTAAACAAAAACTTTTTAACGACCAAAATAACCACATTTGTTGGCATTTTTAAAAAGGTTGCTGAAACACATTAAAGTTGGCCAACTTGCCATTAAAAACCTTTCTCAATCCACGTGGATTACAACAAAAAATAGAAGTAGAAAGATGATTTATGTTTTTTTCATAAAGTGAGATATATTGATACTTTTTTCAGATAGATTTGCAGTTTTTGAAGGAAGGTGGGTTTTTTTTTACCTCTCTTTTCCATCCGTTCGAGGAAAGCTCTGTTTCGGTCTTCTTTTACCTTGCTATTTTCTGACAGATTTTTCCAATCTCAATGTCCTTGAAGGTTTTTTTCCAATGCTTTAATTTTTTTAAAAAGGTTTGATTGAGTTGAAGAAATAGTCAAAAATAAAATAAAAAAAAACCTTACCTCGCCTACATTGTCTTATGCAACCTAGTTCTTCCACCTTTCACCTTAAGCTTTAACACTTGAAGCCTATTTAGTTGATGGTACCAAATCGCAAACATTTTGAATCTTCTTTATAGTCTACAATTTTTTTTACAAACACCTTCAAACTTTTTCAGTTTGTTTCTACTCCTTTAAGCTGGTATTTGAGGACTGCTAAATACGCCTTGTGGTAAATCCGGTTAAGAATCTTGTCAATCTCTAAAGGAGCTATTACAATCAAGATTTTGATCTTGATAAATCAGACTACTTTTTTATCTGAAAAGATAGGGCGATTCCTTTATCTTGGTATTTCTCTTCACCCTGGCTACTCCTGTAAGAGGCTCTCGCGTGAATCCGCTTTTGCTCTAGGACGAACTTCTGTTAATGTTTCTGGACTATTGTGCTGTGTGTGATAAACAATGTGCCTCTGGGTCCATGTACTGTTCTGACAAATGTCGTAATCAAGATACACAACCCAAAGGATCTTCTATCAATGTCCCTTTGTCACCTGAAGTATTGTCATTGGATGACACTTCTAACTCTGTGGCTCAGCCCCCCCATTTCGATTTGAATGATAAGGGTACAATGTACTCCCACCCGTCATATTCCTTGTCAAGTAGCCACAACCAAAAACTATCCAAAACGGCACCGACCCCCAGTTATTTCAAGCAAATACCAGCTTTGATGTCACCATTGGTCATGCCGGTAGACTCCCCTTTGGAGGTGAAAGAAAATGATCATCATGATCGTTTTGAGTACCATGAGCATTTGATGTACCGCTCCCCTCTACTTTGTCCTGCTGCGAGTAAGCGAGACAAATCCCGAGAAAAAAGTCCCCCTCCTTCCCCACTCATGATGCCTAGTTTGGCATATGCACCAGACGGAGGTGAGGTAGGGAGTGTTGATGCCAGAAACTATCGTCTCTGGCTATCAAAAGATGGCGAGCCATCTTGAAGACTGGGACGCTTCAATGGTAGCATCACTCTAAAAACTAAAAAAAAAAAGCTGCATATGGCCGCTTTACCATGATTATAGTCATATATATAGAAATTTATTTATTATCAGCATTACGTCATCTTTTTATGTCTGTGGAATCCAATCCTATGGGTATTGGTGATGGATTGTTGAAATATTCTTAGTAATATTCTATGCATATAGCACTTTTTTACACTACTTCAACTTAGGTCAAATTTAAACTCTGTTGAGGAAATTTCTTGACAAGTACACGTGATCCAACTTTATTAAAGATATACCTTGAGCTTCTTGGGGGGACGTTGGGGGCCACTTTGGGGGTTTGTTGACTGAGTTGAGCGACATAAAGAACCATTGCTCTTTGGAAGAGCACCACGCCGAGGCCAAAAGGTATTACCTAGGTTTAGTATTAAAAAAACTCATTAAGAGACTATTTCATCCTGTCCTTGTTGCTTCACTGGCTGAGAATGGTTCAAGGCTGTAATAGATCTGTGGTAGAGCAGAAGATCACTAAAAATATATAACCTTGTATATGAACGAGAGCAACAACGGGGTGTAGAATTATTATGCAAAGGCATAACTGTGCGATCTTAATGGATCTTTTCACAAACCATTGTTGGATTTAAGTACGTATTGCTCGTATACTTTTTTGAATGATAAAAGCGGTGAACTTACAAATGTGAACCCTAGGTAGATACTACTTCGGAGCAATACAATTTGATCTTGACAGACTTTTTACAGACTACTTACAGTTGAATTTTGAAGAAGCTAGGTTCTAACACTTTGAAATGGTTCAGCTTAGGTGATAAATAAATAGTCATATCATTACAGAAACCTATATTTTAGATCTTAAGCGATTCGACTGCATCACTCTTAGTACATACCCAAGTTGATGCATACATGTTGACACGATCAATTGAGGTACCAGACTCCCGAATGGCTGCTGGTTTGACAGAGAATCCCTCTTCCTCGTAGACAGAAAGGTACCATGGTTTTTTGGAGGCAGAACGTAACATGACATTTCCACCCTCAGCAAGAGCATAGTGAAGGGCTTGGACTTCCTCTCGAGCAGCCTCTCCGTCTTTGGGAAACCAGTCCATGTGGTCCATAACGATCGCATGATTCACAGAACTGGGATTCAACCGTTTGACTACCTCCGAAATTTCATCAGTATGAAGCCGAATACCATCAAGAGCACCTTTTCTTTGTTTAAGGTGGGTGAAGCCCTTTCGGGTTAGAAAGTCAGGGCAATTGTTGGGTGCATAACAGCCCCTCAAGCATAGGAAATAAAAGTAGTTGTCTGTGGAAACCAAGGATCTCTTGATAACAGGCTCAAAGGTATCGATCACAAATTGAAGAATACCACCTTCAATCATAGCGGTCTGTTCAATAGGGACACCAAGAGCTTTCCACAAAAAGACTGGGTTGCCAACCAATATCTTGGCCACGATGGGATGGAAAAGAGCAGGTCGGAGACCATTTTCCCAGATTCTCCACTGCTCTTCAAGAGTGGTGGCTGCACATAATTCATCAATATGCTGGCTGACACCAGCAACCTTGAAGACCCATCGGGCAAGTCTTAGTGCCCACCGAGAAGATCCTGTGTCAAACAAACCACGTCCGGAAAAACTTTTGTCTCCTTGCTTGTACCAGTATTGGAAAGCATGGGAAGAAAGATGAGGTGCCAATTTTTTGGTGAGCAATTCACGAAAATTGGGATACTTTCCTTCTCCAAAAAGCTTCCACATCTCCTCAAACGATAGAGCTCGTAAACAAGCGAGCTTCAGCTCCAGGAGATGGTTTTGGCAAGGGTTAAGATCGACACAATGGATTCGACGGGGAGGCTTATCCATACAAGCATATGAAAGAATGTTGTCTCCAGCAGAGGTGATAGCTAACACAGTATCTGTGGGCTTGAAATCAAGGATGTTCTGGTCTTCTCGAGGATCCTCCCAAGTGAAGGCATATATATACTGGTTAGCAAATTGGTGGTATTTGGGAAGATCCTGATTGTAAAAGATTCTCCAAATTTCAGATTGGTAAAAGAAAGATGGAGCCGGGAAATTTCGGGACATATTGACAAGAGCAGCATCATAACCCTTTGATCGTACCAAGGTAGTATTGTCAGCAGCATCTATGTCTCCAAGCTCATTTTGAGGAGAAAGATAAGGGGATTCGGTGGCCAAGGCATTGGCTCTCTGTAAAAGGTTAGTACATCGATCCTTGTCGCAACCAATCCAGAAATAATAAGGGATACCTCCCAATTTGACATTTCGGCAGTTGACAGACTTGACAGTACCAAATCGATATTCCAAATAATCTCTTCGAGCGTGGTCTAGATATACACGATCGAATTCGAACCAAAGACGCCAGAAAGTTCGACTGAACCAGTTGACATGTCTCAACACGGCTCCTCCCATGGTAGTGGCAGAAGTAGTTGCGGAGGATTGCACATAAAAATCAATGACGGTGATTAGGCCATCGCTATCCAAGACTTTGGTGAGTTTATCAATAACAGCATAATAAGAGGGGATCATCGAAAGGGAGTATGAGAGAGTGATAAGATCGACCTTTGACTGGACAAAGTCAGCTGCATCCATACAAAGCACATGAACATTTTTCCACTGTTTCTCGGCAAATCTTTTACGGGCAACCTCACAAAGAGAAGGAGAAAGATCAACAAGATAAATTGCTTTGAAAGAAGAGATTGGCAGATGGTTGGATGTTAAATACTCGATGTTCCATCCTGTTCCACCCCCAATATCAACCCAAACAAGATCATGTTTTTTTTTCAATTCACCGACTGTGGTTGCCAAAGCCTCTTCTCGGCCATGTAAAAGAGTCTTTCGGGTAACATCGTAGATATCTGCTTGTCCTTTGTAAAAAGACTCAAGATCTCCCTGTTGACCATCGGAATTGCTGGTTTTTGATAAGGGCTTCAAGAAGCAATTCCACGCAAATTTGACCAAAGCTTTTGCAGAGGTGTTTGTAATTAGGAACGCAAGTGCTAGAATAAACGAAGCTGGGACTAGGTAAGCTATCATTATGATGAACTGTTAAAGATTCTGGGATTGTACCTACTTTTTGACAGGAGGGCCTTTGTTTTTATATATGAGTCAATTGATCTGCAGTGAAATGATAATGGAACGTGGTCGTTGCACGAGACAGTATCCCTTTTTCCAATTGAGTTCACCATAGTAATATTGATCTATGACACTAGGCATTGTGATTGACAAGATATCAAAACTATTTGTACTTTTAGAAGAACGTCTACATGGCCATTTTCAATCTGCGAATTCTGAAGACCTTTCCTACCTGTTTAAGCTGACAATAGTGATAATTGTAGCTGTCCCTTGATAGCTCTCAAAATCTATAGAGTCCTCTTTTAGGCCCACGTGGGTTAATTAATGGGGATGTTGAAAATGTTGGATTTTCGATATGCACAGTAGCTGTTGATAAATATCCTATCTTAGTTAAAGTTATGATCGAGGAAGTCGCGAATTATCTAACTGACAAATTGGTTCAGTGGGGATTTCACATCCCACAGGTAAGTTAAGCCAAATAACTCATTTTTTTCAACTACATTCGCTGAGAGCTACAGTTCACTCAACTTTCTTACAATGAAGAGCTCGCTTTAAGAATCAACATGTGTTGATTGCAGCCCAAACCTACCAACCCATATGTTTAAAGTTAGCTATAGAATCGATAAAGCACCATGCATGTGGCCTGTGTTTTATTATGATTGGCTCTCACTTTTTTATGTTGGAATAAAGAAATTGAACATGAACCTCTCTCTATTACACTATTGGCAGTTGACTGGTTTCAAATGGAATAAAGTTCCTATATGAGGACCTTGGTCACTATTTTGTCCATTTTGTGGATGCTTTTGGATGCTTCTTATGCCTAATTGGCCTTTGAATCGAAATAGATTTTGATTGTTAAAGTTTTTGGCAGGTCTCTTATTATTTATTATTGTTCATAGAATATGTCCTACCCTTTGGTAAATTAAAACCAGTTGTTGAGATCTTCCATCAGTAATTGTAAACGTATTTTGGATCGAGCTCACCAGCCATCTCCTGATTCTCAGGTGGCATACTGTTGAACTTTTCAATGTAAGCGACGCTCTGTTTCTTCTTATTATCCCGTAATAGACCAAAGAAATAAATAATATTTGCTGCTAAAGATAGAGCAGCAAAACCAATACCAATGCCCAGTCCTTTTTTGTAGAAAGGAGCATCTTGTGACAAAAACGAGAATGTAGCAATAATACCACCAATATTTCCAAAAGCAATTTGGTATGCAGATGCAACTCCCCGTCTGTGAGTTCCGCTGAAGTTCATGTTGGTCCAACACACCAGTAATGGCATGGCAGTGTAAGCACCTGGAGCAATCATAAAGAGTGCTCCATATCGTGTGTTAGTGGAATCGGTAACTGAGAGAGTAATGATGAATCCAATAATGCTAATGAGGATGCATGTAACAATGAATGCGAACCGGTGTCGAAGGTAGTCTGAGACTGCAGCCACAGCCATAGAAAAGCCAAAAGCAGCAATCCATGGATAGACTGATCGTAACTGAGTGTCAACATCTGAATAACCCAAAGATTTTACGATTGCAGTAGCGAAATAGGCGTAACCATAAGCAGGAACAATCAGACCAAAATACATGAACCCAGACACCCAAACTTTCCAGTCACGGAACACACCAGTAAGGTCTTTCAGTGTCATCTTCTTGTCGAAGTTTGAGGCTCCAGAGTCCAGCTCCAGTTTTTCTTTCATGAACTGCCTTTCATTTTCACTTAAAAATCGAGCTTGCTCTGGAAAATCTGAAATACAGAAGAACATGATGAGAGCAATAGCGGCAGTGCAAGCACCTTCGATAATGAAAATCCATCGCCATGATTCATATCCCTGTTTCATGTTCAGGTTGTTAATACCATATGCGATCAATCCACCAAATGCACCCGCAAGTGATGTTGAAGAGAAAAAAAAGGAATAGCGCTTTTGAGCCTCTTCTCGTCTGTACCACATTGACAATAGATAAAAACAACCAGGAAACATTCCAGCTTCAAACAAACCGAGTAGAAATCGACATGCTACCAACTGGCCAAAATTTTTGACAAACCCCATTCCCAGAGTGACTACTCCAAAAAGCACCATACAACCGGATAACCATACGTGTGGAGATAATTTCTTCATCAACCAGTTGGAGGGAATTTCAGCCAGAATGTAAGGAACGAAAAAGACAGTCAAAGCTGTGTTATACTGGTGACCTTGGAGTCCAAGAGTTTTTGACATGCCATAAACATTGGCATTAGAAATGTTAACTCGATCTAAAAAGGCCAAGAGGTACAGTAACGAAATGGCTGGAACGATCCGAATATCCATTTTCCACATCAGTTTTCGCTGGTTAACCCCATATTTTTCAGCAAGTGCATCGATCCTATCCTTCTGGCTAATGTTCTGTAAAACTCCTACTTCAATGGATTCACCATATGAAATATGATCGAAGTTTTCTTTAGACATTTCTCACGAATCTATGATTATGAAATCTGTGCAGTTCTTTTTCGTCGTTATCCTTCTCTCGGATCCTATCTGATATTGGAAATTTGCAAGTAGTTGTTTGTAGAGAAAACCTACAAATCACCATGCTCCAAATTTATAAAAAAAGCTGCCGACACATAGTTTTAAATAAGGTTCCGAGTGAGTCAAACAATAGAACGTTAGTATTCACCGCAACTTACTCTAAAAATTAATTGGGGAGATAGTTGATACTTTGCACTGAATAATAAAAAAAATCACAATATTATTGTGAGAAAATCTATTTCTATCAGTGCTACTGCAAATTTCTGAGCTCAACCTAGTATGTGACAATGATGATAACCAGCTACCCTTCCCCAATACATGAGGCTTAGTTACTTTTAAACTTTTATGAAGAGACTTTATTTACATTTGGGTTTAATCGTGGGGTAAAATAACTTTTTAACAAGCGACCTCGGACTTTGTAGGAAATAATTTTCACCGGCAAAATTGACGATCTAGCTGCACTTAATAGTATGCTCCTCTGAATTTCTCGATCATTTTCGAGAATTTGGGGTTCAGGCTTGAATCCTCATCACTTTCTATAAGTTTTCAATTTTTGGGTTTGCCTTTTTCAAGATGGATATAATAATGTTTCTTTAAAACTCATACAGACTTAGACCTGGAGGCTATTGGCAAAAGTGTGGGGTTCAAAACTCTACTTTTCGGATATTAATTAGATGTCGTTGTTAATGAGTACTTGAGCCCAGGATAAAGTCACTTTTGATTGGTTTATATCGGTCGGTTATATTAAGTGAATTACATGGGAAGCTTTGGCTCCGATATCTAATCCGAAGCAGCTTATCCTTAAGTTTCCTATCATCTCATTGGATTGATAAGCGGGCAAAAATGGGGTTAAGTAGTTTCTCTTAGAAGCAACGTAGATTAGAGAACCTGGTGGTATTTCTTTTGGGAAATTTTGATTACAAAGTAACCACACTCAGATTTAGCAAAAGCCAAGTTTGCAATTTATCAATGAAACCTGATAAGTTAGTCGTCTATGAAAAGTTTCTAATTTTTTGTTTAGCATTCCAGACAATTAGATATATAAGTGTCAATGTAGCATTACATATTCTAATCCAACCCCACCACATTTTTTAAAGTTCGTTCTTGACATGTTTCGATTTTTAGTTCACCAATACACATTACCTACTTCAAGATATATTATAAATAGTGTAATTTCTCTTTTAAGAGGATGTCTACCTGTTTAGAAAATCTAACCGTTTGAACAATCAGCTGACAATCGAATCATTCTTAAACCTTAATTGATTATTATTTTGGCCAAGTCGTCACTATGATACTGTTGTTGTGGAAAAAGAGATTTTACAACATTTCAGTTAAATCGACTAACATTTACTGAATGATGGCAGGAAGCTATTATGTGTTGGCGATTAAATCTCAGCACATCGCCCTCAAATAATGGGTTTTGATAAAGTTTCAAATATGCATATCTATATTCCGATATCGCATCATTTCAATATTAGCTCAAAAATACATCAAAAAATCAAAAAATCAAGTAAGCATTATTGTATGATAGATCTGTGTGGGTAAGGGTTGTGGAGTTAAGCAGTGGAGTTTGGGAAAAATTGCCGATAACTACCAACGTACTTCAGGTCTTTTCTGTAAAGCGGTAAAAATGTGATTCAAAGTCGACAATTATGTTCATTTTCAAAAACTCTATAAAACTAAAGTGAGGAAAAAGAACCGGCGTTTTCTTGAATAGGTCATAACTTGTATTGACTAAAGGTGGAAGGGCAATAATCAAAACATGGCTATGAAAAATGCAATTGAATTCATAGGTGAGCCTTTCAATTAAAGTAGCTGCACCCCGGATGTTCGTGCATATCCCCGGATGTTCCGTTTGTCCAGAAGAGTTTGATTGATCCGGTAGCCCGTGTCACTGTGTCACTGTGTCACTGTAGGACTAAAGGGTTGTAAAATTATTTAGATGAAATGTGCTGAAACTGGTGGTAAGTTGAGAAATAGGAGCAAAACTAGTAGCCACCAAAACTGTGCTAGAGTCGATTCTCCGATGCAAATAGTGTTACATATCGAAATACAACAATGGTATGAGTAATTTGTAAAGGTTTGATTGAAAAGTTTATCAATGATTTGATTCAAAACAAGCTCGAAAATAATGACGAAAATTCACATTCTAACAAAGACTGTTCCCATGAACTAGTGCTAAAATCCAGTAAAAAAGGGGGAAATACTTGTGATACAACTCTAAAAAGTAGAAAAGGTCAAAGAAAGTGATTCAAACAAAAAAAAGTACTCTGCATCCATACGTACATCGAGGCGGAACATTTAGACAAAAATTCAATGAACAAATTAGGGAAAGCCAAACTCAACAATGATTAGCTCTCGGAATTGTAATTTATTTAAACAAGTGTTTCGCTCATTTGCAACAACATATTCATTCGACCATTGAAGCTGTCAAACTTCTTGTAGAATTCTATCAAAATACTCACCTATTTTTTGGAATCTGCATTTCGTCAATTGCTAAATAACCCCTTCAGTGTCCTACTCTACCCCAATTGTTGTGTTGAATCAATCATACTCAACAATTAAGCTCAACTGGAGATCCATCTGCACGCATCTCTGACTCAGGTTTGAAAAATTACTTTGCATAAACGAATTGCAACTTGGAAATAATAATGCCTGAACACAGCCATCCTATCGAACCCCCTTCTACTTACAGGGAATCTCACCCTCATCCTACTGGTCCTCATCTTTCCTGCATTGATGAGTACCACCGACTTCATGATCAATCAATCAATGATCCCGAGACCTTCTGGAGAGAACAGGCCAGTTCTCTGATTTCTTGGTCCACACCTTTCAAGACTGTTCACTCTGGCGGCTTTGAGAATGGTGATATTGCTTGGTTCAATGAGGGAGAGCTCAATGCCTCTTACAACTGTGTGGATCGACATGCTTATGAGAACCCTGAAAAGCCTGCGATCATTTTCGAAGCTGACGAGCCAGGGCATGGTCGAATCGTCACCTATGGTGAGCTCCTTCGGCAGGTTTCCCAGGTTGCTGCCACTCTTCGATCCTTTGGTGTCGAAAAGGGCGATACTGTTGCTGTCTACCTTCCCATGATTCCTGAGGCCATCGTCACACTTTTGGCTATTACTCGAATTGGTGCTATCCACTCAGTAATTTTCGCTGGTTTCTCTTCTGGTTCTCTACGAGATCGAATTCAAGATGCCAAGTCCAAGGTTGTTGTTACTACTGATGCATCAATGCGTGGAGGAAAGATCATTGAGACCAAGAAGATTGTTGACGAGGCTCTCCGAGATTGCCCCACTATTACTCACAGTCTCGTTTTCCGACGGGCTGGTATCGAAAATATTAGCTGGAATGAAGACCGAGACCATTGGTGGCACGAGGAGGTCGTCAAACACCGACCTTACTTGCCACCTGTGCCTGTGTCATCTGAGGATCCCCTCTTTCTGCTTTATACTTCTGGTTCTACCGGATCTCCTAAAGGTTTAGCTCATTCAACTGGAGGTTACCTCTTGGGAGCTGCATTGACTGCTAAATATGTTTTTGATCTTCACAAAGATGATCGACTATTCACAGCTGGTGATGTTGGTTGGATCACTGGCCACACTTACGTTCTCTATGGGCCCCTTATGTTGGGTGCTACCACTGTAGTGTTTGAGGGAACTCCAGCTTATCCCTCTTTCTCAAGATATTGGGATATTGTTGATGATCACAAAATCACACACTTCTATGTGGCACCCACAGCTCTTCGACTCTTAAAGCGAGCTGGAACTCACCACATCAAGCACGATCTCTCGTCTCTTCGAACATTGGGATCTGTTGGTGAGCCCATTGCCCCTGATGTGTGGCAGTGGTATAATGACAATATCGGTCGAGGTAAGGCCCATATTTGTGACACTTACTGGCAAACTGAAACCGGTTCTCATATCATCGCTCCTATGGCTGGTGTGACTCCCACAAAGCCCGGTTCAGCTTCACTACCAGTTTTCGGTATCGACCCTGTTATTATTGACCCAGTCAGTGGAGAGGAACTTTTGGGCAATAATGTCGAAGGTGTTTTAGCCCTGCGAAAGCCCTGGCCCTCTATGGCTCGAACTGTCTGGAACACTCATGAGCGATATCTTGACACTTATCTCCGTCCTTACCCAGGATACTACTTTACTGGTGATGGTGCTGCTCGAGATTCTCATGGCTTTTACTGGATCCGTGGACGAGTGGACGATGTTGTCAATGTTTCTGGCCATCGACTCTCAACTGCTGAAATCGAGGCGGCTCTCATTGAACACGGTTCTGTTTCAGAGGCTGCTGTTGTTGGTGTACATGACGACCTTACTGGACAAGCTGTCAATGCTTTTGTTTCCATAAAGACAGAGCCTTCTGATTTAGAGCAACTTCGAAAGGATCTCATTTTACAGGTTCGAAAGACCATTGGTCCATTCGCCGCTCCCAAAAATGTTATCATTGTTGAAGACCTGCCCAAGACACGATCAGGTAAAATCATGCGACGAATTCTTCGAAAGGTTTTGGCTGGCGAAGAAGATCAGCTTGGTGACATTTCCACACTCGCAAATCCAGATGTGGTTCAGCAAATCATCGAGACTGTTCAGAGTCTGCGAAAGTAATTATTGTGTATAATACAAGTACATAGGGTAGAAAATAAAATGTCATTTAAAGGATAAGTTAGAGACTTTTCTGTTTCTGTTTGTATGCGGTACTTCTCTCTCGAATTCTAGGCTTCTTCTTAGGCTTGTTGACCTTATTCTGGTGTCTAGGTTTTCTTTTCTTCAGAGCAACTTTTTCATCTTTTTGAGCCCGAAGTCCTTCTTTGACCAGTTGCTGGAGTTTTGATTTTCCTGCTTTGCCCAATCGAGACTGAGCTCTGCCGACCTGAGATTTGTCCTGAGATGAAAGATCCTTGACACTTCGTAGTGTAGACTCTTTTTTCAATCTCCTAGCTCTTGAAACTCGAAGGGTTCTCTTATTTGAAGCAGTCTTTGAAAGTGAGTTGATAGGTTTTTCATTCAAGAGTAATGCTTTTTCAACAGAGTTGGAGTCAACGAATTGAACGTATGCGAATCCCTTGCCAACATTTGTTTTGGAGTCTCTGACAATTCGAACATACTCGATTGCACCACAAGACTCAAACGCTTCCCAGAGAGACTCCTCTAACTCTTCGAAATCCAGGTTTCCAATGAAAACACATCGCTTGGTATCTTGCTTGCTTGGATGAGTGACAGAATCGAATCGGAGATGCTTTCCTTCGAAAACGGTGGCATTCATGCTGCAGGCTTTTTTGACAGAGTCTTTTGTTTTGAACACAGCATAGGCATTGACAGTATCTCTGGATGGATGAAATTTGTGAGTGATAAAAGCCACTTTTCGTGGGAGAAGTTCAGCAAACGAAATTGAACGGAATCGAACACTTTGAAGTGAACCACAAACATTTAAGAGCTCCTTGAATTTTCGGTAAATTGCCTTGTCTGTAATGACTTTTGAGGGTACGTTTCCAACAAAAACGGTGAATTCGGCCTTGTCCAATTCCATATTAGCCTTCTCTAATTCCTGTTTTTGAGCCTCTGACAAAGCTAGCTGATCTTCCTCCATCTCCTCATCGACGTCAATCTGTTGATCGTCACCATCTTCCTTAGTCACTGTCTTTTCATCCTCAAGGGTTTTAGCCGACTCAGCCTCTTCTTTTTCTTGTTCTTGTAACAAGTTTCTCATATAAATGTCTTCAATGGCTGTTTCGCCCTTGGGCTTTTTGCTGACTTTGATAGAAAGAGGGTTAGCCTGTTCCTGAGACTCGACGTGTGAGTTGTTACCAATGTCGCTATCTAAATCGTTATCAGATTCGCTATTTGACTGGCTATCTGAATCATTTTCCAGATCAGCATTTTCCTTGGCTTGAGTATCGTTTTCAGCTTCACTTGATGAATTAGATTCGACAGAAAGCTGTGGTTCCTGTCTCAACTTGGTGAGTTTTCCTTTGGAAGAAGCAAAGAGAGTAGAAAGCTCTGACTCTTTTGTGGGAGCTCCAAATAATGACATTTGATCCAGAAAAAGGGAAATTTTGTTTAAAAAAATAATCTATCATTGATAACTCAAAAAAATTAAAAATGTTAAAAAATCATAATTCAAAAAATCAAAAAATCAAAAAATCAAAAAATCAAAAAATCAAAAAAATCAAAAAATCAAAAAATCAAAAAATCAAAAAAATCAAAAAATCAAAAAATTAAAAATCAAAAATCCACAAGAGACTCTGTGAAACTGGGAAAAATTAGTGAAAAAAAAATCAAAATCAAATCAAAACTTTAACAATGAGTTCTTCAACAAGGGCCAACCTGGAGATTAACAGAAATGTTATGAGGAACAAAAAGTGTGGCCATGAAAGAAAACAAGGTCTCTTTCCCTCTCTTAAAACTAATCTACCTCCTCTCAATCGCCTTTGAACTCTAGGATCTTTGTTTCACTTAATCATTACCAACCTGTGTGGTCAATGCTACTCTTCTTGCAAATGGACCCTCACTTACTTCTGCCTCCCCTTTTCATTCGCTCTTTGCTATTATCCATCTTTTCTAAACCAAAACAGGACAAAATCAACACCTACAAATAAACTTTTATTCATGCATGGCAGCTGTGCTAATTCTCTCCCAAAGTAATCGTGCCCACTCAGATATTTTGGTGGTTAATTCACAACCTCAAGCCCACAGAGAGCGTCTTGAAATTAGGACTGACGGGGAGAAATACCATGGAAAACGACATGGTTACATCACCACTGTCAGAATTAGACTCAGAGGCAATGAATGATCTACAAGACGGTGTTGAAGACCAGCTTCTCTCAAGCGCTGTTCAACACCCTCCCGTAAAGAAAGGAGAGAGTTTCCCTGATAATCGTTTGCCTCAATTCTCGGAAACTCCGGGGGACTTGGGCGTGCGTGAGTCGAGAGATGAATCCATTTTGAGTCATGACACGAGTCAACCCCCAAATGCGAACACAGCCAAATCAGAAGTGGGAAGTGCACAGAGCTCGAAGCCCTCTAGCAGAGAAGAACACAAAATCCTCAGAGCTACAGACTTGTCTGAGGATTCCTCGGAATTATCTGAGCTAGAGGACTCTGAAGCCGAGACTGAGCGGCTCGACCTGCATGAACTGGCGGACAACGAGGACAGTTTCAAGAGAAGAAGAGAGTCCCAAGAATCGTTCCAAGACTTTGTACTGGAAAAGCGCCGAAGGATCAGCAATTTTGGCGACGAAATGGATCCCGATAGCCGAGACCCGAATGAAGTAGCTGCAGACCATTCGAATGATGATGGAAGTGGCTCGGAGCTGAAAAGTGATGCTGAACGAGAAGTCAATGTTGAGGCCGGAGAGTTTTCCCGTGATAAATCATTCGGTGTTGATGAAAAACTTTTGAACAATTTGAATCACAAAGTTACTGACCAGACAAAGCCAGAGGATAAAACTGCTGAAATGGACCAGGTTGAGCATAAAAGTTCTCAGAATGACAAGATTTCAAATAAAACTGTCTATGCTAAGGACAACATTCATCCAAATGTCAATGCAAATCAAGAAAAGACTACTGCCGGTAGTCCTCAAAGTGCGGATAAGAAAACCACTACTGACACCATCACCACCAATCACTCTACAAACAGCACATCTCCCAATAACGTCTACCCAAGTAGCGATAACAATGATAGCATGAACATCGAGAAAACCAACAGTTTCACAGAAAAGCTGGTTTTATCTGATGACCAACAAAAGAACTCTTCTCATGATCGCAATTCGAAAAAGACCACCCATCTCAAGTCGGCTCTCAACGGTATCGACATGGTCGACACTGAAGAAGCCACTGACACTGCTGAATTTTCAGAGAACTTTGATGAAGACGAAGATAACAACTCAGGATCAGCCCTACAGGACGACACAAATGATCCCCAACCCAATCATGGAGAAGCCTTATCAGAGCTTACTGCAATAGAAATCGATTTTGCAAAGCTACGTGATAGCTTATTCAAGGAACGTATTGTAGCCTTTGAGGCTGAATTGGAAATGTGCATGAGTGGTACCCATCCCGATCTGAAACCGGTTTATGATCAGATAGCCAAGATCCGGGATGGGAAGCTGAAAATGGCCAAGACTCGTCGGAAATATCGCATTTTGTCCATCAATAATCAAATTGCTTCGTCTAGAGTGCAAACCCATCAACAATTTTTAAAAGATCAAGAGGATGCCCGAGCGAAGCTTTTAACCAAGACTACAAAAGAGTGGTATCGTGTCAATCGCGAACGTCGCGCGATGGATTTGATGGTTCCTGAATATTCCTATGGTGTTTTTGATGATAGAAAAGAACAACTTCAACACAGAATCTCCCAAGTTTCCGAGATTTCTTTACTTGCCGGTTTAGCAAAATATGTTGGTTTCCCTGCTGCACCCCCAATATGCAAAGCCTCTGAGCATGAACTTCAACAAGACTTGGAAGCTTTAGGTCTGGTACAGCCCTCAGTAGTTCAGTCATCGCAGGTAGCAGGTGTGCCTGTTTTTGCATCTCATGCTAATCAGACAGCCATTATTGGTAACCATTCACAGTCACCAAATCTTTCTCAGATAGTTACCGCGCCAACATCTCGAGCTCAGTCGGCTTTAGCTACATCTACAAGTAGCAGCCAAGTGCTGTCATCTGCAACACAAACCACACCTATTTCCCATGCACAAACTCCCAACCCCATTTCTTCACAAGCTCAAAATCCAGCTCACACAGTACAGCCACCACCGTTAGTTCCTCACAACGTTGCTCATTATCAGGCATTGCCACCTCACATGATGGGACAGTTTATGCAATCACATCCAGCTGCACAACACATATACGGACATCCTCAAAATGGATACCAGCCACCTGTCTATGGTTACCAATATCCGTACTATCAAGCAAACATGTTACCAGCTCCCCAGCAGATGCAATATGAGTGGAACCGTCAAATGTTTAATATCGGCCAGCCACCTGTCTTACCTCCCTTTGTATACATGGAAAGTGAAGATGCCAAATAATGATAAAGTAATGTATATTAGTCAATCTATTAACAGCTAAACGGGATTATATTCTTTCGATAATTCTATCAGGTCAATTCAAAAAAAATTAATCGTTTGAGTCTATTATTGCACCTTTTGTGTTGGGAGGAAAATTCTAGTGTTCCCCACTTATAGGACTTAAGTGTGAAGTCCCTTAGTTGGTAGCAGCCTCAAGAGCTTGCTTAACATCGGCAAGAAGATCGTCAACATCCTCGATACCGACAGAAAGACGAACGAGGTTATCAAAGACACCAGAGGCTTCTCGAGACTTGATGTCGATGCCAGCATGGGTCATTGCAGCAGGGACCTCACAAAGAGACTCAATACCACCCAGTGACTCAGCAAGAGTGAAGATAGTAGTTTGTTGGCAAAATTTGCTAGCAGTCTCAGCGTCACCCTTGATTCGGAAAGAGATCATACCTCCCCCAAGTCCATTTCGGTGCTGTCGAAGAACAACTTCTCGTCGAGGATGTGATTCAAGACCAGGGTAGTTAACCTTGTCAACAAGAGGGCTTGACTCGAGAAACTGGGCGATCTTGAGAGCGGTCTCGGAGGCTTGTCGAACTCGTAAGTGCAAAGTCTTGACACCTCGATGAGCGAGCCATGAGTCGAAAGGAGAGGGGATAGCGCCAACAGCATTCTGAAGGAATCGCAATCGCTCGTGAATAGTCTCATCGTTGGTGGCAGCAACACCCATCACAACATCGGAATGACCATTGATGTATTTTGTAACGGAGTGCACCACAATGTCGGCACCAAGAGTAAGGGGATTCTGGACATAAGGGGAAAGGAAGGTGTTGTCAACAACCAAATAAAGAGGCTCTGATCCGGATCGGGAAGCTCGAACCTCAGCCACGACATCAGCAACAGCTCGAATATCAGTGATTGTCAAGGTAGGGTTAGATGGAGATTCAATCCACACCAATCGAGTAGAGTCCTTAATCAAAGACTTGAGATCTCCCTCAACAGAGTTGGTGAAAGTGGTCTCAACGCCATGAGTGTTGGCAACCTTGGTAAAATATCGGTGAGTTCCTCCATAGACATCTCCAATGGAAACGACATGAGAACCTTGAGCCAAGGACTGAAGAATAACAGCAGTAGCAGCAGATCCTGAGGAAAATGCAAGGCCGTACTTGGCCTTCTCCAAAGCAGCAACAACTTGCTCGAAGCCATCACGATTGGGGTTGGCAGATCGAGAGTATTCGTACTCTCCAACAGGTTTGGCAGCTGCTGATTGAGCAAAGGTTGTGGAAAGAGAAATTGCGGGAATGACAGCTCCGGTGGTCTTATCATGAGGAGCACCGGCATGCACAGCGAGAGTTCCGAATCCAGACATTTTGTATAATAATTGGTTAATTGAAGATGGCAAAAGACGACTTGAAAGTCCAAAATTCAACAATTTAAGGGTTTTTTTTTTTTTCTACCTCGAAACTTTACGCTGTAGAAGTCTATATCTGAGCTGCTTGTTGTCAGCTATCGGAGCTTATTTGTCATCCATAAAGATTGCGTGTTATCACGTGGTATATATCTGTGGTGGTGTACTATATACCCGCACAAATCCCCAGCAATTAAACTGTGAATCGAATGAATAGCTTTTCGAGTCTCTGTGTTACCTTATCTTGCCGCATAATTGTAAAGATTATCTACATTAAAGTAATGCAAGCCACAATAGATTAGTGTAGTTTAATTGAATGACATTTGTAAAATCAATCCAAAGTTTGTGGGATTTTGCTCATAGCAAAGTTGTAATGTTTGCTACAGTGTAGCTAGCTCAATTGATGTGGGTTGTGATGTTTGTCTATCTAGGTGTACAGCTATGTGGCATCCATAAGCACCAAGATGCTTGTGGACTTTTGGTTGTAATTATTGTAAAATGTAATCATAAAAGAAATCTGAGTCGTTATATGACGTTAAATGGAGTTATGTGGGAGAATGCAATTGTTGGTTATTAATCGTCACCATTTTCTTGGTTGCTTGGTCTTCTTTGTTGTCCTTTTTGCAGTTGGGCTTGTACTACCTTACTATCCATTCCTGCCAAGTCGATTGGCTCATGACCAGTTTCTTTAACTCTTTTTCGCCAATTTTGCTCTACCATTTCAGCTTCCATTAGATGGCCTTCTTCATTGATGTTGATCTTTCGCACAAAAAGAAACCGTGCGATTCTATCAGCCCTTTCATCAGAAAACCCAAAATTCTGTTTGGTCCACGAGAGCGAATTTTCGATCACCGTGTTTTTTTCTTGAATCTTTAAAAGTTGATCTTCCATTACGTTGATAATCCTTCGAAGTTGTAGATAAGTGAAAATAATTGTTCCTCCTGCAAGGAGAAGTCCTATCATATTTGACCGATCTTGTTGACCTTTTTTGGCATTGTCTTGTTTTCTTTTCAGTTCAGCATAGTCTTGCCAGCCTGATGCACCCCAAAATCCATCATCATCTGTATTATACGTAGTTCCATTAGGGCGATGATACCTGCAGGCGGATGCTGTCGACGATGAAGGAAATCCAACAGCTGAACCGGAGCCATCCCAACCTTGACCAAACCTGTCATATGCAGATCGTCTAACGGGATCTTTAAGAATCTCATAAGCACATGAAACCTTTTGAAATCGCTTTTCCTTAATTGCCTTACTGATTTCACAGCAATTATTCGAATCAGGATGATAAGTTTTAGCCAGTTCATAATATCTCCGCTTAAGACTTTTATGACAGAACTTATGAGGTGCTGTTCCGAAAATTTCGTAAGGTGTGGGATGCTTGGATGCTGGCCATTCCGAAGCTAGCCATGTAGGTGTGGAGGTAGAAAAGCCACGACTAGCAAATCTGAGGCTTCGAAGTACCATTTCAATATTGTATTATAATCCCCAGCGTTTAATTATCAGAATTAATGAGCTTTCAAAGTTTTCAGGTGAATGTCAGGTAAGAGAAAAATACACCTAGAGTCTTATCGTGAAATTAGCTCATCTAGTCCTATCTTTAAATTTTAAAGTTTACACTTTACAGTGGAAGAAGAGATGTAACTATTTTCTTGTAAGCGTGGGTAAATGAGGCCTTACGTGCCTGGCTTCATTTAAGTAGCTCCCACAGATATTACTCCCGTGTCACTAAATACCTTTCATTTCTTCAAAAGGATTTATGGTGTGGCGTGATCGCAAAACACAAAATAAGCTCAAAGGCACTAGCCACGAATATTTTTTCACTGCCACAAGGGCAAACTCTTTTCTTTAAAGGGAAAGTTAAAAAATGCTGCATTACTGCATGCACCTCTCGAAACTTCAAACTTATGGTGTACCTCGATGGTCAACTGCAACTTAAACAACATGTCGAAAACCATTTGAAGTCTACCAACTTGTCAGAGTTCCTAGAAAACGTCTTCAACAACTCCCATTAAAAAAGGAGAATTTGTCTTGTTTCTAAAATCAACAATCATTGTCAAAGATCCAAATGGAAGTGACCAATCTTTTTCAGGATTAACATCCGAATCTCACAAATCTGTCTTGTTCCGAGTTCAAGAGATATTACGTGAGCATGAGGCACACCAGAACGTTCTTTTATATGATGTGAATCGAGGGTCATGTTACGATAATTCAGCCATGGCTTATTTGGATTCTCCTCTTTGGAAGACCTTCGCAAAGCTGTTTGGATATGATTTTTTTGTAAGCCTTCTGTTGCACTACTGTGTCGTCATGACTTTGTCTCAAGGTTCTACAAGGCTCCAAGTTAGTGGCACACGTCTAGATTATATCTTGCAAAGCAAGCCAAGCCTGATAAATCAAAGTATCCAAAGCAAAGCTCGTCTCCTTCATCTGAAGCCCTTTAAAAAAGAAGATTTTTGTTCTCAATATGACAATTCAATCAAACTAATCAATTCAATACAATTGAGTGGATCTGTTCGTTTAAAGAAAAAGAATCGAATTCCACGCCGCTCACAACCATTATATCGGATTTGCAAAAGAATCGCACGAAATCACAAAAGTACCATCATGTACGATATAGTACTTAGTCAATGCACTAAGTCGGAATCTCAGCCTTTAAAGTTGGATCGAGTTGTGGCCTTTTTGTTCAGAAGTGTATTGTTGATGACAGGGTCCTCGTTTCTTGGTATACGTCATAACTGGAATTTGCTGTATTCAAAAATCCATCATTTTGTTTATTCTCCAGTATCCCATCAGATCTCGTCCTCGTATTTGGTTCTTGGATTTTCGATTAATAGCATATCATGGCTTTTTACTAGTTCGGCATCTCGAAAATCCCTTCAAGACACTGAGAAGGCACAATTGTTATTCAAAGTAGTACTTTTTTGGCTTTTTGACTGTTATTTGACTGGATTGTTACGCCAGTTCTTTTACCTTACAATTTCCAGATCACAAGAACTACAGATCTTTACTCAATCTCATTGGAAAAGAATTTCAAGATCGTACCTCTCTAAATCGCTGGAGTCTAACTACCAAAGGCTTTTGGATAATGATCCAACCCTTCGTCTTGCTGTCTCGAACGTCAGAGTAATGCCCAAATCAGATGGCTTCAGGATGATAACAACACTGAATCGAGCCGCTCGTTTTCAAGGGGTGAATAAACTGTCGGTGAATTCTTTGCTAAGATCGGCTCATAAAGTCTTGACGTTTGAGTGGAACCAGCAAAAAAAAACTGAATATTATCATGGAATCGTTTCCACGCAGAACTTGCCTGATGAGCTCTCCAATTTCTGTCAAAAGCACAAGTCGGGCAGTTTTTACTTGATCAAATTTGACGCTTCTTCTGCCTTTGATTCGATTCCGCAAAGAAAGGCTTTTGAACTTACGGAAAACTTATTGAAATCAAAAGAGTATCTCATCTCTCGTTATATTCAACTTCAGAAGACATATTCTACAATTTCTTCGATTTATAGAAGCGAGGTGGCTCGTAAACAAGATTCTCATGATATCCGGTTAAAACTAGATAATTTCAATGGCAAAGGATTGATTATGGATATTTTAAAAAGCCAATATCACTCTCGAAGCAAAACTGCCAACCTTTTGTTGGAACATATCTTTGTAAACAGGGTTAGCTGCGATGGTAAGATATATCGGCAGTCAACAGGAATACCGCAAGGATCAGTACTCTCTTCCCTTATTTGCGATGTCACATATGAAGCAATGTTGGATGAATACTTCAATTTTTTGAAAGACGGCCAATCAAAAATCATCCGGTTTGCAGATGATTTTTTGCTTTTGACTACAAACTCGACTGTCTACGAAAAAACCCTCAACATTTTAGCTGAAGGGGTACCTGAATATGGCTTCTCAGTCAACCTTACCAAGTGCTTGGTTTCACACCATTTAAAACACAATCATTCTCAGTGGCCACTGTGTCGATCGAAAACTTTTCCATTTCTTGAGTTCCGTATCGACAAACGAAAATTGACAGTTACAACTGACCAGCTTTCCTGGTCCTCATCTCTATTCTGTCAACCGTCAACTCATAGTGCTGTGAAAAGAGTGCGTCAAAGGGCACTGCGATACTTTCTCATAAGATTTCCCACCCATGTTTGCTTGCATCTCTCAGCAAAAAAGGCACTAACAGAAGCTTCAAGTTACTTTAGACGGGTCTTTCTTCGCATCTTGCGATCCTATGGGGCTTTGCCCATCCCCAAGAAGGTTGCAAAACTAAACAGTTTCTATCTCGGCCTTGAACTTGTAGATCAATCTGTAGTGATCTGGGGAAGAAACAAAATGGACCCTTTTGCATTAAGAGATGCTTTCATGTCTCTTCTCTTTCAACTTTTGGACAGAATGTGCTAATAATCCACTATTGTGTTCTTTCTGTCGTTTCGTAAATTTTTTCATTTAGTTGTATTGCTATACCCACAGCTCTTTCAAAGACGCGGGCTGTTTTTAATGACAGTATCTCAATATCTTTTTGAATTTCATCTAGTTTGTTCCAAGATATATGAAAGTCGCGTTCTGTAGTCGCTAGATTATCAAATTCTGAATTCCACATTTTGGTGTCTTTCACATTATTGAAATTACTCATTATCTTTTTGATAAAATCCAGGTTGTGGTGATGTTCCCCATCTGCTGATAGAGTTGATAAATCAACTGACTCTGACTTTTGGTTCTCTTTAGCTGAGATTTGATCCAACCACATAGCTGTATCCAGATCAAGCGAAGAAAAGAAGTCCACTAACACTCTGTCTTTTTTTATAAGATCATTGAATGCAAAAAGCAACAGATTACCTTGTAGTTGGAGTGGTTTGTCTTGTATGTCTTCAAATAATGTCAACAATGGCTGTTGGTCTGACATTAATTGGTTCAAAAGCTCCTCTTCTTTTGTGAGGTTTGAGCCGGAATCCACTATTTGAGCATCTTGGATGACATTTACTGGACTTGTAATTGTTTCAAGCTCAGCAACACGAGTTTCAAGCAAATCAATTGTCTCTTTGGACATACTGGATTTTGGGTTCAGATCCATATTGAAACATCTTAATGTTTTGGGACAAACTAATGGAAAAGTTACAAGGCATTGAAAAGCCAGGCAAAATTGACAATAAAAACTACTGTGCTTTCTACAATTGGTAATTGGTAATTAACTGTGGCTTTCTGGAGGTTTTTGATTGTGCATGTTCAACTGGTTATGAGTGAAATGAATGTGTGACATCCAGTTTAAATATGTTTGATTTAACCCTGACTAAGGTATCAATCTGTTGATACTCTCTTTTCCTCGTGTGCTTCATTGTCTTTTCTTTCATCTTCTTCCTCTTCTCCACTGTCTTCATGTTGTCCATCATCGTCCGAATCTTCAAATTCAGAATCGTCAAACTCGCTTCCTCCTTCACTATCACTGTCACCTTGTCCAAACTGCTGTTGCCACACCTTCTTTTCTCTTGCAATTCTTTGTCTCTCTGCCTCCTCGACACCACCAGAGTACTTCAATTTGTTTTCCCCCACAAACTCCGTTAGCTCTTTTTCAAACAAATCCACTCGGGCATCTAACTCATACTTTCGCAGCTTTTCAGATTTTTGAATCGCCTCAAGTCGACTTTCGTGATCTGGCTTCAATGCCAGTACCGATGAAAGCATGTTTTCTTTGACTTTTTCAAGAGATTCGGTTGGTTCAGGCAAAACAACGATGCGATGTTTTTGGTTGGTTACTTTGAGCCGCTCATTAGAGTACTGATCAAGCAATGTGATAGTCTCCCCTGCTCCTGCCAGGTCCTTCTTAAGGTCTCCAATAAGTTCCTCCTGTACTTTAAAGAACTCTTGATGCTCACAAATGAGGTTCAGCTCCCTTTCCCAAATCTTTCTCCAAATTGGTTTTTGTGAAATGATGTACTGCTCCAGTGATTCCAAATCCTTTTGGGAGGAGTCCAAATCTTTCGCCACCAATTCCAAATGAGTTTGGTTAGGTCTCACACCGCGTTGAGCGACGTCTTTGGTTATTGATTCAATTACATCTTGCAAGTCGTCCGTTTTAGTCATAAGAGTATCGAACTCATCATTGACCCTCTGATACGCTAGTTCCATGAATGAGCGAGTGTTGTCACCAGAAGATGGTAAAGAAGAGAATTCTTGAAGTTTCGAGACGTTTTGACACACCTCATCAAGTGAGCTTCTGCACAACTTGAAGCTTTCTTCTTTAAGTTGACGAATTATTGCTAGCTCATGTCTGAGATAATTCAAATCGGCCATCTTGACTTTGGACAGACTTGAATCTGTTTCCATTTTTATGATGGCAGGTGGTGGATTGGTGGTTGTACTTGTTGTGGTCTGTTGGGTGGGAATACTTTTATTACCAGTATTTGGTGCTGGTACTTTATTTTCTGGAAATGATGAAGATTCTGGTGTTGTCAGTGAAACATCGTTGACTTTTCGAGCTACTGATTCCAGCATTTCTTTCAACTGAGAAACTTCGGAATTCTGTGATGCGAAGCTTTTACTGAGAGTTTCCAGCATTTGAACCAGTTTAGGATCTGACACGGAATTTTCGTCTTTGAGTGTAACCAGTGACCCTTCAGCAATTTCACCCAAATCTTTTTCTTCCAGTTGAAAATCAATACCAGTTTTCCTGTCACGTAAATAAATGTTGGGCAGATCATCGCCCTTTGACGTAAAATTGAATGCTGACATGAACAGTAGTCGTATAGCATTAAGTGATGTAAGTCTCTCGCTTCTTGTTCTTTTGGTGTTAGTGCCTAGCCTAAGAAACAGGGTGTATGAGCCCATATCTTTGTTTAAGGCAGGATGGTCCGTTGACTCAGTTAACATGCCAACGCCGGTAGGCAAAGAAGGCATATCGGGTAAACCCCGTTGAGGTCCTTGATTCAGTAGTTTGGCGTAATGGTATGCTGAAAATCTTCGTGACGCCCTTCGTTCCAATGCTTCACCGCGTTGTAGGGCTAAAAGTGGATCTTTTGGAGATCTCTGTTTGAATCCAATTTCATCATGTTCTCTCATAACTGGGGATTTAGACCAATGGGATCTTGGTTGAGAAGAGCTCATTGCATTTTGAGCACTTACTGACTGTGATCTTCGAACATTATCAACACCTGATGGTCTCGCTGGGAATGAGTGTGGCGCGGAGACCTTACGGTCAGAGCTTCCAGACTTAGTTGAGGAACTAGTCATTGTGGATCGCGATGAAGTTCGAGAGTGACTTTGAGCTGGAACCATTTCTTGAAACCCAGGTGCAAGTTTATGAGAACCGCTTTGGCCATCACTTTGACTTACACTCCAATGAGACTGATGCGAGTGGTCTGAATGGGATTGTTGGTGTCCCATCTGCCTGCATCTAAATTCAGCTTGTTTTCGTTTCAGGCCCTGTAAGAGATTGATAATTATCTCTCTAATGCTGGGGAGATACATGTCCAATACTTCTTGACAAGCATCCTCTGAAAGAGCTTTTTCCAAAATCTCTCTCAAATCCTGAGGTACATTGCCCATGTCCGATACTGAAATTCCAGCATTGATGAAAGCTCGACACGCATGGTTGAATTCATTACCTAGAGCCACGTAAACATCGCTGACTTCTTGCTCAGAAGCTTTACCGCGAGCCCATTGATTCAAACATTCTAATAGCTGTTTAGTGTGGACCAATAAATGGGTAATGTTCGACTCAATCGAATTCAATGTGGCTGGTGGTCGCTGTTGGTTCATGAGCGCATCTTCAATACATTAATCCATCTTAAATCATGAACTCACAACTTTAATTCAACAGTTATGAGTACTGGCAAAGTGCCAACTATCGTGGATGTCAATGCTGCACAGCTGAACAAGCGATTCAAAAATCCTTCTTGGAAGCCTCGGAAGGGTCGCAATAGAAATGCTAAGGCCATTCTCGCTGAGGAGCAACGACGTCTTTTGGAATTATCCCTAGATGTTGCAGATGTGACGTATTTCAACATTGATGCGCCCCCAACACTCATACCCAAGAAGCACTACTGCGATATCACAGGGTTGGAAGGTGTCTATAAAGCCCCTGATTCAACTCTCAGGTTCTACAATGTTGAAATTGCCCATATTTTGAAAGATATGCCGCCTGGAGTTGATCAGCAATACTTGGGACTGCGTAATGCCAACACTGTTCTACGCTAATTCCTGTTCATTATTTCATTAACCCACCTTTTTTATTGTTATATACACAGTCCCGCTAGAGACAGAATCAAATTCATGACTACTAGATTTTTATTTCATATTTTAACCTGATGTACAAAGCCAAATAACAGTAAACTTCCTTGACGAGTTTTGTCCATATCCTCAGAACATTCTCGAATGCCTGAAAAATTTCAAACTTTTTTTTTAGATCTTCTGTATGATTTGATTTGATACAGTCGAACTACACCTTTTCCATTTTATCAGGTTTTCATACTTAATCAGTTGCATCAGTAACTATTTCTTTCATTAACTTGAAATTCGCACAGGTTATTATTATATATTCTCTTCATACCATTTGCATCTGATCTCTTGTGATAATGTCTGCTGCTCTTGCCTTAAAGGAACAGGGGAACACTGCCTACAAGGCTGGCGCCTACAACGAAGCCGCGAATTTTTACTCTCAGGCCGTTGATATGGAGCCCTCCAATGCCACCTATCTCAACAATAGATCCATGGCTTTATTCCAGCTTGGTCAATATGGAGACGCTCTCCAAGATGCTCAAAGGGCTAACGACCTCGATCCAAACAATAGCAAAACTTTGTTGAGAATAGGAAAGATTCTCACATGTCTCGGTCGGTTTGATGAGGCTCTTGGCACTTTTTCGACCATTCATCCACCTGTCACCAACCAGGACACAGTAGCTGCTGCACAAATGCAGGCTTTTATTTCACAAGCTACCAACATGATTGCTCACAATAACCCTTCCTTGGCTAAACATTCTATCCAGCAGGCTGAGTCCCTACTTGGACGATTTGCAAAGCCCCCAAGATCATGGTCTCTTCTTAAAGTTCGAGCGATGGTGGCTAGTGGAGATTTGGATAATGCCTCTTCAGCTGTTGTTTCTCTTTTGAGGGAAGACTCCTCTGATCCTGAAGCTCTTACTCTCAGAGCAGAAATCCTCTACTTGATGGGAGAATCTCAAGCCTCTTTGAACCATCTTCAGCAGGCTCTTCGAAATGATCCCGACAATACCAAGGCCCGAAAGTTACTCAAGATGATTAAAGAGATCGACAAGAAGAAATCTGAAGGTAATGCAGCCTTCAAGTCTGGAAATTATGCCCGAGCTAAAGAGTTATATACCGAGACTCTCAATCTGGATTCAAGTAATAAGATCGCAAGCTCCAGACTCTATTCTAACCGTGCAACTGTTAATATGAAGCTTGGTCTATATGAGGAAGCATTGGAAGATTGTGATAATGCTATTAAGTATGATCCAACTTTTGCAAAAGCCAAGAAGACAAAGGCTCGAGCTTATGGTGAGCTTGAGAGATGGCAGGACGCCATCAATGAGTTTCAAGCAGCTATAGAAGCTGATCCAAGTGATCAGAGTCTTAGAAACGAATTAAGAGATGCCGAGCTCAAACTTAAGATGAGTCAACGAAAGGATTACTATAAAATCTTAGGTGTTGAAAAGAATGCATCGGACTCAGAGCTCAAGAAGGCTTACCGAAAGAAGGCTTTGCAGTTCCACCCTGACAAAAACCCTGATAACGAAGAGGCAGCAGAGAAATTCAAAGATGTCGGTGAAGCTTACGAAACCCTCTCTGATCCTCAAAAGAGGCAACGATATGACTCTGGTGTTGATTTGCAGGATCCCTCTAGTATGTTTGGAGGAATGGGTGGCATGGGCGGAATGGGTGGCATGAATGGCATGGGCGGGGGAATGGGTGGTATCGATCCTGAAGTTCTCTTCCAAATGTTTGGAGGTGGTGGTGGAGGTGGCTTCCCTGGCGGGTCCTTCCAACAAGGTGGTTTCTCTCAGGGCTTCCCAGGTGGAGGGGGGTTTGGCGGATTCCATTAAAGGGTATAAGGATTTATACGCAGAAAATATCTAAGAACAATGCACTTACATACATACATTACAAGTTAAACAAAGTATGGTAATCAACCGCAGCAAAAGTTAGTGAGTCGAGCCCAAACACCCTTTTTAGGGACATTGTATTCGGCGTTGGCAGGATCAGCTTGTTGGTTGTACGAGGTGCGTGTTTGGTTGGTTGGAACTTGTCCAGCTTGGTGTGACTGCTGTGAGTTCTGTAAAGCTTGTTGAGCATGAGTGCCAGATTGCTGATAATAGCCCTGTCCACCGACCTTGGAAAGACGGTTGGGCTGGGCACTTCGTCCATGACGAGACTTGGAGTTTTGTCGGGCGATAGCTGGGGGCTCGGGGAGGGGAGGTGGAGTTGCATTTAACCTGGCATTAGAGACATGTGCTTGCCGCGAATTAATTGCATTTGAGCCTGTATTATTTCGGTCTGGTGGGTAGGCATGTCCATATCCATGAAGGTTTGGTTTACGGTTGGTTGAATCCCATCCTTTTCCTCCATTAAGCTTCATCCAGTCATAGACATTATCCTCAGTCTCTCCAGTTGATCTTAGTGCCTGGGTAAACAAGGCACGAAGATAATCATAATCAGGTGTTTCTTCGAAGCCTAGGCCACGAACATAAGTAAGATATTCAGCAAACTCTGGCGGGAAACCCTCACAAAGTTCCTTAATTGGTGTAGTTTGTTTCTTTTCTCCGATTTTTTCGTACTTTTGTTTGTTGGTAGCAGCCTTCAGACCTTGCCACGGGAGTCCGCCACGAAGGAAATACATGAAAACGTGTCCCAGAGCTTCCAAGTCATCTCGTCTTGATTGCTCCCGACCAAGATGTGTGTTGATACTCATATATCTTGCAGTTCCAGAAAGCGATTTACGTTCCCTGTAAGGAATATGCTGTTTCGTTTTAGGATCACGATATTGTTTAGCCATACCAAAATCGACAACATAAATCAGAGAAGAAGTTTTGGAGTCCTCTCTTCCAATCAGAAAGTTATCGGGTTTGATATCACGGTAGATCAAATGGTTCTCGTGGATAATTTGGACCCGAGATAACATCTGTTTAGCAACCATCACAACTGTCTTAATGGAGAATCTTCGACCGCACCAATCAAATAAATCTTCTAAAGAGGGTCCAAGCAGATCAATCACAAGGATGTTGTGAAGGCCCTCTTGGCCGAAGTAGTAAACATTGGGGATTCCAACACAGCCAGCGAGATGTTTGTACGTTCGATATTCATCTCTTAGTTGGGGGGCCTCAGACTTTCTGGGTTCAAATTTAATTGCTACTTGTTGAGTATTGAGCAAATTGGATCCCTCGAAAATAACTCCAAAAGACCCCTCTCCGATTTTCTTTCCAACTCGATAGTGAACTCCCACAACGTTGTTGGAGGACTGATGATGACTCATTTCTAGTACTTTAAATGATGGTCCTTTTTGTTTTATGCTCCTGTCTGGAAAACAACGTGTGTGACCACTTATGATGAGTCTTTGTGATTACTAGATTGAAGTTACGAGACAGTTCCGTAAAAGTTCTCGAGGAAAATCCACAATTTTTTGTAAGTCCACTAAACAGATCAGTATGGTGAGTTTAGCCTGTTTCAAAAATTTATTTTGTCGGCCCTTATCAGTATGTACACCAAGAGATTTCTGAATTTTCAGTGTATGAGTTGCCTACTGCGATGTGGAACTTTCGGGCTAGTGACACGATGAATTAAGCAAATGCAGAAGCAAGTAGATTTGTCACTGCTTGAAAACCAGAATCCACCACTGTTTGCAGTTTGGACGTCGAAAAGCAGCCGTTGGGTTGAGAGTAAAAATGTGACGTTTTCTGTGTTTTCACAACAGGGGTTAAGTTAGGACTAGGGGAGCTAGTTAAAGTTTGCCCTGCCCAAATATCACAAAATCTTAAAAGTGGTCATTATACACCCCATCATCTAACTTGGTATTGCCTCTTTGTACTTTTAGTGCACCGTTGTCTTGGTTTTTGTTTCCAATAGTTGTGATATATTGCTTGTGGCCCTCTATGTCCTTATTACTTGATTGAATAAAATCATATTCTTAATTAACTTAATATGGTGTTTCAAATGATTATAATTAAAGTTTGGCAGGTGGATTTGTGATTGTGGGTATCTAAATGTACGGCTAAAATGGGGTCACCATATCATCAGACCTACTGTCTTACTGTCTTGGGATCAACTTGAACTCACTATAAATAGACCAAACCTCCATTTAGCCCAGCATTCTGACTATTTGACTAAAAGAACCATAAAGAACCCAATCCGATGATTCCAATAGTCGGGCATTACAGACCCTGTTGAAGTATTGTTAGATCACTACAACACTAATCTAATGACCAAACCTTAACACATTCGAAATCTAACGGAAAACCCAAAATAGCCAGAACTTTTTATATATGATATTTTGATCCAGTTCACTCAATGACTGATCTTAATATACCATGGCCTACCGAAGGACCATGTGCAGCAGGGGTATCTCTATCTGCAACCAAAGAATCGGCAATTGCCAGTTTAAAACTTTTACAAGAATGTGAGTGTTTTGGTATGCAATTCTGCTAAAATGTACTAACAAAGTGGGTTACAAACAAATAGCATTAAACTGCTGTTACCAAGGGAAAATCCCAGCAAACATCACTTGCCCCATACCATCCGAAGTTATTAAGCTGTTCCCAAATTTGAAAATTTTGACTCGTGTAACATTAATTGCTGACGACCCTTCAAACATACAAAACCTACAAGCTATATATAAAGCATTCGACATCATTGCGATAAGACCAACAACTGAAAAAATGTTGCAAACAGCTTGCATGAATCTGGATGTCGATATAATATCATTTGCAGGTGATCGTCGTCTTCCATGTTTTCCAAAACACAAATTAGTTGCGGCTGCTGTTGAAAGGGGAATCAGGTTTGAGTTAACATACGGACACAGCATTAGCACTGATGCCACTACTCGAAGGAACTGCCTATCGAATAACATTACAATAACAAGAGCTGCTAGAGGAAGGGGGCTGATAATCGCAAGTGAAGCTATTTCCCCTCTGGGAATACGGTCTGCTGCAGACGTTGCTAATTTGGCATCGATTTGGGGTCTTGAATACAACAAGGCACGTACAGCCTTACTAGTCAATAGTGATAATGTATTACTAAACGCCTCTCTCCGGAAAACAAGCTACAAGCAAGTCATCAGGATCAGGGAGGAGAGAGAAGGAGAGGCACCAGTTCCTAAACGTCAAAAAATCTACTAATTGCATATAGAATAAGTAAAAGAAAATCTATCAATGGCTTTTTGAGTCCACAGGTTTAAGCGACAAACAGCGGATACCCAAGTAATTGCAAATCGCGTCAATTGTGTTGAGTGCCCAAGTCATAAAGTTAGCAGCACCGAAAATGAAGTAGCCAACAAGACAAAGGAATTCCAAAGAGGCATCATCAAACATGGTGAAGCCAAGGCTTGGAAGAAAGTAAAACAAAATGGTTGCCCACACCAAAGGGGCAATTGTAGAGTTCCACATTGGAAAAGGCTGCTTTGTCAGGTGATTGAGGATTATTCCAGTAGTCAGACGACCGAATACCCAAGTTCCAGTCATGGCAAAAAGAATCAGATGGCCATCTGAAACCAAATGGGAGTAAGGACTACCCAACCAAGTCACGGTGAGTCCAGTCACGACAAGAAGAGGGGTCAATCCATATAAGGCAGACTTGAAACATACACCTTCCTCTTTGGTAGCATTGTAAACATTAAGGATACAAAATGGTACATGAATAACCACCAAACAGAATGTAAAACCAATGACAAAAGCCTCATTGAGCTTCAAAGAATCGTCTAGAAAATGGCCAATAATAGGAAGATAAAGCTTTGCACTGTCATTCCAGAAGCCTGTTCCAAAGAAACAAGACAAAAGCATGCTGAAGATGGACAGAACAAGCCCTTCAGTAGGACCATTCAAAACACCAAGATAAAGGGTATGAGTGTAGTATGTTTCCCAAGTAGAACAATACATGGCAATACAGGGACCAAGGACCATCACAGCACCATATTTATTTGAACCAATGGCGATGGCAGCTGCTTGCACAATTCCACCATACAAACAATTCAAAGAATCAATACCATGGTCAAACAGTTCACCTAGAGGTGAGGAAGATCCAGTCCTTCTCGCTTGCTTCCCATCAATATTATCCATTGTCTGGTAAAAAAATAGGGAAAAAGCGAAAAATAAGTACATCCAGGCGGGACCGTCTTCACTCAAATTAGGTACATAAAATAGTGAAAGACAAACTGACAATATCATCCCAGATACACCAATCAAGGTAATGGCATTAGGAGCCAGCCAGTCAGGCATATAAGTGGCAGCATAGGTCCACCAAGGGTTCAACACGTATTTCGACAAATACGACTTGTCGATACTCTATTATTAGATACACTCCGGCAAATCCCAAAAATCACTGATACATACACGGTATTGGTAGGACTTCAAGGCGATCAAACTGTCAGGATTGATGTAATGGAATCCTTGGTTAATAATGAGTTGGCTTTTTCTTGCTCACTCAATCAGCCAAGTTGACTGAGTGCTTACATTGCGATAACTGAGCTTGTTACTCACGAGAACTCTGCAGTGGTGGAGTCATTTGTGATTCCTCATCAGCTCCTCTCAAAGCCATTCCTTTAACTTGGATAGTTCCTTTATTCGAAGACAATTGCTTTAAACTTCATTCAGAAAAAAGCCTAATTGCGATTGTGAGAAAATTGAACATGACATTAAACAATATTACAAGGAAAATTTTCAGACAATGAACTAATAATGAAACACTCATATCCACCCGAAGAGTTGAGCAAAAATCCCCGAAACAATGTTGTAAAGAATCGTCTTTGGCAAATAAAATACTCCGAGGATCATCGAGACCTGTTGATTAGTGAGTTTACTTCCAACAACCACAAGATAGCTATAGCATCTAACACAAGTAAAAATAATCACAACGACCATACCTGCAATCCACTCAGAAAAAGTCCTAAGGTGAGTATATTTGTCGCTTTGCCGCTTCGAGAACTGAGATCTAATTTAAGACTTATAAGAAATGGTGTGCAGGAGGTTCATGAATTAGGTCATTTGAGACGAGTTGCCAAAGAATCACTATTCAGAAATATAACTGATCCTGAAAGTAATTACCTACTCCGAGTCATTGTGGGTTCTGTTGATTCAAAGCCAGATTTAGATATCCTAGCAGTCGCTATCGCAGAGATAACTGGAATAGAAACGGAGTTCCATTACAACAATGCGTCAAAATTTCCGCCATACAACAAAGTTGAAGCTGCCAGGTGGTCAGAAAACAACTGGCCGATATTATGGAGGGGTAATACAGCTGCTATTCATGTAAAGCTAAACGATGAGGAAGTGTCACACATCGAAGAACGATTCCAGCAACTGGTTGTGGCTTCGAAAAACGTTGATGAATTGCCTGTTGTGACTATTTTTGAAGACCCCATTACCAAAACTGTGGTCTCCAAGAAGCACGACACCAGATGTGAGAAAGGCAATCCTCTAAGCCATACAATTCTTGAGGCCATCGAGGAGGTTGCTAGCAAAGAACTGGCAAGGCGTGACGATGACGATCAAACACCAGCAAAAAAACACCAAATCGAAGATGATGATGACAACCGCTTATATCTTTGCCTCAATATGAATGTGTACACAACCCACGAACCTTGTACCATGTGTGCTATGGCGTTAAATCATTCAAGGATAAATCGGTTAGCGTTCATTCATCCTATGGAGGAGACAGGGGCAATTGCTCCCAACAGTGCAGGTGGAAAAGGTGTTCATTGGAACCCCAAGCTCAATTGGAAATATGAAGCCTGGGTTTGGGTTGGAGAAGATTTGGGACTTCCATTACTACCATCAAATATCAATGCTTAGGAGCTTTGGCAACACTGTGCAGATTTTCCAGTGATTTTAGAACTTCAACAAGTACCTCTTCATCATTTCTTCCAAGTTGAACATCTTCAAATGATCCCATCATGTGTTCTGCTTGATTTTGAGTTCTCAGTATCTGATCAGATAGAGCCTGTTGACGCGATGTAAACGACATTTCCATAGCATCCAAGACCTGATTGAGTCGCTGTAATGTGGAAGAGACACTTACGCGATCTTCCACCGTTTCAAAGTTATGAGATTGCAACTGATTTGTAAATTTGAATATGTTTTTACGCACTTGCTCGACTCTATTATCATGCTCTTTCTTTAAATCGGAATATACGATTGTGACCAAATCAGAATCGATTGAATTTTTTTTACCAGAACATCGTGAAATGAGATCTTTAGCATCAATGCACCTTGAGATTTCGCTATCAAACAAGAACTCCTCTAAAGTTGCTTTCATAAAATAAATAGATAGATAAACTAAAATGCCAAAATAAATATACGAGTTTAAACCCAAATTTCATCATAACCTGACCAGTACGCATCATCCCCAGTTAACTCTGATGATGCTTCAATGTGGGGTTTGCTGTGTAACTCTAAAGTTTGAAGTTGACTAAGAGGGTTTGGTTGTGGTTGCACAGTAGATTGCCAGTCAGCTGAAGTTGTAGTGGATGAAGTAGCTGAGTTACAACTACTATACATGAGTTCCACACAGCGCCGTAACTCATCGTATGGAAAGACCCGGTTGTCTGACTTTTCTGATAATCTTTGTGAATAATCGACACCAGCATCATCCAAAGAAGATTTCCAAGAGATCCAGTAATATTGTTCATAACAATCCAATAGATGTATTCCTTTAAGCTCCCAATGTTTGAAATAGCCTATCGATCTTGAGGTCCAAATAAAATCAGCACCAAGACATTTGATACTCGATCGAGCTTCGAGATGTGATGCTGATATCTTTCGAAAATGAACAGTGATTTTGTTTCTGTGGTTTTTTACATTGTCCATAAAATCTTGAATTTTTCCCTTGAGTTCAACAGGTACCAATGGGTTATCAGTGTAGACTTCAAGTAAGCCCTCTAATTTAACATCACATCTGTTCAGTCGTAAAATGTCTAATGTCAGCTCCTTGATATCCATTTCAGTTAGAGAGAATTTGATGTTGTGATGAGATAGGCAACTATGGGCATTATATTTTGAATCGGATTGGGCAGCATAAAGGATTTATGCCTCCCGGATGAATGGAGAACCTTAAAAAAAATAAGTAGTAAGGCTAAACTACAAAACAAAATCTAGAATATTTGTTACGGAATTCCGACGAATTGTCAGTCGACACTACGAAATTCTAGACTTAGATAAAAGGTTCAAGGATTTGTTTTCTTCTTGGCTGATGATCATAATCACTCTCAATGTTGAAACTAAAAGCCCCTAAATTATGTTTTTTTTCTGTTTGACAATTCAATTAAGGTTCTAATTTTCATTAATATGACTTTAATTGTCTTAAACTTCTAATCTACTAGTCAGTGGAATTCCTTTAACTCCACATTCATCCCGAACTTTTTGTTTTACCTCGGGTTGATGACAGATCTCACACCTTGTTGTATTCAAAAAGCTGTTCGGCGTTCGAGTGCAAAATCTATGGTCCCCCTTGACATGGTTTTTGCTCAGAGTGGTCCTGCATTGAAAATATCACACTGTGACGAGACTACTATCAAGTAGACCACATGACATTTCTTTCGAATGACGAAAGAAAATTAAGAAAATCAAATAGAGTATAAATTCAAGCTTTGGGGGTCAAGGTATGAGATTTTGCTTTGAGCTCTATTTTTCATTAACATCACGTGAATTTGATTATTGAATCTTCCGGTTTATCATAGAGATAGTTGACATGGAAGCTCTACAACGTTCTTGCCCCCACTCCCTCAACTCACATCATGTATAAAAGAGGGATTCATGGGTGGAATTTTATTATATCCTATAAAATGGTCTGGTTTTTTTCGATGTTTTAGTCACATTAATAGTCGCACTAAGGAGTGGAAAACCATCCTTAACCGTGGGTTTATATCACATGACCTAATAATGGGTTAAGTTATGAGTAAGTTTGATTTTTGCTTTCTTGATTCAAGTGTCCACATAACATGAGGTACTTTCCATGGAAATAATATGTCGAGAAAAAAATGAGGCATACAACTTTGGGTTGTGAGAGGATGACGTCTGGTCATGTTTAAAATATTCGGCTAGAATTCACTTCTAAAATACACCATCATGTTAACTAGGCTTTTTGCAGTCAAATAGCAATATTTGTATCAGTAATTGTCATATAGTATTCTACTTCCGCCTACCTTTGGATGTAGTGTAATTCTTACACTCTCCTATTGCTCAACATCTTCGATTTTACAATATACCCCATTAAATACAGAAAATACAAACTACTCCTTGTAAGACCTAACAGATAGTCCTATTTTTGCATGAAAGTTAACTAACTTAAATCCACTTTATCGATAATGACAAGAAATGAATACAACTATAATTCGATATATATCTTGGCCACTTGCTCTTTGTATCCAGCGCAGGGAATAAATTCGATAAGTATAGTACCACAGTTAACCACTAAACTTTTATAATATTCTGACTTGGAGGTAAACCCTATAATACATTTTGAAATGATCATGTGACATGAATAATATAAGATGTGATTATTAGAAAAGATACACGATAACTTCATTTAAATAACGGTTAAATAATTCCCTATCCCAGAATGTGGAACTGAAGCGCTTATCGCTTACAATTCCTGTGAGGCACCCTTAAGGCCCTTAGCAGATTTCTTGGGGAGCAAGTTCTGATGAATGTTAGGAAGAACACCACCCTGAGCAATGGTGACATGCCCAAGAAGTTTATTCAATTCTTCATCATTTCGAATAGCTAATTGCAAGTGACGAGGGATGATACGGGTCTTCTTGTTATCTCGGGCGGCGTTACCAGCCAACTCGAGGATCTCGGCAGCCAGATATTCCAAAACGGATGCTAAGTAGACAGGGGCTCCAGCACCAATTCGCTGAGCGTAGTTACCTTTTCGAAGAAGACGATGAACTCGACCGACGGGGAAGGTAAGACCAGCCTTGGTTGATCGAGACTGAGAAGCCTTAGCAGAGGAAGCAGCTTTTCCACCAGATTTACCACCAGAAGACATTATTGAGATTTGCTGTGAATATTTTTTTGTAGATTGTACAAAAGATAGATTTGTATATGGGAAACCAGAAATATTAGAGCAGGAGAGGGTAGTATATATAGCTTGTTGATGGCAAACTGTTGTACTAAACAAGGTTCCATCATTACTATCAAGTTGATTGATGTTATTGATGAAGTTCATCAATTCTTTGTACTTTATTTCCTATTTGGGAAGTGATGTGGCATACTTTTGATATTGATGATTTGACCATCAAAGTGCAATGTCAACAAAACCTAAAAAATGGAGGCTCTTTAGTGCTATGTTTTACGTTTAACTGGCGTGACATATTATTTGCTGTTCTTGAACATCACAGAACGTTTGATGAACTGAACCTTAATCGACGCGTAGTTTCCTAAATTGATGGTTTTGAGTTCCTGTCTTTGTTGATATTGAAGCGTGCAATACTAGTGATGCAAATCAACAGAACATAAATATCTGACCGATTCCCTCTTTCTCACTTTCGCCATAGTATTTCCTTCACTGACACAAATCGGAAAAAAAATTCACAATAATGGCCCCTAAAGTTGCTGAGAAGAAACCATCAATTGCCGGAAAGGCTCCCGCTGGAAAGGCTCCTGCTGAGAAGAAGGAGGCTGGAAAGAAGACCACCGCCGTCTCTACTGATAAGAAGAAGAGAACCAAAGCTCGAAAGGAGACTTACTCTTCATACATCTACAAGGTTCTCAAGCAGACCCATCCCGACACTGGTATTTCTACCCGTGCCATGTCCATCATGAATTCTTTTGTTAATGATATCTTTGAGCGAGTCGCCACTGAAGCCTCTAAGCTTGCTACCTATACTAAGAAGTCTACTATCACTTCTCGGGAAATTCAGACCGCTGTTCGGCTCATTCTTCCTGGAGAGCTTGCTAAGCACGCTACCTCCGAAGGAACTAGAGCTGTCGCTAAGTACTCTGCCTCTGATAACTAAATTTGGACATTGTCCGTATTATTTAATTTCATTTATTGATTAACGGGATTTATAGGAGAATAATTGGTTCATCTGATTTCTTGGAAAAGTATATGTGTAAATGTGTGTGTGTGTGTGTGTGTGGTCTTTACTTTTGACGTTCCTTTAATATCATATTAACTTTGTCAATCTTGTCCTGTGGTGTTTGGTTCTTGTCGGTTCGTGTTCCGATTCTGATATCACTTTGGATTCGTAATACTCCCTTTTCGTGTAACATCACATGCGCGTCACCAATTAATTCGCATACTTCGTCCCAAGGTCCTTCGATAGTTGTTCCCGCACTGTGTAGTACGTACTTCAAGTTACTTTGGCTGATTAAAGTGACAACATCTGCTACAGCTTCAGAAACAGACGCTTCACCAGTTCCGACCTATTGTCAGTTTTGATGTCCATGGGGCTTGATTGCGTTTATCTTTGTATACTTACTGGAATGAGACACAAATCTGCTAGACAGTTGATTTTAGGCATAAGTATGAGGATGACTTACACTAACTAAACCAACTTAACATATCCGACATATAAACCTTAAACCATATTAAGCCCTTGAACAACTTTAAGACTAGGTCACCTGATATAACTGAGCCTTCCAGCCTGTGACAAGTTGACCATTTCACTAATATTTGCGATTGGTATGGTCCAACCAACAGGAATAACATCCACCAGGATACACACAAAAAATCGAGGAGTGGTCTACATTCTCATTAAAGTGCCATGGTTCAATGTTTTCATTTGTCTATAGCGTGAATCAAACCAATCAGCCAAGCGATCAACTATACTTTAAAACATTGTAAATAAGGATATCCTGCTCTCTTAATGTTGGAACCCAAGTCACAATATCCGATATCACTCATCTCCACATCACAACTCAATATAAATTGTAAGGACACAATTGTGACCATATGCGAGTATCCTGAAACTCACATTCAAGTGTCACGACAGCTACAAGAAGGAAATTTAGTTTATCACATATTGTCACAGGAACACAGCCCCTCACCCACAGTATTCATTACAGCCTATCTCCATGATGAGATAGTAACTGACATTAGACTCTTATATACTTTGCTGAATGAACTCGAAACTACAATCACCTTCACACAGGACCATCACCCATTTTATGGATACCCAGCATTCAAATTCAATGATTGCGATGTACCCCAACTAATGGAACAATTAATGACAGAAAGACAGTTCGAAAAAAAAGGTTACTGGGTAGTTTGGTTTGAAGAAGTTGGGTCCCAACTTGGAATAGGAAAAAGGAAGGACTAAAAGTGTGAGGTGAGGGATTGCTTAAAACTCTGAAGAGTAATCTTAAATCATACTGAAAGACCTGGAAAGACTAGATCCCCAGAAACAAGGATGTAGATGAAGTTAAACATTTTCTTGAGTAATTGTAGTCAATTGCCAAAAATGAGATTCATACAAAAAATACGGAGAGAGCAGTATTTCAATAAATATACGTTTTCATAAAATGCAAGAAAGCCATCATTAATCATAATTCTAGTTTACAATGGTGTTCTAAAATATAGAGTAAAAAAGGCAGCCAGGTTTAGTAAAAATCCTAGTCTTCGTAATAAGGAAGTATATTTATTAAGTCAAGTGAACATCTTGATTGTCAACTATAAAAAAAAGTAAAAGTATAAGTAAAAATGTATAACTCTGACCAAGAAGAACTACTAATTAGCTGATAAAGTAGATGATGGTATGTTAAGTGCAACGACCTATTGAAGCTAACAAAAACGACAAATAGTACAAAAAAGATAGATGCATAACATTCCCCAATACTAGATGTAATAACCATTTTAACAAATGTAACCAATATTTTTCAGCAGCAAACTAGCATCTTCTGTAAAATTGATATAAGATTTAAGATGATTAGCTTAATTATATTTGTTGATGGGTAAAGTAAGTTTGACAATAATTATTTCAAAACTTTGCTTAAAATAGTTAAATTTACACAAAGAATCATAATACATCATCGAATAGAAATTAAATATTGCATTTCTACCATATGATCAAAAATAACGTTAGTTGACTGCAAACATATATTGTTGAGTCCTTTATTTCACAATTCCTTCTAAATGTATGTATTTTCCTTTCCCTCCTTTAATTGCTAACTTGCTCTCTAACTGACAGATAGTACAATTCTTAGCTGTTAATTTATCATACTAACTGTTTAGTCGGCTGTATTTACAAGATTTGCTTCATGTTATTTGAGAACTAGTAACGATAAGAATATTACACAATTCGCTCGCGCTCTGAAGAATTGCCCTGCAACTTCGTAAGTACTTTAAATTAATTTATGTTATTACACTTCTTTATTTTTCAAACAAACTTTAAATACTTACTGATTTTTCGAATCAAACTTTTAGTAATTCCCGTTAGTAAATCACTTTAACTTGACTATTTAAAATTACTCGCATATATATAATGTTTATTTATCATATGGTCATCACTATTTGATCCTATTGTTTTGTTGCTAGTTTCTTCACTGCTTTTTATTTTATCTTGACCTTGTGTTATTTCTTTATCTTCAATCTAATTACTTTTATCAATTACCACTTTTACTTTCCACCCGTTTATACATACAGCATGATGTATTGCATTTTAAGGTATCCATTCAGCCTACCAGGTGCATTATTTATTAATATCCTCACCTACTATAGTATTTATTATGCTAATATGAACTGCCACTTCAACAATATATATGTTACATTAATTCTTTTTATAATTTTTGAATCTTCCAAGTTTCCCGTTTTTTCGACTACTCATTTTTTATTTTATGTTACCAGTATTGTGTTCATTTTTCATTTTTTATTTTTAATGCACTACATCAGTTTTGTTGTGTTTCCATTTCGATACATAAACTAGATAATCTTATACTCTACCATTCATCATCATCGCTTTCTTTATCAGACATTGAAAGCTGTCCTTTTCGTTTGTTTAACGCCGATGCTAGTGCATCAGCCAAGGAACCTGGTTGGCCTGGTCCAGTATTTTTAACTGGAGGAGTCTCACCCTTTGCTTCCAAGAGAATGACAGAGGGTTTATCCAAAGCTGATTTGTCAACCTTTCTGAGAGAGCCTACACCTCCAGCTTGTGTAATTGATGAAAGTAAAGCACTTCGACCTGTATCAACTACAGGTATATGTGTAGCAGTTGAGTCTGACGATGAAGGTGGTAATGGAGGTGGGGGTGGAGCACCTTGGTTGTTTTGAGGAGGTAATGGAGGTGGTGGTGGAATTCCTTGAGTGTTTTGAGGAGGCAATGGAGGTGGTGGTGGTGGAATTCCTTGATTGTTTTGAGGAGGCAATGGAGGCGGTGGTGGAATTCCTTGATTGTTTTGAGGAGGCAACGGAGGTGGTGGTGGAATTCCTTGAGTGTTTTGAGGAGGAGCGAGGGGAATCTCTTGAGAACTCTGGGATGGTGCTCGACTAGGAATAGCACTAACTTGTTGCGGGACGTTCTGAGGAGGGGGCGGAGGTGGTGGTGGAATAAAACTGTTGGGTGTCTGTTGTTCATGATCGCTAAAATTTGGACGACTCGGGAGAGAAACGGCGAGACTTGCTGATCCAGGTAATTGAGATTGAGGTTGAGGATTTTGAGCCATAAGTGAACTATCACGTTGAGGGATTGGAGGAGGTGATTGAGGTGCGAGAGAAGATAAAGATCCACGAATAGGTGGTGGAGGTGGAGCAACACCTCTCATGTTTCTACTGGGAGGGGGTGGTGGTGCTGAACTTCGACTGGGCAAAGGAGGTCCTATTGGACCTCGCTCAGGTAAAGAAGGTGGAGGTGCCACAGTTCTTCCAGGTAGAGGAGGAGCAAGCGGTCTACTTTGTTGCTGATAAGTTCTGTCCATTGCGGGTGGTGGATTTATAGGTATTTCGCTTACCTTGGATGATACCTTTTGCCCAATAGCTGGCAATGGTGGTGGAACTGCAAATTTAGTGACAGGCTTGGGTGATTGTTCGCTAGCACAATTAGCAGATTCTTGTGACGAGATGCTGCTGACTGATACTTCGCTTGGGTTACTCAGTGTCAGAGGAGGAGTTTCAGTTGTGGGTGGACGGGGTAGATTGGCAGTCTGAGGTTGTTCAATGACAGGCTGAGGTTCTGAGGTTTCAGTTTCCAAATCCTCATAAGCGTGACTATTGTGCGTTATTCTAGGACTAGTTGAAGAGGGAGGTGGAGGAGGTGGGGGAGGATGACGTCTTTCAGACTCTGTTTTTCTCTTTCTCGGAATCGGAGGTTCTTTTCCAACTAATGGGCCACCAATTTGTTTAATATAATCTTTAATAAAATCAGTGTTTGCCGCAATCATGTCCTCAGTGATACCTTGATTTTTTAGCTCTTGGTATAATGGTCTCCACTCCTCAGGAGGCTCACCATCGTAGTAAACACGAGTGCCCTTGGTTCGCAGCCCTCTAGGTCCTTCAGCTTTTTCTAGAGCGTGGGAGGAGTACTCTTTTTTGATGGCAATCGCATTCTTGTTATTGGAGGTCGCCTTAGATATATATTTATGACGATTTTGCACTCTCTTAAAAAGATGAGCAGCTTCAGTTTCATCCTCGAATAAGAATCCAGCGAAACATTCCTCCAATTCAAAAGAGTGGAAAAAAGTTCTATCTTGGAAATAATTGAAATTAATGTACAGTTCCTGATCCCACAGAATGCCTCTGTTTCCAATTATGTCCACCAGTTTCAGAAAAACAGTGTGACCCACCAAATCTTCAACTAAGACAATAGCTCCACACAAACCGGTATAAGTCCATTCTGTTTCTTGAGGTGCAACATAAAGTCTAGCAACAGTTGCATCAATGACTTTGTTTGATGCCTTGGGAATGACCCTTTTTATTTTGTTCTTGTCAGTCGCTGTCAACAAACCCATGATGAGTTGTGAAATTTAAGATTGAGTTTTTTATTGACAAACCTATTTACAACATCCAGCTATTTAGATAGACAAGGGACCAGTACGACCAATTTTCATCATTTCAGCCAGACCAAAATCACCAGCAGGGCTTGGGGGCTCCTGTGCTTTGACAAGATAGCTGGAAACGTCACACCCATTTTCCTTTAGCTCTAGGAACAGGTCAGTAGGGGTTTTATGTTTATTCTGCTTGTTCCAAGATCCACGTAGCTGCGGAACATGCCCAAGTTTCATCTGCGATGCTACATGGTAAGCATACAAGTGATCGGTAAGGGTTTTACGTTTGGCAACAATATGTAGGCCCTCATAGATGCCAAAAGAGTGTTTCCATCCTTCTTCGGTGTAAACAGGCTTAAAACTTTTGTTGTTGTAGAAATTCTGAGCTTGCAACACCCGATGCCTCAATTTCCACCCAAGAACTCCCAGCTCCTTTATTCTAAGAGGTGTATCTTTGGTAACGTAGTTGTCAAGCCCTCCCTCTCTTTTGATGGTCGAAAGAACTCTGGGAACCACGTTAACTCGGATCTTTTTACCCAGTGAATCACTCCAAAGTGATCTTTTTTGTTTGTTGGGCTTCCACGTTCGTAGAGTCTTATTTCTGAACTCACTTCTATAGTACCCAAATTTGATCAAACGTCCACCATACAAGCCACGATCACCTCTTTTAAAGATGTGAGATTCGCCATACGGATAAGGGGGGTACTTTGCTTTCTTTGCGGGGATAAACACACGGAAATCAGACTTGCGGTCTCCAACCTTGGGAAAATTTCGTTCGAGATATAGCTTTCTATTCAAGTTCTTTCGCCGAGTGATATGATCATAATTTCGAGACAAAACAGATACAGAAGACGAGAATTGACGAATTCCAGAGATATTCGCTTTCCTGAAAGGTTGTGATCTGAGCACGAACTTGATCATGACTAGAGATTGAAATTCCAACTTTGAAATTTTTGACCTAATGTGTTAACTTTGAGCTTGAACCTTGTTGATGTAACAATCCTTTAACATCAGGGAGCTCCTAAATTATATTCTTTGATCTAAAAATACATGGTAATTATACACAAAAGATCAGTTGATATTTGCTTATTCGTGATACTTTTTCATTCCCCACTGAGACTACTTAACTCCTTTATTTTGAGAAAAGAGTAGGTCAAGAATGGTGTGAATTATGGTTCAAAAATTAAACTTCACTTGCATTACCATACATCACTTTAATGCCCAGAGCAAGGTAAAGACAGCATCTATTCATCATGTTAGAGTCATTAGTTGCGACCGTTTTAAATAAGATATTGGTATGTTGTGGTTTGGATAGTGATATTAAACCGAATTGACTAACTCAGGGATCTTACGTTCAAAATTTCGATCCAAACCAATTGAACATTGGAATTTGGAATGGCGACATAAAACTTCGAAATCTCACACTCAAGAGGGAGGTAGGTACTAATCAATGACTTTTGATCAACACAATAGAAGCTAACTCAGGCACTGGATCAATTTCACCTACCAGTTAATGTGACCAAAGGTCAATTGGGTGAGCTGGTAATTCAAATTCCTTGGTCTAATCTGAAAAACAAACCAGTAAAAATCTCAATTGATAATGTGTTTTTACTTGCAAAACGAAGGGATGGAGGTTCTTATGATCCAGAGACAGAAGAAGCAAGAGAGTTAGCGGCAAAAAGAGATAAGCTTGCAACAGCAGAGTTGATGCAGCAATCATCTAATTCATTTGATAAAAGTGATGATGATGGCAGCAATCAATCATTCATTGAATCTCTAACTACCAAAATCATTGACAATTTGCAGGTAACTATCAAAAACATTCATATGAGATATGAGGATAAAAATACATTTACGAACCAATTAATATCAATTGGTGTGACTCTAGACGAGTTATCTGCTATCTCAACTGATGAGAATTGGAAACCAACGTTTATTGAGAGTGGGAACTTTGCTAATAAACTTGTCAGACTTGCTTCACTGGCAGTTTATCTTAACACGGATACCAAGCCACTTGAAGAGTCATCTGATTTGATCGAAGCATTCAAGAGTATGATCTCCAAGGAAGGCGAAGCCCTAAACATTCATCAATACATCTTAAGACCAGTGTCGGGTGTTGGGCGCATTAAGATGAACAAAGGAGCCATAACTAAAGAGAACCCCAAAATGACAATCTCGCTACTCTTCGATGAATTGGGCTTCATTTTCGATCGCCTACAATACCAGAGTGCTCTGTTTGTAGTTTCGAATTTTCAAATGTGGTACAAGACAAAAAAGTATCGGTCCCTTAGGCCCACAGAGGATGTTTCAGGTAATCCCTTGGCTTGGTTCAAATACGCCCAGCAAGCTGTAAGACAAGAAATTCACGATAAGAGAAAAGTGTGGACTTGGGAGTATTTGAGAGAGCGACGTGATAACAGACTAGAATACATTTCTCTTTTCAAGCAAAAACTTGCTGGTACACTCAACAACCAAGAACGTCTCGACGAACTGGAATTTATTATATCATATGATGACTTACGGTTTTATCGCGAAAAAGCTCGTAAGGAACTCAAGAAAGAGAACCCAGAATTGTTTTCATCAAAGCCTCAAGAGCAGAAAGGGTGGTTCTCATGGATTGGATGGGGAGAACCGCAAAAGAACAGTGATGCTGTGGTTGTTACAGAGGAGCAGAAACAGGAACTCTATGAGACAATAGAATGGGACGAGAAAGCCAGCAGCTATGAAGACGTTCCAAGAGACACACCTCTGATAGTGATGAACACTTCACTCAATACAGGCTCGCTGAGGTTTTCACTTGATCAAAGAAATGATAAAGATATTGCCCTTTTGGAGTTTACCTCACTGTCAACCAATATCGTCAAACTTTTCGACTCCTCATCAATCGCATTATTTGTTGGAAATGTGCTAATCCATGACATGTTTGAGAGTTCTGCTTTTCGGACAATTGTTTCAGCGAAGTCTTTTGAACGGCAGTTGTCAACAGAGAATATCGACACCAACTTTTTAGAGATGTTTCTTGAGGTAAATCCTCTTGATGGTAGATCCGACATCAAGGTTACGGGCAGCATGAAAGCATTAAATGTCATTTATAATGTGAAATTAGTGGAGCAAGTTATTTCACTTTTCAAACCTCCAAAAGAACAACTTCAAACACTGGGAATGATTCTTAATGCTGCAGGAGAAACGATGGACGGTTTAAGAGCACAAACAAGAATTGTTCTAGAATACGCTCTTGAAGAACACAAGACTGTGGATGTCAAACTGGATCTTGCAGCACCCTTGATATTTTTGCCTCTTGATATTTGCGATAAGAGCTCGCCTTGTTTCGTTATTGATGCTGGTGACATTAAAGTCACTTCAACCTTGGCTGAAAAAGCATTAGTAGAAGAAGTCAAATCCAAGAAGGCGAAGCAGTTCGATCACTCCGATTGGGATAGATTACGGAGTTTAATGTATGACCGCTTTTACATTGATTTGCTGAACACCAAGATATCTGTCGAACCGAACTTGGAAAAGGCCATTGATCACTTACAAACTGGGAATCTCAGCTATATTGTGGACAGAATATCCATGAAGTTCTTGTTGGAAATTTGCATTTTACCTAATGTGTCGCAACTTAGTCGAATTCGAGTTTCTGGAGAACTTCCAATGTTTCAAGCAGCTTTATCTGACAAAAGTTATCACTTGTTAATGCAGTTGATTGATGTTGCCATCCCTCATAACTCTGAACAAATTGAAGAAATTAACTCTGAGGAGGACTTGTTTGCTGAGAATGTCCATGAGTATGCTGATATGGTTCTATCGAAGACACCAAGTGAAGAGAGACAAGATCTGAAAGAGCAATTGCTTTTCGAGTTTACATTCAAAATCACAAAATGCCAGCTACATCTCCGACGATGTATTGACCAAGAAACCTTGAAAGAAGAATCTTTAGTTGATATGAATGTCAACGATTTCTTACTCAAATGCAATGTTAAAACCGAATCGTTGGAAGTTCTCATTGATCTCAAATCCATCTCAATCGATTCATTCATTGAGAAAGATCATAAAGCTTATCAACGCATTGTATACACTAGTTGGGAAGAGCTATCACATGATGATGGAGAAAAAACGTCTCTTCTACAACTCACTTATAAAAAGGAGAATGGGAATCACTCTCAACAAAAAATTGCCCTTGACCTTTCTACTTTCAATGTAGTGATGTCACCCAGAACTTACCTAACTCTCATGGATTTTATCATGACAACATTCACTGATCAGGATAGCACGGATCAAAACTCCGGTGAAGTTTCAAACAACGACAGTGATTCTCTGATACATGTTGCGGTTACGTTGGATTCTATTATTCTTCATTTTATTGATGACGGAATCAAGATTGCCACAGCCCAACTAAAAACTGCAGAAATCCGTGTTAATCAGTTTTCGGATAAACTGGAGGTGGTTGGTAAACTTGGGAGGTTGTCACTTCATGATGAGATTAGTGAAGCTGTTGACAAAAAGAGCATCTTGCGGCAACTAATGTCTCTCGAAGGAGAAGAAATGCTCGCTGATTTCGCTTATTCTACATTGGGCAATGCCGATAAAGAGAATCATAATTTCACCTCAAAGCTCTATTTGAGAACTTCGTCATTAAAGGTCAACTTTGTGGAGGAGCCATTTCACAAAATTTTCCTATTTTTGACCAAGTTTTCGAGAATGAAAGCAATCTATGATTATGCCCGACAACTGGCAATGAACCAAGCAAACCAGATCGTAGAGCCTGAGAAGATGAAAATCGACATTCGACTTAAAACTCCGACTATCGTTTTCCCAAAACTTGTTCCTGGACTTCAAGGTGTTTGTGACTTGGTCATCGTCAAATTTGGAGAATTTTATGTGGATAATGAATTCGTTCCATTTTTGGACTCAAATGGTGATGAGATGTTCGCAAATAATGTCAATTTAGGAGTCAGAAACTCGAAAGTTTCAACAAAATTCTTCTCAATAAATGGATCGAAACAAGATTTGGAGGTCATCAACAATCTGAAATTGGTTGTATCGTTGTCATATGCCCAATTAACCGACTCCATTAACAGGCCAGAACTGATCTTAACTGGATCACTTTCAGGATCAGAGATCAACTTAACAGAATTACAGATGAGCAGGTTTTATGAGATTTCGGAGACATTGGCAAATACATTTATCGATGAATCAACAAGCACAGAAGAGGTTGATGTTGCAAATGAGCTTAAAGTACCAACAGCAATTTCCCAGACAGTGGAGATCAGTAAAGAGCAAGGAGAAATTCACCATTTCACTAGTGACATCAAGTTTGCAACAGAAACGATTACCTTGACACTCTACGAAAACACTAGGGGAGCTACTGACATCGGCAACAACCAGCTGATTAATTTTTCTATCAATGATATTAGAATGTCTGTTCGAACCAAACAAACTGGCGCAATGTCTAGCGAAGCCTATATTCAATCATTCACTGTTAATGATTGTCGAAAGCTTGATGGCTATTTGTACAAGGAAATTTTGCCCCCTCTTCAAGAGGGTGATGCCCAATTCCAAACTAAAGTACATCGCTCAGATGCGTCCCAACCACTAAGTGTTATTGCAACAATCGACTCTCCAAAGATGATACTGTCTCTAGATTTGGTTCTTGCACTACAAAGATGGTTAGAAGCAGCCATTCCAACTAGTCCAGAGGATGATTTTGACCCCGAGTTGGATCTTGAGGATGGAGAGCGGAATTTGGATACTGTTGATGAAACCCCACAACTCGCTAATGATACAGTGGTCAATGTGAATGCTGTGATTATCAACTCCTCTATAATTTTACTCGCTGACCCACTTAAAGAGAAGTCAGAAGCTCTGGTTGTCAAATTTGAACAACTGGTATTTTCCCAGTCAAGAGTCATATCTGTCACTGTTACAAATGCGGGAGTTTTTCTCACCAAAATGAATACAACAGAAGACTCAAATTTAAGGGTTTTAGATGATTTTTCGATGACTTTGTCATATGATGATACCAATTCTGATGCTCAGCACAAGCTTGCATCAATAATGATTTCAGTTGAACCAATTATTATGAGATTCTCAATGATAGACATTATGCTTGTTTTGGATATTATACAGAAAGCGACAGACACTGGAACCCAAAGTGACAGTAAATCTCCCAAGATCGAGCGAAGAAATTCTTACTTTACCAGGGAATTTAAAAAAAGATTTACGACATCAGTCGACAAACCAAAGACTTTATCTTACCGACGAAGAAGATCATCTGTCATGTCAAACGAGTCGTCACGAGGGGCGGCCTTGGTTTATGGTGAAAGATGCAACATTGAATTCAATGGTTTACGATTTGTTGCTATGGGTATAATTCATGAGCTCCCATTTTTGGATATTTGGGTTAATCCATTTACCATAAAGGCAAGAAATTGGTCTGCTGACTTGTTTGTTGATACTGGGATCGAATGCCTCGCTAATTTCTACAATTATAGCAAGTCATCCTGGGAGCCACTTTTCGAACCCTGGAAAGTGGCTTTTCACCTTCAAAAGACCCAAAAGGACAATAGCTTAATGATGGATGTCTATTCACAAAAAAGAATGGAGGTGACAATCACTTCGAGAACATTAGCCCTAATATCGAATATGAGTGATCTATTCAATAATGAGCTCATCACATCTAAAAAGAGTATGACTCAGGCCCCTTATAAACTCATCAATCAAACTGGATTTCCGCTCAAAATCTGGACAGAATCGAACTCTTCTGTGTCCAATCTCGATGATGGTAAGACCCTGCCCTGGGCGTTTCAAACTAGAAAAGAAGTGCGAGAGTCATTGATGATTGACACTCAAAAAGCTGCTTTAAATATTCGACTGGGAGACTCACCCTTTGATCCTCTCTACGGATTGTCCGTCGTTTCTGAGGGTGAATTTCTTCATGTTCTTAAACCCAGGGTTGGAGGGATTTCTCATCGTCTCATTGTTGAGATTACATTAACCCCTGAACTTGTTAAAGAAGTTACATTCAAATCTGCTTTTTCTATTCTCAACAAAACCCAGATTGTCATTGATTTAAAGGTTGAAAATGAGAGCACAGTCTGGAACATTCCACCAAACGAGTCAAGAGCTATTCCGATCAAATCTGTTAACCAACACATTTCCGTCAGGCCAGCACAAGGGTATGGGTATAACTGGAGCTCAAATCTCAAGTGGAATGATTTTCTTCAAGATGCCCCAGTGGTTTCGTGCAAGCCTGAAACAGGAAACACTCTATTCTACTTTCAAGCAAACGCCAAATATGATCGCAATGAGCCACTCGCAAAGGTTTATCCTCACATCCAGGTTGTACTGAGTCCTCCAGTTGAAATTGAAAATTTGCTTCCCTTTGATTTTCAATATCGAATTTATGACAAATCAACCAAGAAGGATTGGACAAATTTTATCAAAAGAGGTGGCCGGTCACCTGTTCATGTTGTTGAGCTCCATCATCTCTTACTTCTCTCTGTCGAAGTCAGAGAAGCTAAATTGGCGCGGTCTGATTTTGCAGTCATCAATACAACAAAACGGGATGAGTTTTCCAGAGAGGACGAACTGGTAGCTAAACACGTTGATGGACACAAATTGAAGCTCAGACTTCATTATGTCTCAGGAAATGACCATTGTGGGATTCGTGTTCAAGTTTTCACACCCTACTTGTTATTGAATAAGACAGGTTTGAGTCTTCATTTAAGGTCAGATTTTCATTCCCTTAGATCAGAAGTTGGAGACGCCTCTGTTCATGCTAAACCTTTAATGGTCTCTCTAGACAGAGATAAGAAAACTAGAGTGAGTCTAAAGGTGGGCGATTCTAAATGGAGTGAGGGTAGCTCATTTGATGCTGTTGGTAATAGCTCTGAAGTCTGCCTCAATTACTCGAACAAGTCTATTGTCACTCGTCTTGGTATTCACGTCTCCGAAGGGAAAGGCAAATACAAATTAACCAAAATCGTTGAGGTTACACCAAGATTCATGGTCAATTCTTTGTTTAGAGAGAACTTGAAAATTCGTGATGTCAAGGCCACAGATCATGAAATAGTCAAGCCAAGAACCCCTGTGCCACTTCACATTCTCACTGATTCTGAAAAGCCCCAATTGGTGGTTTCTTTGGGCAAAGGTGCATGGTCGGCACCATTTAATATCAGTGATATTGGTAAATCTTTTGTGAAAGTTTTCCAGGAGAATGAGGGATTCACGCTTTTGGCTTTGGACATTATACTTGAGCAGGCAACCATCTTTCTCACTTTCTCAGAAACCAAAAATTGGCCTTATTCCATTAGAAATTTTACCAATGAGGAATTCGTCTTTTTTCAAGCCAATCCGGATGTTGATGAGAACAATGAGGTGCATAAAACTCCGTCCAATTATAAGCCACTGACCTATAAAATCCCCGGACGAAGTGTGATGCCTTATTCATGGGATAGACCTGCCGCACCCGTAAAAGAGCTGGTTCTAGTTGCCCGTGGCAAAAAAAGGCATATCCAATTGGCCGAAATTGGTAATCTCACCCCCATGCGTTTACCACGAACTGATTCTAACGAAGAGCCGAAGATTGTCGATCTAAATGTTCTAGCTGATGGGCCCACTCAGACACTCGTCATAACCGACTACGATCCAGAGGCTTCAATATATAAATTGAAGGCAAACGATGCTGAGCCATTAAGCTCACGAGCATTTGTGATTGAAGATGATCAAGAAATAACAAGCCAGTACTCCCTTCATCTTGAAGGTGTTGGAATTTCTTTGATCAACTCCAAACTTCAAGAGCTTTGTTACATCACACTGAAAGGTCTTGAAGTGAAGGTGACAGAAACAGACATTTACCAAACTTTCTCAGCAAAGCTGAAATGGATTCAAATTGACAATCAACTGTTCGGAGGAATTTATCCAATTGTACTGTACCCTTCAGTTGTGCCCACCTCTGGAAAGGAACTTGAAAGTCACCCCACATTCAGTGCCTCTCTTACGCGTGTGAAAGATGATTGGCATGGTGTCATATTTATCAAATATGCGACACTTCTTCTTCAAGAAATAACTTTGGAAATGGATGAAGATTTTCTTTTTTCCTTGCTAGATTTCTCCAAGCTTCCTGAAGCCAGTTGGACATCTAAAACACATTGCGAGGACACATTGTGTGACCAGAAGCTTGAAATTCCTAAGTCTGTGCAAACCGAAACTGGACCAGACTTGTATTTTGAAATGCTCCATATCCAACCTGCTCAAATGAATCTATCATTTGTCACCACAGAGAGAGTTAATGTGGAGAATAAAACTGATTCAGATAATGCCATAATGTTCTTTTTGAATGTTTTAACAATGGCCATTGGAAATATCAATGATGCACCCGTTAAACTAAATGCTCTCATAATGGAAAATGTCAGAACCCCATGGCAGGTATTGATCCAAGGGATATCAACACATTATGGGCAGGGCTTTTTCTATCAAATTCATAAAATTTTAGGGTCTGCAGACTTCTTGGGTAATCCAGTAGGACTGTTCACCAACATTTCTTCTGGCATCATGGATATATTTTACGAGCCCTATCAGGGCTTCATCATGAATGACAGACCATCTGAGCTTGGGATTGGACTGGCAAAAGGGTCTCTTTCGTTTTTAAGAAAGTCTGTTTATGGAATTTCCGATTCCATATCCAAAGTAACAGGTTCAATCTCCAAGGGGCTCTCTGCAGCAACCTTGGATCGTTCTTTTCAAAATCGGAGAAGAGTCAACACCACTAGAAATCGACCCAAACATGCTCTTTTTGGGTTTACAACTGGTGCGACATCTTTTTTTGACTCAGTAAGTTCCGGAATAGTAGGGGTTGCACAAGCACCTATTGAGGGAGCCACACAAGATGGAGCTGCAGGTTTTTTCCGTGGAGTTGGAAAAGGTCTTTTGGGATTACCCACCAAAACTGCAATAGGCGTATTTGACTTTGCGAACAATATTTCAGAAGGTATCAAAAACACTACCAATGTCTTTGATTCTGCCCAAATAGCCAGAGTCCGCCCTACTAGGTTTGTTTCACATGATGGAATAGTCCGTCCCTACTCGCAAACAGAGGCAGTTGGCCAGACTTGGTTAAAAGCAATTGATGGTGGTAATTACTTCAATGAGTCTTATTTGGCACATGTTGAAATCCCAGGCACTGAGAAGGCTACAGTTCTTACTTTCAGCAGGTTAGTTATGTTCAACACTGTTCGATTGGAGAGCTATTGGTCTGTTAAACTGGAAAAGATAGATACGATCACAATGGAGAAAACTGGTCTTTCTTTGAAGATATTGGGCAATGTTTCTGGTCCTTTTATTCCCTTGCCGGACCCAAGCACACGAAAATACTTCTATCAAAAAATTGCGATAGCAGTTCAAGACTTTAATACTCGACATCAGACTTTGATGGTTTGAAATAATCATATAAATAAAGCCACTCTATGTACCTACTAAACTTCATCATCGGAATACTCAGGAATCAAATGCTTGTTATTCTCCATAACTGAGAAGTTGTTTTCCAAGATGGATGTGATTTTTGATTTGTTGCACGAGAACTGAATTTTTAATGGTTTCCCCAGAAAATCCGCTCCTTCGAGCTTTTCTTTGGCTTCTCGTGACGAATTAGCATTGGCAAACACAACATGTGCTTGGCCTCTCATAGAATTTCTATTCAATGCCACGATATCTAAAATATGACCATACCTAGAGAACCTCATGTATAGATACCTTTTCAAATCTTTTTGAGATATCTTTTCATTCAGATTTTGAATGTATAAACTCTGAGAAGGCGATGTATTAACAATTGAAAAGCCTTCCGGTGGGCTTATTCTAGCCCGCTTTGATGGGACCTCCTCCAAAGTTCCACCACTTTCTCTTTTGATGTTAGTTGACATCAAGAAATGAAGATAATAAATTAATAATCGACGACTGCATACTTGAAGTATTTAAAACTTTATAGTAATTATGGGCCAGCCTGTTAACTACTAAATGTCAATTGCGCAATTAAGAAACAAGACTAGGAGATTGGAGAGTGATTTGACCGACAATTTATCAGAATATGCTTCCTTCTTAACCTCCGTTTCTTCTACTGCCATGGAGGATGAGAACATAGCCTCTCGCAAAGTTCAACTTGGCCTCGAAGAACTTGCTGAGGCTGTCAGCTCTTTGAATCGATTGATTGAATCAACCCCTAATGCCACCTCTACTCAATCTTCACAGCTTCATCGTCATCAAGAAAACCTGTCAGACTTGCGAGAACAATTCAGTAAGATGAAACAGAAAATACAGGCTGAAAGAGATAGACACAATTTGTTATCTTCAGTGAGATCAGACATTGCTGCGCACCAGCGCGGAAATACCCCTCAGACAGAGGAAGAATACATGATGAATGAAAGAGGAAGAGTCGATAACAGCCATAGCATGGCAGATTCCTTATTGGCACAGGCATACAGTACAAGAGAGGAGTTGGTGATGCAGCGACGCTCACTAACAAATATCCAACGTCGGATGCTTAAAACAGCCAGTAGCATTCCAGGGTTGAATCTCATTATTTCAAAAATCAACACCCGCAAGAAGCGAGATTCATTGATCATGGCTACCATTATAACCTTGGGGATTCTTTTAATATTCTTTTTCAGATAAGACATTGTGATTTTTATTACTGTCTAATCTGCCTATCGTACTTTTCTATGATGCTGTTAGCTTTGGATTTTAAGGAAGTTTGCTGTGCAGCAAATAAGAAAGAGTCTGTTGCAATATCGGAAATACCCACACCTCTTCCAAATGACATCCCAGATAAGTGGAGTTTTCCATTATAGTAGGCGTCAATCTGTTGTCGAAATTGATCCATGTTAGATAAATGACCAACTTGATATTGGGGGATGCAGTTTTCATTCAATTGAGCCTCAATGATTGTATCAGTTGATACCACTAATCCCAAATGTCTTTGAAGAACTTCACTTGCCCTCTGAATGCAGTCTGACGTAGAGGGAATGTTTCCCTTCCAAAAGTGTCCTCCCATCATAACAGTCACTGTTGTTCTTGAAGTGTCTAAAGAAGAAGATCTACTCGATTCCATTAACTGGACACTTTCTGACGCAATGTCACTATCAAAGGTCACACCTAGAATTTCTTCAGGATTCTCTTCAGCAGCCGGAACCAAGTAACCAAATCCCGTAAATTTCGAGTCTTTTTGCTGTTTGAATGAGAAATTAACGACCATAACGCTGACTGTTTTAATTGAATCTGGAACTGTCATATCAAGTTCTTTTGGTAGTAGATTCTTCAAACTGGAGTGACTTGCAAAGGAATAAACTTCGTCAAAAAGCTCTGTATGAAGCTCACCTCCTGTCATACTGCTTAGCTTAATACGATCCTCTTGTTTTTTCAGTTCTTCAACTCTGCAATTCAATGCGATTTCAGAATTCTCACTTCTTAATACATCAGATTCAAGATGGTGAATGAGACTACAGATTCCATCAGGAAACGAAAACATAGCTGGATCCTCTTTAATTTTGAAAAGCCCTAGATCACTCTCAGGAAATAATCCTCTGTATAAACTTTCAAAATCAGCCTTTGAAAACAGGGGTTGGGGACGAAGCAGCTTATCTGGGGGATAAAATGGTCGCATGGTCATCCTACTACTCAATTGTTGATAATCTCCCGCATAAATACCATGGAGAATAGCACTTCCCATTCGAGCTCCTAGTTCAGGTGAAGCTCTTCTTCCTACAAAGTCAGCAACACTTTCGTCTTCAACCCCTTCCGACCGCTTTTTGTCGATGGCTGATCTTGTGAGAAATCTGTAGCAACTTTTCAGCATTGCAGAAAAAATTGAGGAGCTCAAGAAACTGATAAGTTTGTCGAAATCTCTCAAGCTTAAACTGAGTAATTTACCATCATTCAGTATCCACTTGGTGTTGGCTAGACTGTTTCTGGGAAGACCATAAATCGGGAATGAGTCATCTAAGTCCCTCAATAACTGAAGAAGCACATAAACTCCAGGTTGTGGTCGAAGTGTTCTAGGACCTTTCTCGAACACCACTTTTTGGTTATCCAATTTTATCAAATCTGTTTTGATCCAACCTCCAACTGTAGATCGAGATTCGAACAATTTTATCTTGAGATCCGGGCGAGCTTTTGATAAGAAGACTGTGGTTAACAGTCCCCCGATTCCCCCTCCGATGACAGCTACCTTGGCCCCATGATGTATTGGCTGGATTGACATATTGTAAAGTTAGTTTCACTACCAAAAAAAACCATGTCACTTGAGAATTTGAAATTTTATTTAATACTGATTGTGATAAACACATTCTAGAAATAAATTATCTATTGTACACAATTGTTCTGACACCCGTCGTTAATTAGGTCAAACGTTGAAGTCGTCGTTAAGATTGGTGAAATCGCCTAAATAAGAGTCGGCGAAATCTTCCATGGGGATTTCATCCTGAATGGTATCATTCAAATCGAATCTTGGGTTAAATTGAGTTGATTGAATCTCACCGAAATTGATGTTAGCTTGTGATGGTACAGGACGTGGGACCTCCTCACTGAGATTATTACCGTTGTTCTGAACTGATTGAGACACAGGGGGTAGCTGACTAGACGACTCAGAAATTTTAGGATGGGAATTTTCAGTTGGAATTAGCTCAGCAAGCTGTCGCTGTTCGACTTGTGGGTTGCTCGGGATGGTAAGTGCTCTGGTCTGATTCATCATGACATGAGGAGGAGGAACACCCATCACATTGGAATTACCTGGTCCTTGATTCAATTGGCTTTTTTGGTTACTCTGTAGAGGGTCATTTTGGTTGATCGGAAGATTGTTGTCAATAGGCATCAAGGGAATAGGTTCTCCCTCCATCGCTAAGGGTTGTTGTTGCATAACAGGCAAGTGTTGTACTTGCTGTTGTTTTACCTGAGCTTGTAGTTTTGCTTGTCTCTTGATCTCAATTGCTTTCTGATGCTCTCTTCTTTCAGTTAGGTCGATACCTTCGATTGATTCTGCCTTATCATAGAGCGCTGTATGCAGTTCGACTGCATCTTGGTATACAAATGAACCTTCCTCATTATAGATCTTGGCATTTGCAAACATCAGATCATAATCGTCCAAGAATTGATCCAGGGACTGGTAGTAATTACTCTGAATTCTTTTGGATATCTGAGCACACGAGATCGGCTGTTTGATAAGCATGTAATAGTCTGGATAGTCAGCCTTAGACGGAAGTTCTAAAAACAAACTAATCCGTGGTCTTCCATTATCATCCTCAAGCTTGACAACATGATTGTATAGGGTCTTCATTGTTGACGTCAAAGCCTTTCGTTGATCAGGAGTGAGCGTCTCCTTAGGCCTTCCTCTTCCCCGAGCCTTCTTTTTGGGCTGTTCGTCAATTTCAGTCATAGTACTAGTAGTCTGCTTGCGGTTCCTCTTACGTTTAACTCCGGATGGTGAATCCATTGGAGATTCTCCAGACTCTGGTGTTTCAACTTTATTACGTCTCTTTCGCGCCCGTTTTCGAGCAATAGCATCGTCGATGTCTCCATCTCCATCCAGAGCCTCAAGCCATTGCTCTTCAGTCAAGCCATCATCATAGTTCAAGACTTTTCTTTCACGAGCCCCTCGGCCAAAAGACTCTAAACGTTCATCTGGCTGAACTTGCAGGGTGATGTCTCGCTTGTAAACTTCAGGGAGTTCCTCCTCCGTGAAAAGCCTATCAAGCTTTGTAGAGCCACGTCCATATTGTGACAAAGTTTTCTGCTCTGTGTCCATTTGTCCAAATAAGCCTCTTTCATTATCATTACGAGCAAGTATTTCGTTGAGTTCATCTTCATCTTCCACATCCTCATCCAAGTTGCCTTTTCTCTTAGTTTCTTCTTGTTCCAGTAGACTTCTCAGAAATGCCTCTTGTTCTTCTGCTGTAGATTTATTGTCAAATTTTCCAGCTTGGATTACCTTACCATCGATGTCGAGCTTCTTGTGAGCCCGTTCAAGTATATTCTCCTCAACAGAGTCCTCTGTAATTAATCTGAAAATTCGAACCTCTTTGGTTTGGCCAATTCGGTGAGCTCTATCTTGTGCCTGCAAGTCTTGATGTGGGTTCCAATCAGTATCATAAATAATAACAGTATCGGCAGCTTGAAGGTTGAGACCTAAACCACCAGCTCTAGTTGATAATAAAAATGCAAAATAGGGAGAGTCAGGAGCATTAAATTTTTCAAGAAGACCAGAACGATCTTCAGACTTTGTACTTCCATCGAGTCGAAGATAATGCCAGCCTTTCAATCTCATGAAATCCTCCATAATATCCATGATTTGTGTCATTTGGAAAAAAATCAAAACTCTATGATCTGCAGCTTTGAATTTTGGTAATATCCTGTCGAGTAATTCAAATTTTCCCGAAGTTCTCCACAAAGTATCATTTGTCAGTCTTTCTGGGTTTACCAAGTCTTCGACCTCCTCAAAAACGAAAGGGTGGTTGCAAATTTTTCTCAACTGCATGACTTGATTATTCAATCCTTTGAGTCCTGTTTTATTTGCTCCTTGCGCACCTTCTCCGATAAACAAAACGTTATGTTTTAGCATTTGCTGGTACAGTTTTGACTGAAGAGCACTCATTTTGCACTTCAAAACTTTCTCCACTTTATCAGGCAAGTCTTTAGCGACATCCTTTTTCAATCGTCTCAACAAAAATGGTCTTAGAACTTTGTGTAACCGCTTAATGATGAGTAATGTTTCCTCTTCAGACAGATCCATTTTATCTTGTCCACCTGTTGAGGCAAATGGTGTATTAAACCACTCATCAAAAGATTTAACAGAATTGAAAATCTTAGGTAGCACAAAATTCAACAATGCCCATAATTCTGGTAGAGAGTTTTGTAAGGGTGTTCCTGTAAGAATTAGCCTGTATCTAGAATGATAATACTGTGTCAGAGTGGAGGACAACTTCGATTGCGAGTTTTTCATTCTGTGTCCCTCATCAATTATCATATGGACCCATTTGATTCGTGAAAGAATGGGTCTGTCCTTAATGATATACTCATAAGTGGTCAATAATACTTGAAAATCACCAGATCGAATCGCATTCTGCTGTGCTTTCCGAGCCATTGGTGGTCCTTTGTATACCAGCTTTTTTATGGATGGAGCCCATTTTTCGAATTCCAGAGTCCAGTTTGTCAAAGTAGAAAGAGGAACAATCACCAAATAGGGTCCAAGGATGTGTTTGGTTTCGATCAAATAAGCAACCAGTGAGATAGTTTGAATGGTTTTTCCCAGGCCCATTTCATCAGCTAGAATACCGTTAAGATTGTTGTTGTAAAGTGAAAGCATCCACTGAAGACCTTTGACTTGATACTCTTTCAAAGTACCTCCAACTAACATGTCTGGTTGTTTATTAACGACCTCCTTAACTCGATGAGCAACGGCATAGTAGTCAGCCTTCTTCCCGCTTTCATCACCTTCTTGATCCATGTCTTGCTGAGGCCCAAAATCAGGCTCTGCATTATTTTCTTTCTGTTGATCCTTGACAGCTTGGGCCAACGAATCCAAAAATTGATTGGTTTGCCGGAGGAGATCAGTAATCCTCGTATCCTTCGTTTGATCAAGTAAGCGAATGTAGGCCTCTTCGTCATTGGCTCTAAGAGCTTGCAGTCGTTGCTTGGCATTTCGCTCAAGTCGCTTTTGCTCTTCTTTTTCTGTCAAGGAGTGATAATTTTGAACAGACTTGCCAATTCGCAGAAATCGGCTAGCTTTAGATCTTGCTGCATTGAGTGTTTCCTGGGCATGCTTGCAGAAATTAACCACAGCTTCTGATTTTTGCTGAATTTCCTGCTTTTGACTTTCCATTTTTTGCTGCAAATCAAATTGCTCAGTCAAAAATGCTTCTTTGAGCGTGACTGTTTTCATATGGGTGAAATAAATTTTGTTAAATTGGTCAAGGCCAATACTGTTGAAGTAAAACGCATTGGCCAAAATATCACCTCTCCAAGCCTTTTGGTGTTTCAAAAGCTTAAGCTGCATCAAATGAATCTGATTGTCCAAATCATCGTGATTAGAATTTTTTAGTAAATCAAAATCAGATTGGATTTGCTTTGCCAAAGCCTCTTCCTGATGTTGTTTAATGATAGTTGGATCAATGCCTTTTGCCATTAGATTGGGAACTTGGATCCGCAGCTTATCAATTGGAAGTTTGTTCGAAATGTCTTCAAATGATATTCTCTCTTCACACCTCAAAACTGGATCAACATAGTCCTCGATTGTCTCGTATCGCGAAATAGAATTTGACACTTTTGAATCAGCGAATGTATTCGGTCCCACTTTAGTCTGGGATTGGTCAGGTTGCGATGAACCAGACAGCTTCGACATTTCCAAGATGTTGTCAAATGAGTTTTCAGGTATTTGGCTGTTTACATCTAGAGTTGGGTTCGCATTACCAGCAAGAGTTTGTATGGTATTGGAAATTTGATTGTTCAGCCCACGTGCATTAGACATTTGTCCTGTTGACAACGAGTTACTTGCAACACCCACTTGTTCGGGTGTTGGATCAATTCCTTGATTCCGAGTAGTTTGGGACATAAGGGTAGAATTCTGAAGGGGACCATTGTTGGATAAGGATGTAGACTGCAATCCGGAATTTCCTGTCATTCCAGTAGTAGTTCTTTGGAAAATAGCACTCAGTACTTGAGGTGGGACTGTAGCATGCTTGGTCAAAAGTCTGAATGCTGTAATTTGGTTTCTTAATTTCACCATCTGCTCAGCATTAATGATGGGAATTCCCTGCATCATCTGGGATGTCGGTCTGTTGTGTGCTGCTGGCTTCATGGCAGGTCCACTATTGGAAAAAATGGCAGCATGTGGCTTCCGCTGATTCTGAAGAGGTAGTTGATTCCCAGAATTATTAGATTGATGTTGGGTGACTTGAGGGCTTGAGGCCGTTGTTGATTGATTAGGTCGTTTAGAAAGCTGAGTTTGGTCATTTCGATGAGATTCCATAACTTGCGTGTTATTGACTGCAGAGGATTGTGACTGATTCATAAACTGCTGTGGAGATTGCGGACCTTGTAGAACTCGCTCTCCTTGCTGTCCCTGCTGGCCCTGCTGTCCTTGTTGACTCTGTTGGCCTTGCTGGCCTGGTTGTACCTGTTGGCCCTGTTGGCCCTGTTGACCCGGTTGTCCTGGTGGGCCTGGTGGGCCTGGTAGGCCTGGTGGTCCTGATTGTCCTGATTGTCCTGACTGTACCTGTTGGCCCTGTTGACCTGGTTGACCTGGTTGGCCTTGTTGTCCTTGTTGACCTCGGGACATATGTTGAAGACGGGAAAAAGACCGAAGAACCTTTGACAAATCTATAAATTCTTGAGGTGGCGGTACATTATTCCGTAATTGATCACGAAGTTCCCTCCATCGCTTTGTTAGATAAAATTCAACGAAACAGATTCATAAACGAATGGTATGTCTAATAATTGAATGAACGAACACTCAACAAAAAGACTAAAAAAAGACTAGAATATTTGAGCTGAAATTTAACTTACCTGGTACATCCGGTTGAGCTCATCGACAGATGAAGGCATTGGTAGTGAGTTAGAAGAATCTGTATTCTGGTTTCCCGAAATGTTCATGTTGGGGATACGCGACATAGATGGGGAAGCCATTTTGTTCTGGTCCATTTCCCCTGAACCAAGGTTCGCATCAATGAATGATTCCATTTCACAAGATTTGTGGTGATAAAAAGCTGTTTATCGCGACTTGTCAAGAAACCCGATGCGAATTATCGATCCAAAATGAAATGTCGGCCTAAGAATTGACTAAACTTTTGAGATAATAGTCTCAAGAAACAATATCAAAAAAACAAAAATGGGATGGAATTGCAATAGTCCTGAAAACAGGATAATTGTGCGATAGACTCTTGATCACTTCTGAACTACTCTAACGCGTCAATCTGTGGCAAACACAGATTCTGGGTAATGAAGTTAAGCCAGCAAACCTGAAAATGAGGGCTAAGGGGATATAACCCCATTAGGAATATTAGTTCTAGGGTAGTTTCCCAATAAGGGTCAGCGATTTCATAGGTAGTGGAACTGAAATCAACCTTGGAATACTCGTTAATTTTTCATGATATGATAGAGAGGAAAAGATTTAAGAAAGCAACGAAAAGGGTTGTGGTGAATTTGAATTCCCAATTAAGTCAAAGGTAAGATCAGACCAAGTATCAATTCATATTGAATTTCTTGTCTTTAGGTAAATTAAGATTAGCGTTCAAAAGGGTACAAAGGCAACAGGAGCTACATGGAGCCAAACGTTGTTTGACTTACAATCCAAGCCCCAGTTGGAACTTTACATGGTTCGTGGAGAGTCAAACATGATTAGGTCAGTTCATTGGAAACTCATGAGATGAAAAATGAGTTGAGAACGATCTGACGAATCATAAATTTGGGAGACTCTTAAAATAAATATAGTTATGTCACTTTTCAAAACTCTGTGAGACTGAGTTACAACTTAACTTAGTTCAATGGAAATCAAAAAGAGATAAAATAGATGCGGAACATACCTAGTGGCGTTTGGGCGGCACTGGGATTTGCAGACGCTGTTTTTTTCATGTTTCGTCTGTGGGTATTCAACTGCTACTCATGGGAGAAGGCTGGTATCGATCGCAGTTTTTTTTTCATTACATTGATCCAAATTAATGGCTTTTTGTCAATTATTTTTTCAATTTGATTTCTTGTGTAAAGAGAGAGTAATTCGAGGTAAATGCAAGTTAGTGTCAGTTGCAGATTTCCCTCAACATTTGATTAAGTCAAAGAGGAAACATGATTCAATCTTGGGTGATCGTGTAATAGAAGGATGCTGGGATGGATCAAAATGCATTCTCAATAGAAGAAGAGAAGTGTACCTATGATATTGTTTAGTAGCAAAGCTAATATGCCAAATGGGTTGCCATATTACATGAAGAATAGGTGGTATACAGGTTTAGTGAGAGTTATCTTTTATTTTGTTAGTAAAAGTCATTACATTTTGGCTTTTTGATCATTAGAGTCTAACTATTAGAGGGGTTCTGTTGAGACAGATTTCGGAAACTCCCCAAACACCTTCTTATGGTTGGTGATAATATTATATAGCCTCTGGCCAAAACTACTTACCATGAGAACAGAAGAATGAATCAAGAAATTATTTGAATCCAAAAGCCACCAAATGGCTGCTGTTATCTGATGTCATGAAAATATCTAAACTGGCGCTTTCCGCTTTACTATTTCTCAAGATTGACTACCTACCTCTCGAACTTCTTCCCAATTTCTTGTATTTAAGGTTTCTGAGTTGTTTGCTTACTTGTTCCAGCATGACCAGTTTTTTGTGATCATAAGACCCCACCTAATTGGTTAGAATGCATTAGGATTATTTGAAAGATCAATTGAATGAAGGTGGACAAAAGAAATCAATCATAAGAATTTTGCTGAATGGGTTTACTAATTTATGATCTTTGTCAAAATTAAGTCATATTCCCATTACCTTATCATACTTTCTGTTTTGTTCATTTTGAGTGTCTATTACCAATTGAAGGTTTCACTTCTTTTACTTTCCTCGATGTTTGCTGTTTCCTCATCAAACTTCTTTTTTTTCAGTATTTGATCTATTTTTTTTTCCATCTCATGGATAGCTTTACCATTAGAGTTAACTGTTAACCAATTTCAGTTATAGTTTTAGGATTATTTATCATCTGTTTATCGATTATTGTGTGATGATTTTTTGAAAAAAGCCCAATTTTGAACCCCTACCCACACTATCCTTATGCATACATAACTGTAATAATCTATACTTTATCGATATCTTGATATGGGCAAAAAGGGTGGTAGATCTAAGAGATCTAAACACAAAAAAAATCAAAGGTCATCTAATAATGTGCATCAGCAGGTTTCAGTCACATCCAACTTGGAACAGAGTGAAGATGAATTACTTTTAGCAAATAACATTGCTAGTGACACCATTGAGAACTCTAGAGGAAGAAGGCGTAATGATTCTACCACCTCAGCATGTACATTTGAATCCCGTACTAGACGTTATGATTATCTTCAAAATCCAGAAGATTCTGGGGAAATCTACTCCGGGCCTCCTTCTGATGCTTATCCAATGTCATATTCTTCTTATCAGCATCTTGGAAGAAAGGCTTCACTCAGTCTAAGCAGGCGAAACTCGAGAAGTCTTAGCCGCAACAGATCTCGTTTGGATTCTGATGTATTTTCAAGGCGACAAAGTTTTGCTCTTGAAGAGACATCAATGCTGCGACCGAGATCAGACTCTAATTCTTCCTTTCGATTTTTTGATAGAGAGGAGTTGGAATTGGCAGATGGTGGATCAACGATGGTTGAGGGGGTTGATACCGAAGAACCCATCATCGAGGACATTGAGCATTTTGACAATACCTACAGTTATAGGCCTTCAGGCCGTTTCAGAGAATCGTTGTCTTATTCAAGAGATGAAAGCAGACGACCCTCTGTCTTTTCGGTGGATGACGATCACGCACCTTTAATGCGCCATCATTCTCGAGAATCTTTTGAGCATAATCGTCGAGAAAGTGGCCGATCTGAGGACGGTGGCTCATATACCTTTGGCCTTCATGACGAGACACCCACTGGCCCTACCTTTCCTGATGCCACCAATACAATACAGAAATTCTATATTGCCGAGGAAGATCTTCTAATTGGAATTGCTGGGTACAATACTAATCGCTTAAAATCCATCATCATCCACACACTCTATGTCTTGACTGGTGGCTTACTCTTCTTGCTCATGAGATGGTTCCCTCGGTGGAGAATAGCATGTATAGGAGATGAAGCGCCTTTGGGCCAATGCCAGTGGGTAGTCATAGAAAATCAGTGGGGTGAATTAACATTTCAAAATGTTCGAGAAGTTCGTTACAATAGGGCATTATCAAGTGTTTTCACATTGAAGCCAGAGGAGAAACAGGACTCTTCATCATACCTCCCTGGTGACGAATCTGAGTCATATCATTCAGCTGACCCAGATCCAATTCTTCCAACGCTGCTAACAATAGACTACCGTTATATCTTGTTCATTTACGACCCTTCTGAAGATGTTTTCAAAACTAATGTTGGCTGGTGTGATCCAGATTGGCGTGAATTCAGCATCATTAAAGAGGGTCTCACTTATGATTCATTTGAGGACAGACTTTTGGCTTTTGGGCACAATTTATTGGACATTAAGGAAAAAACAATTGGCCAACTTCTGGTGGATGAGGTTCTCCATCCTTTTTACATATTTCAGGTTTTTAGCATGATTTTGTGGGCTGCTGATTCTTACTATTACTATGCAGCTTGCATTTTGATCATCTCTGTCATATCTATTGTCAACACACTTGTGGAGACCAAAAGCACTATGAAACGTCTTAGCGAAATGTCCAGATATGTTTGTGAGGTTCGTGTTCTTCGAAATGGTTTTTGGACGACGGTTGACTCTTCTCAACTGGTCCCTGGTGACGTGTATGAAATTTCTGATCCGACCTTGACCCAGTTCCCTTGCGATTCGATTATTCTATCAGGAGACTGTATTGTCAATGAGTCTATGTTGACAGGTGAATCAGTTCCTGTCACTAAAATACCTATAGGACAAGATGGTCTTTTAAGGCTTTCAGAAGGATCAATGTTAGGATCAAATGTATCTCCTGAAATTGTGAAGAATTTCCTTTTTGCTGGCACTAAGATTATCCGAGTACGACGACCACAAGGGGGCTCTGAACAAGAGGAAGCTGCAGCTTTAGCTGTAGTGGTCAGAACTGGTTTTGCCACGACAAAGGGTGCATTGGTAAGATCTATGATGTTTCCCAAACCGACTGGTTTCAAATTTTATCGGGATTCTTTTAAGTATATTGGAGTTATGGCCGGTATTGCATGTCTTGGGTTTATTGTCTCAATCATCGACTTTATTAAAATGAAACTTGCAACCCACTTGATAGTGTTTCGAGCTCTTGATCTCATCACGATTGTCGTTCCCCCAGCTCTCCCTGCGACACTTACTATTGGAACGAATATTGCATTAGTCAGGCTTAAGAAAAAGTCGGTGTATTGTATAGCACCTACTCGGGTGAATGTTGGAGGTAAATTGGACATTTGTTGCTTTGACAAAACGGGAACATTAACTGAAGAAGGCTTGGATATCTTGGGTGTCGCTTTAGCAAACACAGATAACAATACCTCTAAACCCCACTTTACTCAGTTACTCAGTTCGGCTCAAGAATTGTGTCCTTTCCAGTCTATTAAAGGAAACGAAGAGTCCAACTCTCTAAAAATGATGATTGGCTTGGCTACATGTCATTCTCTCCGAACAGTCGATGGCGATTTGATTGGGGATCCACTTGATTACAAAATGTTTTCTTTTACTAATTGGAGCTTTGAAGAGGAAGGTTTCAAATTCCGATCAGACGATATTGCCCATCATTCTGCTGAAGATCGTATCGATAATTTCACAGTGGCAGAGACCATTTCTCCTTCTATTGTGAGACCACCTCTTGGCCAATTTTCGGATGCTGAAAGTACGACAGAATTTGGAATTATTAGGAATTTTGAATTTGTTTCGCAATTACGAAGAATGTCTGTTCTCGTTAAGACTATGGATTCTAGAGATATCCAAGTTTTTGTGAAGGGTGCTCCTGAAGTTTTGCCTGATATATGTAAACCTGAGAGTTTCCCAGAAAACTACCAAGATCTCCTCCACTATTACACCCATCGTGGTTATCGGGTTATCGCCTGTGCAAGCAAAGTCTATCCTAAATTGATGTGGCATCGTGCGCAAAAGCTTTCACGCGAGGAGGTTGAGAGTGATTTGGAGTTTTTGGGGTTCATCATTTTCGAAAACAAGCTAAAGCCTAGCACTACCGAAGTTATTCAACAAATCGAGAATGAAGCTAAAATCAGAACCATTATGTGTACGGGTGATAATGTTTTGACCGCTATTTCAGTCGCACGAGAATGTCAAATGGTCCCCAAAGGAACGTATGTTTTCGTTCCTTCATTTGGGGAAGACTCTGAGGGAAAACTAGACATTCGATGGGAAAGTGTTGACAACGAGACCTTATCTTTGAACCCTTATACCTTGAAACCAGTAAATTCTAGAGTGGTTAACAATTATGTTGTGGCAATTACTGGCGAGATCTTTCGGTTCATCATTGACAATGCCCCAGAAGAGATCATCCATCAAATGTTGATGAGAGGAAAGATTTATGCAAGAATGTCACCTGATGAGAAACATGAGCTTGTGGAGAAACTTCAAAGTCTGGACTACACAACAGCATTTTGTGGAGATGGAGCAAATGATTGTGGTGCCCTCAAGGCAGCTGATGTGGGTGTATCATTATCTGAGGCTGAAGCTTCCGTTGCTGCTCCTTTTACTTCTCACAAATTTGAAATTTCTTGTGTGGTTGATGTAATGAAAGAAGGCAGGGCCTCGTTGGTCACCTCCTTTTCTTGCTTCAAGTACATGTCACTTTATTCAGCTATTCAGTTCGTCACAGTGGGAATGCTTTATTCCAAAGGATCAAATCTTGGTGACTTCCAGTTTTTGTGGATTGACATGTTTCTGATTTTGCCTATTGCAATTTTCATGGCTTGGTCAAAACCGTACCACAAGCTGTCTCCCAAGAGGCCAAGCGCCAATCTGGTTTCTCGAAAAGTTCTAGTTCCCCTTATTGGTCAAATCATCATCTTGGCTACTGCTCAAGTTATTGTTTGGATTGCAGTTCAAAAAGAAGATTGGTACATTGAACCTGTTCCTGGCGCAGAAGATGCTAATGTTGCTTCTTCTGATAACACATCTCTCTTTTTCGTGTCTTGTTTTGAGTACGTATTCATTGCAATTGTTCTTTCAGTGGGACCACCATATCGCCAGGAGGTGTATCGGAACATTCCCTTTGTCTCATGTCTCATTATTTTGACCACCTTGATACTTGCCTTGATGACTGTGGACCCTGAATCTTTAATTGGCAAATTGATGCAATTGACCAACCTTTCTCTTGATTTCAAAGCTTTGATTTGTTTTGTTGCTTCTGTTACATTCGCTGTTTGTTGGATTGCTGAAAACTATTTCTTTCCATCACTGGTTCAAATGACAAGAAGTTTACAACGAATGACTGGTTTTGCACACAAAACACACAAAAAGAAGCTTTACAAGAACATTGATCTCCCAGTGGTAGTTTAGAATAACTGATTTTCTACTTGACCCTACTCTATTGGTATTCTTAGCATATATTGTTATCAATCGACAGCTCCAAACCTGGTTATTTAGGGGATTGAGTGGGCATTATTCAGTGCAAATTTGGCATCAATCAATTTACGGATGTTTCAAAGTGATGAATGATAAAATGAAATGATCTTGTTGTTTTACTATATGCAATCTAGTGTTTCTTGTCGTTTTCAACCTCGTTCTTTGGGGGATAAAAATTGATCCATCCCATCATCGCGGGATAATCCTAATGTTAGTATGGAATAAATCAGTGAGATTGAAAATTACTTACTTGTTTCACACGATAAAAGATCCAGAAAAAAGCTGTAGCCCCGAGGAATTTAGCAGCAAATCGATGACCTCTGCTAACGTGCGGTGGAGGGAGAGGGCCAGTCCAGTTGTAGTTTCCGTGATGTCCAGCCATGTTAATGGTGATGAAATTTGAATCTTTATTATTGGCTGATTGTAATAGGGTTAGAGATGTGATAAATTATTGGTGTAAAAAATTGGTGTAGAATGCTCTTACTTTTCAGTAGATAAAATATAAGAAAAAATACTAGGAATTTTCCAAACCTTGGTTAATTAAGGTTTAGTGTCAAGTGAAAATAATACAGATTCCAACATGATCAGTTCTTCGAGGTTAGATAATAATCCTGCCATGACCAGCCCTTACAGTCAAGAGTTGGAACGTCCAAAGGAAATTGACGAGATCTTAAACAGCTTAGATCGATACAATTCGGATAAGATCCCTGTTCTCCATGATTATGTTATCAAACAATGCCAAGGTCTTCAGAATGACATTGAGGCTAACTTAGCCCTTCTCAAGTTATTCATGCTTTCTCAGTCTCCAGCTTTGGAAAAGGAGGATGTGATTTGCAATGTTTTGTCACTCTCTCTGGCCAACTTTCTCACTGCCGATTTCACCACTGCATTACATATTCTGCCACCTTATGTGTTGGAGACCCCCGCTGTGGATTCTGTAGCAGAGAATGTTCAGCGTCTGTTTCATTTGTTCACCTTGTTGGATTCTTGCAAGTTTTCTGAGTTCTGGAATACCTTTCATGGTGACGATGCTTATGCTGAAGTCGCTGCTGATGTTGTAGAATTTGAAAACTTGGTGAGACATTCTATTTCACGAGCCGTTGAGATCTCTTGTCAAAAGATTGATGCTGATGTCTTCAGTAACTGGTTGAACCTTTCAGCGGCTAAGTTTGAAACATTTGTCACCTCAACTTTGGGATGGAACATTGAAGATTCAAAAACTATTATTGTTCCTGCCAACAAGGAAAACGAAGCTAAACCTACTACCACAACTGAAAATGTGCGAATTGAACAGCTCTCTAAATTGTTCCGACGTACTTATGAGTAAGAAAAAAAAACAATCCCATCTTATGTGAGATCTCCCGTTTTCGTGCACTAGGAGGGAAAACGGAAAGTGGAGCTGATTAGTTCTCCTTAACCAGGTTAATGACGTAAAATACACCATGTTTTATACTCTAATCATTTTCGCCAATCGACCATTTGTCGAAGAAACCGTTTCCATGAAAGATGGAAAAGGATACTAAAAACTTGTGAAAAAAAACTATCCTATTTGTTTAACTTAGCTTGAGTGCTTTGCGGAGATCACTTTCCAAATCAGTAACAGATTGGTTGGCAGTCGGGTTTCTGCGAGCATTCATGAAATAGTCGGGAGGAGGATAAGGCTGAACTCCTCGAGCTTGGCGAGCTTGATACGCTAGATGAGGAGGGATACCATTTGGGGGGAATTGTACTGGGTATAAAGGTGGGTAAGGTTGAGCATAGCCTGTGTTGGGCAAGGTAGTAGCCCTATTATAGCTGCTCGGCATTGCCCCATTGTGAGCCATTGGAGTGGTGGCGTAACCAGTAATTCCAGTAGGTGAAGTTGATGGTCTGTGGATAGCTTGAGAACCAACGTTATTATTGTGAGTAATGCTTTTAATTCCATTAGATCCATTTTCTGTATTGGCTTCAGAGATACTTCGTCTAGCAGGTGAAGCATCGATGGAACCAGCGTTCCCATTCTGGTTAGGTACTGTTACTCGATTCTGCTCTTTGACGCCAAGAGAACCTGGGCTTTCGCTTTTCATGCGAAGTGGAACAGGTAGTGTACTTGGAGCTGGCGATGAGTGGAATGATGACCCTGCAAACTTGGACTCTGCCGGAGTCATAGGAGCCTGTTTTGTCCTGGATTGCTTCTTGGGTGTCCCATAGAGTTCAGGATAGAGGATCTCCTTGAGATCCCGATCTGAACTATTAGGGTCATCCTGACGCTTCATTCGGATAGCAGTTGTTGCAGACTTTGACTTGCTTGAACCAGTCGATTCGGATCTCGAAGTAATCGAAGACCCATTCTTATTACCTCCCTTATTGGAAGACTTTTTGGACTGTTGACTACCTTTCCCAGAGTTGGTGCCGGAATTTCGTTTAAGATCAGGAAAAAGAATTTCTGTCAAGTCTCTGTCATCATCTATGATTCCGCTAGTAGCGCGAGCACCCGTAGGAGCTTGCTTGCGAGATGTGGGTCTCTTTTTCGGAGTTGGCGAGTTGGTAGAGTTGGCCATTAGGGGTGAAATCCAGCAAAACTGTTGACGCTTGAAACGGAAAAAGTAAAAAAGATCTTGAATTCACTTGCAATGTTTTGTTTTGTGATCAGATTAGAGCGTTTGAATCTATTCGAAGTAAAATATTCCCAACACTTATAATGATCATTTACCTGTGGTTTAGAAGTGACTATTAAGGTTTGGCTGGAGAAAGCATAGACTTTTTGGGTGGCAGATGATAGTAGCTCGAATTTGTTAAAGTTAAACAAGTAACAATAGTAAATTTGACATTATTTTTAATTAGCTTTTTTTTTCATTTTACAGATGACTATTGCAAAGAATTTGCGTTGTTGGTGTTGAATTCTCAGATTTTTACACATGGTAAATCATAGGTTCATACCATCTTGGTGATGAGAGTTTGGAAAATTAAAACCTTAAAGCAACATAAATTTCAACAATTGCAAAGATAAAATGAGAGGGAAAGCGTTATAATCCAAATACAAAATGAAAACGATAGTAGTAGAGTACTGTTTAACATGAAATCAAATCAGATCATATCTCCTCTTCTGAGCCTCCCACAATAGATCAAGTGGATGAAAAGCCCTAGCACGACTGAATCTCAAAGAAAATGTCAGTTGACTAGTATACAACACACGTGACCACGATACAATGATATATCTCACGTGATTAATTTGGACTCTTGGTATTACAATGGTTCTCCATAACTCCAAGTGGGATCGAAAAGCAAAGAGGGCTTACGAGAAGAAGCATGGACTGACCAAAGAACCATCCCCAGAACCAGAGCCAGAACTCCCATCGAACTCCTGGAGATTCCAACAAGCTGAAGAGCTTAATGAGACTGAGACTGAATCTGAAAGCCACCTTGCTCTCGTTCAATCAGCTCTGAGACGGCGGGAAGACGAACTAGTGCCTTCAAAGAGTAACATACAATCAGAAGACTTCGTACTTGACTTTGACACAAAAGAATCTACACCATCAGCACCTTTAAAAACTGCCAGTCAGTTCGACACAAGCTACAGAGAACGAAACCAAAAGCAAAAAGAGCTGAAAAGTCTGGCTCGCAAATTTGTAGCGACTGAAAACATCGTAGATGAGATTGACGAAGATGAATTTTTCAAGTCTGCGACAAATCGGACAGCATCAAAAGTTTCTCAAACAAAGGTGAGTAACAAAACCAGTAAACCAACAAAAGCACAACAGGATTTTCTGGATGGACTTTTGGGATGAACTACCAATTTTCATGAAGAATCAAGGAGCTAGGATAGAGCCAGGGTGGACCAGGGTGTAATTAGGAAGGATGGAGTAGGAAGCAAAGACTATGCTCAACTGCCGCAATATCCAAGGAGTCAGAAACTTGTCAACTTGAGATGAGATTTTATTAACTAGAAAGTTGAATGACAATTAAATTATATGATGATGCAATTTGTCATCTCAGACCGAGTTTTCGTAGAAATGATCTTAATTTCGATTTTCGAAATGCCTTGGAGTCCAACTTTTCGGGATCCCGGCAACTCTGCTTCTCTGGGGGTTTAGAATGCTGTGATGAAATGATAATAGGAGACGAATCCTCTCCCGCGCGGGAAATCCCTCGTGTATATGATACAGAGCGACGACCTGGAAACCTGGACTTTGGTTCTTCAATAACCTGAGAAAGACCAGCAGACCACGAAGATGACCTAACCACATCTGAGGATGTAGGTGGATACTGCATCAAGACCATCAGAGAAGAGAAAAGAAGTGCATCCAGGAAGGTGATTCTGTAAGAGGTGTTACTATTTGGGGGAGCCAAAGCTTCGGAGAAAGCTTCATAAGATGAAAGAGCTAATCCAAAAGCCGATTTGCGCCTGTTTGAAGCAGAAGAAATTGTAGTATCTTTGGACTCACCGTTAGCAGGCCACTTTTTGGTTTGGAGACGCTTAACCACTTGATCCAAGTACTGTGGCTTTCTGTAAAGAGGCTCATAGACTCTTATTCTCTCTCCCACAGACAGAAGTGTTTCCCCTTTAGATACAAAACGCCAATTCTGAGACTTGTCTCGTATCCAATACCCGATGGAATAAGAGGTGCTGGAATCAATTAGCCTGAGTATTTTATTGTCGTGTTGTTCCAGATGCCATGCTACAGGGCCACGAATACATGACTCTGAACAACTATGTGTGGAGTTTAGTGACTTTGGGTTGATTGAAGGAAGTGTGTTGCGGCGATTGATGCCCTCGGACTTGAACTCATTTCCCAAGAGAAAGCGGACTGCTCGGGGTGTGATTCTGGCTACGACCTTGGGATCAGAGTCAGAGGTATACACATGCAATTCTCCTCTATCTACTTCTTCCTCATCTGCCTCTTCAGAAATTTTTGAGTTTAGATAATTGGAAGAGACAGGGGCGATGGTTGAGAGACGAGGAGAGGTGGGAGCCGAGGAAACTTCTCGATCTCTCCTAGGAGATACATATCGTTGTGAAGAACCTCGGATAAGAGCTGCGCTTGAGTGAGGTGCAGTAAAGTAGTCATTTGACAAAGAAGATCGGCGAATTGAATTAACTCCGACGAGACCTGCAGCAACATCGACTGACTTCATTATTCCGTGTACCGGCTTTAATAAGGTGTGCCGTTTACGATGAACATTGAACAATGGCTCCGGCTTGATGGTATCAGAATTTTTCCGGTGACCAAGCTTTTGAATTTGTAAAACTAAAGTGCTTTTTGAATGATGTGATCTGGCAAAATAGTAAGTTTCTACCACATTTCGACGTGAGTTTTCTTCCATAGAAGAGCCATCAGTTGATGAAATTGACTCTGTTGGAGATACTGGAAAAGTGGAAACGGAGCGACCAGAACGAACAGAATCCACTGAAAAGCGTGTCTTTGGGACAACCAAAGGTTGGACGCTCGAAACAGGTTCAGGACTAGCAGACATCAGTACTGCAACCATTTCTGTATGTTATAAAAATAGATCCAACTGTGCGTTGATCTACTTGTAGTGAAGGGGGAAAAGTTGTGTAGAATTTTCCCTGAAATGTGACAGCATAAGGAGCTAGAGATGAGAGGCAAACACCATGATATTTAAACCAAAGGGACAATAGGAATGCGCATTACTTTAGACACTCTTTTTTTTGGATGCCACTGCTTAATCTAATTACTGATAAACCTTGCATGTAGTCATTGCTTATAAATTTGGTCGCAATAATTAGTAAAGCTGTTAAATTAATCTTGGGTAAACACCAGGTATGGCTACTTTCCAACACCTCTTCCAGTTGGTTTGGTTTCGTCATTACCACCCCAGTCCATAACATTTGGATTCGTATTTCGGAGGTCACTAATTTTTTTTCTTCCCTCTTCCGAATTAATAATTAACGTCCGACATAACAGCATAAGGTTTGAACCATCATGTTTGTACAAGGAATCAAGTGGCGGTCTGTGGACGGATTGCGTTGAAATGTTTTAAGTTCCGAACCTTAGGTAGCCGTACCTGAATTTTACTTTGTAAACAGGTTTAAAATCCACTGAAGAGTTTGCGGTGGAATCACTGGTCGTGTGAGCTATCGGTAATATCAAGCGAATAAAGCCGAGTGTATCCAGCATGGCAGCAAATGTGCAAATAGACTCTAAATTAATAGGTTTTACTCAAAAATTGACGAACCCATCAATAACGATAAAAACGATATATGCGACATGAAAGCGAGAGTTGAAAAATCGAAAAAAAAATCACGACTGAAAATGAACGAAAAAACATATAACATGACAAAAAACACAAAAAACCCATGATTTTGAATTTCACGAGCACCTGGTTGCTCCGAAATGCTCAAAAATACTCATTATGTGCTGAAATGTGAATGAGGCTGTAACAAAAAGATTTACAAATACAACATAATAAAATGAGATGCAAAATCAATTAAATTGGTAATAAGGTCTGGGATTGAGACATGGGCTGAACGATTCAGGTACGAATTACCTCTCCTCCAGGTCCGATCAACACCTTCGCCTTTCTAGAACCCAAATTGCTATTGGATGTTCCAAAGTTGTTTCGACGAGGGGGAGCAGCTCTAGCAACTTGTACCAAATCACCATGGGATCTTTGTCTCTGAATATTATCTTGAAGTGATCTTTGCATTTCAAGCTGTTGAGACTGTCTCTGCAACCTTTCCTTTCTGACTCTCAATGGCTCATTGTCCTCTTTTGTCGATTTGTGTTGCTTTACTGCTTGTGCATGGCCAGGTTTATTGTACATGCGATCATAGTCCGTCTTTGCAATTGCATCCAAAGCTAGTAAAGACATTCGCTTACGACCAACTTCTTCCTGAGGAGTCATGGTTTGCGAATTAGATGACAAAATCGTGTTTCGCCTATTGTCCATAATGGACGAACCATATGCAGATGAACCGCTTCCTATGGCTGCAATGAGTGGCCCCTCTTGTCCCTCTGAGTTGTATTGTTGCATGCTATGATTGACTTGCCGATGAACCTCTTGCTTATCCCTTTTTCGTTGCTCCAACTCCGCTACAAGGGTGGAGGCAGGACCATCACCACTCCCCAAAATTCCATCACCACTCCCCAAAATTCCATCACCATAAATTGTTGGGGTTGAATAAATATCTATAGCTTGATGGCCTTTCTCGAAGTTTTCTAAATCGCGAGTAGAAGGGTCAACGTGTATGTAGTCAACAGAAGTGCCACCTTCTAAATCATCTCTTGACTCTTCATCATCAACTGCAACATTGATCGATGTCAACGACATTGATCGACGACGACCACGACGGTAAGGCTTGTAGTTGGGATCACGATCATCATCAATATCCTCCTGACTTGCACCATAATTTCCCTTACCGCCGAAAGTATAGGCAACGTCAAGCTCTTGTTGAGAGTGCTCATTCAACTCTTCATCATTGTTGAACATTGTCATAGGTCGACTAGTGATTGACATTCTTGAATTAGCAGCATCGGCCTCTTGCGCTTCGAACCAAGGTGTCACAAAGGCGGTTTGACGGCCAGCTGAGACTCCAAATGCACGAGAGGCTCGTTCTGCCGGAATTGCGACATCTCTATTAACCTTTCGATTTTTTCTTGCCAAAAGAGGGGGAACACAAAGAGTAGTAGGAATAGGGGCGGGGTAGTAAGTACCTTGAGGTACCACTGGCACTGGAGGATACGCAATTGCTTCTTCGCCAGAAGCATTGTGAAAGTCACCACTTTGCGACACATACGAAGCGCGTAAGATTTCGGCCTGACTTGGTTGATAAGTACCATCATTTGCAACATAAGCGTAATCGTGACGAGCATCAAGATGTCGCACATTATAGGTATCATCAATAGGTTGACCGGATTCATCGTCGTACTGATGTTCTTGTGATTGTTCATTTGACAATTCAAGCATAGATATTTTGTTAGCAACAGCCTCGACCTCGTGATGCTCCACTTGTTGATCGTCAGAGCCAAGAGCGTTGGCTAGCCCTTTTCCTGGGTAAGTAGGATCAATCTGAGCTGTATTCCTGAGCCCGGGAGTAGAATGGGTTGTACTGGGTTCATTTGTTTCCTGCCATGAATGTCCTCCTATTAGCGAGGACGGTGAGTGAGGAGAGCTGGTAAACACCTTCTGGTTGAATTGAGACAAAATTTCACTTTCTGTAGATTCCGATCTCAATTTAACGTCTTGTTCAGTCACTAAATCTTGCTTAGCCAGCAAATCATCTTGTTTAGTCATATTTATCGGTTCGGGTTGGTACAAGGGGGGATCAGATAGAGAGTCGGACATGGGGGCTAATTCTGGTTCATGCAAATAGCTTTCAGCTTCGAACGCCTCATTAGGTGCCAATTCTAGCCTCGTGTCTGGAGCAGACACAACGTTTGGGTCATTCAATTGATTGGACACATTCGACTCGTTTCGTTGATTTAGTTCACTATAGTCAATCGACGTATTGTGTTCCATTGATGCATTGTGACCAGTTACTTCGTTGGAGTAAATTGGCATTTTATCAGATCCGCTAGACTGAAAATTGACACCAGTCCTCAGGTCGATGCTTGGGGCAATACTAGGAGAATACCTGCTTTCAGAAGCCTCTGAATGAGGGTCATCATCCAAAGGGAAAGTTTTTGATAGCTGGGAAACTATTGGGGATCCGCTTTCGGAGTAATCTTGAGGCCACCGCTGTTCCTCCCAACTAGATTCTTCATTGCTATGATCAACATGAACATATTCTTCAGAAGGAGCATCATTCGAATCTGAACTAGTGTCTAAACGAAGGAGTTTAGGGACCTTGGAATCACCCAGTTTTCCTTTCTGAATAAAAATATGCGGGTCCTCTAAAGAATGAACTGAGGTATCTGCTACTGTGGGGGAAATGGGTGAAGGCGGAGGCAGCTCTTCTCCTGCATCTGATGCATTTACCGCTAGTTGCTTAGATTTTTTGAAGATTCCCATCAATTCAAAACATGTATATATCAAGGTTAAATGGTGTTTAATTTTATGTATTTATCTTGTGTTTTTGTTTATACATTAATTTAGCAAAAGTTTACTTAAATTTCTATTTGAAGCTCTACCAAATTATCTATTCCGCGAACGTTGGTCTCATAATATAGGGACCCAAGAACGGGATTTCTCTAAAAAATAGCCATTTCCCGCCCTGTATGTATCCTCTTTAGCTGGATTCAACTAAATTCACCACAGGTTTTATTCCAGATTCTCATTTTAACCTTAGTGTTAATTTTAGTTGGGATTATTTCTATTTTTGAATTTCAAGCCAAATTATGTGACTCAGAATTGATAGATAAGTAAATAAGACAACGAATAAATGATAAAACTAATTGCAAATGACAAGAGTTCAGATTAGTCAGATAGCAAAAAAAAGAACATGGGAAAGCAAATAGGAAAAAAAAGGAATCAAAATCTTCTCTACAACAATAAAATCCCGACACAATCTATTTCGGTTGTTAATATAGTGTCTAGATGACAATATTTTTTGCCAGCTTGGCCTTGTAGCTCAAAATACCACCTTCCCATCGTGTGGTAGTTTTGTTTTCGCAGACAAAGATGTCCTTTGCAATTTTATCCAGAAGTCGGAAATCGTGTGAGACCACAACAACACCACCAGAGAAAGCATTGATAGCCTCAGCCAAGGAATCGATGGTGGGGATATCCAGACCGTTGGTAGGCTCATCAAGGAAGAGCATATTGGGAGCTTCAATTGCAAGAAGTGCAAACACCACTCGGGATCTCTGACCTTCAGAAAGAGTAGCCATAACAGAAGTTTGACCTTCTCCTGTAAGACCATATCGACCCAGTTGCTGACGCCAGTACTGGAAATCGTGAGAAATATGACTGAATTTGTCTCGAACAAACTCCAAAGCAGACTTACTCAAATCAAGTTGATCAGCAGAATGCTGGGAATAAACACCGATCTTGAGATGGGTGTGTCGAGAAACTCGTCCCTCTGTACCTGTGGGCTGGAGATGGCCAGTCATAATTTTCAGCAAAGTAGACTTTCCAACACCATTGGGTCCTACAAGCGCAATTCGGGAGTCCATATCGACACCAAAGTTGAGATTCTCATAAAGATTATCTTCAGAATTTCCTGAGTATGAGAAGGAAATGTTGTCCAAAGAAAGAACAGGAGGAGGGAGCTTCTCCACATCAGGAAATTGGAAAGTGAAGACTTTATCAGGCACGACTTTTTCGATCAAACCATCAGCCTCCATCTTATCAAGAATCTTTTGTCGAGATTTAGCTTGTCGAACCAAGTTAGCATAAGTACCAGCTGATGCAATAAACTTCTTGATGTGGGCAATTTCATCCTGCTGCTTGTAGTATTGCTTCATTTGATTGGTTTCCAATTCAGTTCGAGTCTTGATATAAGAGTCGTAGTTACCACCATAAGCTGTCAACTTCTTAAGTCTCATGTCCAGCATGCTAGTACACACACCATTGAGGAAATCTTGTGAGTGGGAAACCAAAACAAGGGTTCGAGGCCACTGTTTCAAGTACTCTTCCAACCACACACAAGCCTCCAAATCCAAATGGGCTGTAGGGTCATCGAGTAAAAGTAATGTGGGCTTGACAAAAAGAGCCTTAGCCAATGCAACACGCATTCGCCATCCTCCGGACATATCCTTGGTCATTTTCTTAATGGTCTTGGAGTTAAAACCCAAACCGACCAAAATCAAAGAGGCTCTGGACTCAAAGGTGCTAGGGTCAAGATCGTCGATTCGCTCATAGTAATCCTCCAATACAGGGCTATCAGGACCCTCCTCTTCCAAGATTTTCTCCACTGCAGTCTCAAGTCGCTTCAACTCAGTTTCTACCTCATGGATGACCCAGTCAAGAGCACTGCGCTCAGAAGGCTCGGCAGGCTCGTTGAGTAGATAAATATCAATGATATCGGGAATAGGGTATTCTCGAGCAGCCATAGCCTTAAGCCAAGTAGACTTTCCGCAACCGTTTTCTCCTAAAAGACCATACCGCTGGCCATAATTGAGTTCGAGAGTTGAGTCCTGAATCAAAACTTTTCCATGGAAATTCAAAGACATGGAGGAAATCTTTAAATCTCGAGAAGTCTCAAGGGAATCCAAAACACCAGTGGTAACTCGGTCGGAAATACCATCTTTATCCTTCTGCAGCTTGAGATCTGCGATTTTTTCTTGAGTTTCGGCGAGAACGTCTTCCTCGGACTTGCCAAATGGTTTTCCCTCCTTGGCGGCTTTAGCAGCAGCCTTCTCGGCCTTTTTAGCGTCTCGCTTAGCTTTTGATGACGAAACAGGAGCCATTTTTCTAACTGGAAAGTTCAGAAGAAAGAAAAGAGAGATTTCAATATTATGAATTAACTATCTTTTTTTTTATACTTTTAATTTTTTTTTTGCTTTGATTTTTTGCTTTGATTTTTGCTTTGGTTTTTCGTTTTGCTTTTGGGTTTAATTTTTTTTCAGTTTGTGGTTTGAAATCTTCTCTCATAACCTGATTTTAATGCTTTTGCAATTGCTGTGGATCTCAAATTTCTTTGACTTGGCTTGGACCCTAAACATTTTGGACCCTAATCATTTTCTACACCTTCCAGTGCTTCATTTCTCCTTCCAAATTTGAAATCTTTGGTGGGAAAATTTCAATGTTTGCTTTCTTTTCTACATCAACTCAAACAACTTGTCTTTATGGTTATCTTGAAAGTTAAAAGTTGTAGAAATTAAGTGTGCTCTGAATGGTTGAATGGACCTACAAGTTTTATAGTGTAAATCTAGAATACTTTTAGATGACTTCTTTGACATGTGAAAAACATACAAAACTTGTGTTTTCAAAATCGAAAGAAATTAATAGTTGAGTCCTATTGTGTACATATCAAAACTTATAACTTCAGTTCACTTAAGATCTTTCCAGCCAAATTTTTGTACTGCCATGAATTTCCTGTCAGCTTCTTAAACTGAACTCCATGCAAGGACAGTAGAGGGACCTTGACAATGTATATTTCAAATTGTAAAGGTGTACGCACCGAGGTGTTTGTAGCATTGAAGCCGAGCATGTCTGAACCACCAACTGTTTCTCCTTGTTTTTCAAATGAATCGAAAGAAAAGTCATCAGAAAAGTCAAAATTTTCTGAATTGTTATCGCGTCGTCTTGATCCAAATGATAATTTACGCCAATGTGAAGGGTGGGGGGAGCTAGGGGAGGAGATGACTGAGCCAGCAACAGCCGTCTCTTCTGAGCGATTGTTGAATTCCTCCTCACGGGCGATTGAAGGTTCGTGAATGCACCGGAAACCACCCTTGATTTCCTTGAATCGTACACCCAATTGAGACAAGACTCTTATGAGGTCCGATCGAATAAATACCAATGGTTTAGTAGATGTGCTCTGAACAGAGAAGAAACCTTTAAGGAACACTTGCTTTGGAAAGTCAATAGACGGAGTTGACTGAGAATCCAGTGCAGACTCATCAAATGGTGAATCCACATGAGATGTACGGTCTTTATCACTAACTTGAGGAACTGGGGGGATTGCATCTCCATATTGGTCACGTCGAACATGCCCAACAGATTTGGCTCTGGCTGAAGGATGAAATGCCTTTTTGGTTGATGGTTGAGGAGTGTTTGGTGTTTGAGGAAGAAATGTTTGAATTGGTGGAAGTGCAGGGAGGTCTTGAGATCCAAGAGTATTGTCCACAACATGTGTATGGTCCACAGAAGGTGAAGCAGAGTGTACAGGTCGTCTTCTCAAAGGAGAACTGGTTGGAGCACCACCTGAAAATTTGGAATGGGAAGAAGCTTGCTGCTTAGACTTTTGATTTTCATGTACCGAAGTAGACCTACCCAATGGCGAGAATGGTTTTTGTCTTCCTGGAGAACCAGAACCGTCTTCATTCTTGTTCCGCCGAGTTGAGAATCGTCGTAGAAGAGAACTAGCCAGCGAGGGCTCTTTCTTTTCTGGGAACGTGTATGATGGGACTGATGGCGAGGTGGACGTATTTGCATTAGAGATGTCGTCCTGGGGTACTGTCATCAAATCAGATGTTCCTTGAGTACGAGATCGAGTTCGCTGAATACTTTGATGGTTATGACTAGCCATGGGAGGAGTAATGATAGTCGAGGGAACTGCAGTTGTATGCTGGCTTGATTGACGCCTATGAGTTTTCGGTTGCGAAGGAGAATTTCCTGCTGATAATTGTTGATTGTTAACTTCTGAACGGCTTGAAAATTTCTCACGTGGAGATCTCGTGCTCATAAAAGAAGATTGTGAGCTGAGGGTGCGATCTGAGAAGGCCTCTCTTTCAATTTTCTCTTTAACCAAAAAGTAAATGCTAATCAACGGGTGGAAAGGTCCTGTGGGATCTGCATGGGACATAGGCACTGAATAGGACTCTTCATCGTTGGAGATGTCTGACGGAGGTTTGAAAGAATTTTTGGTTGAATTAGAGTGTGCCTTATACCAGTTGTGACAAGCCAACATGTAATCAGAAGATTCTAGAATTGTGGTCAAGTTAGATGTAATTTCCGATTCTGACCCAAAATCATATGTTGACATTTCTCTGATAATTATTGGATCCAATGGTAAAGATAATGGTTCTCTAAACGGAACATGAGACTCGGGTGGATTGTCGTAGCCGCGACTCATCCATGGATGGTGTAAGACCTCATATAATGTTGCACGTTCAGAGGGTTGGACAACCAGCATTCGACAAAGCAAGTCACGACATTCAGGAGATAGAAAGCTGGGGTATTCTACTTTTCCTTGTTTAATTTTGGCATGTAATAAAGGTAGGTTTTTGTCATCAAAGGGAACTTTACCACACACCAAAACATAAAGAACCACGCCGAAGGACCAGACATCCACCTCGGGACCAATGTATGGCTTTGCCTTGAGAAGTTCGGGAGCTGCAAAGTATAGCGAACCACAGAATGTTTTCAACAAGGCGTTGGGAGCATAGAGATTGGAAAGTCCAAAATCGATCAGTTTGATGTCACCAGTTTTTGAGATAAGAATGTTTTCGATTTTCAAATCTCGATGAACAATGCTGTTTCGATGACAATAGTCAAGGGCGGATCCTATTGCTCTTGCGAATTTTCGAGCATGACGCTCTTTGAGCGAACCATGTGAGATAATGTAGTCCAGCATCTGCCCGCCTGAAACATACTCGAAAACCATGTAGTAATGGTTGGTCATTGTGAACATTTCTTTCATCTGACAAATGTAAGGGTGATATAGCAGTCTGCCTAAAGCAGCCTCTCTGAAAGTCCGAATATCTTTAGTTGCTTCCTGGTTTCTTTGGGCTTGGGATTTTCCTCCGTCATCAATAGATTCGGTTTTGTTTTGAACCGAAGAGGCTTTGGGAATAACTTTTACTGCTGCGAGTTCTCCAGTGACTTTGCTTTTTGCTAGTTTGACTTGACCCATACTTCCTGCACCAATGGTCTTGACAAAATCCCATTCGCCAATTGATCGTCGTTTTTGAACTCGGCGCTCCTCTGCGACTTGTGACGGGGGTAGCTGTTGCTGCTGTTGGTGGGGGTGGTGGGTTTGTGGTTGTTCCATCTTTTGACGAGTTATAACACTGATAGTTTTATTCAATGTTGTTGGGGTGAAATAAGGTCGCTTTTCGGCTTTCGGGTAATTGAAGAGAAGACGGCAAATATTTTCACCAATTGACAGATGTGAGATCTGAATTGATTGACTCACAGGTGGTAGGCCGTGTGGCAATCAGACTTATCCAGACTTGCTGAAACTTGGGGTTTTTGTTGACTGTCCGAGCTCAATAGCTAAACTAGAGATCTTGCTAGAGTCACCTCACCAAAAGCTCAACTTCTGAGAGGTCTCGATGGGGGTTCCGGGGCGAACTTCAGTGGAGTGGAAAAGGCAACACAAGTTGAAAGCAATGAAAAGAGATTACAATTCTTGCAGCCCAAGTCTTGAAGTAGCTGAAAATCTCAGAATGCCTCTTGAAATAATGAATTCCAAGCAAAAATAGAAAGTTGTAGAACTGAGAAGTGCCTCCAGTCACTAAACGGGCACTCTTGCTAGATAGTGCCTCTGGCTACTAATCAAAATAAAGTATCCAAGTTAACAGAGTTGGTGAGCTTAAAATTGATGATTCTGATAGTTCACTTTTTCAACCACTATTGGGCATCATTGTGAAAGGACGTCAGTTTTATTCCCTTGTTTGGTTGAACCAAAGAGAAATGAAGACTCTCTCATAAAAAATACTCAATGGGAGTCAGAATGCCATAGGTTTGTGTGGACTCTCTACAATTATAACTAATTTCAAAGAAAGTTTTCCTCTCAGTTGAATGTATCAATCAATTACGCAGGTATTATTCCCTCATGCTCTAAACATGAGGATTTCCTGTCTTGATTTTGTTTTGGCATCTTTTCGGTTTGCTGTTTTTGTTTCTGAGCTCTTTGAATTGTATTTTTCTTGTTTTTCTTTATCTTGATTTTTACTTTGGTTCTTTGTTATTTCGTGTGCTCTTCTGATTTTCCCTCTCTGTTTCAAGTTCTATAACCATGATGGACGTGAATACATTAGGTTTTCATTTTTGAAGATATTACCATTAGTCCTCAGACGTAATCTAATCATACTACCAAGTAAGCACCATTAAATAAGTAGAAATTCTCAAATCAGATTTGGTAGAGGATGGGCATAAATATAGTTGTTCCGCTACAAGACCCTTTTAAAATGAAAGAATTGAGTTAAAACCACAACACAAACTCGGGGTCTGTTTACTTCATTAATATCGCCAGTACATGGTGCCACGATATTTCTATAGCAATAGAATGAAAAAATCGCATGCTTGTCCATCTCAACGAACCAGCGCAGAATCGTAGTTCCCACCATTAATTCAAAATACTAACAAGATGTCACCAATTTCGAGTGCATCTTGAAATGTTTAGTGTGTTTACTCAATTTAGCTTTGACAGTCTAAAATTCATCAACTCTAGTCATGAGAATTGTGGATATTGAAGGGTCCAGAATCCTGTGTCTTGCAGATGTGAGGGGAGCACTTTCCCAATTGAACGATCTTGCCGAGGAACACAAAGCCTCATGTATCATACATATTGGCACGTTTGGCTTTTTTGATGAAAATTCAGTCCATGATGCATCTCCAGAGTTCCTACGGCATATTGTGCCCTTCTCACCCCTTATAGAACCCCGTTCCCTCCCGCCAGTATCTAAAGGTAACGCTTCCACGCGTGAGTCAATTGAAATAGTCCGCAAGTCTATTATTGAACAAGGAAAGGCACTGTCTGAACTGCCCGAGTTTATCCGTGGAGACAAGACCTTCAATGTTCCCGTTTACACGCTATGGGGATCCAGTGAGGATGTTAGAGTGGTGGAGAAGTTTGCAACTGGTGAATACAGTGTAAAAAACCTCCAAGTTGTTGGTCTCAGTGACAGTCCCAGCTCCCTAATTCAGTGTCCCAATGGAAATCGAATCAGACTGTTGGGATTAGGTGGAGCTTTTATCGTATCCAAACTGTTGGACCATGGCATTTCGCGAACGGCAAGTATAGGAGGTTCTGTAGGAGCTACTTGGTCTACCTTACTTGGAGTCGGGGAACTACTTTGTAATGTTCGAGACTCCTTCTCTGCAAATGAGACCAGGATCTTCTTATGCCATAACTCTCCACTGAAGGAAGAGCTTCTTTGTCATTTGGCCCACACTATCCGAGCAGATTATGTGTTGAGTGGCGGTTTGCATTTTTTTTACGGGTTGTCTTTTAACCAGTTTGCTGTCACTCCTTCATTTGATTATTATATGCAAAAGTTGTGTAGCCGGGCAAACTCCTTTGGAGCTGTGTGGCACAAATTGCGTCAAAGCAAGGACATCACTTCTTTAGCTCCACAGAAGCTGGAGCTACTCGATCTTGCTGCCAATGTCTTTTTAACAATTCCTCAGAATGAAGGAAACTCCCAGTTCAGTGGATACTCCTATTTGAGAAAACTATCTAGTGCCGAGAACGAAGAGCTCAAGACATCCAGCTCAATTCTTTTTCAGCGTTTGTGGTTTTTCAACCTGGCTGATGTGGGCCATGGCTCACTCTTATTGCATTGGAAAGGTTCAAATTTGGCTGCTGAGATGCATTCAAATGGATTCGATATGAGTCGCAAGAAGAACTCGTCTCATTTATCTAATAATGGTGCAACTCCTTACAACAGGACTGGCCACTCTCAAAGACGTGGTTCTTTTTCACGACCTCCAGATGGAGCAAATCGACTCAGATCCAAGAACGATTTTGCAAGAGTTGATAGTTCAAAAAGCGAGTCATCCTCTAAACAAGATCACCATTCCAGTGACTCTTTGAAGGATGAGTCTTTAAAAACTGGATCTTCGAGCGAAACAATGCCAAATAACGAGCCCAAAGGAGAATCATCTATCAAAGGACTGTCCATTGAAGAATCAACCAATAAAGAACCTAACCAGGAAACCAATGAGAAAACCAATGAGGAAATCAATAAGGAAGCCGATAAGGAAACCGATAAGGAAACCAATAAGGAAACCAATAAGGAAACCAATAAGGAAGCCAATAAGGAAACTAATGAGGAAACCAATGAGAAGACCAACGAGGAAACCAACGAGGAAACCAGTGAGAGACCCAGTCAACAACTCAATAAGGAACCTGATCAGGAACTAGGAAAACAATCTGTGTTGGACAACCCTTCTGCAACCACAGATGATTCCTCTAAACATGAGTTAGCGTCAAATGACGGTTCTAACAATGCCGAAGCTGATGCTTTTTCAGAAGAGCCTCTCAAAGAAGAACCATCAAGAGACTTCAAAGTTAATAGACCGTTCAGAGACTCTGAGAAGGAACGAGAGCGACCAAGTCACATCATTGAGGGCCCTGGAGTATGGATTCCGCGATGTGGTACAGAAGAGGAAATACGTGGAATTTTTACAGAAGAGATGCAGAAGCATATCACTAATTTGGTTTTGAAACGAAATACAAACAAACCATCGTTTTCAATGATTTTCTTTGATACCGAGGAAAATGCCGATAAAGCGCTGTCAGAGTTGACCGAACCAGGTGCTAGCCGAATTAAGCGAGATCGAAAACGTGGCCCAAGAAGGAAATTTCACTCTCGTCAAGTAGTTTAGTTGCTCTACTGTTATTCAAGCTACAACTTAATAGCTTAAAAAACCCAGACTTAACCATTTTCTAAATTCAATTAAAGTAATCTCATCATGAATCAACCACCTCCAGAAAATGAGGTAGAGAAATTGAAGGTATATTGTCAAATAGTGTCGTGAAAGTTGTGTGGTATCTAACATAAGAATGAACTAAGCAGACTCCAGAATTTCCGCGCCATGCTGGAAGCTACGCGTCAACTCACCTTAAATCTCGCAAAAGATTTAAGTGCTGCAGAAAAAAATCAGGATCAAATTCGTGATACTTTGACTCGCTTGGGCCAATTGCTGAAGAGCAATAGGAGTTAAAACAGTCTCTATAAAACAGCTTAAACAAAACCTCTTATTTAATAGGTTCATTATTTATTCAAATAGAATTTTACTTGGTAAAATTTCACTCAGTGGAATAGCGTAAATTCATTTGAACCTAGACAAAAACAATCACAATTCTAAAAACCAAAAAACACAGGAAACTAAAACCCACCAAAGCGCGGATTCCTTAATCACCAAACATAGCACTTTCTGTCCATAGTCTTTAAAATGATGATAATTAGTCGTTAATAATCGAGCACCATAACTTTTGTGTTTTGAAACACGCTACTTTGGCCCTTAATAGGTGATAACTACCTTTTTAATCTTAACAGACAAAAACAAAGTTTGGTTTGTCAGACAGTATGAGTAGGACTTCAAAGACACCCAGTGAATATGATATAGTGGGGAAAACTAGCCTACCGGGAAATCAAAAGGCATTGACCAAGCTCAGAAACGTGCCCGAGTTTGCTCATACTTTTTTTTTCGTCTCTACGTTCAAGCGTGCCTTGCAAATCGGAGATCCAGTTGAAATCGAAATACTGGAAGAAGAGCTACTTTCCAATTCTCATGGTCGCCTCATGAATCACATCAATGCTGGCTTAACCCGAGGTGCCTGGCGTCTCCGCAAAAAGCAATTTTCGGAAACCGACCTTTGGGGGTACTTCCATAAGTTGTGGGAATTTCACCGGGCCGAATACGAAGACATTCCATCACCAGAGGAAACAGAGGAGTTCCTTGAAGCTAAAGCCTTACTGGAAGAGGACGATGGAGATTTAGTCGAGAAAGATGAAGCAAAACACGACGGGGATGCAGCCAAAGAACTTGTTGCCAATGAATCCGACAATGACACAGAGGACAGCCCTCCCAAGAGACGTCGATCTGCACGACTGCATACGGCAGCAGAGGCACGTGCCAGCAAGAAACGACGTGAAGCTGATGAGCGAAAACAGGCCAAGAAAAAAGAACAGGAATTGGCCAAGATAGAGGAGAAACGTCGTCAACAAGAACACATTCGGGAACAAAAGGAGGATCTGAGAAAACGAGCTGAAGTACAATTGAGAGCTACAAAAGCTGCTCAAGAACGTGTTCCTATTTGCTCATGGGATTGGAATCCATTTGCAAAACACAGTCAGCTTCCTGATTCATTCTCGCGCTTCAGTATGTATGAAATAGTCCAAATTTGGTACACGGTGATAGGATGGATCATGGCCAACGAAGGTCTCACAAAGGATTTAATAGAAAACACCCTGAAGTTGACAGGCATGGCTGAGCACGAACTCAAAGTGGAACCAATTGGATGGGACGCTGACAATCGAGTCTACTATTGCATGGACTCTCGCCTTTATCTTCGAACAGAGTTGGTTTCTGTTGATGGGCTGGAATTCATTGACAACGATTATGAGGGTTGGAACTGTGTTTGCGCTACTTATCAAGAGTGGGTCGATTTCATTGGAAATCTCAAAACGCAAGTTGATGAGTTCAAACGTGCCAAAAGACGAGGAGCGTTAGGCCGATCGGTGGAGTGGTCCCACAAACTGATTGAACAGCGAGAATATGAATGTGGATTTTTGGAATATCTGGAAGATACACTCTTCCCAGCCATTGATGAGGAATATTTGGAAAAAGCAAAGGCGTCCGTGCAACGTCAAAGAGAGCTGAACATGGTTGATTTACTTGCCAATAGGAAAACTTCAGTTCGATTACAAAAGAAGCAACAAGAGCGGGAAGAAAAAGAGCAAGAGGAGCAGAGGATATATGAGCGTGAACAGGAGAAGCGAGAGGAGCGTAAACGTCAGCAACGGATAGAGCAACAAAGACTCCAAATGGAACAACGTCAAAAAGCTCGTGAAAGAAGGTTCTTGAACCGGGAGAAGTCTCTAGACCCAAGTAGCAACTCTCCAAATCGAGTTAGACCAAGAAGAGAAGCCACTAAAGCAAAAGGTTGGATTTTCGACTGTCTTTGTGGCAAACATGGTGAAAATTATGAGGATGAATTTGAAATGATTGAGTGTGAGCAATGTAGTACCTGGATGCACACTCATTGCTTACGTGCTAAAAAAGAAATTTCGTTAGACAAATTTGTTTGCGATGTTTGCCTTCACCGTGATGATATTAAAAGTGAGGAACCTGAAAAAGAAACTCAAGAGCATGCCCCTATTGAGGAAGCCTCTTATGTCACCAAGGATCAGTCCGATCGAAAAGATTGTACAATGGGTGAAAGCACTTATGCATCACAATCAACTCCAACCGTTGACAGACTCCCAACTCAACAGTTTGAAAGCAAGGACTCTAATCTTTATGGATCTGGACAGGTTTCGACCTCTCAGCAAGAACCAATGGTGGGAACATTTTCAAATTCAAATGTGCATGGCCACTGGTCAGGTACTCAACCATCTAATCTCAACTATTCTCAAATGAGCAAAGCTGGAAATGATCATCAACCTAATGCAAATTCACTGCAGTCAAACTGGAACAATCAAGCTCAAACTAATTTCTCTCGCCAACCAGTGACACATCAGCCACCTACATTCCTATCATCAGGATTTCAACCGCCCCCAGGATTTCAGTCTTTATCAATGTCTCAACCGCTATCGGTACCACAGCAAACATCAGCATTCCAACCTGTAACAGCATTCCAACCATCTCCAACATTCCAACAATCTTCAGGAATTCGTGAACAGTCTCGCCCGTCAGCTAATATTTTATCCCACTCATCAGAGAGACACCATCTTTCATTGGCGCAGCACAACCATGGTAATGCCTCTCAAACCGTAAGCCACTCACGGATAGACACGTTTGCAGATTCTCAACCTGCTGAGCTGCCAAAACAGCCGAAACTGGAGGCCAATGGAACTCATTCCAAAAGCGAGCCGCCTATACTATCTACAAATGGTGACAATCCAGTCTCATGATTTAAAGAAAAGTTAAGGAAAGTGATAATGATCTATGGCTTCCAACTACTGTTGGTTCAGGAAAATATTTTTTTGCTGGCATATAACGATTTAATAGCAATTAGTGTTAAGCAGTAGATCATTCCTCCCAAAGTTGAAATTTCCATAAAATTGAGCATCACAAAATTTCCATTGAACACTTCCCCCTTTCTCTCAGAGTGTAGTATAGTTACATGATGAACAAGGGTTCAACTCTGTAAAATGAAATTTTAAATATTTTGTCTTCGGCACAAGGCCGTAAGAAAGAAACCCAGACTACATACTAACTTGAAAGTTTCTTCTTATCTAAGTATTAAGTAAGAAGGACCTTGTTCAAAAGTAAAGGCTATACCCATTTAAGAGAAATTAGAAAAGATCACATCCGGTAGTGTTATGTGATTTGATTTTCAAGTACCGAATCAAATTAATCTACAAAATATAACCAACGAAAAAGACATCTGTTGATTTGTTGGTCAGCGTGATAAACTAAGATTAACGTCCATCAAGATTAAGGCACAGTCTATTAAAATTGTTAGTTCAACAAAGGAATCGGATAGAAATATATTATGAACTCGAGGTTAATTTAAAGCAGAAGCACATTTCCCATTTCTTGGTACAGGTGTAGTGCTCAAGTTAGTCAACGATTGAGTTGATAAGGATTCTGTGAAAATAAAATTCATTTCAGAACAACATGGATCAATAACTATGAAAAGACAAGCTCAGAGATCGTAACATTGAAACGTATCAAATAATTTAATAATTAATTTTATGTTAGAATTAAGGTGATATATGTTGATAACCTTGGACAATAACAATGTATTGATGGGTACGATATGTCATATGGAAAGAAAAAAAAAGTAAAGATGCTTACAGACAAAACAGCAAAGATCAAATAAACAGGAGGAAACCAAAGGTCCTGTCTGTTCCCTAGGACTTATCTCATCACATCATAAATAGGGTTGAACAAATTAGTTATTAAAAGTTCAATTTGAAAAAGGCAAACAGAGTGGTCATGATTTGAGAGAGTTAATATCTCTTTAAAAATAACCAATAACAATGAGAAGTTTTGGTATATAAAGTTTTAAGAAAATAACAAGACACAAACAAAAAACGAAAAAACTAAGAAAACGCTCGTAACAACAGAAAGAGATAATAAAGTTCGACTAAAATGCATGCTGAAATCTTTTTCAGGCCATTTGTTTAACATTGTATATACAAAAAATTTGCAACATAAGCCTAAATATGCGAGATTTTCAAGTACTTTGTGTTTGCCTCCTTAAAAAAGTGATTCTGTTGAGAGCATCATTTAATGAAATGCTTGTTAATTATCTTGAACTCAAAGTGCACAACAAATGACCCCAAACAAAAGGCGATTTTTAAACCCCGCACCGTTGTAGGACAGAACAAGAATTTTGTGGTCATGTTAATAATAAAGTTGTTTCAACTACACAAGAAGTGGAGAACCGAAAATTTTCAAACAAAGACAACAAAGCATTATTTAAAAGATTATGAACGTATATAATTTGATGAAGGCAACATCATCATGTTAGTGAGGTACACACATTCAAAAAGGATTTAAAACAAACTGCTTTTGTGAGCTTGAATTTCACTTGTGTATGCCATGCTCTGAGTAGTACCATCTGACCAAAAAAGAAAAAAAGTAACTGGCATCGGTTCGGAATGGAAAAGCTAGTTATCCAATTGACGCGCGGTAGGAAATTACGCATGTTACTTAAAAAATGGAAATCAAAAAAAAACATCTAAAGCACATATAAGAAAATGGAACTCATAAAAGTACCCACTCCTAACTTGTCTTTGTACTACCAACACTAATCTAACACATACTTATGTGAAGTAAATAAGCTTCAACTTAAACCTTGTTTTAAGTGTCTTTGTTATCTGCTAGCTCTTTCTCTTAAACCTTTGTCCTTTCGCCATAGTACAAAATAAACACATCCACACAAGGCAAATTCACTAAAAACTTACTGAACTTGGAGAACAGATTTTCCATCCATCAACTAGGCCAATTGGTTGTTACTCTACAACAAAATCATTTACTTGTATACTCAAGTATTTTTCAGCAACTCTTAGAACTCGTGACAACGCGGATATCTAGGGTGGAATATTTGCTTTTCAACGGGAAAGAAAAAGCAATCATTGTTTTAATATCAGACATTCCAACGCTCAGGTTTTTGAATCCCAAATTTCGATCTCTGAACTTGTTTCTTAGCGAATCTAGACTAAGCAATCTTGTTAGAGTAAAGACCTGGTCCGGTTTAATTTGTCGTTGAATCGTTCAATTCACGCGTGCAATTTGTTGAGATCATACAAAATAAACGCGCGAAGCTGAAATTTCTTTCTCCAGTTTCCCTGACGAACTGGACCATTTTAATTTTGTGGCAATAAACTACTATGTCAATAATGTCTATGCCAATGTCGAACCCAATGATGCCAAATCATCTGGATCAAATGAAACATCCATTTACGCGCAAGGTCAAAGTTGGTCGAATGACTCCCAATAGAATCGACAAAATCAAAGAACTGGCTGAATCTAAAGGTATTCCGTTAGAAACTGTTGAATCAATTCTTAATCAGTTTGTCTCTGATGAAGATCCTTACGTGGATATATCCTTGTCTTCGAATTCGACAGTTCGAAAGGGCAAAGAAGGACAAATTCCTTATGTTAAGCGCCCTCTGAACTCGTTTATGCTCTATCGTAAGTCTCAAACACAGAGTGCTCTTGCCTATGCTCAAGCGGCCAATTTGAAACTTAATCATCAATCTATATCGAGAATCATTGGTCTCATGTGGCAAACCGAATCAGCCCACGTTAAAGAGGAATTTGCTCGGTATGCGGCCGAGGAGAAAGAGCTCCATCGTGCCATGCACCCTGATTATAAGTTTTCTCCCCAGAAGAAACACAAAAAGAATCAGCATGATCAACAAGTGCAGGGTGTTACTCGTCGACCATTGAATCCTCCCTTGGGCCAACCTGGTCATGTCCAACTTCAACAAGTTTTACATCCCCAAATGCCGATACAAGGTCAGCAGCACCAAACACGTATTGGCCAACCGCACATGTCCCAGCAGTATAATCAACATGTTGGTCACCAAGTGGTAATGGGCCAACAGCAAAGGGTGTCTACCCAGCAAAATCATCAATTACAACAGCAGCAGCATTCCCAAAGTCAAACACCGACTCAAATAAACCAGCATTCTCCGATGCAATCGTTTCATCCAGGTGTTCAAGGTCAGCCGATGGTTTATCAGCACTATGCGCCTCGTCAAGGTGATGAGACACCTCTGAAACGAGAGTCCAATGTAAGCCATACTGCAGCGCAGATACAGCAATTACAGCAGCAGCAGCAATTGCAGCATCAGCAGTTGTCTCAACAGATGAATCAGCAGCAACTAGGCCAGCAGACTCAACATCAACAAGTTCAACAGCAACAAGTTCAACAACAGCAACAACACCAGCAACAGCAACAACAACACCAGCAACAGCAAGTACAACAACAGCAACACCAGCAGCAGCAAGCTCAACAGCAAGCTCAGCAGCAAGCTCAGCAGCAGCAGCAAGCTCAACAGCAGCAGCAGGCTCAGCAGCAGGCCCAACAGCAGGCTCAGCAGCATCAACAGCAACAGATGGCTCAACAACAGATTTCTCAGCAGCATTTATCACAACAGCAGCTTTCTCAGCAGCAATTAAATCAGCAGCTTAATCAGTCAGCGCAGCTCGGAAGCCAGTCTGTGTTACCTCAGCAGTTCCAATACTCCAACCAGACCTACCCCCCCTACCCGTACCCAATTCAGCAACATCCCTTACCTGTACCTGTTCCACCTCCAAATTCTGAGAACGTCAATTACTACCAAGGAATGCCAAACTATTCTTACACCTACGCGAATCTACCCACGCACCCACATCCAATGAACTAAGTAAAAAATTCGTGATCGTTATGACATGAAAGATATGATGTATTTTATTAAATGATCTATGAAAAAAAGGTATTCAATATTTAATATCTAAAGGACAAACTAGACAGTAGACGGAAAAAGCAATAATGCAAACAAGTTGAAACCAAGGGAACGGCAACCAAAATAGAATTTTAGAGAGAAAAATACGACACATTACTTATAGGCCATTCAATGTATTGCAACGACGATATGTTATATTTCATTTCTAAAACAAACCCAACAACTTTCCGAAAGTTAACTTTCTGGTTCCTTGCATCCGCTCATCATTTCTTTGAACTGTCAAATGTCTATTATTGTTTATGTCAGCCATGTCACAAAGCAACCAAAATGTCTTGAAGTGACAAGGCTAAAAATCTAAGGTATGAATGCATCTGGAAGTTTAAGCTCTGTTCAACGTCAACGCAACAAAGAGTTTACAATTGTAAACCAAGACAATGTTGATCACCCAAAACTGTAGTGGGAAAAAGTCATCTCTTGTTACTTCGCAGTAAGGCATCGCCAACCTGAACCCAAAGTATATTTGTACTAGACTTGCCTTTATTTCCGTTAAGAAGCATCAGACTGACAAAGACCACCATGAAAATCTCACAATTACTTTTTCCCTGTTTATTTTATAACCATGCTTTTATATGGTTGCAAAGTTGCCTTACTTTATCTGGCCTTAAACTTCAGTGTCCCTTTAATAGTCAATTTCAACTGTCACCACCTTTTAACAGTGACTATCTACTGCAATTGATTCACTACAATAATTTAGACGAAAATGATCACCTAACACGAGCTAACAGCTCAGAAACATTACAATAACTACAGCCCCCCTTCTAGTGGCGGTGGCAAACTTGGGCACCCTCTTTAGTTCCAACATTTTTTTCATGTTTTGTCACACCTACTACTTTTCCTACTCCTGAACACCACATCTGAACAATAAAGTTCGGCCTCTGAAATCAAGTTAATTCAAGACTGGACAGTTGAAGTTCAGAAATTCTGGTTGACAAGAATAAATTTAGCTGAATTCTTATTCTGCAAATCTGGGTATTTTTCTCCATCTCAAGAAAAAATAAGTCTTGCCTCAGCTTCACAAGATGGTTGTCAAAAACCTCGGACAAGAGCCAAGCTACCTCACAAACTCCAATCCAGTTTCAATCAAACCCAACCATGCTCTAGATCACTCTGATTCTCCGAATAGATTATTTCCCCGAACCTACCCTTACCAAAGATGCCTCCCCTACGCGATAGAGCGCAGACAAGACCAATTGCATCACCTTGACCATATTGTGTCCCATTTGTATATTGCAATTGAAGCTGACGATCTAGCTCCTTCAGGTGGGTCTGTGGCCGCAACTAGTATTTCGCATTGGACCAGAGAGCTCAAGTCATGGATTCGACTGAAATTTGATCTACCTCTGAAAACCCGACTTGCACTTGCCAAAATTTACTATGATCTATCTCTTGCCACTGTGGCAACCACCCCAGGGGTTTCTGGAGGACTAAGTGGAGGAGGGAGTGACGAGGTACCTTTTGACAAATTTATCTCAATGTTTTGCACACTTGTCCGCGAACATACGTTACTGAAAGAGGCAGGATTGGTTCTCGATTGGAAGCCTTTGTACAAGCATCTCAAATATTGCTATCTTCAACCCCCTCAATATTATGAACCCACACAACAGGAGAAATCAAAGCTGGTGCGATTGGCCCATTCGGCTAGACTGTTCTTTGATGAATCTCTTGTTCCAGAACTCATGAGTGATCTTTTACCTCATTTTTCCCCTCTCACCGCCAACCAGTCGCACCCAATTGTCTATCTACTGATGCACTTCACTCCTCCTCATAGTGATCAAGCACCCTATTTGCCATTATATTTCCATCTTTGGAGGTCGTTGAGAATATCTAAACAATTTGATTTTCTCATGTTAGATTTCATGTCAAGATTATCCGCAGATGCGCTTCATTTGGACTATGTTAAATGGGGAGAATATGGCATTTTTACCGAAAATCAAACTAATCATTTGTTTCAAACGATTCTCGCTCTAATGGGTGTCACTGTTGCTTCGAATTCTGAACCTTACAGTAATACCAACGAGACAAGACGCCTGGATTCGTCAGACATAAAGAAAGCAAAGGTAAGCAGAGCCGCAGCAAGACTTATCGTTAGTTCTCTGGGTGGAAAATTCGGAATGGGCGTCCTGGAGAAGCTTCAAACTCTTATTGGAGCATCAGAGACATTTTTTCACCCCTCCAACTATGGTCAGTGGTCAAAGTCGATCTTTGAATTCATAGGGCTATTGGTGGAATACTTTTTACTTCGATACAATCAGGAAAAGGAAGGCACGGCTCTCATCCCTCAAGAAAGATATCTTACCCCTACCCACAGACGAAAGTTCATAACTATTCTTCAACAAGTTGTATTTTTTGGTATCCATTCAAAAAACAGAACACTCTCAAAAAAAGCTATCAGCAGTTTACAAGGACTCACATACTTAGAACCTGACATCCTGCTGCCTCTTTGTCTAAAACAAGCCTATCCCTCACTACAGGGGTTGGTGGAGTCACACCGTACAATTACTACCTTACAAATGCTCGTATCAATTTCACGCATTATCGCACAGTCTAGACGTTATCGACTGCATCTGACTACTGTTCTGTCTCTGGTATTACCAGGTATCGATGCTAATGATCTCGATAAAACGTTCCAAGCTCTCAGTGTCATACACATCACCGCTCTTAATGTTCCATTCAAGGATATTTCAAACGACGAAGGCAATTTAGCTTACGCTTATGTTGCCAAGGATGTGGAAATGCTTGAAAATGATCAACAAGAAAATCTCGACCTGCAACTATGTGATGAAATATGCAGAAGTACAACTGTTGCCTTTCCAGAGCTGGTTCATTCGCTATTTGAAAGGGTCTTCGCGCTGTTAGAAAATTTACCTGAAGTATCCTCATCAAAAGATAGAGATTTTCCAGAGGCCCAGGTCGTATCAATTCTTACACCAATGGCAATGGCGGTAATGGGTGGAGTTACTTTAGAAACTTTCGAGGAATGTTGCAAACGCATGGCTGACTTTTTGACCGCCAACATTATTCATTCTGCAACTGATGCAGTTGCAAATCTCTGTGGGGTCTTTGTTCGTGTCAATCCTGTTGTCGCAAGCAAAATCCTATTTCCTGTCATTCTTCAAAACATAAAAATTGAGGTGGAAAGTAATGGAGCAGGTGTACAGAGAGAAATTACTCCAAGAGATCATGCCCTTATTTGGTACCTTTCCGCTTTAAACTTGTGTGTTGCTCATGGAAATGATGCTCTCCTAGCTTACAAATCTGAACTGATGGAAATTTGTTCATTTTTACGAGACAGGTGTAAAGGGGCGGTAATATTTCATACAGCGAATTCTGTTCATCACATTTTGATGTCTTTATCGAACATCACTGTGGTGGATTCTCATCCTGGTATCAGTGATGTCACAGAATGGGGCAAAAGGCATTCAATCGATTCACTCGAGGTCAAGTGGTATGTTCCAAAATTGGAAAATATCAGCTTTGCTTGCGAGCTATTTTTCGAACAGGTTGAAAAGTCAATGACTGCGTTAGCAGATGTTGTGTCGTTATTAAAACAACCTGAGACATCAGAGGAAAAGCCAGAGAAGTCAGTAACAATGTTGTCAGACCGTATTACCTTACACCTGACATATATGCGAACAGCCCTGGCAGGTATATCATCTTTGATTGACAACGAAGCTGAGGACGTTGCAGAATGTAATTCTGATGATGGGCTTTCTTCAGAGTCTGCTGATGATGAGGAGGAAGAAGCTGGTGGTTCCGCAGATATGGATATCGAAAACACCTTGGAGGATAGTCTTGTAGAGGATGCTGACATGTTTGATGATTATGTTGAAGTGAAGAAATTACGTCAGTACCCTTCAGGGTACTTCTTCGCAGATCGTCAAGGGGAGCTATATTCTTCTTTACAAAACACCAGGACTCGTATCGGTCAACTTTTGCATGAACTTTTGACAGTGTTGTCACAACACAGAGAGGGTGATATCTCTGCATTCAAAGCTTTAATGTTTGCATTCAAAGTATGGATAGCTGATGTTGGTTTTGAGAAAACATCGAAATCTATCATTATACAAATTGCTGCTTACAGTTACGAAACTCGAAAATGTAATGTTGTTGGCATTCCAAAAGATTACCCTCGTGCTGTTTTAGTTCGACGTGCTCTTGCACATCATCACGAGAGAATACTTCATAATTATGGGGCTAGACATATGACAAAACTGGAACGAGTATTGCTAGGGGATATTGTCAAAACCTGTTTGTCTATCTTTCCTGATATTCGCAGAAATGCTCAGTCATCTCTAGAAAGCGGCATCAAGACTCTTTTAAAGTGCCGTGCTCTAGCTTTTCCAGCTATATTAAAACATTGCCTTGAGGCAATCAACCAAAAAAACTGGGAGATGGCCGAATCTGGTTGCTTAACTCTTCACATGAGCGCCATGAGTAGTGCATTGAAGCGGGACTTGAAGCAGCTTCCACTTTTTACAGAGGTCATGATTCGAGCTGTTGAGGCTGATAATCTTCGCTTGAGTAAGGAAGCCCAGAATCTTTTGGTGTCTTTATACAACGATAGCTTCCGCATTCCATCGACATTCAGAATGTTTGATAATTCGAATGTTCCACTAATTAAACCAGGCTCCGATGTCTCTGATGTCATACTTAAGCTTCACCGTGAGAAATTGAGCAAACGCAAAGAGGTGCTCAAAATAATCCCTTTGATGGAAAAACTTGTTTTGACTAATACAAGCAATACCAACTGGAAGGTTGCATTAATTAGTTGTGGAATTCAGACTGCAATGAACCGATCTTATGATATCACAATTTCTCGAGATACTTGGACAGATATTGCAAAAGGACTATTGAATAAGCACCCATTAGTGAGCTCCCTTTATGCGGGGTCCTTTGAAGGTCTACTCTACAAAGTCGTTTTGATGGCTGCAAATAATTACGATATGCAAAGCTTAGTTAGTGACGACAAGCCCAAGTTGGGATATACCCGAAAACAAGGCATGGCAGATTACAGCAAGGATTATGTGGATTCTAAACTTGGTTGGTTAGTGGAGCCTACTTCAACTATTGTGATGGAAGTTCCTTCTCCTCCAGTCAAATTGTCAGCCACTGATTTTGCTAATATGTCATCTCTCAATCTCATTGATACCAGTTCAATTCTCAACATCATGAATGTCCACAAATCATCCATGGATGATGACGCAGATTTCAGTGTTGAATTTTGTGGATTTATAGCTTCGCTGCTGCGGTTGGCTAACTTAGGGCTAGTCAGCTGGAAAGCTGAAGAGTTTTTGGATGTTGTTAGGAACTTCTTTGAGGCTGAAGACAAAAATTCTCATCGAGTCGTGGCCGAATCCCTTGGTGGATTGATTTTGTGTCTGCCATTCACTGAAGAAAAGGAAAGAGCCACTGTGAATGATTTTGTCAAGGAAACCTTTGTTTCTGTCTTGGACAACTATTTGACACCAGATAATGTCAAATATTGGTGGGCTTTTGTTTCTTGGATTACTAGACAAGTGGATCATAAGTTGTGGGTTCCATTAGCAGATATTATTCTCAATTTCAATTTGAACCCCGATTCGAACTTAGCTTTCAAAGAGGTTTCAAAACTCGAGTGCTATCGTAGATTTGTTTATTACGTGGAATGGAATTTTCAGCACACACGCACAGACCTGTGGAACAATTTTGCACACCCATACGCTAATGTTCGAAATGCAATTGGAGTAACTCTTGCGGAAATTTATCGTGTTCATTACCATGAAACATACAAGAACATTGATCATCTTCTTCATTCAAACTCAGAAGATCTCGGTCAAAAAGTGTTTGATCTGACACCTGAGTACCGACAACCTTTTGAGAACACTTTGCAATTGATTCTGGAGAATGACATTTCAGGCGAAACATTATTGGTTGCCAAAACTCTAGTTGTTTTTGTTTCGCGAAGGACCCAAACTTCGTCTTGTAGTGATCTGGGATCTTTGATGGGTTCCATACTTCCTGCTTTGCTGAAGATAGTGCTTGTCAGAAATGATCCTGATTTGGTTGAAGAAACGTCTCACTTAATCACAGCAATGGGAAATATACCTCTGGATGCCTCAGATATTTCACTAGTCATATCAACTATGCAAAAAGCTGCTTCTTCCACTCATCGAAAACAAAAGAATCATTTGATATTGTTCTTGCAATCATTTTTCTTCAGAAACCAGTTTTCAATGTCCAGCCAGGACAGAGACAAGCTTGTGGACATTACGTTTGTTTTACTACAAGACAAGGAGGTTGAAATCAGAACATTAGCATCAAAAGCACTTTCCGGAATGATACAATGTTTTCCTGAGACTGAGCAAAACAAAAAGATTAAAGAATTGCACGAACTATTCAAGAGTCAGCTACTCAAACTTTCGATCAAGAGTTTAAGCGAGAGGCGAAATGAGGATTTAATTCAAAGACATGCAGCTGTTCTTGGATTGGGTGCACTGATTAATGCATTCCCTTATCAGTCCCCACCTCCCCTTTGGGCTCCAGACATGCTTGTCACACTTGCCACTAAGGGTGGCTCTGGAAGTGAATATGTTGGGAGAAGTGTCAAAGAAATTTTAAATGACTTTAAGCGAACAAGACAAGATACTTGGCACATTGATTGTAAAGTATTTTCAGAGGATCAGTTGGCAGATCTGGAGGGGGTTTTGTGGAGATCATATTTTGTTTAACATAGCTAAAACGGCGACTGTTATCTGTAATTGTACCATCAAGTTTACCATAATTAATTATTTGCTTCACACTTTATCTCATACATGAAACTGTAGAAGCCAGACAGAGCATGCTAATGCTAAAGACAATGTTGAAAAAATGACAGACAAACAGTGAAAAACCGATTACAACAACTGAGTAACATGTTTATATCTAGACAACCTCTACAGCTCTTTACCTAGTCCGTTGGGGCTTGCCTCGTTTTTGAGGTTGAGTGACCTTATCATACTGATAACCGCCAGCAACAAGTCGTTCATTTCGCTCTGCCAATTGGAGGACCTTATCAGAAAGAGCAACAGCAAGCTGCTGCAATTTAGTTTGTTCAACAGATCGTCTGAAAACAACAGAACCATTCTTTTGATCCAAAGCGGCAGGGATCTCCTCTTGAGCGATCATCTTGGCGACAATAGCAGTGACATCCTTTTCAGAGAGTGAAAACATTTGTGCGAGTGTCTCTAATGATAAAGTATCATAGTGGGACCAGAAAGAAAATAAGTATGTTCTCAATCCTTCAACCTGAAGCTTCTCAGTTAACATGTTCTTAATTGCATCAGGGTTAGGCAAGAGGGACCAAATTTTGATAGAGCAGAGCAGATCTCGAGCAGACTCCCAATTTCCAACTTGCAAAACCTTGGCCGCTTGCATGATGTGATCTCTTGTGTTTTCAGGGGGTCCACAGAAAACTTGACGCTCATGGTAATCAAGCATTCGTCGGAATAACTTGGAGATAACTTTCTTCTTTGCATCGATGGATGAACCAATTTGGGCCATGTAGGGGACTTCCATAACTAATGAGGCACAAAGGAAGACACACTCAAGTAACTCAAGATTGATATGAGTGTGGAAAGGAAGTACTCTCTGTTTGTCAATTCCACCTTGTGCGTATTTTCCGCCTTGACCAAGCAGTTCTTTAAGACGAGGAGAAGAACAGATTTCTTGTAAAATTTGATGAGATTCGGCAATGAATCCTTGTCGGAAAGCACAAAGACCCATCTGAACCAAAGTACGGTTGAAAAGCACCTGGAGAGGTGCCTCAGCAGAAGCGATGGTTGACTGCAAGTGAGACATCAAAAACATATCTCGAGCTTTGTAGTAGTGATCATTAAGAGCATAATGGTAAACATGGGCCAACATTGCTCGGGTTCGGAAGACAGTGTTGTTTTGCTGGTAGAGAACTGTGCACATTTGTCCCAACAAAATAGTGGGGTAATCTGGGTCGCTTGAGTCCGATGGACGGGGAGTGGTGGCGGAGTTCCCGTCAATTCCTTGCCATGCTAATTGTTCAGTCATATTGATGACATTAGTAGATTTGAAATAAATGTGCTCAATTCGACGAACCAAAACTCGGGCCAAAGTGAGGGAGGACTCTTTGATGTGTTCAATGTAGAGCTGAGTTCGGATCAAGTTGTGGTAAAGCTTGCTTTCATTTCGAAGTCGCTCCACATACTCTGTTGTATGTGGATCCATGAATTGGAGGGATTTGGTGAATTCATCATCGACTCTCTCCATCAGAGAGATGATGGAACCTGGAATCACATAAATTCCATTTTCATTCGGACTAGGGCCACTCTCGATGTCTTCAATTTCCGGAGTATTTTCAGACACATGGTACTTGTCCTTGTTCTCTTCAAGAATTGTCAAGAGAGTATCCACATCCTCACAGAGACGAGTCCAGTGCTTCTCAGTCAAAGCTGAAACTGAAGTGGACAAATCCAATCTGGTGGAAATGAGAACAATATATACGGAAATTTTTTGGTAGACATTGGCAGTAGAGGGCAGAAGCTCCTCCACAATTTCGACTTGATTTTCACGATTGGTGTTTTTCTTTCCTCGGCTTTCGAGAACAAGTTTAATTGACTTGAAAATGTCCTGGGCCGAGAGGTGAGAAGAAGCAAGAGGATCGGAAACCTTTGGTTTAGACTCCTCGACAGGTTTGGGCTCCAAGCTACCCTGGGAAGAATAGTTTCCTTCTCGATGAAGAGCAGTTTCTCGCTCATATTCTCGATTATTCTTTCGCACTCGCTGTCGCAATGTATTGAATGCTCGAGAGTTGGAGGCATTCATCTTTTTTCGATCAGAAGATGAGTCAAACAGCGCGTCTTCCAGCTCAACAATGGTCTCAATGTAGCTGAGGGGAGCAGAGCCATATTGAAGCTTGATGAACCGTTCTACGGACTTGTTGAGCTTATCAAAATCAGCCAAAACTTGTACCCAGTCTAAGGCTTTTCGAGCTGTATCAACTGCCTTTGAAGAAGCAGTGACTTCAGCTAGAAGTTTTTCATGTGCAGACAAAACTACCTTCTTGCCGTCATCATCATCTGAATCATCACTGTCTAGGCCTCCAGTTGAAGTCTTGAGGAAATAATTGACACCTTTTCCCTCGTTTTCATCATCTGAGTCGCTATCCGATTCGTCCGATTCATTGGCGAACATGGAGTCGGTTGAATCTCCATCTGAATCAAGAGGGATATCGGAACCAGAGAGACCGTAGAGATCCTCGTCTTCAGACGACGAGTCGCTGTCTGAACCAGCTGCAAAAAATCTAGACATGCTGCTCTTGATTTTGGGTTGAAATTGTGTATGAAAAATAAATTTTCACTGGAGAAGGGTAACGAATGAATTATTGAAGTAAATAAAAGTTTGATTTTTGGTGCTTCCATACTATTATCTTTCAGACTAATAAGAATCTGACCACAATATTTATTTTTTATGATAATAAACAGCCGGTGGAGCAAGATAAATTGAGGAATGGGCCAGCTTTTGCCGATTTCAGTGTGTGTTAACTCAACCTATTTTCCTGGAATTTGTGCAATTATATAGAGGTACCTCGAGCCGTTCTGATAAAGTGGGAATTAAGGTTTCTCATATCTTCAACTGACAAGTAAAAAAATAAATAAATTAACGTTTATCAAAAAAATTCTATATAAAATAAAAAAAAATATTCAAACTAGATCAAAATCAATGAAATGTTCTACTTGTTCCAATGATGCGGTGATGAAAAGGCCCAAAACATTGCAGCCAATGTGCAAAGAGTGTTTCTTCCATGTGTTTGAGACCGAAGTTCATAACACAATTTCGTCTAATGACCTCTTTTATCGAGGAGAAACAGTAGCTATTGGAGCTTCAGGAGGCAAGGACTCCACTGTGTTAGCTTATCTGATGATGATTCTAAATCAAAGATATGACTATGGTGTGAATTTTGTACTTCTTTCTATTGATGAAGGTATTAAAGGTTATCGAGACGATTCACTTGAGACAGTCGAGCGAAACAAGATTCAATATGACATGGATCTGGAGATTGTTAGCTATAAAGAGCTATATGGGTGGAGCATGGATGACATTGTTGCACAGATAGGCAACAAAAACAACTGCACTTATTGTGGAGTGTTCCGCCGACAGGCCTTAGATAGAGGTGCTGCAAAGCTGAAAATTGCACATATCGTTACAGGACATAATGCTGATGATATGGCAGAAACCATCATTATGAACCTACTTCGAGGAGATACAGCTAGAATCGACAAATGCACAGGGCTCGTAACAGGATCTGACGACTCTCCAATTAAGCGATCCAAGCCTTTGAAGTATACTTATGAGAAAGAGATTGTTCTTTACGCCCACTATAAAAAACTGGACTATTTTAGCACAGAATGCAGTTATTCGCCCGAGGCATTCAGAGGGACAGCTAGAACGCTCATAAAAAATCTTGAAGCCATTCGGCCCAGTGCTATTATAGATATTATCAGGTCTGGTGAGGGCTTTCAACTGAAGAAAGGCAAAAAGCCCGCAGGCCAGTTCCAAAATAAGGAAGACACCAAAGTCGGGGAAAAGGACATTGAGCGATCAGACGTGCAGCAAACAAAATCAGATTTGCCAAGCAAACTAGATCGAGGCACTGAAGGTCTTGATAAAGTCTTTGATGCTAAGCTCAAGCTTCAAAACCGTTGCACTCGCTGTGGCTATTTGTCCATCAATAAAATCTGCAAAGCGTGTGTACTCTTGGAGGGACTTCAAGCTGGCAAAGCTAAGATACAAATCGAGTCAGATATGACTGAAGTGGGACCAGCAGCCAAGGTTCGAACTCTAGAGAAACTAGCAGCTACTATTTAAAAAATATTTATATGTTTGACATTTGCAAACTTGACAATTTCCATAGATTTAGCCTCACATGTTGTGTTATTTCTTTCATTCACCCCAAGGTTTCTTACAATATTTCCTAAAGTTAATACCCCATCTGGATTTTTTGTTTTTCTCTCAAATTAGTTACAGACAGGTGTAAATTTAATCTAACATTAGCATTGCATGTCTCATGCGAGATATTTTTATACCCAGTCTTGAAATAATCAAAAGACAAGTCTCATCAAACTGTTAACTAAACAACCACACTGCCAAATTAATTTTGTTGACGAAAAATTGCTCAATCAAGAGAATAGGGCATAAGGTCAATAACACAACTAGATAAGCCAATGTCTAGAGGGCTGTCTTCATCCAAGACGGGGAAAGAAGATCCCAATGGAAACAAGTCAGAGGGAGGGAGACGGCTTCCGAGTGGCCCTCCACACACCCCAGACTTAGGCTCAAAGTCAACAGATATATTTTCTTCTTTTTCATCCCTCTCACCGGCCTCAGTGTCTCTTAAGCGACTAAACCCCCTTAAGCTCATCAGAAAGCCAACGAAGACAGCTGAAATCTCCATTGCTGATGTATACAACCCTCAACCCCCCGAAGATTTTGATGCTGGGATTATTTATGCAACTCGAACACACGAGTGGGGGTTTTCGGGCTCCAAATCACAGCAGCATAATGTTACTTCACGCAACTCTTTGATTGATCCGAGCTCTCTTGAGAATGACTCTTCGAATAAAAACTTTCATTTGACCAACTCCCCAGTTGGAAAAATCTCATACACGAGTTCAAGTTCATCTAGACATAGTCGTCCAAAGTCTTATCCATCCACTCCAACCTCACGTTCTTCTGTTGCTCGATCTATTTCACTGAGGTGCAGAAAGCCCTCTCAAATCTCCCAAACTGCCCCTGCGACTTCACTGCAATTTTCTGATCTGAGCGAAGATGACTATAATTCTGATGCAATTTCAGAGTTCTCATTTGAAGAAGATGGATGTGGGAGAAATTCTTCGGTTCGACTGCACAAAAAGATCTCTCCCTCGTCATCGCATCAAGATGAGTGGGAGGCAGAAGCTGAAGAATTTGACCAGGATGGATCTTTTGCTGAGTACAACCCACAGGATCAGGATGCATTGTTGGAAAGTGACTTACCAGATACAGAGGATACTTTTATCAAGAAAAATGTGTTTTTGGACTCATTAGATGATAACTACTTCCACCAGGAAGATGAAGCGTTTGATTTTGACGATGAATCAAACGATGAATTAAGTGAATTAGATGACGAAATTTACCATGAATTTGACAACGAATCGAATGAATTATTTGACGGAGGTTTTATCGAGAATGGCTTGCCCAAAAAAAAGTGGGATATTTCTGATTGTGTACCACATCAGGAAATTGGTGGAGAACAACATGACAAATTAAACGAAAAGAACAGCGAACTAAACAGCTACCTTCCTGTTGAATCAGACAAAAGCAGTACAAGTGAGCCCCCTCACTCCAAGTGCCTCGAAGAATATCAACTAGATCGACAACGCGACAATTTTGTCAGCAATAATAGTGACACAAACTTCGGAATAGGTGAATCTGGCCTGACTGACTTAGCAAATAAATCCCAGAAAATGGCATCTGGAACCCTAGAACTCGAACAGAGTCTCAAAAATCACAGCTCTCCCGAAGCTCATTTTCAAGATTCCATACTGGTGGAAAATGGAAGCAAACCGCTTAATCAGTTTTCTCATCATAACACAACATCTAATCATGGAGACCATAATAAGCACGTTACTTCTGACAAAAAGGACACAACCATTCAGAATTCCGAAATTGATGAAGCCACATACCAACATCCAGTCAATTTAGATAGTAGGCGTATTTCGAGCCCGCCTAGGCTGGACTCGTCAGATGCTTTCCAGCCTATGACTATCTTCCTATTCAACTCTCCAACAAACACTTGTCAACTATCAAACAAAGCCAAGGATGATATCGAAATTGCTAAAACCAATTACAATTTTACCAGTGAAGTGCTAGACCCATCGCATAGTGATGATAGTGGTAATCTTACGGACTTTGCATACAAACAGGTTGAAGATGCACTCAATGGTCTCCAACTAACTACACCACAAAAGACAAAATTGACAAATGATGGCCAGACTTTGTTTGACAAAACTCCAACTCAACCATTGCAAATCAAGACCAAGATGTTCCATGAGGATCAATCCAGGACGCCATGTTTCACCCAAGATGCTCCAATGTTGGCTACATCTTATGGCTCTTATAAATTCGACTCAGAATATTCATTTGGGTATGAAGCAGAGTATGATTCTGATTTTGATTATGATGACTATATTGAAGAAGCCAACCAAGTCACAGAGATGTACTACGATGAAGTGGAAACACCTTCAAACAGCAACAACCGACTATATCGCTCTCACTCTCTTCGAAGATTACCCAGCAAAAATCGTATTCTTTCTTACGATAGCCCCCAGTTTCAAGTTTACAAAAGCGAACAAACTACAACTTTCTATAACTCATCACCGAACTCAAGTGAAGCTGAACTAATGACGCCAATTGAACAGATGGCTCAAATAGATCCAATTTCGGGACTTCCACTACCGGGAATTTATGGAGGTATTGCAGAATTAACACCAATTAGTGAAAGGAGTTGTGACAGCGACAGCCAATCAACTACTACTAGGTGAATGATTTGTAAGAAAAATGCATAAATATATAATATAAAATAAATCAGAAACCAATCTCGTGATTCGATTGGGTAGTTGAAGTTACCGTGATTCATCCACTCTTCGAGGATAGATGAACTTGCGCACAATAGATTTTGCCGGTGTGGTATCTCTGGAATCATCTGATTGAGTAGAGGAAGAGGCTAAAGCATGAGGACTTGGTGTAGAAGGATGTTGTGAGGAAGGTGGTGATGGCGAACCTTTTTCTGAAGGTCTTTGAGTGCTTGTGAACGTTGGGAGTGCTAAGCGCCGTGACTTTAGTTGAGGTTGTTGGGGTAAAGGTAGAGGAGGTTTTGATTGTTTTTGAGATCTCAAGGAGGTCTTTTCCGGGCTTGGAGAGTTGCATTTGACAGGCTCTAAAAGAGGAGGAATGGTTTTGATGGGAGATGCCAAGCTCTTAGTTGCATGAGCACTGCTGTTGACAGATGCCCTTATCTTATTGTGTTCAGAGGCTTTTTGGGTCAAATCAGTATTGGACTTGGACCACATTCCAACAGAGTCAATCCTTTGAGCCGAAATTTGGGGGATGTCTAACTTCAGCGGTAAGAGAACTTGGTCACTATGAGCTTGCCCGGAGGAACTAGCTCGAGAAATCGGAGATGAAGCGATAGAGCTGGTCTCATCAGCTTGTGTAATCTGTCTAGTTTGGGGACTCAGGTATGTAGGAGGTGCCGAGGGTTGAGATGAAAAAACAGAGTCAGAGCCTATGCTATTGGTGTCTGAAGACTTTCTAGGACCATCTTCGTTTCGAGATCTTGCAGACTCAAAGAAGATAGAATCTAGACGGTCAATCCTGGTGTTTTCAGAATGGATCGATCGGGATGCAGAAGAAACGGAATATCTATGTGGACTTCCATCTGTGACAGAGTCGGCAAAAGGGTCAGTTGACATGATAGAAAAATGAAGCTCGTTAGCAAGAGGATCACCTGATCCAGTGGAGGCTGAGAAACGCTCAAGGTTGTGCATAGAACGAGAGGCTTTATCTTTGACCAATTGCTGAAAATAGTTTTCAATCTCTCGAGTCGCACAAAATTGCTGGGGAGTCCAACCGTCATTATTAGGAGAGGAAAAATCGGCACCTCGATCAATGAGAAGCTTGAGTGTTTTCAAATGGCCAGCAGCTGCAGCCATATGAATTGGTCGATTGCCAGCTTTATTAGCAGAGTCCATATCAGCACCGAAATCCAACAACAAAGTGACACATGGGGCATGACCTAGTCTGGCAGCAACAAACAAGGGAGTTTCTGAGTTATTGTCTTTCCAGTTCAAAACTCTTTCCAGACACACCTCTTCTTCTGGTTTAAGGTGCAGTGTTGGTTTGGACCAGATTGAAGCGGACGATGATGCTCGGCTACGTTCGCTGTTTTCCACAAGATCGTCTGACTCAATTTGAGAAGTATCAAACGGTCTTGGTCCAAACTGTTGTTGTTGGGCTAAGAAATGGACAGTTTGTTCATGGTTCTGAGAGGCTGCCAAGTGCAACGGCGTTCGACGTTCGAAATCCAATGAAACTTCAACAGAATCATGACCTTTGGAGACGAGATATGTACATATAAGATAATGGCCGAAGTAGCCTGCATAGTGTAGGGATGACCATCCATTAGAAGGGTCTATGTTCTCCAAGAGGTGAGGGTATCGACGGATGATGCGACCCACCACCAACTGATTGTTTTCCTTGACTGCATTTCTGAGCCGGATGCTGGGATCCAGCATTCTGAAAGTTCTTTTCTAAATATTCTTCTTGAGAGAAAAACAACAGATAACTTTCCGGGCTCTTCTCGTTTGAACTAGCCCAGATAAACTTACTTTAAAAACCTAGAAAGGTTGAATCTTGCATAACAATTAAATTGTTTGCCTTTTGGTCCGTAATCCAACTTGGTGATTAGACTAATACTGTGATGGCATGTTAATTCTGTGACTTTTGTCGATTCAACGTTTTGACCAATAGTATCTTTTTCTATCCACTTGGATTTTTGTTATTGTTATTATTTTTTTTATATTCTCGTTTCGTAAATTGTTTGTGGTTTATAATTGTAATACTTTTTGGATTTTTATCTTCAGTTCTTTCGTTCTTTTTGGTTTTCTTTTAGTTTTCCACATATTTACGCGTTGTTTGCCCTAATTACATTACCCAAAGTATATCCCATCTTTAGGGTTATTTTAGTTTCAGATCAGACAATAAAATCACATTTAAAAGTGTATAAAAAGTGTATTCATATTTTGACCATTCACATTCTCTAAACAAAGTGGGAACTTTAATTTCAATTGGTGGAAGGGATTGGAATGGAGAAAGAAAAGCTGAGAACAAAATTCCTGTGTAAACGATAGGAAACAAACAGAAAAGCACAAAACAAAAAGTTAAGTCATTCTCCTGTGAACTTAGACAAAACAAAGTCTATAATACAAACTAGATTTGATTGATCTTCATGTGCATATTAGTAGCTCTTTCATAAGCTAGGGTCGGCTATAAGCGTTTCTAAACTGTTGGAGCCAGTTATAGAGCTGCCCTTTTAGTGTAAGTCATGATTTTTCATATTCTTTGTTTCAAGAAATGTTGAAACTCTCTGTTCGAATCTTGACAATGTAAAGCAATAAATCTTGGTTTATCTCTTATCCAATAAGTACATCTTTCTTGCCATTATGCGAATATTTCAAGCTATCTTTAACCTCTCATATCTGGCCATTGCTTTGATTGTAGCTTAGTCGTTATCTTTTAGTCTTCATGATTCAGACCAGCCTTCTCCTTAAACCTTATTTAATTTTTATCGAAAAAAGCGATTCCTAATAATTCCTTCCCCTTCAACGTGTCCCCACATTGAACCAACATCAAGGCATACACAATCGCAAACTGAGCTCAATTGGTGCCTTTTTCTGTGCTTCAATTGTGTTCTTCTTTTATCTATAGTGTCCAAGGTTACTTGAATAGTTAGGTTTTCACCTCCAAGTTTGAAAATTTAAGTATCTAGCAAGACACGGTGAGCTAACTTTCATCAAGAACATTACATTTTTAAAACAAAAATGTCGAGTATATTCAAACGCAGAAGCAAGAAATCTCGTGAAAACGTGGTTAATAGTGCTTCCCCAAATCTTAACGGTCCGGAACCTGACAGTCCCATTAAGAACCAAACTTCTCGCGGAACTGGCTTGGTCTCCAAGACTACTCAGAGTGTATCTCAGACACTACAATTCGCCGAGCAAACCGCAAGTTCGTTGAAGTCTGGTTTCGAAGTCCAAACTAAAAATGCTCAAGACGCAGTTCAAAACAGTTCTCAGAACATTTCTCAAGCAGTTCAAAATTTGGGCCAAGCCAAAGATCACAATGTGCCTCACGGATTAATGAATTCTCCTGCCAGCACTGTTCCGGGCTCAATGGTTCCTTTAAGGTCCTCATCTCAACCGTCAACACCTGGACTCGGTTATGACATGGGTTCTTCTCGATCTCCATACAATACTCCGGGAACCCCTCAAAATGCTCCGCCGCAACCTCATAAGATCGAATCCCCAAAACAATCACAAATTAGCGAGGCCTCTAACCAGGGTCCAGGGGGATCTGAATCTCCTTCCAAATCAGCAGCTTTTCCCTGGTCCAAAATGCAAATCCTTAACTCTTCTCCATTTCCTCGATATGGCCATGCCTCCAACTATATTGCAGCCAGAGACGGAGAAATTTTTGTGATGGGAGGCCTCAAAGGGTCTACTGTTTTTGGAGACCTGTGGGTGATTGACAGTGAATCTCTTTATGGATATCTTCTGGAAACCGTTGACTGTCCTTCTCCTCGTGTTGGTCACGCATCCCTCACCTTGGGAAATGCCTATATTGTTTTTGGTGGTGACACCAAAATTGACGAAAGTGATGAACTGGATGACAATCTTTATCTTCTCAACACTTCCACTCTTAAATGGACTATTGCCAATCCTAGGGGTCACAGACCCTCTGGCCGATATGGCCATTCTCTTTCAACCATAGGATCTAAGCTCTATGTTTTTGGGGGTCAACTCGATGACTACTTTTTTGACGATCTTGTGTCATTTGACCTCAACGAGCTCAAGACATCCGAGTGTAAGTGGACTGTTGTTACTCCAAACTCCCCATCCCCACCACCTCGAACAAACCATACTGTAGTTACCTACCAAGGCAAACTTTACTTGTTTGGCGGAACTGATGGAAAGTTGTGGTATTCAGACACTTGGTGTTTCGATCCTCAAACCAATGTTTGGACTCAGCTGAACTGTACTGGATTTATCCCAGTCCCCTGTGAAGGACACGCTGCTACAATTGTCAAAGATGTCATGTACGTTTTTGGTGGCCGATCTTCTAGTGGGGAGGACTTGGGAGTCCTTTCTGCTCTAAAGATTTCCACACTTCAGTGGTATACTTTTGAAAATATGGGCCCAGGACCTACTCCTCGATCTGGTCACTCAATGACTGCTTTCGCTCGACACAAGATTCTCATTATGGGAGGAGAGTCTCCTTGGAGTGACAGTGAATATGCTGATCAAGAGGTTTATGTGCTCGATACTTCTCGTATCAAGTATCGGTCCAAATCCGACGAGTCAACTACTCCGGAACAGACTTTGGTCCAATCACAAGTTCCGCAAGCAACTCACGATAAATCTATGGATGAGAGCAACGATAGATCCGTTACCTCTGAGATGTCTGTTCAGCCTTCCAGACACTCAGTGGATTCTCCAATTCCCTTGCAACACTTACCCAGCTCACCTCCTAGAGCTAGAGAGTCTTTTGGAGATTCCACTGATAGTGAGATCACCAATTTTCAAAAGGCACTCAACCACAGGCTTTCTCGTAGCATACCTCCTCAAGCTGGTTTCGATAAAGAGAATACCAAGTCTTTGTCTGCTGCCGAAAAGCCTCAATTGAACTTAACAAGCAAAACTTTACCAACATCTCCTGTTGTTAGCCAACCACCCCTAGGCTGGCCAGAGCCATCTCCAGAACCAATGTCTGTGCCTCCACAACCTCCATTTAAAGCTGAGCTTGGAAACGATACTTCTGGACCCGATTCTGATTCTGAATTTCATGAGGCCCAGAGTGACTCACCTTTCATTTATACTCAACCACTCCAAACTATCTCCCGATCGACTGATGGTAAAGCTGATGACATCGATGGAAAAAAAGAGTTGAAAGATGCAACCAACGATATCTCAGAGGAGAAATTTAGGAAAGATGATGTTCAGGATGTTATTGAACAGCTCAGAGCCACCAACTCATGGTATGAATCAGAGCTGCAGGTTGCTCAAAAATCCGGTTATACTCCAAGTACTAATCCTGTTGAATCTATCGAACAAATAAGACGAAGGTCGATCAGATACTCTCGTGATCAAGGAAGAAACATCTCAGAGATTGAAATTCTGAAAGAGGCTTTGACTGGTGTTAAACAGGAACTTATGGAAGTTCGTGAGTCCTTCAATTCTCAGAGAGAGGAGGCATCTCGTCGTTTGCAGCAAGCTGACAGTGAGAATGAGAAGCTCAGGGCTCAGCTTGAATTCAGTTCCAAGGAAAGTTCTAAGGGCGATTCTCATTCTGATGTGAAATCAGCTATGGCTGGCGGTGCTATTGGTGGGCTAGCAGGAGCTGGAGCTGCTGCAGCTGCAAAATCTTCCAAGAACTCTGAGTTGACCGATAAGTACAATAACTTAGAGCGAAAATTCAAACTCATGTTTGCCAAGTCCGCTGATGAAGATGTTGGGGACGTTGCTCAACTTCAACACGAGCTATCACTTGAGAAACAAGCTCGATCTAATCTTGAAGAGCAGCTCAATGATTTGCAAGAAAAGTGGGCGGCTGTTAGTGAAACAACCGACCATCATGTGAGTGCATTGGATGCAGCAAACTTGGCACTTGTTGCAGCTCAGAATCAAAACAAACTGTTGCAAAGCCAAATTGACGAGCTTTCCACTAGCCATGAAGAAGCAAAGAAAGAATTGACAGAAACCACGCGACAATTGGAGGACGCTACCAATAAGCTTACGCTATGTGAGCAAGAGTTGGATCAGGAAAAACAACTGCATGAGGAGTCAAGAAATTTGCACTCCAACTCGACTGATGCTATGTCAGGTGGAATTTCTCAAATTGTTCAAATGTGGTCATCTTCAAAGTTATTCAAATCGGCTACACCTGCTGATGGCGAAAACCAGATTGAACAAACAGCTGACCGATCATTGCAGGCTGTTGGATCAGTTTCAACAAAAGAGCAATCTGATGACATCCCCGAGCTCAGAAAGATGTTGGTAGACTCCGAGCGTCAGAATGTTCTTCTCTCTCAAACCGTTGATGAATTGAGGCTCAAGCTTGATTCTCATCAAGATTCGTTGTCCGAAACTCAGAAGCAACATGGCGAAAAGGAGGTGCAGCTTACTGAATTGCAAGAAAAACTTGAGACCACCACAGTGTCCCAACAAACCACTTTAGAAGAGTTGGAATCTGTGAAGAAGAAATTGGCAGAAGTAGAGAAAGCAAACAAGGACTCCTTGACTTATATGCAGAATTCCGATCTTGCACTGCGAAAAACTCGAGAAGAGCTGTCGCGAGCTAAGGAACAGGCTAGCGTTCTTCAGGAGGAAATTTCTGAGCTCAAGCTCCGAAGCAAATCAGCCTCAAGAGAAATCCAAGATTCTGATGATGAAGATGGAGACTTGTCTTCTCAACAACTTGAGTTCCAGCTTCGAGATCTTAGAGCCCAACTCATTGTGGTCGAACAAGAGCGAGATGAATTACGACATAGCACTTCGGATTTGCGGAAACGAGTCATTACTTCAACCCAAGATTTAGACAAACTCAAGCGTAAGTACTTGAGACTGAAAACAAATCGAGGTCTTGAAGAAAGTTTCAATGATTCGGAATTGGAGCATGTTGGAAATTCTTCTGTTCTGAGTCCAACAGATTAAAATATCTTTATATTAGCTTAATTATGTACTTTACCATCTCTTTTAGTTTACTTTTTACTCAATGGATTGACTTTGTGTTATAACTTTGAGTGCCTGATAATTGTCCTGTAGATCGCTTTCAGCATTTTCCTATCTGTAAAAGCTGCCGCTCACCTTAACATGGCAAGTAGCTCGCTGCGAGAAACTGGCTCTAATACAACTAGTTGCTATCAGAAATTTAAAACTGATGAGTCGCCAATGGAAAAGAGTTTGATACAAGGGTTGGTATCTTGTACTTCATCACCAGAATATCAAGACTTGAATGTTTATGACTCCAAAATAAAAGAGAAAAAAATGTTTGGTCAGAATGAAGAAGTTCTAGCAAGCGAAGAAGTGGAAGAAAAGTCAGAATCTCTCGAAAATTTGTTTCTAGTACTTCGAGCATTGGAAGAAACTTGTCCCGAAGAATATATAGAGCTAAGTTCTGAAACCGCCCAAGAGATGAGCGCTGACAAACACCTAGAAAAAATAGGCAATTATCGTAGAAATTCCAAGTCTGTGCCTCGAAAACCAGTGAGTGGTTGTTGGAATGGAGTCATTAGACCACGCACCTCCTCGAGTACGGGAAGCAACCGAACAATCGGAATTTCCGATCAAACTAGTATTTTTGATCTCAATCAGCCCAAAACTGCCAGTAACACCGATGAGAGTTCATACAACCCTCCTCAATTACGGTTCTGTCCAAACGTAGAGTTGGTGGTTTATAATCGAAAACCATCGTTACTGAGACTGAGACGATGGCCGCAAAAACTAGGATTACGTCGAAAACGAAAGGCTAACGAGCCGGAGCTGACAAGTACTCCACCTGTGCTAAGCAAATCTATTCTTAAATCTGGAATCAACACAAACGCATCTATAGAATTGGAAACTGCAAAGAAATACGACAGTTATACATTGGAGACGTTCATCAACAATTTAAATGTGGTTGAAACGCTCCGAAATGAGATGCAGCCATATTTCGCATTGTCTAGAGAAAACGCTATTGCAGCAACAAAATATCAGGATTCAGAGCAAGTCTTGCTCAATTGTATCCCAGCCTCTCCAGAAAAAATACCTGATCCTTGTTGTTAGAGCTATGATTTCCCACCAATTACATCGAATTGATCCCAGCCATCATCTTCTTCTTCACCATTCGAGATTTTTTGATTTGAACAAGTGGAAATCCATGCAACAATTTCAGCTACATATTGCTTCGAATTAGGTACAAAATGACCTCCAGGATGCTTAATCATACTTCTTGAAGAATCTTCACATGCTTCCCAAAGTCCCAGACTTCGCTCCTCTGACACAACAGTGTCCAGGGAGCCCAAAACATGTAAGCTGGGCAATGAAATTTTTGGATCAAACAGACCAGCATATTGTTCAGGTGCAATTTTGAAACCGCAAAAAAACACCGCAAACTTCAGAGGCTGTTGTGACGGATGCAACTTTTCAATTTGACGACATAGTGCGCCTGCCATCCCAGCTCCTTGAGAAAAACCCATAATTCCATCAAAAGGGCCATCAGATTCAATTGCGCTTGTGATGGACGAAAATGCGGTATCTAACTTGTAGTAATCTGAGTGATTTGCATCAGTTGTCCACCATGATCTCCAGTTCTGAACCTCTTCACTGGACTCTAGTGAAGACGTATTAAATGGCAGATCAGGAGCATTCAACTTGATTGGAGCATCAATATATGTACAAGAATAACCAAGCTTTTGAAGCGCTTTTCGTAATCCTGATGACTTTTTGGCGAACAGAGAACCGTTTTGAGTAAAACCATGTAAACACAGTATTTTCCCGACCATTTCTTCAGCAGTTGTTAGGTCTGATCTAAAACCTCCAATAAAAAAAAGAATATCAAGCTATCGCTTTCTCGAGATAAAGTTGCATCGCATCGCATTGCATTGAAGAGAACTTTCCAAACTTTGAGAAGTCTCAAAATTATTTTAAAATTATTTTCAACTAACCAAGGGCCCTTTATTCAGCTGTTGTGTAATTGATATTTGGATTGTTTTGATTTTAGGATTGGTAAGGCTATTTAATCTTTGGACCACCAACTTTTCCGAAGATGTTCAGAGCATATTCACGAACTTATGCCAGCTTTAAGCCAAGAATTAACTATTTGATCCAATATCAACAATTTTCTGCTGTTCCCCGTTTCAACCAGTTGCAGCAACCTACACATGACGATGGTTCTACCTATAGTGATGAGCTCCCTCCAAGACTAGCTCGTCATCACCCAAAGACTCTTGAAGGTCGAGCAACGCAAAATTTAGCTATGCCAGATCATTTAGCTAATCAAATCGAAAAGTTGCTTGAGCCTACAATTCCGAGTGAGCTCAAAATGAAGGTGGCTCGCTATTATGGCGATAAGAGTTATCAACGAAAACTGGATGTGAGCAGAGATGTGGACATTGTGGAAGGTCTGGCTATGATTAGTGCCACTTTTTGGCACCAGTATGCTGGGATCTACATGGTTTTAGAAGAGCTTCGCCAAAGGATGCCTTCAGAATGGCGCCCTGAGTCGGTCCTGGATATTGGACTTGGACCATCCGTTGGAATGATCGCCACCAATGAACTATATGCCAACACTGAGTGGAACCCTTCAAGAAAACAGAGTGTCGTTTTGGGACCAGTTCAAAATACAACCCTTTCGAAAAGGCTTTTTGCAACCCAGCGGCATGAGAAAGTAGGATCTGGTGAAAAGGAAGAAGTTGAAATGCTAGATCAAGAGCTCTCGGAGCTTGATCCTCAAGATCACGCCACAAAACCAGCTTCAAAGTTGCGACAAACCACCATAAAAACAGGCCTTATCAATGACGACAAAACTTACGATTTAATCATTCTCAATCACAAATCCCATCTCATTGCCCGTCAACTGAAAACCAACTTGGAATCTCTTGCTTCAGACTTAGTTTCACGACTTTCTCCAAATGGAGTTTTGGTTCTCGTTGACCGAGGTAACCCTGAAGGGTTTGAAAGAATTGCTAGAATGAGGCAGGTTTTGTTCCGACCTTCAGAAGATCTTCCCGAAAAAACCCCCGTTCCATGGGGCTTAACACGACGGGTAGAGGATGTGGATCAATTAGACGAGGACGACCGCACTTACCTATCAATTTTGGCCCCTTGCTCTCACCATGGAAAATGTCCCCTACAAATGGGACCCAATCGACATGAACTCACATCCAAAGGGTCCTGGTGTGCTTTTACCCAGAAACTTTTCAGACCAAATTATGTTTTGGAAATTAAGAGAGGAAAGTTACTGGCTTCGCCTTGGGACCCGGAAGAGACAAGGAATAGCTCCAAATCATTCAGTGGTCGAGGCCGTCCTGGCTCTCATGACTATGAGTCTCCAACTTACAGTTATTGCATCATTCAGAGAAAAACCAATGCAAGCCCAGTTGATGATATGTCAATCAGGCCAAGAATTCTGAAGCCTCCTCAAAAAAGAAAAAAACATGTTCTCATGAACATGTGTGCCCCCTCAGGAAAGCTAGAGACTTGGGTAGTTACAAAGTCTCAAGGAAAGCAAGCGTACACCGATGCCCGTAAGGCAAAACAAAGGGATGTTTGGGCACTTGATGCAAAGGTCAAGAACGAAGTACGGAAAAAGTATAGATCCGATGAAGATGAAAATCTTTTGGAAAAGAAGATGGCTGAAATGAGTCTCAACCAGCAAAAGCAAATTGTCAAGCAATCAAAGAGGAAAGAGGTCAAGAAATTGAGAGTCAAAAATCCTCAGCAACGTGAGAACCTGCACAAAGAACACGATTTGCGACCCGAGGAGTTGAAGGAATTTGAACAAGAGCTCGAAGCTGAAGTCCGCAATTCCTCAAGATCTATTCATCATATCAATGATCTTCCACGATCTTAGTTCTGAGCAAACTTCTATACAATGTTGTTGCTCTCATATTTTTATTCGTCAATGCAAGGATTCAATAACTGTACATAGCTTAAAGCAAATCTAGCAAAGGAAAATGCGGTTAATTGGTTGTCTTTTAGATTCTTAGTAAGCACAGAGAACACTTAATAGTGCTAAAAATATTCCTACACTCGAAGATTTCATGGATGGGATTGCGACAGGTTTAGCCGAATTGATGGATGTTCCAACTTTGGTCTGTGCGTCTCTTTGGTTTGACAACAGAGGCAGGTTATCATTTTGCTTAGACCCACTAGACACATTGTTTTCAAGTTGAGCAGACATGCGGTCTTCAGAATTACCTAGATGATATGTGTTACCATCTGTAAGGTCCAAAAGACCAAGTCCAAAATCTAGGTTGGAAAAATAATCTTCAGATTCTGTGGATTCTTGTGAGGAACTGATATCGCCACTTTGACCGCTATGAACTATCTGGTCACCAGTCATTGGAGTGGCTAGAAGAGGTAGTTGAGGTGAATTGTTCAATAAGTCTGCAGATTGAGCTGCTGGTATTTGCGAACCAGTATGGGGAAGATTTGTGCCGTGTGAGTGTCCACAGCAGCAGCAGCAACAACAACCTTGCGGCTTATCATCACAATCATCATCGTCGTCATGCCCCTGGTGGAATGGCCAATGGTTTGCCCAATCAAAGAACTGAGCTGAAACAGCATCTGCATCAAGTACATTACCACTCTCTTCATTTCTACGGACCAAACTGTCGAGTTTGTTCAGACTTGCTGAATAGCTTTCACTGTCCTCAGAGCAATCATCATCTGACTCTCCACCATCTCCGTCATGCCCATGCTTTAAACGATGCAGGAAGTCTTTGAAGCTGAGAGTTTTGGTTGAATCTACAGAAGGGACACCTCTCTTCTCAAAGACTACTTCATCATCTTCATAGTCTCCTTCTTCTTCAGTTTCAACCTCTTCGCCTTCATAATCGTGGTCATGGTTCTCAGATTCTTGATTGTAGAAATCCTCTTCATAATCACCATCAACTTTGAAAGTTGTCTCAGCATCTTGATCAACACCGACAACATAATCGGATTCTAAATCATAATCAGCTTCGGCGTTTAAACCAACATTGCCATGTTTCTCACTTTGGAAAGAATCCTTTTGTTTGTTTTTGAAAAATTTGCTTTTGACTCTTTCCTTAAAGCTGTTGAAATCAGCTGCTGAGGAGGAAATTGAAGTGGGATAATCGCCTGGACAAAAAGTTCCAATAACCACATCATTTGAAATGAGTGACTAGGTTAATATCTTGGGAGAGACAATGCCGCACAATTGAATAATCACTTTGCTTAAACTACTTACATTTTCGCATAGGGTAGAACATGTCTTGAGGGAGTGTAATCTTGTACACTTGCATCCAATATCATCTTGAGAACACTCGTTGAAAGTCTTAATGACCTCTAAATGGCACGACTTGTAAGAATCGGTATACTACATATTAGAATATCAATCAGTATGAAAAAAGATGGGGTTGTTGGAGTCACTTTTTTGAGACCGTTCAGAATCATTTCAACTTACTCAATATGGAAGAATCTGATGTTCTTTAGTTTGGGCTAGAGTAGCAGAAAGTTGCAGAAACAGCAAGACTGAAGTGTGTAAAATTTTAGAATAAAGCAGTTTCATATCTGTTCACAAAAAGCAAGATGGAGAGATAAGAAATAGATAGCGTGTTTAAGTGATTTTTAACAAGACTTATTGTTGTAACACAATTGTGTTTGTGACCAAAAAACCCGCATTTGTGCTTTATGGTCAAAGAGCAAATAGATACATGAGCTGCTACAAAAGTTTTGTTACAATTGAATACTGATCTCTTACAGTGAGAAAGAACAAAAGAAAAAGGAAATGAGAGAAGCTAAGAATTGGTTTTTTATCCTTTCAGTTTCTCAAACATTCCATCTACAATGTGACTTTTTATCCATTGTTGCGGCTTTTCAGGTTTGGGGGGAGTGTAAAGGCTCAAACTGAGTTTTGTAAGTTTACATGAACGAACTTAGGCAAACCAATTACTTAAAGATACATTGAAGTTCTTTTTTTAAAAAAACATGATTTAAAGTAACGCTCTTGTAGCAACATCCTGACTCTCGCCTCATATACTCACTCAAGACTCCACCAGTATGAAACTAGGTTATTTCCAAACATAGTAATAATTAACCTTCTTGTCAATCTAAATTTTAGCAGTTGCACCAATGATAAGGTTTTCAAGGCGAGCTCTAAGTGTGTTAAGGTTTATAATTCGACATTGAATTCAAACCCTAAATATTTAAAACAACACTAATTGATCTGAAATTTTGGAGCTGAGATTTGGGGGTTCAATTACTAATGAAGGAGCGTGAAGTGGCACTCATTCCCCAGAGAATAGATCCTTTCTGCGAATCAGATTTGGAAATAATCGCGAAGCATGGGAACAGAGAGCTTGCGAAGCAAAATGGAACCTATCTTTTGCTCCGAAACGGCAAAATCAATCGAAGTTTTGATCTAAATGGTAAAACAGTACTTTTTGGAGGTTTTGTCTCTTTTAGTGACTCGAGCGCACAGCAAGATCATATCACTGAATCCCAACTTAATTATGAGCCAGCAGTAGTTATTGTTACTCAAGGAACAATAATAATTTTGGATTCTGAGAAAGGCCAATTTACAAATCATCTTCCAGTAACAGTCTCCAATGTGATGAGGTTTGCGAAAGGACTAATATTGCAGACTGAGAGCAAGAAAACGTCTGGAAAATCGGGTGCCCCGAGGCTCATGACTTTGATTGACCCAATCAGTGAGTTTGGCCAGGTTGTGATTTCATCAATGGGTGCGATTTCACACAATGAGTCTTTCATCGCTTCCAGTTGGTGCCTGTCTAACTCGATATATGTTTCACATTCTGCAGGATATTTAGATTTTTATCACGCCAGGTTAATGTCACCTTCAAGAAAGAAGCATTCAAGATCCTCTCGGAGGTCCTCGACACGAAGAAGGTCGAGCTCTTTCTCTATTAATTTTGAGGATTCAGCAAAGAACGAATTAGACCTCACATCAGAATTCGAACGAAGAAAATCATCCCGCTCTGATAAATCAATAGTTTTGGGACGTAATTCCACGGAGACACACGCAGATCCCGAAGGAGGCAATGTGGACTTGTCCAACTTGAGGAAGGATGTCATGCTAACTCAAATCATTAGAATACCCTATAATCGCTCAGAAGACTCAAATGATATAAGCTGTGTCAAGTTAGGTCAACATGACAAGGAAGCAGTTGTCATATTTAGTAGGACACTCCAGGTTCTTGATGTCTTTATTTTCCAAAAGAGCTTAGGGCCTGTAGCAAGACCAGCATTAATTGATAAGCAGCAATATTCCGCATGTGCGCTTATCCCAAATATTGATAACCACTTTGAAGAACACTCGTCAGTTTTATTAAATTCTCTAGACCAAAAGTTGGTTCTTTTGAATCCCTTCTATCAACTGAGTACTTCAATCAACTTGGATGTTTCAAGACTGAAATCATTTTCATGGGTTTTTCCAGACACTATCTATTGCAAGTCTGAAGAGAACAGTGTTGAGGCTTTACGATTTCAGCTTACTCTTTCTCCTAAAAGTAATACAATTTCTCATTGTATGAAATTGTTGAAGGTTTTAATTGGCCACGAGTTATCTGGTATTTTTGAAAACCAATGGGCTTTGGCAATGTCTTTCTACTCGTTGAACGAACGCCAGGCCTTTTCCGCTACATTGCTTGCACTTATCGGAGATCCTTCTTTGGAATGGGTTCCACAAGAAAGATTGCAATCATTAGACGGCTCTCCTGGTTTTCATGGTAGCTTCGATTACAACCTTTCGTTTTTGAACTCAACACAAAATTTCCGTTCTGATAGATTTAAAGAGTTTCCAGAAGAATCACTTTCACATCTTCTTCTGGCATTCCACATTGTCATAGAGGACATGAAACTAAGCGTTTCACTGGCTGACGATGTTAATTACTTGAAAGTTTTGTTCGGGTTCATATTTGCAAATCTCAAATGGCCAGAAGCATGGACTACCTACTATGGATATATTACCACATCTTCAACAATCGAATTACCTGTGCTACCACCCCCTCAATCTGAACCCTTTATTTTGATGGCTATGCTATCCAGTCAATGTTATCATGATGTTTATAGATATCCCACCTTGAACTATCTGACAGCAAGCAATGAGGATATTGATTCGATTTTTATTCCGCGCACATTGATTGCTCTGAAGGCGTTCGAACTAATGGCTGCAGAGAATGTTGAGTCAGAAGACATACTCATATCACTAATCGATCTGGGCTTTAACTTGCAAATGTTGAGGAACTTTCCCGAAGGAATTGCCATTCCCTTAATTAATCTTCTGCATGATTGTCGAGTGAGTTTGCAACTTTCAAATAACCCAAGACTTTTGGCGCTGGTACAAAGAAATGAGCTTTTACCAACCTCCAATTATTTATTATCCTCAAAAAGCAAATCCTCTACTTCAAGAGATATTAGCTCAATAATTTCATCAATTACCACAAATGATGCTTCAAGTGCTTGGGATGAGCAAGTCGAGGCAGATCGCATCACAATTTCTAAGCAAGTTTTCAGCTCAGACAAGCGCTTTTACGAGGCTACAAAAATATTACAAACCTCGAAGATTCAATCCGTATATTTACCTATCCCTCAAAATTTGAGCGATCACGACATCATGGTATTGCAAAACGAAGTTGCTAAAAGGATAGCCATACGCACATTGAGTGTTCCAATTGGTCGAAGTTTTTTGTTTTACTCAACAAGAGTTCCACTTTCCACCGAAAAATTTCCCATCCCTAAATTCAACTTTGACATCAAACTGCAGCCCGATGATGTAACAGTGAAATTGGATAAATCTTTTATAGACGATGAAGCAATCAGTTCGTGGGGCTTTTTCAACAACGGTGTATCATCTGGACTTAGTGTTTCCAAAAATGCGGGCGACATAACTGGGAATTGGGTTGTGTTCAATCGTCCCCAAAACTTGAACGCTCAGCATGCGGGCTTTTTGCTAGGACTCGGCCTCAATGGCCATCTCCGAAATCTTGAAGAGTGGCATATTTTCAACTACCTAGGACCAAAACACACATTAACAAGTATCGGTCTTTTGCTGGGAATGTCAGTAAGTCACCAATCCTCGATGGATGCCAAGCTGATTAAGGTCCTGTCAGTACATGTTGGCGCTTTGCTCCCCGAGGGATCAAGTGACTTGAATGTGTCCACAAGTATGCAGACTGCTGGCTTGATTGGGATCGGTTATCTTTACTTGGGAGCGGAACACCGCCGAATGTCAGACTTAATGTTGTCAGAAATTTGTCGCCCTGCTAGAGAAAATGACAGTATTCTCACTGAGGGGTATCGATTAGCAGCAGGTATGAGCTTGGGCTTGATAAATTTAGCCAGTGGCTCGACAAATAAATCAAGTCTGAGGAGTGGCACTGACGTTTCAAAGTTGTTGAGTTTTGCTTCTAATGCCAGTGATGTTCAAAATCCTACTCTCATAGGATCAGCCGCACCCGCAGCTATTTTCTCACTTATGTTGATTTTCCTACGCACTAATAACGGGTTAATAGCTTCAAAGGTTGCAATTCCCAATTCAGAACCACTTTTGAACTACATTCGTCCAGACGTCATTTTGCTCAGAACCTTGGCTGCAAACATCATTTTATGGGATTCAATCAGTTCTCAGATTGGCTGGGTGGAGAGCCAACTACCCTCAAGTCTGAGGAATCGGGTTAGCATCACTTCAATCAAAAGTCTAAATTCTGATGATTCAGCATTTATCAACATTGTCACTGGGGCATGTCTAGCGCTGGGATTCAAGTTCGCTTCCACAAATAACAATTCTGCCAAAGCTACCCTCCTTTATTTCTTTGACCAACTGCATAGATTGCTGCAGATTGAACCCGCAACTTTCGATGAAAAGCAAGCACATTACATCATTGCAAACTCTTTGAGTTGTATTTCCATTGCGCTATCCCTGGTCTTAGTTGGGTCTGGAGACATTGAAGTTTTCCGTCGTTTGAGAGTTTTGCACTGCCGACACTCCAAACATGACAATTATGGCACCTACATGGCCACTCATATGGCTATTGGTGCTCTTTTTTTTGGTGGTGGTCAATATGCATTTTCCACTTCGTCTAAAGCTCTAGCTGCGCTATTGATAGGATTCTACCCTCTTTTTTCCAAATCACTAGGCGATGATAACAATTATCTTCAAGCCCTGAGAAGTTTTTGGGTATTAGCTGCAGAACCTCGGTGTCTCATAGTCAGAGATTTCGATACACAGGAACCTTTGAAGGAAAAGGTGACAGTAATTACAAAGCAGGGGCCATCGCTATCATTGAATGCTCCTTGCCTTTTACCCGAGCTATCTACGATCAAGTCCATTTCAATTTCAAATCCTAGCTACTATTCATATTTGATAGACTTGGAGAAAGATCCTCAGATTCTGGAACAGTTTCGCCAAAATCAAACGATCCACATTAGGAAAAAGCATGATAGTACCTTTATCGATTCATTTTCACAATCATCAAAATGGAACCAACAGCATCCGGTTTCGGCAAGGCTCGCTAAACTTGAATTGTTCAAAAACTCTCAATTTTCAGTTTCTTCAAATCAGGATGTCTTACGCGTTCTCCTTAGTAGCATGGAATTTACATGTGAGTCCCTTGCTTGTGACCCTAAATGCGTTGATGCTATGTGGAATTTGCGAACTCTGATATCGTTGTACAATACCACCGAAAATCCTAACAGACTGTTCTTGTCTCCAGTATTTATTGAGAGAATCAAACTTCTTCTAAAAGAGACAAGACAAAAACTAACTAATCCGTAAAAGTTCAATGCGGAAACGTGATTAACCCAAGTTCTTTTAAGAATTTCTATCTAAATTGAAGTTTTCAGATCAAGTGCTATATGCCTACTTGCTAGTAAGGTGACCAATTCGTTCTCCAACTTTCACAGATTGGCCCGCTTTTATAGTGAATTCAAAATTTTTCGGAGCCTCGAACACCAATACCACTGTAGACCCGAGATTGAAGCCTCCCATTTCTTGTCCCTTAATCAGTGGGTGGCCACCTAGAATTTTTGAAGCTTTTTCGTAAGTTGCTTCATAGCATGTATTTTTATGCATTCTCTTTTTCTGCATTTTGTGACGAGCATCGTAATCTTCGGATTGCGGAGATGGTTCGTAGAGGGTGTTGGTTCTCAGATCCTTATCGAAATGGATTTTGATTGATCCAACATTGGTGGCACCTACTGGGGTCATGCTAAAGAAACCATATTTCCACTTGCCTAGTAAAGCAACTCGTTCATTCAAAACAAAAAGGTTGCCTAGTTTTTTTTGGAAATAGGGAGACACTGAGAAAAGCTCGCCCACAAAATGTCGTCTTATTTGGGTGACCCAGTTAACGGGAGAGTGAAATCGGTGATAATCTCCTGGGGCAAGATAGATCACAGCAAAGAAAAGCTGCTTATCTGTGGACTGCATAAATTTGGATTCCAATAAATCCTTACCAACTTGGGTAGTTGTTGCCAAATCATTATGATGGTCCTCATGAGTAGCATCACCTTCCTGTTTGTATGTGGTATCAGAAGAAGAGCCCATGAACTTGTCCAAAGTGTAAGAAATACCATTGACATTAGCAAATTCTGTATCCTTCTGTTCACAGGCCTCTGGGAATTCAATTTCAGACGTAGGGGCTGCTAGTTTTAGGGAGGTGCTACTTTGGTTACGCGATGGGGTAGGGGGACCGAGCAATGCCTCTAAAGAATACGTGACACCTTTGACTTGCTCTACCTCACCACTGGGGCCAATAAGACCCAAATGCAGGACTTTTCCATCCGATGGGGAAACAATGTCCGCTGACTCATCGATAGGCCGCGAACCAGGCTTCAACTCTCGGTAGAAAAATTCTCCTAGATTCTTGTAAGTTCGGAGATCGTCTTCAGCTACTTCGTCAAGATTGGCACCAAAAACAAATGAGTAGAATCGGTAGCCAGGATCTCGGAGCCAGACTGGCAGAGTGACATCATTAAAAGCTCCCCACCAACGAGAAAGAGCTTTGAGTGGAAGCGTAGAATAAACTGCTACATGCCATGGCCCGGTAGGTCTAATTGGGGCCTTTTTGATAACATTTCCATCCTCATCAACTTCGTCCTTTGCATTGTTATTTCGCATGCTTTGGTAAACTCCCCAAAGAACAATGGTCACAGCGGGGAGAAACCACCAAGTGAAATATTTTCGCTGGGAAATATCTCGGATGACTCGAGCTGAGTTTTTAGTGGATGTTGAGGCATATCGTCGAGTAACCCGAGCAGCAGATTGAGCTTTTGAGCCAAACGAAATTGCACTATTTCTAATAAGCTGGTTATTTCGAAGCTTCCCAATTGCCCTGAAATGCTTTTTCTTAGAGGGGGCAATGAAGTGCAAACCCCTTTTAATTGTACTAGAATATTTTTTGGCAGTTTGAGGTCTTTTGGACAGGGCAGGAAGTAAACCGATATGGGGTGACTCACAGTATCCTGATGATACAGAAATTGTTCCCGAGGAGGAGAATGCCGCAACAGTAGATGTGTGCAACATTGCGGGAGCAATGCGGATAGTCACTTGGCTTCTAGTAGCCAACCTTCTGATGTGATTAGACATCTTTAATTCTTAGAGAAATAAATGCCCTGGTTTCAATAAAGTTTGAAATTTGGCGTTGGAATTAGAAAGATATTGATTCCAAAAACCTAATTCTTGATTGAGCTTAAAATACGTGGAAACAGGGGTCGAGGGACAAAAAGTACAAATTTTGAATAATTGGTCTCTTTTCACCCTTGATCTTTTCTGAAGACAGAAATTTGCTAATAAAGCAGTAACCCGTAAATCTTCCGACCTTGAAGATATCAACTCTTTGGTTCTCAATTATACCAACCAATCTTTAAAAGTATTTGCCATATGTTAACTCGATTATCTAAAACTGTTTGTGGTGAAACGCAGGTGTAGCTTATTTAGAGATTCTAATTTTGGTCTAATATTAACATGGATCAAGCAAACAAAAATAGCAGAATTATTCTGGATGAATTTGTAAACTTGTTAACTTGTATTATGAAACAGTTTAAGCTCATGAATGAATTGAGTTTTTGTAGATCACAAAAATCTATCTTGATTAAATTATTGAAAAAAAAAACTGAAAAGATGTAATTATTTTTCAAACCTTACAAAACTACATAAAAATAGAAGGATGAGGTTTCCCAAGTTCAAGCTACCCTCTTGTTATGTGGATGCTAAGATCATTAAAGACAACGCTATCCGCCATTATGCTGCCGATCAAGAGGTCAATCGACGAGCTTTAAAAAGCATAGCCCAGAATACCACTTTACCTATGAAACTTCGAATGCAAGCTCATTTGCAGCTAACATCTATGCCGGTCTACTCCACAGTGACTGCTGCCCGAAATAGATGCGTCTACAGTGGTAGAGGAAAGGGAATTATCAAGGAGTTCAAGGCTTGCAGAGTAAGTATTGTTCAGTCTGTGGGTATTGCGAATACTGAAACTAACTAAAAGACCCAATTTAGAACTCGAGCATTGAATGGCGATTTGCCAGGTGTGAGAAAGGCATCTTGGTAGAGAAAAAACCGAGTTATTCATTATATCTACTTTTCTCTTTTCTCTTGTATATACACATTATATTATCATTACTTGATTTGGTGTTATCAATTCGTAGGCTGCAAAACAACAAACCTAGAAGATAGAGTCTCTAAGCCAATCCCATCCTGTAACGTTTTTGATGGGAACTTCGATAGTGGCAAGTAGGCTTTCCAATTGTTCAACATCCTTTGGATCACCCAGCATTTTGTGCATTGTGATGAGAGTTGTCAATGCTAATTGTGCAGTATGAGCCGAATCCACATGAGACCTATGAAACTGGTAACTTTCGTTGTAGGCTTTTTCAGTCCATCTTATGGCTAATGGCTTGTTGTTTGATGCCCACAAAACTTCTCCAATGTAAAGAGACAAAAGAGCCTTTTCGTGTCGATCTATGTTCAGAGGGTTAGAAGAGGTACCATTAACAGCGTTTGGTCGATTGGAGTAGTCCACAGCTCTCAAGGTAGTAGTCAGCAACGCCAGAGCATCGACCAGTTTGCCTTCGCTGGCCCAGTGTTTTCCCAGCTCAGTGGCTGCTGAGATGAGCTCGCGGTTGCCATCAGATAAATCGAATTTGATAAATGCAGCAGAAGACTCCAACTTCGAGGGAATCTGGTTTAATGTGAATCCTCGAGCAAAGTAGCATGCTGTTAGCAAAGCATTTTCTTTCTGAGAATTATCTTGGATGGAACTTGCCAATGCAACCAAACATTGAGACTTCAATAGAGGATTTCCCTGTCTGAGTAGACAGCCTGCTTCCAAACTATCGTTGGCTTGTGAAATTCTTCCTTCTTTGAACTGCACAAGTCCATAGTGACAAAGAAGATCACTATACCCATCCATCCATGCAATGCTTTGATTACCATCTTTTACCTTCTCCAAGTTTCGCAAAACCCCAGCATATCGAGTAGTGGCGACGTCATAACGTCCCAATACAAGCTCACAAAACAATCCTTCATAAGCATCAATATTATTGGCAATACCCCAACTTAAAGGAAAAGACTGCTGTGAATGTAAATAGATAATGCTACCACCATAGGCCACTATGACAGTGCCTACAATGACTAGATTTGCGATAAAGAAAGCCAAGAATATTTTTTTGGTGTTTTTCAAATATGATGGGGCTGCCCTATTGTCAATCAAAGCAAAATGAAGTTTCCTAGGGCTGCTATGAAATGAGCGGTGACCCAAAGGACAAGAATACATCCTAGGAAGATCTTGGACAATTGACCTTGTGAAAACAGAGTTGCTTCTTATTGAGGAGTCAAAAGTGTTTTTGAAAAGTCGATTAAATAGCACATGTTGTTGGCATCGACCAGGTTGAGCCCGCAACAAGACCTGAAGCATCTTGTTCTGAGATCCAACTGGAAGATTTTAACTTTGGCACTTAAACTTTGGCCTTTAAACTTTTGGTGCTCAAACTTCATTTTGTAATATAATGCGAAAGAGATTGAATATTTCTGCACAAGTCCCATATCTCCCAATAGAAAAAAACTGATGATGTATACAAAATTGCTTTATGTGATATTATTTTTAATCACCAATCCCAAAAGAACGTGGGGTTTGAATTGAGATTATCAAATAAAATAGTAAGGGTACTCTAAAGCCAGAATCAAAACAAATCAAATAATATTCCAAAAGCCAAACAAAATAATAAGGTAAGAACACAGCAAAACATTCGATGAGGTATCTCGCAACACGCAGAATTGGGTATACGGGGATGAAAATGATTATTGGTGAGATTTTAGATGTTTTTAAACCGAGGTGATCCTTCCCGAAATATCTTGCAATAACTAGTGGTAGTCATCATGAAAAGCGGATTGAAATTAGCTAGAGTCAAGTAAATACCTTCGAACAAGTCTAAATTGAGTATGTGCAATGTAAATGTTTTTTTTTATATCAAGCGAGTATTATATATCTAATGGAAGTTACGTTATCCTGCTCTTAAACCTGTGAGCATTTTAAAATATATCTTGAGTTAATTAAGATAAAAAAGTTATTATCAGGAGACAACAAGCAGATTCCATTTGTGTGGATTTCTTCCATCTCCCTACCAAAAGAAAAACCGCAAAACCAAATTGGAGTTGACTTGCCACTTCTTGAAACTCTGGAAAACTGGTTGATCTTACCGCCGTAAACTGAAAGGCCAAACATGGGAGCGTTTTCCCGTTACTATAAGAACAATTTAGGCAGTAGGGTATGGAAAAGTTGAAGCATTTTGTTGCCTAATTGAGAGAGATAAATGAGAAAAAAATAAAACAAACTATTAATTTACGATATACATGAATGAAAGGATGATAGTAACAGCTCCTGCGCTTACACAATTCTGCCTTGAACGTAAAAAAAAGATTCTAGAACCTAGAATCACAAAGACTTAAGCTTCACAAAATAAGTTTAACCAATTATACTCAAAACTCAGATGTAGTATATTTAGGTTTGACGATAAATATTAACGCATTGTTCCCAAAGTGGAGTATCTTCGATTTTATTGGGATATAAAATCGAAAAATTACAAAAATAGTTTATCAGTGTCGAATTAAAACACAAAGAAAAAGATCTAGATTTATTTTGTTGAAATCTAAATAGTTAAATCAAAACTGTTCAATGATTGAATATTACTCGAACCACATTATGTATTACCTTAAACAAACAAGTACCTTAATTTAGCAATTAGGGTTGTTGATGTATTATAAAAGTCTTTAACCCCTAATGCATAATACTTGACACTGGGAATTGCCAAAATACAAGTAGTTAAAATCACCCAAGCACTCAAATATAACGACTTTTTTTCTTCTTGTTTTACTGGCAATCTCAGGAAATACCAAATCTTGAGCAAGTGTTATTTATTGTTATTCAGAATTATGTGTTATGAAGCTAAAGAAGACATTGATCTGGTTGGTTTCTGCTTCAGCCTCAAGCGAGCCTGAGCGCAACTACCAAGCGAGACAGTCCTTTAATGTTTTTTTTCTCGGTGGTCGTTTGCTCACCTCTAAATCGAAGCCATTGAATTTCTTTATTTTCGGATTTATTCTGGTTCTGGGAGGTCTTTGGTGTGGGTTTGTCTCACCTTATTATTGGAAGCACAAGAGCCCTGCCTGGGTTGCAATATTTATTTATATTTACATTATTTGGATTTGCAGTTTTTGTCGAGCTGCTTTTTCAGACCCAGGGATTCTCCCAAGAGCAATTCACCTGACTGACAATTTTCACTTACCAGACGAATATACCATGCAGTCCGGTGTGCCCTCACAGCCATCAGTGAGGCATCGTGGCGATACTGCTCTCGATAATTCCAAACTAGTATATCTGAGGCACTGTGAAACGTGCCGTATTTGGCGTCCTCCTCGTACTGGCCATTGCGCTGAGTGTGACAATTGTGTCGACTACATGGACCATCATTGTATTTGGCTGAACAATTGTATTGGAAGAAGAAACTATCGATATTTTGTTGTTTTATTGATTTCCAGCTCGATATGTTGTTTATATATGATGGGACTATCCATCTATCTGGTTATTGCAAACTCAAACAATGACTCTACATTCAGCGGCAGTTTGAGAAGCCACCCTGTGCCGTTTATTATGATCTTTTTGAGCTTTGCTGCGTCTGTTTACCCAGTTTTGCTTCTTGGATTTCACGTTTGTTTATCGGTAAGAAACCAAACTACAAGAGAATTTGTGAGTATGATATTTGTACACCTGCTTGAAGCTACTAAGGATTTATTGAGAAGTCTTAAAAACAAAAACAGCCAACGACAGAACCGATTGTTTCAATAATGTGAAGAAGTTCATCTGATTTTGCTTGCCTTTGCTTCGCGGTAGAGATTATTTTGTTTTTCCTTTTTTGTTTCTTTTTTGTTTCATTCTGGCTTAATCACGATTAATATTCAGCATTCACTGCATGCTATTCCTATCATCTTAAGCTCAGCACATGAATCATTTTTTATTGAAGGGATATATTATCTAACTCAGCTCAAAAATAAAAGGTTGGCGAAGAGCCATCGAACCTACCCTTTTGACACTGGCAACATTTTCATCAATATGTTTTTACACTTTTGTCAACCCCATACCCCTAGTGTGATTGATAGAAGAGCTAAATATCTACCTGGGGATTTGAGACATTCTCTCAAAGTCGAAAATTAACATGTCTTATTATATTCAAGAATCAAGACAACTTTTATCTGTTTTACCTCTTAATTTAAGGTAAGTATGTATAAGTGAAGTTAAAGTATATGTCGAAACTTTAGATCCATTCCATTGAGAGTCGGTAAGAAAGAAATAAAGATTAGCGGTATTGACAAACGATATCTTGTGCACAAATTTGTGCTGTTTTGACAGTTTTCAAGCGTAATTGTCACAATTCGAGATTATTTCGTTGAGTTCAGTATTCTCTCTTTCATTATTGGCTATAATTTACATTAAATTATCTTTTTCCCTATTCGGATACAGACTCAATTTTAAAGTTACAATTTGATTCGGGAAAATTACCTTCTTACCCAAGAACTTATCCTCAGAAAGAACATAAAGGCAGTTCGAAAAACCCAAGAAAAAAATTATTGATTTGAAATATCTGCATCTGGAATAATCGTGCTTGCAATTGCATTCCCCCCCCCTTTTTCATCTTTTAAATGACGCGGAATAAACCTGTCTCAAACATGGTTTCAAGATCTAGCACCACCAGACACAAAGCGCGGTCTATGGCTTTAACAGATATTCAGAACTTTTTCAGGTGGTCTGATATCGATGCTTCATTGGAAACAGATTTAATTCGCCAATTTGTTATGGCAAATTCTTACGTCCATCATTATCCAAACACTAGCGCAGGATTAGCGGCTTGGGAGTACCACCATGGAAACAAAATCTCCCGCTCTTCTCGAGCGGTCTTGATGAACGATTGGGAAGACAATACAATTGCAGTATTGGGCGAGACATCTTCGGATTGCGAAAAGCTGGAAAAGCAATTTGTTACTCAGGGAGAATATGCAGACTCTGATGATTCCCAATCCTCAACTAAGTTCACACTTTCATTACCACAGGATGAAGAATCATTAGCAGACCGTGAATTCAGACTTCCTTGGAACATTTATTGTCCTACTGGTGGAGCAAAACCAAGAGAATGGAAATCTCTCAAACGAAACGTATATGTGGATATTCAGCCTCCCAAACCACCCCAACTCAAATCAATGTGCGTATGTGAAGAGGAATGTAATGAGGATTGTCTTAACAAAATGCTACAAATTGAATGCGATACTTCTATTTGCCCACTTGGCGAAGCTGATTGTGGAAACCGGAACTTTGCAGCTCTAAAGTTAAGGAGTTCCAAGTTTTACAGTGAGTCTATTGAAATTATCAAAACAGAAAAAAAGAACTTTGGACTTCGAGCCTGTCGAAGTTTCTATCCTGGAGAATTGATATGTGAGTACACTGGCGAGGTCATTTCTGCAGAGGAGGTTCAACGTCGACTAAGATTTCATTATAACAATTCTCAAAATTACTACTTTTTAAGCTTGGAAAAGGGTGCAGTTATTGATAGTGGCTTGCGTGGATCTGCTGCACGATTTGTCAACCATTCATGTTCACCCAATTCAGAAATGCAAAAATGGTTTGTCAAAGGAGTTCCCCGAGTTGGGCTTTTTGCGGGCCCAACTGGTGTCAAAAGTGGCGAGGAATTAACTTATGATTACAATTTTGTTTGGTTTAATGGCAGTAAGGCTCAGGTATGCTACTGTGGCTCTAAGCAATGTCGAGGAATAATTGGAAGACGAATGTCACCCACTACAAAATCTAAGGACCAACTTGGAAACTCCTGTCAAACTAGTAAGGTCATGGCTGTGGACCAAACTCAAAAATCAGTGAATGTTCCAAAGCCCAAGTCGCCCAATTCTGACACTTCCCTTGTTCAAATCAGAGCGCAGATGAAAGAAAATATTGTTGTTGGGGTCAAAAGGAAAAGGGGTAGACCTCGGAAAACCAAACTGGTTTCGCCGTCAGCTCCAGAGTCCTCCTTGGTCAATGATTCCTCACCATCACCGGCTGGAGTGTCCCAACCTGCAAGTCAAAATGATTCTACAAAGGAAAATCCTCCAGTTCTTCAAAAGAGAAGAGGAAGACCACCCAAATCTCTCAAAGCAAAGGTTAGAGCGAGGTCCCCTTCCGAGGAATCATTAGTTCCACGCAGATCAAAGCGCCTATCTGCTCTTAGTCAAACTTCTGAGAGTCTTAAAGGAGCAGACAAAGATGATTCTGATGACCAGATAGTAAGCTCCAGGAAGAAACGCAGATTTCGACGAAGACAAATTCCACTCTCCGACTCTGACTCCGATTTGGATTCAGATTCAGATTCAGACTCTGTGCAGAAAAACACCGAAATGGCCAACATTTCTGAAGCAAAGTTAACAAAAACGGCTTCTATCAGTTCTGGAAACGTCCAAATTCCATCAGAAAACCAACCTCTACCCAAACCTTTCCAAGAATCTGGAGGAAGAAAGTCAGTTAGTGGAAGTCTCAAAATACTGGAGTCCTTGTCAAAGACTGGTCAGTTTTCAACTGGACGATGGCGTTTACAACATTATCAAACCAAAACATTCCAGGAGCCATTACCAGTTGTACGGATTACAGACAGTGGATTTCAGGGCTTATCAGGACCTGATCATGACGAAGTGCCACATGAGCCAATTCAATTACACAGTAGTGACAATAAAGCTGTGACTCTCCGAGAATCTGTGAATAATCCTGAGAGAACACCACCTCCCAAATCTTCTGGTGGTTTCACGCCAAAGGAAGCAAGCTACCAACCTCAGAACTTGAATTCTCCAAGGGTGGTTTATCTATCAGGTAATGGGGGAACAGAGGCTGTGGTATTTCCTCCCGCACTTTATCCCGAATTGGATTTCTCTCAAAAATCCCAAGCAAAAAGTGACAGCCCTGAGAGCTTAGGTCACTCTTCTTCACCTCGAGCTAGTCGTGGACTAATTCATTCTGAAAAACCTCAACATTCTAGCCATCAAATGCTAGCGGTACCATATCCCTATCATTTACAAAGCCAAGGTCGGTCCTCATCCCCTAGTTCGCCCTCGTTTTCACCTAGTTATTCTAAGCAGCAACTGATGGCGCCTTTAACAGCACAACAGCCCATGCAAATCCCCAACTTCCCTGTGGCACCATTCAAGAGACCAGGGAATTCGCCTACTTGGGGACCATCAGCAGCACTTCCAATGGGCCCTGATGCCTCTTATAGGCCACCTATTCATAAACCTGCTTGGTCTGGACCCCCTACTCCCAATGAGTATAATGGAAATCCACCCTTTTTTTCAAGTCCTAGGGCTGCCAGACACTACTACACCATCGAACCCAAGCCATGCCAACCAGTTTTATCAGGTTCTCCCCCTCCAATGCCTTCGCATAGCTACTGGGATCCCCGTGGAGAATCTGAAAAAGTTTTGCCTTATCCAATTACGCATCGTGGAGGACCCCCTGAACAAATGCCGCTGCCTTCAACACCAATACCACAATCAGGTATACAAAGTGGAAGGCCGACTACGATGCCACCATCTAACCCTACGGCTCCAGTCCCACCTAATGGCTTTAATCGACCAGTGTTACCCACAATTTCCGATGCCATCGGGATCGATCATTTTCATCGCCCTCTCCTTTCACCCAAACATTCTATTCACCGTTGATTTATTTTCATTTATAATTGATTTCTTTCATTAAGTTGTTATTAACAAAATATTTTCTTGTCGTAAATGCTACAGATGCTCAGCATAGTCCAAATCCAGAACTGTATTCAAGCGCCTTGTTCATTGCAATAGTGAGTTCCTTTTCACTAGAGTATTGTGGAAGCATTAGTATGCAGTAGCATGTTGAAACTGAGGGTAATTGTGTGGCACTGTTTAATTTGATTTTTTGAATGTTGAGCCGTGGTGTTCGCTTACTCTTATGACTAAATGAAACACGGTCAGTGGAGGAAACGAATAATAAAAGTTCTCTAAATTTTTCGAGTGTGAGACATGAAATCCAATCTTTGAGCCAAATTATTTGAGGACTTTTTGGTGAATAACCATCCCCACATTCAATAAGTTCAACAAACACTGAAATATCTTGAGAGGTGATGTCACGGCGACCCTCAACCATTTGTTTTAGCATCTGTGGAGTAATTCCAGTGAGTGCCCCAGGCGGGATGATAGTTTGAAAACCTTCTCTCATTCCCTTCAAGGCACATATTGCCATCTTCGAATGAAGATAAGCTGTTCGAAATAGCTTCAAGAACAGCGACCGATTTTTGAGGGTAACTTTTTCTCCCTTGTTCATCTTAATGGTAGTGGTGTTTGGGCCATTTTCGAGTATTCTTTCACAATAAACATTCAGTTCACTCAGCTTTTGTTCACTCATTTCAGATATTTGCTGCAAAGACTTTGCTGAATACGGGTCCAATTCAAAATATTCTTCCTGATCAATTAAATTTAATATGTCGTTTTCAAGACCCATGATGTAACGGTAGATTGCTGGAGGGAAGTTCAGAGGGAAATGACATCCGTTGTGAAGGGCAAGTCCTATAATAATTCCTATAGCTACCCAATTTTTGTTACAGATTTTTCTCATGGATTGAGAAAAATTGGGCCAAATGTAACCTTGAGCATCAGAAAGGAAATGAGAACTTTGATTTATGAGAATTTCAGCAACCGTTGTAAAGAGTTCTACTAAAGGACCTCCGTGATCTAATCCAAGTTCTGCATTTTTGAAAACAACTCGCAAAGGTTTTAGCAACTCATAAGGAAAGTCCATCCAAGCGATTAAACGTCCAATAACTTGATCGAGCAAAGTCCGATGTTCGGAGGTTCGATCAACTGGGATGTGAAAAGAGGTGGTCAAGTTTTGATATTTTTTGAAAGATAAATCTTGTGTTAGGACAAGAGTCAAGTGACCAAGCTTTTTGGAAGCATCCACAACTTTTAGCATTCTTAAATAGCAAAATAATCGAAATTGAATTTCCGCCTTGGTTGGATTGTAATGTCGGATAATGCTGTAGTCTTTGAAATGCACATGCAGTTGCTTGGTGGCATTAATTAAAGCCAGGTCAGTGTCTTCTTCCAGAATGTGAGAAAAACTGTGGTCTGCAAAAAGCATTGGGCTATTGAGGGTCTTGTGCGAACAAGACAAAGAACTCCACTGAGAGTAGCCTAAATGACAATTTACTAAGCCCAGCGAACTTTCAGAGGCCATCAGCTTAGATGCAATAGCGGCTCTTTCAATAAATGCAACACGCTTGTCAGCTATCATTTCTAAGGCACAAACTTTCGAATTTTCCAGAGGAGGAGAATGCCAGTAAAATGAATGATAAAATCCAATCAATGACTTATTGCGAACAGAGGCAACTTTGCGTAATGCATGGTAATTGAATGGGTAAATAGAGGATTGAAAAGATGATATGAATGAGGATGACTCTTTAGCTACCCAAGAACTGGCCCAGACCCCATTTTTGCTGATCATGTAACCCAGTGATAATTTGGGAGTTTTGCCATCAACCATACTTCGCTGGAACGGCAGCTCTGAAGATTCCCCCCTCAAAAAAACACACATCTGAGGTGTATCTCGAAGAGCGCTCAATGCTATAGCTTGATGTTTAGCAGCACTAGAGGTCAAGAGGCCATGCTGGGCTTGATAACCATGAGGGTTTGATTTACAAAACGGCTGAGCGCAGTTCAAATCACCGCATCCCCAAGTAATTTGAATCTGATACAATGAAACCTTCTGAGAGAGCTCTCTATCGTTCATTTCATCAATGCCTTATACTATTGTGTGTCATGAGATGATTTTCCAACCCCATCCAGATCAGTTCAGTGAGAGATAAGATTAAGGTTTATAAAAGATTAGGTTGATTATGGAACCTAATCATCAGGTGGTCTTTACCATTGTTTAAGTAAAAGCCCAACAAGAGCGTTTCATTTTTTTGAAAAAATCGGTTGATTATTACTTATACGATTTTGATGAGCGATTAATTGTATTTTATCAAATCAATTTATATTTTGGTCATTGATAATTCATTGCACTTTTCGTTCATACTCATGTTAATGGCCTGTCACTCATTTTCATTTGCACTTTACTGTAGTGATTCTATCATTGTTGCACCTTGTCACACATTGCATTAGATCCAGTCAACTACCTTGAATGTACACTATTCATAATCATCACAGTTACCACCAGGTAGTTATTGGGATATCCCAATTACACTTTAATCACGTGATGATAACACCCAGTAAAGTACACTGTCATTATGACCCCAAACCTTTGTAGAGAATTGCCACCCCATGTTTATGAATGTCTGATGAAAATACTGGGAAACAATTAGAAACGGTGCCTAGGAAAAGGTTCATCGATCAGTACCGTCGTACTAACAAATCTGAAACGGAAACGCCTGAAAAATTAGAAGAATCAAAACCCAATAAGGAGAGTGTTCCAACTGTCAGATACCTTATAGCTGACCTGCGCCTTTATCATTCGATTGCGAGAGAAAACGTTTGTTTCCCGTTGGTTGACCAAGCTGTTTTAACTGGCTATGAGGTTTATATGGTCGAGCAGTGGGCAACTGAAAGGCGTAAATGCTCAGTCATTGTTTCTTATACTGGAAACGAAAGTAACTCTGTCAAAGTGGGTGTTTTAGCACTACCGCGAGATCCTTCTATGTGGAGCGAGTCAACCCGGTCATGTTTTGACGAGATCATTAAAGGGTATGGTCGTGCTAAAGAAACTAGCTTGGGAGTTCTTTTTGTTGCCTCTATATCATCTATCCCCTCTTACTTAACATTGATTGCAGTCCCCAACGGTGATGTTCATAGAGCATGGGAGCTTTTCGAAGTCAATGAAAACCTCAAACGAATGGGCTGCAGTGGTCGAGGCTCCCTTGCCATCACTAACCCTTCCGGTGTTATTGCTGACAAATTTCGTCATTTATACAAAACACATGTAAGCGTACCACTTTGTTTTGCTGTCAAAGAGCTGGTAACCCTTGTTCAAATCTCTCTATTTTATTTTGGTTTTTTGAGGCCTCAATATGCTGATGGTCTTCTATGTGATGAGACTTGTGATGCTATCTCGCAATGGTGGGAACAATGGGGTGTTAAGAAATACAACACCAAACCGAAAGACGGAATCTTGGGACCTACCACAGTGGCTGCGATATTGGGCTTTGTTCTGGGAATTAGAAACAGAATTGCATACGTGCTCAACTCAAAAACAACCAAAGACCCCTGGGATGTTGAGCAGTTCTTATCCAGCATCTATCGATTTCAGAAACATGAGAGACTTTCAAAAACAAAAATGATCGACACCAAAACTATTGATCGGCTCTATTTACTGACTACAAAAAATAACAACAACGACATCATTGACATGTTCAAGTCTAGTATTAAAGAAGCTTCTGGAAAACAGCATTACCATATGAGCTCCTCGGAAACATTTGATATTGATCAATTCATCAAATTTTTACATGGAGCAAGATGCAAATATCTTTGGTTTGGCAAAGGTAGTCAACGACCAATAGGATGCAGTTACTCTTACAATTGTGTGGGAATCCCAACCTCATCAGTTGGGGAAACTATGCCTCCAAAATCTCGTTTTGCAGAGTTCGCTCCAATTCCATATGGCCTTGACTCTTCTAAGTTAGCAATGTTTAAACTACGTCGAAAAGAGGATAGCAATTTCTTGTTGAGGTCCAAAAGTAAGACTTATTCTGAAAGTCCGGATAATTCAAGTGATGTCAACCAAAGTGTGGATTTTCTTAACGACAACCCTTGCAAAGATGCAATTGCATTGATGGATATCTGTGACCAGTTGCTTCCTAAGAACTATGATGCTGATTTATGCTCAGATTCCGAAATAGAGTGTGAATTGCAAAAGGCAGATCTTTATAAACGTTGCCGACGACAATCGTCAATACAAACTTGCAAGACAAAAATCTCTGATGCTGGACCAAGCAATGGACCTGTCATTGCCTTCAGACGCAGGTCAAAATCAGTGGATCAGTTTTTGCACGAGCTGTCTGTTCCGGAAAAATTGGAGAAGTCCCAAGAAATGGGCATCAAAAGAAATTCCTTTTCTTTGGTAGAAGATTTCGTTCTGAAACAACCTCCTATCAAAACTTTTGTCTCTGAAAAGAAAGTTCTTCGATCATACGAAAAATCACAGCTATATCATTTTCTTTTCAACCAACATCTTCAAAAAGTGCGTTATATTTGTTCTCAGATTGAATGTGAAAGTCAAATTCTCAATTCTGCTAGATTAAGAGATGAGGTCTTAGTTGAAAAGACTGCAACATATCTCAAATCGATTGACCGTGAGGAGTCACGTCTCAGCAATACTTTGAACGAAGTTGAAACATTGGCATCCCGGCTAAAGTATGAATCAAAGGTTCTTGAGTCAAAAATTCAAGATGTTGAAGTTACACTTGACGAATTTGGAGCTGTTGTTAAGGAAATTGAAAAGCGAGCTGTTGATGTATCTTTTTCTCGAGGTTATGGTGATGCACACCTTAACATTAACAAGAGCCGCTTGCCTGATGTTAGCCAAACAGATTTAGCGCCATGGCTGAATGGCTCTGTGAAGCATCTATTTTCCAAACTTTCGTCATTATTCTTTTCTTCGACACAGACTTGAAAGAAATTTCGTGGGCCCATTTATCCCATTCAATAAAGGGTGTTTCGTGTGTGTAATTCACAATTGTTAGGTCATAATTCGTAAATTCATCATTTATTTATATATTACAGATTTCAAAAGGGGGTGAGTTAATGCTTGTGGTTTTGAAGTATTGTCAAGGATTGCCCATGAGATTATTGGGTGAAGAAATTCGAAGGGTCATCTTTACCATCAGAATTTTCATTTGCTTGGATCAAAACTCGAGCAATTGCAATCTCCTCACCATGAACATGGCTTTCGAAAGCAGACTCAACTTGAGGATCCACTGGAATGTCGGTAACTGACTGTCTCTGAAGGTCGTCTGGTGTGTATGGAGACAAATCAACCCCGAATTGTCTTGAATCATGATGACTTGCGGCGGCTGCTGCCAGTAATCCTTGGTCTTCATCGCCATCCAGACCCAGGTAGTTGAGGTGGAAATGGCTTGTTCTTGAATCGACACCTTGCGAGGATGGATCAGTAGGACTCATTGAAGATTGAGTGTCCCGGACTTGCTGTGAATGGGAGGATAATCGAGAGTGGGGATGGGTGTGTGAATGAGACACATCGTGGGTATCAGTACTGGATGATGCAAGGTCGCTACCATTGTTTGACAACATATTCTCTTCGAACGAAGGGATCGAATCTTTTTTCATTCGTTTGAGAGGAGGTCGGGCGGCTTCTCGACATTCGCGGCAGTTTCGGATGGCTGCTGCAACAGTTTCCTTAATTCTGGTCCAATGATACTTGTCGGTGATCATTGATGTTGTTCGATTTATGCCAGCATGGTTTTGTCGGTGAAGTTCAGTTGCAATCTGAAGTTGCCGCTCGGGGTCAGAGATTACCTCTCTATCTTTCAACATTAATTTACCATCTTTAAGACGGTAGTGTGCAGCTGAAGATCTTAATCTTGATTTTTCTTGACGGTCACTTTGAGCGGGATATTTTCCGGTTTCCAAGTAGTGTTTGATTTTATCAAAACGGAGCTCCCCAACGGCCTCCTCATTTTCCTCCAGTAATTCTCGGCCATAAATCAGGCCATCAATTGGAGAGTCGTGGTTCTTCAGCATGCCAGCACCCTTAATTCGACCCACTTTTCTAAATTGTAGACTCTCTAGTATCTTGCGCATTGCAAAATTGGTTTCATACACAAGATTGAACATGCAGTATGAATATCCAAATTTTGGAGCCCACTGAAGTATCTCTTCGGAAAGTGCCCGGCCTATTCCCTGACCTCTGATCCCGGCATTCACAATAATGCTTCCTGTACATATATGCGCACTTCGACCTGGATAGTTTGGTTTAATGAAGAAAGATCCCAAACACTCTTTTTCCCATTGACGCCCATCGGTAATCATTGGCTCGTTTCCAAGTAACATGATAACTGAAAACGATCCAAACCAAAAATTCTGAAACGTCTCCAAATGCAAAATATCAAATGAGGGTAACGTCTCGCCCTTTTCTATTTCCATATTCATCTCATCCATTAGGAAATACTGTAATGAGAGGGGAACCTGATCTGCACTTGTCACAGGATAGAAGGTAGCTGTGGTGGATCCATCCTGAAGAACAACTGTCCGAGGTTCAAGAACCGCAAGTTGAACCTGATTTCGGAAAATTTGAGGTTCATGAGGATCCTCAAATTGAGCAGGCATAATCAACTTGGGTTGAAAATATTGGCAATATCAAAAATACTTGGAGTTGTGATTTGCCTTCACAGCAAGGGGCACATGCAGATCGACTGCCTTGCGAAAATCAAATTAATAGTCTGCACGAGAATGTAGTGGCAGCCACGCCTTTTTTCAATATGGTATATTATGGTATTTGAGATTGACACCTGTTATGCAAACTTTTGGTTCAAAATTTCTAGATGAGATGTGTTTTTGGATAGCATTTAAATGTTACCCGGCTGAGAGAGAAGAGAGAAAGTGAAATTTTAGCATAATCAAATAATAAATAAAAAAGCTTTGTTGAAAGTTGAAATATCTCAGTTTCATTTAGATTTAGTTTGACTCTGATTTGGTGTTTATTTTTTGAGAGACCCAATTCCTATTGTTGCAGTTATTTATACTATCTAAAGCCCAATTGCTTATGATATCCAAACTGCCCAAAATTTAAATTATTTAAATGCTTATTTTTCAATTTAGATTTCTCATTTATACTTTTATTTCAAGTCTGGGCCAAATCGATAATTTGTCCTAACAAGTTACTGAGAATAAATTCATTAAGTGTGTGAATTATGAGAGTTTTCTGAGTAATTTCTCCTCTTGTTTTTTTTCTTTGTTTTTCTTGCCTCTTTTTCTGAACTCGTTTGACTATGCTTGTTATCAATTGAGGTGACAGCTTTGGTAAAAAGTAGATCCCAAAACTCCTTGAAGCTAATTTTTTTTTCGGGCAAAGATGAATGCAACAAAATATAAAGGCGGTTCCGTTGAACTGGCACAAACTGGCCAGTTATCAGTCGTTTCAGCACCCGTACTGAAAGATAGTGAAACCTTATTCTGTTTGAAAGTACAGAATATTGGTAAAAAATGCGGTTGACAGCTAGAGGGACACTGGTCAATAATAGGTCATTGCCCTTTCTAACGAAGGTGACCCCTCCTGGTAATCTTCGATGATCCTTGGCCCTTAATAGTAATGGAAATAAAGGAAAGTGATTCAAAAAAGCCAAAGCGGTCTCCAGACCAGCACAATTGATGATAATTAAGAATCGTGCTAGAGCAAAAGCACCGTAAAACACAACAACAGTCGGAAGCAAAAAGCAAAGCACAGTAAATAATATGGTGCCCATCAGCAGTTGATCAAGGTCGTAATCACAAGAGTCAACTCGGTGACGAAGTACATTCTGGCGCTTGCCTCTGAAAAGGTGAAAGAGTGAAATGATCATGTTCAATTGCCAGTGGTATATTTTGGCTGATGCAATGTAAAATGCGTAGATATGAAGAGTTGCAAATGACACAACATCGCAAAACATACTTATGGTCAATGTAACTCCACCTATCCGAGGTAGAAAGATCGCTAAAGCCAGCAAGAACGGTAAGGCAGGGATCAGAAAACCGTCCAAAACCATGTTAGACCAGAAATCAATGACCCATAGAATGAGTTCGGCAAAAAACCCAGCCAACTCATCATTTAGTTTCAATCCGGCAGGCCAGCTTTTCAACCACAATATAGTAGATTGTGGTAGGCTGATTAGCATGTAACGAAGAAAAGCTGGGCTCTTTCTGGTAATGAGTGAGCTATTTTCCCTTAATATTTCAGCAAATGCAAATCCCAAAATCATGTCATTCAAAAATAACCAAATCGTGTTGTACATTCGAATGTACTCAGGAGGGATGTGCTGCTTACCATTTGATACCAACCAATCATCCTTAAATGATTTTGTGAGATTCCATGAAGGCTGTTGGCCTTGAATTCGCATCCATTGAACTGGTAAATAACAAAATTGCTGTAGTCTCAGATCCACCTGAAGTGCTGTGGCACTGATGTCTTTGACTGTGAACCCATTCACCTTCAATTCAAGTATGAAAAACAAAACTTCAGATAAAATGCGAGCAAGGCCTAGGATAACTTTCAGAACAAAGGTGATTACCATAAAGATGGGATTGACAATGGAAGACAAAGAAGAACAAGCCTGGCCCCAACATGAATTATCCCCGTTGAGTATAGTGCGGCATTTGTAAGCTGAATTGATGCACATCAACACTTGTTCGAAATCATTCTTTTGCTCCTTCGAGTCGATGCAAAACCCTGCATGTAGCAATAGTTTTTCTTTTAGTTGTTGCTGCTCTGACTGAGCCTCCACCAATTCGGACTCAAATTCCTGGCTGATGACTCTTATGGGTACGGACCACCCTAAAATGTTCAGTGGGATGGGGTTTGTGGAATAAAACTGCATTTTTTTGGGATTCGGACTCTGATAATAGATCAGCTGTATATTAGGCGAAAGCACTGATAAGTCTCGTTTGTTTTTGTTTTCAAAACAAAGAACTTTTGATAAGTCAATATTGTCGAATTGAGAATATTTGTTCGCGTTGAGACCAAAAGTATCGTGAAACAAAACTCCAATCAATTCGACATTACAGCACTCCATTATTGATTGATGTGGTAAGGTAGCACAAGTGGTGACAACAACATGAGCAAACTCACTGGACCACCCAATCACATATCTGGCTCCACTGACTTCTCGTTTGAGCCGCTTTTGCTCCTCTATGGGCCAAAGGACTCGAGCCATTGGGTTGTTCCCCAGTATTGTTGGTATAAAAACAGTTTGGAATAAATTTGGGGTCTAGATCGCTTACAGATTATGATGGTGGGTATTTTTTTATGACTTAACCAAGGTCTTTTATCAGCATAATAACACCAATATCTAGAAATAAATGACCCTACTGAGAATATGCAGAGACGGTTTGTAAAATGGCCTTTAATTGTGTCAAAAATTGGCTGTTTTCGTCTTTTGTACCAATTGTAGCTCGAATGCCTCCAGCACAACCTGGCTCGTTTCCTCGGAATCTCACAACAATGCTCTGGCTCTCGGCCAACTTTTTATATACCTGAAAAGCAAGTTTAGAGTCTGGCTCTCCCTTCTCATTGACAATGGAAAACAACAAAAAATTTGCATCGAGACCTCCAAAAATTTTCCCCACTCCTTGAATATTTCCAAGTTCTTTAGTGAGTTCATCTCTCTGTTGAACAATATCGGAGCAAAACTTCCGCATCAGTTTGGTGCCGTTGCTATCCAAGGCCCGGCGAGCCAATTCTGCAGTTGGTGTGGAGATGTTGTAAGGAGCTTTCATATTGTTCAAAATCGCAGCGATTTCCTCAGAAGAAAAAGTGAAGCCAATTCTAACACCTGCAAGTCCAAATGATTTGGACATGGTCTGCATCACCACCAAATTAGGATACTTGTTGACTAAAGTTGAAAAGCTTGATCCTACTGGCGCAAAATCAATGTAAGCCTCGTCAACAACAACAATACCATTCCAGTCTCGATCCAGCAATTTCAGAATGTCCTTTTCATCAATCAATTTCGCAGTAGGATTTCCGGGGGAGCAGACGTAAACTAATTTGATGGAAGGGTCTTTATCGAGGGCCTCAATGATAGCATCTGGCCGGAGACTGAAATCTTCCAAATTGAGAGGTACCTCTACTACACCAACATCGTTGATCTGAGCAGAAACAGAGTACATTCCATAGGTAGGAGGACATGTGAGCAATTTGTCTTTGCTGGGAGTGCAGAAACATCGTATTAAAGCATCAATAGCCTCATCCGACCCAACCCCCATAAACAGATTTTCAGGCACAAGGGGCTTCTCTTGAGGTCTCTCGGAGTTCCTTAGATCACACAGCAGCTTTTTCACATCCTTGTGACGAGGATCAGGATATCGGTGAAGGTTGTAATCCTCCTCATCACCATTAAGGTCTGCTAATGAAGGGCCATAGCAATTCTCATTGGCATCGAGCAAAATTCCTGAGTTGTAATCATCACGAGCACATCTATATGGAGTTAGTGAATAAATGTTGGGTCGAACGATTGCTTTGAGATCAAACATGTCTATCAGTTGTAGTTGGTGACTCAATTTTTGTTGATCTGAATATCATTTTATACCTAAATAATGACTCTTTGTTTGCAGCATTCGCGACCATTAAGGTTGGACTTTCAAGAAATGTGGAGAATCCATACTGTATCTATAGCAGGTTTTTACAAACGTTTGTAAAGTTTAGCAAATCAGTCTAATCTATCGAGAATTGAATTGCATAACCTCTGACACTTGCCAAAAACACCATTGACATACCTAACCACCAATTGGGAAGAAATTTAGGTTATCCAGAAAGAAACTTTATTCAAAATGTTTACTCAGTTCACTTTAAAATTATTTATTCTATTATTTCATGCCATCACGATAATCCCTATTCAAACAATACATGCCGAATTTTATTTTTCTTCAGATTATCAGACCTCTATGGCATTAGGTGAACTTCCCGAAGTCTTTACTGACGTAAGTATGATTATTTTCAGCTCATCACAACCAGAGTGCTAACTAATAGAGCTTCGGATTCAAAAGTGTGGGTGAAGGAATTGAGATTGTCACTGGATGGGGTGAAAATGAGCTCAAAACACAAAGTCTCTGGCTTTTTGATATCTCAAACAAACACGATGCATTTGTGACAGCTGGAAATGACTCTTCAGTTGTTACTGGAAGTGCCAATGATCTGAGATCATGTTCAGATTCCATTAAAACCCGTTTAATTTCCTACGAGTTGGATGCAAGGCCTTCTCATGTAGGGTTTTGTGGTGATGGTGACCACTTTTATGCCATTACGGAGAAATCCATTTCTATCTTTTGCTACTCTAAAAACGTCAAAATTACCACGTTTCCTCTTCCAGGCATCACTGAAGCAGTGGTCCCTAATCCTGCAATTGCCTCGGATTTGGCTTTGATCTGTAACTCCAAGCTCGTTTTGGTTAATTTCAAAGATCAGAGTTGTACAAATCTATCGGAGTACGCAAATTTAACTGCCATTTGCTGGTCACCAAAAGGAAAGCAATTAGTTGTTGCTATCGGATGTCAGATTCGTCAATTAAAACCAGATGGTCAGCTTATGGCTCAGATCGACTCTCCTGACGATCAAGAGGAGTTTGGGTCTGATTCCCCTTCTCTTCACATCTCGGGAATATTGTGGCTTGAAACCCATTTATTTTTGGTCTCTTATTCATCCAGCAATTTTGAAGATCGTCGATCAGTCACTTACTTGGCTAAAAGAGAAAAAACGACAGTTGGTGATCAATTCAACTACACATGGCTCAAAACACCAGAACTGTGTCCTGCTTTTGGAGATGAGAATAGAGCAAGTTCATGGTATCAAGTTGTTTTGCGTAATTATGCAAACATTAATTACCTGGTTCCTACTGCTTGGGCCCCCAGTGCAGACATCACTCTCCTTTCAACCGAAAATGTCTTGTCGTTCAACGACGACTCATTGAAGGCTACAATGCCTTTTGAGGACTTTGAAGCCTCACCTATAGGAATGGCCATAGACTTCAACGCTTCTCAAAATGTGGATAGTCCCATCACAGGCGTGAGTGAGTCTCCCCCATTACCTATTCTGTGGGTCCTTACCAATAGTGGCCAAATCGTAGGTTGGCATCTTGTCTATCTCGATGGTATTAAGACTGAAACTGCAAAACTTCAGCCAGTATTGGATGCTATTAAAAATTTGTCTCAAACTGCTTCCACTGCTGCATCTTGTATAAGCACTTCCCTCAGCACAGCAACTCAGGCCGACATCAGTACAGCAGACAAATTTTCTTCTCCTTTTGCAACAGGTGGATCATTTAAATTTGAGGGGTTCTCGAAACTCGGTGCTGCCGGAGCTTTTCAAACACCCCAGCAAGCCTCAACTGATAACTCTGAACCCATCCCCAAATTTGGAAATAATTCCTTTGGCTCTTTTTCAAATTCGCAATCAGGTTTCACTTTCGATCCTTCAAAACAACTCAAAGTTCAGTCCTCTCAGACTTCAGCTATTGCAGACAGTAAAGTTGATGGGGGTTCTTCAGCATCGATGTCCGATGATTCCATAAAGCCTCCAACTTCGGGAAATTCCTTTGGGCAACAATCAACATCAGCATTCACAGGCAACCCTTTCGCATTAACTTCCGGGTCAAGTCCCTTTAACTTGAAACCAGGCTCTAATCCCTTAACCTCGGATAAAAAGGACTCTCAACAAGCTGCAATTAATAGCACAACGTTAAAAGAGTCAACTGACTCAGCCTCTGAATCCAAGCCCGCTTTTGGTTTTGGCTCAGCACAACCCCTCACTTTTGGCAATACTTTAGGATCCTCAAAACCGCCTGCCTTTGGAAATAATGCATTTGGCGCAAATAATACCCCGCTCTTTGGTGGTGGTTCACTTGGTGAAACAGTAAAGGAATCTCCCAAATTTGGTAACAACTCTTTCGGAGCCACAACATTAGGATCATTTGGTGCTTCAAACGAGCCCCCTAAATTCGGCAGCAATTCTTTTGGAGCTTCTACTTCAAGCCCATTTAATGCTCCTCAATTTGGAAGCAACACATTTGGTTCATTTGGGCCACCGCAAGACAAAAACACCCAGCAATCGTCTGCACCATCTACCTCTTTCGGGTTTTCATCAGCTTCTTCGACTAATGCCTTTACGAAACTAGCTAAAGAAGCATCATCATCTACAGGCATTTTTGGAGGAAAAGATAAAGACCCCTCTTTGATCACAGAAATAACTCCAAGGGGTTATCAAGCTCCGGGTGATATCAGTGAAGATGATGAGCCTAAAACAACATTCAAATTTGATGACAATATGCAAGATGATCTTGAGCCAAGTAATAAGGAAGACCAAAGCGATAAACTGTTTGCGATGCTCTCTGGAGGTTCCGTTGATTCCAACAAATCCCATCATGACTCGAGTTTTACCAAATTCGATACCGAAATAGAGTCTGAATGGGTTGATTTGTCTGGCGTTAAACTAAACGAATCTACTAAAGGAGACAATAAAACACTGATGGATGACAGAGAACTCTCTAAAGTTCAAGATGTTGAGTCTGTTGAAGGTAAGAAGAAATTTAGCGAGGTTGATCGAGCAGAGTTCAGTGAAGAAATTGAGGACCATGAAGTAACAAAAGTCAACCAGGACTCAAAGACTGATCGCTCAGATTACCTTAACAAAAATGATCCAGGCGAGGTAGAGGAAGAACTCGATAAAGAGGAAGAACTCGATCAAGAGGAAGAACTCGATCAAGAGGAAGAACTCGATCAAGAGGAAGAACTCGATCAAGAGGAAGAACTCGATCAAGAGGAAGAACTCGATCAAGAGGAAGAACTCGATCAAGAGGAAGAACTCGATCAAGAGGAAGAACTCGATCAAGAGGAAGAACTCGATCAAGAGGAAGAACTCGATCAAGTGGAAGAACTCGATCAACTCGATCAAGAGGAAGAACTTGACCAAGAGGAAGAACTTGGCCAGGACGAAGAACTTGACCAAGAGGAAGAACTTGACCAGGACGAAGAAATTGACCAAGAGGAAGAACTTGACCAGGACGAAGAACTCGATCTGGAAGAGGATTTCGATCAGGAGGAAGATCTAGATCGAGAGTTAGAATTGGATCAACAAGACATCAATCGAGAAGCAAGCAGTATTCAAAAAGAAAACATAAAAGGTATTGAAGACGGCAATTTTGGTGAAATTCCTAAGGATGTCTTTAAATCTTCAAGCCAGGCACCATGGGAAGGTGAAACTTCTCTGCCTCTATTCACACGACCGCGAGTGGAGAACAATACCCCTCCAAAAAGTTATCCCAAAACAGACTCTTGGACACGTCCTATTAGTGTCCCTGAAATATCTAATTTCCCTGTTCTTGATTGCTCGAAAGACAACACTACTATAAGTTCAACAATGGATGTTCTTCTCAATCAAATTGAACAAGAGTTTGCTACTCTTCGGGTCAATTGTGAATCGCTGGAAGATTATTTGAGTGACCAGAAGAAATTTGCCAGTCCAGATCACAAGCTTCAATACCATCAAGCTGGAAATTGGAGGTCTTCTAATAATTTTCAACTCACCAGCACTATTAATGAGTTACAGAAGCAGGTTGGGGAACTTTTAAAGCCGGTTGAGTCCAGCTCTTACAAAATTGTTGAGTGCACCAAAAACCAAACTCATTTGGACTTTTTGTTGGCTCAGATTGAACAAGCAAAAGACATTAAGAAAGATTCGCATCTTAATGAATTCCGAAGTCTTCCTCAGCCTACCCAAGAGTTGCAGCGAAACCTTCGTTTTACTAGCAGCAAAATCCAACAAAGACTAAATGACTTGGAATCAGCTGTTACTGAACTGAAAGTTAAGTCTTTGGATATGAGCACCTCTAATCTTCACATTTCAGCCTCAAATCTTTATCAATCTGTTTCTCAGGTAACTAAGATGGCACTTTCCAAATTGGAGAAACTTGAAGCGGTTGATTTGGAATTAAGAGTAGCTAAGTTGAGCGGTGAGTCTCCAAGTCAGCTTCAAATCAGCAATGGAACTATACCTTACGAACCCACATCTGAAGGTTTCATGTCAGCATTAACACATCTCTTGACTACGAGGAATCTATCTGAAAATCCCTGAGGACACTGTTATGATTATTAATGTGAATTGTTACAGCTAGTAATCAATTACAAATCTAAAAGCATTCTCAATCTGACACTATGTTGTGATTGGTGTGAAATGACAAAATTGGCAGCCAGGAAATAGTCAATAATGGGTCTGTCTTCATTTTCGTATGTGACATACCGGCTCTGATGATCAGGAGGAGCTTTTTGGTCATCTGCAGCAATATTTGCATTGTATAAGTCATCAATTAAATTCATTATGCGATCCGCAGTTTTTTCCACCATTTTGTCCTTCTCCTCTTTGGTAATTGACCGTGATAATGGTGTTCTTGAAATGATCTGTTTTGCTACCACTTGTTTTATAAATGAAAGACCGACAGCAATATCCTTGTCCGAAAGATCACTTTGATGCTGAATTTGTTCTTGGAGTTGTTGAGCTTGATCATCATGAGTCTGTTGTTTTAAACTATTCGTTTTCGACTCGATTTGGGACAATAACAGTAAGTTCTCCTCATGGAGTACCTTGTGTCGCTTTATTTCAGCTCGTTGACTTCTGATGGTAGTATTCAGTTGGCTTTTGAGCAAGTTGTTAGTACTGATTGTATTTTCAAGTTCTTGGGCTGCAAAAAGATATCCTAGCACCTCGGATTCAGTTTTCCTTGGAACCATTGAAGTCTGGAGTCCCAAAATTGTTTTTATTAGCATCTCTTTGCGATTTGGAGAAGTTGCATTGGCTTTTTCATTAAGCTGATTGGAAACTGAATCAGACTCTTCATCGGAAAACCCAAACTCATCGATATTCTTTTTGATTTCCGACTTGGTTTTAAGACTAGCAAAAAGCTCACTTCTTCTTTTCTCGTAATCTGCACTGGATGCGGTTCCTAAAAACGCGTCCAGTCCTGGACCTTCGTTGAAAAGTGCATCACTTAATGCTGTGTCTGTTCGCATCAACCATTCTGAGTTTTTGCTTAAATACCGGTTGAGCAGCTGTTTGTTTGACCGATTCGATTCCATTGAACAACAGATGGAACTATGGCAAGTTCAAGAGGTAAATTCAGAATGCGATCATTCAAGAAGATAATAGTTTCAGCTTCGAATTGAAAAGTCAAACTTTGATTCCAAGTAGAGATAAGATTTAATCATTTCAACTTAATGTCGAGATGAAGATCAAGTCCAGAGAGAGTGAATCAAGAAAGTGGTGGTAGGATGTATTGAGACTCCTGCTATTGAATCCATGCGGCAATCTGAAGTAGCAAGCTGTCAGTTTTCGTAAATTAGAAATTTTGCAACCCTCAAGTACTTTCAAATGTAGAAGTCCATATAGATAAAACCCAAGTCAATAGATTCAATTCCCCGAAAGTTGGCATTATCCATCTTCTGGAGGTAATGCGGGGGTTATCAGCAGCTACCACTGCTAACATTTAGTTCCATGGAGCTACTCTCTTACAGATCATCACCTTCATCACTATCTTCTTCCCAGCCATTTTCATAATAAGTAGCTAGTTGACTGATAGTTTCCTTGAGTTCCTCACGAGAATCTCCTCGGTCGTAAATAGATACGAATTTTGTCATTTCCCTCAAGTCATAAAGGGGTTTTGTGGTGGTGGAGAACTTGCATAGTGCCCAATCAAAATTGCAAAAATCTGGAAGAGAAGTGATTGACGAAAGAGGCTGATGGATTTGTTCTACGGACTGGTCCAAAGACTCGAAATTGTTTAACCCTTGGTAAATCGAAAGATTTGAGAATTCCGTTGGATTGAAGTTTGGTCGATTTTTGGAAATTTTGTAATCAAAGCTGCTGCTACTGAAATCTAGTTTCCCAATTTCAGACTCCCCAACAGTATTTGATACCCATGTTCGATTACTTCCCAAAGTGAGTTTGTCACAGAATACATCGAGACTTGGTCCGAGTCTTCGAGATGCAAAGATACGAGCAGGCTCGTAAACAAGTTTACTTAGAAGAGCAGTTTGGTGCCACAGTGAAGTGGGGTCCATTCCTTCAACCAAATCTCGTTTTGGGAATGATAATGGAATAAACAGTGATGATGTTGAGAGAAAACCGATAGTCGATTGAATCATGCTTCTGTATTCATCTGCCTTATGACGAGCTTCAGCAGTCTGACACACTTGCCACGTTACTACTGAGCCTTTGGAATCGAAATCATCACGGTAAGACTCAAGAAACTTGCTGGTAAATCCAGTCCATGCACTGTTATCTAGGACTACTTGTAAACCCCCAAGTGAGTCGCATTCTTCTAACCATGGACGTAGAGTATTCTCCAAGTACTCCCCATCTTTGTTAACCATTTCCCACTCATTGACTCCAACTTCATAACCCACGAATTGCCTGTCCCCACCCTTATGGACTCCAGGCCCATTAGGCTCATAAATCCAATCATTCAATTGATGTCGTGCCTTAGGATGTAAGATGAGACGGTTGTAGTCGGTCCATCGTTTGGTGTTGTCAACGTTTAACTGATTGTTTTCATCCTTTCCTTCAACAATTGACTGTTGGTAGTCATTGGGATGTATTCTGGGCTCAGATATAGTTTCTGGGTCACAATTCCAGTTAGATTGACCTTCTTTCCCGGATGCATAAACCTCGTTGAACTGATTCAAAGCTCCATATCCGCCACGTAGCTCCCAAGTGAGCCACCTTGGTGTGTAAGTTTCACTTTTATGATCTGAAGCAAGGCCTCTTCGGAATTGAACGGCTGGGTCAACTAACGAGTCCTTCCCTAACGAGAAGTATGACTCCAATGAGTTGAAAAAGTGAGAATTGACATGGCCAGCTGTGTTTGAGAATGACAATGAAATGATTTCACGCATTTGGATCTGAAAGAGTTCACGTGACTTCAAATTACTGTTAAAAAAATTGTGGTTTCTTGTAAATCAGTTCAAGATTGGGTTGTTTTATTAGACAAAGAAATGGAAAATCGACAAACTCAGTCGGGGATTCCAAAATATGAATACCAACCCCCTCTGTTGTCTCTATTCTCTTTTCTCTAGTTTTCGGATCTTTTTTCCAATCCTTGATCCTCTTATTTTGTCCATTTGTCTCCCTTCGACTTCTATTTTTTCGCATTTTATTCACGTGGTGTCACGTGATATTCGTACATGACGTGGCATAGATTCAAGGTTGAGCTTTGATATTTAGTGCCAATGAAATTAGTGGGCTTATTTCTACTTTTGGCACTAGCTCTCGTTGTAGTAGCCAAGCGAGATTATTATGAGGTGAGTATATCGACTGTCTCCTGTCTTACTGTTTGTTAAAAAACAAAGCTAACCTCAGGTCCTTGGATTGGCCAAATCAGCCTCTGATAAGGAAATAAAAAAGGCATATCGGACATTAAGTAAGCAGCATCACCCTGACAAAAACAAGTGAGTATAATAGCAGAACAAATTGGACGAGATAGAGCTAACCTGAGGGGAAGTGAAGAGTCACACAACCTGTTTATTGAAATCGGAGAAGCATATGAAGTGTTGTCAGACAAAGATAAAAGGGCTCAGTATGATCGATATGGCCATGAAGGTGTAAAAAATGGGGCTCAACACAATCCTTTCGATATATTTTCTCAATTCTTCGGAGGAGGCCAGCCTCGGACTCCAAAGGGTCCTACTACCGAGACTTCGATAGACATTTCGCTCAAATCATTTTATAAGGGAAGGAGCGTGGATTTCAGTATCAACATGCAGGGATCGTGTTCACAGTGTTCCGGAACTGGTAGTGAAGATGGCAAGCAAAGCAAATGTGCCCAATGCGCTGGACATGGAATCGTTATGGAGGTAAGAAATCTGGGTATGATGATTCAACAGATTCAACACCAATGTCCTAAATGCAAGGGAGCTGGGTCTACCATCACCAACAAGTGCAAGCAATGCAATGGAAGCAAGGTTCAAAGAGAGGATCGATCCTATAGTATTTATGTTGAACCAGGAACCCCTCGAGTTCACACCTACACGTTTGAGGGAGAGGGTGATAAACAGCCTGATATCGATGCGGGAGATTTACTAGTAAAGATCCGGGAATCTCCTGTCGATAACATGGGTTATAGACGTCGACGCCATGATTTGTTTCGACGAGAAGTTCTGACTCTCTCGGAGTCCATGAACGGAGGATGGTCTAGATCAATTCCCTTTTTGGACGGAGAATCAAATGTGGAAATTTCTCGAAAAGAGGGTGAATCCACTCCTAATGGGTTTGTGGAGAAAGTAGCTGGATTTGGAATGCCTGTTCATGAAGAAGAACATGGCACTTTTGGTGATTTGTACATTGAGTATGTCGTCATCATCCCTGGAGGAAAAAAGAAGGCTAGTAAGCATGATGAATTATAACAGAAAAGATCATGTGATGTAGCATACTAATGTATTGTGATTGCGTTGCAATCATGTATCAATTTGATATTTTTTTGTTGGGCTTGATTCGATGTTTGAGGTGTCATATGATGTCATGATAATCATATTGCATACTACTCTAATTTAGAAGTCATAACACGAAACATGATTCACAATAGTTTTATAAAATTTGAACCCCACAGGTATTGGCTATGTTTGCAATTCGATTCAGGCTTTATCAGAGAGGATAGCACATTAAGTCTTAATGTTCAAAAATGGCTGAACCTTTCACACCACCTGGGAATCAATCCAGCAGCAATCACGTGTAGAATCACGTGAAAACTATATCATCATTATTGCAATCCATTCTCCTCCACTAATCATTATGGGCACTCAAGACCCCACAAGACGACGCAAGCTCTCGGAAACTGATGGAGACGAAGAGAATGAAAACAAACGCATTAAAATTGTGAATGATGCGTCAGATAACGATGCCGAAGAGCCACCCGATGAGGAAAAAAGCTCAGATGAATCCGATGCAGGTGATATTGCTAAAGAAAAGGAAGATCAGCAGGAAGAAAAACAAGAAAACGATGAAAAATACGTCACCACCTTTGAGTTTGACGGGACTGAGTACAAATACAAGGAAAGAGCAGCTGTGATTGAAGAAAGAGAGGGAAAAATCGAATTTCGAGTAGTAAATAACGACAACTCCAAGGACCACATGATGATTTTAACTGGATTGAAAAATATTTTTCAAAAGCAGTTGCCTAAAATGCCAAAGGAATACATTGCTCGGTTGGTTTACGACAAAAGTCACGTTTCAATTGCTGTTGTTCGCAGACCAATGACTGTAGTTGGTGGGATCACTTTTCGACCTTTTGAGTCTCACAAATTTGCTGAAATCGTCTTTTGTGCCATCTCATCAACAGAGCAGGTTAGAGGATACGGTGCCCATCTTATGAACCATTTGAAAGATTACGTCAAGTCCACCTCGCAAATCATGTATTTTTTAACCTACGCTGATAATTATGCTATTGGATACTTCAAAAAACAAGGGTTCACTAAGGAGATCACATTAGATCGCAGTATCTGGATGGGTTATATCAAAGATTACGAGGGTGGAACTTTGATGCAATGCTCAATGTTGCCCCGAATCCGATATTTGGACGCGAATAAAATCCTTTTATTACAAAAGGCAGTGATCAACAAAAAAATTAGAGCGATTTCATGCAGCCATGTTGTGCGCAAAGGCCTGGACCACTTTCGAACTTCCTCTACTCCTGTGGATCCTATGACGATACCAGGTCTAAAGGAAGCTGGGTGGACACCTGAAATGGACGAACTTGCCCGGCGTCCTAAAAGGGGTCCTCATTTTTCTGCTATGCAACATATTTTGTCAGAAATGCAGAATCATGCCTCGGCGTGGCCATTCGCTCAACCAGTCAATAGGGATGAAGTCCCTGACTACGATGATGTCATCAAGGAGCCAATGGACTTTTCCACTATGGAACAGCGACTTGAAGCTGATATTTATAAGACCATGGAAGAGTTTCTTTACGATGCTCGACTGGTTTTCAACAATTGTCGATCATACAACAACGACACCACGACATATTACAAAAACGCCAATAAACTCGAAAAGTTTATGACCGCAAAACTAAAGGAAATTCCAGAGTATTCTCATCTGGTGGATTAATTGGTGAAACTGTACCACGAAAACAAAGAGAAAAGAAAATGAGATCAAAAGGGGAAGAGAAAATACGAACCCGCGAATATGGAGACTAATCTGAGATTAAGTAAGACATGCCTGCTTTTAATTTTCGAATCAACAACGAAACTCTTGGAACACCTAGACACACTACACGACACCAGAAACACCATAAAGCACTTTGCTTTCAGTTTGAATCGTGTGCAATCATTGGCAACCTCTTGGACAACAGAAAACTTCTATCAATTAAACAATACCTGTTTTTTTGATTCATCAACAAAGTCGTTAGACATAAATATTTATTGCTCTTCAGGTTCCTCCTTCATCTTGGCCACAATCTCAGTCATCTTTTCACTGTTGTAAATAGTAAAACCTTCTTTAGTGGTTGCTGATAACTGCACATTGTTGGAATCAAGCTTTTCCTCCATCACCTGTTTAAGGATCTTGAGAACCAACTGCTCTGCTTCCTCTAATGTAATATCTTTATGATACTCATTCTGAAGCTCGGCTTGGGCCCCTTCTGAGCCTGAACCAATAGCCTTGGCCTCATATCGATAAAAGGTTCCAGAAGGCTCAGCATGGTACAATTGGGGACCAGCATCTTCGTCATAGCCTGCAATTAATAGAGCCACTCCAAAAGGACGAGACATGATTCGCTCCTCACCATCAGCTCCCTCTCCGAATCGCAATGCAAGATCACACACAGCTTGAGTCACAGACTCGACCTTGATATCTTCATCATAGAGTAAATCGTGATTGATTGACTCAGCTCGGGCGTGGTCAATCATAGTTCGAGCGTCAGCAGTCAAACCGGACATGGCGCATCCAATGTGGTGATCTATCTCCATGATTTTTTCGATTGACTCGGGCTCCAAAAGAGTGGATGTGATTCGCTTCTCGACTCCCAAAACAACACCCTCCTTGGTCGCCACCCCAATTGCTGTTGATCCTAGCTTAATGGCCTCCAAGGAATATTCGACTTGGAAAAGACGGCCCTCTGGAGAAAATGTATTGACTCCTCGATCGTACTCGCTTCGTGTGAGAAACATGGTTCGAGTGGTCTTTTAATGGTGAAATGTAGACCAAAATGTGGGTTGGAAGTTTAGGTATTTTGGTCATCGAAATCACGTGGACATCACGTGCGTAAAAAAACAACGAAGACAACGATCAAAAGACAGTTTTCATCTTTCACAAGCAATGTGGAATTGGTGTTAATACACTTGTATCGATAACCAAAAGTCACCCAGAAGTGAAAAAGAAAAGCGTTCCGGGAAAAAACACGTGATGTATAAGAGATTTGTCTAACAACCACTCAATTTTGATCAATGTTAAAGCTGAGTCCCGAAAAACTAATGACATTTACTGATCACTAAACTAATTTGGTTAAGAATTGGCAAAGAAAATCTCAATCATGTTACTGTTGTGCCCTCAAGTGATAGTATTATGGAGTATCTTGAGTTAGTTGAACCTTATTCATTGTCAAGAAAGACGTGCTCATGCCATGGAACGTGTGCATTCCTCCACAGTAACTACTACCACTACTACTACTACCGCTACTGTTGAAGATCACACCAATAGCCCCCTTTACACACCAAAAGTCTCGCTAATCAAGGCAGACGTTCACCTTTCTCCATTACAATGTCAACTTGATTTTCAGCCAAAGGCATCCACTGTGGTGCAGAGAGAGCAGCCTTCTGCCCTAAATTTGGTTGCGGTTGAGCAACAGGAGCGACTAATAATGGAAGATATTCTAACTGTATTGATGGGGCACGAGGGTTACTATATTAACTATTCTGACGAATACAATCCAAAGTATGAATCGGATCGACTTAGAGGCCCACAATATCAGGTTCCACCTCAATTGGATCTCTCTTTACAAGATCTGACAGAAAGCTGTCTCCAAACTGCTACTCACTACGTGATGTTAGGGACTTTTATTGATAGAATGACTAAAGACCGCCGGGGATTGGTGAATCAGGCGTTGGCTTGGTCGCTACGCAGAGTCCTCAAAGAATATTCAAGAACAATTCAGGCCCTTGACCATTCATTCCATTTTGGACAGCTGACCCTTCATAAGCTTCACTTGAACCTATCTCCTGACGCTGCCATTCTACGCCAAGCTTATGATCTGGCATTAGACATATTACATCATGACAGTGTTCAATTCAAGTTATCCACATCACAGCTTGATAATCCCACCACTACTTACTCTTCAACAGATTTTGACTCAAAGGGATATGGGATTTCACTTCACGAAAGTTCAATCTGCCGTGGAGGAATAACCTTGAGAGTTTTGTCACGACGACTAAATGTTCATGCAGGTGATCCTGTTGCTCACAAATTACTAACCGATCTACTTGTCGATGCGTCAGAACCCTATCTGCGCATGTTGGCGAGATGGATGTATCAGGGTATAATTATCGATCCTCATGGGGAGTTCTTCATTCAAGAAAACACTGCTATAAGCAAAAGTTCATTCGATGAATACTGGGAACAAAGGTATATTGTTCGTAAAGACGAATTGCCAGTATTATTGGTCCAGTCGAATCATTTCGAGAAAGCTTTGTTGGCAGGAAAATATCTTAATATTGTCCGTGATTGCTCTACGAATGAGTCGACATTACTAGAAAACTCTCAATTACCAAAGTGGGAGTCAATTCAGGACCCCTCAATAATACCCAGTATAACCGAGGCTTACACCAACGCCAACAAGGCTTTACTTTCACTGCTATTTTCACATAATCTGATGAGCAGGTTGAATTCTCTCAAACATTTTTTTTTATTAGACCGAGCGGATTTCTTGATTAATTTACAGGACATTGCCGTGAAAGAACTGGCAGTCACACCAGGCCCTGGCTCTAAAACGAAATTACAACATTTACTTGATCTTTGCTTACGACAACCTGGATCAATCACAAGTTTAGACCCATATCGTGATGATGTGTCAATTTCGATTGCTTCCACCACATTATGGGAATACTTGTTGAAAATTATATGCACTGACTCTAATTCTGGCAATATGTCCATCAGCAGTGAAGAGGCGCCAACCTCTTGTCGAGTACAACTGGAGTTTGCGGTTCCTTTTCCCTCTTCTTTGGTAATATCCCAGAGAGCGTTGATCCGGTATCAAATAATGTTTCGACATTTAACGGAACTCAAGGACTTGGAGAGAGGACTCAACAATCTTTGGTTATTGATGCGAACCTCTCAATGGACCAAGCCTCATGGACACCGTATTGAGGAATGGAAGCATTTCTGCAATGTTCTTCGTATTCAAATGAATGTATTCATCAAACAGTTATTGTTTCATGTTACTGCAGAGGTAATCAATCCAAACTGGAAAACCTTTGAGTCAACCATAAAATCTTCTCAATCAATTGATGATGTTATGGCTACGCACATTTTTTTCCTCGATACATGCCTCAAGGAATCAATGCTTACTAACGAAAAACTAATACGGATACTGAGTAAGTTATTACGGAATGTTCGTTACTTCATAACCTCAGTGGAATCAAGAGTTCATTTATTACAGGTTATTGACCCTTCAGGTTTAAATGAACTTCAACGGTCTAAACTCAAACCGGTTCTCGACCGCTCGGGAGCCGTTCTTTCTCCAGAGACATTGATGGACCTTATGATTTCATTTGTCTCCAAAATCCAGCAAAACTATGCTCAGAGCTTCAAGGTTTTCAAAGATGCCTTGGAGTTTTTTGCAGCAACTGAAGCGACTTCGTTATTGTCACTTAATGCAAGGTTGTCCTATTTGTGATGACTTAACTATATAAACCCCCCTTTACTTCTAGACTAGATCATTACCATCACTGTATTTTTCCTCCAAAACTCTAAATTTTCCAATGACAACTAGTGTCCCATTCTACAATTATCACGAGTATGTCAATCGGCAAAACGGAATTCAGACAGATTTTGTCAGTCCTTATGTCGAATATCCCGATTATCGAGTAGTACGTATTCCAAGGGACTACAGTCTAGCTGGTGACGACTATCCGTGCTTTAGTTCACATTTCATTGGTGAAGAGCCAGGAGCTTATAGGGGTGATCGAGAAGATGGCACCGAAACAGAGTATAGCTCTGCTTCAATTTTGAAAGATCACATGAGTCATCAAGCATATCACACACTCGTAACTGACGTGAATGAGTACATGCGGCAGGCATTTTCCCCATGGCAATGGCGAAATGTCTTTGAAAATCTATTGTCCTTTATTTCCTTTGGCATGCTGGAATTGGTGGTCAATTTCAACAATGTGCGAGTCATTAGGAGATTGGACGAGTACATTGAAAAGTTCAATCAACAGGCCCAAGATAAATACAAGGTTATAAGCCCCCGACAAAATGGGTTTTTATCGCTTGATATTCTGGTTAAAGAGTGTTCTCAGTCCAGAGTTGGAGATTAGAGAGAATTTCGAGATTTTCTCGTCTTCCAGAGTATAAAGCGTTTCGGCAGTAGCTAAAAGCAGTAGACCTTTAAAATGTCGGTTAGGGTGTCCAAATTGTGGAAATGAGGTGTGGTGGTCGCTGATGCACTCCCACATGGATTTTTGCCTAAGATGGAGCGAGTTGTTGTGAATGCGGGCCACATATTTCACAGCAAAATCCCAATATTGCTCAGCACGGCTTTTTATCGTGGACTGAGCTAGTATGCAACGAGCAGGAATCAAAATAATTTCTTCAATCTGTTGGCTGCTGATTCGATATTGGTTGTGAACTTCATGAAAGCGACGATAAAGTGGGCCGCGAAAATGTTGTAGCAAGATTTTGTGCTGGTTGCAATAGTTTTGACAATACGCAAAACAAATGTCAGCATATAAGTTTGTGTCAATAAAGGGCGGAATGGGCGAAGATTCTGGCCCTAAATACAAAAGGTTGGTTATGGGCAAGTTCACTTGGAACTTCTCTCGGTATTCAAAATAAGATTGAATTGCAATTTGAACTGACTGTAAATCAGCACAACAATGGCAGTCAATGTATTTTGATTCCGATTCTACTATAGAAAGTAGCCAGCGATTCCCATTAAGACTAAGATTGAAGGGCCCATCAACAGTTATTAAGATTGATTCACCAAACGGTGTTGAAAGTAAGGAATCCAAACTTTCAATGGATTTTGAAGAGAAGGGTGTGAGAAACAGATTGTCTTGCTCTTTCTCAGGTTTGGGGAAATCAAGGACTTGCCGACTTAGTTGATCCAGGTAAATTGGCTGATCAAACAGAAAACCGCTGCAACTGTAATAGTTCTTTATCTTTGAGCAATCAATATTTAACCTAATGGAATTGCTGTGGTCAGTAGTGACTAGTTCTTCTAATGGTGGATCAGTGTTTGTGATAATTGCACTTTTAGTCTTTAGTTGTGTCAAAGAGAAAGAACTAGCTAGTAGGTTTTCTTTAGATTTGGGCTTCCTAGAATCATACCTAACTGTCAAAATCCCACCGGCTGATAAAGGAAGCTCTCCCTCGACGGTATACTGATCGATTCTTCTTGGGTTGAGAAGAAAGCGTAAAAAGTTGGAATCCGAAAGATACGACAATGGCTCATTGGATAGTGTCCATGTAGATAAAAGCTCAATCAAAGGCTTCACTTCAATAGGAGGCCCTTTGAATATATGATCTTCCACTTGTGCAACAGCTAAATTCAATGCTTTCAAAGATGGGAGCTCTACTCTAGCCTTATCAATGTTGCCTAGAACCCGAGTAAGCATGTAAGTGTCAACATGCTCAGATATGCATAGACATTGTATAACCTCGATACAGGTCAATGCTGTTGTGTCTGATTCCAAACGTTTTATCAACGTACTTGGAGGTTGGGGGACTGCTGTCATAAACTCATGATTGGACCTTTTTGCTCGAGCTCTATCACAGTATAACTTGAGTTGGTCAAGTAATGGGGAACTTTTACCATCACCGTAATATAAATCTAGAGTGGAATGATAAATAGCTGTAAGGAGCTGAAAAGCAGTCATAGGCATCTCAAATTGAGATTGAGAGAAATGATATCTTCGAACAAGCGCCCTTGCAACGAATCCTACCCATTTATCTCGATAAGGAGCTAGTTTGACATTTGGATTGCCAACCACTGAATACTGGGGGCTGTATTCAATAGCTTGAATCAGATTCTTGGGGAAGTCGTTCCATTGGTAATGAACTCCCAAGGTCCAAAGACAAATCTGATTAGTTCTCAGGGTCCGGATCATTGAGTTTCTTAAACAGATAGTTCGATACATGTCTGATATGCTGGATTTTGTAGGTTTTGTTTGATGTTGTGGATCAATCTGAATTGCAATCTGCTGTAGCTTAGTGAGCATTTTAGGAGCCAATTCAGATTTCCCATTAATAAAATTGCGAATTGCAGTGTGTTCAGCATGCTCGAGCATGGGAATTGTCTCTCCTTGCCGAAGCTCGAACAAGGCATTGTAATTTTTACCAATCAAATTTGGCTGCTGCCATTGGATGGGCTCGATCTCGTAGTCCACCGAGAATTTGAATCCTTCTTGGCCGTGTTTTATTCGCTTTGGATGTATCACTTGCATCCAATTATCAGGATCAAGAGCCGGATCCATTTCTTTTGGCATTTTTGAAGTTGACATCCATATTTCCAAGATTTCTAACCTTGGAAAATATCAGTATGAAACTTTGACACCAGAAATAATTTAAACAATCATTGCATGAATTAGGCTTGGATTGTGTTGGTTTCTACCTTGAATAATATTATATATTCTTATCAGAATTCATTTTACAGCAATTTCAAATTTTTTTTCAATTTTTTTCAGATCTTTCAGAATTTTTCAGACTTTTTCAGACTTTTTTTCATTGTTTCATTAGATATTTTCAACGAAATTTATTGAATGTTGAATCTATTTTTTTGATTTGAATTCTGATATAATTTTTTTTGATTCTTTCCTTTTCTCATTTTGTGTATAATTTAGCATTGAGAGTGATTTCCACATCATGAGCCAACCACCGAATTGGCCCAGCGACATTGTATTTATCACTTCAAATATCTATTCACCAAAGCTAACCCCTCAACAGTCGAATAGTATAGGCATTTCACCAGCCAAAGCTAAATCAAAGCCTTCGATTAGTGGCAGATGCAAATTGGTGCGCATCCAGAAAATCACCGATAAAAACCACCCGGCTTTCGGCCAATTTGGTCTCTTTTCTGCTCAAAAACTGGCTCCAAAGTCACACATCATTGATTATGTGGGCTATGTTCATGGCGATGAAGATAGTGACGACAGTTCTGATTACGATATTAAATTGACAGATGGAATTGGCATCGATGCGCAGAAATGGGGTTGTGAAGCACGGATGATCAATGATTATAGAGGGATCAGGTCTTCGAATAATGTTATATTTGATAACAGAGTTGTAAATGGGGAATTACGAATTAGCGTATTTGTTGGATCTCAGGCTATTGCAAAGGGAGAGGAGCTTTGCATTAATTATGGAAAAGGCTTTTGGCGAGCTAGGCAGTAGTGAGATGGTTGAGATGGTTGAGAGGAGAGAGGGAAAGGTGATAGATGACATTGTCAAACAAATCTTCTTTCGAAAATAAAATTACATATATATAAGATAATTATCCCATCAATTGGGCTTAGGGAAAGGCATTTTAAACATGTCAGGCATTGGCATGGGCATAGGAGGCATTGGCATAGGAGGCATAGCCATTCCTCCTGAAGAACCAGAAACTGGAGGCATCATAGGTAAGCCCATCATACCCATGACACTCTGAGGACTAAATTTCTCTCGTAGGTTGTCCTGCTTGTTACAATATGCCATCCATGTGAATTCATCAAACCCATAATTGAAGTAGTCAGTAATATCAGCACCAGGCATTCTCCATGGCTTGTTCTCAAAGTCCTCCAAACTGTGCTCTGTAATGGGTTTACCATCCAGCTCTGCAACCTGATTGATGTCAATGCCAGGTAAGACTTCTTTTCGCTCCTCAACTACTTCAGTGCTCGTTTCGGGAGCGGCTGAAGCAGAGCCCTGACTTTTTTGACTTTCAGGCGCTTGAACAGCAGCAGCAGCAGGCCGAGAAGAAGACTCGGACTTCCGACCTGTGCTCACTACAATATCGATGTCTGATTCATCTGATTCATACTCAGATTCGTCCTCCACCTCATCATCAGCTTGCTTAGTCACGTGAGCAACAGAGCCATCATGGGCCTGGTCTGAGTCAGCAGCAGTAATCGTAGATCCCTCCTGGACATCTAACTTGACCTTTTTAGCAGCCGGAGAGTCGTTTGATGGGCCGTAGAGAAATTCGTCGTCGTCGTCCATCGTGAAACCGAAAGTGATTGAAAAGTTGAAATTCTTGAAAAATTAAAGGAAAGTAGCTAAATCAAAACTAAAACAAGGTTATTGAATACGAATCACTGGTTGATAAAACTGATCTTTTCAGGTCGATACTTGGATTCAGATTGTTAGTTTGGATTCAAGAAGGTGGCTAGTGGATATTTCCAGAGTTGCATTTTGAGGTTAGTCGGCAAGTTTTAGAGTATTGACCATTGTCAGTCTGGTAAACAACCACATTGGCCAAAAAACTAGTAGGAACGATTTCGAAACAAATACCAGTGACGATTTATTTACACCACCACCACCACCACCACCACCAGGTCACACACTAATGTCCGGGATCGTGCCCGTGATTCCCGGAGAAAAGGCTCCTCCTCACGTAGCTAGGGAACTCCAGCAGTATGTTTCTCAACTGTTGAACTTACCACACGGAAATTTTCCGGGACCTCAGCCTGTGTCTTTTGCAAGACATCATATCAACGACGAATTGTTACAGCGGGATTATTTTGTCTGTGAGAAATCCGACGGACTTCGTTGTCTTATGTATATCACCTGGCAACAAGGAGATGACGGTAGTCGTCAGCAGACCACCTATATGATTACAAGACAGAACCACTATTATTTTGTTGGCGGGCTTTACTTCCCCTCGCAAGACAAAGGAGATCATTCTCAAGGAACGATTGTGGATGGAGAACTCATTTATACCAAAGGTCCAAATCCCCAGCTTCGATTTCTAATGTTTGATTGTTTAGCTTGTGAAGGTGTCTGCTTGACGGGGAGAGTTCTCGATAAACGGTTGGGTTACCTGAGAGAAAGTCTCTATAAACCTTTAGAATTGTTTTTGAAAACAAACAGCGAGGCTGCTGCTTCTCTTCCTTTCAAGTTCGCAGTCAAAAACATGGTAACAGCCTATAATGTCGAGCACGTTTTCAATTCGTTTGCGTCTCTACCCCATGACACTGACGGTCTTATTTTCACCTGCAGGTATCACCCATACATTTCTGGCACAGATCAGCGAATTCTCAAATGGAAAGCACTGGAGGAAAACACTGTTGACTTCAAAATGCACCTTACTTTTAACATTTACCAAGATGACAAGGACTCTTATCTAGATTACGACTCTAAACCTCAGATTAGTCTTTTAGCATGGTTAGGCAAGCAAGATCATGAGGACTTTTCACACTTGTATTTGACCGATGAGGAGTGGGAAAATTTGAAAAAATTGCAACAACCTCTACAATTTAGAATCGTGGAATGCTTTAAAGATGAGCACAAGAGATGGCGATATCTTCGATTCAGAGATGACAAAACCACTGCTAACCATATCTCGACTATTGAAAAAGTTATCGAATCTATCGAAGACCCTGTTACCAAAGAAGATCTTCTTGCTGTAGCTCCCAAAGTTCGAGATAACTGGAAAGCAAGAGAACGGGAGGGAAAAGAGCCAAGGCGTGAAATAGAACAGCCAGCTAAACGACAAAAGCATGTATAATATAAAACATTTAGACTTATTCACTATATTCCACAAGCTGGATTCTTGTAACTTCAAATGGAAATGCAGCAAAACTCAGAAAAAAAATATGAGCTCAAAAAGAGAAAAAAAAGCCCTACGGGGGGCTCGAACCCCCAACCTTGAGATGACAATATCTTAAGAGTCTCACGCTCTACCGATTGAGCTAGCAAGGCTTTTACACCAACTTTTGGTAGTCTGACAACAACAATTAAAGAGCAGTAAATAATAACAGCAGTGAAGTAAAGTCTTATTAGTTGCTGATATTCTTTCTCTGATAGTTACATTACTTACTAATAGACTTGGCCATAATATTCATCCATACTATATAGCATGAATGCTACCAACCAAGAAGGGGAGCTTTTTCGTAGTATCACCATACATTTAGACCACCTTTAGTTCAAACATGAAGTGACAAGGAAAAGCATTGCTGTCATAGTCATCTTCGAATTATTTGCTTCGAAATGCTCAGAATGATTCATTTGTGATTAGGAATCCGATCACCGGTCAACTATTGGTTATCCCATGCGCTCTCCAGTAACTATTGCGACATATTATTCCAGCACAAGTCATACTACTTGGGTGAAAAGCCTTGTGTGAACAGAATGTCAAATAATAAGACAACCATCTAAGCAAGATTCCAAAACATGAAAAGAGCAATATGTCTTTATGTAGTATTTGCGAATTGTATTAGTTCAACGGATTACAGTACCTCTGGTACCTCGCTAGTATAAATAAATAAATCTTTCACTCTATGTTATTTTTAAAGCTACATCTTGGAAAAAAACTATTAAAAATATGGTCCCTAGCAGGATCGAACTGCTGATCTTCGCGTAAACCTTGTTAATACAATGATATTAGCACGACGCCTTAACCAACTGGGCCAAGGGACCTTTCATGAAGAAAAAAATATATTTACCTATTGAATCAGCAATTTTATCAATAGTACTATTCTTTGAACTTTCAGTAGTTTTTCATTTCTTGAAGAGTCTTTCTGGTGACATGGACTGCTGTACAAATTTAGATTCAATAACTTTGATGAGCATTGGTAATAAACCGCTTCAGGTATTAAAAAAATGACCAAATTCATTCGAAAATTGAAAAATGCCTTTTTCTTCGTGGTCTAAATATGAAAGATTGTTTATATCCGGCTATGACGATGCTATGAAGACAATTTTTCTCTTAATTGAACAAATCAACGAAAAAACCAAAGCCTTACACTTCGCTGTCGAAAAAATCGGCATCTGCGTAAGGACTCAAGAGAAATTGATTCAATTCTGTTTGATGGGAAACAAATGAATTGGAAGCCTCAAATACGTAGAGAATAGAGTCATAAATTCTCCTAGCCATGCTAATATGTCGATAGCTCAAATAGTTTTTCGCAAACCATCGAGAATGAAGCAACTTAGGCACACATGCAGTTTCAAATATGTTAACCAGTTCCACCAAAGGACCCTCTTGGACCGTGAATCTAGCATGAGCATCTTTAGCTAGTTTTTCCTCGTTGATTGACCTTGGAGTGTAGCGTACCTGCGAAAGACCTCCAACAGCCAACATTGAACAAAGCTTTACAATGAAAAGAAAATAGCCGCTATCATAAGCGGACACAACTGCTACGAACGATTTCCAATGAAGCCAGGGAAGCATTAAACACATTTTTTGTGCTGATTGGCCGAGCTTTGGTGTGAGATTTCCACAGTCATCAATGAGCCCAAATTTAGATAAATTATGAAAGGCTTTGGTGATTTGTTCTCCGGGAATTTGGTAGGGAAGGGAAAGATCTTCTGCTTTAAGACCTAAAGATAATATAATTAAGACCATCATAGTTTGGTCTTGAGGATATACTAATTGCGGTATTGGCGGGTTGAACTCACTAGATTTGGGATAAAGCCGGTATATTTTTCCCGATTGTGGAGACGTCAAGCGATGACATCTCATCCTTTCACTTGCATTGGAGGAGAAAACTTCAAAAGTCGATCGAGCCAGCTCAAGAGGACTTGATTTACCACTATCAATTATGATCCGAATGTTTCCTGGAAGGAGAACATGGTCTTGAGCTTGTGATGTAGTTAAGATAATCAATCGTTTGGACGGTTCAGAAACATCTGCATCCAAAGTTCGACTGTGTTTAGTTATAACATAGGACAAAATGATTGTTTGATCATTGTATCCCCGCTGAATTACTCGTTCTTGAAGTAGAGTGAAAGCCTCATTAACATCCGAAGGGTTCGCCAAAAAGCAAAGGATGTTTCCTTCTTCTTGCCTCCAGAGAATTTCACAGACAGTATCGATAAGTGACAATAAGTAATCTGGTACAGGTTCAATAAGGTTGTACGTTTCGAATGGCGGGGAATCGTTACATTTGACTATTTCACTCCGTGCCCATGGTGAGATGCCTTCTTCAACCCCCGATATTATGCAATTTGAAAAGTTGTTCATCCGCCAGAGAATTGCAATAGTAATGTCTTGAATAGATTGGCGCTCGTGAACATCACAGAAGATTATTCTGCCATATTGGACTATGCTTTGAGGAGATCGAGCCAAATGCCTCAAAAATGCACTAGGCGTAAAATAAGTAACGTCTCCGAAGGTAGAGTCAATATCATAATCATTATTTATTGCAATTGAGACTGAAACTTTGGAAAGTTGAGCCAAAGACTTGAGTTCTTTATGGAATTGGTCCAGGTTGGTGCCTTCACGGCAGATCACGGCCAACGGCTGTATTTCATTGATCAGAAACAATAGGGGTAAAAGAACGTGTGGTTTTGACTGAGAAAAACATGAGACAAAATGTGATTTAATTATTTTGGGACCATTCTTGATTATATCCCAGTCTAAACAGTCCATATTTCAACTGTGAAATATTTAGACTTTATCTATGCTCAACCTAAACCTTGAACAACAAAGAAGGGAGTTAGATAACGAACTGAAGGGAAAATATACGATTTACAAAGTCAAAAAAGGTCAGCCAAAACGAGGTGTTGAGGATTTTCAGCTCAACTTAACTGACTCTGTAACACCATTCATTCTTTTCAGATTGATTATCCTACCATGGAGACTCTGACGAGAAAATCGAATCCAAACCTTAAGTTCGAGAGAAAGAGTTAAATCAATGACTCATTATTTTTGCTTCTATTGGTCAATCAATGTTGAGAGTAACGCAAAGATCATTTAGAAGAACATATTCTACGGGAATCCCTCAGAATTTAACTGAGAAAATCGTTCAGCGATTTGCTGTAGGTCTTCCCGAAGGGAAAAAGGTGCGATCTGGTGATTATGTGTCGATTCGTCCTGGTCACTGCATGACTCACGATAATTCTTGGCCAGTTGCTACCAAGTTCATGGGATTAGGGGCCAAGAGCGTCAAAGACAACCGCCAAATTGTTTGTACACTTGATCATGATGTGCAAAACAAATCAGAAAAAAATTTGGAGAAGTATGCAAATATTCAAAAGTTTGCTAAGGACCAGGGGATTGATTTCTATCCAGCTGGTCGGGGAATCGGCCACCAAATTATGGTAGAAGAAGGATACGCCTTCCCTAATAGTTTGGCTGTAGCTTCTGATTCACATTCCAACATGTATGGCGGTATTGGGTGTTTAGGAACACCCATTGTCCGAACTGATGCAGCTTCAGTTTGGGCTACCTCTCAAACTTGGTGGCAGATCCCTCCAGTTGCTAAAGTAGAGCTCAAGGGACAGCTGCCTGCAGGTGTATTTGGAAAGGATGTCATTATTGCACTCTGTGGAATTTTTAATAATGACGAGGTTCTCAACCATGCTATTGAGTTTGTGGGAGATGGAGTTGAGCATTTATCAGTAGATGAGCGGCTCACTATTGCAAATATGACCACTGAATGGGGAGCTTTGACTGGGCTTTTCCCTGTTGACGACACTCTTCGAAGATGGTACCAGTACAGAATCAGTCGTCTCCCCCAACCCCACCCTCGTGTTAATGAAAAGACTGTGGCATCTTTGGAAAATGCTGCTTCAGCAGACAGTGATGCACACTATGCAAAGGAGTTATCGCTTGATCTCTCTACTCTGTCTCCATTCATTTCAGGACCTAACTCTGTCAAGGTTCACAATTCATTGGCTGATCTTTCTGCCAAAGACATTAAAATCAACAAGGCATATTTGGTTTCTTGCACCAATTCTCGATTATCTGATATAGAAGCTGCTGCTAATGTTATCAAGAACAATAAGGTAGCTGATGGGGTTGAGTTTTATGTTGCTGCAGCCTCAAGCAATGTTCAAAAGGATGCAGAGTCTAGCGGAGCCTGGCAAACCCTCATCAATGCTGGAGCCAAACCTTTGCCTGCTGGTTGTGGACCATGCATTGGTCTGGGAACCGGTTTACTCAAGGACGGTGAGGTTGGAATTTCTGCTACCAATCGAAACTTCAAGGGACGAATGGGATCTCGGGAGGCTCTTGCCTACCTGGCTTCCCCTGAAGTTGTTGCCGCATCTGCAATTTTGGGAAAGATCGGTTTCCCTGAAGAGGTATATGGACATGAGGTACCTGCTGCTAACTCTGTCAGCTCTTCCATCAAAGTCAACCGTGACACTGGAGCTGATGATGGAGCTGAATCTTCATCAGGTGGAGTATTGGAAGGATTTCCTGCATCAATTTCAGGTGAACTAGTGTTTTGCGATGCTGATAACATTAACACTGATGGTATTTATCCTGGAAAATATACTTACCAAGATGATGTCCCTCGTGATAAAATGGCAGATGTGTGTATGGAGAACTATGACTCTGACTTTGCTGCCAAGACCAAGGCTGGCGATATAATTGTTTCAGGATTCAATTTTGGAACCGGTTCCTCTCGAGAACAAGCAGCCACTTGCATTCTTGCCCGTGATATTCCTCTCGTGATTGCTGGATCATTTGGAAACATTTTCTCTCGAAACTCCATTAACAATGCACTCTTGACGTTGGAGATTCCAGGTCTGATTGAGAAGCTCCGAGAGCGTTATGCAAACAGTTCTCCTGAGCTCACTCGACGAACTGGATGGTTTGCGACCTGGGATGTCCCCTCTTCTACTGTAACAGTGACTGATGGAAAGAATGGGTCTGTTGTTCTTACACAAAAAGTTGGCGAGCTTGGACAGAACTTGCAAGAGATTATTGTCCAAGGTGGATTAGAAGGATGGGTTAAGGCTCAGTTGTAAAAAAGGTCAGGTTAGATCAGTTGATTTATCTTTATTAGACTTAAGTCAGTGCTGAACTTTTGACTGATTTCTCGTGTACATTGATTTAAGCGAATCAATAGAAATGTAACGCTTTGTTTTTATTGAGCGATTCTCAATCGATTCTTATGGCTAATTTGTTCCAAAGGTTTATTAGTAAACTTCCAAGTCATCATCTAAACGAGTCATTGAAAGTTCCCACTACTGAACTTCAAGAGGCTGGACCTTGAACAAAGTAAAAGCTATTTTAGAACAAAATTAAATGCCAAATATCGAGAAATCAAATATATTGAGCTCGAAAAGATCTCCCTTTCTAGAGTAATGACAGCTAAATTGTCATCAGTTGCAGGTATCAACAATGACTTTCTCACCACAAGAGAGGATAGGTTGTTCTACGTTGCGCTACACTGAACACACTCTTTTAATCATAGCCGATTTTAGAACTACAGATATAGGCAGCAATTAACGGTGGTGAAGATTTCAAATGAGTGTGGTCAACCACTTCAACCCAAAAATTCCATCTCGATGTGTTCTGAACCAGCACCACTGATTTGTCTTTTCGTAACTCATCAAAAGATAGACCACTTATCAACCTACGACACTGTGTTTTGCACACTAATCACTTTCGTCTCAAGTAGGCTTGTAATGTGAGCTGCTAGGCCATGCGAGAGTGTAGCCTGAAGGCTTAAATCTACTTAACTTCTGTGACGCTGGGTATGTCCACGTGATAGCAACTGATTAGTCGCCAAGCTACTCTCTCTCTCTACATATTCTAGAACCACACTGGTTGTAGTTAAACTTGATGGTCATTGTGGGAATAATTACTTTTGCTAACTTACACTTAATGTTAAAAAAAATTCTAAAGTATAATGGACTTTCCAAAACCATGTCTAGCCAAGTTATTGAGCGACTTAAGAATTTGCCTGAAAAGCAACTGGTCCCTCTATGCAACAGCCAGGAGTTCCTAGTTGAAGCAAGGCCGACTGCTAAAGTAAAAATATGCAATAATGGGGAAACTTCAATCATGTCTGTAGGGGAGGCAATAAAATGGATTAAAGCCAACACAGATAAATAAGGAAAGGATGTGCAGCTTTCAGAGGTTATTGTTAGCAACTTTGGAACGCAAGGATTCCTGGACCCGGGTGAGTTCTTCTTGAACCACCATGGCAAGTTCCTTGCTGACAAATACCTCATCATGTTTATAGCCATCGAGTTGAACAAACTCAAAGTCATGACCCTCTTTGGTCCACTTTCGTGCAATGAGTTGGGGCTGTCCGTCAAAAGGAACCAGTTCGTCTGATGTCGAATGGACAATGATATATTTGGAGTGAATTGTTGGTTCATGGTTGTGGTAAGGAGAAGCCAAATCCCAATTTTCAGGCTCAGGTCCAAAGGCTTTTTTGACAAAATATGTGTGATCAGGATGGCGTTTCACTTGGTAGCGAAGATCATAGAGAATTTCAGTCATGATGATGGCGGTGGGGGGAGGAATGAAAACGTCCTGAATATGATAGTTAAGTTTTTGTAAATCAGTATCAAGTCTGAGAGCTTGGAAAGCACCAGCAGAATGTCCGATTAAAACCCATGGAATTGGTCCATACAAACTCATTAATTTAGTAATTGCGCACAGGATGTCTTGTGCAAAAGCTGGCTCCATGACCTCAGGGGCTAGCCGGTAATCAATTGAAGCACCCCATGTATCGGATTCTGTGTCTACTAGTTGGTTGAGCAAATAATCGCCATCCTTATCAGTCTGGCGAGGATCAACCCAAGCACCCCCATGAATAAAAACAAAGAGCTGCCTAGGGGCTAGAGATTTTTTTGGAGCTTGAATTTGAATCACCTGTTTAGGGTGTGTGCCATATTTTATGTACATTGTAAGTCAGGTACTTTTGGGTCATGCCCTGAGTTCTTATATTAGTAACAAGGCAATGAAAACAGTTTACAGAATCGTTTTTAAGTTTGCAAACCTTGCAAACGTAAATGACTAATGGCAAGTCTAATTTCCTGTACATGAGTGCATTATACTTTACTCGCTTATGGACAAGATGATACTAGTTGTTTTTTCAAACTCAAAAGGGAGAGTGGAACATGCAAGGATTGTTGAAAAAAAACAAACTTTTTCGACTTTGGCTTTTTGTTCTATTGGTATATAAGATTTGCATTTTAGTGTTTTTTTATTGTGGGTAGTTTTAATAGAGTAAATTAATTCAATTTTACCTGAATCTACTTTTGTTCCACAATCGAATTGTAGAAGTGCTTATTTAACTTAAGACCGCTTTTTAGAATAATCAACTCTCATAATGAGATTATCGAATCCATGACCATCCATAGCCTCCAATGCTGCTTGGGCACTATCCTTGTTATTGTAAGTAACAAAGGCAAAACCACGAGGCCGACCAGTGTCTCGGTCCCGAGCAAAGAAGATTCGAGAAATGCTGCCAAAGGCTCCAAACATTCGTCGAAGATCGTCATCTGTAGCCTCTTCAGACAAGTTTGTAACCCGCAATGTGTATTCGTCACTGTCACTATCTCGAATGGATCCACCTCGTTGATGAGGAGCCTTGTATTTGCCATCCTCCACGCTTCCAGCCCCAGCAGCCATAGAATCTCCCAAGATATCCTTGTAAGGACACTTGGTGGAGAAATGGGGTCCTTGACATAATCGACACTTCATAACACTCTTGTCGCTGGTTTCCTGCACAGGGGGCTTATCCTCTTCCTCCTCTTCAGGGCTTTCTTGTTTTAGTCCCAGAATTAATTGAACCTCTTCAGCAATAGAAGTGGTCTTTCGGTTAGGTCCAGGGGGCACTCCCAATTCTTGTCCGTACTTGGGCCATTTGGCTCTTTCAGCTACTGATATAAGCACCTTAGTGGGAATCTTTTCGGTTTTTATTGTCACTGATCGCTTGATCTTTCGGCCATCCTCATTTCGGATTGTAACAACTGTTCGTGTTCCGTCAGGGTTCTGGGTAACCACTGGAGTATCCTCCTCATCTGCCCAACGACTCATGTTTAAAAAATCTTTTGGCAAAACTCAAACAGTGCATTGAATAACTTACTTCAACCAGTGGAAATTATAATAATGGAATAAAAACTACATTGAAAACTGAGTTTTCAATTATTAACTGAAGCGCTGAATCTTTTATAATCTGATCAACGCCAAGTAACCTTAATCGATTCATTTCAACATGGGGTATTTTTCTGCTATTGGGGCTAATACTGGATTGACCACTGTAATAAAGTCTAACCGCAACGCCAAAATACTCATTTTGTGTCGTTTTTTGAGACTTGTGGCCATTGGTCAAATTTCAGTTATTTTGGCCCTGTTTTTCGAGGCTCATGGATACTCCGCAGATCAGGCAGGACTTTTCATGTCACTGACATTGGCTGGCGATGTTGTAATTTCTCTTTTATTGACTACCTGGGGAGACAATCTAGGTAGAAGAAACATTCTCATTTACAGCTCTTTTGCTATGATGGCTTCCGGATTTATTTTTGCTTATGAAAATAATTATTACATCCTGCTTGTAGCAGCGATTGTTGGTGTGATTTCTCCCAATGGCACAGAGGTGGGTCCGTTTCGAGCAGTTGAAGAGTCTACTTTGGCTCATCTGAGCAATTCGGAAGATCGTGCCGAAATTTTTGCATGGCATGCCTTGGCAGGAGCTCTCGGAACATCATTGGGTTCATTGTTTAGTGGATGGATAGTACAGGCTGCCAAAGAAAAGCTCAACGCTACGGATCTGGAGGCCTATAAATTGGTTTTTTTGGTTTATGGGGTAATTGGGCTAATCAAAATTGTGTGTGCTTGCCTTCTTTCCTCACATGTGGAGGAAGATGAAGAAACTGCTCCTCTTTTGACCAATAACAACCCTAATACGCAGACTTCAGCCGAACCAGCCAAAAGTAACGGCTTCAAGTTGTTTTTGCCAAAAATTTCGACAGAATCTCGAAGAATCATTACCACTGTATGCTTATTATTTGCCATTGACGCCTTTGCTTCTTCTTTAGCCAACACAACCTGGATTTCGTACTACATTTCCCGCAAATTCAATGTTTCAGTCAACATTTTGGGGTCTGTGTTTTTCGTTACCGGCTTGATCTCCGCAATGGCTAATCTGCTTGGTTCAAGAATCTCACGTCGGTTAGGACCGTTGTTGACTATGGTGGTTACTCATCTGCCATCTTCAGTATTGTTGACCTTATTACCGTTACCAAATTCATTCAAAAGCACTCTTTGGATTCTGATTATTAGATCGTGTACATCTCAGATGGATGTTGCACCTCGGCAGGCATTTTTAAGTGCTGTTGTTCTCAAAAAAGAGCGAACTTTAGTAATGGGATGGGTAGGAACTGTCAAGATCTTGGCCCAACTGCCTGGCCCGTATATTTCCGGTTATTTGACCCGACAAAATATTCAATGGGCTGCCTTTGTGGCTGCTGGTAGTCTGAAGGTGATTTATGACTTGGCAATTTTGGGCTATTTTACTAAGGTGGAGCTCGAAAGAGGATAGGAAAAAATTATTGTCAATACTATTTCTTATCTTGTATAATCATTGTGTAATGGTTGAATAGAATGTCTTAAATAGCTTCAAAGAATTTATAACGATATATTCGTGACCAGACTTGGCTTGACAAGTTGTTAGTTCGATCACTTATTGAATTAAATCGAATCAACTATGATAGGCTTGATTCTTGTAGGACATGAGAATCGATAATCGGAATAAAGCTGACTGAAACAAGAATGTGATGAATCTCTTAGAAAACATATAAGCACATTCTATATATAGAATGAGCTATTTAATTAATAAAATACCTTGATGGTAGCAGCTCAGCAACATATGATAACTAGAAAATAAATTATGTATCTCAAGTCATTGTAATTGATACCCCACCCTAATAAGCTCTATGATGTCTACATTCTTTGCTCGACTGAGTCAGTGATAAGAGAATATGCCAAGGTGATGCAATACTGAATGCCAGATTGCGTGACTGCACCATTCAAGGATCCAGTCTAAGCTACTCGAGGATAAAATTCTAACCTATTCTCAAACGAAGTATTTATGTTATGATGCTCTAAAATTGAATCAATTCCTAAGGTTTTCCTTAAAAGAACTTTAGCACTGGTAACGAAACTTTTCAACTATGCATCAATCCAGCACTTTTAACTCAGTCTGTATCAATCATGAGCACAATAGTGTCGAGATTTTTCTCCACAACACCTCGGAGACTTAATGAAATCTCTCAGCAATTAAAAAACTTACCGTCAGTGACTGGCGGAGGTCCATTTGCACTAATGCCTCAGTTCCAGCCAATAGGAAATCCTCCCTCATTGGTCTCGGTCTCCTTACCAGCCTCGAGTACTCTTTACACACGTCGAGGTACCATTGTTTCAATAAATGGTCCTCCGGAGGCTTTGGAATCTCGTTTGACATCTAATTCAGCCTTTTCTCGGGCTATCCAGGTGATGCCTTTCCTTTACAACCGAATCACCTCTGTTGCACCCACAACTCTGTTACTCTCCACCAACACCAAATATCAGACAAGTGTTGCTGTAGTTTCTCTTGACGGAAGAACTGATTGGACCATTGCTCAAAGATCTGGACTTTTTGCGTGGGCAGGCGCAGCATTGAATGTTGCACCCAATTCATCTCTCTATGGTCAGTGGGGTTCCACTACTGTAACTGGACGAGGAGATCTTTGCTTAGTTGGTAACGGCCAAATCTTCAAGATCGAACTTGAAGAGGGTGAAGAAATTTGCATCCATCCCGAAAATCTTTTAGCCCATTCTGCTTCAGGAAGAGATCATTTCGTTTCCATCAAGAGTTCAATTCAAACTACATTGCCAGGGTTACCTTGGATTGAGCGAACTCTGTCAAAGGCTTCTTTCACTAAGGCCTACCTAGACTCCAATTTCCATAAAGTCATGCAAAGAGGATTAGAACGAGTTAGACAAACATGGCACAAGTGGTTCGGTTCAACCAGTGATTTGTATCAAATCAAAGGCCCTCGAACTATTCTTATCCAGTCTCAACGAGCTGAAGCCTATCCCATCATCACCAGGGAAAGTTAAACAATCTCGAGTAAATAGTTAGGCTTTAGCAAATATCGATTGCGTGGACATGATTCATGTTATTTTATGTCCTACATATAAGTCATTGTCGAGTAATTGAGATCAGACCATTGTAGTCAGATACTTTTCGGACTTTTGCCAGGTCAACCTTGTCCTGATTGCAACTATCAAAACCATATCTACTGTATTTAGTTTGTATTGTCACCATCAAACCAAAGCCAAAGGTCTCTTAATCTATTTGTACCTTCCTAATAAATCAGTTGATCAATGCATCAAGACTCTAACCAAACACCCTTGCCTTGATCCTGGATCCAGTGGCCCAGTTGATCCACATTGTCATGCCACTGCTCAAGACGCTCTCTCATTGAGCTAATCTGTTCCATAGACAAGACTCGAGGTTGAAGCCACGTGATTGTGGCAACCTCATTGACCTGATCAATCCGGCCCTTGATAAGCTCGAGCGAAAGAGCCTTCATGATCAAATGCTCTACTTCATCGGCACTCAGTCTAGAAACAGCAGCAATCTCCTGGAAAGAAAGAGTACGGTCATTTGTAGGTCGTCGGAATGCCAAATCAGTTAGAGCTGTTAAACACAACTTTTGCTGAATCAACTCCAAGTTGGCTTCCAACAACGGGTTTTTACTTAAATTTCCCTTCAGTTTGTCAAACTCCTCGATATTTCCAGAATTGAGCGCAAACAAAAGTTGTCGTAACCAATCGTAACGAGTATCTTTTAAGGAGTCTAAGACGGGATGTAGCAAAAGTTCTCCGAAATTATGAATTTGATCGCCTAATAAAGCTGCCACAGACAGATCATAAGCTCTCTTTTGAGCTTGCTCGAGGGTGAGACTTGAAATTTCAATACAAGCAAGATATAACAGCGAGTGTCGATAGTAAGTGGTAAAATCAGCCTTGGCCAAGTAGTAGTCAGCATTTACGGCGTAAAACGAAGATGTGACGATAGGCTCCAAAGAATCCAAAGAATCTCTAATTGTGGAGGCTGCACTCAAATCGCTACGAGCATCATCCAGTCGTTTCAATTCCAACTTGACACGAGCCATTTCAATCTTAGTGTAGGCTTCAGCGCCCCTGGCTTGAGCATTATTTATCACTTTTGCCTCCAACTTTTGGAAAAACTCCAGCCGAGCCTCTGGGGCTAACTCAGCACCAGCTGCAACCCCAAAAACAGCGAGTTTGAGCTGATTAACGTGTTTCTCAAAACAGGATATGAACTGGGTAAATATTCGAAGGCGCAAACTGGCACTGGTAGGGTCAGCATAGATCTCCGACAGAGCTTCGGTTAATTGATGCCATAGCTTTCGCTCCCACAGGTCTTCAAGATTGTAAAATGCCACTGAAAGCTCAGGGGAAGCCTCCATGCGGAGTGTAGCCAAGATGGCAGGGACATCAGCTTGAGCCATCATGTTGAGAGTATGTTATAACTGAAAGTTTCACTTAGCATTAAGTTGGACGTTAACGTTTGACAAATTTAAAAAAAGCTTATAACAACTTAAATACAACACGCAAAACAAGTCAAATGACCAAACAATATATTCATTAGACTTAATTTCCTGCTCTTTTTATGGAGAGAATATAGATTCCAACTTTCCCTTACTATTTTGACATAAGTTTTTAAAGCCATTTCTCTAATGTAGCTTATCTGAATCGAATAAAGTTCCGCTCCGAAATCTTAATAATTGAAGAATTCCGCATCTGATTAACAGAAGATCTAGTTACTAGTTAGGAAATCTTTTTCATCAGATTTTGTAATTGTTTGTATTGGAGTCATGATCGCTGAGAGTAGGTGGTGTTGTAGATGAGATTTATATTATATTCAAAATACTGATACCATTTCTACCCCCAAAAAATATAGAACTTAAAGAACTCAGGATGAAAACTGAGCTATACACTAATAATTTGTATCCACTAATGTCCTTGTTTGACAATATCAGGACAAGAAAACTTTGTTTGAAGCCAAGAACCAAGTACAGAATAATATATAAATGATTGATTAGATGAAAAGAGATTATCAGGATCTAAAAGAAATGCGATCAGTCAAGAAAGAGTTTGTCTCGAAAAGCCATGAGACTCTCGAGAGTCAATTGAACTTAGTTCAAGAAACAATTGATTCCATTGGCTTCAACAAGTTTCACTTAAAGCTTTTTCTCTTGAGTGGATTTGGTTACTTGGTTGATACATTGATTGTAGGGTTGTTGTCCTTCACCCAAATGCTGGTGTTGACAGAGTTTCAAGTGACCTTTCCTGCTCCGATGATGGCTGGATTTGGAGGTGCTTTGATAGGATCGCTTTTTTGGGGTGTTATGTCTGACATTATTGGTCGTAAATTTGTTTTCAATTACACCTTGATGCTCTCAGGAGTCTTTGCTTTAATTACAGCTGGAATGCCCAATATTGGAGGATTTTGTGCTTGCTTAGCCCTATGCATTATTTGTGCTGGAGGAAATATGGCTTTGGACATTGTGATTTTCATTGAGTTCTTACCCAAGAAAAACAACTGGATGATTCCGTTGGTCACAGTTTGGTATGGGCTTGGCTCTCTTATTACTTGTGGTATTGTTTGGCCATTAATTGTCAACTTTTCTTGTACCAATCCCATGGAGATCTGTACAAAATCTGCCAATATGGGATGGAGGTATTCTTGGATAACAATTGGAGGTCTCATTTTAGTGATGGGAATTTTAAGATATTTTGTTATTGAAATGAAGGAGTCCCCGAAATTCAACCTATGCAATGGTCGATATGAAAAAGTTGTGGCTGACCTGCAACACATTGCTCAAGTTGGAGGAAAAACCATTGACTTGAGCATTAAAGATTTCTACACTGATGATATGTCTACTTCTGATATTGTAGTGGAAGTTGGAGCAAAAGAAAAGCTCAAAACATCTATTGAAACAGCCCTCTACAATATCAAGATAAGTACAAAAGCATCGATTCACAACCGAAAGTTGCTTATCAACACAACATTGCTGGTGGCTTTATGGGGCATAAATGGACTTATTTACCCCATTTACAGCTCCTTTCTACCATACTATCTTCTTTCTCGACAAGCTGAACTTGGAGATAACTCTTTGAATTCTGTTTATCGAAATCTTACTATTGTAAGTGCGTTCCTTGTGTTGGGACCATTCATCGTCTTGGCTATTGTGTCTATCCCACCTTTTTCAGTCCCGTTTTTCAAGAAAAAGCTATTTCTTGGAGCCAAAGGGGCTATGTTTCTTAGCGCTACTTCGGGAATGGCATTTTTATTTGGGTACACTCAAATTAAAACTGCAACTCAGAATGTCGTCTTGAATACTGCCTCTTCATTAGCTCTCAATGTTTTCTTTGTGTGTTTGACAGCTTACACCCCTCGAATGTTTCCATCTCAAATTAGAGCTTCAGGAAGTGGATTTGCTCTTGCTTTTTCCAGAATAGGAGGAGTAGTTTCACCATTAGTGGCATACTACGGAGATACTTCGTCTGCTGTTCCTATTTACGTGTGTGCTTCTGGCTATGCTCTGGTAGCGTTGATGACATTGTTGTTGCCAATCGAGGCAATTAACGAATTACAGCCTTAGGTTCACTGAAAAGCTCAAAATATGTAATATCTAGTAATAATAATGTTTTAATGATCAAGGATTTACTTTCAATTTGTTTTCAATTTTTTTACAATTTTTTTTCTAGTTGTTCTCATTGATGTGTCTTTTTCCTGAATTAGATATTGGGTTTAATAAAGGTTACTACAGTTTGAGGTTGTTTGTTAAATAATTTGAAACAGGGTTTTTAGTAGTGAAAGATCATGGATTTTAAGTACTTTTTTTGAGCTGATATCTTTTGAAATTGTGCTTCATAATTCAGTATTAAATATATATAAATCTTAGAAAAAGTAGACCATTGACAACTGGTCACATATTTTTGACTTTAAAGAAAATCCAAAATAATGAAGTTTAGATATTTCAAACTCTACCTTTCCCCAGTTGACATCAAATGAGCAGAAAATTGCACTTGCGCTGAATTATTTGGAAATTTCCGAGCTACAAAGCTGTCTTCTTGTGCATAATTTTTTTTTACAACTCAAGCCTTAGCTGTTCCCTGGAAAACTTCTATCTTCTCAATCATCTGCTGGATAATTGTTAATTTACTGGGTTGACTTTTTTATCTTTTCTGTGCAATCTGTTTATCTTCTTGAAAAGACTTGAAGTATTTGGGCAACATGAGCTGGTCGTTATTGGCAGAGGGAAATGCCAATTCTGTGTTTTGTACTCCCAAGTCTCAATGGCTTCTTCGTCTACGAAAGAAAAAGAGCTTGGACTACCAAACAGTAAAAGATGTAGCTCAATTCATGGACCAATTGAAATCAACACCAATAGGACCATACTTGTGTGAATTTCAATTGATAAAACTTGATGACTTCTTAAAGTCGAGCAATGGCAGTGGCGATACTGATTCATTCGAGAAACATCAAAATCAGTTGCCTTGGAACTCTGAAACACACCAAACTCCAGATGCATTGCTAATGGAAGATTTGAGAATACTGAACCAGGGTAATAAGTATACATTTAAAGATCTTAGTCTGACATTTAACAAGCCCAACACCCAGGTTTTGTTGGAATACAAGCCAAAATGGCTGGTCCAGTCTCGCTCTGCACCTTATAATTCTTTAAATTGCCGAACTTGCGCAATCTCTGCAATGCGCAACAAACAAAAGCTGTGTCCTTTTGCAATTTTGAACGATGAAAACTTTGAAAAAAGGGTGGGTCAGGCAATAAAGCTCCCTTTTAATCCACCCTTGCATTTGATCAAAACACACCCAATCATAGCCGAGCTGCAAAATATTCAAGCACTTGACCCTGGAATTCTAACAATTTTAGACAGTGAAGAGGCCCAAAAATGTTCTCAACACGATTTGAAGCTTTTAGAAAATGCCATGACTTTTCGAGATGTGAGTTTGTTCATTCTATTTGATAAAAATTCTATACTCAAAGTCAGGGTAGCCGACTGCGACCCCAAAGACACATCAACAAAGATTGGTTATTGGTGTAATCTTGAAACTGAGTTGATCAATGGAGGGTGGTACATGGTTGAGACTGAATGTTTTATGAACTATACGAAAAAGCCAGAACTCACTTGAAATAGAGTACTGTTGCCAAGTCTTGTATCATCATGAGATTATCATTTTTTAAATATTGCAGTGTCTTTCGACCTTTTAGTTATCGCGCAAGACTACTTTCCCCAACATGCATAGGCCACCCTGGTGGTTTTCGATCCAGGTTTTGAAACCACCATCAACAGGTTTCATCTTTAGAGTTAAGGGATTACCACAAAAAAGTGGAAAGATATTTTTGTAGTCGAATGATGCTATTTTTTTGTTGGATTTGGCAGCCAAAGACGAGGCCCAGATCAACATTATTGAACAAGTCAGTGGACCATGAACAACAACTCCAGGCAGCTTCTCTTCAACCTGAGCATATGCTGAGCTGTAATGGATTTTATGAGCATTAAAGGTTAAAGCCGAAAATCGAAACAAAAGAGTGTCAGTAGGAGTGAATGAAAGAGACTCAGTAGCGCCTTCGGGGGGTGAGATGACTTTATTATGACGGTCCCCTCTATCGAGGCCAGCCTCTTTTTTCATGTAAATAAGTGTTCTATTCTCGACAATTGCCAGAGACTTATCAGCATTCATCATGTTTCTCTCAATTGAGACCAGTAGCTTACTCCCGTCAACAGACGATCCGGGTTCTCGAACTTGAAGTAGATTTTCCTGGCAAACAGCTTCCTGGCCCATTTTCAAATCATTCACAAACTTCATGGACCCTCCCATCCACATTCGATTGACATATTCTCCTCCTGGTGCTTGGGCCTCAGAATACCCATCTGGAGCAAGGTCTGGTTCGAGTTCTGCTGGATTGAAGTAGCAAAGATTGTAGCCAGCAGGAACAGCATCGCCTTGCTTGAATGTGCCTGGAGCTTTGACAATGTGCCCAAAAGTTTGATTCAATAAGTTTGCAGTAGTGGGAGAAATCCAATCCTCCTTGATCCAAGGAGACCGCTGTTTGATCCCTTCAATGGCTGCGTCAGTTGAATAAAAGTGATTTCCTCGGAGAAATAGACCTGTCAGCCGTAAATTCTGTTGCCTTAATGCTCTCATTGATGAAGAAGTGGAAAAATACCAAAATCTTTCAAAATATAAAGAAAAATCCGTGGGGTATTTGGGTTTGGTAACAATGAATATTGGTCTAACTTAACCATATAAGGTATTGGGTGAAACTTTCAAGGTCGGAGAGTCGCTTGTATGAGCAAAAGTTAATTGTCACAAAGTTTCTAAACATGGGGTATGAGCCACTTGATTCCGGCTGAATTTCGGTCGAAATGTGCCTCAGTATCTAGTCTAGTCTTGGATAAAACTTGTTGAATCCTAAGGTTAGTATTTAGTCAGCAATGGAGAAAAGAAGACTTTGTGGGATTAGGCAAATGAAAACAAAACATAAATGGGTTATCTGTCATTTATGATCTAGCACTACAAAGTAAAGAATCAAACACTTGCGTTGAGAACTGAGAGGTTCACAAAATGGTTCTTCAACACACTACTACTAATCGATATTGGCGAACGAGCTCGTCACGTGCCCAATATCTTTTAGTCTTGACACATCACGTGATATGCTCGTACAAAGGAAGGTATCAGATCAGGATTTATAGACCAATTTCACTTGGCATATGTCATCACTCATGACAGATTAGTCACTTTTTCTTATCAATTTAGCTATCCAACGAGCCCCTGGCATGATAAACACTCAAATGAGAATGGGAATTAATAAAATTGAATAATTCGAGGCTTAGCTTGCAGAACTTTTGGCAAAATTACGTTTCAAGTCTAAGAGTCAATTTCAAAAAGTCTCAAAAAAAACGCCGAATGTTGAGCTAATTTAATTAATTTTCTGGTGTGATTTAATTAGTTCGAGAACAACCAAATCTATGATTGAGTCAAAATAATTGAGGATGAATCGATCAAAAACAGGCAGGGTCAACTCCAACCCAAATATCTCGTCAAATCATCTTTCTGTTTCAATTCCATCACACGATTTTTCACGCAAACTTAGCCGGCATAGTGACACTTATTCTACCACTTCTGAGTATTGGGACCCTATCGCTCATGCTCTTGAGGATCACAAAGCTGACAATGGGGGCGAAGATACACTCTCAAGTGTTTCTCCCAATGACGTTTCACATTTCTTCAATGACGATTCTTCCAAGTCGCTGGGAAAAAGCCCCAGCCAACCTAGTCCTATAAGACCGAGGTCACGGGAAAATGGGGGGTTCCTGTCACGTATCCTTCGCAGAAGCTCGGCATGGACCTCAATTGAAGAGGAAGAAAGGGAGGACGATTTACAAGAAGAGCTTGAGAACGCAGATCGTCAAGAAGGCTGGGATGCGGATGTTTTGGGTTTCGCTCCATCTTACGGATGGTTTTCTAAACTGAAATACATCAAAGTGAGAGCTCATCATAAGACTGAGGATTCTAACGGAAAAAAGATAAAATTCGATCGATTGTTTCTGGCTCAAGAGCTTTCGATCTTCGAAGCAAACAATACCCTTGACAAGTATACAATGGATACAGTCCCCAAAATGATTAGCTCCTCCCCTCCAGGATCGATCTGGGCAATGAAATTTTCGCTGGATGGAAAATACCTGGCTACAGGTGGACAAGATAAGTTTATCAGGATATGGACAGTTTCAACAGGCGGAGGAAATGCCTTTGCTCCAATTTTCAAACCAAAGCCTTTATTATTGCGTGGTCACAAAGGAGACATACTTGAGCTCAGCTGGTCAAAGAATAACTTTCTTTTGTCGTGCTCACTTGACAAAACTGTAAGGCTTTGGCATCCGGATCGAAGCGAGGAAATAGCAAAGTACGAACATCATGAGCTTTGTACATGTGTTGATTTCCACCCGAAAGATGATCGCTTCTTTGCTTCTGGGTCTCTGGATGGTACAGTAAGACTTTGGAGTATTCTCGAGAACAAGACTGTTTATAGTGCAGATCTTTCAGATAGTATCACAGCAATTTGTTTTACACCAGATGCTTCTACCATTGTGGTGGGCACCCTTCGAGGAATCATCCATTTCTACAGCACTAAGAACCTCCACCCTACAGGAAGCCTTGTTGTTCGAACCTCTACCAAGTCTAAACATCAATACCGTTCAAAAATCACAGGAATACAGATTGTGTCTGATGTAAAAAGTCGCACATCAAATAGGATCTACAACCCTATTCATTTGGCAGTGGCACCTGAAGAGAACTACAAAATGCTGGTCACAACCAATGATTCACGAATCAGGCTCTATAATTACCGAACCAAGGCTCTCATTGCCAAGTATCGTGGTCTGGACAATGATCACTCTCAGATAAAAGCCTCGTTTTCCGATGACCATCGCTTCATCATTTCTGGATCTGAAGGTGAGCGAATATATGTCTGGGAAATTGGTGCCTCAGGAGGTGTCACACACAAAACAATCAAAAGCTATGAGTATTTTCATTCGCACACATCTACTGTAACGGTGGCTTTATTTGCACCTCTTCAGACACGGAGACTACTGGATTTGGACAATGATCCAATTTATAACATTGTCAACCCTCCAAAAGTTGTTTTAGGGTCTAATGAGCTGAAACCGGAAAAACAACCTTGCGGGCATTATGATGGTCATATAATTATTGGTGCAGACTACACTGGGTCAATCAAAGTGTTTAGACAAGACTCTGCGTTTTCCAAACGGAAGGTCGCTGAAGAATCTGCAGAATTCATTCGATCTCGGAAATATCAGATCTCTCTTGGTCGCTCAGGGTCAAACCGCTCATCGTTTGTCATTCCACGTTCAGGTCGATCTTCTCCTCGAGGCTCTTCTTTGGTTGGCTCAACATGGAGGTGGGACACTCTGTCCGACAGACTCAGATTCCACAGCCACAGCCGAGGTTCCATTCACCCCACATCATCTCAAGCATCATTCAACTCTATTGAGCTAGTTCCTGCTTCTACGCAGCAGGATTACAGTACGTACAACGAACAAAAAGATCCTTCAGCGACAGAAACTCAACCAATTATTCCCAAATTACAAGTGGATGAAGAGTCTATTCACACAGATTACCAGTCTGATGACCTGGGTTCTCTAAGTTCCTCTCAATCGCTGGAATTTCATTCTCCAAGTGAAGACTTGCAGTTAAACAAGGAGAAGGACAAGGACTCTTTAGTTTGTGAGAATTGTGGTTCTCTTAATTTCAAGATTCGCATTACCGATGGTGAGGTGAGACTCTGTTGTTCCGAATGCCGCATGTCTCTGGAAAACAACCATGGCCAAACCTAGTTAGCACCCCACCATATTATGTGTCTTGTTTTACGATTATTTATTTCCATATTGCATTTGTCATTCTACACCCCTTGATGCCTCCATTTGAAAAATAGACTTAGATTGCTTGGTTGGGAATGCCTGAGTTGCTTAGTTGAAAACTTACATATTCCATGCATGGAAAATCCGAGAGTTCAACTCAAGTCCTCACAAATGTCCATTTTCATTCTGCCATTGAATAACGATGGCTCTCCGCGTCCAATTGGAAGTGGAACGGTGGTTTCGTTACCTCCTCCTCGAACCCCGTATACTCTTCGTTTGATTATTTCTTCTTTCACTCAAATTACCAAGAATGGTAGCATCAAGACCAATATGCCCAAAAAAGGTGCTTGTTTTGAACGGGAGAAATTCCAGCAATTCGCCATTGAGGCGCAATTCGAACGTGAGACTTTCATTGATATTCCAATTGTGCAGCCGGGAAATTTTTCCTACTATGTTGAATATGAGGATGAAAATGGGCACCCTGTTAAAGGAGAACACCATTATTTCATTGTTAACTCATCTTATTCACTCAATGGCAAGCCTGTTGCTTTTTCAGCTCTATCAATTATTTCAGTTATTTCAAAGTGGATGGGTTCTTACGATACTTGGAGTTCTAAACTTGACCAGATCAAATCTAAGGGTTATAATATGATACACTTCACACCTCTTCAAGTTCGGGGTGAATCAAATTCGCCATACTCCATCTATGATCAACTTCAATTTGATTCAGACATCTTTCCCAATGGTGAGAAAGATATCGAGTCTCTGGTGAAAACTATGGAATCTAAATATGATATGTTGGCTATGATTGATATTGTTTTGAATCATACAGCAAGCAATTCATCTTGGTTAAGTGATCATCCTGAAGCAGCATACAATGTTGATACTGCTCCCCATTTGGCTGCTGCGATAGAAGTTGATGATGCTATTTTGGAATTCTCCACTGACATTGGTCAAATTCGAGACACTCGACATTTAGATCACATTCTCATTGAACTGAAGCAAAAACTTGAAGGGCTTGGCCTTTGGCAATATTACATTGTTGATGTCAATCAAACATGCGAAGAAATTTGCAACAAGTGGAAATCCTCCAAACACTATGCTGATATTGACCATGACATTTCCTCCTCTTTAGATTCAATTGCTGACCATATCTTAAGCCATCACCCAGGACTTGAATTTTTAAGTAGTAGATTTGGTCGAAAGTTAGACGCTGAGTTCTGTGCTGGGGTCATTGCTACTTACCTTTCTCGAAAATGGTCTACTGACATCGAGTACCTTCATGAAGATGAGGTCAAACAAGTCTTGGATGAGGTCAATCTCACTCTCTACAAAGAATTCGATTCTGATCTTGAAACCATCATTTCCGAGTTGAGAAATCGAATCTGCTATACCCACCTCGACCCCAATGGACCTTATTATCAACAACCTGTCTCCAAATCAAAGCCAATTGCCGAGACTTATTTTTCCAGAATCGGAAATCATCACCTTGCCAATAATGGCTGGATGTGGGGCGCAGACCCTCTTGTTGACTTTGCCTCCAAGCATTCAAAAGCTTACCTCTTACGAAAAGTAATCATCTGGGGAGATTGTGTCAAACTTCGATTTGGAACCTGTCCTGATGATTCTCCTTGGTTATGGGAACACATGTCCAAGTACGTGGAGACTTGTGCGAAGTATTTCCATGGTGTGCGAGTTGATAACTGCCACTCTACACCAGTTGTTGTTGGCCAATATCTACTTGACAGAGCTCGAAAAGTACGTCCAAATCTCTTTGTAGTGGCCGAACTTTTTACAGGATCTCCTGAAGAGGACCAGATTTTTGTTGAACGCCTAGGTATTACTGCTCTTATTCGAGAAGCAATGCAAGCTGATTCACCAAAAGATCTTTCCACATTGGTTCATCGGCATGGAGGACGGCCTATTGGATCTTTTGTTGAGGAAACCATTGGACATTTTGCAAATGAGCAGGATTTAGCCAGTGATGTAGCAAATTCTTTGGCTAATATTGACTTGAGCACTGGTCAGGTTCATTTGGTTCGAAAACACAATATTGAGGCCTTGATTATGGATTGCACACATGACAACATGACTCCCGCTCAAAAGCGAACAATTGAAGATACCCTTCCCAATGCTGCTCTAGTCTCAATCTGCAACTGTGCGATTGGATCTAATATGGGCTATGATGAAGTTTATCCTCATTTATTAGACGTTGTCAGTGAGAACCGCCTTTATACTTTTGATAACGGTATTGGGGAAATCAAAGCAAAGCTGTACGCTATCCATGAGGAATTGAGCAACAAAAATGCTGTCGAAATGTACGTTCATCACGAAGGACAGTACATCACTGTTCACAGATTAAGTCCCTCTGATGGCCGGGGATACCTACTTGTTGCTCGAACTAAATTTGATAAGCACCCTCAAGACCAAACTCTTTCGCCTATCTACCTAGAAGGATCACAAGCTTCTCAGGTTCTGGCAGTTGCGCTTACTGCTAGTGACAAAGAGTTTGTTGATGTGGAAGGAAAGATAACTGGAATTCCCGTGGAAATTAAAACACTTGAAAATGTCAGTATCAAATTTGACAATGGCTCTTCAATTGTAGAAATGCCCTCTTATTTCCCTCCTGGGTCCATTGCAGTCATCGAAACCAACTTCATAGGTGTCGATCAAACCTTTGATTCCTCAATCAGATCTGGAATCAATGACATTACAGAAAAGTGTGACTTACAAGATCTTAATGTTGCTCTTTTTAGATGCAATGTGGAGGAATTGGACTCAACTGAGGGGGCCTCAGGAGTGTACGAAATTCCAAACTATGGCAGTCTTTCGTATGCTGGATTGCAAGGATGGATATCAATTTTGATTGAAGTGGTCAAGACTAATAACTTGGGACACCCACTTTGCCAGAATCTAAGAGAAGGCTCTTGGGCTTTTGACCATGTTGTCAATCGATTTAATTATTACGAATCTGATTATCCAAATGTCATTCCAATTCGTGAATGGCTTAGAGAAAGATTTGATAAGGTGAAGAAGCTCCCTCGATTCCTTCATCCAAGATTTTTTGGTGTGATTGTCTATACATGCTATGCTGCCTTACGAAGACGAGCTCTGAAGCTTCTCACTCCTTTGATCAGAGAGTCATCTGTGTTTGTTCAAAATTTGGGTCTCACATCAATTCAGATGATTGGCTCACTTCCTTCAGCATCTGTATACCCTGATCATGTTGTTCCCTCAATGTCTGCCGGTCTACCCCACTTTTCCACTAACTACATGCGCTGCTGGGGTCGTGATGTATTCATCGCAGTAAGAGGCTTGGCTCTTGTCACTGGACGGTTTGATGTTTTCCGACATCATATTTTGGGCTTTGCCAAGACCCTTAAACATGGGCTTATCCCCAACTTGCTTGACTCCGGTAGAAACCCTCGATATAATGCTCGTGATGCCACTTGGTTTTTCCTCCAAGCTATACAGGAATATGTTGAACATGTACCTGAAGGACACAAGATTCTAAGTGAAGTGGTCACTCGGCGGTTCCCTCTTGATGATACCTATGTCACTCATGACGATCCAAAAGCTTTTTCCCAGAAATCCTCGATTGCCGAAATTATTTACGAGATCTTGGCCAGACACGCTAAGGGTATCAAGTTTCGTGAAGCTAATGCTGGGACAGCAATCGACTCTCAGATGAAAGATGAGGGTTTCAATATTGAAATCTCAGTTGATTGGGATAACGGTATTATTTTTGGAGGAAACCAATGGAACTGCGGAACCTGGATGGACAAAATGGGTGAGAGCGAGCGAGCAGGAAACAAAGGATATCCTGGAACCCCTCGTGATGGCGCCCCTGTCGAAATTACAGGTATGTTGAAGAGTGCATTGAGGTTTGTTAACAAACTACACAAACAAGACCATTTCAAATGGACTACTGTCACCACCCAGCATGGCAATGAGGTTAGTTTTGTTGAGTGGGAAGAGAAGTTGCAGAATTCTTTTGAACGATGTTATTACGTCCCATCTGACCCTCATAAGGACGGTGATTATGATATTCGTCCTGAAATTGTGCACCGACGTGGAATCTACAAGGATGTTTATCGAACTGGTAAAGCTTTTGAGGACTATCAATTACGACCAAATTTTGCTATTGCTATGACTGCGGCTCCAGAACTGTTTGATGTTGATCATGCCCTTGGTGCAATTTCAATTGCCGACGAAGCGATTCGCGGTCCTGTTGGAATGGCCACTCTTGATCCTTCAGATTACAACTATCGACCTTTTTATCTGAATTCAGTTGATTCTGATGATTTTGCCACATCTAAGGGTCGAAACTACCATCAAGGACCTGAGTGGGTGTGGTGTACGGGCTACTTTTTACGAGCTCTAAACCATTTTAGATCTGACCGTTACGACAAGGAGGATGTTTATCGTCAGCTATCTCTGAGGTTAGAAGGACACCGAAATTGGTTAGCTGAATCACCATGGGCAGGTTTGACCGAATTGACTCAAAAAGATGGCGAGTTGTGTCCTGACTCTTCACCCACCCAGGCCTGGTCCTCTGCTACTCTTCTAGACGTTATTTATGATGTTGATTTAGCCAAGAGATAGGGACTTTTTTGTATTCAAATTTAGAATAATGATTTTGCTATAATAAATATTGATATAATGCTGGTCAAACTTTTGGTTTTCTTCTCGCCTTTCTTCGAGGTGTCTCATCATAAAGGGGATTTGAGGCAAACGAAACATCACATATTGATATGAGAGAAACTATTCCGTTGTCCACTACAGCCAAGATGACATCCTGAATACCAAACTTCAACTTGTTTATCAGAGATTTTTGATTATTGGACCGAGCAACTCCATAATTAGTGAGTAAGTGAGATGTTTGTGACAAGGTGGGCATGGGTGATTCAGCACTTGTTACAGCCACCTTGAAGTCAGGCAAACCAGGACGGGATTTTTTAAAATCTGGGGTTGGTTTCCAGACATTGAATGCAGCGAGGAGTGAATCATCCTGATTTGTTTCGACTGTAGAAGATGCGTTGTGCTTATGAGCAGAAACGAGCTCAAGAGATTTATAAACTCCTCGATATGAAGAGCAAACACCTTGAATCAGCGATTCTTGTTTGCTGAGAAATAGGTTGTTTATATTGAGGTAGTACAGCCATGAGAGATTCCAGGGCATTGGCGGGGTGAGAGGCAGTAATGATTGGGGTTGAGGAGAGGTGCAGCGCAGCACAATGTACCCACATCTTTTTAAATATGAGTATACTTGAATTTGCTCAATAATTGTTTGATCTTGATTGTGAACGCACACAGCATAGGCTCCTTGTAAAGAAAGAAGAGCCCCTTTATAAAAAAGCTGCATTGAACCTCTCTCCACCATATATATCGTTTCCTCGACATTAAGCCATAATTGACCATTGGAATCGGTGTGACCGATTGTTTTGAAAAAATTCCCTCTTGCAACTGTAACCTTGGCCATTGATGCTGAAGAGATCCATTCTGCCTTCACATGATTCTTTGAGAAATGATGACGCTGGGTTCCAAGAGCGGCAAACATGGCTTGACGAGACTGGTCGAGCAGACTTGCCTGATATTGGGTAGAGTCTTGGTCAAAGTCTTTTTCTCCTCTTTTAGGCAAGGCTTGTCGCTCAATCAGCTCCGTTTCATTCAGAAATCGCCAATCCTGGGGCTCATCAGAAATATCTTCCATGTTGAGATATAATGATTTTCTTTTTTTTTTCTAAAATTTTTGAATTTTGCAGTGAAATATTTCTATATTTTTTTTTTGATTTTCTGATTTTGATTTATTTTTTTAATTAAACTACTTTTGTTTTTTTTCAAATACACTGATTTTATTTCTTTAAACAAAAAAAGACTTGTTTTTTATTCAATTAGTTCCATCCTTCTGTTTAACAATTGACTTTTGAGAGACCAACATAAGACTGTAACTCGATTTGTTAGTTTGAACAAATATGGAAGAATCTTTAGTAGGTGCACCCACCATATTATGTATCATTATATCCTAACGCAGAACAATGTGATTGATTCTTTACTCTCTAGTCTCACTCGTCAAATTGCACTGAAAGCTCTAGTTCGAGAGACAAATCTACGTAAAAAATACGGACGAGCACAGAAGACTGCAACGACAGTCAAACGAGGCAGTAGTACGACTAGCCGCACAATTATGCGTGGCAGACATGAGCCTAACAAACTTTCTGGTTTTGATATTTACGGTCGGGAACTGGGATCAGATGCTCAATATTTCGAGTGTCCTCTTTGTAACCGGAAAGTTGCTGGTGGGCGACTAAGTGCGCATGTAGAACGATGTTTGAACGGAGGAGCACGATCAAATCGGGGTTCTCGTGCCACTAGTTCATTTTATTCTGAAACTGACTCTCCAAAAAGCTCACCTGATCGAACTGCGTCTCCAATGCCTAAACGAAAACGTCAAAAAATGGATGACAATAACAAGGGTTTTGAAATCAAATCGGTGGTAAGTAAGTTTTTGGAGAGGCCATGAATCAGATCTACTTGAATTTTTTATTTGAAAACCTATTGATCGAGTTGTTGTTGGAAAACTTATTCTGGGCTATTTTTTGAAAACACTTAGTCAACCTCATTTGTGAAGCTTTAACGGCATTGACTAAATGACCTCAAAGCTACACAATTTCAAACAGACCTATTCAGAAGCTATTGTTTTTCTGGCAATGTGTCCTCCAACCAATCCAGAATATCGGAAATCTCTTCAAACCCGCAACTGTGAGTCAATCCCTCATACTGGTGCCAATTTACATTGGAGTATTTGAGCTCATTCTTGATAAAATCACGGGATAATTTGCCATACTCGAATTTGACCACTTGGTCGCTTGTACCATGTGCTAAAAATGTGGGGGTGTCAATGTTGGCGTCACTCTTGTTTTTAAGAACATAATCCTTGATTGGCATATATCCAGATAACCCAACCACTCCACCAACTTTGGTCTTTGTCAAGGCACTAGCAGCCATTGAAACTGCACATCCCTGAGAGAAACCTCCAATAATTATTCTAGAAGCTGGAATTCCAGCAGCTGTCTCCTCTGCAATGATACTTTCTAATCTTCCAACACTTTCAAGAACACCGGGCTGATCCTGGGCAGATGTGATATTTCCAAGTTCTTTTATATCGTACCATGACGGCATTCTCATTCCAAAATTAAGAGTTACTGGTTGTTGTGGGGCATCAGGAAAGACAAATTTGACATGGTTAAGTCGCTGAGCGTTCCGAGCTTCTTCTGCTAAAAACATCCATCCGGCTCCAGTATCTCCTAAACCATGAAGGAATATGAAGGTGGCTGTGTGCACTGCTTTCGCTGGGATTCTTACAGCGGGATAAGTCATCCTGTACAAGTCCTTGTAGGTTTTACTTTTTTAACTTGGAGTAAACTTTGAGGATTAGAGCTTAGTTAACCCAAATAACTAGGTACTCCAGCTCTGGAACTGTTGCGTTTTTCTGTGACAAGTTTTCAATTTCATTTTGAACGACCCTCACTTCCTTCATTTTGAGCCAAAGTTTAGATGACCCATTGAAAAATTGAGATCCACCGAAAAGTTGAGATCCACCCAAATCTCAGATCCACCCAAACCTCGAAAGCTTGGGTTTAATAATGCATCAAAGGTTAGGCTCTCCAGTTTTGAAAGCGAACGAATTTCAATGTAAAATATCAATATCCATGAGTGATACTAGCACTAGTCACAAAAGTCAACTCAGACAAGTGCAAGCCCTTAATACCAGAAGAGCAAGTAGAAGATTTTCTCATTTTCTCATTACCTCCTTTCCCTTTCAAGCTAAGCTGTGCTCAGAAATCTCTCAGAAATCACTATCAGAAATTACTATCAGAAATCACCATTTTACACCTGAATAAATCTTCCATGAAATTCCAAGACTTTCCTTAAATCATCAAATCAAGAACTTTTCAAGAGTTTTTCTAGACATTCTACTACTCTTCAGTACTTTTCAGGGGTTTCAATACCTTATCAAAATAGAAGGAACCTTTCTAAGTAGCTGCAAACGTTTGAGCTTGTCTTTCGTACGCGTCATTATGATTGAACTTTGACTGGCTTTGGCACTAATAATCACTAAAAGGAGATCTACGTCACTGATGGACAAAATGCCCAAGAAGCTGGTATTTATTGTGGTCATTCTATCCACCTTTCTTTGTCTGGAATCCACGAAGACCCGATTAGAGTTCAATGCCGATCAACAATTAAGGTTCGACCCCTAGCATGATTTATTTCAGGTGCTCCTGAACCTGAAAGCGTCTACAACCGTGCCGACAATAATGGCACCTGGAATTCCAAAGCCCAAACACCAAAGATTGGTCCTTCAATGCTATCCAGACGGTCGGGGTATTGAAAAGAAACCTAACCCGTCAGAGCTCTCCTATCTCCTATATTATGTCACCAGCCGACGAGGAAAATTGGAAAAAGTAGGTCCTTTCCTCCAATCCAAAGTCCACAAAGACGTTTCTAGAGGTCGTCAAGGAAATGTGCAAGTTTCGCTGGATATCCTAGATCAACTTATCGATAAGTGCAGCGAAGACTTGAATCTCTTTGCCCACAACATTGTTCAGATTTTATTAGAGGTTGTCCAATCTAATGATCTTGTGCTTTGCCAACATTCCAACAAGGTCTTTGACTCATTTTGCCGATATCATGATGGCTCTTTGTTTCTGGGTGATCCGGAGTTTGTCAAATCATTCAAACAGCTGTTGAGCTTCTATGTGGACTTTGCTAATCCCAAAGCTGACAAGGGTCCCAACTCAGATCAGTGGAGTTTGGTTGGGCTGGAGGCCGCTCACGCTATTGCTAGCAGTGCAGCTATTGCTACCCAGACCGGCTCAACTCTGATTTCTCCAATTGTCCAAATGCTTCTCTCCAATCTCAAAAACGAGGATAGTTCCGGCTTGGCCCGGATTGATGAATCTTTGAAAGGAAAGAACTTCCGAAACTCTCTGGACGAAACTAGAGAAGCTCGCCTCTCAACTAGTAACTCAGCCGCGGAAGATTCGGAAATTAGCTACCAGACCCGAGCCTTTTCAGCTCTACAAACGTTTTTTGACTCCAGTTCAGTGGTCCAAATTCAGTCTGCCACTCGAGCGATTATCGCATTTATTCTCCGCTCCGATGCTTCACTTGAATGGGCCTCTTCTCTGGTAGTTTTGGTCGCAAAGTGGGCTCCTGTTCAGTTCCGATTTGTCATTCTAGTTTCAGTGGTGGAAATGCTCTCCTCAATGTCACCAAACAACGTAGAGAGTGAATCAGTGGTGGTGAAGTTAATTCATGCTATTCTTACCTCCACAGTCAACATGGTGGGACTGTCTGTCATGGATGTGCTCAATTCACTTCTCAACAAACAGGCTCAAATCATCTTACATTCCAACAAGGGAGACCTAGATCGATCAGCTTTTGCGTCTCTCATCACTGGGCTTTCTGAGTGCATGATTGATCTTGGTATTCATATTTATTATGCTGATCAAATCGGCGACATGGTGAGTGAAATCCTTTGGAGGTGTCTTGACCCATCTCATGCTGGAAGCTCTCCCACCGTGTCCACTAGTGACGGCCCGGGTCTGCTGATCAAAAGACCCACTCGTCGCGTCTTTACCGCTGCTTCTTTTGAATCCCATCATCTCGGAATGTCTGTCTCAGATGAATCTGGACCTTCACAACCATTGGCTCAATCGGATGTTCATCCCGAAATTCTCATCAACAGACTTGCTGTTATTGAGGGATTCTTCAAATTAAAGAAGGACGAAGATGAGGCTACCCATGAATCTATTGCACTTTCTGCCTGGGAGGGTACCCACAACTTACTGAGTCATCAGAGTCCTTCTGTTCGTGAAGCATATGTCTTTTCATTCGCTGCCTATCTTGAATACGAATTTGGCCACCCAGAAAGATTCTCTACAGGCACAAAAAGGCATGGGTTCCTAACTGATTTGGCTGAGGAAATTCATCGAACTCTTGCAAGCCCGAAGACAACAAATGGAGATTTCTTGTTGAGCAAAACTCTTTTGTTTGAGATTGTGCAAAATTTACAGCAAGATGGTGTGCTGGCAACATTTAGCCCCCTCTACAAAGCTAGCGAACACGCGCAAGCTGTCCTTTCGGGAGTATCCTCTGCAGCAAATACTCAAGTACAAGCAGCAATTATTTCTGATATTTTTGTACTTTACCTGGAGAAAGTGGGAGCAGTTTTGAAATCATCATCTATCAGTGAACCGATAAAACAAGAAATTAACTCTCGCCAAAGTTCTGGTGCCATCCCCGCTTATCTCAATTGGGACAAACTAACCCATCTCTCCGATATCACGGATGAGGATACTCACATCAATGTTTCACAAGTGCATTCCTTGAAGTTTTTTGATAAAGATGAGCTGCAAACCATGTTACAGTCTGTAGGGCTTTCAAGCTCACTATTATTTGCTGGTGATGAAAGTGAAGACAATTTGAGCTCATCAAGATTAACAAGCGGAGACGAGTCTGTTTTGGCTGTTAATAGAGCTCGCTCACTTCGTCAGCTAAACGGCTCTGTCATGAATCAAACCATGAAAGACACTCAATGGTTGGGAGAAACCACACTGGACACTGAAAAGTTGGTTGAATCTAGAGGGCTGGCTCCCTCCGTTCATGATTTACAAAACATTCTTAAAAACCCGACATTTACCTCACCAAACATTGAATCTGCTTCGGATCATGAGTTTGATGCTCAAGAGTTTCTGTCTTGTTGGAATTTTCAAGAGGTGCCAGGCACTATTGTTGTATAAGTTCCTTTGCTTTTTGGAGTAAAGGCATTCACTAATATAAGTGTAGATTAATTCAAGTATATACAAGTTATGGAAAACTAACCAAAATATTTACATTAATGATGTGAGGTAGGGGGGGATTGGTCGGGTGGATAAGTACGCTCGATGAAATGCATAACCTCAAAACCAACCTCAATCATAATCAAAATGATGATCATCCACTCTAGACGAACGCTTTGCTTCTCCCCCATATGAGCTTTTAAAATAGCCACAATTTCACTAGCATAGTCAAGTTTGCGATTTAAAATCGCTATTCTGGGACCAACATCGAAATTTTTTGAAATTTGAGAGTATATTTTTTCCAGTTCTGGTTCAGACCAGTAAAGATCTGGAGTTTCGATGAGCTCAGAATATAAATTAAGATGTCCCCTAAGTCTTAGTAATTGACCGGTTTTTGCCAAGACCTGGCGCTCAGTCATCCTTAGTCTACCCCCAGTGGCTAATGTATCAGTAATCTGCTTCAAAGATGATATGTACTTTTCGAGAGCTTCTTCAAGAGCCGCGAGTTTAGTGCTTCGAGCCAGACCGGAAGAAAATGCCACCTTATCTAACAAGTTTGAATTCGATTTGAGTACCATTACATCACCCTTCATGTGAGAACTTGAGTCAGAGTCCAAATACCAGTCAATGTCCTCACTTTCACTGGTTTTATAGGGCCTGATTTGGGCTGGCTGCAGTATATCCAGAACTGGTTTCGCCTCTACCTCTGACATACCCCATAGGACTACAGTACCATTGGCTAAGATCAGAACATCTGCCTCATTCCCAGAAACATTTGGGTACTGAACATGAGCGACTTCTCGATGAAGCAAAATGTTTGCTTGAACGAATCCTTGTTTGTTTAACTCTTCAACTGATTTGGCCAGATTGAACGATTCACATGTAGAAATACATGTACACGGAAGCAATTTAGGTAACTCCGGTGATGAGGGAATTCTTCTCAAAGCTTGTTTAGAAGACTGAAACTTTTTTGGTTTGCTCCAAGCTCTTACAGCAGAGGAAAAACATCTGGAAATTATCATTGTGAGACTTAAAGGTATTCGAGAGAATTCAAGGGTAGTTAAGGTTAGAGTCTAAACGCTATTACTATCTGTAAAGAGTGGAGAAAAGCAAAGTTACAAAGTTGGCAATTTTCATTCGCACCGCATTTCAAGAAAAGCTCACATTGCAGTTGCAGTTTTCTGTCTTTGTGTAGCTACTTTTGCTAAAATCATTACAATGAAGTCAATGAAAACTGAGAAAAAAGGCACCAAAAAATAAAAAGTAGTTAAGGAGATGTAAGATAACTTTATCTTCAAGTCTCCTTTAGATTATTAGAGGATTCAAGAGGCTAATTGCTCTGTACTTTGATCCTCCCCGTTTTATACAGTGAGATAACAAAAAAGAATTAAGAGTTGAATGGGATTTGTTGCTGCTAAAGAAATTCTACGTTTTGAAAGAACTTGACAACTCTCCAAAGTGTTTGAGGTGTTATCAAAACAACAAAAAATAATCTACATGTGGAAACATGAGTATTACTTTTTATTGTTGCTTCTTTTGTGTTCTCGAATTTTTAGCCCTTTGATTACGGCTTGCTTTGGACTACAAAGCTGGAAGCAAAAATTCATGTAGAGCGAGGTTTATGTTTGCCATTTTTTGGCAATTAACTATATAATTCGAAGACATTGAGACATAGCAGTTCTTCAAATAACAATAAAATAAAGCGGGTCCTTTTGAACACATTGTGTTTGCCATCTTCTCTGTTTTGAAGCTCTTAAAATTGAAATGAGACGAAAACGAACTGTTTCAAAAACCCTTTGTTAACAAGGGGTGCATGTATAATGAAAAGAAATTTGATAAATGTGGCTCAGCTGTTACTATTATTGCAAATTGCTCAAAGGAACATCATTTCTTCAATTATCGAGGCAGTTTGCTGCAGCATAAACACTATCAGTTGCATTTTTTCAATAGTGGCTAAAAAATAGAGATATGTATTGGGAGAAAAAGCCGCAAAACAGGAAATCACTCAAAGTTGTGTTGCTAAATACAAAAAAACCATTACTAAATGTGACATTGAAGATGCAAATGTACTAAACCAGTACTTTAAACTTCAAATTTGAGTCAATTCTGGTTGTGAGATATGCATGATAAAAAGAAAGTTGCGGGTACTTCTTTTAGAATAAAGTAAACTATATTAACAATGAAGTTGAGAAAAGCAAGCTTTAGACTCCAAGAAGTAATAAAGTTAGCATATTCTTAACGAAAGTGACAATTATTATTTTGTAGCTATCCTGGATTCTGCGGTGTCAGTTAAACTTATGCGATTATTATGCTAAGGGTGTGCCACACTTAATTACGCTGCATTTACAATGTCTTCTTTCCACGACTTTTAAAGTTGACCTCACATCACAACATGTTGAAATTTTCCCTTCGAAAAAAGTTTAGACCAACAGTAAAGACTCGCTTCGATATAATTAAAACGACAGTTTTTCCCTTGTAGCAAAGTAATAGCTTGTATACAGAACTAAAAACGTCATTTTAAAAAAGCAATTATTGAGCCGTAGGTGTCTAAAAAGGTGTAGTTCTAGAACAAGTCAAAGTTTAAAAGATAAAGACACAAACGAATCTTAATTTAGCCTAAATCCGAAACAAAAAGTACAAGACAAGATCCTCAAAGCAATAGACAATAAAGAGTAAAATGTAAAAATAAATAAATGAGAGTTAGTCAAGAATGATAGAAGATCCGGAATCTCGGCAGAAAAAAAGACCAAAATAGAGTGTCCTGCTCAGCAATCAATTTGTCAATGAAAATGCCGAATATTCGCTCAAAGGTAGTGATTTATAGAATAATCGAAAGTAGTAAGGTACGCCCACAATTGTTAGTGGTTTACTTCCGATTAATAGTGAAGATGTTGCTTGTTTGATAGAAGTTCTCTAGCTGGTTGTTATGAATCATTGATAAAGCACTTGCGCTGGTTGTTTTGAATCATTGATAAAGAGCTTGAACTAGTTGTATTGAATCATTGACAAAACACTTGAGCTGGTTGTATTGAATCGTTGATAAAGCACTTATCTCAAATACCTAAACTGAGTAGTGTCCATTGTTTCTCAGGTTACCATTTGGAGTAAGTAAATATTCAGGAGTTGATTCATCAGCTCATGACCTGTCGGATTGACTCCAGTCATTTTTGCTCTTTGATGAAGTAGGCTGCCAATTGGGAATAATTGAAGTTGGATGAGATAATGTATAAAACTCGAATTGATTCGTAACTGGAGGAGAGAGAGGAAGAACTCCAAACTGGTGGACTTTGTTTGAAGGGGCTTTTGATTTGGTTTGGTTTAAAAGACTTGATTTGGGCAGGTTAAGGGACTCTGATGCACAACTGAAATAGTCCTCAATATCTGCATTGCTCATTCTACGATTTGTCGGGTAAACTCCAGAGGTCTTGTTACTATTATTCACGGGGGGACGATGATGATCAGAAAAAGATTTTCTGTTTCGATACCAAGGGTGAACTCTTTCATGTCGAGGTCCTACGGTATTCCAGCCCTCATCATCATTGGCTTCTTCACTGGCAGCAGCATCAGCACTATTAGAGTCAGCATCACCATCTGCAAAGGCTGCAAAGGCATTGCCTGATCGGGACTTGGACACTTTGGCGTTTGTAGCAGCAAGAGCAATAGCAAATTTGGGGTGCACACTTTCTCCCTTTGCTTTTCCCCGGGCATTGGGTCCTCCCTTTTGATGCAAGTATCGGTTTGCGTACTCAGCCAATGACACATCAGAATCAGCCACATCCTCGGCATCAATTGAGATTTCAACTGCCTTTTTCTGTTCAGCTTCTTCTCTGAATCTTCTCAAGGCATCGTGAGGAGCCGAGAATGATTTTCGATAAGCCATAGACTCCCTAAAGTTAGTTGTTTATTTTTTGACAATATTTTTCATTTTTTCACCAGTGTCTTGTGGGGTAGATTTAGTCAAAACGTACCTTCGCTTGATAACTTTCAAAACAGAAATGTCTGTGTGGGACTGCTCAAGACCAGCAAGAGGCGACTTGGACAGCTCATAGAGAATTTCCGAAGTATATCGTGGCATCGTCTTCTTTGTGGTGAAAGTTGACAGGGTTTTGACGAGAAACTTGTGTGGAAATGAGGGAGGGTAACCTTCTTTCTGAGTGGGTCAGGGCAAAGAACTTTTGAAATGCACCTCGCAAGCATGAGAATATGATGATTTGTAGTAGAACTTTCATGAAGGAGCTATAGCTAGCGCATTCTACTGAAAAGTTGTTTTAGAAGTTACATGCTATTGTAGACGGTGTTTTTTGGGTGTCAATTTTTTACTTTCAAAGATAATCTATGCAATTGAAAATAGTGTTGGACCATTATGATTTTTGGCATGCAGAATATGCGTAGAGTAAAAAAAAAAAAACGGAAATCCAAAAATCAAGTGAAAAGGTCTTATCACTAGAAGTTAAGTCTGAAGTACTGATTACCAAAACTCAAGGGAACAAGTACTAATCACTAAAATGCCTGTTGAAAAATCTTTGAAGAAGATCGAGAAGAAAATCCGAAGTAACAACAAGACTTTGCATCCCAATGCTCGAAAATTCAAGCAGGTTACTCGAGCTTCACTTCGAGAAACAAAATTAACAGAACAAAAAAGTCAGCGTCTTCATGCAAAACAAGATCTTCATGCTAGAGTGTTTTATTTTGCCGAAGTTGTCAAGACAAGTGATAAAGAAACTTTCACAATTGAGGAAATCAAGAGTATCGTTCAAAAATTCGTGGATCGAGACTTGGAAGAACTCCAGCAGCTGAAATCTGCTCGACGACCTGGACGCCCTGCTTCATCCAAACAAGATCAACTCCAGATGAAAGTTGACAAGGAGCAAAAGGAATGGCAGTCTGGCTATTTGGTTCCTAACCTGACTTTGAAAATTGTAGTTGATGCTTGCCGTGCTTATAAAGGTCAAGGTTCAATGTCCAATGTGACATACATTCGAGTCAATCCTAATACTACTCTTGTTCCTCCCGAAGAGTCCCGTTTGAAGTAGATCCTGCAAAAATGTTCACATTTGCGGATTGAAGAAAAAGCCAACCAGCGCCTAGCCCCACCAAGGAAACAGCAGAAAGCCGGGCCAATTTCCACAAATTGTAATTGGATGGTCGGCAATATATCACAATGTCTGCGGGATATGCTGATCCTAGATATGACCATCCTTGACGGTGTAGCCGAGAAATGCTTCGAATGACTGGTTGGTTACTGCTTAGTTTGCCAACAATCGAGACCAAATCTTCCCTCACCAATCCAGAGGGTTTGTCATTGCAGTAAATTATTTGACCGTTTTTAGCAATATATGCGTAATCTTTCATTTGGGGTTTATGCTTTGATTTGTCCTCCCACAGCATATCTTCATAGATTGGATCAAAGAACTTTTTTGATCCAACAGTCCGCCCTCTTAAAGCTTCGGAGCTCCACTCAAAAGCTCGATGCATGCGAAATTGTTCTTGCTTTTGACGGGAATGCTCCTTTTGTGCATTTCGGAGCTGATTGCTAATTATATCGAGCATTGATTTGGTAGCCGGAGTTCTGATTTTCTTGCCAACTGGTTCAAATTCACGGTTAGGCGTCGACGAAGGTCCCACAAAATCTTCAATTTCTATCCGAGGAGCAGAAATACGCTCTCCGTATATTGACACACGGTCTAAAGTACTTGGCTGCGGAAGTTTTGGTTTGGCTGGCATATGACTTATTTTGTTGGTAGTCTGATCTGATAAGTTGATACTTGAACTTTAATTGAGGGTACATGCAAGAGGATTGTCTACTATGGGAAACATTTGGGGGCTCAAATGTTGTGACTAGCCGAATGAGTTCATTAATGTGGATGGTGCTAGTGGAATACGTTTATACATCGCAATCATGAAAATATTGAGTAGGGAGCTACATCTTGGGATATAGAAAAATCATTAAATCTGTTGTTGAGATTGACCACTATTTATAGCCTAATTCGGAGGTTGGCAGCATTAAAATGATTCATTCATGTCAGAGTCCAGAAAATCACTCTTTTTTGTCTTCCTCCTCCTGTTCCTCTTCCCTCAAAGATTCCTTAAGTGACTCCTTCGTTTCTATCTTATTCTCAATCAAATTGTGAAAAGCAATGATGGCTCGGACCAACGAACTGAGATACACAATCATGAGCTCATCATTGGACTTTACTGCAAAAGCTTCGGCCCTTTCGGAGGAGACAGATGCATCATCGGAAGAAACACTGACATTTGGAAGCAGATTAAAGACATCCTGCAACTTGCCGAGAATAGCATGGTTGAGAGGAAGCTTGTTCTCTTCAACTTTCTGTAGATAATTAGCAATGTCATGTAAACGCTTGTGTAACGATTGTAAAGAAAGAAGCTGATTGGTGATTTTAATCGACAAGTTTCCGGCAGCAGCATCTCGGACATCTCTTAACAAATGCTCAACACCTATTTCTTCGGCTTCCTCAGCTTCAATTGAAGATGGGACGTGTGCAAAAGTTCTATCTGCTGTACTTCCATCATCCTTAATGTCATCCACAGCAAAATATGCATCAGTAGGTACTCCAGCTTCGGAAGGATGTACATCGACAATCAAAAGTAAAGGATGAGGTGTATATCTCTTGAAAAGCTCATTAATTTGAAGATCCGAAGCTCGCAACTGTGGCCCGCTGTGATACCATCCAATCAATTTTTCCTTGGCATTGATCTTTTTGAACATGTCACCCATACTTTCCACAAAATTGTGGTCCAAAAACCACACATTGTGCTGCTTGTCATCCTCCTCAAACGGAATGGCGTAAGAATTTGTGACACGAATCACTTTGCCACTATTGTCTCCCAGGAGAACACCCACAACACGTTTTTTAGTGTTTTTGGCTATTCGGTTGTAGTGATCCACAACGGACAACAGCACTAGAGGAGCAACCGTTACTTTTTCGTAAGGAAGCCCTGCAACTAAAGCCGGTTCTTGTATGTCTTGAGTCATTGTCGTTAGAGGTTCGGAAACTCTTGTGTATTCAAGGTCGATTTGACATTAAGCTTTTGAACATTGACAATGGTGGATCACGTGATATGTAAAGAGAAACGAAGCTATGATTTGTAATTGTTTTTGGTCCATCAAAAGACAATGTTTGGCCAAATCATTATCGGGCCTCCGGGATCGGGAAAGTCCACCTATGCGTATGGAATGTATCAGTTTCTGAGTGCCATTGGTCGGAAAATTTCAGTTGTCAATATGGATCCTGCTAACGACACTTTACCATACCCTGTTGCTCTTGATATTCGAGATTTTGTACGACTTGAACAAATACAATCCGAGGAGAATCTCGGACCTAATGGAGGTATTATGTTTGCTATGGAGGAAGTTGAGCGTACAGCCCAGGAATTTGTTGAAAAAATTCAACAATTGGGTAAATCAGAATATCTTTTATTCGATTGTCCTGGTCAAGTGGAGCTTTTTACGCACCACTCTGCATTGCAACACATATTTAAAAAGCTCCATAAACAGGGCTATCGACTTTGCGTTGTGCATTTGATTGATTCGCATTATATTACTAAACCATCGCAGTATATCAGTATTCTTCTGTTGGCGCTCCGATCAATGCTTCAAATGGATCTGCCCCATGTCAACGTATTAAGCAAAATCGATCTGCTGCATAAGTACGGAAAGCTTGACTTCAATCTTGAGTATTATACTGAGGTTCAAGATCTAGAGTATATGTTTCCACTGATTGATACCGAAACCAAGGGGAAATACAGTAGCTTAACCAAGGCCATTGCGAATGTAGTTGAAGATTTTGGTTTGGTGGCATTTGAAGTGTTGGCAGTAGAGGATAAAAAGTCTATGATCGCTCTTTTAACAACCATTGATAAGGCCACAGGTTATTTGTTTGGGTCCACAGAAATTGGAGGCGACACTATATGGGCAGAGGCAACTCGGCAAGGGGGGTATATGGGTGGGGTTGCAGACATTCAAGAACGGTGGATAGACCACAAGGATGAATATGATGAAGCTGAAAGTAAATCAGCACAAGACCAAGACTCTGAACAGCCTTCTTCGAATCTAGGAGCCGAAGAAGAGTGGAACAAGGCATTGCGAGAATTTAACCAACCCAATGTGTAATGGTTAAGCTGAGAAAACATTCTCCCCAGTTTTCCATTTTCAGAATTAGCCCTTAAATTCAACCTTTATTCACAAATCATCTGGAATTGCCGACAATTTGGAGCTAATCAGGTTCAGATCTTGCAATTTTCGAGTGGCATCATTCTCATCATATGAAACATAATCTTCACCTTCACCTTCACCTTCGTCCCATTCGTTTCTTATGCTATTAACATTTGCTTTGGCTTTTTTAGGGGTGAAAGGGGTAGTTGGATATTTTTTGCCATGATGCTCTTCCTCCGAATCGTAGTTTTCACCTACCCTAAATTCTGCGCCGTTCCGGTCATCATACTCTTCCATGTCGAATTCAGGGTCGATATCGGCACTCACATCTGACTCGTATCCATCTTGAACCGAGGGTCCAACTACATAGTCATCAAAAACTCTTGTAACAACTCTTGGTTGTGACTCCCATGGAAAAATGGTGGAAATCTTGACTGGTTCCGGAGACGGAGGCTGTATGGGTAGTGTTGGGGCTACTTTTTGTTCTTGCCTTTCCTCATCCCAGGCATTCTTGAAGTTGCTTTCATTTAAATTGACTGCTTCCCCTTTACCATGAGAAGGAGGAGGCATCAAAGAAGGCTCCCATCGATTAACATCAGCAGGGATGGTTGATCTGAGGCGAAGCACGTTCCCTAACTCACTTGATTTAATGTGAGGAAACAACTGCTTATACTTTTCATGCCAGATTTTAGCATATTGCGACTTGGTAGATTCCCAAGGCTTATTTCCAGGACCAAGAAAATGCACAAGTCGAATTTCATCACTAAATCGAGAGTATGCAGGTTGATAGCCGCCGCTTCCAGAGCCAAATCCTGACCCTGTGGCAAAATGAGTAGCAGGAACGTTATAAGTAAATGGAATTCGGATCCATTGACCACAATTGTCACTTTTTGAAGACTTGAAGAACTCATTGAGGAGGCCTTGGTCACCACCATCAAAAGAAACAAAAGTCTCAGCCATTTCCCAAAGTCGCCGGAAGATTTGATCATCTGGTTTAGCCACAAAAACTCCCGAATTAAAAACATCAGGCCATCCTACATCAGGACTAGCGGCAATTTGATTAGCATCCTCGACTAATTCAAACAATTCGCTTACAGATTTCAAGGGGTAAACATCAGCATCTAGAAAGACTACCTTGGAGTAGTCCAATAGCCAGACAGCTAGCTTGCTAATTGTGCTTCCCAACTCTTGACGACCCAATAGTCGTTGAGCATGAATTCGGGCTTGGGCAGTGACATGTGAGGTTATTCCGATCAATTTTTCGACATTGATCACCTTATAATACTTTTCCAGCTCTTTAAGACCCTCTTTGCTTACTGCTCCATCTATCATTGCAACACAATCTCGACTGTCAAGTTCCTGTAGCCTGGCGCCCAAAACCAACGCACCAGCCAGATAACTATCTGAGCTTACCAATGTAACATAAGCGGACGACATAGAATATTCAACAGATGATAACAGGTTTGATTACTGTTCTAGTTGGTATCTTCTCAATCAAAAGTCCTATTAAAGACCCCAATTGTTAGTCGCAAAGTTGAAATTGATTTCGGAAAAAAAAACAAAAAACAAAACAGTTGCTGACAATGTTTTAACTTTTTTTAACAGGCGTTGACAACAGATAAGAATAACAATAAATACCAAAGAAAAGGCATTCAACCATTTGTCTTAAAAAGACTTTGAGATACCATCGGGTAATAGGTGTGACCAAAATCAGGTGTTCCCTGTAAAATAAGATAAAAGAAGTTCAATGTGCACCTTGAGAATTTTGATTACAACAGTGTGTTGAGAGCTTCTTAATTGTCTGAGCGCTTTTAGCATTTAAACATGCAGATTACCTGGCAGTTAGACAAGCTTATTTAGAATTTTGTCAAACCATTTTTTTTTAAACCCTGTTCCTTTAAATATTGTGACTTGAGTGGTGGTGGTAGAAGCCATGGATCGAACTGAGACTATCATAGTTATGCTGTTAAGCTTTGTGGTATTATGTTCACCCCCACGATTATTACTGGAAGACTTATATTTCAGCTTCATTGATTCTTATGGAGTCCATACGTTCTGTCTAAATATTAGGGAAATCCCAACAGTTTTGAGATCTTGAATAGCCAATAGCTTTTTGCTTTTGACCCTGCGCTTCTCATTACATTTCTCTTCTTTTTTTTTTCCAGGGTTTAGCCCAAATATAGAAACTTGGATCACTTCCAAAAAATCTTAGAAAATAATACCTTTAATCTTAATGTCAAGAATTTACTCCTTTTGTCGTGTATCTATTTATGGTTTGTTTTTCTCTTTCATAATATTTTGTTTCAGAGTTGTTTGAAATTTGAACCAAAGAACAATAAAAAATTAAGTGGGATGTTGTAATTGTAATCGCGAAGCTCAATCTAAGGCTTTGCGGGAAGTAAATTAGAATTAGAGCAAATTCAGCGGGTATGTGTTTATTTAATATTCCTCACTTAAGGCCCAATAAAATTATTGGTAGTCTACTTATATATTATCCCTAGCTAAACCCACTAATTCTCTGCTGGGTATTTGGGTTTTAATTTAACATCATGGAATTGAAAAATAGGTCAGCCAGTATGGACCCCAAATAGGAAATTATAGTGGTGTTCTGCGTAGAATACTGTTTAGGTGGCGCAAAATGATAATTTACTGACCACGCCAACTTGCAAATTACTACGAACGGAAAACAATGTCGAATGTTAACACAACTTCGAAGTCTTGAAAAAAACGGGGGAAAATAGTGAGAAAATGACTGTTCCACTCTGCTGTCATGTTCTTTTGGTGAAGAAAATAAGCTCATTATATCCAGTTTATGACAAAGTCAATTGGAATTTATCATAAACTTTTAAGCTCTAACCTTAATCATAAACTTATAGAGTAATTAAGCACAAACCAAAATATATTTAAAATTTAAGTTTTCACATCAACCTGACCTTGAAGAGTGACCTGTCAAGAAGTTAAGTAATTATTGTATGTCAAGCATTATAGTTATTATTATTCTGTCTACACTTGTTCTAAAAATGATAAAGATTAAAGGTCATAAATATATTAAAATTATTACAATCTGCAGTATTCACCTTGAGAACTTCTCTCAAGCTTAAAACTGATTACTTTGTAGATGTTAGTGTGTGAAATCTTAGTGTGATCACTTCTCATGATAAGAGCACAGTTGAAAAAAACTCAGAGTGAGATTTTCTATCTTGGGAGGGTGGTATTAGTTGAGCTGAGCTCGGTGATTGTTGACGAGATACCATTGGAGATGGAGAGTTCTGCATCTCTGGCTTAAGAGACTGATTCAAATGCATATGGTAGTGCTGCATGCAATTGTCGTGTCTAGAAAACTTCAAATCGCATCCAGGAAACGGACAGCTATAGCATCTATCACCAGAATGACTTTTTGAGTGTCGATTTAGGTGATTAGCAGACGAAAATGAGTTCCCACAGTGGCATGTAAACTTTTTAGTCCTAACAGGTTTTCGAACCTGTTGCCGAGTTTGACTTATGTGTGGATGCTCTCGAATGGTATGAGAAGGGTTCAAGGGATTTTCACTCCAGAATTGATTGCGAGGGTTAGTTGAAAAGGCAGCATCTCCCCCAACTACATATTGGGTGTTAGGGTGGAAGTTTGGTTCATATGAATATGCTGGGGGAGTGACTCTTCTGGTTGGTTTTGGTGTTCCATAAGAGTTAAAAGTAGATGGCAATTTTGGGCATGTTGTGATTCTGGGTGACCGATAATGATAGGATCGGTTCAATGGAGATGTGGATAAAGAGGCCCAGTATTTTGCCGTTTCGTCTTGATTGAGAATTTTGTCCAAACTGCTCATGATTTAATGTTGTTTTTTTTCTTTTCAGTTCACACCAATGCTATTCTAATAGCTTGCCGTTCAATGTGTTGTGATATTTTGGCAACATATATACAATATTTATATATCTCCAAGGTTTCACATACAGACTTGCTGCCTTGTGGTTTCATTGAGTTCATTTTGACACATATAGTTTGTTCCTGTTTAAGTCTTATAGTTAATCAGTGTTAAGTTTGTGTCATTTTAGGTCAAAGGTAGTTCAATATACGAAATAAGTATTCTGATGAACTTTAAAGATTTTGTGCTCTTAAACTGAATTTTGCACCTTCAAACGGGTTAAGAGACTTCGAAGATACTAAACAAGCTTCAGATCAGGATCAGATCGGGATAGCCCGTTTACGCGTCACTTGCCATTCTATCAATGAACTTCAAAAACAAGACTGGGATTCGCTGGCTTTGTAATTTCTCGTTTCTAATTAGGACAACCTAAGGGCAAGGGGATACTCGAACACCTTCAGCATGCAAAGAAAAACTGGCCTTGAGAAAAAAAAATCAGGTCATTTCTTTAAGAGAAAGTCTGAACAGTTAAGAAACAAGAAAGAAAAGAAAAAAGAATCACAAAGGAAAAAGAAAACAAAAAATTAATGGAAACAACAATGAAACCATAAAGATGACAATAAAGTTGTTTCTTAATTATAAAGGAAAAGTAAAAAATGAAAAACAAAATATCAGTGTCAAGGTTTGAACCAAAACCAATACTTCTGCGGCAAAACAAGGACCTTTTTATATGCTTTTATATAGTGGTAATTGCATAAATGCATAAATATCATTGTCAAGACCAAAAGAAATTCTTACATTAAATGACAAGCAGGAGTTGTATCATACAGAAATATTACTAATTTGATTGATAGAACCATATCGTTTTAAATAGCCCATAGTTTCAATCACAATTCTTTTCTGTCCCTTTTTCCCCACATGTCGAAAAAAACCTTGTGAACTTTTGAGCAATGTTTAATGCCGAAGTATTTGAGTTGGCATTTCTAAGTTGTTAATGGTATGTTGATATAAAGTGTTATTGCCCCCAACTCAAAAAACCTATTGGGTTTAGATGTTTATGAGAACCTTATCTATAGCTACATTCAAGTGAGGAGGTTTTAATATCATTTCAAAAAAGATTGAATAATATTCGGATCAACTAGCTTTGTTACCTATTGATTGTAAGCAATTCAATTGAGGATAAGCAATTTTTAAAGCAATAAGGTATTATGCTTGGCTAAGAAATAGAGCAGAATAACCCGCTAAAGAGAGTAAATTCAAAACCAAGAAAAATCTGACCAAGAGATTAATGCACAGAACACAAACAATTTTGTCAATACATGATTATTTTTAGAAGATATTAGCGCTTGTAAAAGCCAGGTTGAGCAACTGGTGGGTTACTAGGTCGACTTGAGCTAGAAGACGCTGATCCAGATTCACCTGAACTTGGAAGATTAGATTTCAAACCAGTGGGAGACACTTGATTTTGTTGAGGTTGTTGCTGGTTGGTGGTCTCCTTTAATGCTAGAAGTTGTCTAGATCTGAACGATTCGTAGTGAACTTGAGCAGTTGTATCAATCAAATCTTGAAGGTGAGTGCAAATCAAAAAATTTCGAAGATAGGGAAACTCGCAGTGGGTTTCATCCTCTACATTAATGAGGCCCCATCGGGTTTTTCGTCCCCTGACGGGTTTTCCTTTGACTATAACTTCCTTTTCAGATCCGACTACAGCAAATGGAATCATTTGCTTAATTTGATTGTTTTGTGATTGTTCCTCTTCATCATACTCCATAGCATCAAGGGGATAGAGCTTAAGTCTGTGATGAGCAAATTCTCTTTGAACAATCTCTTTGAATGTTTGCCGTTCCTCCAAGGTGAATGAATCGGATTTAGCAATAACAGGTACAACGTTAGCAATTTCAGATAATTTTCGTAACACAACAATGTCTAGCTGTTTTAACCCATGGCCAGTTGGCTGAATGAAGAAAAGAACACAATGAACTCTGGTGTCTGGAAGATGGCGCTCTCTCTGAGCTGTCAACTCTTTTCGCAGGTACTGAGAATGTTGATCTTTGATGTACTTCACAAGGGGTTCCCAGCACTTTTCGTTATTGACTTCATCTCCGTATCCAGGAGTATCAATGATATTCAATTTAAGTCGAACGCCATTTTCCTCTACAATTTGAGAAGTCACCTTGACATCAGCAGTTTTGGAGATTGGCTCGGTTGCTTCTGTTCTTCCACAAGAATCTGTGAGGTGGGAAGCAAATAGGGTGTTAATCAAGGTAGATTTTCCTAGCCCTGACTGGCCCACGACCATTACATTGAATTGGAAACCCCGTTTCAGCAATCTCTTTTCAATTTGAGTAGTGATTGTGTCAAATCCCACTTTGGAGGTAGGATTCACAATTTCGACTCCAACTTGTCCTTCTGTCATGTTCATTATTCTATCCTTTTCTTGTAAGATGTTTTTGATAAGCTAAGCAGATCCACTATTTTTGGTCAGCAAATCTAGAAGCAGATAATGTGATGTCGGTATGCGATCTATTGGGCCCCGAGCTTTGATAAGACTGTTGCAAAAATTGCAAAATAGTCACACAGATAGGTTGTAATGTAGGTTGTTGTTTAGTTGGAGGTGCAGAGAGTGAGCTTAACTTTAAGAGGACGAGGAGAATCTAATAACGTGTTTACTAACACGACAGTTCGTGTAAAGGGGACATAATCATTTAATAATTATTGCTTTGATTTTATGCTCACTATTGCCAACAAAATCTGGCTTTGTATCTACCATCTGTTACTTACAACTTGGTCTGAAGCAGGACGCGCTTTTGTTAGTGAAGCTGTTTGTTTAGTTCAACATATTTTTCATATATTGATAGATCATTCATGAGACAGGGATACAACAGGGTAATTATTAAACTGTCAAGGTCCAACATCCAACCTTAATTAAAGTGAAATATTTCACCACTCCAATATGGCAGCTAGTCTGAGTGTACACAATATCTTGCAAGCAGTAGCTGTGTCTCTGCCAAAGCTAGAGGTTCCTGTAGGACTTGGAGCTCTTGGAAGACTTCTTCCTGGACTTTTTAAGCCTGAAGGTGAGGTGGAAGCACATGGATCAGCTCCATCGCCTGAGGGATGGGTTTTTGCAGTTCCCAAAAAGAAAATTTCATACAAGCAAAAGAGAGATCGACAACTTGCCGCAACCAAAGCTCTCAAGCCCATGCAAAACTTGCATAGATGCCCATCTTGTGGCCGAGTGAAGCGATTACATGCTATTTGTATGAGCTGTTTTTACGAACTACGAGCAATGTTTGCTGAGAAGGATGCTGCTCGAAAACAAGAGGAACTCGAGCAAAAGAAAGCCAACAAACTCCCCACTGAGCCTGTCGAGCTTTCCCCCGAAGACGAGAAATTCTTATTCCCTAATAAAACCCTGCGACCTGAAGTGAAACGGAAGCTAAGAACTGACTATGTTCTTCGTTATCCTCGAGCCCAGCAATTCGAATCAAAATCATTACGAAGACAACAAATCAAGCTGTAAATAGTGTTAGTAAATACTAACAGATCTTTTTATCTAGATTGCCTTGGCTAAAATTATTATTCCAGTCATGATAAATTGGTTAACTTTTGGGCCATGTTTCCAGCCTTAGCCATATGTTCTTGAACCTTTTAAACTTCAATTTGGTCTTGTACCATTAAGACTATTTACTTGACTGATCCTTTTGTTTATTGACCAATTCGGTTTGAATTTTATTCCCACATTTTCCTTTTTAGTGTTGTGCTTTTCTTATTTAGATTTTACTACTTAATTTTATTTAGGTCTAAAGTTATTGATAAAAGTGGTGTGTTGAAATTTAGTGTTCCAGTACTAATGAATCAGTCATTTCAAAACCAGTCTCTGGTGAGCTATATTGCTAATTTCTTAGTAATGATTTCTAGTGGAATTAGTTTTTCGCAGCTTCTATCGTGGCTTTAAGTCTTTTAATGAAACGTGTAGATTTAATAGAACTTCAAGGCGTTCGTTCCACCCATTTTGGTAAATGCAAAGTCTCCTTGTACCTTGTACCTTGTGCCTCGTGCCTTGTGTTTTGGCCTTTGTCTATCTTGACATTTACTGGAGGGGGTTCTATGAAGGACCGGAGATTATCCCATGATGACGCAAAAATTGACTTGGACTAAATTAATTGACACTAATATTGACCAGAATTCCCTCTCACCAGACAGTGTTCCTTTTCGACAAAAAAACTAAATATAAAGCGTAAAAACACGAGGTGAATCAAGATCTAAAGTGAGGGTCACCTCTAATATTATGTTAAAATATTAAGGCAGCAAAGATTACTTAAGTTACATGGGCCTTGTGTGGTACTCTTAAAGCTTAACTGAGACTTCACAGCCTTCACGTAAGCGCCGTCAGAAAACTTGAAATGCCTTAGTTTGCAATACCATCTAAGCAATTGAGGTGTTGTGCTAATCATTAATGAGCAAGAGTGGTGTTGAATTAGTAATTGAGTTTTGGTTAACTTTTATGTTTTTCTCTACCAGAGTCACCCAACCCTATCAAGTTGGGAACACTCTTTCACTGTAAGGGACTAGTACTTGTGCTTTAAGACCAGCCAGCCTTTTTTTTTTACAGGTTAATTGCAATTTTTGAAGAAAAATGAATTCAATCCATCTGGTAGAATGAGCGATTACCAATTGCCAAATGCTGCAGGTTATCTCAAATATTCACAATTACAGAAAAAGAACAAACACGTGCTGCATTATTTTACCGTATTAATTACTTTTCACATTCTGCTTTTTTGCTTTAAATCGCTTTAATTAGTACTGAAAACACTGTAAAAAGTATTGGCAACACAGCCCTCATGTTTTCATATTACTACTACCTCAACCCCATGTTGGAATTAAGATTTCCGTCTTTTTAGGAGATTAGGCTATTTAAAAAAGTTTAAATAAGCTAAAAATTGACATTGCAAAAGCCAAATACGAGAAAACTTCACAACAATGAAATACTTTAAATAGACAAACGGTCTCAAGGAATTAAAATTAAAACTAAAAAAAAATTGAAATTTGAAAAATTAAAATTGAACATTAAATTAAAAAATATATAATAATTTACAAAGGTAATCACAAGAGAATGTCGGAGAATGTAGGCTTCAAAATGTAATGTTATTCAATGGACAGAATTACGTCAGTAAATTATGAGGGACAAAAATTTAATAACCATTGACGTGAATCTGAACTGATACAAGTGAAGAAAGAGGTGAAAACACAAACAAAGAGTTAACATTCGGATTAAAAACAAAAACAAATACAATGACAAGCAAGTAAATGATACGGGAGAGGAAAAGCGAAAAAATCCAGAAAAGCAATTTGAGAAAGAAGAAAACACATAGGAAAAAACAAACAACCAAAGCACAAGAAAATTTTAAGAAGAAATGCTTCAGTAGTAGAACAGGGGGAAACACGTCGCGGAATTTAATAATTAAAATGCCCTAAATATATATTATTCTTGACAAAATGGGATGGAGCAAAGGTGGTTAAAGTGTAATTCATCTCAAAGGTAAAAGTATAATCTACTCGAAAAAAAAACTTAAGGGAAATTTGAATTTGGAAAAAGCAAAAGAAAAAAAAACTCAATTTCTTGAAACTTACTCCATGGAAGTTTAAAAGAATAAGGATTTCAAAAATTCAAAAAAAAAAAACGGAAAAGATACAAAACTCTCTTCAAATGACTGAGACTAAACGTCGTAAACTAACCTCCTCACGAGCCTGTAAGCCTCATCCTCTCCAAATTAAGCCTGAGGGAAACCTGCTTCTGGCTAGTAAAGAGAAACTGGGTCAGATCGGAGAGAACCGTGCACATAGTTTAGGATATTTCGCCAGATTGCCTGACAGTCTTATTTATGATATTTTATTTTTACTTGACTCGACTTCTCTATTGAAGACTGGATGTTGTAGCAAGTACTTTTATGCTTTCGCTTGGCAGGATGAACTTTGGAAGCACCTTTTTGTCAAAGAACAGAAAGCGCAGCCGCAAAAATGGTTAGGTTCATGGCGTAAAACATTCTGGCAACAAGAAACAGAAGCTCAAGTTTCTTGCAAAGATCATGATAATGATTTGACACTATATTCTGACTTTCTGTACCGTCCTTTCGAATGTAGTCAGGTTTCTTATGAGGTGTACATTGGGGAGTATCTCAATAGACCAGAATTGCGATTTTTGGATATACCAAGGATTGATGATGAAATGACTAACGAAGAATTTGAAAGTGGATGCGATGTTCCCTTTATTCTATCTAGCAGTTATCCACGAAATTGCGAAGTCAAAGAGTGGAAGGAATCGTTGGGAAAATGGTCTACTGAGAAACTGGTTAAGAATTTCGGCCATATTGTATTTCGCCAAGAATGTGTTGATTGGCCTCTGAGCTTGTATTACCAATACATGAAAAGCAATTGCGATGAATCTCCACTTTACTTGTTTGATTGTCGGTCAACAATAATGAAAGGAGAAGATCAGGATGGGGTGCAATTCCGACTTAAGAACATTGATGCATATATTCCTGAAATTTTTCAAACAGATCTGTTTGCAGAGTGCAAAGAGTTTAGGCCTAATTATTCATGGATGATCATTGGGCCCACTGGATCTGGTAGCACATTTCACAAAGACCCTAATGCTACATGTGCCTGGAATACCGTCATGAAGGGCACAAAGTATTGGATGATGTTCCCACCTCACTCGCCTCCCCCTGGTGTGTTCACAGATCGATCAGAGGCAGAGGTGACAGCTCCTTGTTCTCTAGCAGAATGGTTCCTGGGTGGGTTCTACCGAGAATGTTTCGAGCTGGCTAAAATGAGAAATAACCCCCCATTTTACCACGGGATTTGCAAAGAAGGAGAAACCATGTACGTTCCAAGTGGCTGGTGGCATATGGTTTTGAATATCGAAACCAGTGCCGAAGATGTCGAATGCATAGCCATCACTCAGAACTTCATCCCTCGAGGACCTAAACTTACAGAAGCTCTCGACTTCATTTATAAAAAGCCGGAACAGATATCAGGATTCGACTGTGAGAAGCTGAAAAAGGCCGCCAAAGATCATTCGCTAAACTTTGATATTGAAAACCCGGAGTTGTCTGTTTATCCGTTATTCAAAGCTTGTCTTCTACAATCCAAGTATAAAGAGGATGCCCTTACGGCTATAAGTCAAGTGGAAAAAGTCAAGAATACAAAGACCTGGCAATCCTTGGTCAAATCTGAAGAGCAGTTCACATTCGGCTTTTCAGTGGAAAGTGAGGAGGAAATCTAATGTCATCTGTTTTTAAAGTCGGAATTGTCCCAGTAAAATGGGGACACTTCTATTAAGGTCACGGATGCACAATCGAATTTCCAAAACAGTCCATGAAAATTCACATTATAATCACTCAAAATCACTCAGAATTCACCGATATTTTGAGTCGAGACAAAATTCGCATTTTTTATTTAATTACAAACAAAACACTTTGCTTCTTTCTGAGTTGGGATCGAAACAACTACTAGGAAATTGTCGATAGCAGCTCCTCTCAACATACTGCGAATTCCACCAAGTTATGAGTAGTGTCACAATCAGATTATGACTCTTTCACAATACTTCTTGCCCCTTCTCTTTCAAAACCTTATGTCAAAACAGGTTCGAAAGGGAAAAAAAGTCAACCATCAATTGAAATTTCCCTAATCACTAGCGCTTTTCGAACTCACCTCCCTCTTTCAATCGCTGGTCCTTATAGTATCGAAAGCATTTGGAGACTTCCCGGTGCTTTTTTATTCTAATTGTCCAGATCTTTCGATTGCCTTTACTTCGATTCCACAGTACACATTTTTCAAGAGGAGGTCTCAACAGTACTAAGCCCAACTTCACTCTGTATTATGAGCTCTTCCGACAATCTTATTACTGGGGCAGCCAATGGACCTAGTTCTTTGTCGGTGCAAGAACTTTTTTCAGCTCAGCAAAATGAGCTCAAAGACCTGCAAGGCCGAGATGAGGTTCTATCAAAACCATCGAGATATTCTCCCTCATTTATGATATGCTTAAAAGAGTCTCCTCAAGTTCCCAATTATCAAAACGAAAAATGGGCCCAAGCAATTCAAACCCGAGTCATGAATAGTCGCACTAGTGCCAATAAACACCATGCTGCTGATCAAGCAAAAACCTGGAAAGTTGGGTCACGAAAGCAATCTAATGACCGCAAACATGGTCGAGCTCAAGCCAAATCTCAGACTCATTTATCTGAAGAAAATCAGCCAGAATGGAACATGGAGGATCCTGGTGATGGGTTTTTTCAACAGCAAAGTGTAGCCGATTTCGAGGAATGGAAAGCTCGCATGCGACAACGGGATGGTGGTAAACAGAATACTGCCGGGTCTTCCAATGTTAATTCTGCAGCAGCTAGCAATTCGGTAGAGTCCGAAGAAGTTGCTGAAGCTTCGACGGTGCCATCTTCAGGATCAACTTCTTCGTTTTTCGGTGGTAATTCAACCAATTCGGTTGATCGCATGTTTGATCACTGGAGTGAGCCTCACTCAAATACAAAAGACGTCAAAGATATGCCCAAATCAGGAGCATCTAAATTTTCCTCTTTCTTCATGGGTGAACCGCTGCCTCCTCAAGTTCACGCTAATCCCCATCATGCTCAAGAACCCAATCCCCAACATCCATTACAGCCTCCTCAACAACAACATCGACAGTCCCCTCAGGGATCTAGTCATTTTTTTCCTACTGCACCATCCGAGAACCCAGCTCCCCCTATCATTCCCTCTACCAATAATGATTCTTTTTTTATGAGCTTATTAACTAAAGGAAAGCCCGAAGGCCCCCAACAAATGAGTCCTGGTCTCAAGTCTACCAATGAAGAACTATCGCAAAACCCCCAGCGTGTTACTTCCAGTTCACATTCTCAGAGCAGCTCGAAGAAGCACTCTCCTGAGCTTGCCCCAATGCCTGTTAGCGGTGAATGGCAAAATAACATGTTTGCCTTCCATCCACCCCCTCCCACACCTCCTGGTTTTGCTGGTAATCACCCTGGCCAACCAATGATGCCAATGTCAGCTAGGTTCGGAAACATCCCTTCTGTTGGCGGTCCTCAATCTCACAATGGACAAAAAATGGTCTCGCATGGGCCTGTGCCTTTATCCGATAGCCAGCATTCTCCATCTGTCAGTGGCCCTCCCAAAGGCTCTGTGGCCATGCCTATTCTGCCTCACATGGGCAATGTCCCACCAAATGGGCAGTTTCCTCGAGCCCAGTTTCCAAATGTTCCTCCCGGTTTCGCTGGTCGTCTTCCACCCAATTTCATGCCTCCTGGAATCGTTGGCCCCGGAGGTCCCATGCCTGTTCCTGGGCCAGGTTCTCATAACTCACCTGTCGGTCGCCATCCCATGGCACCTCCGCCTGGGTACCCCCCTATGTTCATGATGCCACCCGGACAATCGATGCCTCCAGGTTTTCGGCCTGATGGCGTACCTATTCCACCCTCCCAAGATTCTCCATCAGATCCCCAAGCTATGTAATTGTTGTATTGGTGTACCCTTATATAAGATTGGCACCTATATGATAATGAAATAGCATTCAAGGTGAATGCGATTAAACACTTTCCATTATATTTGTTTGGTTGTGATTATCTTGGCAATTTACCACAGGATATTTTTTGACAGCCTGTTTTTTCAAATTTTGAAACCCTGGCTGCTTTACAACAACTTCCATGGCTTTCTCTACAACACGAGACATGGGTTGTAACTGTGGTTGGAACATCATGGAAGTTGAATATTCATCAGCACTGCCTACTGGATGTGTCCAAAAAAGATTTAAAATTCGAGACTTGACGATAGCATTAATCTTATCAACGCCATAATATGCACAGGCATCGAAGTAAGAAATGTAGCCTCGTTTTCTGTTTGAATCTCCTTTCGATCTCAGTATATGAGTGATAACAGACATCAATACAACAGGATCAACGTCTGAGGAAAAATCCATTGACTTGGGAAGAGATGAATGAGTGTCCAGTGATGCTCGAGTCAGAAAGATATTCAACAACGTATATGAGTGAGTAAATGAAGAAGAGTTAAGAGGATGGAGTTTTCCATCAGAATTAACAAATTCTGAGATATACTCAGTAATGTAGCCTAATCGCCCTCCAAAAAAGTCCCAGACAGTTTCAAAGTCTGGCAGGTTATGCTTCAAAAGCCCAGGTGACTGAGCTTTCTCGACTGTAGATTTGATGATTTCCTCCTCCCAATACAACTTTGTTTCCGTGTAACTAGCATCATCGATTGTTAGCAATTTAACATGCTGCGATACATTCATTGCCCTCAACCATAACATGTAAAATGAATCAGAGGTAGTATGAATAACATGGCACAATCGATCTTGTTTTGTTAGCACCAAAAATGAGTCCAAAAGAGTTTTGAGACTTTCATCGTCCTCCAATAAAGAAGGGAGTCGATGTGCCTCATCAAAGATAAATACAGGAATGCGTTTATTGCTGATACTAAGACCTGAACGACGACTTTTTTTTTCAGCCTGTTCTAACTCAGCTTTAAGTGCCTTAGCTGCATGACCATCTGCCTCTTGTAGCTTTTCCTGGGCACGTTCTTGGGCTTTTTCTCGTTCTTTGAGTATTTTCTGAGGATCAAAGTCCCAATACGACAAGAGCGAAGATTGAAAAGTTTTCATCAACTCAGCTATATCTCCCGGTAAACAAATAGTCGATGTATCTTGACCATTGGCTAATGATTGTTCGATGCGCGATTGCATATTTTTTTTTGCATGCTTAAATGTCAACATGTGGCCTTTGAAATACTGTTTGTAAACATCCTCAGCTTCCTTTGTGACTCCATCCCGGTGATAGTTGGTAATAACGTCATCAAAAAAGTGCTCAAATTGGCCAGCCAGACTTAAATAAAACCCCATTCTATCCGAAAACCCTGCGATTCGCAAATCGAAGTGAATCACTATGAACTTATGCGAATCTTTCTCGTGAATTGATGGACTTCCAACAGCACCTTTCATTCCCCAAGACCCTATATTAATCAAATTTTGGTCTTCTGATGTCTGCCCGCTTAATACTTTTCGTAACAAAGCAGTTTTCCCCACAGATGAACCCCCAAACATGACCAGAAAGGCTGGTTCGGTACTGAGTGCTCGCTGCAGTGTTGCGACCTCTTTTTTTCTGGGAAAGAAACCTGGAGGAGGAAGAAACGTCTGTACTCGGGGTATCTGGGTTTGTTCATAACTATCCATGATTTCATCTTTGGTTTTTTCAATCAAGTTTTTTGTTTCACGCAGTTGTTTGACTGCTTCGACTGGTGAAGTTATGAGTCCTAGAATATATGAAATGAATGTTCGATGAGCAATTCGCACAGCAGGTCGACACCTGATTACTGCTCGTTTTCCCAGAACATGTTGAGCACAAAACATAGTATCACAAGTAATCAATAGACCAGGTTGCTCTTGCCTCTGATATGCAAGGAAGTGTCTCTGAGAAGCTTATACTTGCAGAAATATGCACCTTTAGATCTGATATACGCAGAACCCACATGCATGGGGAAAAAAAATAATCAACTAATGTGGGAAAATGTATTTCACATAATGTGAGCAACAAAAAAAACTGGTTTATGTTAATAGTAGTTGAAGAGAAAATATTCGTTTAAATAGGCTTTATATTTTTTGGTAGTGGGTGAATGCGAATGAGTAGTATAAAAAGTTGAGGAGGGGAGGTTGTTGGTGAATGTTAATAAAGGCCAGAGGGTGTTATCTCAATCCTATTCTTGCTCGTGTAATTTAAAAGCAATATTTCTGTGCAAAAAGTCCGTGAAAGTCAAGTAATCCTTACAGGTATTCCCTGTTAGCCGATATTTAAATCATGGACTATCAAAGTTGTAATGATGTTCACACCCAGCTGGTAAGGAATACATCCAACCATGATCGTCAATTAATCGTAAAAATGCAGAAATATTGTCATGTGATTCTAGTGTGTGTCTGGATCCAATAATTACCAATTTTGAACGTGACCGAGTGAATGCAACATTCAGTCGGCGCCAATCTTTCAAAAGATCTCCAATTCTTTGTTCCTTATTGGATCGTACAAGTGATACAATAATGCAATCTTTGTCTCTTCCTTGAAACTTATCGGCAGTCATTGTTTCAACCTGAGAGTGCTGAGATATTCGACTGTTGATTAATTTCAACTGGGCCCGATACTGGGATATACATCCAATTTCTTGTAAATCAGCCCCACATTTGGCAAAGGCGTTGACAATATCGCCTACAATCATAGCCTCGGTTGGGTTAGTGACTCGGTCACCTATCAGTTCCTCCAGAGCGGGAACATTGTCAGTATTAAGAAAAATAACTTTAGTTTCAGGGCGAAGTACAATCTCCAGATAGCCCATGGCAAGTTCATCATTGGATATGGCAGGACCAACAAAGCACTTTGAAAAATCTTCAAGGTTAGGAACATTGAACGATCTGGTAGCCACCTCCAAGTTACCACATCGAAGCTTGCCATCATAAATAAGGGTATTACTCAATGTCATTATGTCCTCACACATTCGATACTGCAAGCCCAAGTTGATAACAGCACTTGCATGAGCCTCACATAAAAGACTGAATAACGACACCCGAAGACCATCTGCTTCAGGATTTTTTACAATTGGAGAAAGCTGATAGTGATCTCCTACCAAAACAAAACTTCTGGCCAGTCTTACAGGTCCAAGACAGTAAGGTAGCGTGATTTGAGAAGCTTCATCGACAATGCAGAAATCGAATTTTCGTTTTGTCAAAATCCACTCATTAATTGATAGAGCAGTACCTCCCACAACAGGTGGATCCATAAATAGTTTTTCGAATTGTTCTTTAGAGTTGAACGACCTTCCTCTAGCACCATAACGTTCAGCAACAGCAGGGTGTATTTTTGTTAGAGCGCCAAGACGTAGCATATCAAAGTTACACTTGGGATGGCTCATAAGTTTGAGCATGATATTGTCGACTGCGGAATGAGTGTAGCAGCTTAATAACACTGATTTTCCTCTTTTGACGAGTTCGATTATCACCTCTGCGATTGTGGTAGTTTTACCAGTTCCAGGCATGCCCAGAAGCAAAGCGTAATCTTCAGTAGAAATGATTTTTTGAAGAGCGGCAATCTGATCTTCATTCAAATTGGAGTCGTGCTTCATTGCAATTTGTTGGGGAGGTCGAGGAGGTTTCATATCAATGACCCACGACCTCAAATTATCACATATAGTATTATTGTTGTCAAACAGCGCAAAAAGATTATTCCGGGCGACGCCAAGTCCATAATCCATATCAGCTCGGTCAATTCGAAACCGGATAGACTCATTTGCCGTTTCCAAAGACTTCTCAGTTAGCATGGATGCAAAAACTTGGTTGTCATCTTGAAAACCGGAAAGCCTTTGCATACTTCGTTCCACCCGACGGTCAATAATGCATCTAACCATACTTTCGTTCGCAGACACTACCCATCCTGAGGCAAGACAGTAATGGCCATTTTCATCGGAAATGATTACACGATCATTTGGGGTAAATATGGTAGAAGAAAACAGGTTAGTTGACGTTTTTACAAACTCATATTCCATCTGGTCTGAGCTGTGATGGCAAGAATGTATTCTGGTGTGGCCCATACATCTTCCCTGTTTTTCACGATCTGTTGAACCCATGGTCCAAATTTCTTTTTTCAAATATGAATTGTCATCTTCTTCTTTTGTAATGAGGTCATTCCAGTAATTGAAAAATAGAGCTTGGTGGTCAGTCAGATGACTTGTATCTACTAAGAATCTTGCCTTGTTGGATGGAAGCTTGACTTGCTGAGAGCCATCGATATCCGCAATTGACTTTGGATAGTCGTATAGTCGGTAATAAATCATACACTCATGCTTCCAGTGACACTGATCACAAGTTGCTTGATCAAAAATAACATCAGGAACATCCACTGAACCTGCTCGTTTATAAGTGGCCAATTCATTTCGAATGGCTAACAGATTAGCCACATCGAGTTTGGTTTGTGGAACTATCAGAGTTTCACAGGGGGTAGAGTAATAGAGTAACCCCATTTTCACAGCAAGATCATAGCGATCGGACAGCAACAAGGTATAAAGTGTTGTCTGGGCTCGATGTTGTAGAACAGTGGAGCTTTTGCCAGTCTTGACCTCTAATGGGGCAATGAAGCGGGTTCCATTCTCAAATATCTCCACAGTGGCATCAATTTTTCCTCCAATGCCGTATTTTGGAGACCAAATTTCTTCTTCAACATCGATCACTTTGGTAATTGAAAGTTTGTGTCGCTTTCCTGAGAGATGTTCGGTGGCCTCTGAAGCAGGAAAAGGTCGAAGAAATAGACAAAACCATTCTGATATTTTGGGGAGGCGTTCGCGAATTGTCTTCAATACTGAATCAATGGTTTGGTTCAAAAGTATTATATCATTTGAATGGCTTTTGACAACAGTTTCTGCTGCTGCATTCAAAAAGATGGGGTCATATCGAGTTGCCCCGAAACAAGACTGTATTGTCTCATGAATGATGGTTCCATATAGAAGTGGTAGAGACAAATCCCCAGGAGCCTTGATTTTATTTTTCAGAGTGACCTCACGGGTACATCTGTATGCATCCGCAACTGAAGTGCAACTAATAAGGGTGTCTGGGTTAAGCACAACTAAAGTGTCTGAGGAGTTGTCAGCGATGAAATGGAATTCCAAATCCTGTTCTGAATGCAAATTGGGGTGGATGACATGAATAATGTCACCAACAATTGGAGTTGCTCGAGTCCAGAAGTCTCGAAGAACCATGTTTAATATATTGTCATCATCATCCTGAACAACCAGTTCGATCTGAGGCTGGCCATTCAAATCGACTGTTTGGTCGATTGTGACGACTCGATACCGGCCCATATCAGGCCTCTTGTAATCGATATTCAGTGGAAGAGTTTGTACTTTTTTAATTCTTTCAATTTCTGTTTTGTCCAACTTGTATTTGGAATTTGGCCATGCCGAAAGATCTTCAATGTCAGAAATCGGTGGGCCTTTTGGCTGATTTGAGGGTTGTTTAGGCAATGCAATATTTTTCTCAGTTGACTGATTGGCTGATTTTTTTGAAGTCCCCTTTTCTGGGAAAGGAATTGGGTCGATCTTGATTGGATTTGTTGGCTGTTTACTTTCTGTTGTCAACTCTGTTCCAGTTAAACCCTCAGTGATCTTATCCATGCTGACGATTGGCTGTGCTTTGCGACCTCCCATCGTATTTAAAAAGTCATCATCCAAATCTATCGTCTCGAGTTCGTTCAATTGTTCTTGGAGACTAAGACTCGGGGGTGAACTTGACAGCCGACTCACACAGCTTCTGAGAGGGGATCGTTTTGGAGTGGAATTTTCCCGGTTTAGAAAAGCAGAAGGTCGCTTTGAATCAGTCACATCTAGTTCAAGTTTTGGTGGTTTTGATTCACCTGTCTTGTCTTCTTCTATGCCTGTAATGGTCAAATCACCAGCTTGATTTTCAAAATTCAATACAATGTTAGACTCATCATCACTCCGAAACGGGTCAGAGGACATCCTCCTGTACATGTTGAGCAACTGAGCTGTGGGATCAACATTCACGGGATTGATAGGACTTGAGACAGACGCTCCTGTTTTGGGGCGCTTGACTTGTTGTTGTAAAGGTGACATGAGGCAATAAACCTGCCCATCGCTACTGACTATCCGATCAGAGGCCGTTTCCCGAGAACGGCGGGGTGTTTGTACCTCCGGAGAAGACTCCTGTGGCACTGATCCGAAAAAATATTTTTGCTTCGGAGACATGTCAAAACAAAATTCAATATTCCATATATGTAATTTATTTATTTGGCGTATTGTTCGTGCTTAAACAAAAGTTAATTAATCTAATTTGACGTGTATGGAATAAGCTAGTGATGGGACCGATTATCCAATTACTCGAGTAAAGCCAGGTCTAGAATTGATATAACTGTGTCAGAACGGATGTTGAATAAGCTAGAATGAACTGCAATTTTTTTTAGTATTTTTTTTTAGTATATATATATATTTTTTCTCTTGAGCATTTGGGCAGACAATTTTCAAATCTGCAGTGTTAATTCTATCTAGGCCAATCTATATTTATGTACACTGTGAACTGTTATCCACGATTGTATCTCACGCTGGAAACCGAGTCAGCAGTTACTCAATCATACTGATAGCTTCGGGGGCCAACGTCTCCATCAAAGCCATTCCCAACGCACCAACAGGGATATGGTGGATCAAACGAACACCCAGACCCCGAAACCAAGCTTTAAATAGTCCCTGCTCCCGAATCAAATTGCGAGCTAACACAAATACGCTCCTTTTATCATCGGGACGAAGCTGTGTAATTTCATGTGCAACCGCCAATTGCTGCCTGGTCTTGACCACAGATAAGATATTGAGACTGCTACAAGCAACTGTTGTGGCTATGCCGGCAGCCAGTCCACATTGAGCAGACGATGCTGGCTCTTTACGACTCCAATAAGCCTTGAGCTCCTCATAGGTTACCCACCACACACAAGTTTGTGGTACATAAACCACCAAACTGAGCCAGTATCCCCTGAAAAAGCCCTTAATTCCCTCAAGATTGTAAACTCGGGACACGACTGTTCGAATGGAAACCGAGCCCTTGGCGACTTGCATATGGCCCTTAATCACTTCTAGAGGCGTCCAAATCGTGGAACTTGCTAATTCTGCAATAGATCCCGAAATAGCATAGTTCGCAAGCCCCGTACCTAGATACGGACTCAGGTTTTGTTTGGTTTGTCTATAGCATACCATGTATATCATGAAACCCGGAGTGGTCAAAGAAATAGCTGGAACCAGCCCTTTCCAGTACGTCCGCCATGGCAGCAGGTACTTGGTTCCCACATTGGTCTGGTGTAGAGTAAGTACTGTATCGAGAGGATGGAAAACCACCTCAGAAACAGTCGAGGCAATTCTCTGTTAGCTGAATATCCGAGGAAATCACCATGGATTCGTCCCACTTACGCAGCTCCAGTAACTGTTTTCCAGTCCATCGTGCAGAAGAGTGCAGATCATTAAGTGTATTTAATGTCCTCTGATTGGCGATCAGAGTGTATTGGTGGAATCTTTATCTCTTTTCCCCCTTTTATTTAGGAGCCTACTTTACTTGAACTAACAGCGTCTATATTTAAATGTCTCTTCTTACTTGACAAAAAGCGGGTCTACATGAGCACAGATCGCTATCCCACTTAATGGAACTTTGCGTCACTCTTAATCTGTCTTTCAACATTATCACGCCCACACCAGTACCCCACACCATTTTGTTCAAGTAAAAGTTAATTCAGCCTCGGCTTTTCACTTGACCACCGTACCACCACAATGCACCCATCCCATGTCCATAGTGTGGAAAGGCTGATCTCCTACACCGTCCGCTTCTTCATTTCTCCTAACGAATATGAGCAGCTGGTGAGTCGAATTGCAAACCAAAAAGGTTCTGAAATGATTCACTGGAATCTCACCTCCCCAGAGGCTATCCACCAGTCTGCCACAACTAGAGGAGACTTTGCCCAAGCCACTACACGAGCTGGAACTCGTCTGTTTTTGCGAACGCACGGCCTTGTGGTTCTTATAAACATCTTGTCTCGACTATATACTAGAGACCGCCCCAAAAGAATCTTGGATGTTTTGCTTAACAAGACTGGCTTGAGAGTAGGTGCCACCTCCACATCGATTCTCGTGACTTTCCGCATTCTAGAGCGTATTTTGAGCAAGACCAGGAAATTCGTTCTCGATCCTGAGTCTCGAAAATTCCGAAAAAAGCATCGAATTTTCACTCGATGGATTGTGTCAGAAAGAAGCCCCACATTTTTCGCAGCAGTTGGCGGTGGCTTGTTTTTCGTTTTATACCCCAGAGACCTGGGCCGAACCTATATTGCTGTGTACACTGCTTCGCGAGCCCTGGAATTCCTCTATAACTTCTTGGATGACAGAGGATACATTTCACTTCCTCGATGGGCTGGACCTTGGTTATTGTTCCCAGCTTCTTTTGCACAATTGTTTTCCTCATTTTTCTTTGAGCCAGATGTGTGTCCCTCAAGCTTCGAAAAGTTCTTTTTACGGCTCTCAATGGGCTACATCCCCGATCGCCCTCCTACCTATGAAGGGGAAGTGCCCTGGCCTAATCCCCGGCAGATCGTGGACCATGTGGCCATGATTGCTCGGGACCGATATCCCAAGTTTAACGCACCTATTTTGTTTCCAGACTCGTACGCTCTTCCTGCAAACTTGTCGGCCATTTCTCCCGTGGTATCTGTAGCCCACCCTCGAATCAATCGGCTTACATCTGCGCTGCTTCATCCCCAGGAGGATTCTGCCTTCAATCACTGGGCTTTGTTCATTGCTCACAAGTTTGTTGATCTCGGTAAAAAGATTTTTGGAATCAATCTCATTTTTGCCTTTTTGCGTAATCGACGAGAAAAGGCTGACTGGGTTGACGTGGTTTCTAATGTTCTCACTAGTACTTTCCGAACCACTTTCTTCTTGGTGATGCTCGTGGCAAACTCATGGGCTGGTATCACTTGGACTCAGCGATTTTTGAGCCCTAAGACTGCTCCTGTCCAGCGATTCCGAATGATTGGAACATTTTCCGGTCTCTGGGCTGCTTTTGATCCAGCATCTCGAGGTCGATGGATGTATGTTGCCCGAATGGCTGCCCTTTCATATTGGCGGTCCTTGGTCAAGGCGAAGCAAGTTCGACCTATTCCCCATGGTGATGTGTACCTGTTTGCTGTGTCTCTGGGTGTGATTCTCGCTTTGGTTCAAAAGGCTCCTCAAAGTATTTCTGGCCCTGGATTGCGAAAGGCCATGCACTGGTTCCGAACCAACGAGTACGAGGACCCAGTGAAACCTGAAAAAGCTGTTCAAGACAAGAAGGAGCTATGATGTGCGTATATCAAGAGGACTTGTGGACCTGGCTTTGCTTTGGGTACTGTACAGGAAGATTAAACCGATGGGCACTGTGTTAAGAGACAGTCCAGTTGGACACTGGAATCATTTATTTATTAGTCTTCAAGTTGGCCGGATAACTACCTCAGGCCGAATATTGACACTGATAGTGCCCTCACTACAAATTGTTATGTAAAAGTTTTGCTGATCATAATCAAACACATTACTGAATTAGACCTTTCTTTTTCTCTCACTAAAGTAGGTTCCATTATGTAATTGTCATTTAATTATTGGTAAAAGAAACCTTAAAGAAAATTAGTCAGCATCATCCATGCTCTTCTATGTATGACAGTGCGTCAAATATGCGACCTCATTATTAGCTAACAAGAGAAAAATCTTAGTTGTTCCAGATTATAAAAGCGATGATTGTGGTGAAAAAGATCCATTAAATCAGAAAAAAACACACATCTGTAACACAAACAACAACAACAACAACAATGGGATTCACACCAAGAACAGTTCGAATGGTTTTCACTGCCATTGAACAATCAGAAGGAGTTGGAGCTAGAGTGAGACGAGCAGTTGGAAACATGCAACTTCGCAACTTGTCGCCATTTTTACTATTTGACCATTTCAAGACTCCTACTTCCGCTGGATTTCCTGATCATCCTCATAGAGGCCAAGAAACAATCACTTATATGATCCAAGGCTCTATTGATCATGAAGATTTCACTGGAAACAAAGGTACTCTTCACCCAGGAGACTTGCAATTTATGACGGCTGGAAAGGGCATTGTTCATGCTGAAATGCCAAATGTAGATAACGAGAACAGTGATGGCACCATTGAGGGTATCCAGCTGTGGGTTGATCTGCCTGAGGAACTGAAGAACTGCGAACCCCGATATCGAGATCTTGCTGCTAAAGAGATTCCTATTGTCAAGGAGGAAGGATATGAAGTGAAGGTCATCTCAGGAGAGTCGCATGGCATAGATTCTGTCAAAGATCTAGCGTACACACCTGTATGGTACCTTGACTACAATATCGATTCATCATTTGCCGGTAAAGCTCTTAAGCAAAGCATGCCTCGTGAATTCAACATGATCTTCTACGTAATGAAAGGCTCAGCTATGATTGGAGACAGAAAGCTGACGGCTCATGATACAGCTATTTTCAATGTGAATGGCGATGGCGTTGAGTTTACTCCAGGCAAAGACTCCCGTATTATCATTGTGGGTGGTCAGATTTTGGACCAGCCAATTGTTCAACATGGACCTTTTGTAGCCACGTCCAAGCAGGAAATTTTCAAGGCATTCACAGATTACCAGCATGGTATCAACGGCTTCGAACGAGCTCCCAATTGGGCTTCCAAGATTGGCAAGCGCATGAAATATTAAGCAATGAAAAGACCAGGAAATTTATAGAGCAATTGATTTATTAACGTATTTTGAAGAAAAGTGGTATTTTGTTAGTTTATCTATTTTCAGTATTGACAATTTGAATGGGTATTTCCTCACAATCAACCCTATAAGCACTCTTACACTCTTAGTTAAATCTACTAGTTCATCCTTTAAACAGAGCAATTCTTATTCTCTCCATAAATATTGCTTATCTTTTCACACTTTTACACACTTTACCATGAAATTATCACACACTTCCACCTATCCCTACAACTCTTGCAAAATGCTCTCAAGAACCCCTGGGTCACGTGCTTCGAGAGGTTGGAATACCATCGATTGGCTCATTTTCAAATTGTTGATAAACAGGGTCAGATCTGAATCCCGAGACATTAAGAGATGGCCATTTTTTTCTAGTTGAGAAGCTATTTCTGACTGGTGGTCATTCATCAGTTGGGAGTTGATCACAACCACCAATGGTTTGTTTAACCTCAAGACATCTAAAATTAGCCCTGTGCCTCCATGAGAAACCACCAAGTCTGCTCCAGAAATTTCTGGACCAATGTCCGAAGTGTAGTCAAACCCGGTTATCGCGATCTGGGTGTTTATATCACTGGTATATTTGGCAAATAGAGGCTCGTTCCCTTTTCCATATTGGATTCGAACAGATTTGAACCCTAAGAGTTGTAGTGTTTCCAGGACTTGGGGGTGAGTCGCAAGTTGTATGAGTTTCTCGAAAGGTACTGTTGCGCCTGTTGTCACTAGTAGATTCATCAAACAAGAAATGCAAAGAATTAAATGAAAATGAAAATGTAAAAGAAAAAGGTGGATAATAGAGGTTAAAGAAGTAGAGATTAAATGCACAAGAGTCAAGATAATCTGTCTCAAATAATGCAAGGGTGTTGCCAAAAAAAAAGTACAATTTTGCTATTCATTGATTCATTGGCTACATTCATTAATCATAAATATCTAGTATCCAGCAGCTCCAGGAGCTTCGGCGTCGCCCTTCAATGAAAGAAGTAATTCACTGAACCGACTCTTATCACGCCCTCCACTCTTGTCAGTAACATCTACAAGCTTCAAAACACGATCCCAGGTGGTTCCTGTAGCAGCAGAGTCATCAGAAATGGAGGCTTCGAACTCCTTGGCTTCGTCTCGAGTAGCCTCAATAGACTTGTCTTTTTTGCTATTGTAGTTCTCGTAAAAGTCATCAATAGCTTTTTGGGCCTTTTCAATGGTCTCTTTCTTCTTGGCATCAGACTGCTGGTCTCGTCGCTCAATTTCGAGACCTTGTCGCTCTTTCCATGCCGCAATCTCCTTTGATTTCGAAAGATCAAGGCTCTCAGATTGAAATTCTTGGGAAGGCTTAATGGGACCATCTGACTGGACAGTATCAAAGGACTCAATCTGATCCTCGGCAGTAACCAAATTCCCTTGAGTGGCTTCTTCCAAAGGAGGAAAGGCTTGTTGAGCAGATTCCACTGAGGTGCTGGCAAAGACTGCAGCATCATCGCCCAGAGCTGCCTGTTCTCTTGCCAGAATGTCGGCCTCGTTGGTGGCTGAGCCAAAGTCAGCAATGTTCTCAGTCTCAATTGAGCTTCCAAGCTCTTCTAAGGAAGGAAATTTGTCAGCCATGGTGTGTACCTGTGTAGGTTGAGTGTGAGTTGGAATTAACTTTGACAAAACCATGTGCCGCCCCCTCATCCAACAAAGAGAATAGTCAAAATAGTCTATCAATGCATCCCATTGTGCCGCTCCTTCCCTTCTGAGAGTGTCCAATATCAGCACTTTTTCCTCTCATGTCCTTCTCTATCGACTCTTTGACCAGTAAGTTTTCGGCATTGAACGAGACTCAAGACTCAATTGTCGGAGTAAGTCAGTGGGTTCAGTTTCATCGGCGTCATGCCACTATAATTGCCAAATCATGGAACGATTATATTCAAAATGTTCCAGTCAAAAGAAAACTATCTCTCATTTATTTAGTGAACGACGTGGTTCAGCAAAGCAAAGTGAAAAAGCGGACAGAATTGATTGATGCGTTTTCCACGGTGATTGTGGACGCTGTGATTTCTGCAATGCGGGAGTCTCCACCTGCTCTTGCAGCCAAAATTGGTCGTGTCATTGACGTTTGGGAGCAGCGACAGGTATTCAATGAACAGGTTCTTCGAGAGCTTGAGAAACGCCGGGCAGATTTGGACTCGGGGACCTCTAACGGAATGGGCGGTTTAGGGGGATCGGGTCTAGGCGGAGTTACTGAATCTGGATTGGGTGGATCTGGATTGGGTGGATCTGGACTTGGTGGATCTGGACTGGGCGGATCTGGATTGGGTGGATCTGGATTGGGTGGATCTGGATTGGGTGGATCTGGATTGGGTGGATCTGGATTGGAGGACTCGAGACTTGGCGAATCAGGACTTGATGCATCTGATGCAGCCAAATCAGATGTCAACGAGGAAAGAAAACCAGAATCCCTCACACAATTATCTGTCTACCTCTCCAATATTAAACCGGTCGAAGAATCATTTCTCTCTGAACCATCGACCGTGAAAAACCTATCTGAAACCCAAACTAAGTCTCTTGTCGATTCATTAAAGACCAACATTAAAAACCGAAAGGCTCTGATTGCTAAAATCTCACAGCTCAAAGAGAGCCACGACAATTCCACAGCGCAAGAAAGCAAACTTCTGGTTTATTTGGAAAATCAAAAATTACAGCAAAACAACTCACCACCCTCTGCTAAACCATCTGAATCTCATGTTGATGTGCAGTCACAAGAATCTGTCAAGATTGCAGATCCTGGTTTAAAGACAAGTCCCGATGACGCTAGTGAATATGAACCCCAGCCTCACACATCTACTCAATTTTCAACAACCACTGGGTCAGATTTACCAAAATATGACGAAGATTCTTCCGATGACGCTTTTGACGAACCAGATCACAAAAAACAAAAGACCTTCGACCCATCTGTCATGGACTTTTTATCTGACTTAACTAAGCAGAATCAAAATAATGCATAGCACTTTTTTAGCCTCAACAGAAATTCTTATCTCGATTAATACCTTCAGGAATGGAATTAATTCAAGAAATGGAGAAAAAGATTAAAAGGAACTCCAACAATCGGTTATCCAGAAGTCTAAGATGAGGTAAAACCACAATATATATAATTACAAATCATTTCCAATGTATTAACAAAAATATCGAACCATACAATACATGATTCTCTTGTAGTTGTTTTGGCCAAGTCTCAATTAGCATCTCCTTTAACCGGCCAACTCCTCCAGTTCCTGGGCAAGTCTTCTAAAGTAGAAACTCCTAGCTTGGCTGTTTCCGTCTTTAAACCTGCTTGCAAATCTGGAAATGGTCTCTCTTCCAACATTGTAAATGCTCAAATCTTTGTTTCCGTAAACGTCTTTTCCCTGAGCATATTCATTTTCGCCAATGTCATGAGATTTCCAGAATACGTTGACACTGATCGAATCCGTTATTGGTTCTATTGCATGAAGCCAAAATGAAGGAATAAACAAAACATCGCCTGGTTCCATTACTACCTCAAAAAATGGCTCGTTCACCCTTGGATTCAGTTCAAAGACATTCTCAATTTTAGATGTAGTTGATCCAGCTGGAAATTGTAAGTGGACAACATCATTGGGGTGGTACAATCTGAGACGTTTTTTACCTCGAACTTGGCAGAGTACGTTTGCCATAACATCGTAGTGGAGCCAAACTTTTGTGCGAGCTGAAGAAATACGCAGCGGACGAGAAAACACATTCTCAGAGATTTGGTCATTTATTTCTTTGGGTAAAATAAAATCCTGCGCAAGGCCAGTAAAGTCTTGATATAGATCAGCAGCTTCAGATGAAGGATTGCTGGTAGAAAGAGAGCGTAAATAAACGTTCTTTTCATCCAAGAGATCTAAAAATTCCCCAAAGTTGACAATTTTGTACATGAAGTTCTTGGAGTGAAAATTCAAATCTGTGGACTCAGAATAGTGAATAGAGACAGGTTTGTCAGTGCCAATGGCTTCTTTCAAATACTTGTTGGTCCATTTCTCACAACATTCCCCAATGTCGCATTTGAATAAATGAGGTTCGTGTTGCTTGATTACCTTGGCAAATAATTTAGTGGAACTCTGAGGAACTTGGGTTGGCTTGTCATTTCCTTGTAGTTGTGCTTTGAGAATCTTGGGTTCCTTTTTGGCTGGAGCTACAGTTCCCTCTAACGTACCACGACTGCTGGATACCCGTTGCCATTTATTAAAGAAAGATCCGAATGAAAAGCAAACAGCGCCACCTCCATAAATGATAATGTCCCCATTAACAACATCTGCATTAAATGAAGTGAGTAATGGATATTCCACCCAAGGAAGGCATGCAGGTTCCACGTGTCTCGATTCCATGTTGATGAAGCAACACATATTATATTCGTCGTAAAGTTGATAGAAGCTGACTCCTCCCAAACAGACATACTTGTCTTCCCAATATACCCCTCTTGCACCTATCCTTGCAAGCAATTTGTGTTGAAATTGAGGTTCAAGAGTGATTTCATCCCCTTCAATAAAAATAGAATACACCATACCATCACTTTGATTTCCTTTGAGATCAAATCCGCCAAAAACAATTCCTTCTTTGGAATTTTTCATAATTACTGTAGCAGAAAATGGATGGGGGTATTCAATGTTATAGGAAAGTCTAGTCCAGCCACTCTCTTCGTCATACCGGAGCCATTGATCATTTGTTGATCCACCGAAAACAAATTTTCCGAAAGCTGAGTGTCTAAATCTCCCTTGAGGAAGATCGTGAGTCTTGGTCCAAGTCTTTCCATCTGCTGAAAGAAGCCAGCAATCACGCAGGCTCTTAGATGGTGATTCCCGACCACCACAGAGTAAATACCTCTCAGAGTCAATGATGGAAACAGTGTGATATTGACGAGATTTGGCTTCAACAGGTAATGGCGAGACATAGTTGGTTTCATTATTGAAGTGAATGAGATTCAGAGCCGAATTTCTTCCATTTGTTTGATTCGCTCCTCCAGAAATCAAAACTGAACTGCCGAATTGACAGCCAGCCGAGCCGATGTTGAGGGCAGGAACACTAGCTAATGATGGCTTAGTTGGGGGGCTGAGGTTAAATTCCGAATGGGTGTTTTGTGGGATGGGAATAGAACCAAAAATTTCCCCACCACCATAAATGATAGAGTAGTGGTTTAGAAATAAAACAAACTCTTCCCATTCATCAAAATCTTCAACACTCTTGATAAAATCCTTGTCTTCAGCAGAGACGTACTCGTACCAAAATTGACTCAAGGAAACTCCAGACACTGTTTTCCATCCCGACTCCTTAAACCTATCAAGTTGAGCATTGACAGTAGGATACTTGTTGACACTCCATAAAGAGGTTTGTAATTTGTCGAAATGATTCAGCATGGTGTGTGCAAAAGGATGGTTTTTCCCAGCAGGTATAATTTGTTCCAAGAGTGCAAATCGAGAATTCGGAAGTGATGAGCACCAAGAAATTAAATTGCTCGCATCATTTTCAAACATATAAGTGACAGACACTTCTGCTGTGAAAAGGATCAAAGAATCATTGTCAAGTTTAACAACTTGGCGTAAGCAAGACTCAAACGAGCCCAAATCTCTCAAATCACAGCTCAATGCAACATAATTCTTAGTTTGAAGCAGAATGTTTTTAGTAGGCTGCATTGTCTCTTCTCCAACTATTTGTTTCAATTCTGGGGTACTCCGAATAGTATCAACCTTGATCTGCATCAACTCTGGAAAATCAACATCCACAAAAAGCAGATTGTCACGAGCTTTGCAGCCTTTTCTTTCACCCTGTAGGAACTGGAAAGGATAAGGATCAAAACCACAGCCCAAGTTGACTACAACATGTTGATTAGCAGATTCGTCCAATGCTTTATCAATGCAAAACTTCATAGCTTCCATTCTACTCCAATATCCTCGGTTAATAATGGGGGCCCTTCTTTGAGGCTTTTTAACAAAATGACGGAAAAACTCCAAATCATTTCGATCTTTACGATAAAGTCGTTCAACTGATCTTTTAGAAACGATACTGGAGTTGTTTGTACCCTGAATCTTGAGATTTATTTGATGGGCTTTCCGCTCAGCAGCAGCAGCTTTTTTCTCCTCGGGGGAAAGCGTTTTCTTTTTTTGTTGGACCTGATCTTTTTGATGAGAATCCATTGACATGTTAGTGATTTACTCAAATAAATTCACATCAAGGTTTGAAATTTCATGTCAAAGTTTGAACTTAATCAAAAGCATCTGAATCGGAAAAGTAAAAAGTCACTTGGTTAGAGGGAAAAGACCAAAGAAGTTCACCATTTCACTGAACAATGGCCAGCCACAATTTGGTTCGAACGGCCGTAAGAGGTCTGCGTAAATATTCACAAGTTGCAGATCTTTCGGGGAATTTGTCCGAGTCTTCTTTAATGGGAGAAAGAATCCTGCACCCATTTTTAGTTGCACACTCAAGTGCGGAATTTGCAGGTCGGCTTCATCGAAATGACCACAATGGCTCGTCCACTCCAAGCCCTGGCGAATTATTAGCATTATCAAAAGAAGCTCAATATCGGGAAAAAGGATTGACCCAACTAAAAGCTCGCCCAAACCCAACTCCGATGCTCGACAAGTTGAAATCAAATGACCAGGATGTTCTGTTCAAGCTGCGGCAGGAAATAAAGTCTGCAAAAGCACCTCTAGAAATCAAAAGCATTTTGGAAAAGATTGGAGCTATGGATATCGACGGATTGAAATATACGCAAATGAGCCGTAGTACAGCATTATCACTTCTAATCCAAGAGGCGCTCAAAAAGAAAGAGGTTCTCAAAGGTCCAGTCGAATTAAAGTATCAGTCTGAACTTGATTCGGTTCAGGAAGAGCCCGAGACCGACCAAAATGGACTCTATGCAGCATTGGGCCTGATAAACGAAAAAGCTTCTAACCAAACTGGTATTGTTGGGTCAACAATTGATGCTGCCCTAGAAACACAGCTTTTGTGTGGTTCAATTAGCGATGCCTATCCTTTGGCCTTCATGTTAACTGAGCTGGGATATCTTCCTAGTCCTTCCACAGTTGAGACGTTGATGAAACGGGTTCAAATATACAGCCATATTCAAGATTATGAGCGACTTCAAGAGGCTGTGTTATCTCTAGCACCATTCCGACCCATGTTCGTAACAAAACCAAGAACCCTGGGTCTTATATCAGCTCTCAAATTGAGTTCCCGGTTAGATGAGTACCACTCTATCTTCCACATTGCCCAAAGACAATGTTCAATGAAGAAAATTGACCTGAAACTCTGGAATGATCTTTGTCGTGAGTTCATTTATGCTTCGGTCCGGTGCACCCTAAAAGAGTATGAGCTTCAAGGTACTGTTGACGAATATATTGGGTTCACCATCAAACGACCTCACACCACTGCCATGGCTAATATGTTTTCTTTTGTGCGGTTTGTCAAATATCACAGCAAACTTAGGATCTCTCAGCAAAATTACAATCTGTTGTTGAGAAGCTGTGCACAGCATGGAAATGTTGCTGGCATTCAAAAGATTCTCAAGTATATTGAGAAAGATGGTATGCATGTTGATCTGGAGACAGCCTGTGAATTGATTAAACTTAAGCCCTTTTCTGGTGGAATGGCCCAAGAAGGAATTACGGGAGACATTATAGATTCTCCTGTTCAAGAGACATTGGTCAAGGAAATCATGGATCGAGTCGCAGAGCTCATAGATCCCAAAAAGAAGCAAAGCTTGCAAGATTTGATTGCTGACCTGAGTTAATCATAGAAATCATAAATGGTACATAAATAAATATGTCATAAAATATCAAAGTTCTCCTCACTCAATGGAGGTTGTTATAGCAGGGCCGGAAGAGGAATTCGCGGCAACTGTTGAAGATGCTGGTGTTGCCACAGTAGGCTTGCTGACTGACTCAACATAGACAGTATGTTTTCTGGCCTTCAAGATCAACACAATCAACAATCCCACCACAATCAACGTCAAAAGCAAAATTAACTTGCACTTGTTAGTTCTCTTCTGATACGATGCCCCCTGTAATAATTCTTTGTCGGCATGTTTGACATTGATGTGCATTGTCTCAATATTGTAATCAATCCGATCCAATAAAGTGCCCTGATCGATGACCATACTTTGCAAATCTTTGAAAATGTCTGCAAGCTCGATAATTCCCTCAGCAATGACTGTGATCTCACGTTCTCGCTGGCGGATCTGTTGAGTTTGATTCTGATCTTCAATCAACAACTGCTGAGATTGTTGAAGGGCTCGTTGTGAGAGAGAAACGTCTTCTTCTGGTGCATTCTGAGATGACGTCGTGCTAGCTTCAAAAATCGGGTCCAGTGATCCTTCATTTCGTTTCAAGGTCTTGAGATAGCTGGACTGTTGCTTACGAAACAAACTGGATGCTTCTTGAACTTTAGTGGCCAATGCTGTCATGGCATTTTTTCGCAACCTATCTTGTGTCTCATCTCCTGTTAAGTGGTCTAATTTTTTTATCAAACTCTTGCATTGATGAAAATCTTGAGTAATCTCATAGGTTAAATTGGCAATGATCTTTTCTTCTCCACTTCGATCATCAAATCCAGGTAAAGAGTGCTTTCGGTGTAAAACTTCTAGACGATCAATTTTTGATTTAGATGCATTCAGCACAGTTTCAACATCGTCACTTATAGTCTTGACTAATGATTGTTTCAGATCCGCAAGCTCGACTGTGGATAATCCCCCTGTTTCATCGGCATTGTCGATGAGACCGAGGGCTTCTTCATCTACAGAGACTGCTGAGGTCAGAAGCTGTCGAGGTTTGCGAGGGAATGACTGTCTATAAGAAATATAGAGGTTTGTTCTGTCCCGAAACATGATCTGATGATGTGATGATGTATCATGGCCACTTAGAGATATATGATCACGTGGAAGTCACGTGAATCGTTCAAGACGCTCATAAAATAATCAGAGATTTACTAGAATCTATAAATTGTAAAAATTTAATAGTCATTATTACAGCAAGTCCGTAATCACAGTTAATTTGGGAAAAATAAAGGGACCAACTCCGACTTTATCCCTAGACATGCAGCTATTGGTGCATGCAAAGGCAACTATTACTCAACAGTCGAAAGCTTCCTTATAGCAAAGTACTGTAACTAGGGAATTTTTGTAATCTACAATTTTGGAACACCCATTTTCAAATCTCGAGATTGTCTTCCATGAAATTCTTGGATCTTTTTTCGATGAGTAATCAGAATATTCATGTAGTGTAAGGGTAAGGGTCAATGTTCAGATCAAGATCTGTTTGACAGAGATAAGGTGGGAGTTTCAACAGTTAGAAGAGGTCTTGACTCATATTTAAGGGTTTCTGGAAATCGCTCTATTAACCCACTTATATCAGTCGGAATTGCTAAACACTAAAGGCAAATATCAATCGCCTAAATGAGACTGCTCAAATTATTAGTACCAAAGAGTTGAAGGGAAGAATTAAGTTTTGAAGTAATTGCGGGTAAAGTTTAATAGAGACTTTTTATAGAGTGTAAATCCCAGTTTGACAATTTTTAGACATAATCATGACTTCTGAGCTCACTCACCCCTCAATTGTTGACGGATGGTTTCGAGAAATTAGTGAGACCATGTGGCCTGGTCAGGCCATGGCTCTCCGAGTTAACCAAATTCTTCACGTCGAAAAGTCCAAATATCAGGATGTTCTTGTTTTTGAATCTTCCGACTATGGAAATGTCCTTGTTTTGGATGGAGCCATCCAGGCTACTGAACGAGATGAGCATGCTTACCAGGAGATGATTGCTCACCTTGCCCTTAACTCTCACCCCAATCCCAAGAAAGTTCTTGTCATTGGTGGAGGAGATGGAGGTGTTCTCCGAGAGATTGTCAAGCACGACTGTGTTGAGGAGGCTATTTTGTGCGACATTGACGAGGCTGTTCCCCGAGTATCCAAGCAGTACCTTCCTTCCATGTCTGTTGGATTTTCTCACCCCAAGGTTAAGGTCCATATTGGTGATGGTTTCAAGTTCTTACAGGAGTACAAGAACACTTTTGATGTCATCATTACTGACTCTTCCGACCCTGAAGGACCTGCTGCCTCTCTTTTCCAGAAACCCTACTTTGAGCTTCTCAACGATGCCCTTACCGAGAAGGGTGTCATCACCACTCAGGGTGAGTCTATCTGGCTTCACATGAAGATTATCAAGGAGCTTCGACAGGCTTGCAAGCAAGTTTTCCCCTCTGCTGAGTATGCTTACTGCACCATCCCCACCTACCCTTCTGGACAGATTGGTTTCATGGTTTGCTCAAAGGATAAGGATGCTGATCTGCGAAAGCCTCTGCGATCCATTTCTACTGAAGAGGAGTCCAAGATCTACAAGTATTACAATAAGGAGATTCACAGTGCTTCTTTTGTCCTCCCCACTTGGGCTCGGGATGATCTTGCTTAAAAGGGTGTGCATATTGTTTTCAAATTGAATAAATAATTTAATCACTCATCACCATATCTTATCATATCCCATTCCATGCCACTTCTTGTCAGTAGCTGTAATGGCTGGTAGAGTTGTGTGGCTGACAATGTCCTGGTAAAATAAACTAGTGGGTGATTTCAGTGTGTTGTTAACATAGTCCTCATAGAAGTGCTCTGAATCTAGGTTGACGTCATCGCGACTGTTACCTTCAACATAATTCTCATAAATGTCAAGGTCAATTGGTGGGTCACTGAAATACTCAAAAAATGATTTCATCTCCGGAAATTCGTCTGATTCGCTCTCTGATAATGTTAGCACTTTCTTTTCGTTCATTTTGGCAACACCAAAATTGGCTAATTGTTTGACCTCCTTTCGAGCCAGAAATGGGCTATCATCTGAATTGTATCTCGATGTCGAATTCATATTGTATGCGAAAGCCTTTGCAAAGGATGTGAAAGATCGAGCCTTGTAGCACTCACTCCAATAATTATCATAAAAGCCATCATAAGGCTCCACAAACGTATTGAGCGCACTTAACTTGTCCTTCAACAGTGCAATTATCTGGTCTTTATTTCCACCACCCTGGTTAACAATATCAGAGACTGGAATTTTGCGCAGTTCTTCAATTTCTTGCTGTTCAATTATGCTAGGATTGGGCAGTAAATTCGCCTCAGTCCACCAATAAATATAAGATCGTCGCTGATAAAACCAATTGAAAAACCGATCATTATGAAAAAAGTGATCAGAGTAAAGCTCCCATAGTCTCGGCTCATCAGGGTCATAGGTATGATACCCCAAAAATAAATTGACAGCCTCTTGTCTTTGGGAATCAATGAAAGAGTTGGAATAAAATCGACGAATGGATTCCAGCATATCTCTAGAATGAGATCTCCACTGGTTAATCTTTCGATATGTTTCCATGGTGTTTACTAGATGTGAACCTCCATATTGAAGGGCAATGGTGTCACCATGGTCATGGTACATTTCTGTCAAGAGGTTGACAGCATCGCAGTCGTATGACAGGTTGACAGAGTCAACTAGACCTAAAGCTTTCAGTTGATGCCCCAAAGCCTTTTTAGCTATCACAAACTGTGCAGCATTAGTTCTATCAAGGCAGTCTATGCAATTGGATCGACAGACACCTGATTGAAGAGACTTACCATTGTGAAAAAATCCAGTTTCTTCCAAGACTGACGAAGAATATTTCTCCAAAAACTCAATCACCTCTAAATGTCGTGACTTGGAAGCCCTACTCATGTCCCAATGCACATACTGTAGTTTGTCTTTCTTTCCACTAGCTTCAAGACGACCACGCAAATAGTCAATGCATTGGTTGAACTCTTTGAGTAGAATGCTCTCTCGCGGAGTCCTTTCTTTGCTTTTGACAAGGTTCAGTACTAGAACTGGAACGCCATATCGTTTGAACAAATTGTCAAAGTGAAGAGAGGCAGCAGCAAAATAAGGGTCAACCACTGTCACTTCAATAGGAGGCTTAGGGGTCATATTCGAAGCTTCCTGTGTCCAATATAAAGGTATCGAGCCACGATGTTGAACAAAAGATGTGTAACAGGGAGAATTAAACACCCCATGGCGCTTGTCGTGAAAAGAAGAGGTTATCATATCTGACACTATTTGCTCAGTCTCCACCTCGTTGGCCACATTTCCAGCATCTGTAACACCTCGTTTCAAAAACCTAGCACCAGCGAAATAATGAGACCGACGGGCAATCAAAGTCACATAGACAGCTCTTCCACGTACACTTATTTTTGCTTGATCGATAAATCCGTGAATAATAGGAATAAACCAGTCAGAGACATTCCCCAGAATATCGAACGGACTCAACAATGCATGGTTCCAGATGAACATGTAGTTCATGTTGGAACCGACATCCTGATTGATTTGTTTGGCACGTTGGGTATTAACTTGTAAGGTGTTTGTGATGTCATAAGAGTAGCTGAAATAAAACGTCTTTGAAAGATCAAGATTCTGGAAAATAGACAAGTATCGAAGCTCATCTGCGCTAGCCTTGACCTTCAATTCTTCCCTGGTCAAGAGAGGGATAACTTGAGATCTATCAATATGATAAACATAATGACCACCAATTTGAGCAACCGGGCTCCGCTTAGTCACTGCAACCAAATAGTAGTTCCTGGTAAAGCGAATGCACCCTAGCAAACCCCAGACAGTCATTTGTTTATTTATCCCATTATTATCCTGTTCAAGTTGGGTCAATAAGTCTAGAATTTCAGTTCGATTATAGACATTGGCATCTTCAAACACGTCCAGTTTTTCAGCACTTCCAGTGAGATTGAATTCCAAAATCTTGAATTGGGTCTCTCTGGCTGTTGATGCTACCACAATCAGCTTCTTGTTTGTTTCATAAAGGGTGAACTTCTCAAGAGGGGCAGCCAATGTAGCATGAGTTTCGGGTCGCTTGATGTGTGCATTTAGAGACTGTGAACTACTCTCATCGGTTGGTATGGTCACTAATTGATCTGGGTCTGGAAGCTCCAGAAACTCAGAATCCATTTAAATGAAGACAGAGATCAGTTATTTGCTTTCCTTGGGTGAGTGCTAGATAACTATGGGTATTTGAGAGTTTATTTGACAGGTTCAAAATCTGACATTATTGACGGAGGAGGCTTCAGTCAAAGAAAAGTAGGACAATTTTAACACTTTGTCATATAATGTCAATGCCTTGTTGTACTTGTTATAGAAAAAAAATCAAACTAAAAACATGTGTGAGCTCGGAGAGTTTGGACAGAAGATGGAGTATTACTGTTTCAAACCCTTTGTTTAAAATCTTCAGGGTTGCAGTCATTTATTAGAGATGAATAAACCGATCCACCCACTGTTCCTGCAGTATCTTCTGACGTTGACTCGCCTATACTCCTCGACTTTTTTATGACAAAAATGTAAATTATTGGCGTTGAACAATTCCAGACTCGTTGGCCTTGGACAAGATGTACTTCTTGTATGCAAAGATATCGCCGCCGAATTTGGACACAGTTCCATTCTCAGACACAAAAATGTCTTTGCAAACTCGATTGATCATGTCAACATCGTGTGAAACCATCAAAATACCACCCTTGAACTTTTTAAGACCATCTGCCAAAGCATCAAGACCAGCTGTATCAAGATGATTAGAAGGCTCATCAAGAATGAGAATGTGAGGATAAGATACACACAAGGAAGCAAAAGCAACTCGCGACTTCTGACCTCCAGAGAGAAGAGCCAACTTTTGCATACCTGTAGAGCCCGTGATTCCAAATGAACCCAGATGTCGACGATATTCCTCCTCAGACTTACCTGGATTGATCTTTTGTAACCATTGTGCTGGGGTCATACTTAAATCCATACCATCGATGTGGTGCTGAGCAAAGTAGCCCACTCGTAGCCGTGGGTGCTTGGAAGTATGGCCATCAATAGCTTCCAGCTGCCCTGTGAGTAACTTGAGAAGGGTAGTTTTTCCGCAACCATTAGCTCCTACCAAAGCAATGCGAGAGTCCATTTGAATATCCAAATCAACGTCCTTTAGTAGCAAACGGTTGGGGTCATAGCCGAATGTGACTCCCTGCATTTGAAGAATGGGAGGAGAAATCTTCTCAGGCTCAGCAAATTTGAATTCAATTTCACGCTCCTCCTCAGGTTTTTCGAGAATTGGAAGTTTCTCAAGTTTTTTAATTCGAGACTGAGCCTCTGCAGCTTTTCCAGCATTGTATCGGAACTTGTCAATAAATGCTTGAAGATGAGCTCGGTAAGCCATCTGGTTTTCATACTCTCGAACAGCATTCTTGTATCTCTCTTCCTTGCTTGCATAGAAGGTGTCAAAATTAGCATTTCGATAGTAGTCAAGCCGTTCAGAGTGTTGGTAAATGATGTCGGTAGCAACTTCGTTGAGAAATGCTCGGTCGTGTGAAACTACCAAAACAGTAGAAGGGTATGACTGGAGGTAATTGGCCAGATAAGTGATTGAAGGAACGTCCAACATATTTGAAGGTTCATCAAGAAGAAGCAAGTCAGGCTTGCAGAAAAGAGCTCTGGCAAGAGCCAAACGCATTCGCCAACCTCCTGAAAAGGATTTAGTGACTTGTTTTTGGGCCTCCTGAGAAAATCCCAATCCTGAAAGAATGGATGAAGCACGAGAAACCGCCTTATCAGCCTCAATATCCACCAACTTTTGTTCTACCTCTTCAAGAGTAGTGGTCAGCTCGCCTAACTCTTCGTCGATGTTGAGAATCTCAAGACTACTTTCACTTACTCCTCCCTGTATTAGTGACAGACGTTCTGCCTCCAATTGCTCAATTTTCTGATTTGTTTGAATCTGTTCTTTAAGCATGTGTTTTCGCCAAACGTCCGCATCCAAAACACTTTGTAAGGCTTCTGTGTCGTCACCAAGAACTTCTTGCTCAACATGCAAAATAGTAATGTGCTTTGGAACAGGAAGTTCTCGACGAGAAAGAGCTCTCAACAAGGTAGATTTACCCACACCGTTCTTACCCACAACACCGTATCTTCGACCATAAGAAAGGGTTAATGTAGTGTCGGTCAAGATTCTCTTTCCATTACCAACGTGAAGATCGATACCCTCTAATTTGATGTCCTTAGCCTTACCAGCACCAGCCAATCCAAGCTCTAAGGGGTTCACGGTAAGGAAGAACTCGTCATAAGCGGCTTGTGATTGTTCATGCAGTAATTGTGAGGCTTCATAAGTGACCGGGGTGGTATCAGCCTTTGCAGCTCGGGCAGCCATCTTAGCTGCAATTTTCCGCTCTGCCTTTTCCAATTTCTTCTTATCAACTTTGGACTCGACCTTTCTTCCTCCAACATGATGAACATCGTTTGTGGCGAAAATATCTTGATTTAGAACGGATGCTTGGCGCTGAGAGGAGGCCTGTAGTGCCGCCACCAAAGCCTTTTGATCAATGATGTGGCTTGATGAAGAAATTCCAGCTTCCTGGATCTTCTTTTTCTGTAAATCCTGCAATTCAGTCGACAATTTATCAAACAAAGCCTGAGCATCATTTTTGGCAACACCAGCTCCAACTAAAAGAGACACTATAAAAGAGGCCTCCTTGGCAACATTGTGGTGGGCGCCGATGTTCTTTTCCAAGTAAGTGACATAGCCAGTTGCGTAATCGGAAACAACCTGATCGATGTTTCTTGATGCTTTGAGAACTTGTGCAGCGATTGTCATTTGGAATTTGAGAGATCAGTTCACAGTTTTTTACTTTACAACTTTTCACTTTTCCTTATATTTTACTTTAATTTTTCACTTTTCCAACTTTTCACTTTTCCAATTTTTCACTTTTCCAATTTTTCACTTTTCCCAATTTTTCACTTTTCCCAATTTTTCACTTTTCCCAATTTTTCACTTTTCCAATTTTTCACTTTTCCCAATTTTTCACTTTTCCAATTTTTCACTTTTCCAATTTTTCACTTTTCCAATTTTTCACTTTTCCAATTTTTCACTTTTCCAATTTTTCACTTTTCCAATTTTTCACTTTTCCAATTTTTCACTTTTCCAATTTTTCACTTTTCCAATTTTTCGCTTTTCCAATTTTTCACTTTTCCAATTTTTCACTTTTCCAATTTTTCACTTTTCCAATTTTTCACTTTTCCAATTTTTCACTTTTCCAATTTTTCACTTTTCCAATTTTTCACTTTTCCAATTTTTCACTTTTCCAATTTTTCACTTTTTGTTGTTTACAATCTAGTGTTTCAGATCTGGTTTCATGCTTGACTTAGAATTAGAGTTTCAATAACACCTACAGCTATTAGAGACAGACAAGTTTACACTTATCTTGGCTGAGCCACCACAGACTGTTGTATTCTAAGATTTAGGCAAATTTAGGCAAGTCACCTTTTTTTAGTGTCACATGTAATCCTTCTCCATATGACAATGCTCTACCGATGTAATCGAGGTGTCCGAGCCAGAAACTCAAACATAGGCCCTCCCCATAGTAGTGAAGCACCTAAATAGCCAGGATGAATGTCATCAAACATGTAATGGTTTTCAGGTAACCCTCTCACAATATCTCCCACCGGCCAGAACTCCATATTCATTTCTTTGCAAACCTGCGATGCTGCAACATTTAATTGCCGAATCTTATTGGCATGGAATCGGTTGTGACGGTCAGCGTTAGAAGCATGGAAAAATATACCTTGAACCGACTTCGGAGAGTGAAGTTGTCGAAACACGAACCGAGTTCGAGGCATCATTTCCCTCAGGTCTTGTAAAAATTGTTGTAGTTTTTGCTTGTACTCTTTAACCTGTGCAATGCTGAGGTAAATGTCATCTTTAATGTTAGCCCACTCATCTAACCGATCAAATCGAGCAAGTTCCCAAAATCCAACGTTTACCACTGCCAGGTTAAATTCGCTGTGATGGGGCAGAGTTGTGTGGATATTGGCAAGAATCTCTTTTCTAGCTGTCACTCCACCAGGAAGTAAATATGACTTTTTCTTGTCCTTCCAAATCTCATCTTCATCAAAACCATAGAAAAAGAAATTCGCCATGGTAGTGTTGTATTGAGGAACATAGCAATGACGTGGAAGTCCTTGATTCTCTGCTTCTTTCCCCTCTAAGAATTTGCTAAAATCTCGTTGATCTGTAATATTGAGTTGTCCTTTGATGAATTGACAAGTAAATGCCACTGTGTTTCGATCTACTGAATCGCCAATTAGCAGTACTGACTTATCTCGAAGATCTTCAAGTTCGACTCCATTTTGCATCTGCACCGCGATCGGGGGGTCAAAAGCTTTACATTCTGAGTCAAACCCGACCCAAGTTGTTTGATTGGGTTGTTTCTCATCGAACTTCATATATCCTGGTAAAATATATGGGTTACAGCTCGACGGATCTGCTGATTTTGGAGATGAATCCTCAAGAATTTTCTCCTGGTCCTTCAAGGACCCAACATGCAAAGAGTTTCTCCATGATGTTGTAATATCATTAGAGACACTGAAGTACGTTACAAAAGAAATCAGCAGCAAAAACGATATCGTTCCTACTATGACTTTTTGCCTGACTACAGTCATGTTTTTGTTTTAATTTATTGGTTTTCTATTGATTGAAAATTACAGGTAATTCTTTCCTGCCTCCATTATTAATATATTAAGGTTCCGCACTGGGTCGAATCCGTAAAGAGTTTCCTTTGTTGATGCATCAAAAGACCCATTCATTATTTTCTGCCCCTCTTCTTTTTCAAAACCTATTTTAGTTGAAAAAATTATCAACCAAAACTTACTCTGAAATGTCACTTGAAAAATTTGTCGATTCCACACTTGATTTGATAAGGCTTTCAACGATTATTCTTCTTCTTTTCGCTCTTTTTCTGTTCCCTTTTTCACTCAGCTTATACTAACTTTAACTTTCTCGTGTATTTCAACAGTTTCTATAATACCTTTGAGGTTTTGAAACTTCTTTGTTTTACTCTTATTACGCCATTCATCCAATATTCAATATCTCTCCTTCGTCGAATCTTGGAGATGCATCTTATCAGCTTCTCAATCTTAAGGTTTTTTTTTTTTATTTTTTTGGGTTGAGTTTGTTTTGAAGAAGACAGTGTGCTAGATTATATACATTTTATGTTAATCCATATAGCAAGCTAACCCTATTAGAAAAAATAGCAATCGAGACCTCTTTGATATAAATCCTGAGTAGTTAGCCTAGATATTTCCGTTGTCATAATAAAACAATAAAACATGGGCGACCAGGATACAAACGAGGTATGTATATGTACATAATGCCAAGAACATCCTGCTGACAGAAGAAACAAGGACAGCCTTATTACCAACAACAACCATCATCGGGAGGAAATGTTAAAGCCGCGTCTAATTGTCTATCTGGATGGATTAGCAATTGTATGTCTATGGCTTGCGCTATGGTTTGCGCCAATGAAATGATGGGCGCGATCAATAGCAAATGTAGATAAATCACAATGGATGGTCATTTGTTTACTTTCATGTGTTTTTTCTGTCATGTCATTTTTTTGTCATGTCATGTAGGCACGTTGTTAAGCTTCACAAAATGTTGGAGGTTCTATGTTCTAGTGTGTAAGGTGATTGAAGAGTTTCCACTCCTAAAAAAATTCCAGCTGTCACCAGATGCGAATCAGCAGTTTCATAGGCCAGTAAAAATGGGGACTACAAGGGACTACAGCCCAAAATTTCCAACTGATGAAAACTGCCTGTATCTGACATCCTCTTAAAGCTTGGCCTTTTCCAAAAACTTTTGAGCAACAAATCGACGCTGGATTTTACCAGTTGCTGTTTTGGGCATGATGTCAGTGAAAAAGATGGCCTGGGGAATTTTGAACTTGGCAACCTTAGCAGCCATGAACTCTTGAATGTCTTTGGGAGTAGCTGATTTTCCAGGCTTCAATACAATAGCAGCGTTGACCTGTTGACCGTACATTTCGTCAGGAGCTGCAAAGCATACAGCTTCAGCGACGTCAGGATGTTCCAACATGACACTGTCCACTTCAATTGGAGAAATCTTTTCGCCTCCTCGATTAATGAGCTCCTTAATTCGCCCAGTAATGATGACGAACCCATCGGAATCAAGCTTACCTTGATCTCCAGTTCGAAAAAATCCACCTTTAGTAAAAGAGCTCTTGTTAGCCTCAGGATTGTTGAGGTATCCTTTAGTGACATTTTCACCTCGAATACAAATTTCACCAGTGCTGCCAGAAGGGACCTCATCTCCATTATCATCCAAAATCTTGACTTCGACACCTTGGCCTACTCCAACGGATCCTGGCTTTCGTTTTCCGGGAGGAAGATTGTTGGAGGTCATTTGATGAGCGGCTTCAGTCATGGCGTATGCCTCTAAAACAGGTGCTTTAAAAGTTCGCTCTAAATGTTCAAACGTAGTCGGTGCTAATGATGATGAACATGACCGAATAAATCGAATATCTGGAAGCTTGGCAGGAAGCTTGGTGTTCAAGAGTATTTGATGAATTGTTGGCACAGCAGTGTACCAATTTGCATCATACTTGATGAAATCGTCCCAAAAGACAGATGCTGAGAATCGGGAAGGAATAATAATACCACCTCCTGAAGCCAAGGGAGCCAAAAACGCACAAAGCAAACCGTGGACATGAAACAGAGGCATAACAATGTAGGTTGTATCCTGGGGTGTCAATTTGTAAGTGTTGACAATGTTGGTCATTGTTCGGGTCAAGTTTCGGTGGGTAAGAGGAACAGCCTTAGGTCGACCTGTAGTGCCAGAGGTGTGGAGTACTAACGCAACGTCCTCAGGAGAGGCCTCAGTTGGCACTGAAACAGGCTGATATTTTTTCTCACCAGGTTTCTTGACATCTAATACAACACGACTTCCATCCCAGTAAACCTCGGCAATGGAGGACTTGAAAGTATCTCCAGCCTGCACTGAGGCATCGTTGCGTCCAACGGCTCCCTTTGAAACCAATACAAGCTCACTCTTAAGATCCTCAATGTAGAATTCAAACTCGGATTTCTTGTAAGCTGAATTGAGTGGAGCAGCGATATACCGGCTGAAGGTGGTTGCCAGAAATACAACTGCAAATTCCAGAGAATTGGGTACAGCAATTGACACTGCACTCTGAACAGGAAGACCAACTTGGGCCAATTGTTGTTGAAAGTCGGCAACTAGTTTGAAAAACTCAGGGTATGACAGCTCAGGTCCCCCTGGGATGAAAACTCCCTTGCCAGTTGTTGTTACTTTCTGTTGAATTGTTGACATGGCTGAATTACCTATAATTGCCTCAAAATAGTCAATCTTTGAACTAGCAAAAAGAAAGAGCGCAAGTCCGATAAAGTGTCGAGGCCAATTCACCTATATTAAACTTTTCTGCCTTAAGATGCGTTTTGACAAAGACAAAACATAATGATGGGGAATTATGCATGAGTCGTCATGACAAGCCACAGATTTGGCAAGTCTAAAGAAGAGAAAAGTAACTTTCTTTTATTGTATAAAGGGCATTATTCTTGTCTGTGAAAGAGTAAATTCTGGTGTGTCTCAATGAATCCGCTCTGAGCAGTTTGTAAAAATCGTAGTCTATCTCGCTTCCAACTTTAACTCGGAATGGGTTTTATTGTGTTGTAGTTTTGGTTTGAATTTTTTTTTCCTTTTGGTTTTCCTTGACCCTTTTCCTTTTTTTCTTTCTTTCCCTTGGGTCTCACTGGGACCTTTGAAAAGTCTCAAAGCGCCCCTGGCCAGCTGATGGAAGATCTGGAGCTTGGCCAAATCAAGGAAAAGCAGCTTCCAGCTGTCATTGTGGCTCCTTCAATCCATAGAAACGGTCTTCATTTTAATGGGAGAGTCTTCATTTTACTGATTTTCCAGCTCGCTTCAGTGGCTGCGATTCTTTATCACTTCGACGAGTTGGAGAAGGCTTCTCCTATCGGCCTTTCCGCCTTGATATGTACTGCATTATCTGGATTGAGCCAAGGAATAACACAAACCTTTATTACAGGTAGAACAGACTTGAGTCAAATTGCCAAGTTCTATGTTTGGGGTGTCATCAATGGCTCCACAACTAAAATGTGGACTGAATTTTTGATTAGTAATTTTTCTGTCAAGATCTTATGTGTCATTGTTGACCAGAGTGTCGGGAACCCATCATTTCAGTTGGCTTTTCTGATACTATCTGCTGCTTGGGATGGTCATGCCATATGGCGAACTGTCAACCAGTCTTATTGGAGAACTATTAAATCTAGCTGGATGGTGTGGCCCCTATTTTCGGTAGTGGCCTTTTTTTACCTTCCTCCAAGACTGATTGTCCCTTGCAACTGTGTTGTAAATTTGACATGGTGTGTTATTCTTGGGTTAGTCACCAGATCACATTCCATTTGAGCCCTATTTTGTATCTTGACACTACATTTAATTCAATATGAGTTATAGACATATTCGTTTAATAAATAACCAAGAAAATATGTATCTGAGAAATGCTAAGTTCTATGACAAAAGACAATTGATTCGCTAATGGAATCACTTCAATTCTCAACATCTAACTCTCGTGAAATATACAACCAGTGCCTCTTGTCTGCTCACTTTTTGTACAACCTAAATTTAGAAGTTTATCTTTGTTCGGGCATTTTTAAATCTTAAAGGAGAAAGTAACAAGTGACGTGGAGACGATAATTTCTTTTCGATAAATTGACTTTAATATCATTAAAAAGAAATGTGTCAATACAACAAAAGACCAAAAGCCATGTTCAATGTTCATTGGTCAAGAGAAATGTTGCCTTCAGGATTCTCTCTCACTGAGGTTGCAATGATGAAATTAAACCTTCATTTAAATAACTCTACCACATGAGATTGCAATGTTATGATGCATAGATGCTAGCTGCATAGTTTTTTCTTTATCAAATAAAGATTAGTTACAAAACAGGTAAATTTTTACCCCAGTATTTTTTTTTGCAAGGGATAATTTTAAAGTTGAGTTGGTATACAATGTATGATTAACTTTGAATTGAGGGAAGTCAATAGGTTGTGGTGATCAGCTTGGTGTAGAGGATCGAAAGATCAAACGTGGAATTGTGGAATTACATACAACATATTTGTTTAGTATTTAAGTATTATTGCGGGACTTAAATATACTTCATAAGCTAACAAAATAGACATCATATAGTTTCCACCCAATCCTGAGTCTTTCTGACCAAGTAAAGTCAAAGGTGATAAAGAACTGAGAGAATCTGACTGTACGTTTTTTCAATTGAAATTCCCAAGTGTCATAATCAATAACCACTTTCAAAAATATCAAATGAAAGCACCAAACAGCTACTTCAACAAGAACAGACATATATCAAATCATCGAATCTACCTAAGAAATACGCAGGAAGAAGAAAGAATTCAAACTGGTATTGCATTGAATGTAGACAATTTAATTTTTATGTCTGAGAAAGAGAGCTGTGAATATTTTATGTTCAGATTATGATGAGAACTCTGGATTCAGCAGCTTATTAGGCTTTTGTAAAGTTTCATTACTGGAAAATGGATGAAGAAGAGAAGCAGGTACACAACCAACAATTTGTTTATATACCCGAGTCGAAATGGACTAAAACTACATGAAACTCTACATTTTACGCGATGTATTACTCTGACAAGTAAAATCACTTTTTAGTGAGCAATAAATAATTTACCTGTTCTTGGCTATATTTAGTTTAGTTTTATCATTTGCAACTTAGTCCCAAATAACCTAGTGGAAAACATCTAGGTTGGTTACTACAGGTTCGAATCCTGGTGGTTGATGCTCCTATAACTCAAATGGTCAGAGTGTCTTGCTTATAACTAAGGAATCCTTTGGAGCCTTATATGCTGAGTGACGAGAAAATCGGAGTTCAATTCTCCGTGGGAGCATGGGTTAATTTTTTTTCTTCTTTTTCCTTCGCATTATTGACTTATGTGCTTAGATCATCCTTTGAATGCTAAAATGCTTAGCAACAAAACACTTAAATTTTCATGGGAGAGCTGGTTAAACACGATAGCTGATGTTGGTTTCTCTTCCCACAAATACACCAAACATGCTTTTCTCAGTTCAGAGTCCTCGGCTACCAGTGCCAATTCCCACAGTAGACAAAAGGAATCAAGATCAATTGAAATCCATTTATTGAGATGAAGCTTGTTCACTTGATTGACCAGGAATTTTTGTAGTCCAGGAACATCATAAGCTTTGGCAAGTTCCAAGAGTTTGGCAACCTGATGAAGTGATAAAATATACAAACAGCCATAAAAGTATTTGATGAAATCTGAGATTGTCTCATCATCAAAATCTAGAAAAAGTCTATGTTTGTCTGTCTCTGTCCAACTCCCTTCGAGCATTTTCTTGAAAAATGGCCACTGTGCCGCCAACACGCATGCGTGTACACCATGATCTTTCTGCTTTCCGACAATATAAAAATCAATTAACCCTTTTTGAGTCCAAACTGAAGAAAGGGTAATATTAGGCGCATTTGCAAGTGAGTAATACTCAAAGAGTTCTTGAGATGCTAAGCGATATGACAGAAGCTGGATATTTAATCTGCCAGTATCAACAATAAATTTCAAAATTACTGGACTAGTGCAACCACAATTGTGGTTTTTCTGTTCCAATAAAAGATAGGGGTAAGACACTTCTGAACATGACAGTTGACTTTGAGAATGATTAGCCAAGGTAGATTTAACAACTTCGTTTTGACAGTACCACTTGTCGAAGATGATTCCTTTCAACTCAATCAGAATTTCTTCTTGATTTATCGAACTAATTATGATCTCCACAAATTTGAATGGTTCACAATCAAGTGATATTTTACTTTTCCTCAAGAAACTGGACATTTTGGTGAGTCTCCTACGATATCAGCTTCTCCGCTGCTTTATAACCACATTCAGAAATTTACGTTTACTTCTCAAATTTATTCTGACTTCTCGATTGTCATATAACTGCCAGAGTTGATCTGGTTGAATACAAGTTTACTTTAAGTCTGGTAAACTTAGAGTTTCTTATCATTGGTTCCATTTTGACCAAAACTGGAGCTTGTCTGATATATCCAGCAATGAAACATGTATTAAACATGTTTTTCTTCACCACAATGTGATAAGATCGAAGTTAATGGAGGTTATGATTGTGGAAAAATAAATGGCAATCAGGTATCCACCATTTTTGAATGATATTGTAAAGTTTCAGAGAGAAAAACTCAAGTAAGGACAAAGAAAAAAAAGTACCAAAAAAGAATACAGCACCTGAGGTTCTCACGTCGTCTCCGACCGCAATACTTGTGCAGGCTCTCTAGTGCTTATCTATGGCTGATCGGACGGGAAGCCGAGCTTTCACTAGGATATGGCCGTATCCGACAATTTTGAAATTAAACCTATCCTAAACCCCCAATATACCTTGTATGGTAATAGGAGTTTGGTTAAACGCCATATACTCACCCACTCCAAACTCTTGAATCAATTTCACACCAGATTATCAGCAGAGTGATCAAATTAAATTATTCGATCATTAACACGATTAATTGATTTGAATTTCGAAAATAAGCAGTTAAAACTGTTTCTATAACACGTTCCAAACTGTCTCTGCCAACCAACTCAAAGTGTTCACTTATTTGAGAAGTCCTGTCCTTATATTAACTATCCATTTAAGTCTTAAGTTGTAAACTTAAATCTTGAGGATTTGGACGCGACTGATATGAAACTAGATGCTAAGGAACTCCTTTCAGGAGACTCCAGCAAGCTGAAGGCTGTGCTGACAGTAAGTATAACCTGTGTTTCTACTGAGCATTTGCTAATCTAGGAATTGCATCAACAATTGAGAGATTTGGAACAGGGATCTTTAAAATTAGAGGAAAATAGCCAATTTCTCAAAGCACTAATTGCAAAAAAATTAGTAGAATCCAAAGATTCTACCATTCAAGCATACACAGCTTGTTGCCTTATTGATTTGCTTCGCATTTTTGCTCCTGATGCGCCGTTTTCTGTGAAAGAACTTCAGCAAGTTTTTGGTCTATTCAAACGACAATTCAAAAAACTTGATAGACCCGACTCACCAACCTATGCCCAAGCATTTTATCTACTGGAGCTTGTACACCAACTGCAATGTATAGTATTGGTGGTGGATTTGAAAGATGCTGAGCGGTACATTCTTGATCTATTTCAACTTTTCTTCAAACTTGCTCGGTCTGCCCCCAATGTACAAACATTAATAACTGGGCTGCTTTCTCAATTGGTCGATGAGCTAAGCCAGCATGGAAATATTCCCAGTGATATCACAAGAATAATTTTTTCCCAGTTTGTTGCTGCTCATCAAGCATCTCAACATGAACAGGACCCAAATCAGCAATCTTTAGGATTTAGTAAAGCTGGGTACGAAATAGCCAAGGCAATATGTCTCGAGAATCTAATACCAATGACCCGAGCCTTGGCCCAATATTATGGTGAGGTTTTCCATCAAGAATACAACGTTTATGAGCGACAACAGCAACAGGAAAACGCTGAGGATCAAATGAAAAACTTCAAAAGATTACACATTTTGGAATTGGAGGTGTATAAAGCAGTGCCTGAAATGATATCCAGCGTTGCTGGCTATCTTGAGGCCGAGCTTCAGGTTGATGATGCCTCAATTCGACTTTTGGCTACTGAAACCATTGCCGAAATGCTTGCCCAAATGCCTTCTCGAGTCAATTTTGTCATCCAGAATGCAACCACATGGGAGGCATGGTTTGGCCGTCACAGGGACAAATCATCTCAAGTCAGAGAAATGTGGGTAACCAAGGCACAGCTTATCGTCAAGAATAGGTCCGATATACATGGCAAGGTTTTTAATGAGATGCTCACCTTATTAAACGACGATGATGAAAAAGTCCGTGTTGCTGCAACCAAGGCTTGCACTTTGGACCCAGAGTCTTTGCGCAAAATTGATGAGTTGGGGTGCTTGGAAAAATTTAAACAGTGTTTGGGAGACCGCCTCAAAGATAAAAAACATCATGTCAGAGCCATCGCTCTACTCTGCTGTGGAAAACTTTATGATCAAGAAAAATCCAATCTGGTTATCGGGGATGAACAAGCTGCTCGTTTGGTTGGATGGATCCCCTCTGCGATTACCAACCTAGTGTATCTCAACAACCCCGAACTAAATCTGGAGATGGAAATCATCTTACATCAAAAAATCTTCCCTTGGGATTCCTTACCTAAAGACCGACCCAGGCAACTCCTGGTTCTTTTCAAATCCTTAGACGACTCAGCGTTCAAAGCTCTCAAAGCAATGGTCACAAACCAGGTGACAACATCTACATATTTGTCTGCGGCACTGGATATGGATGTAGATAAACAAAAGGCCGTGGCCCAGTGGCTTAGTCAAATTTATCAAGATAAAAACTCTGCATGCAATTTGATTGCCGAATTGTTAGAAGCCCAAGATATCCATGACCTTTTACGGATTTCTACAAGCAAGGAATCATCAATCAGTGAAATTGCTAATGCACACGAAAAAATTCTTGAGGAGGTGGTTAAAGGCCCCGAGCGTGAGATGATTCGAGTACTGTTATATCGCTCTTCATATTTGCTCACCAACAAGACCACAGTGTCAGAATTGGTGGGTAACGAAGATCCTCGTGCCATTGGATTTTTGGAACATTTGTCAACTGTAAGCCCTGACCTTCTCAAATCCCATATCGAAAGCATGTGGGAGTCTTTCACGGCCGGTGATATTTCCATTGATGTCTTGAGAGTCTTGACCAACATGATCAAAATGGGGTCTTTCAAGGTGCCGGAATCTGCACACAAACAATTACTCAGATACATGACTCTGGGAGACCCCCAAGAGGCAAAATATGCCACAATAATTGCATCTTCCATTCCCTACCTACTAACACCAGAAGTAATATCTGAGGTCACAGAGCTGGACACACCTACAAAAATTGCAACTGCCACCCAACTTTACAAACGGGCACCACGACTTATGAAAGGTCACAAACTGTCAGAAGATCTACCTTCTCACTCAATTGAGCTGAAAGTAGCTTATTCACAAGCCATCCAAGATATGAGTATCGTTCAATGGCTCGTCTCTCTTTTTGACCAGGAAGACGTTTCTGCTGATGTCAAGTTGAAAGCTGCTATAGCTTTTTTGAACTTATCCAGAGATGAAAAATTTTCTGCTGAAATCACTCCTGAAAGAATTCTGGCTCTCTCTTTAATTGTTCGTCATGCCGAGTACGAAATCCGCCATCAATTCATTGAAAAGCTAACTCGAATGATTAGCAAGGGTAAGTTGGGAACCAGATTTTTACCCTTGCCATTTCTCTCAATCGGTGTTGAAAATGACGCCAAACTCAAGGAGTTTGTCAAAACCTGGATCAGAGCTAGACACTCGCAACTATTAAAGCTTGACCCAAATTCAATAGTTTTTGAAGGTCTTTTTGCGAGACTCATTCATTTTTTCGCCCATGATTTGATCACACACACTGGCGGCGAAGTGGTAGACAAAGATCTAGAAGAACCTTCTTGCGCTATTCTTGAGTACCTTCAAGTAGTTGCCAACTCAGACAACATCTCTCTCTTGTTCTACTTGACTCAAAGAGTCAAGCAGTACGAAGATGTTCTGTGTGTTGGGATTGAGGCACCTGAATATTTCAAAGAATGTGTACACTTTCTTGCTGATGTAGCACAGGTGATAACAAAGAGTTTTGCCGAAAGTCGGGGCTGGACGCTTCATCCTTACCCTGGTGTAGTCAAATTACCACCAGATCTATTTGCTTTGATTGAAGACCCTGAGAGAGCTAAACAAGTTTCTGCGAAAACTTATCTCAGTGACTCCCTCATAGAGCTATTGGAATCAGCAACTAAAGAATTGGTTGGAAGACGCCGTAAGGTGACCGGAGAACGCCCTCAAATTTTATCAAAGAAAAGATCTGCTCGAGCGCCCCCAAGAACCAAAAAGAGTCCCAAACAGAGGAAACAAAAACAAGAAATCACTACAGTTCGCCGCCGAAGCGGCCGAGTCGTATCCAAAGCTGTGGACTATACAGAAAAAACAGAAGAAGATATCGAGAACCTGGAAGATTCCGAAGAGAAGGAAGATGACTCCGAATCCGAATGATGACGGAGAAAAACTGCTAAAGTGGTTGATGCAAATATGATCATTATACATGGCTGAGATAAGTTAATACTTGGTCCTTTTTGGTTTGCCAAAGCTTTTGAACGTAGTTGAGATGCTGTATGTCCTTTTTGGTGAACGCCTCTGAAAGAGGAGATGATGGTGAATCTGAATCACCATCACTTAGGAGTGGTGACTGTGGTACAGTTGAAGAGGAAACCTTTGATTTCATGTCCATCATGGCGTATGCTGCTGTAACTTCTTCCCGAACTTGATCCATTTTTTGGACCTTGACAGTATCAATGAAATCAAGTTTTATGCCTGTTTCCGGTAGTCTGAACACCACCCCATCAATTATAATTTCCCTCATTCGTTCTGAAAGCAAGTCATCATACGGGCGTTTGAGGTTTCCAGGTAGTTCGTCATCTTGTTCCACTTCAATGGATCCGTTGTTTACGAACCCCCTCCGTAAGCATGTGTCCACAATTTTGACCTTTCGGGGCCTTCTAGGGAACCCAACCACCAAATCAGCGTGGTTGGGACATTTCCATTTTTTGCCCAGAGTTTTCACCACCGGTAACGGAGGATCTAAACAGTCCAAGTGCCATGACGAGGGACAATAATCACAGTTTGCGATTATTTTACCTCTGAGACCACTTTCACCACATTTATAACATAAGAGCGGTTTTTTGTTTTTATCATAAATTTTTGAAATGCCCACCTCTCGATCATCTAAAGCAAGATTGACCTCTTTCTCTGGTCGCTCTGAATCATCTGCATATTCGCCATACGGCCCTGTGACCACGCCATGAAAAAAGTTTCGAATGTGTAAAGGCAACTGAAACTCGCTGCTGTTTGAACGAGCAATGTTGTGAAGTAAGTGAGCAAACAACCCACGAGGCTGCGAGGGGAGAGGGAATCTCCGGACTGTACATTCTCTGCAATGCCATAAACCCTCTGGTAGAGTCGACTCATCAAATGGCGGATCTGTGCATGAAAAGTGAAATGATTTAGGGCATGACTCGCAGCACAGGAATCTTCCTGGTCGCTTACAAGTCCAGCAAATGTCGTCATTGTCTTTGGTAGGGTCATCGTCGAACGCTGCTGAATTCGCATTTTGAGCAACCACAGCTGCTGCCCTTTGAGCCAATGGGGATGCAAAGCCAAAAGGGTTTTGTTGCCGTTTGGGACTTATGACCTTGATTCTTTTAATAGATGAGGTCGTTGGCACTATTTCAGGCTCATGATCAGGCTCAGACTTGAATGTGCTCTCCGGGGAGTTTGTTAACCTTCGAGAAGATCTTCTTCGTTGTGTATAAGCCTCGTCAGCATCTTTTCTTGTTAAGGAGGAACGGGTTCTTTTGGACGGAGCATCTCCTCTGGCAGGAAAATTACGTCTTTTTCTTCTTTTAGGTCCTCTTTCAAATGACTGTTTGGTCATTTCCTCTCCAATCTCAAGAGCTGCATTGTTTCTTTCCTCGTATTGTGATTGGATGTTTGGAGGTGGAGAGGATGACGAACTTGGTGAGGGCGAAATGTCAATTTCAATCAATTGAACAGATTCGTTCGAGTCATAGGTACCATTTATTTGACCCGATGTCACGTCTGCTTCTGATGATGGCGTTCGATCTCGAGATTGTTTTCGGCCACGACCTTTACTTCTCTTGATGGGTGGAGGTAAGCCAAAGGCAGCTCCAGATACTGCCACATGCTCATCTGCACGCGAAGGCTCTACCCATTCACTCATGTATTCTCTGGATTTGAACGAGAGAGATATTGATCTGTCAAGAGTATAGTCCAATGAAAAAACCAAATGATTGATTATAGATGGTGACAGGGAAAAATCAACTGAAAAAAACTGCTCTTTATTCAATCCACGCGATCAGTTAGAATGGCTTAATTGGTTTTCCACAATCCAATTCTTTTAGTAGAAACAGTTATGATCTCGATATGGTGAGTAAAGTTGGTTTCCAACTGCCCATCAACGACGAAACTAAATTAGAAATGAAACTTACAGTTTTTTTCTGACAATTTCACGAGGCTTTGCTTGCATTGGATTAGGACAACAGCATTAGTTGCTGGGCCACTCCAATATCCTTGCACTGTATATATCATTTACCTATAAATCACTTTGAACATCTTATCGAGCTTCAGAAGAAACTAAACCTTTAAAAATATTTTGTAACTGAAATGCCAATCAAGTATCACCACTTGTATGTTAAAATTAAGACAGGGAGCGATTTGGAAAACGCCTAGAAAGTGACCAAAAAGATGACTCCTAATTTTGGCCAGTGGTAGGCTCTGTTGAAGCTTCTGTCTTCCCAATTAAGATTGGCCCGAAATGCATTTCAGTGGTAGTCCTACAATTAGATCATGATTTTCGATAATAGATGCTGATAAATTCTTCTAGCCAACATGAGTTCTCCAACTCCTGAAACTGTGCGAACCGTATCGATCTTGAAAATTTTTCGTCGTCTATAGACCACCAGAGGAAACTCGGAAGGTAAGACAAAAAAAAGCCTCGTATAGAATCAAGAAAATATTTTTCAAACCAATACCATCTTGACCTTACGCTTTTCTTGTCTATCTTTGAATGACTCCACTTTAACCTTGACTTTGTCGAAAATCTTGAGGTCATGAGACCCAACTTTGAGTCGGAATTCTGTATCATAAAACTGGGCTGAATTGGTATCTCCCAAATCCTCGAGGTGAATGAGTGCTTCAAGACCAAACTTGGGCACCAAAATAACCAAGCCATTGTTGAACACCTTGATAATATATCCCTCTTGAATTGCATCTTCCGGTTTAGCATTTTTGAGTGATTGTCCAACAAAATATTCAATGGATGCTCGTCCAGCAAACTGGGCATTTCTGTGACGAGTATTAATATTACTGCAGATAGCTTCCATCTTTTCCTTTTCCCGATGTGACTGGTGTAAAGGCTCGTATCCAATTGCAGCAGCCAATTGTCGATGAGCCACAACATCAGCATAACGTCGAATGGGAGATGTAAAGTGTGTGTAAATGTCTGTAGCTAATCCGTAATGTCGAAATTCTGGGCGTGCGTAAGAGCCAGAAGAGAAATATTCGGCTGCCAACATGGACCGGGTACTCAAAATTCTCACCAACGTGTTGAAAAAAGGTTCATTAGGGTCAACGCATTTGTCCAAAGAGTCGGCCAGTGCTTTGGACGATTCCAAAGAAAGGGACATTCCTTTAATAGTTAAAAGCTCACTGTTGAGAAGTTCAAAGTTAGAAGCAGGTGGAGCACCATGACGTCGAAGCATGGCAGTCTGAGGGAAAGCTTCATAAATCTTTCGAGCAACTGAAATGTTGGCTAACAACATGAATTCCTCTACCAGCGAATTTGTTTCCAGTAATTCTTTCACTTCAACCTCCACAGGGTCACTAGTTTCGGAGTCAAGGAACACTTTCACTTCAGGCGAAGCCAAATTAAGAGCTCCGGCATCAATTCGAGCTTGTTTCAGCTTTTTTGATAGTCTTAAAAGAATTCTCATACCTTCAGTGAGTTCATCAGTTTTACTGGAATCGTCAATGCGAGCCTGAGCTTCAGCATATGCAAAGGCTTCCTTTGATGCAATGATAGACTTGGTGTAGTCAACAGACACAATCTTGGCATCGGGAGTCAACTCCCAAATCACAGAGAAAGCATATCTCTCGACATAAGGTCTGAGAGAGCAGAGGTCGGTACCTAAAAGCATAGGCAACATATCGATTCGCTTGTCGACAAGATAAACGGAGGTACCTCTATAGGCTCCTTCGGAATCCAATGGAGTCTCTGGTTTGACGAAATGAGTGACATCAGCAATGTGAACTCCAACTTCAAAATTTCCATTATCCAACTTACGAGCATGAAGGGCATCGTCAATATCCTGGCATCCTGGGGGATCGATCGAACAGACAAGTAAATGGCGTAAATCTCGTCGTTTTGCTACAAGTGGATCATTGTGCTTTGCCTCATATTCCAAATCTGTGGGAACCTTCCAGTCATGTCCTTCTTCGGGGAGACAGTCCAGTACTGCTTTGGTGAATGGTCGATATTCGACATTGTGCTCCAGCAGTAACGCTTCGGTTTCTGCTTCCTTTGACTCGATTTCTCCTAAATCTCGACAGAAGTGACCTTCAGGATGGCGTGAATCGGCTGGCCAATCATCTACAGCTACTACGATTCGCTTCCCGAGAAGTTGGGCAGCTTGTCGAGTTCGGATTCGAATTCGGGGTAATGTTCGATCCATCAAGGCAACTAGAACTGATCTTTGGGATCGACTTGCCTTATTTTCTTGAGTCACAGACTCTGGAGATATGTGACCAACATAATACCTCCAAGATCTTCGCATGATTCCCACAACCCGAGCAGTAGGCTGCACTTCACCCTTTTCGTGAGCCCTCTTGGCTTCTTCAGCAAAAAGTTTTCGTTCGCTGTCACTAATTGTAGAGTTGGTATCTACTTCATCGCCTCCCTCGTTCTTCACCAAATCAGAAGACTCCACAACACTGGTGGAGGGCACTTTCCATTGGCTTTGAGGTAAGAGCTCAACAACGACAGAATCTCCATTGAATGCTCGGTTGAGAGACTGCTGGCCAAGCACAAGTAAGGGCTTGGTGTACTGCTTAGTTGAAACTGAGCCTTCTAGAACATTGTAAGGGGAAACGGTGAGGGGGCCTTGGAATAAGGTGCCGTTTTTGATACCTCCCAATAATCGAGAAGTAGGATAATAGTCGGGAAACAGTTTTTGGGGTCGATTGGAGCTTTTAGTGCTTTTTTCATCGAAAACACGAGCTGGGATCATATCAAGGAGAGTATCGGCTTCTTGTAATTCTTCGACATAACTCTTTAAATCCAGAGCTACCAAGCCCTCTTTTTGAGAAATGGCTCTATTGTTGGCATCGTTTGATATTAATACAATATTAATGTCTGAAAGATGCTTGCTGTACCAATCCACAACCCTTCGAATGGCACGGTCATTTTTATCATTGATGGACTCACCTTTCTCCCGGCCAATGGCGGTTTCTTGATGAAACTCGTTGTGGAAAACATAGAAGCGCTTTTCAGAGCTTCTAGTTAATGCACGGAGACGGGAGTAGATTGGAATTGATCTATTTCGAACCTCTTCAAGTACAATCTGGGGAACAATGACATCGTAGAAGGCCAGCTTATGCTCAAGCAAATCAATGCCATCCAATACGACATTGGTATCTAAAACCAAGTAATGAGGACCCCGTTTGGTTGTTTTGTTGGGATTGGCGTCTAAGACTGGGGCCATGGTGGTACCATTTGCATCTGCCAGGTAAGAACATTTGGTGCATTTTCTACTGGAGCACGGAATGTCGTCTCGCAAATACTGCTCACGGACAATCTTGGTAGTGTTTCCTGTTTTTGATGTCCGCACATACACCTTTTGAGACAGATTTGCGTGGGTCGACGACCGTTTAACTGACATTTTTCAGTGTGAAGAAAAAAATTAGGTCAATTAGGTTTGATATTTTGGATCAGAGTTTGTCAAGTCGAGATCATAATTTCATTATGATTATTAATAGAGGATTCAAAACCGATTTGAAATGAGAAATAATAGATAGAAAATCGCCCAAAAAAAAGCCCTACAAACAGCTTCTAGCAGAGTTGCCTACTCTGTGTACTGATTCAAATGTCGTGTTACATGTTCAAGTTTGATGCTAAATCAAATTATAAAATAAAGTAGAGGGAAAAGACAACTAAAACACACGCTTGATTCGTCAATTCGTCGCCAAAATGAGAATTGGTGTTGAAAGTCCAGTTTTTTGTTGACCTAATCATCTTTTGCTTGTAGATTTTGTTGTCTCAGTCGATGAATAAGACCAGAATAAGAGGCAAATCCAGGTCTATCCTCCAAGTACCAAAAAGGATTGTCCCCTTCCAGTTCAACATCCTCAGCATGTTTAGAAAAGCTGATTGGTTTCAAATTTCCCATCACAGATAGAGTAGCGGCCACTGCAGCTATCGCAAGTCCATATAGGCTTTCCATTTTGATCTGGGTTAGTTTATCAACAGCAACTCTCTATAAATTCCCAAAACACTCACATCAAGTGGAATACTGGCTTCATGGCCCAACAAGCTGGCATAGTGGGAAACCTCGTACACAGAGTAAGCACTATGAAGCAATATGGTCAGTGCTGTGGTGTATAGCACTGGTATCAATTTATTCAACATCTTGTGATATTTGAATTCAATTTATCCCATCAATATTCATTATTCTTGATGGGAGTCAAATCTTAACCTACTAGAAGGCAAACGATTTTTGATTTAAGAATCGACTGGGGTCTGTCAGGATAGTCGAAAATCTCAAGGCGGAATAGCAAGAAGTTAGGTTGAATTTGTGTGCTCAGCTCCAGGTCTTTTTTTCTCTTTTTATTCAAGTTTTACTCTTTAGTATTCTTGTTTTACTCACAAATTCCCTCTTCTCAGGATCTTTTCATAATCCAATTTCTGGCTCACCAAAACCCTTTAACCAACTGCTGCTTTGGACTCACCCTTGCCTATTTATTTTCTGATGAGTTTACCCAAGGCCAAGTGTCAAATTGTGCAAAATATTCAAATTTTGGACCAGCTTGATGTTGAAGCTCGTATCAAGGTTGTTCAGGATCTCAAACAGGATATTATAGGCCATCCCACCAAAAAATCCAGGTATCTTGATATTGAAGGATTTGCCGATAAGTTGCATCTAATTCTCAATGATAGCCAATCTCTCGAACTTCGAACTCAGGTGACAATAGTCATCTCAAGTCTTTTATCTATTCCTAAGGGTCGTTCTTATCTCATCAGCCTTGGCACCCATATGACGCTGATCGATTTGTTAGTGGAATCAAGTAGGAAATCCCTGACACCCGAGCTAACGCCTTTTCTAACATCCTTGATCCGGGCATTGACCCTGCTAGTCCAAGCGTCTAATGTGGTTGTGCAAGATTGCTTAACCTCACCCCATTTTTCAAAGTCTTTGGGACATCTCATTGTTTTAACTAGTACCCCATTGTCTATAGTGACCTCTGCTGCCGATATCGTTCCATTACTGGGCAATTCCAATGAGGCGATTCTAGCCTTAGGAGAGAACTTGAGTGAGGCGTTGTGCACTAAGTCACAGAGATTATCACAACAATATCTTGGCGGGGAACCTGTTTCCGTGGTCGACCCCTTAGCCGCTACTTTGTTTGCTCTAGCTCACATCATGAGAAAATCGTCAGCTCAAAAATTGCTAGGTATCGAGCCTACCTCAAATACGGCTGGTGTCGCAAACACCTCAAAACATTTTCTGTCTGTTCTATTTCAACTTTTGAGAGCAGACCATAGTAAACTGCGATTGGCTGCATCAATGCTTTTCAGTAACATCTTTACGTTTTGTCCTGATGAACAACAACAAAAAGACCTGGCTAAAGTACTCTTGACTGTTTTGGTGCCGATGCTGAACGATGCTGATGTAGACCCCCGGGTTTCCAAGACCTTGGCTGTCTTATGTCGAGAACATCTGGAAGTATCTTCCACTGCAGTTGAAGCACACGTGGTGGACATTGCTTGTGCCCTAGTCCGTACCGCGACTTCGAAGGAAGTAGTGGCTAACTCTTTATTGCTCATTGCAGCAATCGGTATGCATACAGACCCTTTCCGAAATCAGATAATGGATTGTGGCATTTTATCACATGTTTTTCAAATCGTGAGGTCGGCTGTCAATGAATCGACTCAAGACACAAGCGCTGAGGCCAATGATCAAGATATGAGTCTGCTTATTAAGGACTCTGATTATGCGAAAGAGCTAAAGATATCAAGCATTTTTGTGCTCAGAGCACTTTCGAAAAGCACAACGCTTCTCAGAAGTAGCTTCATTGACGAAGAGGTTGTAAATGGGATAATGGCTCTTTTAGAAGAGTCAGTAAAGGACCAGCAATGTGTTGATTCGCTTGAAGTGTCTTCGTCTATTATGGCGCTGATGTGCAACTTGCTTCGTCCGGCTTCACCGTTTATCCAACAATTACTAAATCGAGGAATAATGGACACTATCGCTAGCGTTGTCGAATCGAAATATCCAGCATTACGTCTAAATGCTATCTGGGCTTTGCGCCATGCCGTGAGCGAGTGTGACAACGCTATTTTGAATAAAGCTCTCTCAAAACTGGGATACCCTACTTTGTTGGGTCTTTTGAACGACGACTCTCTTGAGATACAGGAACAAGCTCACGAAGTTGTGAGAAATGTTATCAAGCCTAATTTCATGGAACGCTTTTTCGATCATATCCCCCTTGATGAGTTTCTATCTATCATGGAAGTTAAGATTGACCTGATTCTCTCAAGCACTGCCAGCCAAACCACTAACTCGCAAAATATTGGCTCTTCGAAATCTCAGTCTAGCCAAAGCAACAATAGTATCATCAATCGTATATTAGTCGCGATATTATATACCCTCACACATGTTGCAACTGGACCTGAGGCATTTCAATTCGCTCTTGTAAAGCATGATAAGCTCATGTTAAAGTGCTGTCAGTGCATGAATCACCCACACCAGGAAGTTCGATTGGCATGTGCATGGTTGGTGCTCAACCTTACCTATGTTGAGGACAACTCCAACCAGCTGTTGAGAGAAGGTTGTCGCCAAAGAGCCCAACGTCTGGTTGAGATTGGTTTCAAAGACAAACTAGCTGCTCATGTCAACGATCCTCAGCTGGATGTTTCTGAGCGAATCAAAAATGCCTTGATTACTCTTGAGTGGTTAATTGACGATATATCATCTTGAAATGAGAAAAAGGGATTGAATAATTTCAAACTGGTACATGTATCAGATTAAAATCTATTCAGAGATATATCAGAGCTATTTATTAAGGTGGTTGACTTTTATGGACAAACATCAAGGTACACTAAAGTTACCTTAGAGGATTGCCTTGATGGATGTCACAAGAGCAGTACCGATCAAAGCAACTTGTGAAAGGATGATAAAAGTGTTAGGGGGCATTCGTCGATTAGGTTCTCCGGTGGAGTAAGCCAACAAAAACAACAATCGACCAAGGGCCCAAACATTCAACAACCCACCAGCAAATCGGGGGTAGGTTAATCCTGCAATCCAACCAGCAACTGCAGTTAAAGTGACATTCTCAGTGAATTGGAGATGAGCTTTCTGAGCGCAATTGAATCTCTTCTTGGCCAAATCGCTCTTGGGGTCAGTCTTGACACTCTCGTCAGCAAACAGACTGGGGAACTTTGTTTTGGATTGCACTCGCCAGTAGAGAGTGTTAAGAGAGTGGAAAAAACCTAGGGCTGGCAAGAGAGAGGTAGCAGCCACGACATACTTGAAGTCAGAAGGGAGAGAAAGCTGGCTCACAAAAGAGGACATTGTTGGAATTGGAATTGGCTAGATGTACTGATCAATTGTAATTTATTGGCCGAGAAATACCTAGACTTTATGTTCTTCAGTAAGGTTTATCATGTCTCAATATAGTTTGCTGGTAAAGTTTCAACAGAGTTTGTGGGGTGCACGTTTTGACAGGGCTTGTGGGTGGCTGAGAGGATAACTTACGACTTTTTTAGGTGTTGGTAAAATAATTATAATAAATAATAAGCCATCAATGGTAAATGATGGAGATCTATAGTAGAAAGAGTGCTTTTCCTATGCGTTATGCGAGTCTCTGACATAGTTGAAAGAGCTGCACAGGGCTTCAATGGGTGGCGAACAACTGCAATGGCCCCCAACATACAAAGAAAGATGTACTAGTCCCAAACAATCCATCGAATGGCAGAGAATATCAATGCAATCAGACCCTTCAATGACTTGGTGAGAACCACTGTACCCCAGACAATCCACATCAAAAAAATCAAGAGCCATTCTAATAGCAAGTAACAGAACTTCCAGATCATATCACGCACTCTAGTGTTGGACTCAATCAATTTCAAATTTTCACTGATCCTCCTCGCTTCTAGATTAAGTGTGGTTGTTGCTTCGTTGAGCATATGATCAGCCTCGTGCAAGAGATTGTCAACTAACGGTTCGCTTTTGTCGCTGAGTTTGTGAGATATTTCGTCGGTTTTTGAAGAAATCTCATCAAATTTGTCATTAATCAGAGGCACCTTTTCTTTAGATAGCCTGAAGAAGCCTTCTTCCATAAAACTAGAAACCTGCTGGACCAACTCAGCATTGGAGGGCGGGGGCTTGACTTTGGTGCCAGAAGAAGCCATATGCAAATGACTCAGCATGAAACAGGTTTCAAGATATTGGAGTTCAGTTAAATAATCACGGTATTCCTCCTCATCGATATGGCTTAGAGACTCCGAAAGATTAGAATGATTGTTGGGATTAACATCAAGAGCCGACAAATCTTTTTTTATCTCCTCAAAGCTAACATCGGATTCATTAGATTGACTCAATTCACTGACCGAGATCTTGGAGGCTTTTTCAATTTTGTTGGTATGATCTCCTGCTAATTTTGAATCCAAATCCACAGAAGAAATAGAACGAGCGATTCCGTTATTCTCCGAGTCAGGGCTCTTAGAATTAGCCTGAAATGGTGAGCCCAGTTCAACAACAGGAGGCGACTCAGCAGTTCCCGAATGATGGCCTTTCGAATTTTTTATCAAAGCCATTCTTGAAAGAGACATCAATGGTGATTTTCTGGGACTAGTTTTGATTTTCTCAAGGTCCAACTTTTGCTCCTCTTCGGAGGATTCTGAAATGACAACATGTGATGTATTGTGAGGTAACGCCAAATGCTCCTGAGATTTGTAAAGGGAGTTGAGACGGTTTCGAGCTTTACGAGTCGAGGGATATAAAGGCTTCTGGTCTGGTCCGACCATCAGCCTTTTATTTTGGGACCTCCAGCCCAAATCTGAAAGTAGTTCTGAAGCATCCACTTCCCAAAAATATCGGCTGTCCCTTGGATCCCCTTTTATGAGTTTTTTTTTGGAAAATACCGTCGAGGCAAGTGGGACTGTATCGGAAGTCACTTTGAAATTAGTTCCCATTGAACTCTTGCGAAATTTTCTGTTTCTAATAACTTGCAGCGGGTTGTACCTCGTATTTATCTGAGGAAATTCCCGATCTTGCTTTTTTTGATAGATTGATATGGCATGGAAGTAAATCTCTAGTGTGACCTTCACCTTGGTGGCATTGGCCCAAACAGTCGGAAGAATATGACGTCTCAATGTGTAATCCTGATCATCGTCATAGCCGTATGGTCTCGACTCCACCCTAGGCTCAACTGAAATTTGTTGGGATTTCAGAGCCTTGAAGTGATGTAACATTCGAGCCATTCGAGAAATATCGGTAGTTGAACGGTTTCCGTCATCAGACTCCTTTTCCTCAGTGGCAAGCTGAGAATTTAAAGTAGACGAGCTACTGATACTATGATGAAGGGCATCACTTGATTTATTTGCTTTCTCCTGACCATCCTCACGCAGTCTGGTATCTTTGAAATCCAGAAAAAAACTTGAAGAAGCAAGATTAGATCCTGCCATGGTACCAAGTGGCGTTTGTTGTACCGAAACCGTGGTGCTGAGGCCCTCAACCAGTCCTGATATAATGATCCAACCTGTTCTGATAAAGTTGGCACCACACTGTAATCTGATTAAACCTTGGGGAAAACGGTTTGGTAAATGTTCTAATTATAACTTGTGGCTTCTCGGATTTACAGCAGATCTTGGAAGTTGTTTTCAGCTCTGGTAAAAGTGTATGGCAGACTCTTGACTTGAACGGGTAATAGAATATGTCCAATTCAGCTTGGGTGGATTACTATTATGAAATTTTTTTACTTGAATTCAAAAAGAGTCAAGTTAAAAATAAAACACAATTATGGCAATTAATCCTGGGAATACTTACTTAATTGAGATAAAATAATAATATTCTTATAGCATCACAAGAGTTCAGTTTTAATGGAATAGTTTCAATTTCACCTATGGTTCCAAGAGATGTGTCATCGTTTTTTTTTTATTCCCCAAAGTAGTGCTGCATCTTGATGCACAGGCAAACATCTGGGATGCAAAGATGTCAGAATTAACGTTTCCAACACTTTGGAAAATTGACTTGGCTGTTTGAAAGACTAAGTTCACGTGACGCTCATCAAAATGCTGAGAGATATTCGAATCCGACGTGTATTGCCAACAGCGATAGGTGATCAATCAATTGCGTGGTCTCCCGATGGAGACATTGCTTTGGCCACAGGGTCGGAAAGTCTTGTTTTCAATCTAAATCGACCCATCACAGCTCATGCAGAGGAGCTCGAAAGCCTACAAGAGAAGAAGTGGGCTAGATTTCCGGAAACCAATTTCACATTAAATCAGATTGAGTCGTTGGATAATTTCAAGCTTACTGGCTCGAATTGTACATGCATTCCAGACACGCAGATTCATTATGGGTCAGGAGAGAAAGCTGTGGCTCGTATAGATTGGTCTCCGCCAAACATATCGATACTTTCAGAGTGCTACTTGACAGTGTTGACAACAGCTCATGAGTTGCTGCTTTTTGAGCTTACTCGGAAACCAGAAAAGACCTCTTGGACTTTATGCCACAACATTTCCAAAATCTTGTTTGATTTTGTAATATCACCAGAAAAGAGCGAGGAAGCAGAGCTCAAGTTTTCGTCTGACCAATATTATCAAACCAAAATTCACTCATTTGCGTGGGGACAGAAGAGAGACGATAACTCAGCTTTATTAGCAGTGGGCACAGAGTCTTGTTTGTTTCTATTCAAAGTAGCAACTTCGGTTGAGTTTCTTAGCAAAATCGACACTTGTCTATTGACTAAGCTTTGCTGGTCTGGAGCTCACCTTGTTGGCGCAACCAAGAATCATGCATTGCTAGCGTTCCCAGTTTTGGAAGATATTTTGGAGTCACCATTGGAGATACTTGAGCCCTCTCGATTTGAAATCTCACATTTAAAAGCACACTCCGAGACTCTTGTTATTTGCCAATCTCACAATATCTCTTTGTATCATAATTTGAAGTTTCGGTCCAATCAAGCCTGGAACGGAGAAACGATCAGCGATGTCCATATCCTCAATTCAGACCAAGTCCTCTTGTCAACGACATATTCAGTTCCTTCACTATGGGATGTTAGTCAAAATACATTGACTGCACACAGTCAAGCAGAGGAGGCGCTAAATATTCGTCTCAATGCGGCAAAGGACGGTACATCCCCTGAAATGGTGCATGGCAAAACCTCCATTGACTACCAGTTCAGGGTATTTGGAACGTGTTTGCATCCCAGCATGCAATGGCTCGGAATTTGGTATCAAACCCAACAAAAGGATGTTTTGATTTTCCCGATTCCATCTACAGCTCAGATGAAGTTAGCCATTGTTCCACTTTTTGCAAACCCTCAGGATTTTGATCTTGTACCTTCAAGGTACTTGTACCAATCTTCTCTTGTGGCACAGTGGTGCTTACAGGTTGTTGCTCGTCTGATCCAAAAACGAAAAAATGACGCCATGGCTGCTGCTGATGCGCGGATGGCAGTGATTGATAAATTTACATCTAATTTGGATATCGAAACATTTTACGAAACGCAGATGGAATGGCTGAAACAGCAGCCAAGCTTTCATGGTCTTGAGGGCTTGAGTCAGTTATTAATGAATGCTTTCATATCACCATCAATGGATGTGGCTCGATTCTGTGTCTACTACAATACTAGCCTTATTCAAGACCTCCAGAGATTGCTCATTAAACTGGTCTTGAGCTATTTGAACAGTAATTGGAATGCCTGTAAAGATCTTCTTCAAGGCTACGATCTCGCTATTTTGGGGACTTTCCTTACCTTGTTTGCTGAGTTGGAGTTCTCAAACATCAAAATTGATAAAGAAGCAGCAAAGCTGATCATTAAGACAGACTTTGTTCAGGAGGATTTCGATTTTTGCCAGGCTGACCAGTCTTTGGAGGAAATTACCTCCTTGAATGGACAGCCATGGAGAAGGTGCGCTATTACGCTTTTACCAATTCTTGATCTGAATCCATTGACTCCCACATGGAGCTCCTGTAAAGTTCTAGATTGGGAAAGGATATCGCCCGAAGAGTGTGGCCAGCTAACCAAACTGCTTCTGACCACATTTTCTCGCTGCCCTTTCTCAGGAGTCCGCTACTATCGTCGATGAAAGGCTTAATGAGATGCGAACGAAAAGCAGAAGCACCAAGCAAGACACGGAAAACTGCAACTGAAGAGCAGTCATAAAAAATGGGGAAAAGAAACTACAAAAATCCAAGTTGCGCAACTTGAAATCTACACTCGATATTTATTATACTTCTATTACTAATTCTGACAGATGACTAAAATTATCTCAATTCCTTATATCACTCAAGTGTAAACTCTAAAGTTGACATCCGAATGCAACTGGTATCACTATTGTTATCGCTGTTGATGGCCTGCAGTGCCACGGCCGAGGTTTTGACCTTGGTAAGTTGTCAGAGCAAGAGTTGAAAAGCAATTAGCTAACCCTAGGACCATAGATTTCACCAGGACTGCATTGGTATCTATTCCAAGAAAGATTGGGGAGGAAAACATGATGTCTATCTTGAAGTGAGCGTACCAAAAGCCCAGGACACAGAGGCATGGCTTGCTGTTGTCGTTTTCGAATACAGAGATGTTGAGGAGATTGGAGTAGATGTGGGCCCGTTTCAGATTCAATTTGTTTGTAATTCTGAGGCTGTTGAAAAGAAATTCTGTACCAAGGAACAGGAGGGCACATACATTCTAAAGTCAAGAGGAAACTCGACTCTATATGCTCCAATTGATACCCAGCGAATCAGCTTACGCGATCCACAAACTCTTCGTTACAATGTGAGTAGCACCGGATTCTACTGTGTTGCCACAGCCTCTAATGGGCCCAAGTACAAGGCCAAAGTGTTTGTTCAGTCTGCTTATGGTCTTTTAGGTGGTTCGCAGATTCCTAAGCACACATTTTTTGCTGTTTTATCTATTTGCTATTTGGTTGCATTCTTGTTGTGGATGTTTTCCTATTGGCAATATCGCAATGACATTTTACCGGTTCAAAATTATATTACTGGAATTTTTGGATTCTTAGTCGTTGAGATGATTTTTGTGTGGGCATATTACGATATTGTGAACGATGTTGGTGACAACATTGGCTCACGTATTTTTTTGGGTATCGTTGCAGCATTCAATTCATTCCGAAATGCATTCACTTTCTTTTTGCTTCTGATTGTGTGCTTGGGCTATGGCGTTGTTAAGCCCACCTTGGGTGATCTCATGTGGAAGTGCCAATTGTTGGCACTTGTCCATTTTGTGAACGTCTTCATATTTTCAATTGCTCTCTATCTGAAAATTGATCCATATGATGCCAGCATTATGATTCTCGTCATTACAGTTCCCCTTGTGGTGACTCTATCCATCTTTTACAATTGGACTCTCTCCAGTTTAGCTAAAACGCTGAAGGAATTGAGAGAACGTAAACAGCATGTCAAGGCAAGAATGTACAGACATCTTTCATTCATCATTTTTGGATCTATCTTGATCTCAATTGGGTTCTTTTTTTGGAACGCCTATTTCCTTGGTGTCAAGAGAGGCGAAGACGGAAAATTAGTACACAGTCAGTGGAAATATTACTGGTTTTTGTTTGATGGTTGGCTCAACATTGTATATTTTGTCGCCTTCATGCTGGTTGCTTTGATATGGCGACCTACAGCCAATAACAAAAGATTTGCCATGTCTACAGAGCTCGCCCAAGACGAAAATGACGCTCAGGAGTTTGAGATTGGCTCATTGGCAGGTTCTGATGATGAGGACGAAGATGCCCCCGAAAATCCTTTTGGGGATCATAACCAGTTTCCTGGAAATACCGAACATGAAAACTCACCTAGTGTTACCGCACTCGAGACAAAACGTGAAGCACTTTCCGGTGTTTACAAGAACAAAAATGACAGTGACCAAGGAAACTCCCAACTCGCAGATGGAGCAGACGAAGCTACTCTTTTTTCATTAGATGATGCTGCCAATGATTCTGACTTTGAACAAATAGAAGTAGTTACCAAACCAACGCCAAGCAAACGGCGAGATTCCGAGGAGGAAGGACTTTTGGCCGATTCATAACTTATCAAACGATGCAAGAATGCTAAAGAATTCTAGTTATAGGGTCATAAGAATTTATCTATTTACTACTCAGCACTACCTCTTGAATGCTACTTAAGTCCATGTTTAGCTTTGGTCAAACTCTAACATGTACTACTTGGCTATCATTGGGACCAACGACTGTCCGTTGTTCACGACGGAATTCGGCACCTATCGTCAGGGAGGTGACGGGGTTTCACGTGTAAGTACCTATGGAGTAGTCAAGAAAACTTTTCGCTAACTCAGTTTTCCCCAGAAATCCAAGAAGTCATTCCATTTGTTGTTCATGCAGCTCTAGATATGGTAGAACAATTTGAAAACAAGTCCAACCAAATGTATCTGAAGGTGGTTGACAACTTCCATAGCCATTCAGTTTCAGCATATGTGACAGCAAGCGATGTTCGAATTATGCTGTTCCATGATAGCAAAAATGACGATGCCATTCGACAGTTTTTCATTGACATTCATGATCTCTATGTCAAAACACTCCTGTCGCCATTCTATTTTCCGAACCAGCCTATAACCAGCAGTACCTTTAGTGCAAAGGTTAAGGCAGCTGCAAAGAAATATTTATAGTATACAAAATAAATACGAAAATGAAAAATAAGAGTCGAGTTCGAAATGCTAAGCCGGTGGCTTGTTAATGCCAATAATAATATCCGGTTGTACCACGATCTGTGAATGAATGATAGACTTGAGTCAAAGGTGTAAGATTCCATTCAGCTTAGTCTTGTTAGTGCGCGAAGGATGTCTCTGGTAGTATCACTGAGGTCAGGTTCTGCATGTTTGATTGTTCCCCCCAAAATAGACCGGAAATCCTGAGATTGCCGAGGTCTTTTATATGGTCGATGGTGTAGTAGATGAGAAATGTGACTGAATTCACGGTCGTTAAATTGGGAGACGGTGGAATTGATGGAGTTCATTTTATGTGCAGCATCCATCAACACATCCAAGTTTACAGGCAAAAGCTGCAAACGATCAATAGTCATTTCAACATTTTGGTTTGACGACAAGGCTGTTTGAGATTGTTGCCCTGCGAGATCGATGGTTGATTTCAACTTCTTCGACATGTCTTCCCAGCCATCAGATACCACTTGTTTCAATTCTTGCCAGTTACTGATTTCAGCCTCAAGTTGCTTTTCCAGTTCAGAGAATTGTTGCAGCTTATCACGATTTGTTTGATTGTGAGAGTTCGGTTTCGCTTGAAGAGAAATTGGACTGGTTACAGACTCAGTGCGGTTCCACCATGAAATGTCAATTTTTCTTTCCTCCATATCTCTGATAATTTCTTCTTGAATCACCCGAGCAATGGCTACGGCTGCTGCTTCCTCAGTGGTTGATAGATCGGGTACTGCCGTTGGAACTCTGTTATGCTGTTGATAATGGGCATGGGTTTTCCAATTTTCATAGGAGCGTTTCGCTGACCAAGTCAGTAGTGTTTGCATCCTTACAGGTTCCGGAAGTTCAGGGTCCAAATGTTTAAAGAATTGGGTTGGATTAATGTCCTTGTGTGGTTGTGCAACCAACCCATTGCCTATTGAACTTATTCTTTTGCCTCTGCTACTGTGATCCCGAGCCAGCGGATCAGCATTTCTAGCTTGATTTCTTATTTTAGATTGTTTTGAGAGAATGATCTGCTGTGGAGGACTATCATCGGAACTTGGTGCTTTGAAACCCTGGTTTTGCGGTTCAAAAGGACTCTCCAGCCCAGGTTCTAGATCAGACTGTCGATTATAGGTCTGTTCATGGTGCGGATGATTATCCTGCTGAGTTTCCTGCTGTTCCAATTGAAACCGTTCCAGTTCTGCTTTGGTAAATTTTCGAAAATAGCGGAATCCGTCCTCCTCCAGTTCCACTTCGAAAAGCTCCTCCTCTGGAGGTATCGGAGTCACTGGTACACTTTCTATGGGCACCACATCTTCTGGAGGCGTTTTTGGGGGAGAAGTCGCGTGCACTAAGTGTTGGTGCTCAACTTCTGAGGTTAGTATTGAATTTCGCCGATTCTGTTTGGAATCAGATTTTTTTACAGTGGAGCCAGATCCTTGCTGTTTCCGCTTTCCTTTTCCTTTCGTTGGAGGCTTCTTGGGTTTCTGTGGTTTCTTATCTTTTAGCTTGGTAGTCGATGTAGTCAATTTCGTACCCAGTGAGTAGTCTACAGAAGAATCACCCAGCAGCTCTTGAAGAATGTGAGTTTGAGCTGTGGATAGCGCTCCGTTTTTTGATGTGGACTTGGAAATAGCAGTCTTTTCTTTAGACCCAGCTTTCGGTCCCATTTATCATCAAGTTAGTTTGTATCGTCTTTTATATTGTGAGTTTGTGATTTTGACCACAACTAAACTTTGGCGCTTTTTCAATATATATTTTTTATTTTATTGTTTCCTTCACTGTTATTTTTGAACAAACTGGTACATTCAAAAATGATATAAATTATAGCAATGCATTAGAGTGAGTCGACATCCTCTAGTCTCTCGGTCTTGAGGTCATGCAAAAAGTGCCAGATCTCAGAGTCCATCATGTTCCAGCTTTCAACAGATCCAATAAAAGATTGTAGTTGAGATGGCGATGAAACATCAGATAATAAGGATTTTGCCTGTCGCAATTCTGATTCTGCCAGATCAAGGAAAATCTGAGGAGTTCGGATGCCCTCCCCCACTGATTTGAATGCACTCACCTGAACGTCATTTGAGCCGGTGACAGGAAGAGTAAAACCAAGATTGTATTCAATTTGTTTCAAGGTATTCTCGAAATCAAAGTGAGTGTCTTCCCAATTGAGCCACACTGAGTTGCTCATTCCATCATAAGACTTGTAAATTATATCTTTGATCATTAGTAAATGAGGATTGTCTCCATAGTTGTTGGAAGAAATAGTCCTTTGAGTGACGTTAACCGTCCAGGAGGGAAGAATAGATTCTCGGTAAATGGCCGCAAGTCTTTTGTTGACTTTGTCACCTGTGTCGTTCTCTTCGTTGACTTGGTCCTCCTCATTAATACCTGATTGTCTTAGAGCCCCATCAAGCTGGATCCGTGTAAAAGGGTGAGCAACAGTTCCTATTTTAAAGGTCCGTGGACGCATGGAATATGACCGCACCATTCTTATGGGAATTTGATCACCAGACATCCAGCAGCCTAACAATTCCAGTTCTCGTCTATGATAGTTTTTCAGCTGGGGAATATGGACCTTAAATCCAATATCGTGTTGTTGCTGGGTCATGAAAGGAGGTGAGAAACTCAGCCCTCTTTCTTTGAGATAATTTAGAATTGGGGGAGTTGGTGGGCATGTTTGCGAAAAAGACGACTGTGAGCAGAGAACAAGTCGCTGTGCCAACTGTAATGAAGGAAGCGAAAAAACTTGAGAGGCACCTTCATAGGGATCCACTATTTGGATTCCATTTGAGAACGTAGCTGCAAAGAAATTGCACTTGTGTACAGAAACAAGTTCAGCAGTCAGGTTGGAGTTCAAAAATTTGCCTGTGATGGTAGCAACATTGTCTTGATTATAGATGGCAAATGATTGAACCGAGTCCGTAGCTACATGGGGAGTGAATGTAGAAGCAGAGCCACGATTTTCATGCAAAAACGACTTGACTGATTTGGAAGCATGCAATATTCGCCCACCATTTTTCTCAAGGTCTTGGTAAATGGTTGGAATTTCAGCAAATGTTTTAAGCTTATAAAGAACATCGTACTCGTCAAAGAGATCTGCTTTATAATCATTCCGTCTCCATCTATGAGATCTTGGCCGCCAATGTCGGGAGGGCTTCATTCGTTCCTTTATTTTACTGAATTCCTCTTTAGTTGAAGATGCAGGGAGATTTGGCCGAAAGTCAATGGGAATTACATGAACATCAACATAAGCATTGGCACCATGCTTGTCAATCAATTCCAATTGAGTCTGAATGTCAGTTTGATCATTCTGAGATACAATGACAGGCTTAAACCCAGCAGCAAACCAGGCCTTTTCCCATGCCATACTCAGAGGACCTTGTTCAGCACATGTCACCACGACCGGCTTTAGGGGAAATTGGACTTCCCGTCGGTTGGATTCTCTTTTGGCTTCATTTTGTTTTGAGCCTCTAGAAGAATAGGCGACTCGCCAAGGCTGGGTATTGTCCACATTGAAAAAGGTCCCGTCAATGATACTTTGAATGGAAGGTCGAAACCTTCCAAACCTAGAGGGGCCATGATTTTTGAAGCGATGATAGCTAAAGTAGTATCCACCCAGTGAGGTGTTGATGTACTCAGAAGGTAGTTTTTTGAGAGTATGGGAGCTCACCAGATTTATGCAGTACCAGACCAAGACAATTGCCAGAAAGGCCGTGCCTCGAGATACGTATTTTGATCTCATTTGATTAAATTAGCAAAGGCAAATGAACGAAATAACAAATGACTGGTAGATAAGAAGAAGAAAATGCTTTGCAGTGAGAGAACAAAGTAGAAATGGAAAATTGAAACGAGGCTTATACAATGCTTGATGTGCAAAAGGTAAAAATTAGCTCAAGTTCTTTTCTTTTCAGATGAGAAGGACAAAATACCTTCAGGTAAAAGAAACCGAGAAATCTGCCTCTAGAGATTGTTGAAGAGTGTTTGTGGCTTAAGTCAAAAGAGTGGTCAGGCCGCTACTTCACCCTTGTTTAAGAATAATAATATCGCTCGTTTAAAGTTTACCCCCCCAAACCGAAAAACGATTTGATTTTTATCAAACTATTGTGTTACAAAAGCGGGGAAGGTAGGATCTGAAGGATCTACGCATGTGTGAATTGTATGGCAGCAACTTTATAATTAAAAATATCCATTAAATAAACGGTTGCGGTAGCCACCAAATCATCTTTACCATAATACTGATAACCAGCCGCTTCATACTTTCCAAATTTTGCATAAAGTTTTGTAACGTGAATTTGAATTTTTTTAATAGCGAGATACTTTGGGGGCACATATGGCCAAGGATTTGGTCAGTATAGCCCCAGGTTTTTGAAACATGAAACTTAACTGAAGTGCCTTATTCTCCACTGGAGTTGTTCTTTACGCCGATCTGTAGGAGTTTATGAAACACATTAGAATCACTTCACCCCATTGAGATCTTCATGAGCTAAATATAAAATCAAATAAACGTGCGTGCCAAGACGGCAACTTACTTCTATTTTCATTGTTTTCATGTGTTGGTTACTATACAGGAAGTATAAACGAATTATATTACTCAATCTTGGTAAAGTTTCCTCCAACTACTTGAAACAGTTTTTGAGTTGGTTAGTGATCTTGAACCTACGAACCATAACTGAACACGAAGGTCAACCGCCACTTGGCTTTAAAGAGTTCACTTAGCTTTTCCCTTTAAGGAAGTGGCTGTAACCTGGCGAAACTATAAACATCATAAATGTTCAAAACTTTAGAATTGGTGGAATTATGAGCAGTTAAATTAACAAGTCACAACACTAACAATGAGTCTGATACTCAAGAAATCTTGCCATTAATGTCAGTAGAAAATTTTGATTTGTTTTTTAAGCCCTTATTAAATTAGTATATCAGATCAAGCCTAAGGGTAAAGATAAATAAATCAGTCTTAATCAATACAAAAAAAGGCACATGCAAAACCAATTTCACAGAAATGAGCTCTGCAACAATCCCATTATTTGCTCTCTAGTGATTGTTCAAAAACGTAATAAAACCAATAATTGAAAGAATTTACGGTTGAAAAATAGACAAATTAGAAATCATTAAAAAAATCAATCAAAGAGAATCAATCATAGTGAAATCAGCCAAAGAGAAATCAACCAAAACAGACTTGCGACTAAATTTGGCATAAAAACATTGGAAGTTCAATGCATTTTAAAACTATTTTTTGTTTAATTTTTATTTTTTTGACAAACTCTGCTGTCACAGCCTCCAACAGGTTATTTTAGATTTTGACTTGAGTTTCATCTATTCTTATATACTCACTAGCTAGCAGCTGAATGAGCTAAGAGTTTTTTTCCCGTGTGCTGAAGTTGGCCTCGATAATTTTCTGGGATTTATAAAATTACAGGGGTTAGCCTGAAACGTTTTAAGTTGTGGTGACATTTTATAATGAGTATTTTTAGGTCATCGGTTTTCACATTATTAATACAATAATAGCTTGATGGTCATGTTTTCTTTTTCTGTTTCTCTGTTCGAAAGTAGAAATTTATGCTGCAAGTGATGCATAGTGTGCTCCACTATTGCTATCAGTCTAAAACATGCAAAGGTATCCTTCAAAGCCATTAAAGTTAATTAAGCTCGATTAGTACGTGTTACCTGTTACCTCAAAAACTCTATGGTTTTGAAAGATATTAGTGCTAGTAGTATTCTTGGCTTCAGAATGGAATCCGTTTGGTTTAGGTATGTTGTCTTGTTTATAGTTGAAAGGTAGATTAAGCCGACTTAATATTAAACTCTTGACACCTACTTAATTTGACGGAATCAACACTTGCCAAGGCACTTTCAAGGCTTGGAAAAATTAATGACATGTTAGAGACAAAGTCTAATAATAAGATAAAAGTCTAATTGAAACGATTGAAATTTAAACGGTATCAAATGAGATCAAGGGCGGGCTCAATTATGCATGTCAAATCATTGTTTTTTGTTTTGTTAATTTTCTCTAATAATTTATTGGTTTTTTTTTTTCGGTTTTTGTGATTTTCTCTGAATAATTCATATTGATTCCATTTTATTTCTAAATTTATCTAACACAAGCATTAACAAAGGTGTTGCAACTGAGAATTGCACCACTCTTCATTGTAAGCTTTCGATCGGCTTCACCCTCCTTTCGATAGACAACCTCCTTGTCATCATTAGTGGTGAAATGAGGCTGGCAAGCCTCCCAGATCTTCTTTTTTGGGTTAAGCTGTTTGGCTGGCTCGCCGTCATATGTTTCGAAAAAGATCTTTTCTCCTGCTTTAGATCCCTCAGGAGGATTAACGAACTCCACCTCTTTTGAGTGTGGATCATCATTTTCTCGAGAAGCACAAAGAACCATTGCACAAGATTTGATTCCTCGCATTGTCACTGGCTTAAGGTTGGCGACACACACAACATAACGCTCCTGCATGCCCTCCAAAGGAATGATTCCCGCCAGACCAGAGCACACAGTTCGAGGACCCTCTTCATCGCCCATGTCGATGGTAGAAACATAGAGGGAATCGGCATCGGGGTGTTTAACTGCCTTTTGAATAAATCCGACTCTAAAGTCAATCATTCCAGGGTTGGGAGGGACAGCCTCTTGTTGAGGAGCAGCAGGCTTCTTTTCCTTAGCCTTCTTTTCCTTCTTAGCGGCCTTAAGAGCGGCAAGAGTAGCAGCATCAGGTTTGCCCTTTGGCTGAGATTTGGTTTCTTCCTTTGGAGTGGCCTTGACATCTTTATCTTGTTTTCCATCCTTTCCTTCCTTTTCATCCTTACCTGACTTTCCATCTTTCTTAGGCTTCTCCTTGATTTCACGAGGAAGATTCAAGTCCAAGTTGAATTTAATTTTGTCGGAATCTGAAAGCTGGAAAATGCTGCTGTTTTGAATCAAGTCTGCCCATCGAGCAATATGTCGAAATTGAGTAACCTTGGCATCATCCCAGTTAGACAAAGATGCGTGCAATGCAGAGAAAACAACAGCATCGGCCAAGGAGGGTACAGCTGTATCGGCAATCAAATAAGTTCTAGATTGAAGGGTAGTGTTTAGTTGATTGATGTTTGATTCATCATCGAAACGTTTTGAAATAGTGACCCATTGGGTTTGTTCAGCTTGCTGAATTTCAGAAAGTGCAGGGAAGTCCACATTGAGTTTTCCGAGAAGATCCTCTTCAGAAAGAGAAGATTCGCCGAGCTGGAGTTTTTTGGCAAAAAATTTAGTGAGAAATTCCAAAGCCATAATGAAATGTGTAAAGAAATTTTGAAAACAGAGTTTATATTTGACCAGGCGTCATTTGATCTGTCATGTGACCAGGGAAATAAAATTGATAATTCTAAGTACTCCACACAACAGGAAAAATACTGTAGGGGGGAATATATAACGGACAGACGAAGGGGGTTCTAAAAACTGGGCTTAAAAACAATGATAGACAAAAAATGTTATTTACAAAAATATCAATGGATAATAAAAGGTCCTGGTTGTAGTCTTGCATAAGTGTAAGAGAAGACCAATGATGTGTTTGTATATTTCATGTAGTGGAACATTCAATGAGCACATTTCCAATTTCCAGTAGTTTGAGTACTATTGCTCTTTTAAAATCAACTTTCTAATATTTTCATCATCTAACTGTTTTGCTCATCTCTGAGTACAACTCTTTTTGCCAGACTCGAAATGAATTACTGTCAAACGTAAAAAGGTCAAAAGCTGACCAAAATCTTCGGAAGTAGCCGGAGCCGGTTCCGTCTTATTAGGATTAAGATTCATATTAATGAACCTAGCTTCGTTGAACCGGAAGTTCCCGGATAACCGGCGAAAAATTAACTCAACAAAACGAAATAACCCGAGGTCAAAAAATAATAGTAAGGAACAGGAATGTAATTTGTATAGATTGAACGTATTGAAGGTTGCTACGGATCAACATTTAGTAGTTTCATTGAGCTTGCGTACAAATGAGGATAAATTATGAATGTTTCATGGATTTTGAGTAAAATCAAGTCCCAGATTAAAGTTGCTGGATGGAAAGATGGTTTCCAATTCATTCTCGAAAGCGATCTAACAAAACATTGAAAGACGGTAGAGCAAAAAAGCCTTTCGGCAACTGAATTTTCGTCTGGTTTCCGACTCGGCCAACGCCTCAACAATCAAAATACAGGTCTTTTGGTCGTTTAAAAAAACATCAAAAGAGTTCGGTCTTAAAGTCAAATTTGACTTACCCCAGAATGAATATGAAATACTACGCATTTTAAACGCAACTTGCATTTTAAAAGTAACATTTTATAAAAAAATATATATTCAGGTGTGGGCCTAATTCTGGAGGGAATGAAAGATGAGCCGGTAGTTATCTCGGCTCGGACCGGCAAGCCTAAACGACGTAAAGCTCGCAGAGCCTGTATTCATTGTCAACGCACTCATTTGACTTGCGATAATAATCGTCCCTGTGAGAGGTGTGTTGCTCGAGGTTTGAGTGATACTTGTGTAGATGGAGTGAGGAAGAAGCTCAAATATTTAAATGACGAAAAGAAACCGGTAGCTGTGCCGGTTAATATCCAGTCTGTCAATGTTTCTACTGGAGGGACCATTTCCAACGTGGAGGCAGCTGGACCAGGTTCGGCACCGACTGTCAAACCAGAAGCACCCAATCCTTCAAAATCATCAATATCCGTTTCTGGTTATGGAGTGGGACTAGGTAATGAAGGGACCTCTTTCGCTAAAGATTGGATCAACCAACAACTGTTGGCGACAGAGATAAACCAGATGGGTTCAAACCATCAAATGTACGAACAAGTGCCAGATTGGATGTCAGATGTGCCACTGTCCAACCATCAGTTTGAATCGGTTGCAACCAATATGGAATACTCTATCCTGTCAAATATGTTAATGGATGGAAGAGAACCAAAGCAGGAAAATGGCAACAAACAAGGTCAAAGCCACTTAGATCAGCACCAGGCCCAGCGCCAATCTCAGCATCAGGCCCCACATCCATTGCAGCACTCGACCCCCTCAATTTCTTCATCATTCCACTCCCCTTCCAACTCGACTAATTCACCGCTAGCGGATCAAACTACACCTCAGAGCCAAGTTTCTACATCTGGATCCAGTGGGGTTAATACTAAACTACAGCAGTTGTTAGCATCCAAGGGACTCAGCGCTCGTGAACTCAACCAATTTTCTCTCGAGGGACAGGTTATTGAAAACCGTTTCATGTCTATTCCAGACATCATTGAATACTACCACCACCAACGAGAGGCATTGGACTCATTATCAGATCCTGAAGAAAAGAAGAGATTCCGCCCTATATCATTCTCGGTGGTTGGTTCGAGTTCTATTCAAAACCAAGCACCCTCTTTCTTGAGCACTCCTGGACTTGACACAGTATACTCTAATTTGCCAAACTATAGTGATCCTATTCAGGTATATTCTCACGTCAATGTACCGTTTTCTTATACACCTGGCTACCATGGACTTATAGCATATCTGAAAGGCCGGTTCAACAAGGACCAACTGGTTGCGGTGACGAAATGCATGGCTGAGTATCGGCCCTCATTTATTGCATGTACTAACTCTCTTAAGGAGCAAGACCTGGTTTTTATGGAACAATGCTTTCAGCGTGCGCTTCTTGAATATCAAAGATTTATTTATTTCAGTGGAACACCAACGGTTATTTGGAGACGAACAGGTCAAATTGCCGCAGTTGGAAAAGAGTTTTGTTTGTTGTCAGGATGGTCCGAGGAGAGGCTAATTGGGAAACAAACGTTTATCGTTGAGTTATTGGACGACGAATCTGTTCTTAAGTACTTTGAGCTTTTCAGCCAAATTGCTTTTGGCGATTCTCGAGGTACAACCATGACAACAAGTACCTTGGTGACGCCATCTGGAGGTAAGATCCCCACCTGTTCAACATGGACCCTGAAAAGAGATGTCTTTGGGAATCCCATGATGATTGTGGGAAATTTTCTTCCAATCCTTTCGTAAGGGTTGTCTCTATTTATTAATGAATACTTACTTTATGACAATAATCTCTTAAACTATCATAGGATCATTCAGTTTGAGAACAAAGCAATTCTCCTATTTTAAAATCCTACTCAAACACATTGATACACGTCTAATCTTCCATTCTCTACTAATAACTTAACTACTGAGCCAAAATTGACTTGACAAATTCAGTGTAGTTGACATTGCCATCACGGGTCACATTGACTCCCTTCAAAAGCTCATCAACCTCAGCATCAGACATCTTTTCTCCAAGAGATGTTAAAATATATCGCAACTCTCCAACGCCAATAAAGCCAGTTCCATCCTTATCAAAAACTTGGAATCCTCTAATGTAGTCTTCAGGTTCTCCTAATAATGATTTGAATCCACCAGGTCGGTTGACGACTTTAGAAAAAGTCTCATAGTCAAACTCTGATGAAAGACCCTGGCTCAGCTCCTCGATTTCTGCCAATGTGGGGTTCTGGCCAACTGCTCTTAGCAAATCACCCAAGGCATCAGTTGGAATCTTCCCAGTTCCCTTTTTATCGAAAAGGGCGAATTTTTCTTTGAAGGACTTAGAACTTTGAGACTGTTGTTAGTTATTAGCCACTAATGAAAGCAATAAAGGGGGATTCTCTCACCACTCCAGCAAGTGCTGTACGGCTCATTGTAGTTGTTCAAGAAACAAACTGTAGTCAAGACTCACCATGTTTGATGTTACCTGTTCTTTCTAACTACACCTTCCTAAATCTACTAAACAAAAACATCACCAAAGGGGGAAACCCTAACCTTGTTGCTATAAAGAATGTGAAACACCTCCCCCTGTTGCCAACCTGTTACCACCCAAGTACATCTTGGGTAAGAAATAAATTTTAAATAAACTAAAAAAAGATGTCACGTGTACTAGAAATTTTGATATCTTCCCATTGCTGTAAAAAAAAATCTGGAATAGATAGTTGTAGCCATGTTAACATGTAGTTCGTCTCCGAGTGTTGACCTTTATTGGTCCTTCGGATCAGGCCGATATGTTTTGACTTAAGTCCCCGATTAATATTCTCATAGTTCCTTATGCATACCCTTGACAAACAAACGTGTGATCTACCTCCGTGTGCTATACAAGTTGCCGAGGAAAACACCTTTCTAGTGGCGACTTACAAGTTGGAAGAAAACGGGACTCGAAATGGGTCCATTGACGTTTACCGAGTGAACGATTCCAATGAACTAGTCAAAATTCAATCTTGTCGAACAGAATCTTCTATTTTGGATCTCAAGCGACTTCACTCATCAGAAGAACTTTTCATTTCCGCTCAGAGCACTGGGTCTGTAATAACCTGGCGTTGGAAAAACCAATCATTGGAAGTGGAGTCCAGTTATCAGCTTTTTGATGAGTCAGTACTGGTACTATATATAGCTACCAGCCCTCTTCATCCTCAGCATATTGTAGTTACTTTGACTACTGGAGAAGTGGTGCTTCTTCGAATAGCAGAGTCTAAGATCCTCGTAGAGCGAGAACTACATTCTCACAGTTTGGAAGCTTGGGTAGCATCATTTGGAGGAGAAACGCTTTCTAATGTCATTCTATCTGGTGGAGATGATGCAACAATCATCATGTCTGATCTCAGAGAGAACAACCAAGATATTACCACGGGTGTTGCAGATCCTGTGACAAACAACAGAATTCACAGTGCAGGTGTTACCAGCATTCTTCCTCAATCTGACTTTCGAGTCTGGACGGGATCATACGACGATTCATTAGTGAGTCTGGATTTGAGAAACACAGGAATGGTGGCTCTTAATTCCAGATCAGTGATGAGCAGGACTGAGTTGGGTGGAGGTGTTTGGAGACTAGTACCTAACCAAGGAAAAGTTTTGGCCTGTTGCATGTATAATGGGGCCTACATTTTAGACAATTCACAAACATCCTTGGAGGTGGAACCTCAAATTGTATGTCATTATGAAAAAAATGATGAGAATCACAATTCAATGGTTTACGGTGGAGCTTGGAATGGAGATAATGTTTTGACCTGCAGTTTCTACGATCGTCAATTAAGGCTCTGGGCCATTTGATTAAGCTAGTTTCAACATATCATGGGCTTGTCTGGGTTTAGTAACTGCGGCCATTCAGATAATTCTACAAATCAAGCAAAGATGTGTCTCCTCTACCGATTATGTTTTGTTCATCAGTGGGGTAAATTTATCTATGTACATTTATCGAGGGGTGAATGAAACCTTGGTGTCAAGTTTAATGGCCCCCTCCTCTTCCATTCGCTTCATCATTTCGTCCTTCTTGTGTTCCATGACTCGTTTTTGTTTGAAGTACTCCACCCAACTGTCAATACAGTCTCGTTCGTAGATTTTTTCAAATGATCCGCACTTTTGCGTTGCCTCTTTGGAGTTCTCAATAGCGTCAATAATATTGTGCTTATCTAAACAAGCAAAAAAGTTGTCTCTTGCCTCCCAGCATTGTTTTCGAGATGCCTTCTTGGTTAAATCTGGTTGAGACATGTTGAATCTGAGTTTGAAATTTCCATTCAAAGTTGAGTTTACTAACTACTTTGTATTAGGCAGCAAAACTGCAATGCACTATGCTGACTGCATTTGAGATATTGACTGGTGTATTGCTTATTTGTAATCTGTAATCCATAACTACACTTAGTAGTCAATGGAGTTGACCCACGCTTCAATGTCAACAAGGTCAGACTGGCTTTTAGGTACGAAGCGATCCACAACTAACCCTCCTCGGAGGGCTACAATGGTAGGAATCTTGTTCACACCCAACTCAACCATGAGTTCTCGCATTTCCTGCTCATCTGCTTCAACGTCCACAGCATTGACTGTACTTTTGGTGCCTGCCTCCACTATCCTTTGTAAAGTTTCAGATACTTGTCTGCTCAGAGGCTCATTGCGAATATAGAAATTACAAAGTAGAGGTGTGGGAAGGATCCTCAGTTGCTCATATTCATCCCGATATCTGATTCGGGTAAAGATTCTATTTGGGCCATGACTATAACATCGCACCAGCGGTAGCCCTTGTGTTCTGGCATAGACAAGAGCAGCCACAGAAACACCAGCAATGATAACTGGTCGTTGCATTGATATAAGTTGATGGCCAAGGTCTTGTTAACTTTGCTCGTGTGTTTCAATAATACAACCATGTTTCACATTTGGCAACGAGATTAATTCTGTTGAGTTATCATGTCAATTAAACTTATCAATCCCATCAACCTTAGTGTTATTGAGTGGACTTGGTTGCCTAAAATGTATTAATAACTAATTATCTAATTATTTACTGATATTTCGGTAGCGGTCCAGTTACCCAATCTAGAGCAAGTACATGAGACCAGCAATACCAGCTACAAACCCGATTTTAAGTCGATCAGCACCATTCTCATTATGAGAAGGAGAGGCTGAAGAAGAGGGAACGGTGTTGTTCTTTCCACCTTCAGAGGGACTTGAGTCAAGTCGCACGATATTGGTGCAAGCAATTCGACTGGTGTTGGGAGCATGGATCACAACAGACAAATTTCCCAAGAAAGCGCCAATTCCGTCCTTAGTAGAGGCATAAAGATCAGTATAACTAGTCTTGAAGTCAATGGTAGACTCGCCATTAGTTCTTACAATCTTTCCGTGCTTTCCAGCCAAATCTCCAACCTCACAGGTTTCAGGGTGGGAAGCTTCACAAGGAGGCTTCTGACCTCGTTGATAAGGGTCGAGGTGAGCTAAAGTGGCAGCACAAGAGCCATTGGCAGGCACAGGAAGGGCATGAATATGATAAGTGAAAGGTCCATCAATTCCATCGAAATTTCCTTTGAGGTCAACATCAACTTCAACTCCTGTTCCGTTTTTAGAGACAAAGCTCACGGTTCCTGAAACAGTTCCAGGTTTGTCGAAGGTTGCGACATAGGTCACTCCAACAGGATTATCGTTGATAACTGCAGCATCGCCAAGCTTTCCAGTAACAAGGTCATCGTGGGCCATGGCACTGCTGGCCAAAAGAGCACAAATAGCTGACTTGAAAAACATTGGTATTTCTATGGGCTGGGAGGGGCCTCCACACTCTTTTATATAGTGTATTATCTGATTGTGTTTATCCCCAAAAGACTTGTTTCATCGTCTTTGTTTGAAAATAAGCCCACAGTGTACTGAAACCTTGAAACCATCAACATAAAAAGAAGAAATATACATTCTTGTTCTTGTTAATTAGACAAAGCTGGTCGAGAAAATAAATATATCAAAGTCGGATTTGAATTCAAAACAGGTTTTCTCCAATGGTTATATCAGTAAATCAGATATTTTGGATATTCCCTTGATTGATCTCGTTTGTATTAAAGTTCAATTAAGATAACTTTCAGTTTAAAACAACTTAGATTTCGGAGGTTTATTCAACAAATCGTCAAAGTATCAACACCCGACTTCGCCCTTTAGCCCACAACTCAAAACTGGAGCTCTCCTTAATTTAGAGAACTTTTTGGGAACTCCAGATCAGTCATATTCATGAATATGAGAAGAAAGCTGGAAAAACAACCTTTCATGATTGTTCCTGCCAAGTCCACTCCAATGGTACTCAGGTACAACCTTAAAATTAATCTGATGGTATACTCAACTCTGATTGGCAGAATTGCTTTTTCAGGCTTAGAACTTTTTGACTCTTTGCATCCAAAGCTTAATCCCGCATCTAGACTCGGCTTGAAAGGCTACACATGTTGAAATTACATGTCATAGTTTTGGAAAAAATAATTTTTTAAATCCTTTTCAAATCTTTTTCAAGGCTGATAGCAAATAGTGTTTCCACCGACGAGATCAATGCTTTGATGCCCAGATTTCTAAGTTTTGAAAAGTTCCATGACTAAGCATTAGTTGAGAGAAAATGTCACGTGTTCTTGCCCCCATGGTTTGTCATACAAATAGTTTTTACTCAACCTTAAATGGCAAGGGCCCTGTATTGATTAAATCAGGCAATCTCATAATTCATTTCTCTCTTGTGCTGGAATACTCCAAAATTATCCTCACTGTCTCCCATGGATTCTCCAGTACCAGAAAAACAGTCTTTGAACGCCATTGACTTGGTTTCACCTGCTTTCACCCCCAGTAACTCGCAAATTGGAACGCCTTTAGGAATTCCAGTGGAGGAAGGCCAGTTTGAAAAGCCCAAGATTAACCTGACTGAGATTTTACCTACTGTGGAATGTCTTGTCCGAGCTCGAATACCCACCACCAGTGGTGCTGAGATTTTTTTGCATTTGTACTCCAACTCTTTAGACAGTAAGGAACATCTTGCCATAGTATTTGGAAATGATATTCGATCCACTAGTCTAGATAAGCCCCGACCTGGAGAAACAGAACTAGACCGAATGACCCGGGGCGCTTACACTGGAAGGCTGTTTCCTGGTAGAAAAGCCTCTTGCATGGAGAACGAACAACACAGTATGGAAGCCGAGCACTTTGGAAATTCAGAAAGTTCAGACCAAATAACCCAATCTACGCTGGTTCGTATTCACTCTGAATGTTATACGGGTGAAACTGCATGGTCTGCCCGGTGTGATTGTGGGGAACAGCTTGATGAAGCTGCTCGGATTATGTCTAAGGAAAATCATGGTGTAATCGTATATCTCAGACAAGAGGGTCGAGGAATCGGTCTAGGCGAAAAGTTAAAGGCATACAATCTTCAGGATCTAGGTGCTGACACTGTGGAGGCCAATTTGATGCTCAAGCACCCTGCTGACGGTCGGGACTTTGGATTGGCTACTGCAATTTTGCTCGATCTAGGACAAACTGACATTCGACTTCTGACAAATAACCCAGACAAAATAGCTGCAGTTGAGGGTCCCAATAAAGAGATCAGGGTTGTGGAAAGAGTACCTATGGTCCCATTGGCCTGGAAAGATAAGGACAAAGGGATCCGTAGTCAGGAAATTGACGGTTATCTCCAAGCAAAGATCGAACGTATGGGTCATCTGCTCGCTCAACCATGAGATAGTAGGTGTTTTACACTGGAGTTCTTATGAGATCAACCTTGAAATCTACTAGTCCTCTTATGCTAACAATGCAATATGCAAAAATATGCAAAAGCGACCGATTTGAATACAACTGAAAAGACTGGAATATTATGTACGGCCAAGCACTGGCTCAAACAAACGAAAAAAAAAACAAAAAATTATTAAATAATGTCCGTGAACAATACTTTTAAACTTGGAGCTTACCTGAGTCACAATAAATCTCACTAAACCTCTTCAACTGCACTATCCATGTAGCTCTCTTACAGTCTTTTTTACTTGTGGCAATTGCCATTATTTATTTTTCAAATTTCATGCACCTGGAATGTCAATTATGTAGATTTTTCCGCACTTTATCCGCAAGTCTAGAACCAGCACTCAACGCATTTAACCTGTTTGATTACACATTAAACCCTATTCTGGTTATGCTTTTTGCACGTGATGTTCGCCTTATCCACCAGGTTAAATAGGGTGATTTCATCTGCTGGTTTCGCTACACTCAATCGCACAATGGCCTCTGCTACTAGTTTTTACGATCTTGCTCCAGCCGACAAGAAGGGTGAGCCCTTCGATTTCTCTCAACTCAAGGGAAAGGTTGTATTGGTTGTCAATGTCGCCTCCAAATGTGGATTCACTCCCCAGTACAAGGGATTGGAATCCTTGTACCAAAAGTATAAGGATCAAGGGTTTGAAATCGTTGGATTTCCTTGCAACCAGTTTGGAAATCAGGAACCTGGTTCCGAAGAAGAAATCACATCTTTTTGCCAGTTGAACTACGGCGTGACCTTCCCTGTACTCAAGAAAATCAAGGTCAACGGGTCTGACGCTGATCCTGTCTACCAATGGCTCAAAGACCATAAGTCTGGTCTTTTGGGTTTCAAAGCAATTAAATGGAACTTTGAAAAGTTTTTGATTGACAAGGAAGGAAATGTTTATGACCGATACGCTTCTCTTAAAACCCCTGCTGGTTTGGAAAGCACCATTGAGCAGCTTCTCAAGGCTGAAAGTCCCGAATCCAAGAATGAAACCAACTAAGGTAGTCATTCTGTTTTAATTTACATTAATATGGTTGTTCTTCATTATCTTAAAATTTATTAGAGAGTCCACTCGCTTTTTCAAAAATACAAAAAAATAATCATGAATTTATACATTCTCGTTTGAATGCCATGACTAGCCTTTATTTCTTCTTTTTCTTCTTGGGAGCCTCAACCTCAGGTGTAGCAGTCATCTTTCGCTTGTCTCCATCATATTCCCTGGCCAAATAACTAAGTAGGGTTTGACCTCTTCGAGCTAGTTCAGCTGGGGTTCGCGACAAGAAAAACCAGTCGAATCGGAACACTGGAGAGGCCCGAATGGTGTCCCGAATCTTTTCGTAGACAGCCTCCGTATCAATTCCAAACCGGTACAGCTGGACCAAAATGTATCTATCCTCCTCTTCAGAGTAAACCTTCTTTTGGCCTGAAGGATAAGCAATAGATATTTGTTGTAAAGGAGCGTTGTAAGACTCGACCTTTTTAGCTAACAAACTATTCTGATGATTTTGTCGTTTGGTTTTTTCCTCACCTGTTTCGATTTGTTGAATGTAACGATCGTATCCCTCTATTTCCGTGTATCGCTGCCAAAATACTTGAGCATACTTCTTGACATCTGCTGCGGTCTTTCCAATCTCCTGCCCAATTGCATCGTACTTGGTTCGTCCATTTCGAGCAGATGCACTGATAAATAAGTTAAAGTCTCTTCGATTCCAGTCAGAAAACCCTTTAACAGAGAGTTCGGCTTTTTCTTTCTCCTCTTCCTCTGTCAAAGGTTCTGCGTTATCAATTTCCTGTTGTTCAAGTTCGCGCTCAGCCTCCCGATCTTCCAGGGTATCCTCGGGACCCTCGGCAAGTGGAACTCTGTATCCCACCAATTTACGGTAATGAGAAGTTTCCTTTTCTTGAATATCGATAAGCCGTTGAGGATAAAACTGATGGTCTTGGATATTGAGCTGTTTGGGAGCCCGCGGGGCCTTGGGAACTGCGGGCTTGTTACTAGCTCCAGGGTTGAGAACGTCTCGATAGTATGAATCAATAGAGTAATTTTCTTTCCGCTCACGTTTAGTGGGATGAATCCAAACCACAGGTGTCTTGCTCACATCTTTCTTCTTGAAATCTTCTCCATTCCACTCATAAGCTGATTCAGTAGTGAATTTCTGTAAATCATCCAGACCAAGCTTGTCATATCGAGTGTGGAGCTCAGCAGTCTTTTGCTCGCCACGTGCTAGAATCTCTTCGATATCCACATCCTGTGTATCTTCAGACTTATCACCTGAAAACATACGGTCGGCTCCATGCTGAATCATGTCCAACAATTGATCCTTGGAAGTACCAGCATTAGAGCTTTTGTTTTGTGCCCGACCTTGTTGAATGACCAATTTATCCAGTCTGAGCTTTTGAGTGGCTCGTTCAATCACTTTTTCCTCAACAGCATTTTCAGTGATAAATCGATAAACATAAACCTGCTTGGTCTGGCCAATACGGTGGGCACGATCCATGGCTTGTAAGTCTGCTTGGGGATTCCAGTCTGAATCGTAAAGGACAACTTGATCGGCAGTTGTTAAATTGATACCTAAACCTCCGGCTCGGGTTGTCAGCAGGAAGACAAACTTTTCGGAGCCTTCTTTATTGTAATCATCGATTGCTTTGATTCGATCTTCATGAGAAGTTTGGCCATCGATTCGACAATATTTGTAGCCTCTGAAAAGACAATAATCTTCGAGAATATCCAAAAGTCGACTCATTTGAGAAAAGATCAATACACGGGAGCCTTGCTGCTTGATGTGTTTCAGGAGCTTGTCAAGAATCACCATCTTCCCAGCGTTGTATACAAGATGCTCATCAGTGGTATAAGGAGGTCCTGGTTCGGCACCTTCAAACAAATAAGGATGATTGCAACACTTTCGTAACTGCATAACAATATTGAGAAGTCTAGTTTTTCCTTCTCTTTTGCCCAATTGACCATTGACAGCGTCTAGATCCTTTTCAAGAATCTTTTGGTACCATTTCCGTTGCATCTCAGACATACCCACGTAGAGGTTTATTTCCTTTTTAGGGAGGAGAGATTTCTCTACATCCGCTTTGACCCGACGTAACAAGAAGGGCCGAAGAATGTTGTGTAGCTGTCTGACAGCATCATCTTGTTTACCATTCTGATCATGCTGAAACCATTCATCAAAGACAACTGAGTCTGCAAAAACATCGGGTAAAATGTAATTGAGAAGAGCCCAAAGCTCGTGTAAATTGTTCTGAAGAGGAGTTCCTGTAATTAAAAGCCGGTTATGGGAGTGGAACAATCGAATGATTTGAGATAAAGACGATTCCTCGTTTTTGATTCGATGCGCTTCATCAATGACAATGTATTGCCAGGCAAATCGCCTCAGGTATCCTTTTTCTCTCAACACCATTTCATAGGAAGTGATACATACGTCAAAATCACATGCCAGCAATCGACTCTGAATCAAATCAGCTCGCGTTTCCTTGTCACCTTGTAATACCAGAACGTTGACTTCAGGTGTCCATTTGGCAAATTCTCTAGCCCAATTGTCCAATGTCGACTTGGGAACACAGACTAAGTGAGGCCCAGGAATACCGCGAAAGTATCTGAGGTATCCCAAAAACGAGATTGTCTGTAGCGTTTTACCGAGACCCATCTCATCAGCCAAAATTCCAGAAAGATTGTTTTCGTACAAAGAAACCATCCAGTTAAGACCTTGAATCTGATAATCACGTAAGGTTCCCACAACATAGCCGGGACTCTCGTCGAAAACCGTGGTCGAGTTTTCGTCTTGTTCTTCCTCACCCATTAGTTCAGCATCTTCTTCCTTTTCTGTCTTTCGAAAATGTCGACCTCCACTCTCACCAGCCTTGACTGAATCTGTCAATGGCTTGGTTTCCTTCGCTTCTTCAAGAGCTTCTCGGTAAACGGGATCTTGGCTGGCCTTTGATCTCAAAAAGTACTCAAAGATGTTTGAGAGTGAAAAAAGATGCTTGATCTTTCTCACAATCGCCTCTTTCGACGGTGCTTCTTGTTTTCCTAATCCCTTGTCAGCTAGCAAATATGTCTGTCGGATGGATAAGAGATCCTCTGTTGACAGCTGCACGGGAGGTGTGCCTCGTGGGGTGGTCACGGTTGACGTGATGACCGACTAGGTTAATCTCCGGATTCAAAGAAGAACTCATTGACGCTTGGTACTCAGTAAGCTACTTACGGTCGGATTGGACTCCTCTTTCATGTTAAAGTGGAATTGGAATAGAGTGAAACTTTGGAGAATGCTGTAATGCACAAGAAAAAAATGGGTTTTTGAGTATATACGTAGATAAATAAATGCGTGAATCTGATCAGAAAAGTTATTCTAGATCATTTAGCTCGGCAAGATCCTCTTCTCTCAGCATTCTAGGTTAGTCATAAGTGAATTTTCATAGGTGCCCTCTTTTGTTTGCCATGTTCTCTCTATTAAGATTTTCCAGACTTGTCTTAATTTCTTTCTCGGATTTTACCATAGATTTTTGTTGGCAACGGATGCTCCACTTACCTGTAATCCATAATTTTTTGCTCCTCTTGCTCCTTGGGCTCTGGAACCGAAATCTGTTGGCTGGGAGTTTCTGCTGGGATGAAGTAGGCATTGTCGCAATGAGGACAGTAAGCGTCTGTTTCATCGAAATCACTCAAATCTTTGCGGAAAGCTTTTTGACAGCTTTTGCAAATGAATGTAACCTCTATAGTTTTTCTGAGAGGATGGGTCTCATTCTCCTCGTGACCTTAGTTAGAAAGTGCAAGAGCAATAGGCGGCGGCTCATTGACAGCGATCAATATGAAGATAGGCTACCCAAACCAACAGTGTGGGAAACGGGGACCTAATTTGGTGTTTGTTGAGATGAAATAAACGATTCTCACACTATCAATTCGTCTCGTCGTATTGATCCAACCTAGTCAGAGTTGTTAAATTTTGTAAACAATTACTCACATGTTGGACAATCATACCATTTACGGCAGCACTTGGTTAGCACACTTTTCCCTTTGCAGATCTCACTATCCACATCCAACTCACCTGTGTCCTGATAGATACTTGAGCATTAGTAATATGTTTGCACATTGGTTTTCGAGGACAATAAGGTTTGCCACTTTTGGTGATAAGTCTGAATTTCAAATCAAATAAGTTTCTTAACCATGACGGAAATCATTAATCCCTCAGAAACAGCTGTTCCCGCCAAGAACCTTTCGGCTCCTGAACCTGAACACTGTCCTGGAACGGAGTCTGAACTTGCTGGAAAAGCTGATGCATGTCAAGGATGTCCAAATCAAGAAATATGTACATCGGCTCCTAAGGGTCCTGATCCTGACCTTCCCCTGATCAAAGAGCGAATGAAAGGAGTCAAGCATAAAATCCTTGTTCTGTCTGGAAAAGGCGGTGTTGGAAAATCCACTTTCTCATCTCTCTTAAGTTGGGGTTTAGCGACAGACATTGATTGTGAAGTCGGTTTGATGGATGTCGATATCTGCGGACCGTCTTTGCCCAAAATGATGGGTGCCGAAAAGGAGATTATCCACACCTCCAACTCCGGGTGGTCTCCTATCTATGTGTCTGATAATTTAGGCATGATGAGTGTTGGATTCATGCTGCCTAACCAAGATGAAGCGATCATTTGGCGAGGAGCTAAAAAAAATGGTCTCATTAAGCAGTTTTTGCGGGACGTTGATTGGGGCGAGTTGGACTACCTTGTCATTGACACGCCTCCTGGAACGTCAGATGAGCACCTTTCTGTCACACAATATCTAAAAGACTCTGGTGTCGATGGCGCCTTGGTCATTACCACCCCCCAAGAAGTTGCGCTTCTGGATGTTAGAAAAGAACTAGATTTTTGTCGGAAATCAGATATCAAAGTTCTGGGATTAGTGGAAAATATGAGCGGCTTTGTGTGTCCCTCTTGTACTGGTCGAAGTCAGATATTTGCCGCCACTACTGGAGGCGGTGAAGCGCTAGCTAAGGAGTTTGGAATCCCTTTCTTGGGTTCAGTTCCTCTTGATCCAAGAATCGGAAAGGCTTGTGACGAAGGCCAATCTTTTGTCGAGGAGTATCCAGACTCACCTGCTACCCTGTCCATTCTCAAGGTCATTTCCCAAATTCGTGATGCTGTATCTCCATAATCCTTCCCTTATTTATAATGCATATTTGATGATAATCGTATTTATTCCCATTTGCAGATGCCTTTTTCCCTCAGCAAGATTCCTTTGCTCCTCTCTGGACAAGGTTCTCAAAAGTTCCTGGACATGATCTTTGATTTCCGTCATGTTCTTGCTGATGTTGATGGGGTCAGCCAAATTGAAACTGCTCTCCACCTGCTTGCATATCAAAATGCATTCAGTTAACAGTCTGACCCATCTGGTTAAGACATCGGGGTTGTCGAAGTGGAGTGTCCCACGAATTGTTTCCCCTAAAATGTGTAAGCATTGCTTTCCTTTATCAATGTCTAGGTCTGTTTTTAGATCTTGTGCGCACAAGTGCGTATCTACCACATTGCTCTGAAATAGCATGCAGAATTCCTGTAAAAATGAATGAACAAAAGAAATTGTCTCCCACACTAGAAAGTCGTCCCCCGAATTTGTTGATCTTTTATAATGAACTCTTCTCGATCGCCAAAGATTACTGAAAAGATTGATGACTCGGTACAATGTGATCAGAAAATCAAATGTCTCAGACATTAAATCCATCGTGGTTGAGTCCAGTAAAAGATTGTCTGGCCAGCTCAATTTGTAGTTAACGTGATAGTCGCTTCCAATAAATAAATTTGAAAAAAATGTCTGTTTTGTCTCTTCAGTAAAACGTATGTTAGAGCTGACTTCATCTAAAATGTGGCCTAACCTTTCGTCTTCCACTTCTTCAGTGAGCATCTTGAGACTTTCTCGAAAAGCTAGCGCTGGTCGAGCAGGATGTTTTCCAAGTTGTTCAAAAAAGAACAATGCAAATTCCCCAGATCCAACTAAAAAAATGTGTCGAATCATGTATAATAATGCATTGACTTTGGACGGAGGGAATAATGCTGGAACCAGGGCCGAAAAGACTATATCTTTGCAGGTAGAAATATAGCCTTCCAGTTGATTTTGGCTTAGCGGGCATTTTAATAGTGAGTAATGCAAACTTGGGTTTTCATCTAAGGTCTGTCGAGCTCGCTTAACAAGATCCGTCTCTTGTGAGCGGTAAAGATCTGCCATCAACGTTCCTAAAAGCTCAGCGTTCTTTTTGGAATCTTGAGAAATACCTATAGGCAATGAATTACTAGCGATTTCCCTTGTCAGATCACCTTTCACTACTCGAAAGTCGTTGACTCCATAAGTAGATACTTGGCCGTACATCATCCATCCATAGAATTGAGCGAGCCAGCAGTTATCCAATGCACTAATGCACTCTTCAATGAACTTTCTGGTCTCTAAAATACTTGTAGTCAGGTCGGAGGACAATTTTTGGCGAATTGTTGAGGCTGATAGGTAATGTGTATCAGCTTCAAATTCGCTTAATGCAGCAGCCTCAGGCGAACGCAACATCACAAAGTCCGCTAATGAAAGTACATAAGAGAGATGGTTTCTGTACTTCAAAACAATGTCCTGCCGTACTTTGGAAATTGGAAATGTCATCCCTGACTCTCCATTATAATTCCAAAATGGACTTAATAGTTCTGTCTCTAGTTCTGTGAGTGCATCAAGATATGGCATAATCACGTTCGTTTCTATAACACCTGCAATAGTCTGAGCGCATGGAGTAAATGAAATGTCCACTCCTGATGAGTTCTCCAGTTCTGAGGTAGTAATAATCCTTAGACTCTGGCTGATCTTCTGATAAATCTCGCCCATTATGATCATCTCTTCAAGCAGAGCAAGTTCTCCAGATTGGAATCGAACATTGTATTTAATTTGCAATTCACCAAGAGTAGTTTCATGTGTCAATGGTGAGTTTCCACCCACCAAAATCACCAACAGTTCTTGGATCATTGAAGTTAAAATTGGCTGTACTGCAAGATTGTGTATGAGGTTAAGAATCAAAAGTCAAGGCAGAAATGAGAGACTGGTTTTGAGTGCACAATGAGATTTCATGTGGTGCTTATATATAATTCGTGTTTGTTACTGATGTTGATTAAAGGTACATAAATACTATACGTGACGATTGTAGAAACTAGCCCCCGACTCCAAGATTCGCTTGGTGACCCCACTATTACTGCCAAGTAAAGCTCTGATTGTGTGAGAGTCATTTGACAAATGGCACACAGATACGAGTTTTTGAGACATGATGCAAGTTGAAACTCGGGGCAAAAACAGATGATCGAGCCTGCCGAGAGCGAGTATTCCTGACACGAGCCGATCCAGATTCTGAGAGTCGCCCTCTACCACGTATGAAATGAAATCAAGATAGACCTGGCCACCTTGTGTCCATGAGGAAACCGATCCCCTTGGGAATTGGCGCAATAGCTCCTGCAACTCGCAATAGTCTTCCTCAATTATTGCCTTAGGAGCAACTTGTGTCAAGATAGTGTTATGGGCTTCTTCCCACAACCGCGCTTTGATCAGTAATAATGCTTCACTAGAGTGGTCTCCATTATATCTGGCTCTTAATGCCTGTGCCTGATCCAAAAGAACTGTGGGAAAACCAAACTGCGCAGTGTCTAGGTCCTCTACAATATCGATATAGCGAGAGATGATTTGGCTTACCCTTTGGGCATAAATACTATCAGAATGGAGGTATCCCAAAACCAATAATGCAAATTCAATGTGCCCTAAAGATTCCAGCTGAGCTGCATATTCCAGAGTTAACTGATCTGAAATATGCATGGGGGCCTCCATGAACACAGATGACAACAGCCATGGGGTGGCAGTGGTATCGCGGTTGGTGGAAAGTGCTGTCTCAATTGACTCCTCGCCTCCATAGAACCGTAGTAGTCTTAGACCCCAGTCATCACCACGTGGAAGGAGTGGAACAATAGTCGAGATGTGATCCCGCGCAGTAGATCCATACCATAATCGTAACCCCAACTGCTGAATCCATCCAAGTTTGTGAGAAGAAATAATGCTGTCGATTTCTCCTGATGCGAGCTCATATACCTCTCGAACAAATGAAGGAATACTTTCATATTTGTTTTGCTGCTTCCATTGGGTCAACTGAGCCTTGGCATCTTCTTTGATAGCAATATCATCACCAATAGTAGATATTGTTGTAGCAAGATGCAAGTTGCGAGTTTGAACTGCCAAAATGGCAGCCTCCTCTACACGGTTACCCAACAAAAGAGTGACAATGTCATGAGGAGAACCATTCAATTTGGTTTTGATGCTATCATTTATTTGATTCACTATCCACTTGGATAAAGCATCACGCCTGAATTTGTTTGCGGCTCTCGCCGAGCCTGCTGCAGACAAATGTAAGGGAAGTTGAAAGCCTAGTGACTGGACAGGGAGGAAAAGAATTGCCGCTAATTGCAACACTGCATCTCCAACCGTTTGCAGTTTTGGGGCAATGTTGCCCATGGTGTATCGTGGTAATCCGTTACTTCTAGAATTGACAACCAGACTGGATTTTAGAAGTTCCAGAATATTGAGCTGGGAGAGTGTGTCTCTGGAGACTCCGTTCAAGTGACTTGCTGCCGACCCAATCACGAGCTTCTTTGTCGAGCAGATAATCAACTGCGACCCTCCCTGAGATGATGATGCCAGTGGAATAGAGCTGAATTGTGAGAGGGATGGTAATCGTGATTTCTCATAAACCTTTAGATATTCCTCTTGTGCAATATTGCTCAAAGGCTTTCCGAAAAGCATCTGATCCAACATCGCTGGATTCAGGTTTTCTTCACCTTCAACAGCAGGCTGTCGTTTATTCTGAATAAGAATGCTACCAGCTTGTTTAGAGTATCGCAATTGTCTTAACCAATCTTTTGATACTGGTCTATCAAATTCCTCGAGATTCACGACTGCAAATTCTTTTCGGAACGCTTCATAATCTTCGTCGTATGATTCTCTTTCCTCAACATTTCCAATGACATCAATGCTTTCAGATGTCGAGTCCACCTCAATTACTGCAACCTTGTTTGGGGGAGAAAAGGAATTGGGGGAATTTTGGTTATCGTCGAAGCCATTCAATTTTGATGGCCATTGTCTTTCTGAATTGCCAGTACCCCAACCGCCAGGAACTGATCGCCCCGAGCTACTTCTATAAACAGGGGATACCTTGGCTTTGTTTACCACATTGTGATCTTCCAACCTTCGGCGACTAATCTGATGTGATGAGTCCTGTTGACCATTCAAGTGATGATTGGAATAATTGTTACTGTGGTCTGTCTGACTCATGTCAACATCACTTGATCCGCTTGCGGCAGTAAAATCCGCATGAGGCTCAAAGGCGAAAGCGTCTGACTTGGAAGACTTTCGGTCCTCCCCATCGTTTCCATTTTTATGATCACCTTGCCTGTCATCATCCTTCTTGTCCTCCTCATCTTCTTCATCTTCGTCATCGGGGACTGTCCAGCGAGAAAAATGGGGAACCTGGAAAACCCAAACACCAGACGATGCATTGAAAGAAATGTGTTTCCCTCCCCGTGATTCTATGGATGCTTTGAGTCGAGCTACGTGTCTAACGACCCGCGGATTGGTTGGGTCGATTATTCTCAGACCGTCTTTTGTTTTCTTGTCAACATTTTCCAAGGTGATGATGGCAGGTTTGTTGAGTTCCTCTCCGAATGCAGGTTTAACACTATCATCAGCATAAACCACCACAGCTCGCATTGAAAAAACTACAGTAACACCCATCAGCTCATCCAAGTTTGCTTGCGAAAGATCAACTTCTTCAGCCCACTCGACTTGTCCATATCCTCTCCGGCCAATAACAAGACCTTTAACATGCATCAGCTGTTCTGGCGTCAAAGCCCTGAGCTCTTTCAGTGAAGGGATACTCCAATATCCACGTGGGGGTTGAGACGACTCTCTCAAGGACAGGATGGATGATTGGTCACGAGTTAAAGAAGCTCCAGCAAATTTGTTATTTACTGGTGCTGGATTGGTCTGTTGAATCATGCTGATATCCTTGGAAGTAGGAAGTGCAACCAGATCAGATGTGTTATTTCCTGTCAAGAGAATTGAATTATCTCTTATGCTCTGATTCATGGTTATGTCACGCTCTCGTCGACTCAAATCGTAAGGAGGAGCAACTCCATGCAAAATGTCAGCACTTGATTTGCTTCTTTTAATGATAAGCTTCCTCATATTTGGGTTGTAGAGTCTGTGTCGATTGGCTGTCAATCCAGACTGGTTTGAGAAAGAACTGTTGTCACCACGAGTTGTTGAAAGATTAGATAAGTTACTCAGGTCTGCAGCTACTGATGAAGTGTGAGACATATCAGAGGCAATGGAGTCTGCGAAAGAGGCTGAAAAATAAGATGACGGTTTACGAGTCAATCCTCGAGATGGTTTTGCGATTCCTCGAGATCCAAGTCGGGGTAATCGAGTTGATGAATTCCGAGATTGAGATGTCCATGTTGGAATTCCACTCTGAACATTTGAACCAGGATTAATGGTGCATTGCGATGTCCCCAAGTTGAATGACATGGGTGAATCAAAACTTGTGGATTTTTTAATCCAAACACTAAAGTTTCATGCAGCGACACTACAAAGTTTGCACGAGTATGGTCATGTGATTTAGCCAATATTTTTGTCGGTCGAGTGTACGATTATGTGAAATCTTAACTTGGGTACACAAAGTGGTCGAACAAAAATAAGACCGACACTAAGTCGTTCAATGCAGTTTTGAGAGTGAAGATATCAAAATTGGTTTGATTATAATTGGTTCCTTGGAAGGTTTCATCAGGGGCATTGCATTTTAGAACTGGATCAATCCACACACATCTTAAAATATAGTACCATCACGTGTTTTATACGTGTTTCACACGTGTTTGTTTGTCACCTATTATTAGTAGAGTAAATCTGGTTGATACGGAGCACTTTTTTCAAAGACAAAAGCTTGGTCGCCTGATCTCTATTTTTAAGTGGAGTGTTTTGGCTTTTCAGTGGGAAAAAATGTTAGAAAAAAAAATCATAAAAAAGAACATATTAAAACAATTTAAGAAAAGAAATGCCAAATTCGTACAAATCTGTCAAAAAAAATCATTATGTCTACAAGTAAGGTTTTTTGGTTTCAGAATTTGGTATTTTGATTGATGAATCGAGCTATTTATGCAAGATGGGATTAATAAGAGCAATATGTTCGCCTTTGATGTAAAGAAGTTGGACTCATACATACAATGCAAGAATAGTGGATTCCCCTTGAGTAATTTCAACCGAAAACAAATACTGCAATTACGTCTCCAAAGAGTCAGATTGATTGGCAGCTAGCTAAATTTAGACAGTGGAGACTGGTGTAATGAGACTAATCAGTAATAGGTACGAATTATAAAAGTGAAATTAAACCATCACATCACTGGGTTAATAAATTAGTTAGAACTTTAAAAATCACAATATTGTAGCGAAAAAATCATTTTAGGAAATAGGGGAACGAAATTTATAATTCAAAGATTCCAACCGAGGACCGAAAAAGCTGGAACTCCAATAAACTCAATCTCGAAAATATCGAAAAGGTAATGGGAGTCCGACTAGATTTCTGTTGGTGACAACAGAAGAAAATATGCATCAATCTTGAAATTCCGCCTTCAATCGTATTCATTCCATGATAGTGGCCATGCCTTGTGTTGGAAATTTTAGAGAAAAGTCAAATTGTTAGGTAAATGAAGACTTGGCAAGGTCACATGATGTAGGCTGGTTCCAGATAACCTCAACTAACCCCGCATCAAAACCCCTCTTCAAAATTAGTCAGTTAGTACTTTCGATGTCGATCGCAAAAGATGATCTGGTGCCAAAAGAACCTATACTCTTGCCACCAGGCTCTTGCTCGAGTAGATGCCTGCCTTTGAATGGTAGCAACCCCACTATAAAGCCTGCATGTTAATACTCAAGAACTGTAACTACAAAAATACTTGAGCATCTACAAAGAACAAGGTGTATCCTTTAATTTTAATGGCGAGTCTTCACTGCCGGATTTATGCAGACCCCACTTTGAGAGTGGGAGGAGCGATGAGTTTAATAAGAGGGTTACATGTGAGGCGTAGTAAAAGTTTTTCCTGGGTTACATCCAGGATTTGAGTGGCCACGGGCTGAACGCGATCTTGCCTGTATTCTGAGCAATCTTCTTGAATCTCTGTTTGTTAGATTACCGACTAGTTAATTTGAGCTCGGGGTATCGTCTACAAGGGGCAGGGATCAAGAGGTTTGTTTCAGCAATTCTAAATTACTTGACGACTATAATATGTATCTTGTTGTCAAACTTAATAATTCCTTGGCTTGTTATACTTGATTAGTAGAAACTGGGGAAGTCCTATGAACATTTTCTTCTTAGAAATGCACGAATTTACCCAAACAAGATTTTACTTTATTCATAAAGATGCATCATTAGTAGTGAATATGTCTATTGTAGCTGTAGGTCATTCTCGCCATTGTTGGTATCCAGTACGGGACGGAAATTCTAAGAAAAAAAAGGCCAGCGGGAAGAGATAGGATTTTGAAGAGATAAACAATACTCACATTTACACTTGCAACAAAGGGTGATTTACAGGGGGAGTAGATATTCGCATAAAGGAAGACTCAAAACGAAACCTCGCTCTGGTGAAAATTAATGATAATAACGAGTCAATCTAAACAAAAACAAACTAAACTAGGTCAGACAATAAAAAAAGAAAATCGAATAAAAGTATGTGGAAGACCTAAAAGAAGGTTTGTTAACTTAGGATTAAAATTGACTTCTCGACAAAGACAAGGTTCTTGAATAAAAGCTAAATTGCTATAAACGCACACCTTAACTTCCTGAGTTTCGATTATAAACTGGTTCATCCATCATCTTTTTCGCCATTCGCTCAATTGTAAGTATTCAGACCTGACTGAGAGCCTTCAGTCGATACAGATCTTGACAATGGTGCCCAGAAACGATAATGGAAGATCGCCACGAAGATCATCGCTCGTTTTAGTCTATCCAACAAAATATAAAAATTTGTTGGGGAGCATTTTTGCCTGGGTTTCTAGCTAAGACCTGTCCAGATAAATCTTGTGGTTTCGCAACAAGTGATACTCTTAAGTAGCCAATCTCAGCTTCACCACAGTACCAATTTGTTCTTTGATCTTCTTGGAGGCTATAAATTGTCAAAGTTTTTATCTTTGTTGCTCTCATCTCTAAGGTTTATTCACCACACTGTCTTGTGTTGGTTTTTTTTTTTTAATCCATTCACTAATTCCAGATGGGATCTTACAAGCTAGCATCGAAACCTGTCTCTGTGGAGGTAGGCCCTGCAAAGAAGGGTGAAACAGCCCCTCGACGAAACTATCGAGTCGCCAAGGAAGCCGCTAAGTTTCCTGACAATGACACTTCCATCACTTCAGTCTACAAGATGTTCAAGCAATGTGCTGAAAAGTACTCCACCAATCAAGCAATGGGATGGCGAGATTGCATTGACATTCACGTCGAAACCAAGAAACTGAAGAAGATTGTGGATGGTCAAGAAACAGAAGTTGAGAAAAAGTGGAACTTTTACGAGATGGGACCTTATAAATTTATGAATTACTCCGAGGCTCTCAAGACAGTCAATGATTATGGTGCTGGTCTTCGACATTTGGGATTGGAGCCTAAAGAAAAAGTTCACATTTATGCCGCAACCTCTCATCGATGGATGTGCACTGGTCTTGCTTCCCTTTCACAGGGACTTCCTATTGTCACCGCTTATGATACTCTAGGAGAGGAAGGATTGACCCGATCATTGCAGGAGACTCAATCCTCTGCTATGTTCACCGACAAGGCCCTTCTCAAGAGTCTTCTTACATCTCTCAAGAAGGGTACTAATTTGCGAATTATTATCCACGGTGGAGACTTGGTTCCTCAAGATCGAGAGGATGGTGATAAGTACATCAAACAAATCAAGGAGATTTGCCCTGACATGCAGATCTACACAATGGATGAGGTAGTCAAGCTCGGTCGTGAGCATCCTTGTGAACCTGTTGATGCCGAGTATGATGATTTGGCTTTCATCATGTACACCTCTGGTTCTACAGGTACCCCCAAGGGTGTTGTTCTTCACCATAAGCAGATTATCAGTGCCATTGCTGGTGTCAGCACTGTTATTGATCGAACTGTTATCACTGAGAAGGATCGACTACTCAACTTTTTGCCTCTTGCTCATATTTTTGAATTTGTTTTTGAAATGATGACCTTTTACTGGGGCGCTTCTCTTGGTTATGGAAGCACCAAGACTATCGTTGATACTTCCATGCGAAACTGCAAGGGAGACATTCGAGAACTTAAACCTACAGTCATGGTTGGTGTGCCAGCTGTTTGGGAACCTTTGCGAAAGGGTATCATGGCTAAGATTAAGGCTTTGCCTGCTTACAAGCAAAAGATTTTCTGGGCTGCCTACTCTACCAAACAGAGATTGGACAGCTGGGGTCTTCCTGGAGGAAAGGCTCTTGATTTTATTTTCAAAGACATCAAGGAAGCCACTGGAGGCCAGCTGCGACTGGTCTGCAATGGAGGTGCTCCTCTTTCCATCGATACTCAGCGATTTATCACCACTCTCATCTGCCCAATGTTGATTGGCTGTGGTCTCACTGAGTCTTGTGCTAACACCACTATCATGCATCCTAATTCATACAACTTTGGATCCATTGGTGAGCCTGTTGGTTCTGTCACCATCAAGCTCATTGATGTCCCTGAAGCTGGCTATTTCGCCAAGAACAACCAAGGTGAGGTTTGCATCAAGGGAGATTGTGTTATGGAAGGTTATTACAAAAACGAGAAGGAAACTAAAGAAGCTTTCTCCGAGGATGGTTACTTCCTTACTGGAGATATTGGTGAATGGACTTCTTCAGGTCACCTTAAGCTCATCGATCGACGAAAGAACTTGGTCAAGACTCAAAACGGAGAATATATCGCCCTTGAGAAGTTGGAAACCCAATATCGATCCTCTCAATATGTTGCTAACTTGTGTGTTTACGCAGACCAGAACCGAGTGAAGCCTATTGCATTAGTCATCCCCAATGAGGGCCCTACCAAGAAGCTTGCCTCTGAATTGGGACTCAATGTTGATGATTGGGAGTTTGTCTGCAAGGATCCCAAACTCAACAAGACAGTTCTCAAGGACATGCTCGAAACTGGTAGAAACCTTGGTCTTGCCAACATTGAGCTTTTGCAGGGAATAGCTCTTCTTGATGGAGAGTGGACTCCTCAAAATGGTTATCTTACCGCTGCTCAGAAGTTGCAGCGAAAGAAGATTGTAACTGATAACAAGGATTTGATCGAGGAATGTTACAACCGATCATAATAAGTACAGCACTTCTATACTCTGTCTCTAATTAATGCAATTGTGTTCTAAGAAAATACCTATGTGAATTTCCTGACTAATAAAAATCAATCTATAAATATCTCTTGAGGGATTCAACAGCTAAGGAATTGAACACATTGGGTTGATCCATGTAAAGTTGATGTCCTGCGCCCTCGACAATATGAACATCAGCCTCTCCCCCAACAGCTCTTATTCTTCTGGCAGATTCAAATCCCCCAGCAGAGTCAACCCAATCTCTAGAGCCGTAAATCCATGTGGACGGAACACCAATTTGACCCAATTTAGAAATTCGTTCGACTAAAGGCCGTCGAGGTACAGCACCTGGTCCTAATAAGTAATTCAAACAGTACTCCCCTGAGCCTTTACGTCGAAAAATCTCGTAGGTATACCGGTGCATAATGTTACTCACCTCTTGAGTGGTGTGGGAGTCCACAGGAAATCGACGAGTTGTCCAGCCTGAAACAAATCGAGGGCCCAAAGGACCTGTACCTCTTACCAAAGAAAAGGGCGAAAAATTGATCTCCCAACCAATTTTGAACCATAACGGGATTTTAGGGATTTTCGATTCAGATGTGGTCGTGAATGTTGGGTTGGTATCAATAGAAGCCGTCGAGATATCCTTGAGAGATGCCTTTTGGGCTGTAGTTTTTTCGTCGTGTTTTTCTGTCGAATGATCAAACCGCTGACCGGTGTGAGAAACAGCTGCAGGTGATGCCAACACAATTGATTTGACCCTGTTGGGATATTTGAAAGCATATTCGCTAATCAAATACGCTCCCAAAGAATGGGCAACCACAGAGAACCTTTCAATTCCTTTTGCAATTCTCCACTCTTCCAATGACTCAATGAACCAGTTCTCAGCCACAGCTATTTGTTCTGCTCGAGATTTGAAAAGGTGTCGGGGATTAGATCGAATTCGAAAAGTTGGCCTTGACGATAGTCCGTAACCAAGTAGATCCAAAGCATGAATTTGAGAATTCGGGATCAACGAAAGCCCATCAAAATTCCTGAAAAAAAAGCCTAGTCCAGCGCCATACCCATGCAAAACAACAATATGGTTTGGATCTTGAATCATCTGGCCGTTGGGTTCATATTGAGTTACTTGGAATTCATTGATGAACTCTGTATCTTTCACTGGAGTTTTGATTACCTGGCCTTGGCGCAAGAGGGGTTTGCCATTTTTTCCAAATACAGCCGCCTGTTTTTCTCGATTTGGATAAAAAGGGAGCATGGATAAGACATCCTCTTGGGCTTTAGAGCCATTTTCATCTCTTTCTTTCCATTGTTGATAGGACTCCTTGTAGGTTAAGGGAAATAAATTATTGAAAATCTTGGAAAGAGGAATACCAGCAGGAGGTGTCGGTGCTCGGAATTTCCTCTGTTCGAGGGTGTCTTGATCTCTAGTTTCTTTGATCAAGTTACGAACTGAGGTCGAAGTTGAGGTTGATTGATTTCGGACGAGCTTTGGAAAACCTCGAACAGTGAAATATCTAGACTTCATACTGATCAATGGCAAGGTTCGGGCAAAAGTATCGTAATTCGAAGGAATTGATTTGAAGATTCCTTTTTTCAATTGATTTTGTTGATATTCTTTTTTTTTTTTTTTTAGAAATATTTTTAGTGAACTTGAAATAATCTAAGAAATCTCAAGACTCCTAATGTCGATCTATTCACTTCTGATACTGCTTGGATTTTTTCGATTTTTGTCTTTGAAGGTATTTCTGTAACTTCCTTTCGTTTCAGAAGCTTTCTCTTGATCCAGCAAGTGTCTCTCCCTGCAAATCAAATTAATGTAAGTTGCCAAACGTCTTGTTCCCGATTTGGGTTTTAAAATGCTTTGGAACAATACAGTTTTCCAATCAAAAGTCAAATTCGACACACTAAGCTGATACGATTCATCTCAGAGATGAACCTTATACCTGACTATAAGAATCTCCGATTCAACATTATTTAGTAATGTTGATCTCTTGAATATGAACTATTTACGGATAATATTTTCGTTAGATAGCAATTATTAGTGTCGCCTCGATAGAAATGTCAGACTCTGGTTCTCATTATCAGATTAAGCTACAATTCCTTTTTGTATTTTATATTATGATATTAATGTTACGAGTCTTTTCGACCTTTATCTTGATTAGCTTGTCGAATATGCTTATCCTGATGTCGAAACCATGTAGTCCACTTGGTAGCCCCACTTTTGCAATACAGTGGTACAAATCTTGTACAAACTGGGCACAAACCAGACAACTTGATTTGTTCATCAGAGCAAGTTTTATGTTTGATTTGAACTGAGGGATTGACAATTTCTGGGTCTGTCTGGTTGTGATCAAATTCAATATTTTGCACCCCTTCTTTCTCCTCTTGCTTTTGAGTACTCAATGGCAGGCCTTTCACCACTCCAATGGGAAATGGATATAGAGATCTTGTAGCGGAACAAACCCCATGAATGGATGCCATATGACTAGCCCAGTTGTGATTACGAGTACGAAACCATCTTTTGCATAACCCGCAATACCTTTCGCCAATATCTTTTTCTTTGGATATCGATCGGGTTTCAAGATCATTGTCAAATACTTGAACTTCTCGAGATTCAACTCGGTAGTAACGAGATAAGTAGACATTAGTCATTGGGCAAACCACATAACGGTAGGTCTCCAGTTGATCTTTGACAGGTTCTCGTAATCTCTGTTTATGGTTGTAAAGATCAAGGTACGGATTGCCATATTGTTCTTGCAAGATTTTCCTTACTTTTGAGGATGAGCATTGAATCTTGGCAAAATCGCTTTTTAGGTCTTCCACTATTCTATTGCACATCTCTAGGTCGGTGAGTGAAAACGCAAGCTCAGTGTTAAAGCATATGGTGTGAAGCCATGGTTTAAACTTGGAAGGGTGCACAATGGGGTTTAAGTCAATTCCTGAGACCTCCTCTGTCATGCAACTCTTCAATTGAGAGGGAATGACCTTACTGTTGAGTGGTTTGTGAATCGGTGACGGAGTGGGTGCTGGAGTGTTTAGTTGAAATGGTACTCCTTTACTATATGAGGATGTCAGGTTACCAGAAGTGTTCAGAGATAAAGACTGTTCGGAATGACCTGCTGTTAGGCGCTCATAAGGACTCGTCAATAATGACTTGTTATCCGGATGCAGTGAAGTGAAATTGTCATGACTCTCGACTGGATCAGACGGTTTAGAATCACTCGATGGAAGTGGTTGTCCAAGAGGAAGAAGCAATTGACTCTGAACCAGGTCAGGTTCACCACTTGCACAATATGGCTGTGCATGATAATTACATTCAGCTTTTGTTCCATGAGCTCTTATATCAGCCTTTCTTAGATTCCAACCCAATTTGTTCTCACTTGAATTTGAGTAATTCTGGCTTGAAAAAGCAGGGGCTGACTTTGGAACATTCATACCAAGCTTCATGTCCTTTGACTCATAGTCGTCCACTAGGTATTGAAAATGAAGACTATCCTCTTCAGTCAACTTGTTTGAATAAGTGGCTGTTTGAAACAAGTCAGAGTAGTCGAAAGAGTCTCCTATTTGTGGGCAATACTTGGACCAATAAAATGAAGAGCTTTTTCCTAATCCTGCTGTAAAAAAAGAAGGACAGAGAGCAATGTTTTCACAAAATTCTTCAGTTTCAAAAATCTTGTCATTTTCAATGTTGTATTCCATTTGCTGTGATGTTTCCCTGTAAGGCTCTTCGAATCCATTTGCTTCCTCATTAAAATAATCTTTTTTGATAATCGAAGAAACTCTTGCTTCAGTCACAACATGTTCTATTGAATCAAAAAGCTCCAAATTCAGGTCGCTTTCAAGCCAATAATTCTCTGCACTTATTTCGAATTCCAATTCATCAAACAATCCTAGATCTTTAAAATCTGCACTGTAAGTTTTGGTGTTTGATGCTGACATCGTTTAGAACTAAACAGATTAATTCAAGAATCGTTAAAGTCATTATGTCTTGTCATTTATATCATTAATTGGAAAATTGAAAGAGTTCTTGCACTATGGTGATGCCATAGTTCAACATAATATATTCGCTAAGAAAAAAGGTAATATACTGAAGAAATTGAATAAAAAGGTGCGAGAACCCATCAAACCAAAAAGTAGTTTGGAAGTCATTAGATTATATCAAGATACTACAGGATATTCAAATGTTGTAATTGACGATGCGTTTGTCCATTACATTTTTCTGATCCTGGTAATAATAGTGTTTGACTGATAACTTTGATAAAACCTGAAAAAGTCAAAATAGCCGGAGTGCATCACATGTACAATATCAGATTTAATATGAGACTTGGTTAGCTTTATTTTATAGGAACGAAGAAAGAACTTTAAAACGAGAATTCTATGATGAGATTGACCGTTGAAATTGGCTGAATTGAAAGCCACAAGATTGCCAACCTTTTTGTATCAATCAAATGTCACCAGATTTAACTTTATTAATCTAAAAGTCCCTGACCAACCCGATGTTCACAATATCTCAGAAACTTCGAATGATTCGTTGACACTCAGACAAGACCAGAAAATTAAAGCACTTACATTAGACAATCATTGTAATGAAATTGACCAAGACCCGAGGGATTTACCAGACCTTGGAACTCCGTAGAACCTAAAATAAGTAATGGCAATCTAAATTAATCGAGCCTCCCTAATTTTGCCGAAAGTCTGTTGTAGTAATCAAACTTATCGTAATGCATATCTGCACATTCCAGAATTAAAGAAGCTGGGGGAAAAAGGGGCTGAACATTTTGTGAGGCATCGATCGTAGAGTTACGTCCAGTGCCCATTCAATGTTTCAAATCTTGCCACTCTTCAAATAGCAGAGAAGCCTCTCTGAATAAACCAACTTCCAAACTCCGCCTCGGGTTTCGGCTCATTTTAACTTTAATTATTAAATTCTCCATGATTATTGATTAAAAGTCTTTTTGCATAACTCAGTGAGTTTTGATTCAAATAAGAAAGTGAAAAAAAAATTGCTAAAGTTAAAAACGAAAAATATATTTAATTCACTCTCTGTCAAACTCTGACTCTTTAACTGTCGTCTGATTGCATTGGCTGGATATTTTTTTTGGAAATTTATTTCTAAATATCTCTAGAGACGAAAAGGATAAGATAGCAAAGGCACAATGAAGTTTTTTGACAATCGACACACCTTTGATTATCCTTGGGAACAGGTTTCAATCGCTAACTGGAAAAAATATCCCAATGAAATGTCTTCTCATGTTGTTGCTGTAGATGTTTTGCGGCAGGAAGTTGATATTGCTACAGGAGTCCTCCGGACAGAGAGGCTCATCACTTGCAAACAATCCATTCCCAAGTGGATTATGGCTCTGGTAGGAGGTTCCGAAGTCTCTTATGTTCGGGAAGTTTCGGAGGTGGATCCCAAATCTAGATGTGTCACTATGCGATCTACAAACCTGACAATGAGCAATTTGTTGACGGTTTTTGAAACGTGTGTCTATTCCCCTGATCCTGCCAATCCTCAAAACTCGACTTTGTTTGACCAAACCGCCCGAATTACAGCATATGCATCTTTCCGACGTTTGTGCAACAAAATTGAGGATTGGACTGTGGAGCGATTCAATCAAAATGCGGCCAAAGGAAAGGCCGGCTTTGATGGAGTGTTGCAAAACCTTGCTTCTGCTGGGGTTTTCCAACGAGAATCCGTCTCCCTTTCATAAAAACGCCGCCTTCTCTCTGAAATGATACCATTACCCAAATCGAAAAGTGGAAGCATCACCATGTTTCCCATTGCATGTACATATTATACACTAACTAACATAGACTCTTGGGGGTTGTGGCCATGTCTAAAATATACAAAGTATTAGTACAAAATAAATATTTTTTCTATTATGCAACCATAAGTCGAGTCCGCCGTTTTTCCACCACACTTTTTCTATTTTGTTTGTGAGCTTGTTTGGTGTGAAAATCACAAGTAGGTCGGCCATCAACTGTATAATAGCCATCCCTACTTAAGGGTTCTTCACATTCCCGACATTTCAAACACTCAACATGGTATCTAATAGTGATTCCAGAATCATTCGTCTCTAGACAGTCTCCTTCAACGCCTAAACCACAGCCAGCGCAGATAGAATTATTAGTAAGATGGTAGCACTGCTTGCAGTAGGGCCAATCATCATAAATGTAAAACTCCACATGAGCTACTCGTGGAAAGGGCTCTTCACAACCTCGACATTTGAAACAGCTTCTATGCCATCTGCCACTCAAACAGTTTTTAGCAGAAACTGCCTTTCCTGTAATTAAGTGATCACATCCTCGACAATGCTTATTATCCACCAACTTGGTTTTCTTCAAGTCACTCTGTGGACTCGAATCCATTATCTGTTCACTTTCCCGATTTCGGCCCTGTATCGACAATGCAGCAACATTGTTGAGTGTTTCCCCATATGAATTATTGCTTAGCTGAACATTACTAGTAGCCATTTCAGAAGTGTCCTCGTGACTCGACATTGAATGGTGAGATAACTCTACTGGGGTTGTGGCTGATGTGTTTACTGAAGCAACTGATGAGTATGATACATCAGAAAACTTGGATGACCTTGAGGATGAGTGGGAGTGGAGCTGGGAGCCCCCTTGACTGAAGTTGAACGATTCCATTGATCCATTAGAGGATGTATTCTCCTCAGAGTTGTTGTAGACAGCCTTGAACTGTTGGGTTGCCAGCAGAGACGATTGCGGCTTTTTAACGGATTGGTAATGGTTTTTTGAAGGGGGCATAACGGATTTTCGTGTCACCGGGTCTTGTGATAAAGAATAAATGGAAGAACTAGTTGACACTGGTCTGGCATTGAAAATGTCATGATTGGGAGGTTGAAAGTCCATGCTTGATAGGTTGCCATTTATTGCGTCCTCAAGATTACTTTCCAAGGAAAACTGTCCTGGTTGTCCGGAGTCATACTCATTAGTGGTAAATGAATGGTTTATAGGAGAATCAATCTCCAAACATTGAGAAAATTCGTCATCGTTCAAAGATTGAGGTTTTCCCATCGCCATAGACTCTTTACGCCGTAAAGACATGGGAGGAGCAATTGGAACAGCGCTGATGGTTGGAGATGTGACTGCAAATGGGGCAGCTGAGTTAGGGGATTTAATAGAGGTGGGTGACGTAACTGCAAATGACTGACTCAGGTTTGTTCCGGAAGAAATGCTGAGAGGGGGGATGGTTGGCTTTTTCCCGTCTTCACTACCAGCCTTGATTCTATTTGATTTTGTTTGTTTTGAGTCGCTTGCCTTGCGGGAAGGTGGCTGGGAAGAAAATTTAAATGACCCGTTACCACTCAATATGGAAAGTTGTGATTTATTGTCCATGTGAAACGCACTGTAGGATCCATTAGATCTCTGGGATCGGCTTGACTTTGAGGAGCGTATAGATGCACCGCTAGATGTTAGACCTTTGTTAACCTCAAAACCTGCCCTTTCGTAGACATTTTTAAATGGTACGTTGGGGGCAAAAATGGGGAAGGGGTTGTCGTTCATGTCCAAACTATGATTGGGCAATGTGGGGGTGCGAGGAGGACTTGGCCAATACTCAGGGTGAGAAGGTGGCCGTTCTGCAATTGAAGGGTTCAAATCTGAATTCACGAACACTGAGCCCTGAGGCATGACTCCGAATCAACCAAAACAATTAATAAGGGAAAAATGTAGGAAAAAACGAGTAAAACAACGTCAAATGAAATAAGAAAATTCGCTCAGCAACAAATACGGAGGTGTTCAAATTTCGCCTGAAATCTGTACCAACACTATTATCTGAGATGTCCTTCCAACGTCCTGACTGTATATCGGTTAACAATAAAACCGAAAAAGGGTGTTTGTCCTAATACAATGTCTAAAGGTGGTTTTTGAGGTGAATCCGGTGTGAGAGAAAATCTTCTAGCAACGCTTCAGAGTGCCCTCGAGAGATGCAAATCACTGCGACTGTATTTTCCGCAGGCAACACAGTCCTGAAAAAAAAAAATAGGAATAACTGAAAGAAAAAGGGAAAAAAATCACCTTAATCACTTCTCACCGATGTCAGAACCACAAAAATAAACTGTTGCATAATTGACAAGAGGCTATGCAAGTTTACAAAGGTTTAAGGTTAAGGTGTTGCGAGGAATGAAGAGATACAAAGAGAGACGCGTTTAGACTATATAATTCATTCCAACTGAAGAAGAAAACCAATGGCAGGGGTAAATTTAGAAAACTTGGTTTAGGAAATGATGCTGCCTATCCTGGAGTCTATCGTTATTACCTCGATTTGGGAGATGTGTTTAAATGTAGAATTATTACTAAGAACATGTCTTAGTTACAGTCTTTTAGCTTTGAAAAAAATAGGGGACCATGGTGTTATTTCTTTTTGTCAGAGTTGCAAATTATTATTGAGGTGGGCTTATCTTATGAATGAGCTGGCTTCTTGTTTTGCATGAGTAGTTTACAATCTGCATGTCTAGTTTGCTGTTTACATGTTTGAACTAGAAAACTTACATACTTGATCTATTTATTGTGACTTGGCAAAAGAGAATTTTATAAACAACCAGAGTAAATCAAAGTTTAATGGAATTTCATAGAGGTTCGAATAGGTCCTGGAATCTTTCGCAAATTATCAAAGTGATTCTATCCGAGTGATTCTGACAAAGCGATTCTATCAAAGCGATTCGATTGATTGTTAATTGAAAATACGGTGTAAATCCCAATGTTCCAATACTCAGACCAGTAAAACTATCCATCAAATTCCTTTAACTTTATGGAATATCTATGTTAATATTTTCCCAAATTGTTTGTTGACCATTGTATCTAATGTTTTATGTAATTTATGATGATTAAAATACACTTAAAGAAGCTAATCGCTCGCAATACGGATGGTATTCTTAATGTGTAGATTGCCAAATTGACGAATTGGTTGTTTCCAATTGAATTAATTCTAGATCATCTCAACTTCTTGAAGCATAGAAACATTACAGTTATTTCAAGACCAATTAGGTATGTTGATCCTTGTTTTTCAGTTTAGGACCATTGCTATGTAAGAGTCCATGGTTCAACGGTTTTGCTATTTGTTTTTGTTTTTAAATTCCTTCTACAACATCTTTTGTTTATATTCCATATTTAAACTACTTTAGACTTTGAATTGTATCTTGAATATATTGTTTTTTGTTGGTCTTTTACTACTCAAAATTCAATGATTTTATCCGAAATTTAGGCCTGTTCTCTTTAGATGTGCAAATCAATTCTAGTTTAAGAACTCAGCGGAATTTTATTTTCATGTATTTTGGTTTATTTTGATTTTGTATTCATTTCTGTTTTCGATATTTTGAAGATCATTTTTCAAAGTAGATCTATTCAAACCCTATTACATCTCGACTCTGATTTGTCAGGAAAAAAGAAAAAAAGTTCTTCGAGGAAGGAATAGCCAATATGCTTCGAAACTGGTCGAGATTTTCAAAGATTGCACGAAGTGCTTCTTCAAGACAGCTGTCCTCCAAACCAGAAGTCATCCAGTCTTCTTTTGTCGGTAGTCTGAAATGGTTAGCTGTTGCTTCAGTTGGTCTTGGCTTCTATTACTACCAAACTGATTCTCGGTCAGCAATTCACCAATATGTTTATCTGCCATTGTTACGATTGGTGACCGATGCTGAGACATCTCATCGTTTAGGGATTGAAATATTGGCCCATGGCTTGAGCCCTGTGCAACGGGAAACTGATGATGAAATTGACCCCAATCATCAATTGGATGTGACCATCTTCAAAAAATCACCACAACCACAGACCATTCGAACTCCCATTGGCGTTGCGGCTGGTCTTGATAAGCATGCTGAAGCTATTGACGGTCTTTTCTCCCTCGGTTTCTCCTATGTCGAAATTGGTTCAGTTACTCCCAATCCTCAGCCTGGAAATCCCCTTCCACGATTCTTCCGGTTACCCAAGGATGGCGCTGTGATCAACAGATATGGTTTCAACTCTGAGGGCCACTACGCTGTGGTTGCTCGACTGCGTCAACGACTCATTGAAGGCTCAAGCCAGAGCAATTCGGCTCGGCAGTCTCTTGATAATGACAAAATTTTGGCTGTCAATTTAGGCAAAAATAAAACCGGTGATGAGGTAGATGATTATCTGAAAGGAGTCCGAAACTTCTGCCAACTTTCAGATACATTGGTTGTGAATGTCTCATCTCCCAATACCCCTGGATTACGAGATTTACAAGCTGAAGACAAACTGACCCAATTGCTAAGCAAGGTTGTTGCCGAAAGAAACAAGCAGGACTCTGTGGCTATCGGGTCCAAATACACACCTGTCATGGTCAAAATAGCCCCAGATCTCAGTGAAAATGAAATTATTAGCATTGCATCCGCAGCGAAAAACTCAGGCATCGACGGAATCATCGTGTCCAATACTACCATCCAGCGGCCTCAAACACTCCGATCTGGACAAGAGTTAAGCTCTGAAGTTGGAGGGTTATCAGGAAAACCTCTGAAGCCTTTCTCTCTCCAGGCACTCAGACTTTTGCGAAAACATGTGGGAGGTGAAATGACCTTGGTGGGCTGTGGAGGCATTTCAAACGGCCGTGACGCTGTTGAGTTTGCTCGAGCCGGTGCTACCTTTGTTCAAGTCTATACAGCCCTGGCTTACCAGGGCCCAGGATTACCTGTGCGCATGAAGAAAGAGATCTTGAAGGAGCTTAAGGGCCAAAAGTGGTCAGACATTGTCGGTTCAGACGTGAGCAAGTAGATACATAAACATTAGGGCTCATTAACAATAAAATCATCATCTAGTGTGTCGAGTTCATCGATATCGGTGGTTTGCTGTGCTTCGATTTCAGCTGCTCGTTGCATGGTTCGAGTGTAGACAATATAAGCAGTGAATCCACCAACGCCTACAGCCAACGAAATGGATAAAAAGTCAACCAGTCTTGAAGCCCAGTCCTTATCACCAGTTCCAAGTCGAGCAAGTCGATCACCCACGAAAATGTGTACCAGAAGCTTAGGTGAGGTAATGGCAGTTGCAATGGCGAATGCTTTGGGGGAAATACTAGGAATGGAAGCAAGCGCTCCATTGGAAAGAGAGTATGGTAGCGGACAGAGCCGAATCATACAGAGCAATAGAAACGAGTCGTTTTGTAGAGTGCGGGAAAGAGCTGCAAACTTGATATTGGTTTGGGCCAGATGTTGGGCATAATTGGAGAATTTGTGTGAAACAATCCAAAAGGAAATCGTTGATCCGATGGTTGTGGCCACAGCAAAAAGGGGCCATCCCTCAGGAAAACCGTACACCATTCCTGTGAAGGTTCCAATCAAGGAATAGCCGATTAATGGAGGGAATGAGATTATGCACACGGCGAAAAAAATCACTAGCCATCCCATTGATAGCTTTTCAAAGGATTCGGCCACTTGAACTAGCCAAGTAATGAACTGTTGGTGCCATATGAGCACAATCAGACCCAAAATTGCCAGGAGCCCGGAAACTAGCCAGAATAGAGCCTTTTTATCTTTGGATAGATTGTTATAGCGGTCCAGTAACGTGTGGTAAAATTGGTGGGCTTGGTCTATGAATGATGGCATATTTGTAACGGTGTTCACGTGAATGGACTAACAGAGTTGTGAAAATGCAAGTCTGTAGTTTGAACAAACGATATTCCTTGGTGACACCCAAAATAGACCTAAAAGATACACTAAAAGTTGACCCATTGAAATGGGCATTGGTCAGCCATGGATATGCGTTTTAGGAACCCAGGGCGTATAGAATATCTCGTCCCCTTTTGGCTGGGGATCTACCAGCGCCTGAGGTATTGATGTCGACGCCTATAAGATCGATGATGTCTATAATGTTTGTAGTATCCTGTACTAATTGATCTACTAAAACGCCGTTGCTTCTTTGCTTTATACCTTCGGCTTCGTTTAAACACACTTATAGCTGAGTTTTTACATTTTCTCAGTATTTTTATAGCAAACAATTTCAAGCGGGCAAGTGAGGGACATGAGGAATGATGATAAGAGGGCCGAGCTTTTACATTCAAGTCAAGGTGGAAAGAAACAGATTTCCCAACCATTTTGTCACTGGAATATAAAGCTATTGATTTGAAAGCTGAGATAACTATCCATAGTACTCCCAGATACCAATTACATATGTAGCTGAGTTTACAAGTACAACTTACACAGATACCAAAAGTAAGAAATGTGACCACGTGACCTCGGTGCTTTTGGAAAACTAATTATTTGTAAAGCAACAAAATAAATAAATCAATGAACCTGGGATGAATGGCTCGGCATGAGTTGTCTTTTTGCAAACAAGGTGGCAAATCATCTGACAAAGCATCTGAGACTCGTGGCACCATATTGTGGTTTCATATGATTCATACTCCGACAACGGAGCCGAAGGATTATCTCGCCCAAAATGATCAGGGTTTGGGGTACCACATCTAGAATCGTGTGGAATTTATGGCTTGATGGAGTGGTAAGGCGATGTTTAGCCAAACTTTATCTTCAATTAATTTCTTTACACTTGTCATTTTTTGTCAATTAAGAAATGTCGGATAAAACCGGCAACCTCGGAACGACGAAATGGTAAAAAGGGGCAGCAGAAGAGATCTGGAGAATACAATTGCAGCTCTATGACGTACAAAGAACAAACAAGCAAATTGCCTGGTGCTGATACCAATCAGACATTGAGAGAAATAGTCTCGTACTGAATGAAATATAGCAAGACAGAGTTAACCAAAAGTTGTAATGGTTTCAGTTCTTGTTAGTTTTAAGTTACTGTGTAAAATCATAAAAATAGTCGGTCATGATCAAAAAAGAAAATAAATAAGATAATGTGAATTCACAATTATAAGAATTCAAGCCATTTAAATATCTGATATCTGTGTGCAATTGGATTCTACGGTATATTTCGAGTATACCTGCTCAAAACAGATCAAAACACAGATTGTTAGAGATAAAAAGCGTTAAGAATACCCCAGAAAAGTTTCATCCATCCAACCGAGGATATTACCCCGGGTGAGTCAATTTTTATTTTAGATTTTCCTTAAGTTTTTTTTTTTCTTTTTTCTTCATTTTTCTTGGGTGACAAATCTAGTATGCATATGCGCCCGATTTCGAGCCGACCAACCGACCACAATCTATAGAACAAATCTGACCTTAGAATAACTCTCGATCAAGTATTCCGATGCTCATGAAACCAAAAGCAGTAGGTCCAGTCTTACTGTCTGCCTTATAATTGCGAGTTCGGACACCTCGGCTTCCCAAGAAACAAAGAGGATGTGAAAAACCTAAAAAGAACTAAGGGTGCATAGACACACTTAAGAGTCAGGATTGTATATATATAGTGAAATATTTCCTCAAAGAAAGGTATAACGACAAAAGTGAGTAATTTTGGGATCCAAAAGATCAAGAAATAGTAAAATAAAAGACATGTCTAACATTAGTGTCTGAACAAGCAAGATTTAACGCTGAAGTTAACGAGATCAAGCAATGGTGGTCCCAGCCTCGATGGGCCAAGACCAAGCGAGTCTACTCTCCCGAAGACATTGCTGGACGACGAGGTACCATCAAGGTTCCCCATGCTTCTTCTGAGCAAGCTGCTAAGCTTTACAAGCTTTTGGAGCAACATGATGCTAACAAGACTGCCTCCTTCACCTATGGTGCTCTTGACCCTGTTCAGGTGACCCAAATGGCCAAGTACCTTGACACCGTCTACGTCTCTGGATGGCAATCATCTTCTACCGCCTCCACTTCTAACGAGCCTTCTCCTGATTTGGCTGATTACCCCATGGACACTGTTCCCAACAAGGTTGAACACTTGTGGTTTGCACAGCTTTTCCATGACCGAAAACAGAACGAGGAGCGAATGGCTCTCTCTGAGGGTGAGCGAGCCAAGCTCGGAGCTCCCATTGATTACCTTCGACCCATTGTTGCTGATGCTGACACTGGACACGGAGGTTTGACCGCTGTTGTCAAGTTGACCAAGATGTTCATTGAGCGAGGAGCTGCTGGTATCCACATTGAGGACCAGGCCCCCGGTACCAAAAAGTGTGGACACATGGCCGGAAAGGTTCTTGTCCCCATCCAGGAACACATCAACCGACTCATTGCCATCCGAGCTTCTGCTGACATTTTCAACTCTGATTTGTTGTGCATTGCTCGAACTGACTCTGAGGCTGCTACTCTCCTTACTTCCACCATCGATTACCGAGACCACTACTTCATTGCTGGAAGCACCAACCCCGACTTGCCTCCTCTTGTTGACGTGATGGTCAAGGCTGAAATTGAGGGCAAGCAGGGTGCTCAATTGCAGGCTATCGAGGATGAGTGGAACAAGAAGGCTGGTGTTAAGCTCTTCTCTGAAGCTTTTGCCGATGAGGTTAACCGAGGATCTTACTCCAACAAGCAGCAACTCATTGCTGAGTTCAACAAGGTTGTCAACCCCCTTTCCAACGTTTCTAACTCTGATGCCCGAGCCTTGGCCAAGCGATTGCTTGGTAAGGACATTTACTTCGACTGGGAGAAGTCTCGAGTCCGAGAGGGTTACTACCGATACATTGGTGGTACTCAGTGTGCTGTCAACCGTGGCCGAGCTTATGCTCCTTACGCCGATCTTATTTGGATGGAGTCCAAGCTTCCTGACTACGAGCAGGCTAAGGAGTTCGCCGATGGTGTTAAGGCTGCCTACCCCAACCAGTGGCTCGCCTATAACCTCTCTCCCTCTTTCAACTGGACCACTGCCATGAAGCCTGAGGATCAGGAGACCTACATCTCCCGACTTGCCAAGCTTGGATACGTCTGGCAATTCATCACCCTTGCTGGTCTCCACACTAACGCTCTCATTTCCGACAAGTTCGCTCGAGCTTACTCCGAGCGAGGAATGCGAGCTTACGGTGGAGAAATCCAACAGCCTGAGATTGATCACGGCTGTGAGGTCGTTAAGCACCAGAAGTGGTCTGGAGCTGAGTACATTGACGGTATTCTCCGAATGATTACTGGAGGTATTACCTCTACTGCTGCTATGGGCGCTGGTGTCACTGAGGACCAGTTCAAGTCCAAGCTTTAATTTAAGTAGAAATGCATGACAATAGATGTATTGAATGAATCAAGTGTTTGAATGAATAAAGGTGACACAATAGATGACAAGTATTCAAAAACGACGATAATCATGGCAACAGAAAAAGGTTTCCGATAAAACCTGATTGATGATTATAATGGATCAGAGCAATGATCAACATAGAGAGCAATTGTCAATAAACCACTGCATTTACAAATAAATTATTACTAAGCGTAGAATAGAAGCTGATAACAAGCAACACTTTAGAATTCTAAGTGCCAAGTGAGGAGATGGAAACGAAAAGATCGAGAAAGACTTAAGATACTTGTGCATATTTCACTTACAATTCTAACCTGCTGATTTGTGGTCGTCTTTACTGGACCCCCCAACTTAGACATAGTTGAATTCCGCAACTTAAAGACAGTGGCAGTTTCGGGATTCCACTCCTCGGGCCTCGGAGACTCCGGGATTTACCGGAGCTCTATGGCTGAGGCAACCCATAAACCTTAATTTCGGGTTGACTTGTTCTGGAGTTCCCCAAATTACATGTTTTACATTGAGGGTTACATTTCATTTGGAGCAATAGTAAGCGTACCTTGTTGAGCGATAGCTCCCAGTAAGATTTTAGGTATTTCCGGTGGTAATAAAAACCAAAAAAGTATTATCTTATCTTTGATACTAAGTGGCATTAATATTGGTAGCTATTGGGAGTAGCAATTCACCATTTGAGCAGACGATCTCATAGAGAACCTGGCCATTCTGACCCCGCCTTTTCCATCATGCCTGAAAATGCCTGAGCTGGCCGAGTTTAAAACCATTGGACTTTTCGACTCCAGAAATGACTTGTTACTCTACAAACACATTTTGCTCAACAAAGAAAAGAAAAGTGTAAAGAGGACAGGAGAAGAAAGAAAACCCACTTTCACTTAAATTAAGGTTAGAATTCTGAACGTTGACTTTAATTTCCTTCATTGTCGGGCATGGTTGAGTTCCGATTCATTTTCGTCCGTGTTCTCGTAGTGATTTCAACAAAAAATCACATTTTCGAAAAAATCTAGGTAACATATATATAGCACTGGTTTCCATCATTATTTCCTTGACTAAAAACACAATCATGTCTCCCCCAGTAAATCAGACCAAGCTCCACCCTAGCGGTATTGAGCCCACTCCTGCTGCCGATGAGTTCGAAAAGGAACTCTACGAGACTGCCCATATTGACTATGAGCGAGTTCACATTGAGCATAACCCTTCTGTTGCATCCCTTTACGAAGACGCTCTTGTTTATGAATCCGGCTCTGCCATCAACTCCACTGGTGCCCTTGTTGCCTCCTCTGGAAAGAAGACCGGTCGATCCCCCAAGGATAAGCGAATCGTTGAGGAGGACTCTTCTGTTGACAAGATCTGGTGGGGTCCTGTTAACAAGAAGCTTTCCGAGCAATCTTGGCTCATTAACCGAGAGCGAGCCATTGACTACCTCAACACTCGAAAGCGAATCTATGTGATTGATGCTTATGCTGGTTGGGACCCCAAGTACCGACTCAAGGTCCGAATTGTTTGCGCTCGAGCTTACCATGCCCTTTTCATGCGAAATATGTTGATCCGACCCACTGAAGAGGAGCTCAAGAACTTCGGCAAGCCCGACTTCACCATCTACAATGCTGGTGCTTTCCCCGCTAACCGATACACCTCTGGAATGACCTCCAACACCTCCGTTGACATTAACTTCAAGTCCATGGAGATGCTTATCCTCGGTACTGAGTATGCCGGTGAGATGAAGAAGGGTATTTTCACTGTCATGTTCTACCTCATGCCTGTCAAGTATGATGTTCTCACCCTTCACTCTTCTGCCAACGAGGGTAAGGATGGTGATGTCACCCTCTTCTTCGGTTTGTCCGGAACTGGAAAGACCACACTATCTGCTGATCCCAATCGACTCTTGATTGGTGATGATGAGCACTGCTGGTCTGATTCTGGTGTCTTCAACATTGAGGGAGGTTGCTACGCTAAGTGCCTCGGTCTCTCTGGAGAGAAGGAGCCCGATATTTTCAACGCTATCCGATTCGGATCCGTTTTGGAGAACGTTGTCTTCAACCCTGAGACTCGTGTTGTTGACTACGAGGATGCTACTCTTACTGAGAACACTCGATGCTCTTACCCCATTGAGTACATTCCCAATGCCAAGCTTCCTTGCCTTACCACCTCTCACCCCACTAACATCATCTTGCTCACTTGTGATGCTCGTGGTGTTATCCCCCCCATTTCTAAGCTCACTAACGAGCAGGTCATGTACCACTTCATTTCTGGTTACACATCTAAGATGGCTGGAACTGAGGAGGGTGTCACTGAGCCTGAGGCCACCTTCTCTGCCTGCTTCGGACAGCCCTTCTTGGTCCTCCACCCCATGGAGTATGCTAAGATGCTCTCAGACAAGATGTCCCAGCACAATGCCAATGCCTGGCTCCTCAATACCGGATGGACCGGACAGTCTTACACCAAGGGTGGACAGCGATGTCCTCTCAAGTACACTCGAGCTATTCTCGATGCTATCCACTCTGGTGAGCTCGCTAATGTTGAGTACGAGAACTTTGAGGTTTTCAACCTCCAGGTTCCCAAGACTGCTCCTAACGTGCCTGCTGAGATTCTTAACCCTGCTCGAGCCTGGTCTGGAGGCAAGGAAGAATTCTCTGAGGAGGTTCGAAAGCTCGGAAAGCTCTTTAACGAAAACTTTGAGCGATATGCTTCTCAGGCTCTTCCCGAGGTTATTGCCGCTGGACCTAAGGCCTAAGCTGTGCATGTATTTATTTAGTTAGCATGAATATTGGCTGAGTAGAAACAATAGATTCCGAATGGAAATTTTCAAGAGTTCATTTATTCAATCTTAGGACAAACATATCAATTAGTAATCAATTAGTGACAAATACTTGAGAAGTTGACTGGTGGATTTCGAATCACTAGAGAATTTAGAATTCTGAATGAAAAATAACGAATTACGAATTGCGATGTCTACAAATTGTGATGTTTAGGAGTTGCGATGTTTAGGAGTTGCGATGTTTAGGAGTTGTTTAGTTTACGAATTGCAAATGTAATTACTGAATTCAACTATTGTCATTAACTTTTATCTAAGACATAGTTTCGCAACTCCAGGAAACTACTCTACCAATACATCCACATATCCAACTTTATCCCCATCAACATTTTGTCCCATTTTTATATACAAAATGTTCAAGTGGGTGCAAGGCGGAGTGGCCGCTTTAACAGGCTCAACAGAGCCCATATACGGCGCCGAAGCCTTTGAATCCGTTTTGAAAAGCGTTGAAGGAAAAAACCCTTATGGATCTCTTTCCATCCCCGAACTAGACTGGCAAAAACCTTCAGGGTCAAATGTAGAGACACAAACATTCTACTTTGTTGGCCCTGAACGATTTGGTTTTGCCCAAATTATTCATTCCAATCCTCTGGGAGCAATGAACACTGCTCAATTTACTTTCCGAGTGGAAAACCCTTCAAATCCTAGTGAAAACATTTGGTCATCTACAAATCTCAGCGATTTTGAAGCAGTAGGTCCCAACTTCACAGCTAAGGCACCAAAGGATGGTGTTTCCATCAAATTGGTTCCTAGTGTGGATGAGGATGGTAATGAGGTTGAAGAGTTTCATCTCAAGATCTCTGTTTCTGACGAAGTTGCCATTGATTTGGTTTCCCGACGAGTTTCAGAGGGCTTCAAAATTGGAGCTACTGGGGAGTCCAAGTACGGCGAGGATCTTGAAAACCCATGGGGATTTATGCGACATTCGTTTTGGCCCCGAACAGAAGTATCCGGAACTATTGAGATTTTGGCAACGGAGGATAAGGCAGCTGAAAGCATTAAGCTTGAGAATGAACATGGTATGTTCGTGCATGCTACCCAAGCTATGAAGCCTCATCATGCTGCCTCTAAATGGAACTTCATTACTTATCAGTCTGATAAATACTCAGCTGTGGTAATGGACTTTACTACACCTCCTTCTTATGGGGAGTCTCGAGTAAGCTTGGGTGTTGTCACAGACTCTAAAGAAATTCTTTTCTCCACTGCTGAGGCCAAGGTGGAGCACACAACTTCTGAGGAGGATACAGAGGTTGGCTGGCAAGTGCCGACTTGCATTAAATTTGAAATCGAAGGTCCCAAGCCTAATGTTGAAGGCGAGGAACTAGAAAAACCTGAAAACAGAGGCAGTGCTGTTTTAGAAGGTCCTCTCACTCGTATGGAACGAGTGGATGTCATGGCTGAAATTCCTCGATTTCTCAAGTCCCTAGCCTCTACAGTTTCCGGGACCAAGCCTTATATTTATCAGTTTCTCAATGATATGGATCTGATTATAAATGTTGACGGCGAGCAAATCAAAGACCGTGGACGAATTTTTTGCGAGGCCACTTTTATTTCTTAATTCATCATTAATATTGCTTGTAAAATGAGATCAAACTAGCATTGTTTTAAGTCAATGAGATCAAAATAAATAAATAAAAAGCAGTATACCAAACTGCGTATGCTCAAATAAATAAACGGTTCTTGAACCACCCAATCACATGAAGACGTTAGTGACAGAATAGCTGTTAAACACTACCCAGAGAATCTGGACCACAGACCACACAAAGGGAATCCAGGTGCTCAGACTACAGCCTCCTGCCCGATAAATCCCCGCGAGAATCAAGCCTACCACACTTCCAGAAAACATGGCTTGAACTCCTCCAATTACAACATAGATGCATGTAACGATAACAGCCCTTTTGACGTCTCGTTTCAGAATACCAGCCCACAAACCTGCTAGCAAATGAAATGAGCTAAACATGATGAGGGTCCACAGCACTGTATATCTCCACACATCATAGGTGTAGTAAAGATATGATATATTAAAAAGAGCCTCTGAAGAACCAATGGGCCAATGCAAAGACGGAAATGGCGGAACCTGGTAACCGATGGGTGCAGAGTATGTTCCTGACAGAAAGGTTCTTTTGTTAATGTGGAGTCTTGTATGTCCAGATGGGGCTTTTACTTACATCATTGACGACTCAACAAGTTGACCATGACATTATGAACATCACGTGTTTTCTAGAAAAGTCACGTGATCTAACCAAAACAAACAACAAACTGCTCATGATAGGGAAACAAGAAATAAGGTCAAAACCAAAAATATACATGGAAAATGGTCAGAAGTGTGGCTGCTACTATGAGAATGGAGAACTGCTAACAAGAACTGATTAGTATTAGAATTGGATATTTTAATTATTTGAATTTTATTAGTAAAATGTTAGGGAGGAAGATTAGTTATTTCATTCAGGCCAATCAGTCCATCAATTCAATCAGGTTAATTCAGTCCATCAATTCAATCAGGTTAATTCAGTCCATCAATTCAATCAGGTTAATTTAGTCCATTAATTCAATCCAGTCAATTCAGTCCATCCATTCAATCCAGTCAATTCAGTCCATCCATTCAATCCAGCCAATTCAGTCTATCAATTCACCTTCTCTACAAATCACACCCTCCTTCACCGTTATTGGGTAAAGTTTGGAATTCACTAATTGGGAAAAATGAGATAATGCATGATCTGTCGCAAGTGCATCTGTCATGCACAGAACTTCCCCTTTTAGATCAGCTGGTAATCCTGTATTTGTCGCAATAATGCTTAGCTCGGATGTTGAAAGCTCAAATCAGCAGAGGAACCGTTGGAGTCTTGACATCAGACAGGAATCTGCATCGAAATCAAAGACAAGTGCTGAGGACCCTGCTCTACCGGGAAACGATAGGAGCCAAAGCGATCGCAACATCATGAAACTGGCTAATTCGAACAAATATGGTCTCCAGTTAGATGAGGAAATGCTACATTTGAATAAAATGTGCTCTCAAGTCACACTATTGGACCGAAACTCCAAAGGACTCAACTTGTCTTCAAACACCGAAGAAAGTGTTGCAACCCTCAAAACTCTTCCTCTAGAAATCATTATCCAGATATGCACCAACTTACGAGACAACAATCTGGTAAGTTTCTCGCAGACCTGCAAAAAGTTTCATTTTGTACTAGGAGATGTACAGCTGCGGATTCGTCGATATTCAGAAAGCCAGAACCGTATAATTCACAGGGCCAAGTTTCTGTTGGATCGAGATGGCCACTTACGAAGCCTGGTTAAGTCCAGGGTCTTAATTAGCTCCCATGGCAACTTTTTGGCTCCCATGCCTTGCCAGGAAATGATGGAGTTTGGCCGACAACTGGAACGGTCGTTGATCAAAAGCAGACTGAACCGCGAGCTTCAAAAACGGCCACTGGCCAAAGAGCTGGGAGAGCGACACATTCTTTTACCTGGTGGGAAAATATCGGGTTCAATAGCTCGTTTGGAATTCAACAAACAAGTCTACATGCTTGAGCAGTTCTTTGCCCATAGCTTCAAACGGCCCAGGTTTCATGTAGCCTGTAGAATGGGGCTGATTCGATATTATAATGAGGAACTAGGAAGCAAAAAAGTGGGAGTTGAATTATTAGCCAAAATGTTTGAAAGCTGCCAAATATCCAAAGAGGAAGAACCTGAATCTAATTACTACAAGGTTAAGAGAAATCCTCCTGCACGGGCGAATGTGAGACGGCTGCGACAACTTTTTGAATCTAATGGATGATATGGTCACCGAGGAGGATGTCTAGTCGAACGTCTATTCAAACGTCTAGCAGAAAATGTGACTGAACGTCTAGCATAACGTCTGGTTGAACGTCTAGACGACTCTTATTCCTCTTCCTCCTCCTTAGACCCAAACCCAGCCTTGGTTATAAGGGCATCAATCTCGGCAGGTTTGAAAACCCGCAATTGAACCTTGCCCTGACTATCTTTAGTGACGGTACAGAACTCAAGCTTTTCACTGTTGAGATTCGCATTATCCATAGTTTTGGATAATATTTTGAGAGCCAATTCACTGGCATCCTGAATTGTCATGTCATCCTTATAATCCTGACGTAATAAGGCCTGAGCGCTTTTGCTGTTGGCACCCATAGACGTGGCCTTCCAACCAGAGTAATTGCCAGAGGGATTAGACTGATAAAGTTGGAATTGCCTGTGATCATCGTATCCTGCATAGATGAATGATACTCCAAAGGGTCGCAAGCCACCATGTTGCGTATATCCCTGCTTAACATTACTCAAATGCTTTACCAGTTGTTCGCATGGAATCTCCTCATTGTAAGTTTGTAGATACCGCTGCGACGATTGCCGAGCATTTGCAACCAGAATTCCAGCATCAGCGTTCAATCCCGCCACAGCACATACCATCGAGTCATTGAGAACATAAATCTTTTCGGCAGATGTGTCCTGCTCTAGTAATTTTGAAGTCACCTTTCGCTCAGCCGCCAAAACAACTCCATCCTGAGCCAGAATTCCAATCGAAGTTCCAGCATGGTTGATAGCCTCTAAGGCATACTCCACCTTTGTTAGTATGTCTTTTCAAGACAACAAAAGCAGACTGCATTCCTACTCACCTGATAAAGTCGCCCATCTGGCGAGAAAATTGTAGTTCTACTGTCGTACCGTCGAGATCCCATGTGGCAAAGGAGTCAAAAAAAAGCGATGTCAATATAATCGATTGAGTACTTCAACAATACACGTCAAACTTAGTTTAGTGCTTGGACAAAATTGTTTATTCTATCAATAATTTTCACCATGGAATGGACTCGCCATGTTGGGCCAACAGGCCATTACTACTATTACAATTCCCACACAAAATCATCTACTTACACAAAGCCATCTGAATTTGGAACGAAGCCTCAAGAAGCGGCGTTGAGCCGCAAAAGAGGGCCGAAACGGTCGAAACAGTCGAAATCAAGCCGAAAGCGGATCAAAACCTCGAGTTTTTCTGGTCGGTTTGCCCTGCCGCTTTGCCAGAATTGGAACATGGTATTCCTACGCAACGGAAGAATATTCTATCACAATTCTTTGACTAGCGAGTCCGTTTGGGACCCTCCAGAGCAAGTTTCGAGTTTTTTATATGATACCATCGATCAGAATCTCGTTGTTGTGTTGGTAGCTCGTGCGCGAGGGCTTAAAAAGAAGGACGATGTGTTTTTTAAAGCAGGAATGGATGTTCTTTTTGAAAGATTTGGGGGTGACAGGTTGGAAAAGCTTTCTGAAAAGAGAAAAGTGAAGGGAGAGACAGAGGTAGAAGGAAAGGGAGAGGGAGAGAGGGAGGGAGAGGCAGAGGCAGAGGCAGAGGCAGAGGCTAAGGCAGAGGCAGAACTAGAGGCTAAGGCAGAAGCAGAGGCAGAAGGAAAGGGAGATCCCGATTCTGATGATTCCAATTCTGATTCCGATTCCGATTCCGAACTGTCTTCTTCATTATCGTCAGATGAATCCAACAATGATGGAATAGATGATGATTTACTAAACTCCCTCCTAAATGAAACAGAACCTGCCCAAGATACACTTGCCTTTCATCAAATGTTGACTGACCTCAACTTGAACCCTTTCAGTACTTGGGAGATCCAAATGGACAAAGTCATTAACGATCCCCGCTACCTCACAATAGACAACACCGCTTCTCGGAAGGAAGCATTTCTGGAGTGGTGTAAAGAAACCATCGCTCTTAAATCTCAGCCATCTGTCAGATCGGTAGATCCTGCTGAGAATTCTTCGGAGGAAAGATTCATTTGTCTTTTACAACGTACCTTCAAACCAGGAAAATTCTATGTCGAATATCGACGAAAACATCGGCAAAGCTCTGATTTCACCAATATTGATCTCGAAGACAAGTTAAAAGAGCAGCTCTACCGAGCCTATTCAAAACAAGCAGGAAAAACTCCAGAAGAACAAAAGGAAGCGTTCGCCAAGCATCTGCAAAACACCAACGACTGGGAAGAAGCTGTTTTCGACATTACTGGGTTAGTTCTTACTTCCCAAGAGCGTCTTGAGCTCAAATCACATGCCGGTTCAAGTGTAGAAAAACCATCCCGAGAGACCGGGGATCAGTGGCTGCATGAAAAACAAAAGGAAGCTGAGATGGAACGTGAACGACTAGCACAAAAAACTGCCAAAATTCAACGGCGCACTGAGGGCCGACAGCGAGAACTCAACAAACAAATCTCCGAGTTAGGACATGGTGGATTAAAATCCCAAATCTCTTGAATATCAACACATTTTTTATAATTTTTTAAATGTTTGCATAAATGTACAGTTTAAGGAAGCTCCGAATACTTTTCGTTTTGCTGGTTTCGCTTCCGTAGATAGAATGCCACACCTCCGCTAACAACGAGCATAAAGGTTAAGATAGTCCAAATATCAGTATGCTGACCCAAAACTCGTTTAGTGGTGAAGGTTAAACTAGCTGAGCCGCAAAAGACATCATAGGAGTAAGGCTTTCCTGTAGCAGGAATGACATTGGAACACATGAATCCCTTCCACCACTTTTCTGATTCGTTTACACAGTAAACTGGGGTAATTCGATGTGTTGGGAGCTCCTTGATCGCAGCATAGGTCACGTCTTCATATCGGCCAGGTCGAACAATCACAAACAGGTGCTGAAGATCAGGATATGCATGCACAAGGGTATTTGCAAGATGGGTCTTAAAATTAGTCTTGAAAGTTTCAGGGTCAATTGATCTCTCCAAATCGTAAGAACCAACATCCATAACTAATACCTGTGGATGTTCCAAGTTAAGAAAGTCGTCTTTTTCACCAAACAAAAAATACTTAGGTTTGGGATCAACAGCCACTTTGGGACGGACACCGTTGTAGTAGTTGAAAAAGAAATACTGCTCAATCATCGAGTATCGATCTGTAGCACACTCTGGAGAAAGGCAGACAGGATTGGCAATGTGTGAATGGTGTAAACCCATAAGCTCAGGGACAGTGAACTGCCAATCATTAGAGATTTCGGCACCAACCTTGTCAGAAACAAATTCGATTCTAGGAATATTCTCACGCTGAGTCTTGGCCCAGTTTCTGCCCTGGCTTATCACAACACTTGACATTTTGACACCCTTGATTCGAAGAGGGTGTTCTGAGCTGGAATATAGCCGGACTAACCGGGGAGTAACTTTCTTGTTATCTGTCACCCTTGTAGGCTCAATGGGGAGCACGATTTCCAAAGTTTTGACGTATTGAGGTTCGTAATCAGCAATTTGCACAGACCGAATTGGACCTGCATCTACTGAAAATGAAAAAGTGTGGTTTGTAATGACCTCCCTCAGTTTATTATCTGGGTTGAGAACCACTGTAACATTCCCATATGTCAATACTGAAACATATGTCTCAGGCCAGTTGGATGCAATAAAAGTCTCGTGTCGTTTGTACCAGCGACCAGTGAAGGAATATAAATTGGAATGGCTTTTGGGTGTGATTAAGTTCCCATTTCTGATGAGATAATGATCAGCAGCTTCCTCTTCCTTTTTGTCTTTCGAAGCGTCAGCGGCAGCACAAACTGCCAGATAAAAAGCCAGCAGCGCTATCCACAACGTGACTAATCTCATGGTTGTGGAAAGGTTGTAAATGAAAAACCACGAGTGTAATGAAGTTAAATTAGAGACAACTTGGCATTTTCCTTTTTTTGAGTTTTTTTTTTTTTGTTTCTCCTTTTTCGTTTCTCCTTTTCTATCTACATAATGAAAACACGTGAGAAATAATTCAAAAGAAGGTAGCAAAATAGGAAAAATGGCTTTTTATCTGGAGACTTTTGTGTCTTCACACATGACAATTGTCATGTCATATGGTTCAACAAGAAATACGACAACTGCAAAAAGATAACTTTGCAATTAATGTGTGAACAAAATAATTTATATATACTCTAATAATAACTAACAGCCCAATTATCAATTTCTTGGGTTAGTTATTGACTGTACTTTTAATACTTGGCTCTTCCTCAGCTAGCCTATTCTCTCTCCATTTTTTCATCCTTTGAACCCACCACTCATCTCGATTCATCAAATCCAGAGCAGATAGATCCTCTCTCTGCGCCTCCTCAGGCTGGCTTAGTTTAATATTGAGCCCATCCTCCTTATTTCTGACCTTGTAAACACCACCTGCTACCAAATCTTTAGCTACCAGTTCTCGTGTTCGACCCAAGGACTCAATAGCTCCAACACGGTCCATAGTTTCCTGTAAGAACTCATCAAACCCAGGCATAGACGCAATTTCGTGGAATGCTTGCATCATGGGTACTGAATCAGCTCGGACCTGAGAATGTGAGTCAATGGTAAAAATGTTTAGATTGTCATATGCTTGAATGTAGTCTGGTCGAGTCATTACTTGTCTTGCCTTCCATAGTGGTAATTGGGGTAGATGGTGGTCTGAGCTGGCTAATTCGTCAAAAGTGGTTTCATCAAGTCTTTCCCGATCCATGTGGACCAATTCTCGCATCAGAAGCATGGCAGAGGTAGAGAATTTACCGCTCTCCATAACATCGTCATCCATATCCTCTCCTAATAATCCACATTGATTTAAAAACCAAGTCTTTTCTCGGTCAATCAGCTCTTGGCATCCTTTAACCATCTCAGGTTGAGCAGCCACCTGAGCCAAGTGCTGAGGCCGGCCTCCCACCAAATCATATACTCTATTGGCTAAGTCGTCTGGCAAAACCTCTTTTCGGTTTCTCCATCGAGCTAGCTTCAGAGCTTTGATAGATTGTGCACGACTAAGATCCCGAACTGTAATGACTTCGAACCGAGTGCCTAGCTTCTTCAATCGCTCATAAAGCCAGTAGTCATCAGAGTTGAACAGCATAGTAACCAAACCTGCACCGCTCAATGCTTCTGCTTTTTGCTGAAGTAATTCAACCAGCTTTTCTCCATCAGGATCATCTTTGATCAGATGAACATTATTGATCACCATCACCAAAGGACGTCCTGTTCTCTTCACCTTTGCAACAGCCACCTCTTCAAGTTTGTTGAAAGCTCTTTCAATATCTAGCAATGCTGTAGTATCTCTGGGACCTCGAATGCTGAACAATGACCCAATATAATCCTCATGAAACTCGAAGTTCAGGGCTTTCCCTAATCGAATTCGGAAGATTTCAGGATCAGAATGTGCATCCACAATTGCAACAGACTTTCCTTTCGCTTTTCTCATGGACTCGAGAATCATAGATGTTTTCCCGGTCCCTTTTTCTCCTACCAATAAATAATATCGTCCCACTATTTCCCCCGAAATTATATCATCGAGCAGACCTTGCTGACCACGGTTGACCCACTCCTCTCCTTCTTTACTGGTTCGGTTGTGCATTGTCAACTCAAAGGCTGGATCTCCGTCCTCAAAGGCTCGAGCCATTTTTGACAGAACATGCTGTTTATACCAATAATGGTAAGCTATACCAGCACCTCCAAGAACCACAATGGATGCAAGTGTGATTCCAGCTGTTTCTAACATTCTTAGTGTAGTCTGCCGAAATTTAGCCCAGCCCTTAGCTTCTTGATCACCTTCATCACTGCCAATTTCTGGTAGATTAATCATTCGACGGTTCTGGACAGCCCATGGCAAGTTTGGCCGAGGAACCGACCGAAGCTTACCAATTCTATAAGCCGACCTCGCAGGGGTTGCAATAATTCTACTAAGCATGCGATGAACGGCTCGTTGCTTCTACTATTTCTTTAATGGGTGAAAAATGCACAGCCGCATCACGTGCTATATATCTAAATATTCTGGGTGTCATGAAATGACCAGACCCGACAATTGACTCAGCAATATCAGTTGCTGCTGATTGGAGAATGGAGGGGTAAAATAACAAGATACAGCTGGTAGGGCCAACTCCAGAAACACACCACGTGATACACCACGTGAGTTAAATGTAGCCCGAATCTATGAAAAGACAAAGCTCTGAATCGATTCAATGAACTCCACTAGCAACATGCCCCCCTGATTTCAATCACATCGCCGCATCTGTAATTGTGGCTTCCCAAGTACCTTAACATTTGGCTCCAACACTCAAAAAATTCAATCTCGACCAGGACAGTATCATTGCAGTGACTATTTACAATTTGACACCAATGTGGACAGCAGCAACACCAAAAGTGAGATTTTTGTAACCGTTTCCAGCAAGAGTGAATCCTGCATCCTCAATCATACCGGCGAATTTCTCCTGAGTAGGAAATCGAACAATCGACTCCACTAAATATTGATAAGAATCTCGATCTCCGGCAACGATTTGACCCATCATGGGAATGACATTGAAGGAATATTTCTGATAAACTTCATGAAGCAGAAAGTTGTCGACTTTTGAAAATTCAAGACAGGCAAACACTCCTCCAGGTTTAAGGACTCGATGAGCAGTTCGAAGCGCTTTGGGAATGTCAGTGAAGTTTCGAATTCCGAAGGCAACAGTGTACAAGTCCTGTGATTCATCTGCGATTTCATCAAGAATCTCTGCATTCTGAACCTTGAAGTTGAGCCTCGGATCATTAGCATACTCGGGCAGAGATTGAGCCCGTTTCTGACCCTCAGCCAACATATGAGGGTTAATGTCAACTACAGTCATACGAGACTCGACATCGCCATGTCGTCTTTTGGCGTGGTCCAGAATTCGAAAAGCAATATCTCCTGATCCACCAGCAACATCCAAAAAGGAAAGTGGTGCCTTCGCTCCAGCTCTTTTTCCGGGATCAAGCATAGAGACAAACTCGTCCTTCCACAATCGGTGAATACCAAACGACATGAAGTCGTTCATAATGTCATACTTGCTGGCAACATTAGAAAACACATTGCCCACCAAACTTTCCTTGGCAGACTTGTCCACTGTTTTAAAGCCAAAATGAGTGCTTTCCCCGGGAGGAGGAGTGTTTTGGTTGACTGTGGACACTGAAAACATTCGCTCAGTTTGGAACAGACCTCTAGGGCCAGATTGGGTCACAAATCGACCCAATTTGTGGGCTCTTCTACACGAGTGCATTGTTGGTAGATTTTGTCTTTTTCCATTTTTTTATAGTTAATGCATGTCAGTAATGATCTGAGAATTGCATGATATTAATTATACAGTAGCATGAGTGGATACATGGAGAAATTTGAATCAGTTAGTGGTCCATTTGATTTGGTGACCCACTTTTTCTCCAATCTATTAGTTTTCCCTTTTTTTCTTTTATCTCTTCTTTTTTGATTTCCTTTGCCTTAGTCTATCTCACCCTCAGCTTCCTTGGTGTCTGCTCGCCAGTCTCCATCTGTTTCGACTCAATAGCCTCCGAATTGACAATAGTAACACTCTGTGTCATATTGTTTACCTTGAATATACCCACTAACCTCTGGGCAAGCTCAAACATGTTGTTTCGCAAAGAAATAACAATGAATTGGGCATTTTTCGTTCTCTCCTTGATATAATTCGCAACAATAGAAACGTTTCTGAAATCCAAAGCTGCATCAATCTCATCCATCACATACAGCGGAGTGGGCTTATAATGATGGAGCGCAAATACCAATGCCAATGAACTGAGCGTCTTCTCTCCTCCAGACAGATTACCAATGTTTCGCCATGACTTTTTGGGAGGCATGACTGAAAATAAAATTCCTTCTGAAAATGGATCCAGAGAATCTACCAATTCCAATTCAGCATTTCCACCCATGGTGATCATTTTGTACATTTCCTTTAGCTTCATTGAAATAGCATTAAATCCGGCCATGAATTCAGACAGTCTCTTTGACTTGAGTTCCTCTAAAGTTCGTGTTGCAGATTCACGGTCCTCCACTGCATCGTTGAGTGCCTTTTTCCTAATGTTGAAATCGCTCATGCGTTGGGAATACTCTTTCAAAATGCTAAGATCTACCCGACATTCTTGGACTTTTTGATCAAGTTCCTCAATTTCTTTCTTGAGCTCATCAACTCGAATAGATTGAAGCTCATCACTGCCGAGCTCCGATAACGATGGTTCAGGCTCACCCTCTTCCCCACACATGGCTTTGATATCATGAAGGCTCAAACTGCTAAACTTGCTCTCCCAGTGAGCCTTACGACCTTGGTCGTCCTTGATACGAACTCGAAGCTGCTCAATAGAGCTTTTGATTTCCAATTCCGCCTTTCGTTGTTCACTGATTTCTGCCAAGAGATTATTCAAATCCTCACGAGCAGCATTGCATTGCTCCTCAGCCTCCATCAGTTCCTCTGATAACTCGTCAACCCTAGTTTGAGCTTCCAAAATTTTCTTATTTATCAGGTCAGCATCACTTTCGAAGTTTTCGATTTCGCCCAAGACTTGGTTCAGCTCAAGTTCAATTTCTTGTAGTGTCTTACTTTGCTTTTCGACATTATGAACTGCTTTCGCACGTTCTCGAGACCCGGTTTTCTGTTTGCCTCGAATTATCTCAATAGTTTGTATCAAACTGTCGATCGCCGATTTTTGCATCCGAAGCTTAATGCCTCCAGTATCCATGATTTTTTCCTCCAGCTCGGCTATATCAGACTCGATTGATGAGCATTCTTTCCTTAATTCACCGACAGCCAGCGTTAAGGACTCCACCTCCCCCTTTGCAGCCTCAAGTGTCGATTTGGCTTCTGCTGAAGCATGCTCAGCTCGAGACTCCTTCTCAGCAGCGATGGCTTCTTTATAGGCAGCTCCTAATGCACGAATATCCATGTTGAGCTTGGAGATTTCCATTTCAACTTCGGGCTTTCGGGCCTGTAGCTCTTTCAGAGCTGCTAACATTTCTTGGTAAGTAACTTGACCTGCAGAATACTTCTTTTCCTGTTGTTCCAAGTTGCTTGCTAACTCCTTGAATTCAGCAGGACTAAGACTGGCAGAATTGGACTGCTGTTTTCCAGACCCTTTCAGTTTGATTAGACCTGATCGGGTGAAATTGCCTCCTCCAGTCATTGTTCCTGCACGAGAGATAATTTGGCCTTTGAGTGTTACTACTCGGTGTCGTCTTCCACTGAAAGCAATTCTATTTGCTTGGTCCATATCTTGTGCAACAAGAGTGTCACCCAAGACACGATAAAATACAGGAAGGTACTCACTATCACATTGAATCAAATCAATCAATCGAGGAACGCCTTCAGGTGTTTGTGTTGGTTGTGGAGTCCTCTTACCGATCTGATCCATGAGTTGAAAAGTGGCAGTTCCCAAATTATTACGACGCAGAAATTCAACACACTGTTGACCACAACTAGTCGTTTCGACAACAACATTATCAAGTTGAGGTGCAGCAACTGATATAGCAACATCAAATTTGGGATCAATCTCCCCTAAATCTCCCAAACGGCCATGAATACCATTAATTCGGCCAGCCGCTTTTTGTTTCAACAAAGCACCAATGATCTTGTTCTTAGCAGAAGATGATGTCTCTGCCTCTTTCGCGTCGTTGTACATGGTTCGTAAGTCGTCCAGTTTGATTTTCATCTGGGAAAGTTTGGTGGAGGCAGTAGAACATTCCTGTTGTCCAATCTCAATCTGTGAATTGACATGTTCCAGTTCTTGTTCCAAGACTTCAAGTTCTTGCTCCTTATTTCTACCTTCAACCTTCAAATTGCTGACAGTTTGACGTGCTTCTTGATGAGCATTTAAAGTAGAATTTAGTTTTTCCTCTTCAAGATCTACCTTGTTCTGAGCCGACTTGACTTCACTTTCTTTGGCTAAAATCTTTTGCTTCCAAGGATCAAGCTGCTCTTGCAATGTTTTTATTTTGCCGGCATAAGGCTTCGTTTTCTCTCCTAGAGTGGTTTGAATTTCCAATAATCTGGCTTCAGCCTCCTGAAGTTCTTGAGTGCTTACTCTGATTTTTTCCTCGTACTCTTGGCTTTCAGCATCGTATTCTTTAAGCCACCCTTCGGAGCTTTTCAACGAGTTTGTAGCTGCAGATGCTGACTTTTGAAGTTTCTTTTTTTTCGAGTCCAAATGCTTCTTTCGTTCCTCTAACTGAATTTTGCTCTTTTCTTGGGTGGTCAATAGTGTTGAAGCTTCCTTATGGGCTTTTTTCTTCGATTTGAGATCTTCATTGAGTCCTGCTAATTTGTTTTCGGCTTGAGTGGCATTATCTTGATTTTGCTTATTCTGGGCTTCCTCCTCAAGTAGCTTTTTCCCTAGCTCTTCAAGAAGCTGACAGTTTGTATCGATTGCGTTTGAGCTCTTCCAAATATTTAACTGACACAGAGCACTTCGTTTATGCACAAGTGAGTTCTGAAGTTCCAAGAAATCAACAATCTCATCTCTTTCTGATCGTAGTCCATTCAGTTGTTCTTCAACCACCTCCAGTCGATTCTTTTTCTCAATGCAAACGTCATTCAATCCATCAATCTGTTCTTGGGCTGAGTCAATTGGCCCTTTGTACTGAGATGTGCCAATAATGTCCTCCAGATATTCGAGTAAACCGTCACCAGAATCCCCCTCACCTTTGGGTTTCATTTGAGCGATCGACTCAACCTCACCCTGTAGAATTAAGAATCGCTTGTGATCGAGATCAATGCCTCTTCCTTTCAGTAAATCAGTCACTTCAGAGAGAGATGAGTCTTTTCCATTGATTGTATAACGCGATGAGTTGTTGGCATAAGCTCGTCTAGCAACAACCAGTTTGGTATCGGGGATAATCTTGACAGTTCCATCTAGTTCATCCAAAACATCCTCAAAATGCACTTCGACTGAGCAAAAGTCTAGGTTGGGATGTTGAGCAGAGTTGTGAATTAAGGCAGAAACCTTTGATTGCCGCATTTTGGAGGCTCGGAAGCCAAAAACAAATAATAGGGAGTCAATGACATTTGATTTACCTGATCCATTGGGCCCTACGACTGCAGAAAAGGACGAATGAAATGGTCCAACCACTTGGCGACCAGCGTATGATTTGAAGTTAGTAAGAACCAGATGACTAATAGTCAAACGTCGCACTGGTTCTGAATTTGTAGAGCCTTGAGTTCCTGTTGCCGCAAATGCTTTCTTTAAATTTCGGGCATGAACTCCCAAGTTTTGAGCTTTTGGTTTTTCTTCGACATCCATTGAAATTGGTTCAGAGTCCTCTAACCGCTCTTTGTCTGCTGACTCCTTGGAAGCCAAAAATGGACTCGACTTCCTTCGTTCAGATGGTGGGTTTTGCGAGGGAGTGAGCTCCCTTGAAGTATTATCAACGGATGGTATCTCTTGATCCAACTCTAAAGTCTTTACGATCGAGTTTTCATTAGTGTTTCTGTAAGATAAATTAGCACTGATTTCTGCCTTATCTTCGTCTTGCTCAGAGGGAAGCTTTACGTGGTTCTCTTCGCTTTCAAAAAATTCCTCGCTTTCAGATTCATTGTCCTTCTCAACTTTTGGTTTCAACAAAGTGTCGTGACCTTTGGAATCATCTATATCATGTAAACCTTGCTGTGGGGAAGACGTTTCCAATCCATTGGCTCTGGAAATACTAAGATCGTCGAGCTCTTCATCAGAGTCTGAGCCTGAGTTGTATTTACGTTTATCGGCTTGCCTGGATGATGAGTGATCTGAGTCCTGCTCAGACTTGACACAAGCAACTCTTTTTTTTGACTTGTTTGTTGAACCACTTAGTTCGTCTTGAGAATCTGAATCAGAACTGTCCGAATCATCAACTACTCTTTTGGCTCTGGCAGGTTTAGCTGATGGTTGATTTTCGTCCTCACTGGAATCCGACTCCGGGAAATATTTGCGTGATCTTCTGAAAGAAGTGGAAGAGGACGAAGAGTAGCGTGTCGATGGCGCGCTACTAAGCCGAGCCATTCTGGTTGTAGCTTTTGTGGTTCTGAGTGGGAAGTGAAAGGACGTGAATTGTATACTTCCAATTAAGTTTGGTTGCCACGGTAACTAAGGATCTTGGAGTAAATCACCTCTATATTTACTCCAACAATACCTTTCAGGTTAGGGCACATTTGACCTCTTCCACCAATCAAGGTAAATCTAATCACCAATCACAAGGAAAAAAATAAAAAATGGTAAGTCAGATTATCAGTGCCAACCAATTCAAGAACGTGTTCTGATACTGGTTATTGGGATGCTGTTGTCCTCGTTTTTAACTAAATCTAACGATCTTTAGGGCGGAGGACGATTTCCATACCCAAAGGATGTAAACGCATTATCAGGAGGATGGTGGCCTCATCCAGCCAACTGGAAGGCTAATGCAGTTATTGTAACTGGTCTTGCCATTGGTATTGCTGCCTGGGGAGTTATTGCTGCTAAGCCCTACACTACGTTTCGAAACGATCAACAAGATGACGAGACTGTCGCTCGATGGAATGCCGCTGCAGGCGAATGGAGACATCGACATGGAAAGAAGAGCACTTTGGAGGTTGACGAATAATTGCACAGTTAGATAAATAAATGATCATTGAATTTCTGCACTCGAATCGATTTTGTGTGGGTTGATTTCAGTCAATAACAAAGACTGGAATTGAAAAATCTCCCAAAGCTGAAAAGAAGCATAAATGCTGTCAGGTCAGTTAGCGGTTGAGATAGTATTGAACGAGATTCATCCTAGGCCCTAAAGCGTTGCTTAATGTACTTGTGATTGTTTGATCGAGGCGGATTATTCGAACAGCCAGTCCGATGCTTAATCTTCGAATCAAAGGATCATCATCGTTAGTAAAACTTACAATCATATCAATAAGTGACTGTGTCCAATGAGACACTGTTTCCGTATCACTTATAGCGTAGATGGCATAAATTAGTAAGGCCTTTGCTGGCTGTGCTAATTGTTTCCGGTTGAAGTTTAGTAGCATTTCCATCGTCTTTTGCGCTTCTCCAAGATCAACTATATCCCCAGTCAATTCCTCGACTCCAGCAGCCATGATTGAACGAGAATCGACTAGAGTAGCAACAAAAATCAACACTTCAAATACACTTTCCTGATTTTGTAAAACCACAAAAGGATGATAAGTGATAATTTGTTTGAGGAGGACCATGCCTAGATTGACCAATTGTTTAGGTCTGTTTTTGTTAACCAAGTATGTTAACGTACTCTGCAGCAGCTTCTCTGAGTCAATAGATCCCTCTCCTACTCTTGTACTTAACGCTCGCAACTCGGATGCCGAGATGACCCCAACAGCCAATGCTTGACATAATTGAGATGTCCGGGCACCTGATACAGCTCCATCAAGTTTGCAGAGTTCTAATTTACCCCAAGATGTTGGCAGACTAGGGAAGGCAGTGAAGTCAGCACCACTGACAAGCTGCTTGGTAGGGACTCTAATAGTTTTGAATTGAGGTTTCAATTTGTCATCAACAATCTTTGAAGCGTCGTCCATTTGGAGCTCAGTGGAGTTAGGGAGAGAAGGGCTTGGTTCAGGGTTGGAAACCGTGAAAGCAGTATTGTTTACTTGCTCTTCGAGGTTTGTGTCTAATGATTTCTCCAACTCGTCAGACTTAGTCTGTTCAATTGCATGAGTCGACTCAGCCTTTGCATAATTTGAATCTGAATCGATTGCAGGCTCAGACTCGACTGAACCTGAAATTTCTTCATCATTAACTTCAGTGTCAAGATTCACACTATCCATGTCTTGATCTTTTGGTTCCATGTGAGATCGAACTGTAGTGTTGTTATTTGAGAAACCATCAACATCCTCCACATGATCTATTTGGACATCCAAGAGCTCGACATCCGACATGAACTTTTCATCTGAGCCCTTTTCATCTGACTCATGATTGAGATGTTCCATGCTGTTTCCAACGTTTCCCTGTTCAATAAAATCAGATTTCGTTGCGAGATCTGCTTCGTATTGTAAATTCTCATCCTCATCAGGCTGTGTTGACTGAGAGAGAAGAGAGTTGTCACTTTGCTCATCAGAAAAGGACTTGACCATGCTAGGATCCGAGACTTGTGGGGCAGCTACTTCATCGGAAACAACCAATTGAGCCACCATATCAGATGGGTTCTGATTGTCAAATATCTCTAAATTCTGGTCTTCAACGATCTGTGAACTTTGAGCATTCTGAGCCTCGACGATCTCTAAATCTTGATCATCATTATGTTGGAAGTTTTTATGTTCTGTCTGTGAATTTTGATCCTCCTTGACTTGAGGATTTGGATCGTGGATGGACCTTTCTAGGATATCTTCAACCATTGCAGAAGGATCATTACCAGCTGTAAAATCTGAAGAATGGTGTGGTTGCCCAACTTCAATAGCTGTATCTCGGAGCTCCTCTGAACTTAGACGCAATTTAGAGATTTCGTAGACAGAGTCTCTAGAATCTTCTCTTGTCATTGATCGATCTCGGAGGGTCTGGGTGACAAAAGGGTCATCGTCTTCCATTTCAAGTAAAGCATCTCGAAGATTGCGAGGTAAGCTTGCTTGCCGGACAAGTTTTGATGCAAGCTCCGAGTGAATGGCTTTGGCTACAAGTAGCATGTCAATGAACCGACGAGTTTCGATTCCCTTTTTTTGAAAAGATGCAAGAGTAGGTAAAAGAAATTCGAAGAGTTTAGCAAAGTGGGAGGGGTTCTTCAAAAGAATCTGATTTTTATCAGCGGCAAATAAAGAATGCAACCATTCTATGCAAAAGTTGGAAACATTCTGTAGTTTTTTTGATGTGAGCTTTTCCCATCTTGACTGTTGCGGAAATTGATCTTGAGTGCTAATCAGCAGGAGTGAAGTACAAACAGAGTAAGCTTTGTCACCAACAAGTGACTCGATGGTGGAGAAGAGACCTGGTGCTTGGCTGAAAATCACAATATTGAGTACCAACAGCTCAATAGGGACAGTTGAAGCTAATTGTGTATGTAAATGCTCAGCTGAAAGCAGTGGTCCAAGCTCTTCACCTGATGCAGTGTTGAAAACTTGAATGAGAAGTGGGGCAAGGGTCTCACTTGGGGGCATTTGATCTTGCTCGAGACAATAGATGAGAAGCTCAACGCTCTCAGAACGTTTCGAAGGGTCAGCGAGTAAATCCACCAATGTGGATGTAGCATTTGGAGACTTTGATATTGACGAGTCACTAAAGCTTGTAGCATTATCGGTTCTCCCTAGTGAATTTTTTTGTTGAGTGATGATCTGAGATCTAACTTTTGAATTGGTGAGTGATCTTTGAGTTCTTTGCGGTGCCCCTAAAGGTCGCCGAAGTAAATTACGTTCTTGAGGGTCAGAGACAACTCTTCTTGTACTTTCAGATGGGACTGTGTTTTCATCAGAGCTTGTTGGTTTCGAACTCAACCAAGAAGATGAGGCTGGTCGTCTTAGCTTGTTAGTTTGATGTTGAGGCTTTGAATTTGAGGATGCGAGCGAATCAACTTGCTCAGGTTTGGCTTTTAGAAGTGCAGATGTTGACTTGGGATCAAGTTTTTCAAGAATTTCATTGGTGATTGAGGGCCAGGAGTTATGAAACTCCCAAAAGGTGGTTCTCATGGCTTCTCGCACGGTTAGATTAGCATCGGCCAGTCCTTTAACAACACAACGCTCTATGATTTCTAGTCCACTCGGTGATTCAAGCAACTGGGTGCTTGAGTGGCAAGCTAGCATGATTCGTAGCCAATTGACAGCGTGAATCCGGGAAGATGGATTTTTGTCTTGCGATGCCTGCTGAATATAAGTTAATAGCTTGATGCTGTAAGAGCAATGAGCAATGATAGCGCAGATGGCAACATTGGCATGAGTTGCAGTAATTTTCTTAACTCCGCTACTGAGGCGAATGAAAACAGGCAATACCAAATCTATAATAGAATCGACTTGCGAACCCAAGATTTGGGCAGTGTCTTTAACTGCTAAACATCCTTGATTAGAAAGGGTGGTTCGAAGAGACGATGCCGACTTTATAAACCCTTCTACCATTAATCGCATTTGAGCCTGAACTATTTGAGGATAATCTTTTGCATTTCCACGAAGAATTCGGCGCCATTTTGCTATTTCCTTTTCTCTAGCTTGCCAGTTCGACTCGGTCTCTTTTCCCTGAAACACATTCTTCATTTGCGCAACTTTGTTTTCGAGGTCTGTTGAACTTGTCACAAGAATGGGATCCATAGATTCTAGCTTGTAATATGGTAATTGGTGCAAAAAGGTCAACTGAGGTGTCGATTGGGAATGGTTTTGATGTGAAGAGGTAATGTTCTTGTCAACTGGGCCAAGAGGACCTTTATGAGCTGGTTTGCTCGAAAGTTTTGGATTAGCCCGATTTGAATAGCCGGTGTCTGACGGTGCTTGGGTATCAGTCTGAACAGAGGATATACCAACTTCGTCCAATATCGGAACTGCGACCCGACTGGGAGCTTTTTGAAGTGCTCGTTGAAGCTCAGCATGATGATTTGGCTGAGATTTGTACACCTTTACCAAGAGGGCTTGAGCAGAGGTCGAGATTTGAGGATGAGAAAGCATAGCCACCACTGGGTCAACAAAAGAGGACATTGGAAACTGTGGTTGAATCTGAATCACAGCATTCAACCATTTGAGGCATTGGGCTTTCACCTGTAAATTAGAATTAGTGAAAGCTCTCTGGCGCATGCCAGTTGTCACTGTGGATGGAAAAAGGGCCCAATAGTCCTGTAGAACCTTTTGAGCTGTAGCATGAATAGCTTGCTTGGGATCACCTAGCTTAGCCACCAATACAGCCAGTATAATTTTAGAGACAGGTCCATTCAGCGAGTTTTTGTCCTGAATACTGAGACGTCTAAATAGATGGCAAAAGCAGCTAAAAGCTATTGCACCTGTATTAGAATCAGTCTCAGGATCTAAAATCAGATCCTGGAGACCCTCAAAATAATCGCCAATGTAAGCAAGATCAACGCACTGCTTTTTCACAGTTGCTTTGAATTGTGCTAGAAGTTGATTTTTGGCAGTATCTGGGTTAGCAATTTCTGGTAATAATACGCGCTGAATACTCACTGTTTTTACTTGTTAACACTCGATAGACATTTGGGCCTTCCATAGCACATTAAATTGATTTCGCAAAAGAAGGAAAAAGCAAACAAGCAAGTCAGGGGTAGATGATTCGAACTGATAACAGCTTATCCAAACGTGTGTGACTGTAAAAAAAAATCAAATAAAAAAATGAGTTATGTATGCAACTTTGTAGGTTTCACTATCATGAATCAAGTATGAGTGTGTGTGGATACTCAACTCTAGATTTTATAGTTTGGTGTTTTTTTTGTCAAAGGGAGCCTTTTACTCTCTCTTCATGGGGGACCTGATTCACTCTAAGCAATATTCACAAACTAGTTTAACAAGTACAGAACAATGAAGCTCATGGTACATCAACCCACCGATACTTTATAACTGGTGACCATAACAAAAGTTGTGTCATCAAAAGAACCACAAATGCATATAATTAAAAACTTATCGTCTGATGTAAGGCCCCACAAGGGCCCACACAAGCAGAGTTAGTGTAACAAGTACGAACGCATAAACAACGAATTGATCTTTAAAAGACTCACGTTCAAAACAGGATGTCTGTATCTCGACATCATCTTTTTCAGCACATATTTTGGTATTGTCTAAACAGAATTGTCGAGTGCAATTGTTGCAATTCAGATTATCAGAGAGAGTGATGATTTCGTACTTGCCCGTGCATTCGCATTTGCAAAACTCAGTGTAAGCAGATGCGACAGCAATACAGACTGCCAGTAGAGTAATGGGCTGCCAGCGCATGGTTTAGGGAGTCTGTGTTCAATGAGTCTGTGTTTAAGGTAGAAGTGCGATGGTGGTGTGTTAATACAACCAGAGTGCCATGGACCAATTTCTGACAAGTTTCAGTATACGTTAGATTAGTGGGTACTTGCAACTATTGTTAAGTCAATATGTACAATTTGGCTGTTATCAATCAAATAAATGATGTGTGGATAGAATTTGGGCTAAAGTTTATTTTTCTTCCTTAAACCATTCTGTCACCATTGCCACACCAATGTCTGTGTTAGTCGAGAGTGCCTCCAATGGCATTGAATCATTTTATAAACAGCAAATCCAGGATTATGAAGTGAAAATCAATACCAAATTACAAAATCTTCGACGTTTAGAGGCTCAAAGAAACGCACTTAATACAAAAGTTCGGCTTTTGAAAGATGAGCTTCATCTTTTGCAGGAATCAGGTTCCTATGTGGGAGAGGTGGTAAAGGTCATGGGAAAGAATAAAGTCCTTGTCAAGGTCCACCCTGAAGGAAAATACGTGGTAGATGTCGACTCTGAAATTGACATAAAAAAGATCACCCCTTCACTACGAGTGTGCCTCAAAAGTGACTCTTATACTCTTCACCAAATTCTTCCCAACAAAGTGGATCCTCTAGTGTCGTTAATGATGGTTGAAAAAGTTCCCGACTCCACGTATGACATGGTCGGAGGTCTTGACAAGCAAATCAAGGAAATAAAAGAGGTGATTGAACTTCCCGTCAAACACCCTGAACTTTTTGAATCACTGGGTATTGCTCAACCAAAGGGAGTCATCTTGTATGGTCCTCCCGGAACAGGTAAGACTCTACTTGCTCGAGCAGTAGCACACCACACAGAGTGCAAGTTTATTCGTGTATCAGGATCTGAGTTGGTCCAAAAGTATATTGGAGAAGGCTCTCGAATGGTTCGAGAGCTCTTCGTCATGGCTCGAGAACATGCTCCGTCTATTATTTTTATGGATGAAATTGATTCCATTGGTAGCACTCGTTCCGAGTCTGGGGGTTCAGGAGGAGGTGACTCTGAAGTCCAACGAACAATGTTGGAACTCTTAAACCAGCTTGATGGTTTTGAATCATCAAAAAATATCAAAATCATTATGGCTACTAATCGTCTTGACATTCTGGATCCCGCACTTTTGCGTCCAGGCAGAATTGATAGAAAGATTGAGTTCCCACCCCCAACTGTCGAAGCACGTGCAGATATTCTTCGAATTCACTCCAGACGAATGAATCTTACTCGAGGAATCAACCTCCACAAAATTGCCGAAAAAATGAACGGCTGCTCTGGTGCAGAGGTTAAGGGAGTCTGCACCGAGGCTGGAATGTATGCTCTTCGAGAGCGACGAATTCATGTTACTCAGGAGGATTTCGAACTGGCTGTCGCCAAGGTCATGAGTCGTAACGACGCTTCCGAAGTTTCGGTTGCCAAGCTATTTAAGTAAATGTATTCTAGCATATACACCAATCTACAGTTCCTCCATTTTGACTCCATTCGTAGTCAGCCATGCCAATGCTTTTTGCTCATTTCCTTTGCATGTTTCAATGGCACATGCTAGCCACTCTTTGCTGTATTGTCCGTTGAAATTGTACTCAACAAAGTTGCGACGTTTTGTTGTCATTTCATCCACGCAGAAGAAAAAAGGTGGGTATTCTTTTAGGTGAACCAGAACCCCAGATATTTCAGACATCGTCCGCAGTTTATTACTTCGGCAATATTCATTTGTACACGACGTCTTTCCGCAACCTCTAGACATTTGCAAAACGTAACGACGCTCAATTCTATTTCTGAGCTGCCTTCCATCTGCGTCATGAGAGGAGGAGTATAGAGGTCCAAAACATACATCACAAAGTCCCAAGTTGTCAGAATTTTTTGTTGTTTTCACGCATAGTGAGTTAGAACAGATCTGAGGTGTTGGAGCTTCCAATCTCTGCTTATCATGGATTTTGAAGTGAGCTGACATTTCTTTCAAGCGAATTGGCTTTTTGCAAATATGACACTCAGCAGTTTTGGCACCGCAGTCGTACTCATGTGCAGAGAGCCCTTCAAACGATGCAACGTAGTTGAATTCACCTCTAGGAACCTTGAGATGACAGAATCGGCATATATGGAGCTGATCAGGGCATCGGGTAGCACGGTGAAAAGCTAGCTCATCAAGACTTGCTTTTTTTTCACCACAACTACAAGAAGATTCAGTATGAAAATACTCATTGTGAATTTCATGACTGGAATTCCCATCACCATAAGATGCACATAGATCACAGTGCCAGTGCTCATCTTGTGAGTTGCGAGCAATGACTCTGCCACAAGTTTCAAAGTGTGGACATCTCAAATTGTTTCGCTCACAAAAAGTAATATGCAAAGTGAGTGAGCGAGATGGAACTTGAGCATTGCAATTAGGACAAGACTGGGTCTCCTGTGTGTTTTCAGCCTTGATGTCAGATATGGTACTTTCGGGGCCTGGCAAATTTTGGATCTGAACTTGTCCAGGTTTGGCATACAGAAACACTTTACGACCTGCGTAGTCCTTAAGCAATAAAGAGATATCCTTCTTTAGATTGGACAACATATAACAAGTGGGTGATACTGACTCATCCAGAGATGCAAAAAGTTGTCCTGAAGATGATATGAGCAAATCCTGATCCAATTGAAGCTCAAAAATTTTATCTGAGTCTACTGGTGTACATCCAATCTTTCCAGAAATCACAGGAATTGATATAGCTGTCTCAGATTGGCCATTATCTTCCACATCTAGGTTCAAATCAGTGTCCACAATACATACTGCATCCTCAGGCTCTAGGTTTGAAATGACAAAATTGAGGGATTCGCCATTGATGCTATTCTTGATAGAAATGGTGTCACCAATTGTAGCACAGGTATAATTCGCCCTGAGCCCAGCTTCCAACAATGCTTTGTAATCAGGTATTGAGTAAGAGTCTATTGGCTTTATAGTCATGGCCGAGCCTTTGGGTAGTTCCACCAAATCGACATTAATCAATGATCCCTCAGAGATTCCACAGCTCTGGAGAGTTTGGATCGGTATGAGTACATTACCCTCAGCTGCTGAAAACTCACGGACTCCAACATGGGTGCTTCTAGAACTTTTTGAGGAAAGCTTGAAAGTAAGGGGACGAGGTAGATCGTCGCCATATTGTGCAACAAGGGAGTCTAAAATAGACGAGGGTAAGCGGATCTTATCAGTGAACTGTTCTGGCGAAGCAGATACTAACAATCTCATGTGTAAGAAGGTAGATCAAGGTGGCAAGCTAACTAAGTCTTCATTCAAATCATCCAAAAGTAAGCTTTGACATGTGCATATATCATGCATATGTCAGATGAGTTGAAACCATATTAGAGATAAAGATTGTGAAATTTTGGCAAAAAACTAATCACAAGGTGCTTCGATTGATGAACAAGTCTGCTTTTTCACCGTTGATTGCCATTGTTGGCACAACTGGTGTTGGCAAATCTAATTTTTCAATAGAACTCGCCAAGCGGATAGGTGGAGAGATCATCAACGGCGATTCTATGCAAGTTTATCATGGGCTCGATGCTATTACCAATAAACATCCCATTCAAGAGAGAGAAGGCATACCCCATCATTTGCTAGGTCATGTAGACTGGAGTGAGGAGTATTCAGTTTTAAGTTTTGAAAACGAGGCTCTTACTAAAATTAAGGAAATTCAAAGTCGGAATAAAACCCCCATAATAGTGGGAGGAACGCATTATTATATCCAAAGCTTGATTTGGGAGAACAATTTAGTGGAAATCGATGAATCGGAGAAGAAGCCATTGACCAAAGAGCAGCAACAAATTTTGGATTCTGATGGACCAACCTTACTAAAGCATTTAAGAGACCTTGACAGTGCTATTTCAGAAAAGTACCATCCCAATGATGGTAGGAAATTGCGGCGCTTAGTGGAGATATGCTTCACTACTGGAAAAAAACCGTCAGAGGTTTACTTGCAGCAACAGAAAAACAAAGCCGCTACTCGTTTCCCTACACTGGTTTTTTGGCTATATGCAGACAAAGCTATTCTGAATCAAAGGCTGAATGATCGGGTAGATAATATGGTGGATCAAACCTTACAAGCTGAAATTGAGGAAATGCATAATATATACTCTCAAGACCGCGAAGCCATTGATATTAATAGAGGTGTGTGGCAAGTGATTGGTTTTCGGCAGTTCTTACCTTTTCTTGACAACACAGGGCCCATTGATTCATGTATTGAACAAATGAAAATTGCAACCCGTCAGTATGCCAAGAAACAAATTAAATGGATATCACGAAAACTGTTGCTACAATTACATCAATCGGAGTGCGAAAAGACCAGTGGTTATGCATGCATTTTGGACTCCACTGATCTAGACCAATGGCCATCAACAGTAGACTTTGGAGTGAAATTGGCAGAGCGATTCTTAAATGGAGAAAAGATACCTTCCGAACAAAGAGCACCTACTTCACTGGTTCCCATGTTAACGCCCAGGATAGAGATAGATTGCTCTGCGGATTCTTCAAGATGGAAGCATTTCACCTGTTCGGTATGTATTGACAAAGAAGGAAATTCAGTAGTTAGTGTGGGACAAAACGCTTGGGATATTCACAAAAAAAGTCGTCGACATCGATATCATATAGAGAGAGTTAGGAGATTGGAGACAGACAAGGAATATTCAACAAGAGAGAAACGTCAAGGGAATTGCATTACGGAAGGTGACACCAGAAGCCCACCACAAGCTTCAAAAAAGAAGTTGAGTGGTTCGAGTACCTCTTTAGAGACAAAATCGAGAGTTGAGTGATCACTATTTTGCTCGGTGCAGCAAATTTTGACAATTGGAAATTGTGAAAAACAGGTAAAATCAGCTTAATGAGGGAAAATGTCAATAATTTCGATATGTTTCGACTTCACTTGGTGCTTTAATAATCAAAGGACGTTAAAGTTAAAATCCCAAAATGGAGAAAAGAATATCATTTAGTCTTCAAGTAAAGTTAAGAGTGAGCATAAAGTTAACAGGAATGTTAATGATATTTCAACAGAGGATTGTTATGGGCAGTTTATCAGACAGTATGGAAAAGTTATTATAATGATTAATACTCTTTGCTGAGATTTTAATTTTATAGAACCCTTAAAATTTATGGCATGACAATACGTAGGATAGCATGCTTCTGATCGAAAGATTCATCAACTTTAACATTAAACAAATGTGCACTGTGATAATTTGTGGGGTTGAGTATTCCTCTTTTGCGTTTATTAACGGTTCCACTATGTGACTTTTTACTTATATCCAATAAGCACTCTGTGAGATTAGATTTTGTTAAATTCTTGTTTATTTAAGCTGACTAATCTTAAGTCAACGACACCAATCTCTTTATGACTAAGCATCGACATTCATAATTCGAGCAGTCAAGACTTTAACAAGTGAAGGGCAATTATTTCTCATACTGTTGCAAAGTGATTCTATCAGATTTAGAAATGTTTCCAACTGATCGATACGAAATTTTTGATAACGAAACGAGCCCTTGTCTTGCTGAGGTCAAAAGTGGCCAGCAGAGATTTCTTGTGAACATACTAGATGTACAAAGACCTTACTCCCGACACAAGAAGTTCCTGTGTTTAGTTGTATCCGAAAAAGTTCCCAGCTGCCAAGGACCCAGCCGCTGAGAGTGTTGCTCAGCAACTTTCTACTAACCAGAATGGAGCTATCATTCATGCTCGAAATCCAGTATTGTTAAAGATAAAACTAATTAGAGCGTTGACGGCCTAACACGGGATTTACTACAGATTATTCAAGTCGCAAAATGTTGAACAAATTACCTGAGCTGAAATGTCATGCAGTTAAGCAGCATTAATTCATTAAGTCATACAAATCTCCCAATTTATCGAGATAGTATTTCGGTGTCGCAACAGCATTAGGATCCTTCATAGATTCTTCAGTGTCGACTCCTGATAGTACAAATAACGTGCCCAAGCCACCACGTTGACCAAAAACCATGTCAGTGTTGAGTCTATCACCAACCATACAAGCTCTGGAAGGATCAAATTCAAATCGAGCTTTGATACAGTCCATCATGGCATCCGATGGCTTACCTAAAGCCACGGGTTTTCGGCCAGAACTTGTTTCCAATGTTCCAACGATTGTACCTGCACCTGGCAGAAGCTTTCCATGTGATGGATAGGTAGAGTCAATGTTGGTGGCTAAGAAAATAGTGGAGGGATCTTGAAGCTGAATAAGGGCATTGGCGATTTTATAGTAGTTAATATGAAAATCGAGTCCGCATAAAACGGCCCCAATAGACTTATCACGGACAATTGAGCTGAGAGACTCATCGTCTGCTTCAATTCGAAATTTAGGATCAGTTGCTCCGATCCAATTGATTCCCAGGTTGGTTAGCTCATCTTCGATTCCCTTTTCTCCAACAACAAGAACCTTTTTGTCTTTGGGAAATTCAATGACCTTGTGGAGATAGATTGCTGCCGAGTAAGCTGAGCAGAAAATATCTTCCTCGGTGACTTTGATTCCAAGTTTTTCAAACTTGCCGATGTATGCCTTTCTAGATTTTGTGGAGTTGTTTGTGACAAAAATCAATCGTTTTCCATGGGATCGTAGTAATGAGATGGTCTCGGCAGCATTTGGAAGCAGATGATTTCCTTGCCAAAGTACTCCGTCGCAATCAAAGAGAAAATCGTCATATTGGTCTAAAAATTGCTGGGCCTCAGCCTTTGAAGTGATTTTTATGGTAGTCTGAGTCATTTTCAGATCAGTTTCCATATTCTCGAGGATTATCAAAAGATTAATTATGCATGGATGATGCACTTGTCACGTGATGTGTTGTGAGGTAGTAAACATTCTGTTGTAATGGCACCAATTATTGAAGCAACTCAAGTCTCACCGTATTTTAGGTACCCACCAAGTATCATTGGTCCAGGAGAACCTCAATTGTTGGCCGACTTGTGTGATTATATTGTTTCATGACCGCCTTATACCATTTGGTAGAGCAAGAGGAAAAAGCTCGGTTGTTAATTAAGAATTTGATTACGAATCTCAAAAGTCTGCGACATAATAACATCAAATTCCTTCTTCCTGTAAACGTCCAATACCTTCAGACCGTTGATAGTGTGAAAGCTGAAAACAAAGAAAAAGGAAAGGCTCCAGCTCCTGCATTTCTGCTTAAAAGATGGGCTTCTTAGAAAACTGAAATTGTTAAAAAGGTCTTCTATAGTCCTGAATTCTCCATGGCTTCAGAAAATGAATGCAATGCTACTGATCTTCCCTGGTGTTTAAAATTCACGTGATGAATCATGTGACCTGACATCCTCCCTCTCCAAATAACCTTTCTTTGATTGGCCGACAGACTATTGCATCAAAAAAATACTAAAATGGCCCAGGATCTTCCCCCCGTTGGTAGATATGAGCCAATTCAGTGGCGAGTGAGTACTAAATTTGTTCCATCTTGTTCCATATCATATTAACTCAGCGAAACTTGCCCTCCAGAGGATTCAGACCCTTAGTTTATCTTGGGCTTTTGACTGGCATTTGCAGCTACGGTTTTTACAAAGTCACTCAAGGAATCAGAGAACGACGAGAACTTAAGCGTGAAAAGCTCTGGTCTCGAATTTATTTGATGCCTCTTTTGCAAGCTGAGGAAGACCGACAATCTATTCGACGATACTACTCAACCTTGGCTCGGGAACGAGAGATCATGAAGGGTGTTGAGGGCTTTGATGTCGAAAAGTCCGTCTATAATGATGGCAAGTTTCGACTTCCTTCCCTCATGCTTCCTCCCAAATAAGTTCAGAAATTTGTTTGGCAGGTCTACATTGTTTAGCATGACTATAAAACACTCAAATATATTCCAACTATCACAAACAAAAGAATGTAAGCAACAACGCACTGAGTAGAGCAGAACAAGTATAATCGATTCGAGTTCCTTCATTCATGCTTTCCACATGACCGGCTAAAGAAGAGTTTGTAACATTACGGAGATCAGCAAACCGATCTGTAGTAGCGTTTCGAGGTCTAGTTGATCCATACGAGGAATCACCGGGTCTGTCTACAGGGCTTGCTCCAAAGGATGGGTTGGTTTTGGATAAACCAGGCGAGCTCTCATGTAGAGGTGGGAGACTGGTGTGCTGACAGAGAGCTGGGGAGAGAAGCGCAATAGCAAAAATCGGGGTGAATTTCATGTGGGTTATTAGCTTGTACTATAAAAGAATGGTGTCTTATTTATAGCTACGAACAAACATGCAACCATTAGGGCCATAATCCTCAAAAATAAAAAATAAGCAAGTTTTGCCATATATTACCTAGCCCAAGGTTAGATTATGGCAGCAATTGGGTGTGGCTTAAGCAACAATAAGAGAAAGGAGATGTATGGGTTACCGAAAAAATGCATCAATGTCAGCATGCAAGAGTGCAACTTCAGTCGAAACTGCCACTCAGTCTCACTCAGTCTCAGATGTGTCTCTTTCAAACAAACAATAGTCCCTTGTTGAGAGTTCACCCACAGGAAAGCTTGAAACCCACTTAGGCAACCATAAGAGTTTGGCCAAACCTCGAGAATTTTCGGTATCCACAAACGAATAGCATGAAAGCTTCTTCCATTGTTTGTTGAAACAATCTACTTCCCCGGCCTCGAGGTTGGCAGGTAAATCAATGTCCACCATGAAGTCGCAAACTGCGGGATCAACCAGTAATTCAATGGCTTGACGATTTTCGTTGTTCAAGTATGATGGTTTTTCATAGGTTCCGGGTTTATCCCACCAAAAAATAGAGTCACTTTCTTGGAAAGAAGTGGGTAGAAGTCCGTTAAACCCACTTTGCACAAACTCCAAACGTTGATGAGGAGCCAAAAAGTAGGAAGAAGGGTAGCGGTACCATTCACGCCCCAGACAAAAAGTAGACCCGTTGCCTTTGAATAGCGACTCGGATTTCATTACATTGATTGGAGCACTGTAATTAGAGGCCAAAAACATGGATCTCGTTACGCCGACTGCAGAAATGAGTACAACTGTGCCTATCAAGGCCAATTTGGCAATCACTCGGGTCTTTTTTGAAATTTGAGTAAGAAAATGGAACAGAGAAGTAAGAGTAATTCCAGCTCCAATCGCAATCAACTGATAAACAGGATAAAAAAATCGTTCTTCTTTGTGTGGCTGCAAATAAAAAATGAGGGACCAGATATAGAATGGTGTTGTAATCAATGCAAGAGAATAAGAGCTGAAAAGAGCAATTGGGAGGGAGATGAGTGCTAATAAATAGGCACCATTGAAATTAAGAAGTAGATTTAGAAGGTAATAGGATGCAGGTTCCACTCCAAATATTTCTGGGCCTGTGGTATCTCCACCGAAAACATTGTATTTAACAATGTTAAGAGTTCCAAGCTGGAGACTCCGATAACTGACGGAGTCGATTGTAGTTATTAAGGCAGTGATCCCAATAACTTTGAGGATCAAGCTTGGCAACGTCTTGAACGACGACCGATCTGACAAATATACCAGACCAAAAGGAGCCGCCAGTATGAGCACAAACGGCCACCCTAAAATTCCAGCGACCGCAATCAACAAAAACCCTCGTTGGTAGCTAGCCATATCACCTTTTATGAACTGCGCCAACGCCAATGTAAACAGGTGCATGGCAAAAGAGGAAGGCAGAAATGAAACCGAAGCATGGAACATTCCAGTGCTAGTAGCCGATATTATCGTTGACACAAGGGCCAACTTACGGGAATAGCGGGTAGCTAGCGACTGATAAAGGCTGTAATCGGCATAGACGGCCAGTGCTGCAAAGGCAAAGCGAAGGCTATAAAAGAGCCAATATTTGGGTGTTGTTGAGAAATGCAATAGTAATTGAGCTGCTTTTATGATGATTCCATGTAGCCAGATGTAAGTCCAGGATCTGATGGCATATTCTGGTGAGTATTCCCATGTCTGTTTTCCATATCCATTGGTCAAGTAATGTAATGGTTCCCAATAATTAAAGACTTCATCACAATCAGGAATGATTGAGTAGATTGCAGACAAAGATTTGGCCAGTATCAGTAATGGCAAAATCATTGAAAAGAAGGTCGGAAGCACTAAATAGATATTAAACGACTTGTCATTGAGAACGTTAACCATATTCATGCAATGGTCACCAAAACAGGGAAATGAACTACTTTGAGCTTACAGTACAAGTTCCAATTATAAACTAAATCTATCAAGAGAAAATCTGTCGAGTGAAAATCTATCTAGGAGAAACTATTCAAGTAAAAGAGTCTCGAGTCTCGAGCGAAAAGTATTGAAAAAAATCAAAAAAGGTAACCAAAAAAGTTAACTACAGATTGATGGTCAACTCTATTTTCAACCTACTTTGAAGATAGATTAAAGACCTGGAATCAGCACCACTCCTTCACCTCCCGTTGATCACTAAAAGGATCTTTATTAGGCTCGGATCCGCTTTTTGAAGTCTCCTTCTACCCACAATCTCGGAGCACTTTGGCGAGATGGCTCGTGAAGCCACCTATTTACGGACTCTGATGAAGTCCATCGATGTTTTGACCTATACTTATATTGTGTTGGTCTACTTGTGTGATTCCACCACACACTTATTGTTCATGCGAGCATTTTATCAACTCTGCTTTTTGACAGCAAAACCACATCCAATTCCTTCGGAAATCCCTCCACATCATCATTTGCCAGCCATGATGTATATTATTATCATCAATGCCTATGCCATCATTTTCCCCCACTGGCTGCTTCTACCAGACTCTCCAAAACAAATGGTTAACAGCGGGCAGTCAGTATCTGCTTTTTCAATTGTTGAAATAATCAAAATGTTATGGTCTCAGTTGTGGGGACTTATTGCTGGGCCTGGACCTGTTCTACCAAACCCTTCTTCTCAGAAACAACTGGAAGTCGATGCATTGTTGAACCGGATTTTTCCTGGAGGGGTTCCGGGAGTTTCTAATTCCCCCAAAGAGGCATTAATTGAATTCATTGACCCTGCTGCAAGAAACCATGGCGGCTATATATTTATGGACTTTATTGGCAATGACCGTCTGTCTAGGTTCAAGCTCATTTTCTTAGATTTGGTGATTTTGTTTCTGCAAATGGCTCTCTATTCCTTGATGGTGGCTCCACACTATGCAGCCAAACAGGAAGAGCCTCAAGGCGAGGTTACTAGTTTATTGCATCCAACTCCCAATGAAGATAATTCAGATCAACAAACTACAGATAGTGGCCCCAATCCACCAATGGACGATGCCACTCGACTTCAGATCACGCAAGATCGAATTTCAGGTAGATCAGTGGCTGGAGACATCGCCATTGCTCAAACTGTGAGTAATGTTGTCAGGAATTATAACATCAGGCAGCCGCTTCAACCAGACCCAGAATTAGGTCGAGAATTGGGTCCGGGTCGTCTCGAATCCATTAGAGCTCGGCGAGCTTTTTTCGCGGAGGACTGACAGGCTCGTGGTTCAGGGCAGTTAGTTATTACATTGATTTCGACCAGACCAATCAGTGGCTACTTAAAACACCTGGCTACACGCAATTCTATTGACATTTCTTTACTCCCTACTCCCTACCTTGCCCTAATGTGCCTCCCACTAAAGAAAAAGGAGCAAATGGACCAGCCCAATCACATTGACAGCCACTTACCATTTTGGGCTCCATTTCAGAATTAAGGTTGGGCTTATGCATTGGAGATGTATGGTGCCATTGAAATCTCAGGCTATCTTAGCTATCTGACATCTTACATTGCCAGTCTACACCAAACATGCCATTCCCCTTATTTGGACGACTCCAGGCTCGCGATTGGCCGCTGTTGGTTCTCTCATTATTTCTGGTTCTTTTGGAATCGGTAGCTGCCATAATAGCGCGCCTCACACCTCGAGTCATCACTCGCTGGTCCCGGAAGCTAGCCCAGATATTGCAGCCTCTATTCCCTACAGGAGAAGTTGCATTGGCCAAAAATAAAGACCAGAGGGCTTCGGTAAATGCCATTTTAAAAGCTCAGGATTTTGTGGAAATTTGCAACCATCATGGATACAAGGCCCAAGAACACCTGGTACAAACAAAGGATGGATACGTTCTTGTGCTTCATCGAATTTTACCCAAGTCCTCTAACAGTACGGTGCCTCCTGTTCTCAACATTTTTTCAGCAGGTTCTTCTCAACTGAAGCTGTTTGAGGTAAAGCAATCGGTTCATTCAGAGTCTAGTACTGATGAAGGTAGACCAGTGGCATATCTTCACCATGGACTTTTGATGAACTCTGAAGTGTGGGTAGTGAATCTGGATCCCAAGAAAAGCATAGCTTTTACTTTGGCAGATATGGGATATGATGTGTGGCTAGGAAACAACCGAGGCAACAAGTACTCTAGAAAACACATCAAACATAGTTTCAACGAAAGTCAGTTTTGGGACTTTAGTCTGGATGATTTTGCTCTTCATGACATTCCCGACTCTATCGACCACATTTTGAGGTACACCAATCAGACATCGTTGAGTTATGTCGGCTTTAGCCAGGGATCAGCTCAAGCCTTTGCATCATTAGCAGCGCTTCCAGATCTCAACAAAAAGATCAACCTTTTTTGCGCTGTAGCTCCAGCTACATCTCCACCTGGACTCCGATCTCGAATTGTCAATGCTCTTATCCAATCCTCACCCCAGCTGGTTTATATTCTTTTTGGTCGTAAGGCTATCCTGGGCTCTTCTACCATTTGGCAAACATTGCTGGATACAAAGCTATATGCTCGAATTATTGATGCTTCCTGTCGATTACTCTTTGATTGGCATGGCCATTATATCACTTGGCCGCAAAAAATTGCTGCTTATCATCATCTTTACTCGTATACCAGTGTCAAATCGGTTGTGCATTGGTTCCAAATCATTCGATCCGGTAACTTTCACATGTTTGAAGACATCATCAACTCCCCATTAGATTCCCACTTGTCAAAGTATTCTCGAGCCACCCGATACCCCACTGAGAACATCACCACTCCCATTGCATTGATTTATGGCATGAGAGACTCCCTAGTGGATATCAAAGCAATGCTGTCGACACTTCCCTCGTCAACTGTTGCCTTTGGCATTGAAGGCCACGAGCATTTGGATCTTTTATGGGGTGATGATGTAGATACGCATGTCATTCCTCAGGTCTTGAGTATTTTATCGCACTATACTACGCACCTTACTGGTCCATCCAGTCCATTAACAATCAAATCGCCAATAGAACCCAAAAGCCCAGAGTATTTGAGTCAAGCTTTGACATCGAAAGGAATCTCGCTGGGAAGCTCTAAACCATCTACACTGATCACTTAGTTTAGGATTTTTAGCTAACTTTTAAAAATATTTAACTGTTCACGATTGGATTTTATTTTTGTTAAATAAGTATTTTTGATTTTCATGAATAAGCTTTGTTGACAAAAAAAAAGAATCATTAATCGAGACCTGTCAGACAGCCATACAAGCCCACCCAAAGTCACTTCTCCGGAGAGACACAAACAGTGGGTCGAGATCATCGCTCCCTAAACACCTGAGGTGCTGGGCCAAATCAGATGACCATGCCTCAAGGGCTATGATCAAACAAATTTATTCTCACTCTAGGACTTGCAGGTTCTATCTCATCAACCAGGTTTGATTTGATGGCTTCTTTGAAGAAGTCAACGAGAGACGTTCACTATAGAAATGATCCTACTAGAGGGGTGTTAGACATGATTCAAAAGATCTGGCTGACTTAGATGCAGCTAATATGGGGGCTGGTACTCACTGGAATACGTCACATAAGGAACAAGAAAGATTGAGGCAAGTATTTATATTGAAAATCAGGGTTAGGGGAACTAGGGTTTTACTCGTCTTTTTCAACTATTCCAGTACTAGAACCTTTTACCCGGCTGTTTTAGTTAGAATCACAACCCTGACAGAAATAGTTACCCGGAAAATCAAGTTGAGCACGTGACAAAGTCTTATGGAAGTTCAATCAGCAACAGTCACGTTTCACGTGACTAACATCTTGGAGCTCATAGCACTATAGACAAACATTTTGAATTTTCAATACACAGGACAAAATGGCTTCTGGCACGAGACGTAAGTATAACCGGACGACGTTTTCAACAGTCTGAAATGACGACTGTATAGGAGCTGTGCACTTTGCAGCATATCTCAATGACTTTTCATTGGAAGGTTACGGCTCTTGTGGTCGTGAGATATCACAATTCGTTATTATTGCTCTGTTGTTCTTTACATGGTGCTAACTCTAGTCTACGTTAAGGGAAAGCACGTCTCTTATCAGCGATCTAAGCGAACCGTTAACCCCAACGTTTCCTTGGTCAAGATTGAGGGTGTTACCACCCCCGAGGAAGCCAGCTTTTACGTTGGCAAGCGAGTTGCCTATGTTTACCGTGCATCCAAGGAGATCCGAGGCTCCAAGATCCGAGTGATCTGGGGTAAGGTCTCTCGAACTCACGGAAACTCTGGTGTTGTTCGAGCTCGATTCCGATCAAACCTCCCAGCCAAGACTTTTGGATCTTCTGTTCGAATCATGCTCTACCCTTCCAACATTTAAAAGAAAAAAAAATACTGGAAATGGGACTTTATTGTGAATATTTAGGGGATGTAGTGATAGATGCAACATGATGGATTTCTTTGGTACGGAAAAAAGACTGGTTGTGCCAGTCACATGAATACTGATTAATGCAAGTTTGACTTATTCCGATTAGCCAAACACTTTTTCAATGGTAATGTTAGGTTTTCGCTTGATACCAACCATAAATGTTTCCTTGGAGACCTTTCGAGAGGCCTCTGGTTTTCTGCGTTTGACTATTTCAAACATTCTTTTCAAGCGTTGTTCCAAAAATCTATCTTCTTCACCAGTAAACACTTTGCAAACAAATGATCCTCCCACCTTGAGTGTGTCAATTGCAAATAGTAAAGCAGCATCACAAAGGTCCTAAGTTAGCATGTTGAAGTTCCCATGTTAGATTTTAGTAGATCACTTACAATACTTGCGGCGTGGTCTCTCACTGCAATACCAGAGGTATTGGCCATCCTATAGTATGGGTCATTAATTGTTCGTAAAAACAGACCATGGGTCTGGGGAAGTAGTTCGCACATGTCAGAAAGAATTATATCTACCGTATTTTGGCAATCGTCCTCAAGATTGCTCATTTCTTGCAATTCCATCTCTCGCTCAGTATCAATGTAGGACCGTTGGGGACCCAGTGACGGATCATGGGCTACTCCCATATCTGGCACCGTCAATATTCTCTTTAGCTCTTTTTGGGTCTCTTTAGACAAAAAGTTACCTTGAATTGATGAAACTCCAGGAGGAGGGATGCAAGGCAGAATGTCTACTCCAATTACTCGGCCTCCAGGCATGACACGACGCTGTGCTACTTGTGACCAAGCGCCAGGAGCAAACCCCAAATCAACGACCGTTAAACCGGGCTTGAATAATTTGAATATGGAGTCCAATTCTTGTAATTTATAAGCTGCTCGGGATTTAAAGCCCTCAACTTTTGCCATTTTGGCATGTTTGTCTCTAGCTTGACGCTGGAGCCATTTGGAAGAGGATGACGTTTGTTTCCAACGAATCTGACCTTGACATTTCCTCACATTTATGCAAACCGAAAGACATTTTGACGGCAACGAGATGGGTAGCCCCAAGCGCCATTTGATACTGAACATGAGATTGGAACACGTGATTGAATTTGGATATTTGGATTTTTAGATTTCTTGTCTATTTTTTTAATATTGTGACTAGTACAGTCCAGAACACTTGACTAGTTTGTAGAGAGCATCTCTAATTGACCTAATTTCGATACAAATCGAAATTGTTCCAATAGATGCGGTCGCTTAAAAAAATGTTATTAATAGAATAAATATACTATCTAGTAGACTTCATTTAACTATCTTGCAAAAATGAGTTCACGTGATGTGACTGCTTCTCAATCTGAACGAAATTTTCAAAATGCATATACCAAACTTCACCAAGTAATTGGGAGACTACCGTCGAAACATCTAGTAATGTCCTCTAAAATCAGCTCTGCCCACGTTCGAGAGAATGTCAAGAAGCTCCTCGAGGCTTCTGAGACCAAGAAGCGAAACTTCCTCGAGACTGTCGAGCTCCAGATTGGTCTTAAGAACTACGACACCCAGCGAGACAAGCGTTTCTCTGGAACCATCAAGCTCCCCAAGGTTCCCCGACCTAACATGACCATCTGTGTCTTTGGAGATGCTATGGATGTTGACCGAGCCAAGTCTGCTGGTGTTGATGCCATGTCTGTTGATGACCTCAAGAAGCTCAACAAGAACAAGAAGCTCATTAAGAAGCTCGCCAAGAAGTACAATGCTTTCATTGCTTCCGAGGCTCTTATCAAGCAGGTTCCCCGTCTTCTCGGTCCCCAGCTTTCCAAGGTCGGAAAGTTCCCTACCCCCGTCTCTCACACTGAGGATTTGTACAGCAAGGTCAACGACGTTCGATCTACTGTCAAGTTCCAGCTTAAGAAGGTCTTGTGTCTTGCCGTTGCTGTCGGTAACGTCGAGATGACTGAGGATGACCTTGTTACTCAGATCATGATGGCTGTTAACTTCCTTGTTTCTTTGCTCAAGAAGCACTGGCAAAACATTGGTTCTCTTGTTATCAAGTCAACCATGGGTCCTCCTTTCCGACTCTACTAAAAAATATAATTTAATAATCATAAGATTATCTAAATGAGTATGTTAATGTCGTTGTTTAATTAGTCTTGGTCATCTCCCTATCAGTTTTGAGGAGTTTATTTTGTAATGTGTTTTTCATTTTTTCATTTAGTTTTTTTTTTTTTCATGTTGTTACTTGGCAAACTTTACCAGCTAATCTGGAGATTTCGGTTTTCCCTGCATATCTCCAGATATGTTGCAACTTGGAGCCATACCAAATATTGAGGAGCTCACGGCCGAAGAAGCCCTAGAAATTCTTGAACAGGAGCTGAACGGACTGTTAATACTTGCGGAAGCAACCAACCATATACCTGAATCGCGCAGAAACTCAGATGATACCGATAGCCCCACCTGTAAACAAGATTCTCCTTATTTCAATGAGGGACACCCTGAAATAGCGGAAACCGCGATGGCTGAGCACTGTTCGGTTGCTGATATCGATGTTTTGGAACTGCCAGACATAAAAATCAAGAGCTTGGGCTCTATTGGCAAAAATGGGGATCTCGAAAATGCATCTGGTGCGGCTGATGACAAGAGTGTAGATAGGAGCGTAGACTCTAGAGATAAGCATGCAAGCTGTTGTCTCAACCAAGACGGAAAGCCGAATGAATTCAAGAACTGGGACGATGTCAAATGTCGAAACCAGCAGCTTTTACTACTGGCTCGAGAAATTGCAGATATTGTTGATCACTCTTCTGCTCAAGACAAGTTGAAACATCGTCTCCAGATTGATGCAAGGCAGTCGTCCACTACTTCTCTATCAGCTTTGTTGGCTTCCAATGTGGGTGACAAAGAACCATCTGAAGTTCAACAGCAGAAACTCACCATAGCCCGGAGATTCTGGCTGAAAGAAACCCCTCCTTTGTCTATAGGAGAATATCTTCGTCGCATCCACAAATACTGTCCTCTCTCTGTATCCACATATTTGGCTGCAGCCCTCTACATTCACAAAATCACCATCAAACACAAAAGTTTCCCCTTCTTACCTCATAATGCTCACCGCCTAACTTTGGCTTCACTAAGAGTGGCCTGCAAGTCTATTGAAGACCTGACTTACCCACATATGCGCTTTTGCAAAGCAGGAGGCGTCTCTCTTCTAGACATGCAGCGAACAGAAATTGCAATTTTATATTTGCTAGATTTTGAAATTCGAGTGGATGCTCAGCAACTAACTCGAGTCATGGAAAAGATTGCCGTGATCAATTATGAGGCTCAGCGGATATCAGAATCGCGCTCAGACCAATAAGCAGCTGAATGTTTTCAAACAGGGATACCATAGCTTCACTTGTTTGTTTTTTGTTTTGGTGCAAATTTCTGGCATAAACTACAATTGCATTCCTCATGAAAATCCACAACGTCATCATGGGTCTCAGTGCCGTGGCTCTAGTTGCACTGGCTGATCGAAAATGCAACTTTGGCCTGTATCGTTCAGTCCCTTACTCAGGTTGGAGACTGATTCGAAGCCACTCAATCTTCATTAATTATTCCAATCCACTTAAACCCACATTAGTTCAAACCTCATCTCTCATCAAGTGCCACCTGGGGAAACAATCTTATCAAATCAATGTGGAAATCAGCTCTCGCGAAACCATAGGCTGGCAGCAAGTTTTTTGTTTTAACGGTGTTTGCTATTGTCCGGTACTAAGAAAGAAGTATAAGCGGTGGGAAAACTCTTATATATTACCATTCAATGCATTTATCGGGGGGCTGTTTGAATGCTCAGATAATTGCACACAGTTCAATTTAATTCCGGTTGCCCCTTTAGTTGCCGATACTCCAAACTCTTGGTGGACAGAGTTATCCTTATGGCCCAAGCCGAAGATGGATCGATTTTCCCCCATTGCTCACTCGCCAGGACCATTGGATATACGATTTTCGGTACGGAAGTTGTTATCCATTTTTCTTTCAAATCAGTTCCATTGGACTAACCACTTGGCTGGATGATGTTTGGCTACGCTCACCATAGATATATACATATATATTTATTATTATTGCTCCTATAGTTGGTGGTTGCTCCAGCAAATGCCTTCAACTGATGATGCGCTGCTGAAGCACTCGTAGCCATCCGGCTCTTCGCTAGCCGGGTCTTTTAAATCTAGCGCTTTATCAGTAATGACAAAATCGATGGAGTCATAAAAGGGTTGGGATGTAACTGTCTTGAACCATCGGGAAGTAGCAGGATGAGCTCTTCTCCAGTCGACGTCAAAGAGATACTGGAAACCTCGGAAAATCAAAGCTGCTGCTGCGTAATCGGCATAGGTGATTCTCTCACCAACTAAGTAAGTGTTTTTGGTCAAATGGGGCTCGAAAGTAAGCTCAATGTAGTGGCTCAATTTGATCTGAGAATTGACAATGGCTCGCCGGTCGTAAGGGGCTCGGCCAACAAGACCTCCAAATGACTTGAATAAAAGACCAACCAGATCAACATTGGGAAAAGAGATCCATTGCAGAAATTGGGTTTTTTCCAACAAATTTCGAGGCTTGATAGACTCATCATCAACAAAGTTGAGAAGATAAAATGAGACCGCGATAAATTCATGAATGGTAGTTCCATCAGCAGTCACGAGAGCAGGGTACTTTTTAAGAGGAAACAATTCTTCGAATTGTTCGTCCGCCTCACTCAATTCCACATCCAGGTTATAATGTTTAATGAGAGCTGAAACTGCTAAAACACGGGCATACTAAAGTTAGTGTCAAACGAGAGCTAGATGATTCGGAACCTGGTATCACATCGATACCTACACCCTGATATCACTTACTGGAAAAACGTAGAGCTTTCCGATTGACATTGATCCTGATTAAATGGAGATGATGGTAAGTTCAATTATAGTTTAATGACTCAACATGAAAAGTGGCTTGAGTGTCGACACATGAGGCTCGATGAGTCACAAGCTGAGGTTTTTAGTAGAAATCTGTAAATGATTTGACCCTGGATGCCATGCTTCCTCCAATTGAGTCTGAAGATTGCCCTCACTCGATGGCTACCTATAAATATTCTCACTCAGCATTTGTAGTCCAATCATACTTGATCCAATGCTTCATAAATTTTGCCCTCTTAGATGGGTCTTTGGTCCATTCCAGCTTTTTTCGAATAAGATCAGGAGGACTTTCCAAAATGCCTCCAATTACCTCACGAGCAAACAAATCTTGTCGTGGCCATTTATCATGATCCTCCACAATGTGACCAAGTCCTCCATCTAAGGTCAGCCATACATGAAAGTAAGGGGCCTCCTTTGCAATTGAGGTCTGAAATCCCATTTTACCCTTTCCTTGTGTTTTTATTACTTTGGCATGATGACTCCATTCCGTGTCAGTACTAAGAAAGGCTTCTTGAAAAAATGCAGGAGCGTCACTCAACAGATTCAGGGGAGTTGGCACTGCAATGATGGCTGCATGAGGTAAAGATTTTGGCCAAGCTGCATTCTCGTAGAACAATACTCCTTTTCCCAGACTATAGTACATCCTAGCCAGGCATTTCTGAAAATTGCGAATTTCGTCCCATTCGTCAGTGTCGCACAATAACGTATTAGTGTGATGAGTGATAGGTACGATTGCAGTGCTGAGTGACGCTAACTCGGGCTGAGGAGCCAAACACAAATATACTCGAGTCCCAGAAGCAATGATCTCACATTTTGGTTCTTGACTCTCGGCACAAAGTGGACAATTGTCCAAGACATTGTTGAGTCGCTGGACTTGACTGATTGCCATATTTCTTAGGTTAATTTGTTTTTGTTCGATTCTTTTGGCGAGTTTCGAAGCATTCTCGTCCAAATAGTCTATATTATTGGCAAAAGAATGATCTTTGGCAATGGCCTGAGCCTCCAGATTGGTTGTAACATGATTAAGTCGACGTTCTTCAGCGGCTAGTTGTGCAACAGTCATGTCATTTTCGTTGATGGTTGAATTGCTCATCATTTGAATGTCCATATTATTGAGAACAACAGTCTGAGAGTTGGGTTGCTTGATGTCCTTCAAGTCTGATGGCTCAGCATCATTTCTATCAGTCGAGCTGTGGTCTACTTGTTCAGGTTTCAGTCCAGATTCCAGTCCAGATTCCAGTCCAGGTTTGATTTGATTCGAGTCAGCTTCACCACTCTTTTCTGGAGAATCTGCTCTGCTTTTTTGAAATTTCTGAAGACTTGATTTCAGCAAAAGAGCATGACGTTGATTAAGAGTGTCCAAATCATTAGAGTGGGTTTGTTGGGGGCTTTCAATAGATTCTCTGCTGAATCTATGTTTGTCCTGAGTGTTGTCTCTAAGGTCTTCTCTGTCACGATAACTCCTGTCTCGATCTCTGTCTCGGTCTGTGGCACTGCTTCCTCTCTCTCTGCTGTCTTGGCCTCTGCTTCCCCGGTCTCTGCTGTCTCGGTCTCTGTAATCTCGGTCTCTTCTATCTCTGTCTCGATTTCGATCTCGGTCCCGGTCTCGGTCTCGGTCTCTCGGATGACTCCGACTTCCATCTTCTCGACGTCTATTCAAATCTTTTCGACGTCTCTCTCTAGGCTTAAGCCCTTCATAATTCTTCATAGGATCAAGATCATCCATTGTAGTTGTATAGAAATAGAAATGAAGGACAATTAGTTTTCAAGAAGTGCATGGTAGCTGCAAGTCTAGCATCGAATATGTATTTGACTTGCATCTTTGAAGCAGAATCTTTTCATTCTTATGGGCAAGTATTGGTGCACTTTCTGTTCCAAGGTGAGTATAACTACTTGGTGGACCTTCCGTCGTTTAGTTGACAAAGAGATCTTGATTCTTTCCGATCAATTCTAACATAGTTCGTGGTGGATTCTAAGCTGGAAAGGAGTATTCACGAAAACACATCTAGACATAAATACTCTGTTAAAGCGAGGCTCAATGAAATTCACAGACAAGATAGACAAAAGAAGCAGCATGATTCTACAATTCAAAAAGAATTGGCTTTGATGGAATCCAATGTGAGTTCTTTAGACTCAAAGCGCCAAACCACAAGCAATTCAAAAATCATCAAGCCAGTAACTCAGAAAGCCAACAAATCAGAAAAGGTCTTGAAGAGTCTAGTTGAAGATGGAGCATCGGGAAAGTGGGAAATAGTTCAACCATCAAATAATTATGTTGATCCGAAACCGGAACCAAAAGCTGAAGCTAGCTCTAGAAATCAAAGTGTTTCTAGAATCGCTGACAAGATAAATGAAGGGGAAGGTCGTCACTGGAAGATTGAAGAAAAGAAGCTGGTTTTGAGTGATGACGATGACATTGGCGTTTTTAAAAAAGAAGAGGATAATAAAGGGAAGCCAGAGAAGCCTCAATCCATGTTTCGTAAACGAAAGCCTAGAAGCTGACTCACTGACAACCCAGCCCACATTTCTCATATCCTTTCAATTGGTCATGCTAATCTTCTGACTACCTAATAAACATGAATTACTCATCATCACCTCAATATACATACTATTTACATCAATGGTAAGCTCGAGAAGCACCACGTACAAATTCAAGAATCTTCCAGCCAGCAGTTTCCTCGTCAGACATCTCCTCGGGAAGTCGAGTAAGCACCATGACATAGGTTGATTGCTGAATGTTGTCCTCAGTTCCAGCTGCCAACTCTCCGGTCTTGGCTTTTCTATACAAGTGCACTTCCTGCACTCGGCAGGACACGACGAATACGGGCACATCGGATGGGGGAAGTACCTTGGCTGACATAATATCAACACCTCGAATATCCAAGATCTTTCCATCAGCAATGAGTCCTTGTTCAGTCACTTGCTTAGCTTGGGTGGCCCAAATGTTGTAAGGAGCCTCAGAAAGCCACACCTTCAATGTCTCTCCATCTCCAGTAACCCAAGCCTCAAGAACTTCAGGAATAATATACTCTCGCAGATTTCTCATGAAAGTCTCTTGTGTAAAAGAAGAGTCCATCTGGTAAAACATTCGATTGACCTTTCCTGCTTCAGTTTCATCAAAAAGTCTAGCAACCTTGGAAGAAACAGCTCGAACAGTAGCAATAAAACCATTGTCTGACTCCTCCCACCATTGAGAAACACCTGTCTTGGTCTTGCCTAACAACGAGTTTTCATCGATTTTTAATCGAGAACCATTGTCAGCCTTGGCAGTTGCGTGAATAACAATGTCCTGACCTGCATCCTCATTGGGTAAGACAGGTCCCTTTTTGATACCGGTTCTGAGCTCCTCTTCAATTTGCTTCTGTCGCTCAGCTGCTCGTCGCATCTTTCGAGCTTGTTTGTCCTCAAATCCTCCGTATCGCAAACTGGATCCATCATCAATAATCTCACTGACTTCCTTGTAAGCCTTTGTCTTTCGGATTGGCTCAGCAGCCTTGTCAATACCCTCAGCAGCGGCCCCTACAGCAGATCGAGTGGTCTTGACAATGGGTGACTCCCAAGCAACTGAAGCAACTGAACCTACAGCCCCAGCGGCTTTCTTGAGATGCTTAGAAGTAGCGGATCGAGACTTCTGGGCCAGATCATAAGCCTCTTTGGCTTTCTTGAAAGCTTCATTATCAGCAATTCGACCAGTCTCATCCTGAAGAGCCTTGATATTATCTTGCAACTCCTTTGATTTACCCCATTCTTTTCGAAAAGTATCCACAAACACCTGCATTGGTGTCTTTTCCTTGGCGAGCTGTCGAGCCGTCGAAAACGGCATGCATAATGCTCTAGACTTGACAACCTGACGAGCTCTCAACATTACACCTTTTGCAATTTTTTGATCAATAGTGAAAAATTCAAATAACGTTTTGACTTTTCGGAGCAGCTCTCGGAATCATGGGGAATGAGATGGAAGCTGTGGCGAGAAACGATATTAAGAGGCAAAAAACTTTAGATATTTTGATTTGGATCAGTTGCTATTCTAGTGTGGATACTAACCCTGGGAAAAAAAGGCTCTGTCGGAGATCTTTTAAATTCTCTACCAGTTTGTAAATAGTCACGTGAGTACCTTCTCCATCCATCAGTTAAACTCAAAAATGACTGAAACTTTGCATGGAAGAACCAGAAAACTGATGGGAACTGTAAAAGTAAAAGATTGAAGCGACCAAGGGTAAAAAAAAAGTGAAGAATGAGAATAGAAAGCAGAAGGTCTAGCAGATATTTGGAGTAAAAAAAAATTCAGCTGTGAAACTGGATACTGAAATGGAAGTTTGGAAATGGAAACTCAAAACTACTTTTTAATCAACATGTGATTTTTCACGTGATCTGTGATTACTTTACAAAGTTCATCTGACCTTCTAAAAATCTAAGACAATATCTCTTATCAGTAGAAACAAATTAAATTTTCAAATTTCAAGTGCACAGAATGGGTAAGGAGGTAAGTAACAGGACAAATGCTTTAAAAAGCTACACAATGAGACAAAGTACTATTTTGTGTCTTAAATTTGCATACTATTGAAACTAACCACCAGGTGACGGGGACACCCAACACTTCAGCCTCCCAATCTCGACCCCTCTTGTCAATAACCAGATCATCAGCATCATTAGCTACACCCATTCAGCCTCCATCTTCTCAGAGATTACCAAGAGATTCTTATCGCATGCATTCACCAAGTTCAAGTACTTTACATACGTTTTTCCCTAATCCAAATTCAAGAAAACTGACATCTCCGAAACTTGTTCGCACATATGGTCGACATGGAGCCACGAGAAAATCAATACTGGATATTTCTCCGCCTTCTGTAACTCAGAAGCGATCGTCCCAGGCTTTAAGATTAGGATCGGGGGCATCATCCTTTTCAAGCACTAACTCACATATTGATGCGATAGTTAAAAAAAGAAAAAGCACTCCTGAGTCCGATTTGAATATGGATTCTGACATTTTGATTTTGGAGTCCAGATCCAAACAGGCTTCGTCCAAAATGGTGCCCAAGGAAAGCTCATTATCAGAAGGTTCACCAAAGGATTTGTTGCATAAGTTTTTCAATTCGTCCAACGATGAGACAATATCTTTAGAAAAACCTCGAATGAAGTCAGGTCCTAGGAGTCCTAGGAGCCGGGACCATGACTCAAAGTCTCCTTTGTGCATTAATTTTTTATTCTGGGTGTCCTTGGCTGAATCATCTACTCAAATCGATAAGAGTGGTGGTGTCTGTAAAGCGCATTTCAAGAAAAATACCTTGAGTCACATCACCCTTGAATGTGACAAAAAAACTTACGGCATCACTTCAGCAAGCATAAGATTCGTTTATGTTAATAGCCAAACACCAGGTTTATTGGTTTTGGATCTATTAAAACCATACCCATACTCATTCCAACGTTTGGCTTTTTATTTCTCAGACAAGGAGTACGACAATCTATTGTTACACATTAAAGCTGGCATGATTGGACTAAGAGACACCACTTTGGGAAGCCTCAATCATTTGATGGGGGTTCACTTACAGAACTTAATTCCAGCTTCTCCAGCATCAGACACAGCATTTGAAGCTTCTCCTCAGCCAAAATCACCCGCCCAAAGTGCCAAGCAAGCCCCACTATCTGTGCCTAGTCAGGTAAACTCCATTTCAAAACCAGGTGCCTTTTTACCGAAAGAAAGATTCGGCAAACCAGCTGGGCCGATTGAGTCCTCCGATCCTAATCGAACAAATCAGAATTTGGAGAAATCAAATCAAGAGCTTGATAAAACTGATCAATGTCTGCAAATATCAGATCAAAGTTTGCTCGAATCCAACCAAGCTACTCATGAATCGAGTGACGCAGAAGAGAGTTGCACGGACGACCCTGAAAATATCAGTATTGCCATAATAGAGAAAAATCCTGATGCTACTGATGAGCAGCCGAATGTGTCTATTATACCTACCAAGGACTCACTGACAGTACCCCCGAGTACAACATCCCACAATGCATGCACTCCTAGAATTACCCGTTCTAAAACTGCCAGAAATACAAACAAGAAACCAACCTGGGATGACACTTACCATTACACAACCAAAGCAGGGTCTAAGATGGAAATCAAACAAAATGATCTCGAGCAACTTGGTGAGGGGGAATATCTGAATGATACTCTCATTTCGGTATTTCTGCAATTGGCGCACGACTCATTACCTGCAAAGGCTGATCCTGTTTCTAGCCCGTTTGAAACTGCTCTGACATACGAAAACACACATACCTTCTCTACATACTTTGTTGACAAACTTCTTGCAAACAAAAAAGTGCCGGGGAAAGAATTATGGGAGATTATGAAAAAATGGACATCTAAATTTGAAATCTTTCACAAACAGTGTATTGTCATTCCTATCATTGAGTGCGCTCACTGGTATGTCATTATTGTTTGGAATCTTCCAGTTGCGCTAAACCGGAAGGAACGAACTGAGAAAGGGGATATGGAAACCCCCAATCCTGTCAAGGCTGCTCCCAAGGTTGACTCTAAAATTCTCTCATCCCCAAGGACAACTAGATCCTCAAACATTCTGTCACAGCAGGAAATAACATTAGAAGACATTCCGAAAAGCAAAGCAAAGAATCCAGTTCTGAGTGATGATGAATGCGTGTGGCTTTTTTGTTTTGACTCTCTCAATATCTCTCATCGTCAACCAGCTCAGTTAATTGTTGATTTTTTGATCCAGGAATCATTGCAGAGGCATGGATCTGATATCCCACGCAATAATTTTAAGTACAGGGATGCTGTTGTACCTTTACAAACAAACTCATGGGATTGTGGGGTATATTTGATTCATTACATGCAACTTTTTCTGAATAACCCCCAGACATATTTGCATGGGTTGGCTCATTCCCCTATGAAGCGGTCTTCAAAATCCGAGTTTCTTAGGCTGTGGAATGTGAAGCAGATATGTCATAAACGCCAGGAGCTGATTGATACACTCTTTGAATTGGCGGGAAGCGGACAAAATCAAAGCGAATACAAACTTCTTCAGGAAAATGCCGTAACTCAGGAAATGGGATCATCTTCAGATAGTGAATTGTCGGAAAGTGAGCAAAGCTCTAGTAAATCACCACCAGATGGAGATGTTCAGCTGATTGAAACTCACTCCGACACTTCTCGGAATCAATCTCCTTTTGAAAGTTCTCCAGATCCACCCCGATCTCGAGAATCTGATGTTATGCTTAACAATGTTACATCTCAGATGGTTAGTAAAATGTTTTTGGGCAGGAAAAACAAACTTGGCTAATTTGACCCATTATATCATCACACGAAATTCGAATTTTCAACCCAGGTCTCTGTCATCCAACAGGTCTCTGTCATTAAACAGTTCTCTGCCATCCAACAGGTCTCTGTCATTCAACAGTTCTCAACTACACATTTATTTATTTTATTCTCATTATTTGTACAATAAGCTTTACCCGTTAGATTATTTTTTTATACTTCTATTCTGCATATTAAAACTTGGTCTGCATTTTGATCCAGAAATTTATCGTTTAGTGCAACTTTTCAGACCCAAACACGCTCGTTTTTGTGTTTCAACCTCGTTCCCTTAAGATCTTGACAGGTGAGACTTAATGATTTACACAAAATGATTGTTGGATTTGAATCGACCCAGGTTTTTTATGATGATGAGGATTTGCTGGGCCTCTTGATGGTTCTTGCAACACTAATACCACAAGTGATACTGGTTATGTATGGCACCATGATCCTTTCCACTCGGGAGATGGAATATCTGATGGCATTTGGAGGTCAATTGACAAATGAAGCAATAAATATTATTGTCAAAGATCTCATAAAAGAGCAGAGGCCAATGTATGGTCCTGGATATGGTATGCCATCATCACATTCGCAATTCATGTCTTTTCTGGCTGCGTATGTGATTCTCTGGATAAATCTCAAAGCACCGCATCTCTACGGTCGAGGAAAACGTATATTTGTTGGAGTAAGCTTGATATTGGGAGCACTTCTTGTTGCTTTTTCAAGAGTTTATCTTAATTATCACACATTTACACAGGTTAGTGTTGGTCTTGCTCTTGGTGCATTTTTGGGTACAGGATACTTTTTGGTCATAAGTCTGTTTCGAGAATTCGGGCTTATTAATTGGATGCTTCGGAGTCCAGTATTAGAATGGTTTTGTGTTAGGGATAGCATATGCGATGACCAGTCTCTGCTCTCCTTCCAATATCAACAATGGAAATATACTTCCAATCTGTTTCAGAAGTTGGAATGAGTTGAGATATGCCAAGAAGTTGCTGTGAATTGAGGAACTTTGGTCTGTCAAAACAACCAACCAAAAATCACAAAATGATCAACAAGTGATCTTAAAGCGATAAAAATCGATCAAAAGGGATAACAAAAACCAAAAACAAATCACAAAAATAGAGGGATAGACAAGATAGAAAGAATAAATTGCATTAAAGTCTGCACTTGATGTTTCAACATCATTGTTATTTAACCTAATGAATGCCATCCAGATATGACGCTATCATCCTATTCGCGCTATAAAACACGCTTGTTGACACCACAGCGTGCTGCGCACCTTAATCGTTCAGTTCAGGAACCCTTACAGGAATGCGTTCGACCTGGTTATTGTAAGCATTTGGAATGATGCATACAATCTCGCTTCGTGGAAACTGTAAAGTAGGAATGTCTGTGACAGAGCAAGCCATCAGGTAACCATATAAAACCCTTAGAATAGATTCATGGGCAATGATGACAATATCTCCGGGAAGTCTTTCCATTTCCAAAATGAGAGGCTCGAGTCTAACGGCTAGATCATGGTAAGACTCTGATCTTGGATAGCGGTGGTGATAGGGATCCTTTTGATGTTTTTCCCATTCCAGTGGATATTTTTGACGGATTTCCTCCTCAGTCATGTTTTCAGAAACTCCTGGATTCAGTTGCGTGAGCTGGCCACGTTCTAGAAATGGAATGCCTCGTGAAACAAAGGGAAAAGCCGTTTCAACAGTCCTGGCTCTGACAGAGGTCCACACTACAATATCTGTGATTTTAGAGGTAGTCACAGCTGAGGGAACAAGGACTTTTCCAGAGTGAGCATTTCCCGTTGCAAACACAGGTGAAGAGGCACCAGATGCCAATCTTGTCGAAGAGCTGACTCTATGAGGATTTGGTACTTCCGCAAGCTTCGCATCGATATTGCTTGTAATTCTTTGGGAGTCGGGATCATTTTCCTCCTCAATTTCTGTCTGTTGTTGCCTGATTCTGTAATCGCTGATGTCATTCAATATTTTCTGACATAGAGCTTCAGAGTACGCTTTACCTGTAGCACTCAATGGCAAGTCCATTGCCATTTTATAATTGTTTGGATCAGTTTCTGACTCTCCGGCACGAGCAAAATAGACATTTCCCGTCTTGATTCTAGCGTTCATGAGAAAAAATACGATACGATTGACAAGATAGCCCAAATGACCAGTGTGGTTGAGAATCATTTTTTCAGACACATTGATGAGCTTGACATAACTGAGATGACCTTCTGTGTCAGGACACATGGATTGGTAATGAGGAATTCGCAATTCAATTCTTTTGAGATAGTGCAAGACTGCATCTTCGTATTTCCACCCCACATAGTCTGGTGAAGATATCTTTACCCCTCGGATATTGCGAGCCACCAACGAATCGTCAGTGCAATACGACTCGACAAAAAGAACCTGTCGGCCTTTTAGTTTCTCCACTAACTGCTTTCGAATGCTTACTGTGGGGTTGACAGCATCATAAATTGCTACCTGGCCATTTTGCTTGTCGAAAAAAATGTTCATGTCTTCGAGGCAAGAGTCCACAATGAGAGAGCGCAGCTTGAGAGTTGATTCACTTGGTTCTAAGTCGAAGTAATCGGCTGGTAGCGATTCACGCTCGGTCATCGACTGAGTTGAGTCTGTATCTGATGATTCGTCATAATCATGTTTGCGTTGGTTGACTTTGTCCGGGAACTGAGCTCTTCTATAGTCTCCCAAGTGGAAGGCGTGGGTGTTTACACCCAGCCATCGTAAGTAACGGGTCAGAGAGACGGCCAAATGCGTTTTTCCCCGAGCAGGAAGACCCACTAGCACAATGGCAATTTTCCCAGCGTGGAAAAGATGTCCACTTTCAGTGGAGTATAGTTGTGCAGGGGAAATTCGCGAAGGATCTGGAGGCTGATGGATAGCATCAATATGGACCGAAGAGCGCTTTCGAAGTTTTGGTTGTATCTTGGGCCTGATCACCTCCTCATCACTACTGATAGCACTCATGTTTAGTATTCTAATAGTTTAGAGGTATTGGTAAACGATATCCGGGGTTAAAGTTTGTCTTCTTACATATGCTTTTGCAGACATGAGCTTCGATTCAGCCCATGGAATGAGCATGGCGTTAACAATTGTTTTTTGTTGTAGAATGTCGTTAGGTTTAGTTAAAATATAGAAAAACCGCCAGCATTTCAATTTACCCAAACTGAACCAAATCCGCGGTAGAAATGAACCAATAATGAGCCAAATTTAAAAATCCGTTTTAAGGTTTGCAAAATGTGGAATAAATTTCGCCCAATATTTTGCGGTTCAATGAGACAAGTAAAAATCGAAATGATAAAGTAAATGTGCATAATGTGTTAATGTGACTAGTCAGCTTGCCACATGTCAAAAAAGTATAAGAGAAAATAAATAAAAAAGCAATACAGTAAGGAAATCAGACCAAGAGAAAAGGATTGAAAACTCGGATGATAACCTCGTTATTTTTAAATAATGCCTTGGACACAAACCAATAAAAAAGGCAATTGTAAGAGCCCACCCCCTCTTGTGTATCCATGATGTATGAACTATAATGTTTAGCTATCACGAGGGTTATTTTTTTTTAACACTCAAGTCTTATGTACCTTCAATGGCTTATCTTTACACCAAAATGTTCTACTTTAATCAAGGAGCCATCCCGTGACCGCAACCCCACTCAACCCAAAATGGAAATAAGCTTTAACTAAACCAACACTCTGCCTACAGAATCATCACCAACATTAGGATTAGGTACAGGTTCAAATCCACTGACCCACTGTCCCCCTGTCCCCTCCCCGTCCATTTCAAATCACACACCGAAGCTACACGGATTTAGCCCTGACAGAGAGTAGACTTTTTTTCGGAAGCAGTCTTTTGGAAAATCTGATAATTCGTCCAATCAAGATACACCTTGTGTTTTAATTGGTTGGTAAAAAACGAATAGTTGGATAACGTGAAGAGACCGTGAAAAACTTCTGTGCTCTGTATACCAGTTTGAGGCGACTGAACTGTTGTGGTGATATTTCAAGACAGAAGAAGACGTAAAAAAGCACTGGAAAAAGCTAGGAAAAAAAAAAAAAAAACCAGACCAATACAAGGCCGGTTTTAGAGAAGGAACCAAAAGACAAATCAAAAAGACATCTGGTCATCAACTAGTTATTTCCCATTGACCCTACATCAATGGCAGAACTAATCACAGAGACTGTTCAAGATGGAAAGACTGGGGAGACCCGAGAACTGACTTATACCAACTGTAAAGTTGTGGGATCAGGATCTTTTGGGGTTGTATTTCAAACCAAGTTATCTCCATCTAATGAAGATGCAGCCATCAAACGTGTTTTGTTGGATAGACGATTCAAGAACCGAGAATTGGAGATCATGAGACAAGTAAGCCATCCCAACATTGTGGAGCTCAAGGCTTTTTTCCATTCCAATGCTGAGAATGACGATGTTTATCTTAATTTAGTGTTGGAATATGTTCCCGAGACAGTGTACCGAGCATTGCGGTACTTTACCAAAGCTAGATTATCAATGCCCAATATCGAAATAAAGCTATACACCTACCAGCTCTTTCGATCTTTGGCGTACATTCATTCATTGGGCATTTGTCACCGAGACATCAAGCCACAAAACCTGTTGCTAGACCCTGCTACAGGTGTGCTTAAGTTATGTGACTTTGGCAGTGCCAAGCGGCTTGTTCCCGGAGAGCCCAATGTTTCATATATCTGCTCTCGATATTATCGAGCGCCCGAACTTATTTTTGGAGCCCAAAACTACACCACCAAGATCGATGTTTGGTCAGGAGGGTGTGTTATGGCTGAGTTGATGTTGGGACAGCCCTTGTTCCCTGGAGATTCTGGAATTGACCAATTGGTAGAAATTATCAAGGTCTTAGGCACTCCCTCTCGAGAGCAGATTCGAACAATGAATCCCAACTACATGGAGCACCGATTCCCTCAAATTCGAGCGCAACCGTTCAGTCGTGTATTTCGACGAAGTCCACCAGAGGCCGTGGATCTTATCACTCCCCTATTGGAGTATTCTCCTGGATCTCGACTCTCTGCTGTTGAGGCTCTAGTGCATCCTTATTTTGATGAACTGCGAGACTCAAAAACAGTATTGCCCGATTCCAGACACCCAGACAATCCACCAAGACCTCTTCCCCCATTATTCAATTTCTCTGTACACGAATTGTCAATTGCTCCACAGCTTAACTCACGCCTTGTGCCTGAGTTTGCTCGGGAAGCTTTGGGTGTAGATTTGGACAAGTTTGTTCCACTGACAGCCCAGGAAATGACTGTCAATGTCTAGGTCTGTACACACATGTACACTTATTTAGTTGTACAATCATTAGACTAGTTAGTTAAAGTATTTTGACGAAAGTGAATAGCAAGTAAGGGCAACAGAGTAAAGCAGGCTGAGAAGGACATTACGTTCTAAATTAAGTGGTTTTGTAGCCTAAATTAAGTGGTCTTGTAGTCACCACCAGTTTCATAAAAAATATCATTAACGAATTGAGAAATTATTTCAAAATCCAGTGAAATAGAATCTGCCCTTAGAGCGAGAGCGAGTATGAATACTCATCTTCAATGTTTTGTGAAGCCCATAAAACAATACAACTAATCATGATTGACACATTGCAGACAACATTTGCAATTCCCATTCCCAAAATTGGCATGGCATGGCCTGGTATCGAATATTTCAAGACCAAAACCGAAATTGAAGCAGCTACTCCTCCTGCTAGTAGGGCAAATCCCAAAAACAGCACGACTTTCGCTTGCCAATCTTCCCCTGCTGAGAAAGATGATGATCCTGTTAATGCACTTTGCAGCCGGGTTTTCTCAACCATATTAATCACCAGCATCCCCAAACATGAAAAAATAAATGGCAGCCAGTCTGGAAAAAACTTCACATCGATAGTAGATTGATTGCGATGGGCTGAATAGAGAGCAGCATCAATCATCGCATAGAATCCCACGGCAAAAATGGCTCCCGAAAGATAGACTCCACAGGATCTGAGATTTGATGGCGCAAGCCGCATTGACGGGAAATTGAAGCGAAACAGGGACCTTTGTTAGCCATCATAATGATTTCGTTCATGGGGTCTATACTTACATGTTGGAGATTTGAGTTTAGATAGTGAAATTCCATCTGCAAAAGTGATCATTAATTAACATTATAGAAACATTGAAACTAGTCAACAGCATACTCAAAAGAGAAAGAAATAGAAGGAATAAATGACCATTAAAGGTCGAGATTAATAGTATAATAGCTACTGTAAAATTAAATGACGGCGTGGTTTGCTACAATTTCGAGCTCCCTTCAATGGCACTATTCAACTCAGCACTCACTGATCCTTACCAATCTGGCTACTTTTTCTCCACTGTTTCTCACAACCATCTCTTTTTTAGACCCAAGCTGGGAGCGTAAAATACTGCCAATGGCAAATCCACTCCCCTGATGCAATGAAAATGACCCAGAGGTAACAAAGCCAACCAGATGTTCAGGTCCAGGTCCTAATGGGTACTCGTTACTCTCTGGATCGATATTGGGAATTGTTTTATATTTTTGCTCATCATTTGCAGGAATTGAGTAAATCCGGGCCCCATCTCGAGGTGCACCTCGATGAACGTAAACCAATTTGACCTGCACCAAATCTGGATCAGGACCTAAAAGCTGCCAGTCACACATGTGTGGATTGCCTACCTCATTTTTGTAAGATCTCCGTTTAGCCGGAGGTCGTTTAGAGTATTCGAGCTCCTCGTTAGCCCCTCGGGCTAGCTCCCAAGCTCGTCCCAGCTCAGTAACTGGGAAATCTGTTGGAAAGAAGGGCTGGCCAGCTTCAAAGGAAATTTGATGTTTTTGGTTTATTCCAGCAAATAGCACTGAGGGAATGTGGACAAGAGTAAACCAAAATGGCTGCACCCAAAACCAGGGTACCATTAGAGACAGGTGGTTTTTCATTTTGACTAGTGAAATAGGAATTTCAACTTGAGGAGCTTTGAACTCATCAGTTATTCCTTGAATCACATTGGACCGGCGACGAGCAAGTCCTTTTAGAGAAAGCTGCCCAGCATAAGATTGCTGGCGATGTTCAGACTTGAAGAGTCGTCGTCGAGACTCTTTAGTTAGAGCACCAGGCCATGTCATAAGGGTCTCAATGATTCGGGCTTCGCTACTATCAACATTACCGAGTTTCGGAGGGTGCTCGTATCGAGGGTCATTCACCAGTAGATGCATGATTGCACCATTAGGTAACGAGTCGATGCTCTGTAATCGAGCCAAAGACTCAAACATCTTGAACGCCTCCATATCTTCATTACCGGCTGCCTTGAGGATTTTGGCGAGATTCAAAATAGAATTGGGGCCTTTGATGTCTATAGTTCCAATGGCATAGCGCAGATCTTCGAATTTGAAGTGTTGACTTCGTATTTCATGCAGCATTTCCAATATGGTGGTGGAGACTCCAGGATGAGATCGAAGAACAACCCGACAAGATTCCTCCCAATAAATAGTGCAAGGGCAGACTGTTTTTCCATCCCTTTTCAATACGCCTTCCCAAACGTAATCACCACCATAGTATCGCTGGTGAGTAGATTTAGAACACCACAACTCCACAAGTTTTTTGAGCTCCTCGGAGTTCTCATGACTGATAGCCCAAGTGGCCATGTATGATGAATCCCAAGCCAGGGCTGCTTTTTCTTGAGTCGCTGCTCGATGTGTTCGTCTATAACATTTTTGAGTAGGAGAAAGAGGAATCGAGAAACCCCATCGCTGCTCCATGTGTGCTCTTTTGGCATGCCATACATGGGTAGGGAGCCACACTTTGTTCTTTTGTCGGTGTTGAAACCGTACCTTGCCAGATGGCGGTAAAGCAGCTTGGTTTCTACCGACAATATCTCGTGAAATCACACAGATCAAAGGAGCCGTATTTTTGTGGGATTGTGCTAATATTTTTTTTCTCATTTCCATTATAGCCACTAATCTTTTATGACCACGAAGTTTGGAAAATTTGGCTATGCCTACTGGCTTTCGAATATGACATTCTGGGTTGTCTTTGGCCATTTCCTGGATAGCTCGGGCCCTCAATCTCCGAGGTATTCTCTTGACCTGATGTGAGGCTGCTCTCCGTCGTAGAGATCGGGGTAATGACTGAAATGCCCTCTGTTTAGCGCCTGACTTGGATGACTTCATGGCCATGGTGAGTTTCTCAATTTCCCGTTGTCGAGCGGCTACAAAAGACGGCAGGTAGAGCCGTCCGTCTTTAAAAGCATCATCTCTCGATTGCACCACGATTCTCCGGGAGTTGAGAAACTTGGATTTGCCCATTTGATTTAAAGAAGTGCGTCTATACTGTATAAAATGAAATTTTGTCAATATGCAATTTACTTTGTTAGATTGTGAATGAAATCATTAGGAAGAAGGCTTTATATCAATTGCTGATTGCCATTATTATTAATGGCCAATGAGCAACAGGTTCACAGGCCTCTTGGGCAGATTGAAATTTCCATGGTCACGTGAACATGTCCATATTGGCACGGGGTATTTCAATAGCCGAGAAGGTCTATTATTCATTGGTTTTTATAGCAAATCTCTATTCAAGAGGTTTTAAACAGTTGATTGTCTATTTTCAAAAAAACAAAATGTATTTCCCTTTCTAATTTTAGATGGATTTTTCTATTTTGGGTGAATTATGTGGCCTAAGTGTTGAGCACATGTCTGGTCTTTCTGTATAGACAAACTTAACTTGACCAAAACGTGCATTCAGAAACCAATTGCTAAATAGAAGATGACTCAATTCCAGACTTCTGGGCAAATATAAAAAAGAAAACCTCGAGTACCAGATTTAAAAGAATTTGTATAAACTGCTTTCAAAAAGAACTTGTATAATCTGACTGAAGATGCGACACACTCATTCAAGTCACGTGACAGTGAGTCACCTTACCCGGCCTACACAGATTTATTACACCTGAATCATCGTCCTTGATTTTGGTTAAGTGAACTATCACTTCAAAGAACTAATTTTCCAATGGTTGACGTTGTTTTAGGTGCCCAATGGGGCGATGAAGGTAAAGGAAAGCTCGTCGATATTCTTTGCGACAAGATCGACGTTTGCGCCCGATGCCAAGGTGGAAACAATGCAGGCCATACAATTGTGGTTGGTGACATCAAGTATGATTTCCATATGCTGCCCTCTGGTTTGGTCAACCCCCAATGTCTCAACATTGTTGGATCAGGAGTTGTTGTCCACGTTCCTTCTCTTTTCAAAGAGCTCGAGGATTTGGAAGCCAAGGGGCTTTATTGCCGGGACCGACTTTTTGTCTCTTCTCGATGCCACTTGGTGTTTGATTTCCACCAGTTGACTGATGGCTTGAAGGAGGCTGAGTTATCTTCCCACAAAAAGGCTATTGGAACCACTGGAAAGGGTATTGGACCCACTTACTCCACCAAGGCTTCTCGATCTGGTATTCGAGTTCACCACTTGGTTTCACAGGAACCTGAGGCTTGGAGCGAATTTGAGACCCGATTGCGAAGATTGGTTGGAACCCGTCAGAAGCGATACGGTGACTTTGACTATGATGTCGAGCAAGAGCTTGAGCAATATAAGGAGTGGGCTGAGAGACTTCGTCCCATGGTCATTGACACTGTGCCTTTTATCCACAACGCTATCAAGGACAAGAAGCGAATTTTGGTCGAGGGTGCTAATGCTCTTATGCTTGATCTTGACTTTGGTACCTATCCTTATGTCACCTCTTCCAATACTGGCATTGGTGGAGTTTGCACTGGTTTGGGTATCCCTCCCCAGGCCATTGAGAACGTTTATGGTGTTGTGAAGGCCTATACCACTCGAGTTGGAGCTGGACCTTTCCCCACTGAACAGCTCAACTCTATTGGCGAGCACTTGCAAGAGGTTGGTGCTGAGTATGGAGTCACAACTGGTCGACGAAGACGATGCGGATGGTTAGATCTTGTGGTGATGAAGTACTCTGCTCTCATCAACGGATACACCAGCCTTAACATCACTAAATTGGATGTTTTGGATCAGCTTGAAGAACTCAAAATTGCTACTGCCTACAAGTACAAGGGCGAGGTCTTGGACTCTTTCCCTGCTGATCTTCACATTCTCGAGAAGGTTGAGGTTGTTTATGAAACTTTGCCAGGATGGAAGAGTGATACAACCAAGATCACCAAATTTGCTGATTTGCCTGAAAATGCCAAGAAGTACCTAGCCTTTATTCAGTCTTTTCTCGATACCAAAATTGACTGGGTTGGTGTTGGCCCTGGCCGAGATAGTATGTTGACTGTTGACCAGGAGCTCTAATGTTATAGACAAATGAAGATACAAGTATATTTGATTATAAGAAGCTGAACTTAACTGGAAATGAGCCGATCCACCTCAAGCGATTCTAAGACTTTGAAATGCTGCCGAGTTGAACTAGTCTTTATTGACGCTTTTACTAATTCCACAAAATGTTGTAGTTGGCTAAACCGACCATTTTGTGCATTTAACTGCAGACCTACTCCTTCATCAACAGCTTCAAATACATCTTTTATAGCCATTTTGATACTCTCTTCATATAGCTGGCTGTATCGATGTCTTCCTAGACTGTAATAGCCCAGAATTATGTCTGCTGATTCCATCGAAGGCTTCGAGTGTGCCCATTCATGTAGGATTATCTGGATGGTCAGCAAAGCTCCACAGCGAGCTACCTCCTCAGTATCTACTAAACTTATTAAAGTTGCAATGTCTTGCTTGGCTTGAATATTGACCACCTTGGGTAACGAAGAACCCCAACTCCAATGCAGAGGAGCATTGAAGCTTTTTGCCAAGCCTGGCATGGCATTACTAGGTAGGCTGATTGAATCTGGACTTAAGATGATCCATATTAACCGAAAAATCAGCATATTTGACACATAACACTGTTTTTTCAGCAGTTGGACATTGTCAATATTCGGTACCAAGGCCAGCTTATAATTTGTATAGTCAAGTATAGGTAAACAGACCTTCAACTGGGTTTGAATAGCTGACTCTTTGGCATTTGGATCTGATATAAGAGCGATGGCTTGATCGGCTAGCACTTCTGAAGCGGTTTCAACCAGAATGGAGTTGGAGCATTCCATTCAAAAGATTCATTCAAAAGATTCATTCAATACAAAGCATAATTTTAACCAACTTGACAGTACAAGTTCAGTCAGGTAGGAAAAAAGAAAAAAATAAAAAATAAAAAATATAAAAATAGCAGACCAAAGATATCAATTCTCAAACTTGACAGGGCGATGCAACTGACGATAAAAAACCGGTAACTCACTCGAATCATCCAGTTAATCCATTAACTATCATTGACAGAGCATTTCACTCTCTTCAACTATAACTGATATTTTACAAGTTTAAGATTATCTTTGACCTCAATCTTGAAATATGACTAAAAGACAAAATACAGCGAGCGATTTTTTTCAGCCTAGAAAGAAAAAATCTGCAGCTCAAGTTCTTTTAGAAGAAGGATTACACTGGAAACTTGTCAAAAATGGCTGCTTGAGAGCAACATACACACCCAAGGATTGTCATCATCCATTAGTACAAGAAGCTCAGAAGGCGCAAAAAAATAACGAGCGCAGATTGAAAGTGCCCATTGCGGCCTTTGATTTGGATTCCACTCTAACACTGACCAAAAGTGGTATGCCATGGCCCCTTGATGGTGATGATTGGAAGTGGTTCAGTCTGGAAGTTTGCGAGACATTACAAAATATGCACCATGGACGGGAAAATACCAAAAGAGCTTCTATAGTTGAGGCTCGGCCGTATTTAGTGGTCGTTATTACAAACCAAGGATCTATGACTCCGGAAGATGGAAGAAAACGGTTTGGATACTTCAAACAACGGATAGAACGGGTCACAAAAGAGCTTCAGATCCCACTATGGGTTTACGCAGCCACGAGACTAAAGGACGATGGAAGTGGAACACCTTCTTTAGATGAACAGTCTAAAGATCTTGATGCATTTAGAAAGCCAGGTATTGGTACTTGGCGTCAGCTTGAAAATGATTTGGCCAAGTTACACATGGAGGTGGATCTGGCCAAGTCCTTTTATGTCGGAGATGCAGCTGGACGAGAAGGGGATTTTGCAGCTTCGGATGCAGGCTTTGCTAAAAATGTTGGAATCGATTTCTATGTACCAGAAGATTTCTTTGGAGATTTAACCGGTTTCAGGTTAGAAGGCTGGGAGGAATTGGCTGGAGAGGATGAGAGCAAGGAGCATACCAGGGATAGCAGGAAACAGAGCCTGGAGCAAAACAAGAACAAGACACAAGGCAACGATCACAAGTCACAACGCAAAAGTGAAGACTCCAAACAGCACGGAAACCAAGACAGCATACAGACCATCAAACCTTCTACAACCTCAAAGACCTTGGAAACAATAGACTCTGATAAGACCAAAGTCACAGTAATTATTGATTAATGCATTCTTAAATGAACCAACTCACTCTACAGCGGAGACTCAACACTTCAAATGTATTTTCGGATAGAGGAATTAATTTACAAACACACTCTACGACTCTTGCACGATAAAGAAAGTCGTCCAGTTTATTATACTAGGGGACCCGTTATTCTTTTCATGCAAAAGTTTGAATTGATACAAATGCTTCAATTTGTACATTTTCAGCACCCTGCTGTTAATATTTTTTTTTCAAAGACAAGCTTAGTTGTCCTCGATGAGACCCTTCTGGGAAACGTAGATACCGTCAAGGAACTTTCGGATATCCTTGTTTCGGACTCGGCAGCTCTGCTGGATATCAGCACAGGTCTGGGAAACAGCCTCAATGGAGTTTCCGGAAACAATGAGCTCATCCTTCTGGCTGGTAGAGATCTCAGCGGCAGCACCCTCTCGGACCTTGATCTCTCGGACCTTCTTCTCTCCCAAAAAGTGTCGAATCTCAACAGTGGACTTGTCGGAGCTGAGAGTAACGTTGATGGGGAAATGGGCATAGACATATCGCATCTTGTACTGATAACCCTTGGTGACACCAGTGATCATGTTGTTGATGAGGGTCTTGACAGTTCGAAGGGCAGCAACGTGCTTTCGGGATCCATTGAAAATCAAGACTCGGATGACATTGTCCTCAAGCTTGAAGCTGACGTCAATGTGGCCGAAATCCTTCTTGAGGGTTCCTCGGGGACCGGTGACGGTGACCTTTCGAGCGTTGATGGAAACGGTGACACCCTCGGGGATTTCAAGAGGGACCTGGGAGGTGATGTACTTCATTGTATGGACAAGTTAGAAAACAAGACCAGAAAGTGCATATAGTTGAAAATTCAAAGGTTGAGTGAATGGCAGTCACGTCACGTGTTTTAAAAGGGGAGAGAAGAAGATTGATTGATGTGACACTTTAATTGAAGACATGAACTCATAAAACAAAAAAATACACATTTTATTTACCACTAGTACATTTTTCAAGACACACCCTAACCCACACTAATCCATCAATACACCCTTTTCCTGCAACCATCCAATCATTGAACCCCAATAATACACAAAAGTCCAATGCTCTCATCAGTGACCAGATCAGCTCGAGCCCGAACGCCGCAGCTGCTTCAGATCACCTCCGCAAGAGGTATCGCCCTTAAGGCATATAACCAAGATCGTGAGCTCGATCTCAAAGCCCGACTAGCAAAACTCCCTCCACCAGGTCAAGCATTTGCCAATGAAGATGGATCCCCTCGAAAGGCTTCTGATGCCGAACTAGGCGAGCTAGCCGAGATTGCTGCTCTTTACAAGACTACTCGAGCCGGTATTCTGGACGTCCTGTTTTTGGGTAAGCAACATGCCAAGCTTTATCGAGAAAACACTGATGCTCTCAAAGATTACTACTATTTTGGACGTCGAATTCTCGACAAGATCCCAGTAAAAGACAAAGAGACTGGCAAGGTTACCTGGATTGTCAAGCGTGAGGGTGCTGATAAGGAGGACTGGCATAACATGATGTATTATGGTTATGTGCCTGCTTTGTTTTTGTTGTTTGTTGGTGTTCTCAATCGATCCGAGGACGAGGGTCCTTCCAAGTGGGCCAAGGAAGAGCTTCGGTTGCGTGTTTTGGAACAAAACCCTGGTCTTTTAGATGGTGCTGAGTCCGATAAGGAGCGAGACGCCCGAATCATTGAACGCATTATTGCCGGTGACTATGACAAGTTGGCCAGCTTACAGAAGAAGGCATCTAAGCAGCCTGAAAATCTCCTATAAATTAGCATTTAGGATGCAATATATTCAATCGGTCTTTAGCCGTTATTAGTAGTGATCGATTAAAATAAATATAAAAATACAAAATTTCATCCAGCTGATAGACGCAGGCTGGTGCAAATGAGAAGCAAATTACTCCACATTTCTTTCTGACTTAAAATGGGAATTGTGATCCGCTTGTTATGTTAATTTCTTGTTTATGCTCACCTCCGGGTACCACCTTCACGAATTTTCTTAGGTGATCCTTTAGCTTTGAGAGGAGAGGGTGTACCAGGAGTTGTGGCTAGTCTTGAACCAAGATAATCGTCCTCAGACAGATCGGAAATAGTGGAGGCAGAAGAATTTCTTCTTCGCTTCTCGCCCTCCCTAGAGGGTGAAGAGGTTAGAAATGCAGAGGTTTTCGAAGTTCTTGGTCGATCCGCAAAAGCTACAGGGCTTTTCAGCTCGGCATTGCCCGGAAATGAACGGGTTTGAGACTGTTTGAGGGCAGCTTGCGAGGCTAACAGCCCAAGAGCATCTAGTGAATCACCTCCCTGTTTGTGCTCCACTTGGGGCGTTGAAATGGTATCTGTCCGAGGTTCTCGAGTGGGGGATTGCAACGGAATCCGCTGAGGAGTATGGAGTGATTGCTGGAGCACAGGCCCAGAACTCACTGTGTATGGAGACCGGTTAATAGGACTTCGTAGCCACGGTGGGTTTTGAGGAGAAGATCCTGGTTCGAGTCGAAGTGATTGATGATGAGGTGAAAAAATATCTACTCGGTTGTATTCAGTTTCTCGAGGAGATTGTTGTTGATGTGGAAGTTGGGGAGGGTTGCCTGTGGGGCTCATTATTGGGGCTAAAGGGAATGGGGATTGGGCCAGTTGGGAGATGTGTGGTAATGATCTAGTAGGGCTGACTTGGGCTGCCCGGTGCTCCAACCTAGAACGCAACCTCGCAATCTCACGATCCCGCCATTCAATGTCATACATTGAATCTTCAATCTTAAGTTTCGCTCTCCTGAGCTTACGTTTGTAAGACTCTATTACTTTGGCTGAGCTTTTGTTGTATTCTCCTAGCATGTTTCGGGGTTCCTCTCGTTCTGTAATCCTTAACCTATCAATCTCTCTTTGAGCAATAGAATTTTCAACCTCATATCTTTGACTCAGCTCATGAGTTTCAATTGTTAGAAGCTTGCATTGAAGTTGATAGTTTGCTCGCTGGGCTTTTGTTTTGGCCAGAGCTTGAGTCAGAGCTTCAACGAGCTCATTAGAATGTTTGATCTCATCTCGCAATTTATCTTTCTCCATATCCAGCGTCTCCTGTTCGGAAAGTGGCTTCCAGTCCGCTAGCATTGCGGTCAGCTCCTTTTCCCAAGTGTTTGTGCCGCCTTGGCTTTCATTTCTTGTCTTCGTTGGTAATAGATTGTGAGCCGCTACTACTCTAGCGACTTTATTCGCCATCTGGTTTTTTTCATTTTTATTCAAAAGAGCTTCGTTGTCATCTTCAACCGGATCTTTTTTCAGTTCAGTAGGATCTGTGCGTTCTGTTTGAGATTTTTGCTCGATACATGGTGTCATGTAATGTTCTGTATCTGCCTTGTGTTCAAGATTAGCGTTGGAGACGCAGTATGATTGCACTTTTGAATTATCCAAACTTTGGGTTGTCGATGAATCAGGTGTCAGTATTACAGTCTTCTCTGGTGGTGTTTGTAGGCCAGACTGGCCTCCCTTTAGCGTCATGTGGTTAGCGAGCTATTGCTTCCAGTATTGTTTACCTCTTCCAATGTTGAAACAAGTAGGGTAAATTTTCATGCTTGATAGGAAAGAAACTCAAACCTAAAGAAATCTAATCACTCAAGTAGTATTGCTAAATTATCAAAGCAAGCTATTGAGTCTTTGGAAGTGCATTGTAAGCTGTTTGTGGTTGAAGAGAGCCAGGTAGTGATCTTCAATTGTAGGCTGGGTTTTTCTGACAGAGTCTCTAATTCGACCTGGTGAGAATCTGCTCTATTTCAAGAGAGTTATGCTTTAACAGCTTCCCTGCATTAATATCTCAACCTGGACTTCCTAAAAGAGTAAATCTATGACCCTTTTGAGACATGGTTTTTTTAAAAAGTACCACGATTGATACCAATAGTTGTTCTGATGCTTGGATGTGGCGAAATCTATTTAATCGGAAAAATAGTGGATACAACACTAGCCTCTACACTAAAGCATAACTCGGTTACACAAACTTCTAAAGGGAGATGTGAAGTTCAATCAATAAACTCTTTCTAAAGTCAAAGAATAGAGTAAAAATAACCATAGTCCAAAGTGTGTTCTTAAAAACCAAAAATGCGAAAATGACGAAAAGAAAGAAATTCCTAATAGAAAAAAAAACCTAACAAAATAAAAATTCAAGATCCAAAAACTAAAGAACCAAAGGACGGACATATTCTACATGAGTATCAAACCTAATCATTTACTTTGAGAAAATAATGATTCGCATACTGAAACGATCTTTCACGTCTAAATCGGCTACTATAGCTGGCAAAAATAATCTCCCTCTGTATAGGAACACCATAAAACCATCCCACATCAAAACGAGCGTTCTAGATGAGGTAGCTCAAAAGGAAACAGAAAAAGGTGTCTCACTTCTTCAACATCTTCGGGATCGTCAATTAGTTTCCAATGTTACTGAACCGTGTTTGGAAAAATATTGGCAAAAGAATTTCTCCACATTCTACTTGGGAATAGATCCTTCAGGTCCATCACTTCACCTAGGGCATCTCGTTCCATTGATGATTTTATTACATTTATTTATTAGAGGACATTATGCATTTGCTATTGTTGGTGGAGCTACAGGTGCAGTAGGTGACCCCACTGGAAAGTCTGAAGAACGAAAACAAATGGGAATTTCGGCTCTTCATAATAATCTCAACCAATTGGCTGGATCTCTTGAGAGAGTCTTGAATAATGCAGTAGCCACTGCAAAGAAAGAGGGAGTTTTCTATGCTGATCAGTTTGCTTTGCAATATGCAATTGTCAATAACCATGACTGGTGGAAAAACATGGGCTTTCTTCAATTCTTGGGGGAATATGGTCGGCTCATTAGAGTGAATCAAATGCTAGCTCGAGACTCCGTCAAGGACCGGCTGAATTCCAGTACTGGTATCGGCTATAATGAATTCTCCTACCAGATTCTTCAAGCATTTGATTTTTGGCACTTGTTTGAAACTCAAGGCTGTGCTGTTCAGTTAGGCGGTGGAGACCAATGGGGAAACATCACCGCAGGGGTGGATCTAGCCAAACGAGCGGCATCTTTGAACAAAATTTCCCAAACACCCTATGGTGTCACTACTCCTCTTATGCTTTCCAAGAGTGGAAGGAAGCTGGGAAAATCTGAAGGAAACACAACTGTTTGGTTGGATCCTTCTCTCACCAAGCCCTTTGAACTATATCAGCACTTAATCAAGACTGCTGACGATGATGTGGAAATTTATCTGAAAATGTTCACATTCATTCAACTCAATGAAATTGAAGAATTGATGGTTAAGCACCGGGAAAAGCCCGAAGCTCGATATGCTCAGCGAGTCTTGGCTGATAAACTCACATCCTTAGTACATGGTGATTTGGTCGTGGAAAGATGCCAAGCTATCACCAGGATAATTTTTGCAAAGGCAGCTCTCGAATTGAACAACCAAGAACCTCCTTCGGCATTGACAGATGCCGATAAGCTCAAAGCTATACTTAGTCAAGAAGGACTTCTCAAACCGTTATCGAAAACCGAAATGGAAAGCGGATATCAAAATCTTGTAGCAACGCATTTCAACATGAGTAAATCCGCTGCTCGAAAGCTGATTCAAAATCGAGGCGTTTCTGTTGGTCTTCTCAACCCTGTCAAGATTGAACTTGGGCCTGTCACTGAAGTTCATCTTGACATGGAGAAGTTTCTGATTTTGCGAGCTGGTAAGTTGGTTCGAACATTTTTCCTGGGAGAAGTCAATTCTGTCGAGACATCATTGGGATGTTTAGAGTCTTTCCAAACTGCATCTCAGGCAATAGACGTGACTAGATCTTGATTCATAGTCCAACCCATTTCTGTACATAATATCAAAAAATTCCAATAAATAGTAGATGCATAAATATATAAATATTTTAAATCAGTTTTCAGAAGAAAACCAACAATCTGGGGCCATCAAAATGTAACGATCCATTGCTTCACGGAATCGTTTCTTGTATTGCCTTGGAGTAACAACTGTGGGTTCTTTAACACCTCCTCCCACCAGCCCTCTCTCTTTGACCCAAGACTCCAATTTTTTATCCCATGTAAAGGTTCGAATAATGTCGATAATTCCAACAACCAACAACTTGTTTTCTGAATCCACACCAACCATTAGGGAATAGTCCATGACATTCATTTTTGCCAAGAACAAGGTGTCATTCCAAAGAGAAGATCGAAGTAAGTTTTTAGAATGTTCTCTAACAAAGAGAGGTGATTCGTAAATATATTCCACCATGTTTTCATCAAGAAGTACCTCATTGTCTCTGCCCGTCTGTTGAACGTGTCTATTTCTCATTGATCCCTTCAAGTCAAAAATACGAAGGTTTTTTCGTTGGTAAAAAAGATTTTCCATTACTAGAACATCCATTTTTACTGTGTTTCCTGTCAAGGGATTTCGAATGAATATCTGATAAAATCCGAAAAGCTTTGTTATAACCGTAGGTAGATCATGGAAAAACGCTTGAGCCATGTAATTGAAATACGATGGAGCAAACTTTAGAAAGGCATCCAATTCTGCAGCAGACAGCTGTTTAACAACAAATCGGTCATCCAAAGTTTTCAGAAAAGACGATCCAGACTTTCCCCCTGAAGAATCCCATTTCACACAACGGGAGAGCGATTGAACAAAGTTTTCATCAACTTCGCAATGCCTTCTCATTGCTTCAAACTGTTCAGCATAAAATATCTTGCAAGCAAGTTTAGCTGCACCCTCTTGGAACTGGTATCTCAGGTGTGAGGTAGTTTTCTTCAACATGATGTTTTCATAGGAGGTAGTTTCAAAGCCATGTGGTGTATCCACACGTGGGGTGGAGGCAACGGAGTCGTTACCTACTCGCATTTTCTCTTTGTAGTCTGGTAAAGACAAGCAAAAGGCAATTAATGTTGAGGGTTCATCTTCACGAACAATGACATCAGAATCAGCAAACATATGCTCTGTAGGTTTCAAAGGATACTCTAAAGCATCCCATCCTGTGGCAGATCTGTCAGCCCAAAACGAAGCAAGGAGGTTCATTATGGATTGGCGTTCAGCAGAAGTGTTGGAGTCAAACTTTTGGTCATCTCTGAAATCCGTCCTGGAGCTGTCCTTAATACCAGATCTAAATGACTCAGATTTGGGCGATTCACTAGTGATTTTATCACTAATCTGTTTTTGGATTTCGTTTGTTGTAGCAGACGCTCTAGGATCTTTATTGACAGCTGCCAAATCCGGTTGTTGCGATACGCTGGACCCCTCTTGTGGTGTCGAATGAACCTCGCTTAGGCTTAATGTTTTGGAAGGCTTGCGACGTTGTGAAAATCGAGTGTCAGACTTGGTTCCAGGGTCAAATTCAGTGTCGTTGTCAGAGAGTCCAGCTTCATCTCTTTCAAACACGTCCTCTACATTTTTGAAAACGTCAACAATAGGCTTCGATTGGTGAACGGGTAAAGCACGGTGACGAGATGCAGCAAGTAGCTTCCTCTCCCTAGCTCGTTCCTTTTCAAATTCTCTTGAAAGTTGGTCAAATTGGCGAGCTAAGGAAGCAACACGCGATGTTCCTAGCTCCTGACCCAACTGTAACTGCCGTTTGAGTTCTTTTCCCGAGTTAGTTAGTTGGTACTTTATAGCAGCATCTTTGACAGAAACTCTGTTGGTCAGATCGAGTTTGCTTGATACCCCGGCTATACGACTCTGAATCTTTTTCTGAGCAGTATCGCTTAAAGAGGCCAATGACACTGCTTTCATGTAGCTCTTAGACTTTGACCCCACGTCGTTGACACTGTTTACCTTTACCGGAGTTGCTGATGAAGTATCGGCAACTGCCTGTTCCTCAATAGCTGATACATGAGGATCTGTGTTTTTATCCATTTTCGTCCCTGAGAATTCATTTTCTCTACCAGACTTTTCCATAATGTTGGAATAGGTTTCATAGCCTCCCGATTTTTCTGGTGTTACTTTCCCCCCCGATTGGTCATTACTGCTTTTCAGGTAAGAATCACTATTGTCATAAACAGTGTTAGTAGGAAGATCCTCACTTTCATATTTTGGTTCAGAGATACAGAGTCTTTCAGCTGTAGGTTCAGTTTTTGTGATTGACCTATTATTAGTTGGTTCAACCTCTTGCTCAGTACCCTTTGTGACATCGTTGAAAGAGACCTTTTCCTTGATGCTATCCTCTGTTAAAGGTGTCGAAAGTACATCTTCTATTTTCTCTTCAGTTTTGTCCTCTTTGTCGTCAGGGTCCCTGTCCAAGAAAAGTTTTTTGAGCTGCTGAGCAGTGATTCGAGTGATATCCTTTTCACTGGGGAAAAACTCTTGTTCAAACTGGGTAAATTCGTTTTCCCAATCCACTACCAACTGTTGAACAAACCGAATCGTAGAGTTCAAGCTCAAAAAGTCCCTGGAAGAAGTAGAAGCCATTTTCCTTTCTAGAAACTCTTCGGCCTTTTGCCGCTCATTTTCACACCTGTTTTGGAGCTCTACAGCTCTGACTTTGAAAATATCGAACTTTTCAGGAGCGAGACTCTCCACCTTAACTCTTAATAGTCGTCTCATGACTGAGTCCCAAAATTGCTCAATCATTAACTTGATTCTTCGGTATCGGTCTAAACGGTGTTTGATATCGAATTGGCAGTCCCAGGTGATTTTGGCTCGAGGAACAACTACCTCCAACAGGTCAATATCCGAATACCCAAAACGAATGGCAAGTCCATCTAAACCAAAGTAGTGATCATGGTCCCTATAAAGATTGTGTGGACAAAGATCAGCTCTTAAGCCGATCTTGGCACTCCAGAATGTCAGCTCCAAATACTTGCCAAAAGAATACTTCCATGAGCTATCAGACATGGGAATCACAGGGGTACAGACGGCACATTTCTTACAGCAAGACCACATTAGAATTTTGTGTTCGAGTCCAGGTATTCTGCAAGGAAGCGGTTCTACCACTACAGCAAGTCGTCCTTGACCATGTACATAAGACTGGTAATGTTCGAGCAATGAAGCACCACAACCCTCAGAGCACATGTTTTTGCTTGAACTGCAAACATTCTCGATAAAATGGCCAAGGGTAATATCTGAGTCTGAGTAATAATCCATGTTAAGATTTTCGGGTCCAATGCAAGGGGTCGCTGTTTTAATATTGACCATTGAATAGAGACACACAATGTGCTGGTGTGCAGAAGGGTTGAGCATAAAGGGCTGCTTGTTGTAAAACAGCTCCCACTTTGTCTTGGCCCAGGACCACCGATCATGTAAACGGTGGTAATGTTCATTAGCAACTGTTTTTACGATGTTAATCGCCATAGATTTGCTCAGATCCTCCAGGTCAATATTTATGTGGAAATTATCCATGAATTGCTTCAATCTCTTTTGATAAATGTCATCAGAATCAGCCGATGAAAGGAGATCAACAGAAAAGTCAGCCTCAACTAAGGCGTCCTCCAAGTCTCTAGCTCCGGTTAAAAGGTAAGGTAATCTGAAATGAACCAAAGGTGAAGATGATAAAATTTTGGAGTTGTGCAAGCGAACTAGATCGTTAAAGTATCCTCCTGAACTTGGCTCTCCATGCTTATCATGCTCAAAGTGAGCTGGAATTATGGCAAATTGATCTCGGAGAAATGCAGTCTCGAGTTTCAAGTTGAAGACGATATAGACCATAAACTCAACCACAATCTTGATTGAAGCCAATGTGTCATTATCTGAGCCACGTAGTGCAATAGTACATCCCAACTGATTTTGATGACCGTGAAACATGAGGTAGTTTTTAACTTGATCATTTGAATAGTATGAACGAGAAACAAATTTTTCACAGCTTCCTAGTCTAACTCTTGGTAACTGATCTTTAGTGCGACAAATTTCAGCACCTGTGTATCTTGAGATTCTCTCCAATGCATTTTTCTTAAGATGATGAACGACCGTAATGTTATAGTCAGCTAGTAAATCCAATGCAAATCCTGTGACACCTGAACAGCAAACAACTAAAGTCGGTTTGAGTGTGACGATTCGTTTCACAAGTTTTTTCAAGTATTCTTTTTCTTGCGAAATAATAGGCCCAATTGAAATGATGTGAGCTAGACCATCTGGCCTGATATACTCGACAGGAAACGCAATGGCCAGGATTTTGGGGTTAGTTATAACCTTGGCCATTTGTTTACGGGCAATGTTTGCTGAACAAATGAGACCGTGCATGTATGTTGTATTGTTTGGGGATCCTCCAAGAACTTTTTTAATTTTGATGTAATTGCGGATATCAATTGAGTGCTGAGTACGAATGTCAAACTCTGTTCTCTCGCAACACTGATAAACAGGTTCAATCAAGGCTTCCGCCCATTCGTCAATATTGGTAATTCCGCAATCTTCAATCAATTGACGCGTGAAGCGATTGATGTGGTTTATTGAAGCTGTATTGAGCTGAATTGATGCGTAGTTGACAGGGCCAGTAGTTGTTGATGTTGTAGTGGAAATGGATCTGAAATCGTTGTGGGACTCAGAGTGGGACAATGGCCGCTTTCTGTTGGCAAATGATCTAGATCTCCGTCTGGACTGACGCCGTTCGATTGTCCTAAGTGAAGATGAAGGCCGTAAACTTGATGAAGAAGCTGGGCGATGTGAGTTAGAAGGTGGAGGCGTCAATGAGTCTCGATCAAACTGTAGCGCCCCCAGTAGAGATAACGAATACTCAGTATCACTAGAATCTGAATCTGTGAGCAGAATTTCGTGAGCGGTGTTGTAGGTACTGACACTCTTCGAGCGGCCACGACGAGACGAGCTAAGTTTTGCGGATGGCCGAGTAGACAAAGATGTGGGTATTTCAACTGGGCCATCCTCACCTCGTCGTGTAGCTGGGATGGCCATCAAGGGAGTCTTCTTTGGCTTGAAATCTGAAGACATTGGGAGTGTGACGTAATTGAGGTTTTTGCTATCATTTTCAAGCTCTGCAATAGAGGCGACTTCATCAGAGTCCGAGTCCAGACCTGAATCTGAGCCGTGGTATCTTTCGACGAGCTGGTTGCAATTTTGGCAGGATCGGATTTTGCCAGAGTACTTGAACAAACTACCGTCCATCAATATTGTACATGTTGAGCAAAATATTTGACCGCAAATTCTGCAATGGTGCTTTCGTCGCCAGGTACTAAACACCTTCCCGCAATGAAAGCATTCTGTGGCATTTTCATCCTTCATCCAGAATTCTTTTTCAATACCTCCTACTCGCAAAAGAGACTTTCGCTCCGCAACTTGAGGAACTGTGGGAAGGTAATCATTGAGAACAACACTTGCAACACTTTCCGAATCACTGGAGTCCCTGTCGAAATATCCTGGTAAAAGATTCAAACTAGCTTGAGCGGAAATTGGCGAGTGGCGATTGCTTTGAACTTGATTTTTGCTGTAGTTTTCTTTAGTCATATTGCCTCCTTTTTTGCTATCTTGACTATCATTCTTCCCTCGACTATAGATATTGACCGAGCTTATACTTGGAGATGAAGGCGTTGGGAGCAATTGAACTCCTTGATCAATTACAATGCTGTTTCGAGAATTGGTCGATTTAATTCGAGGAGTCGAGGATCCCGAGTTTGATGGGGATTCTGAGGCCGTGTTGTTGATGGACTTGTTGATTGAATCGTGGCGGGATTCTACCACTGGTCTAGGAATTAGTGATGAATCGCGTGCGGCCCTTGCCTGTGAGCTATTATCGGCTGAAACCGACCTTCTCGACTCGTGAGCGCTGTTTTCTACGATCGCAGTGGTTCTCAATTTTGATAATGATGCGCTCTTGGGCTGACGCCGAAGATTTGGAGGTTGCTCCGGAACCGTATTCACTAGAGACCTGAATCTATTGAAGATGTTTGTGAGCAAGTTCGGATCGTACTCATTAGGAGGTGGTCCTATCTTGTTGGGAAAGGAGGTAAGATACTCTTTGTCCATAAGTGAAGAGGAATGCTGGCACGTGAGAAGGGATAGATATTAGTCACGTGTATATTGATAGTCACGTGAAAATGAATATCTGAACATAATGTGAAAGGGGAGATGTATGAAATTACGAGACTGGGAGTACAGTACACACAAATGTAATGGTTGTGATACGTGCTGACTGGTGGTGTTATGTGATGGCGATTTCGCGCGATAATGAGTTTTGCCAACAATATTATCGGAATTGAAGGGAAAGGAAACCAGGACTAAGTGAAACCAATAGTTCTTTGGGATTGCCTAACTGGCACTATAGATAGCATCAAAACCGATTCGTATTCTTTGGACTTTGATTGTCACATCATGTCTTCCACGACCACAATTGAAATGACATGCTCAATCTATACTCTCTCAGATTACATAATCTAAGCCTAGAGATTATCTCTCGGTTAAAGTTCACCGACAGTTGAAATCCAAACTTTATCCAGCACTGAAATCCAAACTATATGAAGAGCATGAAAATCTCCAAACTATCACAGAATCAGGTTTCGGGCTCCATCTCTTCAATTGGGAAAAACCTCAAAAACGGGAATTAAAAACGTTCGATAACCACATAAACAGTCGGTAAGAACATATTGGGATAGATTCAACAGCATCATGATAGATCTCTTGGTTTTTGTTTTGTTAGGCATTGCATTTGCATCTACCTCCATACCAATCAAAAAGTCCAAACATATTTCAGATCAGAACCTTTTATTTCTGTCTGAAAACTATCCTCCTTTAGATTTCATGAACATTACGGACCCAAAAGGCTTCTTGAATCCCTTCTTGATTCCTCGAGTCCCAGACACAGATGGAGGTCGTGAGGTGCAGAAACAAATCACTAATTTGTTTGAATCGCTGACTGATTGGGAAGTGACTCTAGACTCCTTTCAACAAGATACACCCGTGGCCAATAACGTCACTTTTACCAATATCATTGCTAAGCGAGATCCCCCTAATGCCAAAAAGGGTCATGTGGGATACATTACGATATCAGCACACTTTGATACTCTAATGGAGCCCGAGGGCTTCGTTGGGGCTATTGACTCAGCAGTCCCATGTACGTTGATGATGTATGCTGCTAAAGCCATTGACCAAGCGCTGACTGCCAAGTTCCAGGCAATGGCTGAATCCCCACAAGATTTCTCATTATTTGAAAAGCAAACAGGAATTCAATTTATATTTTTTGACGGTGAGGAGGCTTTTCACAAGTGGAGCGATACTGATTCTACTTATGGCTCTCGTCATTTGGCAGAACTGATGGACAACTCTTTCAACTTGCCAAACTCTCCCCGAAAGTCTTGGCTTTCAGAAATAAATACATTGGTATTACTGGATTTGATTGGGACTGGAGGAATCTCTATCCCTTCATATTTTAGCTCCACCCACAACCTTTATCTGGTTTGGGCAGAATTGGAAGCTCGGTTGAGAAGTATGAAACTATCAAAAAGTGACAATGCCAAGCCAATTTTCGGCTCAGCTCATAACAACATTATATCGCCATATGCAGTGGAAGATGATCACATTCCTTTTATCAAGAGGGGTGTGAATGTCCTCCATTTGATTCCAGTGCCATTTCCGAAAGTGTGGCACGAAATCACTGATGATGCTGATCATTTGGACCAGAATGAGATTATTGATTGGTCACTTATGACAGCCGGTTTCATTGCCAATTACTTGAGACTTGGATCTTTTCTGGTTTGATCAGGGAATCACTTTGGCATGTTTGAAAAACTTGAGTCCCAGCCATGACACAAAACACCATATCCAGAGCGTCACCAAGCTAAGTATAAACGCAGTGGGATAATACACTCTTATCTTCATGGGAAAGTCGTGGTTGTCCACTTCAAAGGTGGAATACATGTCCATGTCATAGATGACCACCACCGCCAACAAAACAAACGACCATACTACAACTAATAAGGTCCAGCCCCATCTCTCGATAGTTTCCAACTCCTCCGACTTGGCCCCATTGGTAGCAAACACAGGCACATTCGCAAGGGCAACGTGATGCGAGGCTGACCGAGGCCTGAGATGCATTATTTCAAGTCCCTTTTTTGACTCCAAAGTCTGTTTTCTTTTTATTTTTTGACTTGTTCTGATAAAGTTCCGAATGAGCCAAATTGGAAATTGAACAATACTTGCATGATTGTGAATCATGGAGGACTATCAAATCAAGGAATTGTGTGACAAATACAGTCGGTTATTGTCACACCCAAACAAAGGTATTCCCCATCATCAATTGTTCCAGAAACTTCAATCAGTCTGTAACATTCCCAATGAGTTTGAAAATGACGAATTACAAGTATTTGTCATTGAAAACATTCTGCCAGTCGCAAAGCTCTTTTCTCAGGCCGAAGAACGCCATAATATGAGCGGAGAAACAGAGAACTGGGGGCTGTATGATTATTTGGTTATGGAGCTTCTCAAATGGTTCAAGCACGATTTCTTCAAATGGGTAAATGAGCCTCCTTGTCAAACCTGTCAGGGCCCTACAAAGATTGTCGGAGCAACTCAACCAAATCATGAGGAAAGCCAGCACAAAGTGTCTGTCACAGAGGTATATAGTTGCCCAAAGTGCCAGACAACTACGAGATTTCCAAGGTACAACAGCTTGAAAAAGCTGACTGAAACTCGCCAAGGGCGATGTGGAGAGTGGGCACTGGTAAGTGTTTTCAGCTTTTACGGGAAACATGAGGACTCCCCGGTCATTGCAGTTTGATCAAAGGGTTTTGCATTTCTTACTAACAAAGCTCTTCACATTCTTTTGTAGATGCCTCGATCTTAGAGTGCGCTATATCTGGAACGCCGAAGATCATGTCTGGACTGAAATATACTCGGCTCATCGAAACCAATGGATTCATGCAGATTCGTGTGAAGAGGCTTGGAACAATCCTCTTCTCTATGCTAAAGGCTGGGGTAAGAAGATGTCCTACGTCTTTGGTGTCAGTTTGAATGGCCTTGCAGATGTGACGTTACGATATGTCGTGGAGAAAAAGGACCAGCTACCGCGCAATGTTCCTGAAACTGAGCTTAGGGCTTTTGTTCAAGGCATCAACAAGGACAAACGCAAAAACTTGGCCGATTCCATGAGGGCACAACTAGACGAAGAAGACCAGAAAGAGATAGCTTCTTTTATTTCAAACAGTGAACGTGGATTACTTATACCTCGGCAGAGTGGTAGTGAGTCTTGGGTCAATTCTCGTGGAGAGGGAGGCCCCAGTACTTAGACATTGAGCAGGCAGAACTGTGCAACTCTGATGATCATTGAATTTCGTACTGCTCAATCTTCTCTATCAATATGGAGTAACTTATTTGGTCAAAAAACTGGAGAATAAAGATGATGATACTGCCAGTCAGTATCTAGCCACCCACATCAACAATCAATAAACAGGCAATGGGCATTGCACAATTATTTACATGAAAAATTATTATTACCACTCATTCACTCATCCATTCTCCTCTTCCACTCATTCACCCATCCACCAAAATGGGTGACTTGACTTGTAGAGCCCTTTTACTATACTTGACACTGGACAACCCCACTAAATAGGTTGCTGATATGAAACTTAAATTCTTAATGATTTCGACCAAGGGGATCTTGTTGACATTCATGGCCACTATGGCCATTGCCAAACCCTTTATAGATACAGCGAAATCTCTTGAATTGGATCATGAACCTCAGCCATTTTACTTGAGTCCACGAGATAGCTCACGGCCCGATGAGTGTCCACCCTGTTTCAACTGCAACCTCCCTGACTTTAAATGCCTTCAATTTTCGGCTTGTGACCCTAATAACGGCTTTTGTACGTGTCCCCCAGGCTTTGGAGGACCCGATTGTGCTACTCCTCAATGTGGTGCTCTGGGAGAACCCAACAGACCGCTTAGAGACGGGTCTCATTGTGAATGCGAATCGGGTTGGAAGGGGATCAATTGCAATGTTTGTAACCAAGACTCTGTTTGCACCAAATTCATGCCTCCTGGAGTAGAGGGGACATGTTACCAAGGCGGAGTTTTAGTCAAGCAGAATTATCAAATGTGCAATGTCACCAACGACATGATTCTCAAGATGTTGAATGGTCAGATTCCTCAAGTGACATTTTCTTGCAAACGAGGAAACGAAACGGAGACTCAACAATCTCGATTTGCCAACGGAAAGCTTCAAATCACGCAGGATGGAGAATTGATTCCAGGAAGTTGCTCTTTTCAATTTTGGGTGGATGAGATAGAATCTTTTTACTGTGGGCTTGGCAAGTGCTCTTTTGACTACAATGATAAAAACGAGACTGTTTATCGTTGCGATGAAATTCAATGCTCTTGTATTCCAGGGGAATTTTTGTGTGGCAAGTCTGGTTCAATCAACCTTGGTGAGCTGCTGGAGCAAATCAAGGGGCCAGCAGAATTCGGATGTGACCTCAAGACCAATGAATGCTACTTTTCAGAGAAGAATTTAAACGGTATTATCGAGCCCATTTTCTCAGATTCCTCCATCTTTCTTTCATGTGATGCTGGAGAATGCCTTCACAGCTCCGAGATACCTGGAAATGCTCCGCCTTCCAAGGGTCTTTCAGCAATATTGGTTGTCAGCGGGCTTTCCCTCACGTTTTTGTTTTTGTTTTTCGTTTGGTGGATAGCAACCACTGTTTTCAAAAAATCAAATATGCCTCTCGATTACATTCCCGATTCAGACGAGTCTGGCAAGCTTCTCCATGGATTCCAACCTGCCAAGCTTGATTTTGATGGCATCTATTATAGTTCGTCCAAATCTGGCTCTTCGAAAAAATTTACAGACGAGGCTGCACCTATTCTCGATGGAACTATTTTCGGCTCTGTCAAACCTGGTGAAACATTGGCAATTATGGGTGGCTCTGGTGCAGGAAAAACCACCCTGTTAGATATTCTGGCCCAAAAAAACAAACCAGGTCGTGTCTCGGGTGATATTTTCATCAATGGTGTTCGCCAGACTCCTAATCAGAGCTACTCCACAACCATCGGCTATGTTGATCAAGAGGATTGCTTGCTTCCTACTCTGACGGTCTACGAGACTATTCTTACGTCAGCCTTGCTAAGGCTTCCCAAGGGAATGTCTCTGGCTGCTAAGAAGCTGCGAGTATTGGAAACAATGAACGAGTTGGGAATTTTACATATACGAGACCGTCTGATTGGAAGCGAAACCCATCGGGGCATCAGTGGAGGTGAAAAACGCCGAGTTTCCATCGCTTGTGAGTTGGTAACGTCGCCTGCAATTCTGTTCCTAGATGAGCCAACCTCTGGATTGGATTCATTCTCAGCCTTCAATGTCATTGAGTCCCTTGTTCACCTTGCTCGAAATTACAATCGAACAGTGGTCTTTACTATTCACCAACCTCGCTCCAACATTGTGCAGCTATTCGACAATTTACTTGTTTTGTGCCAAGGCAAAGTGGTTTACTCTGGTTCGTATCTTGAATGTCAGCAGTTTTTCTCGGAACTTGGTTATGTCATTCCAAAGGGTTTCAATATTGCTGACTTCTTAATTGATCTGACTATGGAGGTCGCTTCAGTCTCGTCGAATGCTGGTTCTCACGATCCCTCTTCTGCATCATCGGTTATGTCCCAATCTTCCTCTGTTGACATTCACAGTGTAGCCAGAACGGACTCTCAAGGTAACCTTGACGTAACAAATGAATGGCGTCACCTCCAGATGCATAGAACGGAATTTGATGAATCTACAGATGCTCGAAAACGACGTCAACGTCAACTTTATGCAAAATCACTTTCACATTCAGGTGGGACTCTACCTGAAAGAAATCTCAATGAGCTTGTGGACCTTTTCCTTCAGTCTGAATTGGCTTCACAATATCTTCGACAAATTCGATCTGCGGCTGAAGCTCAAGGTGGAGAAGCCGACAATGCTTCAGCTGATTCTTCTGATGCCCTTTTGGATTCTAATCAGCGTCCAGCCAATTTTAGTTCCACGTTTGAGAAAATTGGCTTGGTTCAACAGCTCAGGATTGTGGCTGGGCGAACATTCAAAAACTTGTATCGAGACCCGATGCTACTAATTACCCATTACGCAATGGCCATCTCACTTGGTTTCTTTGCGGGGATTGTCTACTTTCAAGTCTCCGATGACATTTCAGGATTCCAAAATCGTCTTGGTCTCTTCTTCTTCCTCTTGTCTTTGTTTGGTTTCTCTACGTTGACTTCTCTTAATCTTTTATTTGGTCATGACAGGATTATTTTCATGAGAGAGCGGGCCAAGGGATATTATCATCCATTTGCATACTACATTGGCAAGGTTCTATTTGATATGGTTACTTTGCGAATGTTTCCACCAATTGTACTGGGTGCTATTCTATACCCACTGGTAGGACTCAAGCAAGACTGGAAAGCTTTCTCCATTTTTATTAGCACACTAGTGTTGTTCAACATGTGTTGTTCAGTTATTGTGTTTGTGATTGGCATTAGTCTCGGAAGCAATCCCGGAGTTGCAAATCTCTCCGGTATTTTGGTTATGCTTTTTTCCATGCTTTTTGCGGGACTTTTCGTCAATCATGATTCAGTAAAGATTTGGGGAATCGAGTTTTTACAATATCTATCAGTCTTCCATTATGCATATGAAGCTATTGCTGTCAATGAAGTCAAGAAGCTCATGCTGGTAGAGGAGAAATTTGGTCTGAGCATTGATGTTCCAGGCGCTACAGTATTGACTACTTTTGGTTTCAATGTCCAAGCTGTATTCCGGGATGTCTATCTCCTAATTTCCATATTGGGAATATCGCTCATGCTTGGATATTTTGGGTTGCATTATTTTCTCGTGGAAGTCAAGTAGTGACTTACAGAATAGTGCGGAAAAGGTGCCTAAGTGGTACTTTTTATGGCAAGCTGGTTTTATAAATTATTATACCCTTGGACTACATGGGTTTTCTCAATCAACATTGAATCCTCTCAGACTATAGAAACTTGACTTTGCAGAACTGAGAAATAAGATTTTCCTTTCTGCTCAACAAGCTTTTCGCAAACCTAGACACGGGTCTAGTATCCAATTATTAATGCCAAGAGGGCAAGAAACATACGATTCATATTGGATCCTATTTTGATCCGTGCGGCTCCGGAGAAAAAAATTCCGGCTATACTTCATAAGCCCTATGGTTGTTGCCGACTATCCGTGTTAAGAATATACATAAAGAGTGCTCGTTCTCAACTGTGCGAAGAGGAGATTTTCGCATAAAGCCCGCAAAGATGATGCCACACGCTTTAAACCGCTAGATACCCAAGGCAGCACATCCCGATGGTCTTGAGCCTCTCGGAAATTCAGATTTAATTGGTTTGGAGTCTAGGTGTCCGTTCACCCGAGTCCTCATTTTAACTTTCTCATGTCACTTTTTGCGAGAACAATAAAAGTCTAACCAACTACTGATGAACCACCCCTTGAAAATACTGAAAAATTAAAAACCGAAAAAGAAAGAGGCAAAATAATAAAGAGCTCAACCATTTTTTGATGGCAACGCCTTGCTCAGAGTATATTGGTTACAAACTCAAGGCTTGTTATCATAGTTAACCTGTTTAAATAGGTTTGGGGTGGGAAGATAGCTTGGTAGACATAAAAAAGACACATCAAAATTATTTTTTTAGAAGTTTGTTCTAATCCGCCAATAAGTATAAAACTGAAGATCACAATGTGCTGTCAACTGTTCCATGCCACCAAAAGGAAAAAATTGCTCCAGCAAATAAAAGACTTGGCGTGGTTATTAAACAATGAATTAGTGTTACATTGTGTTGTGCATAATTATCCGTTGAGGTACACTTGGCTATTAGATGCTGTTTTGGGCGGAATAAAAAAGTAGAGTTGTGAAATGACGCACTTCAGATATCTTTACGGTTTGTCCCCAGATTTGTTATGCAAAGATGCGCTATTCAGGATCAACAGGAGTGTTAATCCATCGGTTTAACGGAGCAATGATATTGGAATGTAATCAATAAGTGGAAAAAAGCGGGGATAAATTGTTACAGCAACATCACAAACAATCATGATAAAATTTAATTAAACCGGAAAAATTGAACCACCCACCATTTTTATGTTGAGGTAACCACAGGTTACAGGGATACTTTTTGTCTTGAAGAGCAATATCTGAATATTTAGGTATCACTTCATCAACGACTTTGAATTAGTACCCTTTCCTTTTTAATTTTCACAATTTTACCCCGCCTTTTGCATCCTTTCTTCCCCCCACGATCACGTCTTCTCGAAGAAAGCTGGTTACACCTAACTCCAACAGTTCTAAATGGTCAGTTTTCCATGTTGGACTATAATTAGGTTTTAACTTAACATGCATCTAAGTTCCCCCATATTTTCCAGTCATGATTAGTAATGGGAACTAGTCTAATACTGGAATCTCTCAAAGAAAGAAAAGACAGTCCAGCCCCTAGCTAGCATTAATCTAGCTCTCTTCCTTTGGAACGAAGTGCGTTACCCCACATAAAAGGTGCCTAAGGCATTATTACCGAAACTAAGATTACATATGAACTTTTATTTTGATCTTAAAGTTTGTTTTTTTTGTTTGAAGCGAAATAAAGAATAATCCAAATTAACAAAAAAAAGGAAAAAAGGGAAAAAAACTTGAGACAGCATCTATTTAATCCGGGGAAAGTCTTGGATTCTCTTCACTTGAAAACCATTCATTAGTTAATTTTACACATGTCTCATAACATTGATCTCGAGAAAGCTCAGGACGATTTCAACTCTGGACCCCAATCACTCCATCATGATCTGCCTGTCACCCAGATTCGATCCTCTGGTGCCAACAATGAGTTCATTCACATTGGAGACAATCGATTCCACAGAGAAGAGTTTTATAGAGCATTTGGTGGTTGGATGAATCCTGGTTCTGCTCCCGAACCCTCAAGAAAATTCGGAAACCCTGCACCTCTTGGTTTGAGTGGATTTGCTCTTACTACTTTAGTTTTTTCTCTTTGCACTGTTAATGCTCGATCAGTCAGCAATCCTTCAGTTGTGGTTGGATTGGCTCTTTTCTATGGAGGTTTATGTCAATTTGCTGCAGGTATGTGGGAAATTGTAGTTGAAAATACTTTTGGTGGAACCGCCCTTACTTCTTATGGTGGATTTTGGATGTCTTGGGCTGCTATTGAGATGGACGCTTTTGGAATTTCTTCAAAGTACACTCCTGAGGAATTTAGCAATGCTGTGGGTCTTTATCTGTTTGGATGGTTCATTTTCACATTTATGCTTACTCTCTGCACTCTCAAATCCACAGTCGCCTTCTTTTCATTATTTTTCATGCTCACAATGACTTTCCTCGTTCTTGCTTGTGCCCACATTACCGAACATCATGGAGCTACAGTTGCTGGAGGATGGCTCGGAATCATTACCGCTTTCCTCGGATTCTATAACGCTTACTCTGGTGTGGCTACTCCAGACAACTCTTACATTGTTCCCCGACCTATCAACATGCCATTTGTCAAGAACGAGTAGTTCTGGTATTCAGTAATATAGACTTTAATATGAGTGGACTTTTTATTTAAACTTGTGGAGTAATGGAGATCAATATGCATTGTGGAGTATGGATCAGCCAAACTATAGGATGTGTTTTTTACTCCAATGTTACAAAGATATATGTATGTATATATCATAACTATTTTTTAAAGTTTTGCCAGTGTTCATCAACACCAATGGTTTCCAGTGAATTGGTATACTGACAGACAATTGGGATGTGCGATGTGCTAGGGAAAAATCCAGGCATGTCAACACAGCTTGAAATTGGTGATGCATGTATTGTTTTAGATCTATTTTATCTTGTTTGTGTGTGCACGAAATGTCAAGTTGTCATTTTGAAAGATAAATTGGATTCCCATTTAGCCCAGCATAGCGCTAATAGAATAGCTATGGTTGAGATTGACGAAATTTGCAATCAATTATGTAATTCGGAGAAAGAAGTATTGTCGAAGTTGGCATGTGGACATGCAATATGTGGATTGGAATTATCAGGTACAAGTCAAAAGGTTTTTGGTAAAGAGACAAAGGTTCAAAAGGTCAAGACCAAAACAAACCAAACTGTTCTGTGTCATCTATTAATGACGCACTCTAATTCACTAACAACTATTCGGCCAATTGATATTGATCAACTGTGGATAAACTCATTTCGAGCTGAACGAGAAAAAATGCACAGCCGCGAAGGCAGCAACAGGGCTGACAGCCTTCAAGTATTTTTGAATCGGTGGGCATAACATTAACTTATCTAAACAATCTATAATTATTTACGCTTTTCAGCTTTGGTCTTGGCGCCGACATAAACTCGGTCATCCTCGTTCTCTTCCTGGGCTCGGATCTTTTCAAACTCTCCCACTTGTCGGTTAATAGTTTGTTCAGTCTTCTTGAGGTTAGGGTCAAAGAACTCATCTTCTGGTTGACGATAACTTCCTCCAAGTCGGTCCCATAAAGTAAAGAACTGACCATAGTTATAGTTGAAATAGAGATGGTGAACTGTATGGCAGGCAGTTCCGTTGATAGCTGGGCTATTTACCACAAATTCACCGTCGTGGATCATAATGGTCCAGAAGTTGATGAATGTGAAGAGCACAAGATAAGAGATCTTGTGAAGGGGGAAGATGAAAGGGAAAATGTGGTAAGGAAGAGACTGGAAGTATCCATCCAAGGGGTGGAAAGCATGAGAAGCGAAAGGAGAGGGCATGATCCACTTGTGATGTGGTTTGTGCAAGACCTTGTACACCAATCGATGATGCAAGCCTCTATGAATCAAATAAATACCACAATCAGTGAACATAAGGAAAAGAGGGTACTGGAGCACCATATAGAACCAGCCGTATTTTCCAGGGTCCATGTAAAGCCGGGAGTATCCTCGAACTTCTGCAACGAACCAAGGAGCAGTGCATAGGGACATCCAAGGAATGGCACTGCAGGCTTGTTTGATTTCCATTATGACTTGGTTTTTCAGAAACCGAGGGTGATTGAAGGTGTCCTTGTCAAACACAAAGAAGTAGGACAGTGTTGCAAACAGCAAATAGAGCACATAGGCAAAAAATGTAGCAATGACTGTGAAAGAAATGCCCTGTCGGATGATAGAGTCCCGCATGAAAATAGATTCAGTAATGTAGGCAGAGGATCCGAAATAGACAGGCTCGCCGTAAAACTCACGACCGCTGGATGCAATAAGGCCTTTGGCACTTTCGGTGAAAAATCCCGAGATAGGATCAATATAGGACTTACTATACTGGCCCACACCTAGCAACTTCTCAGCAAAGGGAGCCAGCTGAAGAGTTTTAGGGAAAACCTTAGCGTACGCCCAGTCAAAGCAGTACGTGTCTGCAAGCTCAAGAGCGATATCCATTATTAGTTTTTAGGAGGAAAAAAAGAAACTGCAAGTTGGATATTTAAATCATGTCCGAGACAGATGAGAAGCGATTTTGGTAAAAGTCAAAATTGAAAATAGTTTCGGAAAACTGCCAACCCTTGCCCTCGAATGCGAGGAATGCGATGGATCATTCTCAAACAAGGTTGAGGTGAGAAATGGGGTGACTAGTTATTTTTAAGAGTTCTGGGAATATCAGAATAATTACAAGGCTAGGAAATAAAGCTGATGGTCACCTCAATCAATTTGCTTATACGCCACTGCCTGAACCGATGGACTCTACCGATATATCCTTGACATCAACATCAAACAACAACAGTTGAGTTTCACAACGACTATGCATAAGGCTTGAAGTTTATCTTGGCTTTGAAATTATCAGATGGAATTCGGGTTTAAAATTCACGAGTTATTCGAGGAGATAAACAAAAGAGAGACAACACAAAAAGAAATCTAAAACACCCAATTATAAATAAAACTGCAAATGAGCTTTAAAATATGCTCAGTAGACTGCCTTAGCCTCAGTGGCGTATTGCAGATTTTGGGACATTCTAAAGTATCGGGTGATACCACAAGGTTTAATAAAAAAGAAATTTGCTATTTTTGACAGTAGAAGTGAATTCCTAGGTTATTGTTTAACACTGTTTAAATCTGTCATATGGGTTCATTGTGTTTTGCCCCACTTGCAGATCACTTTTGTTTTCCATTTCGATAGACTCGAGGACCCCGTTTCTCGAAATCTTTAGTAATCCAATCCAAAGCAATGTCCAAAAGTGTTAATGTTGGACCATACTCTTGTTTAACTTTGGAATACAGTTCACATGAGAGAATGGTGGACTGAGCCATATGAGCAACGTGTGTGGGCCACTCGTTGAGCCCATCAAAGATATGGGTTGCGTAGACTATAGTTGCATTTCTTTGGATAGTTTCCTTTTTGAGAAATTCCAACAGCCGGGTTCTAGCTAAAACGTCGAGATCTACTGTAACTTCATCCAATAATAAAATATCCCAAGGTACCAATAGACCCATTGCCAATTGCACTCGACGTCTTTCACCATCGGAAACTTGATGCATATGCCAGGTCGGATCAATGTCGAGCAACTCCACCAACAAATCTCGACGATCAGGATATGCATCTCCTCCTACTGAAGAGAGCAATAAACTGACTTCAATGTCATGTCGAACAATGGGATTGCCAGCCCATTCTGTGCCTAGATATCGAATTCCCGGGGGAGAGCAATCCTTGAAAGGATCAAAGCCTTGGACGTTGAGTTTGTCGCATTTGGCTAGGGTTTTACCAGCTAAAACCCGTAGTAAAGTGGACTTTCCCGCTCCATTAGCACCAATCAACAGAGTCCTTGATCCACTAGGTAAATCGAACGATGTAGGATGGATACCGACAGATCCATTGGGAAATGTGTAGCTTAGATTCTCAGCAATAATCATAGTGTGGAGGTCTGGAAATCTCAAGTATATATCTGATTAGTTTATAAAACACATTTTCTTGATTGACAAATAAATAAGTTTGATTAGAGTGATGCATCGCAGCAAGGTATTAGCTGCCTCGGAGCTTATCAATAATCATAAACAGACCCTCTTTTTCCGTCTCTAACTGATGGATTCTTCGCTTTAGTGATCCTTCATCCTGTACTAGATTTTGGAGCTCCTCAATCTTCAACTGTAATGAGTCAATTATGTTAGCTTGATGAGAAACCTCCTGCCGTAAATCTTGAATGGTGGCCTGATACTCCTGAACCTGAATGTCAACACTAACACTTTTTCTACGACGTTTTAGTAAAGGACTCTCTGGTTCACTAATGTGTGGGCCTTGTCCAAACAAGATATTGGTTGTCCCATCCGGTGCATTCTCCTTATCTGATACGTTGGTCATTTGAGGTGAAACCAGCCCCTTGTCTGCTTTCCCTTTAACAGTGGGAATGGTTAATGGAGTGGTTTTGACACAAGGTGAGGATGCCAATGAAACGGGCGAAGAAGCCTGGTCATCCTGGCTTTGCTGGTATGCATTGTAGGGGGTGGTGGGACAAGTATGGACCTTCATCAAAGTCTGGATAGTCTGGAACTTCTGAGATCCTTGTCTTTGCAGCAAAGGCGACGAAGCGTAACCTGTGGAGTTTGCTTTACCAATCGACTGTGGCTCCTTGAGGTTTTCCCTCGAATTCTCCACATTCTGGTGATAATCAGCACTGTAGTGGTCCTCAGACTCGTCCGCGCTGTGAATTATATCCCCTTCATCTTCTTCTCCATCAAAGAAAGGATTTTGGCCAGGACTGACACTGCGAACAGTCGGATGATTTGAGACTGGCGAAACGTACTGGAAATGCCTTTTGTTAGGGGTAAGAGCCATGATACGTCGAGTTAATTGAGGAGACTCCATTAGGAGGGGCTTAATTAATTTCGCGTATAGGTTTTTCGCGTGTAATACATCAGGGTTAGGGGTATATATAAATGAGTGGTGGATACCTATAAGGATCAATGAAAAGGGATGAATTATGGGACTAGTGAGCAAATCGCGGATCAGGTTGTACTTTGCAATTCAATTGTAATTTAATTGATTAAATCTCACAACAAATTTGCGGAATAAATCATGCGAATGGTGAACATTAATGAACCCTCTTATAATTATGAGGGCCTTTAAACATGACTTACTGAGCTGAGAACTTGCAAAATGTGAATTGGAAGAGTCTAGGATCGCCGAGATTAAAAATGTCGTACAATATTACAAGATTCCTATAGAGATCACCAAAGCCACTTTTTGATACAGTAACAAGTAAATTTGGACTACCACCAGTTACAATTTTAACTTTGGCTGATGAATTTTTGTCAACATACCATCTTATTAGAATAATCTACTCTCACTTAATGGCTAAACGTCAAGCAGATTTCAGTCAGGACTCTTCCAAAAAAGCCAAGAGAGACTCAAAAACCTCGCAAATCAGTCAAGATTCTGATAATGATATATATCAATTATTTCTTGAGTACAAGCAAGCAACTGACGAGAAATTACAAGGTAAGTTATTTAGCGATTACACTTGATTTCTGCTTTTCATTGATTTCATTCTAACTGTTTAGCTGCCAATGATGTAATTGCCCGTCTGTCCCAGGAACTGGCCGCCACAAATTCTCAGTCAAGTCGTCAAGTCACTGAGGAGATTCAGTCCTTGCAATTGGAAACAAAGCAGTGCAAGGAAGAACTACTAAATGCTCAAAATCAGCTTCAATCCATCCAAAATAGACAATTGGATCCAACACTTGCTTTGCTTCAAAAGCTATGTGGAGTTTCAGTGGAATATGAGGGAAGCAAAGGTACCGTAAAAAGATTCATTTGTCTGCAAACTGGACGAAATGGCACATTTTCATACAGAATTTCAGTCAACACAGATCCAAATGCACCCAAAGATTTCACTTACGACCCGCTTCCAGCTTCAGAAAAGGAAAAGAAGTTTCTGGCTACCCTTCCCAGCTATTTGAATTCATCTATTTCATTTTCACAAGATGAGGTAAGTTTCAAATTATCTATTTATTTTTGCTCAGTTCTAACACCAGGCTGCTAGTCTATATTACAAAATCTCGGTGGCTCTCACCAGAAGAAAGTCAACCGGAGGTTGATTAAGATTGAAATCGAACAACGATTTCTCCATTGTCATTCTTGATGAGCTCAAGGCTTTTGAGAATATCTTTGGTGTCTTTGTCTTTAGACTTGAGGTTTTTGACTATTTTGTATAAGGATGTGGGAGAAGTGACTAATTTGTCTAACGACTTTTTAGAGCTCTCTGGATTCTTAGACTTTGATGCTTTTGTCTTGGGGGTTTTAAGAGGTTCCTTGGAATCCGTACTAGTCACCTCAGCGTCTTTAGAACTGGCTACCTTGGGCTTTTTGGCATCTTTATTCCCAGAAATTTGTCCTTGATTCTTCTTACCCTGATACATGCCCTTTTGGTACTTTTCAGCCTCTGAAATGCACTGAGTATGATTCTGGTGATCATTCTCATAAAAAGTAGTACTGCAATCAATACAAGTGAAGTATGCTCCCCGACATCTCTGCTGGTGAGTTACTAGCTTCTTTTTGACAACAGTGTCATTGCAGACCTATGTTAGACCGATCTTTGGTTGTAAATGTTCCTGTTCTTTACTCACTTCACAAGAAAAGCTAACCATTATTGTAAGTCTGATTTCTGATTATTTCACTCCTCCACAATATTTTTTTTTAAACTCCAACGTCTAACTTAAACTGATCTGGTTATGTTTTTTTTGATTCAGAACAAGTAGGCTAAAACTCCCTCTTACCTCAGATCGGCCAAGCCATTCCAAACCTGTTGCGCATCTAAAAGAATCTAGTGGCCTTCAATACGCGCTCTCCCTAATCATCGAGTTTTTTCAGAACCAATTATCAAATTTCAACCTACATCCGTGCCGCTCCCTTATACACCAAACTAAAGAATCAAAATAAAGTCAAAAGAAAAAAAGCCAAAACTCTTGTGTTCAAGTCTGATAATTTTTTTTTGGTTTGCCCGTGTTTGTTTGATCTTATTTCAAACTCCACATTCAAAACAATATCAGGGATTATAAAGATAGCCACCAGGAATGCGTTATCCTGAAAAACCACAACGCCAGCGGCGATTTGGAAACCCAAAGCCATACTCGAAACCACAACAAGCTGCTTCGAAAGGTTGGTTACCTTCAGTTTTGACACGAGTTTGGAATCAAGTTAAACCAGTGATAAAATCTGAGGAACCCAATGCTGAATTTTCAGCACCAGCTGAGGTTGCACAAAAGGATCCTTTTCAAACTGGAATCACAAACGAGTCAGGCTATTTGCGAGGACAACAGCAAGCGTCATTAGACGATACACAAAATAGATCTTTGGATACAGAATCAGCTGTAGGAGAGACAAATCCGTTCAAATGGACCTCTGGTGACGCACTATCCATCATTCAAACATACCGTGCACTCATGCTTGAGGGTGTGCCTACAGTCCCCTCCAATGCAGTGGACAAAGATAGCTCAGGCCAACCTCCAGGCTATGTGTCTGACTCAACACAATTTCACAATCAGGACATTGATGAACTCGTCAATGCCACTGTTTCTCAGAATGAGAGCGCACTGCTAAACAAGGGCACCATTGATGAGAGCTCCCAAAATTTTTTGCGAAACGCTTCCAACAATCGATATTCTGTCAAACTTGATCGATCAAGATCGCCGCCTTCGAATGCTCTTGTGAGAGCTCCCAAGAGGCCCAAATATGTTGACAGCGAAACTCAAACAGGAGCAACAAATGTCAGCCAAAGAAAAAATTGGGCCATTGATTTGAACAGTTTGCCCATTGACCGTCGAAATAGACCCGGATTTTACTCAGCCAATATTGACGACCTAGAATCTAGCGATGAAGAGGACATTCAAGAGATTGTAGAGCCTCGACCTTTGCCTTTTGATTTGAAAGAATCATTCCAACGACACAGAGCTTCGCGAAACAAGCCTAGCTCTTCAACTGCAGTATTCACTCTCGATAGATCTTCAGTTCTTCAAAAACGACCCGAGCCAACAGAGGAGGTGCCTGAGCTTGCACCTCAAGTGTCGCCCAAAGTGGTTTTACCTGATCAGGTGCCAAGTAGTGCATTTTCTCTGGCGCAAGTAAAAAATGATCAGCCCATATCTAAGAATAATGCCGAGGAGGCTTCCAGCGATGCGAAACCCACATTCTCTTTTGCCTCTGGCTCCAGTTCTGAGGCGCCTAAAAAACCCGCGTTTTCTTTCACAACAGAGCATGCGAAGCCTGAAGCAAAATCTACTGCAAGCGATTCAACTTCCAGTGACAAACCGGCTTTTTCGCATGAATCTATTCAAAATTCCAAACCCCTGTTTGCCCCAACCAGCCAGGAAACTGCCAAAACTGATGATTCTCACAACAGAAACAACAACAAACAGTCTCTTGATAGTCAACCATCTGGTCAACTTAATTTCTCGTCTCAACCTACAAATCCCCCAAGATCTAAACCCACATTCTCGTTTGGAGCAACCTCTCAGTCTGAGAATAACAAAGAATCTTCAAAACCATCATTCTCCTTTGGTTCTTCTTTGTCAAAACCAGTTGCTGATGGAGTTAATCCCACTTCAGGTGAAGACGTGAAGGCCAAAGAGTCTGGAAAACCGTTATTCTCTTTTGGTTCATCAACCAACGAGACTCAGGAATCCTCAGAGTCAAATGCCTCATCCAAACCTCTGTCGGAATCTTCGACTATACCTAGCAGCAAGCCATTTGTGTTTGGTGCTAATATCGATTCAGGAACCACCAAGACAAACACTGACACTTCTAATTCCAATTCCAAACCGTTTCTATTTGGTGCAAAAGAGAAAGAATCAGAGGAGAAACCCAAGACTTTATCATTTGGTTCTTCCAACAAGATAGAAAATGAAAAAGCTTCCAAGCCATTTTCCTTTGGTGGAGCTGCCAGCGGGACGGAAAAGGATAACACATCTAAGCCGTTTTCGTTTGGATCTAGTAATGAAAAGCAAGAACAGAGCAGCTCTACCAAACCATTTGCATTTAGTGCAGCAAAAGAAAATGAAGAAAACGGCATTTCCAAGACGTTTTCATTTGGTACTGCCAACGATAAAAAAGCGGAAAGTGCTGTCAAACCAATTTCTTTTGGAGGTAACACTGAGAAGGACAAGGATAGCGTCACGAAACCGTTTTCTTTTGGTGCAAGCAGTGAGAACGGAGCAGACAGCTCCAAACCATTCTCATTTGGTGCCAGTAAGGAAAATGACAACCCTCCCACATTTGCTTTTAAGGCGTCTAGCACGAAGCCAGATGGTAGTAGTAACAATGACAAGGCCAACCTTGGAGGAACTTTTGGCTCTAATGCATTTTCTGCGTCCACGTCTGAAAAACCATCCACAACTTTTTCGTTTGGATCATCGAGTTCTGTTACTCAGCCTGCCTTTGGCTCTACCTTTGGCTCAGACACCAAAAACCAAACTGACACATCATCAACCAAACCCGCATTTGGATTTGGCTCTTCTATTAATGGCGCAAGCACCCCCACAATATCTGCTAAGAGATCACTTGGGGATGAGGCAGGAGATAGCTCTCGAGAAACTAAATCAAAGCCATTTGCATTTGGATCAACTGGTGGTAGTTCTACTTTCGGTGTTTCTGGTAGCACTGGGTTTGGCCAAGGCAGCTCATCTTTTGGTTCGTCAGCTAAGCCAGGTACAAGCACTGGATTTGGTGTTTCAAACAGCTCCGAGACAAAACCAACCTCTTTTGCGTTTGGCTCATCAATAGGTGCAAATGCAAATTCCAACTCCTCTACTACGAACCAGTTTTCTTTTGGAAAGACGGGGGCTGATACCACTGCCGGTAGTGCTCCCACTAATGCAGCTGGCTTTGGAACTAACAGCTCGTCTTTTGGAGGTTTTGGATCATCAAGCTCTTCATTTGCCAATGGTAATAACAATGGTACTTTTCAATTTGGAAGTACTACACAAGCCAATGGTACAAATCCCGCCCAAGCGTTTGGATTTACACCTAATCAACCTTCCACTGTCACCCCTTCATTTTCATTTGGTGGACAATCTAACACACAGGAGTCAAGTACTCCCCAAAACATTTTTGCACAAGGACTAGGAAACTCTAGTGCCAACATTCAAGGACGGAAAATTGCCCCCATTCGTCCACGAAACAGACGAAGGTAATGCAATTATATCAAGGTAATCATGCATACTGCAGCAGATAATGCAAAGGCATTGTTATAGGTTTAGTAAAATCTGAAATACGTAAAAAAAGTCATACAATCAAGTAAAAAAGTTAGTCATTGTAGTTTCCACCAGCAGAACCGTCTTTGCTTCGAATTAGACCATTGATCTGGTCAAACTCTTGCTGTTGGGATGTACCACTAGCATCGAAGAAAGGTGTCTCGCCAGTAACGGTAACTCTAACAGCGTGTCTTCGATGTGGGTAGAAACCAAAGGTCGCAGAGTGGTTGGTTATTCGGTTGTCCCAAAAGGCAACATCATCTACATCCCACTTGTAACGAACAGTATTTTCTTGCTGGGTAGATACCAAGGTGCCAAGGTAGTTGATAATAGCTTGAGACTCAGAGGTGGGAATGCCCACAATAGCCTTGACAAACCCGGGGTTGAAAAACACACTTTTCCAGCCAGTTACTGGATGAGTTCGAACTAAAGGATGTACCGTTTCAATTGGCTCTCGTCGCAATGTCTGACCATTTCGCAAAGAGTCATTGGCTTGGTCAAATCCTGAATGAATGGCAGAAAGAGATTCGAGATATTTTTGCATGGGCTCAGATAGAGCATCGTAAAGAGCGTAATTAGATGTCCACAATGTATCTCCTCCAGTGGAAGGACCACTCAAGACTTTAAGGGAAGTATAGGAAGGAGGCTGTAGTTCATAGGTTACATCTGCATGCCATAAATGGGAGGCTGGAAAGGCCGCCGATGGCTTTTTGTGATGATCAGTATAGACAACATGGACCTCTTCCAATCCCTTCTGGTAATCTCGTGGTAAAGAAGTCGAGGCATGTTTATGGAGAGTACCCCAAGATCGTCCTAATTCCAATTGTTGGTAAATGTCAAAATCAGTCTGCTTTGAAAAAAATACCGCTCCTCGAAAAGAAATTAATCTGGCCAATTCCTTTTTTTGTTGGGAAGTCAAGGCCCCCAAATTTACTCCATGAATCAGTGTGCCGAATTGAGGAGTCAATTCAATTACCTCTGAAGCATCTTTGAAAAGATTGGAATATTGAGGATCTGCATCTAGTCCAGCATCTTCATAGGGAACTTCCTCCAAGGGTTCCCATTTTATATCGGGATAAACTGGAAGCAAATGGTCGTATTTGTAGGGGGCTTTCAACTCTTCAATGACCTTTTGCTTGATTGAAGAGTCTTTTTGCACCCTGTTCTGCTCGCTTGGAGAAATTTTATCAACAGTGGGAGACATGATGTAAAAAACCGAATATGAGGAGAGAATTGCTTTATTCACCTGATATTTATCATAAACTATCCAAAGGAGGCATTCCCTCGGGCCGACTTAAGGTTTGTTCGTGGCTTCCCGTCTCTCTTGAGAGAGCCTCTTTCACTATCTATTACAATTTATTTCTAGTGAATTACTTGGAATCCTTCAATTACGTCCATTAAATTAATAGGACTAAGAATGGTTTTTCAATAGCTCCATAGCCCAGTTTTGGAGTATTTCAAGAATCTCATCTGAAGATCTACCTGCATGATGTGATTACTGCATGAGATGATAACTTCTGAGTTTAAGCTTATTATTGTTAAACTTTATTGGCTTGCATTTCCCCATATTCTCATTCATCTATGTAAAGAGTTGTAGATCCAATGTTGAGTTGGATAGTGGATTGGGTCAATTTTGTCGTAAACATGGATTAACCTGTATTAAAAGTCTTATACTCTGTGGTTTGTTTGCTAGTGATTAGAGAGTTGGAAATTCAAAGAATTGTATATCCCTATATTGTAATTTGATCATATTCAAGCACTCATATTGAGCCACGAAATATTTACATGTCAAACAATGAGTTTATATCATTCCGCTTTTTGAAAAAATTGAGCTTTCCAAATTTGGATTGAGATCCATTTTTAGTCGGGTACTTTGACAGGTTGTCGGAATTCGCATCGGATCCAACTTCGCCTATGCTTCCTTGTCCTACTGCCATGTCGCCAGAAGTCCTAAACATTTCTGAAGATTGCCGACCTTCAAAATAACTCGGTACACGACGATCCCACCCGTTGGACCAATCTCCTACCGGGTTTATGACAGAATTTTGTGAATGAAATGAGTTGGGAGAGTCTGTCCCTCCCCAAGGAACGTAGATGTTTGAAGAGTGTTGACTGTCGAAGGAGTTTGTGGAGTGATTGAGACGTCCAAATGCAAGAGATCGACTTCTTGATGCTTGAGAAAAGTCTTGACCATCAAATTCTCCAGACTGTAGAATTGGGGATTGCCGGGCTGATGAGCCAGAAATCTGAGGAATGAGATCAACAGAGATTTGTCCAGAGGGAGTTCTTCGCTTGAAGGGCGTAAATGCATATGGTTTAAATGAGGGCTGCTGTGGTGGTGGGCGATCCATGTCCATTGCATCAAAGGACTTTTTCGAAAGAGTGTCATTAATATCGTCAGTTGCTAGTAGATTTGATGGGAGAAAATTTTCGACTGGTAAAGTGCTATTGTCGTCATCGCTTTGGGATTGAAACGGATCGTCGATGGTATTGTTGGCTGTGATGAAAGCATCCATTTCATGACTAGCTTTTTCTAATTCTTGATAAGATCGGGTATACTGGGCCTCCAGTTTAGCCCGAACCCGTTCCCAATGTTGTATGGATGCGACTTCCAGTTCAATTTTATCGTACAATTGCCGGATGGGTCCTGATTGGACTTTCAGTTGCTTTAGCGCTTTGAGAGCCTCATCTAACTCGTTGCGTACCAGCGATTCTGATACTTGCGTCAGTATGATATCTTGTTTCTCCACCTTTGATATGGAAGCCATCAAAGTATTGGTCTCCTCAGTCAAGTCTTGAATTTGCGCATTGACTTCTTGCAACTCGTTCCTTACATCCTGGGCCTTTTTGAATTGACATACCTGATCTAGTTTTGTGTTCAGTTGGACTATCTGTTGCTGCCAATCAGCTTGATCCTGCTGAACTTTTGATATTTTGTTTTCAAGTGATGCCAATCGTTTTAAGGCCCTTGTTTTATTAGCTTCCAAAGTGACCTTTTGATCCTCTAGCAATTTAGTTTCTGATCTCAAAAGAGCTCTTTGGTTATCTTCGGTTTTCCGAGCAGCCTTAAGCTCCTTCAATTGTTTGCGCAGATTTGCTTCGGTTTCATGACAATTTTTTAGATAAATTTTTTGATGTGTTAAGACATTTCGAATTTCTTGTTGGACTGAGTCAACCTCTTTAGTTAAAAATTCGATGGCAGATCCTTCCGTGCTGGAGGTATTGGCTTTGCTATTTGACTGATGTCCATTGTGCATTTCATCATTGTCCAAAAATGGAGTTTCAAGTTCGAGTGTAGTAGGAACTGGTCCATTTGATATTTTAGCACTGAGTGGGGTAATCTGATTTTCCATAGACTCTAGGGTTCTTATCTGAACAAAAGAAGGAGGTGATCTGCACTGATTTGACGCAATACTCTGAATGGAAATGATGTAATTTGTTTCCGGTTGCAAATTAGTCAAGGTAATGGAGGATTCTCGAACAGTTTCATTTACTTTGTTAGAATGTGCAAAGCGAAATCGATAAAACAGCTTATCGGAAAGAACCGAGTACTTACACTTGACTCCATTGATCTCGAATGAATAACGGTAATGACTGGTCTTACTGGGATGTCCCAGCTTCAGTACTACACTGGTAGATCCAACTTGTTCAACTGCGATTATCGGAGAAGATGGCACATCGATTCCGATTAAATTCAGAAGAACAACAGGAGAGGTCCTAAGGATTCGTAAGGCTCGATGAAGAAGCCACGAAAGGGCTAAAAGCACGAGCAATAGAGCCATTCGATGCTCTAATGCAGATGATTACCAAGTGATACTAAAGTTAATTTGAATCAAAAGTAATTATATTTCAGTATTAGTTGAGTCAAGTTTAAAATGGATTTTACCTATAAGTGAAGGAATGTTCAATATGGCAAGACTACTGGTTCATATATTTTCCTTAACGTATTCTCCGACTAATGGTCAATAACACCCAAACAAAGGGATCTTCTTTTAAATAAAAAAAACTAGGCCACAAGAAAAAGTCCGAATCCAAATAGTTAAATACTCTATCTTCAGTTTCACTATAAGTTGAACTTCCACATAAGGTTTTCTTCAACTCTTGTTTGACATGTCTACATTTTCACACAAAACAATCAGCCAGATATTTACAACTGAGGCTTTTAATCACAGTAGTACTAGAATAAATAAACCAGCAGCAGAGGCTAGTGCTGAGTATTTGCGTGTGTTTACGAGAGAAGCTATCTGGTTGGCATCTCAGGGTCAAGATGAGAAGCCGTTGACCGAGAAGGACATGGAAAAGGTGACTGAAGAGCTTGAATCGAGATTTTAAAACAGCTCGCAAGCCATTCACCATAGACTCGGCATTTTCTGGTCACAACCAGCCAGTTCGTAATTCAACAGCACCATAGCGTTGTAAATCATATTTAATCAAACTTCTTCTTTTGACCTGTTGATGCAACAATTCCAACACTGGCTCGCTGAGCTGATACCAATGCGGATCCTGAAGTAGATTTTCTTCCACAATATCCTTTTCGATCCTTGTGTTCCTTGTTCCGGTCTTTCTTTTGGTCATTTCGAGGCTTCTTGTGCTCGCTTTGATCATTAATGTCTTGAGTAGGCTCAGACGCAGCCTCCACAGGCTCAGACACAACAGCCGATGCAGTATCTGTAGACAAAGAACCAGAGCTCTCCATCTTATTGGGATTTCTCTTGCTTCGATCTTCTCCAGCTTCCAAACGAAGTGTTCTGCCCTCCAAAAATCGATACATTTTGTTTTTGAGGGCAATCACTGTAGCCGATGTATCCATAAAATCAATAAATGCGAATCCTTTACATTTTCCAGTATCCTGAAAGGTGGCCATTCGGATCCGTCGAATTTCTCCACAAGGAGAAAACTGATCTCTCAGTTGTTGCTCTGTAGTTTCAAAGGGGAGATTTCCAACAAACAGAATCCTGGATTCAACATGTTCAGGAACAGCCTTGGCGGGTCTACCTTCAAATGATTTTGAGTCTTTAATCAATATTCGTCTGCCATCCAAAACCTGCTCAGATAATTTGATGGCTGCGTCTCTCTGTTCTTCAGTTTTGAAATCAATATAGGCAAATCCCTTGTTCTTCCCTTCTTTTCCCTTGGGAATGTTTACTCTAGTGATGTCTGAATCACTAATGTCTTCACATTTGGATGAAATGAACTTTCGCAGTTCATCTTTGGTAGTTGAAAATGTCAAGTTTCCAATCCAAACTCCATATTGCGACTCAGTTGGTTTGGTCGGGGTTGGTGCACTTTCAAGATCAAGTTTACCTTTTTTGGCTAATCTTTTTTGCTTTTTTGAAAGTGGTGTGTCTTTATCCAAATCAATTTCAATTTCTTCAATGAGTCCACGTTTTTTGTCCATTTTTGCAAATATAAATCTGATCAAGAATTAAATTTCAATGCTGAAATAATTTCCAACTAAGGTTTGACCATATCAAGCTGGATCAGTGTCTTCTCATTGACCTTGGATAATGTGTGCCGAACTAAAAAGAAGGCCGAGGAAAACGTTTGACTACTCACATTGAGCCTGTAGGACTCGACTCAAGGCAGGAAGGTCGAAATCAGCGCTGTCAATAACAGCACCCTTAGTCGCTATTTCAAAAATCTTACTTTTCTCATGCAGTTACTTGCATCAAAGCTTGAAAAAATTAACCAGACAAAAGTTAAAAAAATACTGGCAATTTCGATATTCTTTCGACATGGACATTTTCAAGATATTATCCAAGGGAGCAACTCTGCAACGTAAAGGAAAGCACAAATCAGACCTGGAGTTGTTGAATATTAGCTTAAACCAAAAAGATGAAAAGAGCCTCGATCGAGAAGTGGCTCGAGAGACAGATTTTTTCCGAACCAAAACAGACAGCTACTCTAAGCGACAAGCTGCAGAAGCCCATGTTCAGGAAAGTGAAGAAGTTATTGATCTGCCATCATTGATTAATAATCAAGAAGATGCCGAGCTTTTCAGAGCTACTCGCAACATTAAACTCACCGGAAACGACGCCCCATTACCCATTGGATCTTTCCAAGACTTGATTCAGCGGTTTAGTTTGCATCCTTATCTTCTTGCCAATCTTAAGAAGCATCAATATGAAGAACCTACAACAATTCAAAGTGAAGCTTTGCCCATTTTGCTCAGTGGTCGCGATTTGACTGCTTGTGCTCCAACTGGAAGTGGTAAGACGTTAGCTTTCAGTATTCCGATGGTTCAAAAGCTGAACCAAGCACAGCAAAAAGGTATCAGAGGATTGGTTATTGCACCCACCAAAGAACTTGCTAACCAGATTTTTAATGCTATTTATTCTCTGTCTCTAGGTGTGGGTAAGAAGAAAGACGAACTCAAACTATGTCTTTTGGACAAGAAGACAATGGACAAGTTAAGAAAACGAGTCATGGACTGCAGCAAATTCGACATTTGTGTTACGACACCTATGCGACTTGTAGATGCTTTGAAGGATTCGTGCATAACACTTAACAACTTGGAGATGGTTGTTTTCGATGAAGCCGATAAACTGTTTGAGAAGGGATTTGCGTCACAGGTCGACGAGGTTTTGGCAGCTTGCCCGTCTGTTGTTCAAAAGACTTTATTTTCTGCAACAATTCCGGCTTCTGTTGAAGAAATGGCTCATTCAATTATGTCCGATGATCCATTACGAGTCATTGTTGGTAACAAACAGGCCGCATCATCCAGCGTTGACCAAAAGTTGGTCTATGCTGGCTCCGAAGAAGGAAAATTGGTTGCTATTCGACAAATGGCTCAATCAGGCGAGTTGATTGCACCAGTTATTATTTTCTTGCAGTCCATTGATAGAGCTCGAGCATTATTTCAAGAACTTATTTATGATGGTATCAATGTGGAAACTATTCATGGAGAGATGACAGCTGCTAAAAGAGCCCAGGTAATTGACCAATTCAAAGCTGGAGATATTTGGGTATTGATCTGTACAGATGTGCTTGCTCGAGGTATCGATTTCAAGGGAATCAATCTAGTTATCAACTATGATGTCCCTCAATCTGCACAATCCTATGTCCATCGAATTGGTCGAACTGGTCGAGCTGGTCGAAAAGGAAAGGCCATTACATTCTTCACTAAAGATGATGCTACTGCTGTAAAGACAGTCGTTAATGTGATGAAACAGTCAGGTCAAACAGTGCCGGAGTGGATGGGCAAGATGGCACCATTAACCCGCCATGATAAAAAGAAGCTACAAACTGCAATCATTGACCGAAAAAAGATTACCACAGTTCCATCTGTTGTTCGACAAAAGCGACGAAGAAGAGAACAAGCCATCGAGAGCGGACGTTCACGAAAGCAATTGGAGTGAACAGTGGGAGTAACGAATTGGAATTGAGGAGCAACAGGAAGCATCGGACAAAAATCTTCAATCATTCATAGATTGGTGGAACACCAAGTTTACTTAATTTAGCTGATGGTGATGCTAACTCACACATAAAATAACCTCTTTAGACAAATATCATACAATGCATTTAAATCTAGTGATGCTTTTCGGAAGGCACGTTGTAGCCCACAAGGTGTCGTCGACCAATGACCTCACCAACAGCAAAAAGACCCAAAACTTGAACTCCATAGAGGGAGTATCGGATAACATCATCCTTCTTAAGGCTCTGAGCACAGCCAACAATCTTGTTGGGCTTAAGAGCATAAGATTTGGCTCCATTGACAATGGTCTGGAAAACAGACTGGAACTGCTGAACTGAGGGAGGAGCAAAGCCTTCTCGAATGTAAACCTGCTTGCCAAGTTCTCCAGTCACCTTGGCCCAGTAGACAGTCTTGTTAAGAATGCCAGAGACCTTGGAGGAGACACCGGAAGCGGCATTGGAGGCCTTGGAGGCCAAATTGGACTGATGTCGCACCTGTCGAGCAAAAGTAGAGACTCGGAACATCTTGAATAAGTGTCTGATGAGCTTCAAAGAAAAGGTTTTTTTTTGTCAGTATTTACCTAGGAGACGAAGTTTGATTGGCCAGCCTGAAAGGTTAAGTTTGCAACATTTAGAGTTCTTAGATGCGCTTCAGATGCATTTAGATGCATGATTTGAGCAAAAAGTAAATAAATTTCATCCAGGGACCGAAATTTATTTCAGTAAACTCCAGCGAAAATTAGTAGATTCCCCATGACAATAAAACTGACAGGGAGAGCCTTGTTTGAAAAAATAGGTAGCCCGAAGACCATTGTAGCACCTATGGTCGACCATTCGGAGCTAGCTTGGCGAATTTTGTCTCGAAAACATGGAGCCAAGTTGTGCTACACACCCATGTTTCACGCCAGGCTTTTTGCCCAACAAGAAAGATACCGACAAGAAATGTGGGGTCCTCTCGACGGTGATGAAACTGTGGATAGACCTCTAGTGGTTCAGTTCTGTGCTAATGATCCGGATGATCTCCTGGCAGCAGCAAAACATGTTGTGGGTAAATGTGATGCAGTTGATCTTAATCTGGGGTGTCCTCAAGGTATAGCTCGAAAAGGAAAATACGGGGCATTTCTTATGGACGACTGGGATTTGATCTACCGCTTGATCAACAAACTTCACAACGAGCTTGATTTACCTGTTACAGCCAAAATCAGAATATACGAAGATAGAGAGAAGACCCTGGCATATGCTAAACATGTTTTAAGTGCAGGAGCTCAGTTTTTGACAGTCCATGGTCGTACTCGTGAGATGAAGGGTCAACAAACAGGTCTTGCAGATTGGGATACTATTCGATACCTACGAGATAATCTGCCCAAAGAAACTGTATTTTTTGCCAATGGTAATGTTCTCTACACTAATGATGTCGAAAGGTGTATATCAAAAACCACGTGTGATTCAGTCATGTCTGCTGAAGGAAATCTCTACAACCCATATATTTTTGAGCCTGAGAAAGACATTGATACCAACTATCCACGAGTTGATAGAGCGCTGAGAGAGTATTTGGATATTGCCCATAGCACTCCTGGCAATGCATCTCAAAAGAGCATAAAAAGTCATGTTTTCAAACTACTCCATAGTTTTCTTCCCCATGCAACTGATCTTCGAGCCGAAATCGGTCAACTTTCAAAGGCCAACAAAGATGATTGGGAAAGAATTGTCAAATCGGTCGAAGAAAGAGTTAGTCAAATTTATCAAAGTGAAGATATCGATAAGAAGGATGTGGTTACTGAAGGAGAAATCGAATGGTGGGGCGGAGCGTATCAACAAATTCCCTATTGGAGATGCCAACCCTATTTCCGAACAGCCAATGGTGAAAAGGCCAATGTTTTGGTTAGTAGAAAAAGGAAATTAGAGGAAGTTGTTGCAGTTTTGGAGGAGCAATGTAAGACTCATGTGAAGGCTGATAAAAAGCAAGAGGACGCCAAGGGTAAAGAAAAGTCGGAGAAGATTCTCAATGAAGTGGCCAACTAGGCCAAATTAATAGGAAAAAACATGCCCAAATTAATAGGAAAGAACATGCGACAAAAACCGACTGTACTCGAGAAACAATACCCGAGAGCAACAATGCAAAACCGAAATCTATCAAACATTTTCAATAAACCCTCCGCTTCTTCGAGAATGTCGAGAAAAATAATCAAAGTCGACCGAAACAGCTGTTGCTAGCAACACCGCTCGCTGATCCAAGCTTAAGGGTCCACTCACGTCTGGATAATATTGTTCCATTCCTGAAAAAGAAACAGGATCCATGCGAACAATGTACACACCAATGTCTGTGAACAGCTCTCGGCCAAGTCCAACCCAATTTCGGTCAACTCCTCCAATTACTGAATTGTTTTCATCGCATACTGGGAAGCTATAAGATAAAAACCCAGAGTCCACTCTACCAAACTGATCGTATTCATCATTTTTGGTATGAAGAAACAAGTTGTATTTTCGTCGCCATAAATGCCATTGCTGCTTAGAGACACCAATGGTTATGCCATTATTGCCATCGTCAGGTAAAATAGCTTTAATTGTGGAGTTGATGAAAGAAAATCGTCTAGATATAGTTAACAAATGATTGTTGTAGTTATCATAAACGTGGACCTTGAAGGGTCGATGCAGTCGATAAATCTGACGACCTAAAGCCTTGATAATTCCGAAATCTTCTTCAATCATATATCCTAATGGGTTTCCTTGAAGATCCATGATAGTGTATCGATTTGCCTGTTCAAACCCCAAAAAAAGATTCATGAGCTCCAGTTTCCGTTCAATAACCAGAGTTGGGTGTTGCAAAATTTGGGCAATCCCGTCATTTGGAGTCAAGATCTGACCACCATTATTTCTGGTGGCTGAATATTGAGGGTATGAATGCCCTGAATGTGGGGCTGAATGTGGACTTGAATATTGTGCATTTGTGTATTGTGGACTTGAATACTGAGGTTGGTTAAATTGATCCCACTCTCCCTGATTCACAGCATTACTCCAACTGGAATCGTCTGCTCTTTCATTTTTCAGAGGATATCTTTTGAGAGGGTTTTTCCTATCTCTTGGGGGGAGCTGAAGAGCCGTATTGGTGTGAAATTGAGCCAATCCTCGTTTTTCTATGACTTGAATGAATCGAGGAGATAATAGTCTCTTGAACATTGAAAAGGTGGAAACTTGCAATTGGTTTAAGAACTAATGGTAGTCTATCTATAGTCACGTGGTAATTAATTATTCTGATGGCTTTATTTATTGAATACCCAATCGATTACATTATTTGAACAGCACATTAAACCAAAACAATAATCAATTCCGACTATTGCGCTTGTGGAAAAACGTATTGCGTAAAAAATAGTAGCACTTTTGGTAGATATTTTCTACAATTGTTGCCATTTCTTAAAGAGAGTCAGGTAAATTTCACACTCACGTGACCAAATATTTTCATCCAACATTATTTTTGACCTCTACCCAAAGTCCCCGAGCACTGAATTGTTAATTCCCATCTGATTTTTTATTCTTAACATCTATAAATCAGGAATCATGGAAGAGGAAAAGAAGCTAGCGCATCGGCGAACAGTCGATCATGGAACTGCATTTGCTCGATGGAAAGTCGATCGAACTTCAAATAGAAATATGCAACCTGCTAATGTTCGGGCAGAGGCATCTTATATTGTCGACATGTACCCACCCTCAGCGTATGTTTTTGGTGCAAGTTCTACGGGAAGTGGTACAACATTAAGGAGTGTAAATCCCAACATTGCCAGTGTATCTTCTGTCGTTTCTAAATTCATTCAGGTTGCGTTGAACAAATTAAGACATCCTGTCTATGCAGTATCTTGGACTCCTGATGGACGACGGCTATTAACGGGCTCTTTGTCGGGTGAGTTCACACTCTGGAACGGTATGGCATTTAATTTCGAGTCTATTATGCAAGCTCACGAGGCTGGAGTTCGAACGCTCAAATACTCCCATTCAGGTGATTATCTCATATCTGGCGATCACGATGGCTGTGTCAAGTACTGGCAACCTTCCTTGAACTGTGTGCAAGTCATTGAGCATGCTCATCGTGAATCGGTTCGAGAGGTAGCCTTTGGACCAGGGGATCATAAGTTTTGTACTGCCTCTGATGATGGTACACTTGCGATTTGGGATTTCCACGCAGCAAGGTCGGAGAGGATTTTGAAAGGACACGGTTGGGATGTTAAATGTACAGATTGGCATAAAGATTTGGGTCTGATTGTCTCTGGGTCGAAAGACAATTTAGTCAAACTATGGGATCCCCGATCTGGAAAATGCGTTAACACTTTTCATGGCTTCAAAAACACTGTCACCAAGGCTTGTTTTCAACCTACTGGTTCTCGCAGGTTGCTTGCAGCCGGGTGTAGAGATCGAACAGTCCGCATTCTTGACATTAGAATGATGGGTGGCTCTAATTCAATTACTACTACAAACAGCGTTGATTTATCCAATGGTGTTGACGGACTAGCCCCAGCATCTCAAGGCCAGTCTGGGTCAGTCAGAGGAGACCGATCAATGGTTACATTACGAGGTCACGACTCTGATGTTTTTGCTCTGTGCTGGCACCCCATCCATTCCAACATTGTATCATCAGGCACTAAGGATGGCTCTATTTATACATATCTTATTGACTCTGCTCCTCTCGGTGGCAGTTATTCAGCTGACGCCGGAATTCAACCGATAAACGTGATTCCAAGTGCTCACGATTTCTCGGTTTGTGCTTTACAATATCATCCTGAAGGACATATTTTGTGTTCCGGTGGTTTAGATAGAATGACGAGATTCTGGGCTCGACCAAGACCAGGCGATTCTACTGCTTTCAAAGACAAATACTACGAGCCTAAAACAGAAGGAGTGTCGGTAATGTCAATGCCTGGAGCTAATAATGCAGCTAACAGACTCACACAGACCAAACCTGAGGGTGCTGAAGATGCACCAGAACAAAATGAGGTGGAACCCATCAGGGAATCTATAATTCCCGGCTTTGGTTGATTTGGTTGTTGTATTGTATTAAAAAAATCTACTTGGGACAAGACTGATCAAAATAGCTGGAACTCTACACATGCAAATAATGAAATCTACTTTATTGCTATGCAACTAGAAACTAACGTTAGTTCTTGGGGGGGTTGTAGATGTACTTTCGGTTCTTAATGGGAGCCCACTTGAATCTCTTAATGTAGACTGATAGAGCCAAAAGTGAAGAAATGACAATAAGAGCCTTAAGACCAAGCTTCTTTCGATCATCATGCTCAGGCTCAGATGCCCAGTTAAGGAAGGTAGCAACATCCTTGGCCATCTGAGAGGTAGTGGCGGGGGTACCATCTTCGTATTCAACCAAGCCATCGAAAAGAACTCGGGCCATGGCAATTCCACCGCCAGGGAAGTAGGGGTTAAAGTTCATGCCGGGAGCGAGAGTGACACCAGCGGGAGGCTCTTCGGGGTAACCGGTAAGAAGAGCAAAGATATAATCTGCTCCACCGTGTCGAGCCTTAGAAATCAAAGAGAGATCAGGAGGGTAAGCTCCCTGGTTAGCAGCTCGAGCAGCTTCTTCGTTGGGGTAAGGTCCAGGAATGTAATCTGAGAGCTTACCGGGTCGCTTTTGGGGGTTTCCTTCATCATCAGGCTCATCATCGTATTCAAGTTCCTCGGCAAAGGCCTTGGCCTCATCAACAGTGTGGGTAACACCCACAAGATTTCGCCAGGCAATTCGATCAAGGGAATGGCATGCAGCGCAAACCTCTTTGTACACCTGATAACCTCGTCGGAGAGAAGCATGATCAAAAGTAGAGGTCATGCCATTATGGGGCCAAGGGTATGCGGGGGGGTGGAGACCGTGTTCAGCGAGGGAAAGAGCCTCTGCCTTGGTTGTGTAATAGTAGGCTGTGGTTGCGCCAGCAGCAACGGCAGTTGAAATACCGAGCACGGCTTGACGAAGAGGAAGTGCTTTAAACATCTTTTGGTTAGTATTCAGATTTTCAAATGACAGTCAAATCATCACAGAACTTGAAGGAGCTTTTATCTTTCAACACCAGCACAGCAGATCTGCGAATTGATTCAGGGGTAATTTAATCATAGCGTTGTCAGTGTCACCCTAACAGATCTCAAAACGTATCATCCAACTCGCAAAGAAAAAAAAATGACATGATTTTCAACTTTACAAGATAACAAACAATCCGAGTGAAATGTTATGAACAAATCGTGTGGCACGATGATCGAGTCCGCTGGGTTGCTGCTAACATGTTGTGGCAATGAATATACAACTCTTGTGAGTACTCACCCTTATACACAAATGAGTATGGTGCACAAAGCTTTTGAGAGTTTGAAGAACGGTAAAATTCACCACTACACTTCATCTAACTTGTGATTGGCTAATCAAGGTCGAAAGTCAAACCTTAATTGAAAAAGACCAGACAAACTAAAGCGATTTTCGTTCAAGCTTACTGGTCAGCATCACGTGATTAGCAGGAGGCATCAAGGTGGTACACACATGGTTGCTTGGTATTTGACCTCGTTAAGGGTCTGTAAAATATTTGTTTAACTATCTATGTTTGGATTGATTGGCAGACAAGACCTCTTTTCGGCAATCTTGTATCGTTTTAAAGAGACTACGAGCAAGTAGATAAACTAATCTAACTGGTGCTTAATAATATCTGTTACTGATTGGCTTATTTTACCAGTTCGTAAAGTGGTTCATAATTTCCACGAGAATGTTTGGAATGCTTTCTTTACAGTATTTTCAATATCTCTGGGTATTTTAAGACAGTTTGCTCGACAGATCCTTCTGTTTGAAGATTTCTTTCAATTTTCGGCACTTTGTCCATACCACACAATCCATTCATGTCTTTAATCACGTGAACATCACCTTGAGATTCATTTTTTTTTCTTCTACTTGATCATCTGGATAGGAAAACCTTAAGGTTCACGTAGAAGCTATCAATTAAAGAAAGTGCAAAGAAGAGCATGAATAACAGCGCACCCGCTATTCTTCGGACCTTTCAAGTGCTAAGTCTACTGAAAGAAAAACGCGATCAGTTACAGACGAAGTTTCAGGAGTTGACTGAAAAAGCCGTGTCAAATTTCGTTGAAAACAACTCATCTTTTACTAAATCTGAAGATGCTGAAACCTTCAGTAATGCCAAATCTCTGCGGATAGAGATAGGTATGATTTACCAAGAACTGTTGAACTTACAGCAAAACTCCACAGCTAAATCCAAATTGCTGTGCACCTTGATTGATCAAGTAGCTAATCAAAGCGGACCATTAGATACTCAGTCATCGAATGCCATACTAATGAGCAAATCTCAGTCGAAGCCACAAGTTCCCACTGAAGCTGTAGGCTTAGAGTCTCATTTGGAGACTGTGGAGCCAGGGGTGCCCTCAACACCACCTGCCGATGAGCAAATTCGTGAAGTCATTTCTACACAAAAAGTTTCCACCTCTCCTCAGGGTTCACGCCGAGTATCGAAACGCTTGGCAGGCCAAGAACCCGTATTTCATGATGCATTTGATTCATTCGAGCAGCCGGAAGACTTGAGTGATGAAGTTAAAGTCAAAGTGGATCTTGATAAAGAGAATAAAGTCAATCCGAATGGACTACCCAACAGCAAACAATACATTGCTCTAAACGCACCAAAACAGGTGAGAAAGTTCAAGATGAAGGATTTCAAACGTAATAGAAGTACTCTCGAATCACCTGAAATTTTGGAGAGAGGGAAAAAGAGAGGTCGTGTCTCTAATCTTGAGCTCAAAGGGCTTGAAGACTCCAAGCAGTTGAAAATTGGGAAAATCCTAGAGTCTGAAAAAAGGATCAGGCCTAAGCGACAAAAGACTTCCACGGAAGCAACAAACGGCCATCAGGGTTTATTAAGACACGACCAAGGTGGACGGGAAACCCGGTTTCAACTTCGAGTGAAAGCACCAATTAAGACAGAGCAAAAAAAGAAAACAAAAGCTCAAGTTGATACTGAATATTGCATTTGTGGGGGAGACTCTTCAGGTCAAATGATTGCATGCGATGGGTCGAAATGTCCCATTGAATGGTTTCACACTAAATGTGTGGGGCTTCTTCGTATTCCAAAGGGCAAGTGGTATTGTCCAAAGTGTAAATAATCGAGTCATGAAGTCAAGTCATGATTTGGTTTTATTTATTGGTTTAAATTATTTAATTTCAACACGTTTTTGCACTGTCGAACCTTCTGCATTTATTGTGCACCTTACTTATTTCCAAAGAGGGGTACAGTGTCGATTAAAGAATATATTTCCAATGTATTAAAAGACACATGTGTTTTCTGTGTTTCCGTTTTGATGGATATTAAATAATTTTTCATTTGTAGCTGGACTAGACCCACAGATCCGGCTCATACAGATAGAGCCAAGAGTAGGCAATAAAGGATATGCAAACTCCCAGTGCGCAATATACTGAAATGAGCATGAGACTCAAAAATTCGTAGCGACTGTGACCGTCAAGTATGAGAGACACTAGAACAACGGCTCCAAGGCCAATCTGGTAGACAAGTGAGATTCGGTCGAGTAAGAACTCCCGTTTGCCAATAACCCTGTCACTCACAAGGCGATGGTTGAACCAAAGAGAGTACATGCAAAACCACGCGAACGTATAGAGGATCTTGATTGCCAGTTCAGCCGAGGTGTAGATTAAGGGAAACAAAGAAACATATCCTGATAAAACCAGTGGGATGAAAACAAGCAGGAGACGTTTATCTCTAAGGACCACAAATGTGAAGGGAATGATAATCATGAGAATGGCCTTTTCATGAACATGCCAACCAAACAAAAATGAAGCGTAAGCACAATAAACAATAGCTCCAACAAATCTGCCATAGGTTGGACGTAATAGTAAGGGCCCCAATCCAATAAATTGATAGAAAAGGGTCAAGATAAAAGTATTGGTTGGTGTGACATTTGGAAGATAACCAAAGGCTATGTCGCCAACAATACCTCTTGTTCCACCCGCAACATGTTTGCCTAATGTCGTGGAGATAACTTTATCGACAAATGAATAAATGGCCCAAAAATTGGGAGCCCAATAGGCATGTGTGAGCCCTCTAGAAAAAGGAAACAAGCGCTCCTTGAGGTTTAGAGCTTGGCCCATAAGCACAAATGGGCCAAAGCATACTGCAAAAACTGCCACCACAATCAAACCAAGTTTGACAGTTGCCAGCCAATCTATTCGCAATGACTTGAATGTCTTTCCGGGAACAACAATCACTCGTGAGAGATAGACAAAATATGCCGGTGCGAGATAAAGGTAAATGTGTTTGAAACAGAGAAGCACTGAAAACAAAAATGCAGATAAATACGGCTGACCATTTCGAACAGCTACCATGGAGGCAATCATAATGCCATACATGAATCCATTGTATTGGAAATGAATGTGATCAATGATGAGTAACCCAGGAGATAAGACAACTGAAGAGGCCACAGCATAAGATCTCAATTTTGCAGTAGCAGACTCCTCGGATGTCTTTAGTTTAGCTGTGAGCTTGCCATTATTTTCATTTCGGTCGTCCACACTCGTGTCAATATACCATTGACACGCTAAAAACAAAACGATCTCTGAGATTATCACAGTAATCCGCTGATAAACTATTGTCGGGGTTGAATAGGCACCTTTTTCAACCAGATCCAAAGCTCCATCTTCAATTACAAAACGAGGACACAGATGACTCAACACCCATTCAAAGTAGGCAAAAAAAGGAGGGTAGTCCAGAGTCCATTGACTAGTAGTGTTTTTATACCACTCTGAAATTGGTAAATGCTTGGTAATTGCCATCCAGTTTCTATGAACCTCAAAGTCCGTGGAATGGTATGCTGACATGAGCAGCAGCTTGAGACACAGACCTGCAATGAAGACGTTTGTCAATGTCAACCTCATTGTGAGAAATCTTCGTATTAATTGAGTACGAGAAGTGGTCTTGAGTGAATAATCCAATTAACCTTTTGATCTTCAGTTCAAGATTTCAATGAGAATACAAGATGGAGACCTGTTTGAAGCAGCCATTACCACAGGGAGATGAAAAATTACACAATGTCATAGATGTATTCGGACTGTCTGCATTGCCAAATCTATAGATGGGTTTTTCCAGTGCTTAATAAATCACTGATACTACAAAACTAAAAAGTATTACAGATGTTCTGATCTTGTTGATACCCATGCGAGATTGTGCAAGGGCTTTGACACTATGAAATCCATGTTGTGAATAAGTGCCATTATTCCACCTACACATTTTGGTGAGATGTTGACCATTAAGCTTTGACATAATTGTCTATGTCATACTATACATCATACACGTGCATATTCACGTGAACAACAGGCCACCAAGCATAAACCTGCAAAAGTTAGACACTAGGTTAGTTTACGACTTTGATTGTTTAACAACTCACTCAAAACAGATCGAATTACTCTCAACTTATTCTGGATTAGGAAGTCATGAGTGGTGATTTGAATGACAATGACAATTTGGATGGCGAACAGTCACATCAAACATCACCGATTGTTGAACCTCAAGATACTTCAAAGCCATCACATCTCACTTTAGATGATCCTAAAACAGAGGCTACTTCTGGGGATGCAAATTCTTCGGAAGACACACCGATTGGAGATCAAAAGGGTCCCACAGATGGCCTGGTGGAAAATAATGATGTGGAGGCTATTTCCGAGGAGTTGATTGATACAAATTTGGAGAATAGGACTGAGGAACCTCAAACCCTTGCGGAGAACGAAAGCGTCTCTGACAATTTGCATGAATCAAAGGGTTCGAATGAAAAGAGCTCGAGTGGAGAAGAGACAAAAAAGGGGTCTGACGAAATTAACAGCGAAACGGAAGAAGTGCAAAGTCATATTCTGCATTCCTCAAAAGACAAAATCGCTCACACTAGTGACTCGCTCGATTCTTCTCAAACATCTTCATTGCAAAACCCGTTTGCTGCCATTGAAGGTGATCCAGAATCCGCCAGTCTCGAACATATTAAAGATCCTCCTATCGAGTCTTTTCTTACAACAGAGCAAATATCATTGAAGCTTGTAACTTGGAATGTGCACAATCACCCGCCTCCTCAATTGGAAAATGAACAGCTGGATTCTTTGTTTTTACCTCATTCAGACATCACTGTGCTGGCACTACAAGAAGCGGATCCAATAAGTGGACTGGTTTCAACAGCTCAGACGTTGAATAGATGGAAGAGTGCTGTGCTGGAAACCTTGCAAAAAGAGGCAGAATCTGGCACCGAAAATCAAGACTTTTTCGATCCTTACGAGCATTATGTTGTCAGCAGCAACCAGCTTATTGGTCTACTGATTATTGTGGTGGCCAAAAAGACTCTGGTGGCCCAGATATCCGATGTTCAGGTCAAATCCACAGGAACTGGTTTATTGGGGGTATGGGGCAACAAGGGTGCTGTGTTGGTTGAATTACACATTGGTCGAGAAGTCTCGTCCATCAACGACGATTTTCATGTCTCTGGTTCTCGACTTTTATTTCTGAATTGCCACTTGTCTTCTGGTGACAACAACGTGGTAAGAAGACGTTGGGAAATTGATCAAATTCGTAAACGACTTGAATTGCCTGGAGCTGCTGAATGGTATGCCCGTGTGAATGATCCCAAGACTGACGCTTCAAAAGATCTTAAAGACTTGAAAGATTCAAATTCAGAGGAGTCGTTAAATTCTCAATCTGACTTGAATAACATTAGTGATTCCCAGCAGTCTTGTGCTGTGTTTTTCTTGGGTGACCTCAACTATCGTGTTGATCTCAATTACGACCATGTGATTGAAAGCCTTGACAAAAATGACTTCAATGCACTTATGGCTCATGATCAATTGACACAAGACAGGATGGAAGGCCGAGTTTTCTCTGGTTTTTTGGAGGGCGATATCGATTTCCGCCCCACTTATCGATACGTTCAAGGGTCTGAGGTAGAATTTAATGGTTCTCGCATTCCTTCATACACCGATCGAATTTTGCACCGGACCTGGGGAGGTGCTGCCATTCAACAAAAGAGTTATCTTAGTCACTTGGAGTACCCTCAGTCTGACCATAAGCCTGTCAGCGCGCTCTTTGAATTAACTGTTCCTCTCATTGACTTTGACAAAAGAAACAATGTTGTCAATGACTATCTCAAAAAAGTAGGAGTTCAGGAAAATATGGATCGGCCTCAGGTAGATGTTAGTCCCATGACCATAAACACTGAACTTACCATTCTCACAACTCAATCAGTACCAGTTTTATTGAGAAACATTGGTACCAAATCGGCAGCCTGGGAAATTACTTTAACTGAAACAGGACAAGGGGCAATTAGTCTTGGTTGTTCCAGTGGTGTTTTGGAACCATCGAATGAAGTTGAAGTCGAGATAACTTTCTCCGCAGCTATTGGCGGGGCTAACTATCAATCGTTTGCCATTGTACATGTTGAAGAGTCCCAGGATATTTTCATTGACATTCAGTTCAAAATTCTGCCGTCGTGTTTTGGATCCGACCTTGACACACTTAGTCGACTTCCTAATGGCGCACTCAACGGCATCAGCGAAGATGGGCGAGTAGTCTCAAACATGCCTCAGGAGATCTGGAAGTGTGTCAATTATCTCTGGAATCAAGTCGAAACTAAACCTGCTTCAGACCTGGAAGGCTTGTTCACCTCTCCGGGTGACTTGTATCTCGAAGGGGAAGTACGGAATTGGCTTGACAGTGGAGAGCCTCTGGATGGGGAGGCATTGGAAGGCCCTCTTGGACCCCAATCAGTTGCATCTCAGCTACATTTGATGTTGGCATCATTACGCCAACGAATAGTTCCAGAGTATGCCTACATGTCACTTCCAGAAAAGAACAATCCGCTTGCATCACTGGTTTCCAACAAGGACCTTATACCCGAAACTGCAACACACATTTTGGAAAGCGTACCATCTGTTAATGCCAACGTTATGATTTATCTTTGTTCATTTATAAGATTACTTGTGGACAAAAAAGTCATGACCATAAAAAGTGCACTGGACGTTTTTGCTCCGCTTTTGATGGATTCACCGCGATCAACATCCAAATTCAAAAAGGCACCTAGTGCTACTAAGCTTCTGGAGCATATGATAGAAATGTACTGATTTTGTTAGTTTGCAACCTGCTGGGGAACCTGTCGAGGGGCACCCAATGTAGTTCCTTTAGATCCAGTTTGATAAGCTAACTGAGAAGCATCTTCATCCTGCAAAAGAGCTAATGTGATCGAAGAAGCCGAGTTGAGTACAGCGACGTTTTCTCTGGCAAGTCGTTTCTTTCTTTGAGTCTTAGATTCGAGATCATCAATCATAGCATCAGGATCCTCTACTAGAGTTTCTGAGCTTTCTCCAGCTCGGATAACAGGTTTTCGTCGGCTTCCAAAAGATTCGATTGCATCAACATCAAGATTGGGCAGCTGCTGTTGAAGATAGTATGCATTTCGTTCCAATTTCTTTGCCTTCTTCTTAGAAATAGCTGCAGTGGTAAGTCCCTTATTGACGTTATTTTTTTTGGAAGCTCCGCTGGATTTACCAGATCGTTCGAACTTACGGCGCATTTTTGAGGTGTGGATTGTGTCCGGCATGTTGAGTCGTTTAATCTATGATTTTACCTGTTTCTGACTGAGGTAGAAGAAATATATCACTATAGAAAAGAAAAAAAAATGAAATAAAGTTAATCATTTAAAAAAGTTTAAAAAAATTATCTGGAATAAACTTTGGTTTTTTCAAAGTTTATTTTTTTGGACCAAGTTGCCAACTTCAAGAAGGACTAGCGATCACATTAACGAGTTACTGTCTCAGAACATTTGTCTCTCTCTCTGAAAACAGTAGATTTGACATTGGATTTCTGACTGTTTACGTGTGTGATTTCGGTGAGTCATAATTTCACAATTTATCTAAGGATTGAAGTTAGGCTCAGACAAGGAGCCTCGAAGGCACGAGCCTTTTCCTCATCCATGACCAGAAAAACAGCTTCAAAGGCTGAACAGGCCTCTTTCGGGGTATTCACTGTCACCACACCTGCCGTTGATTCTCCAGGAACCACACTAATGCTTCAAACCCGTTCTGGATCAAGATTTTTGTTCGGACAGGTTGGAGAGGGTACCCAAAGAGCAGTTTTGGAGACTAAAATAAGAGCAGCAAAGATGAATCACATCTTTCTGACCGGAATCCTTGACTGGAAATGTCTTGGAGGGCTTGCTGGGTTTTTATTAACACTTTGCGACACTGGCAAGACGCAGATGTCAGTCCAGTCTTGCGGAGCCAATTTGGGGTGGGTTTTTGCCACATGGAGACATTTCATATTCCACAAGACTTTGCAAGTTGATTGCGATCGAATGGTTCAATCTTTGGTAACTCCAGATGTCAATATTCAAGGTGTTGCTATTCGACCAAGTGAGATCGTGCCAATTCAAAACTCTGCGCCAAATGGTAGCCGTTCCTTAAATTTTAATGATTCAAACCCAGTGGCAGTAGAGACTGCTTTGAAACAAGTGTTTGGGGGAGTTGGTTCCAAGGCTCAGGCCAAACTTACCCAAATGGGTCTTCCAAGAGTTTCATTTGATCAAAGCTCATCTTGTTATATTATTCAAGGTACAGACAAAGTTGGTAAACTTGATAAAAAGGCAGCTGATGCATTGGGAGTTCCTTCTGGCCCAGTTTATAGAAAGCTGATTGCAGGGGAAAGCATCACACTTGAAAATGGCACAATTGTACATCCTCATCAAGTTGTTGGACAGCCAACAAAGTATGGACGAGTTCTTATCATAGACTGTCCTAATGAGCAGTACATCGATGGAATTGTTGACTGTTCTGAGTGGCAGCGCCCATTTGACCCAACCGAGAGTCAATGTGTATATGGCAGCGGTAAAAGGCGAAGTAGTGATGGGATTGAAACTAGCTCGGATGAGCCCAACGCAAGAATTGAGGCAGTTTATCATTTGTGGGGACCAGAAATGGCCAACGCATTTGAGACGGAAAGAGGTCAACGCTACATCGATTGGATGGTCAATATGGGGGATCATGTTACCCATCATGTATCTGCCACTTGGTTAGATAAAAATCAAATTGTGTTCGAGGGTGCCAATGCTTTGTGCCTGAAACTTCGTGAAATTTTGGGAGACTGCTTTCCCATTTTGAGCACTGGTCGGCCTGAATCTAAGGCCGATGAAACCCAGCTTTTTACTAAGCTTTCGCAAAGGCTTAGAGTAATGAAAGCCAAGGACTTGCATTCTTTAGAGCCTGCCGATGGACTCAAACCGTTTGAATCTGACAACACACAGCTAATAGAGCCAACACCCTTATACAGAAACGACGGAGGTGAACTGGAACCTGAGGTGCTTACATTGGGCACTGGATCAGCGTTACCCAGCAAGTATCGAAATGTCGCAGGCATTATTATGAGAGTTCCAAAGGGTGATTCTTACACCAGTGTGGTGCTCGATTGTGGTGAAGACACTTTTGGCCTATTGACTCGAATGATGTCTGAGGAAGGATGCCGGGAGATTTTGAAAGAAATCGATATCTTTTATATTTCTCATCTCCACGCAGATCATCACTTAGGGTCCACGACATTTATCCACGAATGGGCCAAGGAAAATCCTGGAAAAAGGCTCAACGTTGTTGTTCCACCTTCTTTTAAAACATATTTAGAGGAGTGCAGTCTGCTGGATGAATCAATCTCTCGAGTCGTGGAGTTTTATTCTTGCAATGAGTATTTGGGTGACTCTGGGGAGCTCCCAGCTGTTCAGGGTTTACAATCTATCAAAATTTGTCGAGCTCATCATTGCGATCAATCTTATTGTGTACAATTCACTTTTGAGTCAGCTCAAGGACCTTTTTCATTTGCATATTCTGGTGACACTCGACCCATAACCCGGTTTTCCCAATTAGCTGAGGGATGTAACCTGGTGATTCACGAAGCTACTCTTGATAACGATTTGGTGGAGGAAGCCAAAGCTAAAAAACACTGCACTATTTCCGAGGCTTTGGAGGTCTGTCGCAACATGAAGGCTGAGAATATACTGTTAACACATTTTTCTCAGCGATATCCCAAGTTGCCAGATCTAAATGATATCAACATTGAAGTGCCTGTTGCGATTGCGTTTGACATGATGAGACTCCGCATTAGTGATCTTGGCAAACAACGTACATACTACAGATCATTACAGGAGGCCATTGGGGAGGAGGAGCCCGAAAATAAAGATAGTACATAGTTGCATTACCGAGTTTTTATCTATATCTATATTCAGGAATTATTTTTTTTTCTTGTTAATACATCACACAGCCACGAGGTCTAATTCGGGTTAGGGCTTTTGTGCCGCCCCCCTTTCCTACTGGATGTTTAAACTTTATCTCCAAGAAGTGAAACTCTTCTTAAGAAAAATGACCGAATTTGAAGACGATTTGTCAGCGTCTCATTGGGATGACGCACCCTCTCTTTCGGTCTCTAGAGGGTTAGACTCGCTCTCTATTTCCAATATTGATGGGGACAATCCTTTAGGACCACCAGCATCTCTGGTCCAGAAGGAGAGACCCACAACTAAATTGAGCGATCTTGTTGATTCTCAGGACAAGCCTAGCAAAAGTTGCAGCTCCGATGACGAGGTTTTGGCTGACAAGGAGAGACCACAGTACCATACTACGATAACCTCGCCCAAGCGAAAGAAGGTATTGAAGCAGATCAAGAAGGGGGGCAGGTATCTGACATCATCATCAGTGACCATATTGGAGGCAGATTCCAACCCTTTGAATGCTGTTAAGGTCCAAGGCTCTGTTGATGAGAGTCTGTCAGCTCCTGTTGAGGGTGGTGGCGACAATTTGGAGGATCAAAATGAAACCAAAACGGACAATGAATTTGACGATGTTCCTCTTTTAGACAAGCCATCGACTAGTGGCAAGTCTCAGGCTCCTGCGGAGGTAGTACCTGTCAAGCCCAAAGCATCATTTTCAATTACTGTTGGCGACCCCATAAAGGTCAATGACATTGCCTCTTCACATACTGTTTATACTGTTGTTACAAAAACAAACCATGCGGATTATGAAACAGAGAGTACTGTGACTCGTCGATACTCTGATTTCCGGTGGTTATTTCGGGCATTGGAAAGCCGGAATCCGGGGATCATAATTCCTCCTCCTCCGGAGAAGCAGGCGATGGGCCGGTTCAATGAAGAGTTCATTGAGCAGCGTCGAGCAGCTTTGGAGGTGATGCTCACCAAAATTGCTCGCCATGCGGTTCTTCAACATGACGGAGACTTTCAGTTGTTTTTGCAGTCTAAGCAGTTGAATCAAGACATTAAACAATCTCATAATGGGGAAGTGCTGGTCGAAGAAGAGTCTGGAGGCTTCATCTCTTCACTCTCATCACCATTCTCGTCCCTGGCTGCAAAGTCAATTGAGATGGATCCCTGGTTTGTTGACAAAAGAGATTACATAGATGTGTTGGAGAATCATTTCAAGGGCCTGGCTCGAGGACTTGACCTGGTTATGAATCAACGAAGAGATTTGGCTGATTCCATGGGCGACGTTGCTGCAGTAGTCTCGGCATTGGGAACTGTGGAGATATCTCGCCAAGTTTCGGAGATGCTCTCGCAGTTTTCCGATGCAGTGGCTCGAATCCAGGAGATCAATAATCGGCAAAGTGTTCAAGACTCTGTGACTCTGGCTTCCACTGTTGATGAGTATATTCGGATTATTGGGTCGATTCGATCATCGTTTAATCAAAGACAACGGCTTTTACAACAAGTGCAGAATTTGGAAATGGATGTCAACAAAAAGAAAACCTCTATTGATAAACTGCTCCGAGCTGGCAAGACCCAGAAACAGCGGCTACAGGGTCTGAAGGACCAAGTGGAAGAGTCTGAAAAGAAACTTGTCAATGCCAAGGTTCGTTTCGACGATGTATCTTTGCTACTCAAGAAGGAGGTTGATGGCAGATTTGAACGAGAAAAGTTTGAGGACGTTCGAAATTCCATGGAGCTCTTTCTGGAGAATGCTGTTGAAGCCCAGAAGGAGGCCATTGAGGTTTGGGAAACCTTTTATCAACGAGCGTTTGAAGGAAACTAACTCAGTGATGATAATGATAATGATTGATGAGTTGATTGAAGCATTGTAGTGCAACATGTATACAACCTGACTAAACCAAATATTCTCCAAGTTCAGCTGAAATTATAGTCCTCCTGACTATTGCTTCATGATATGCACTGCCAAAGTTAAAACTTTTCATATGGATAACCAGCACTTACTGCCCTCACAGGCATTTACCACAGCAGCAGCGCTGTTACCAATTATTGATCGTGAGTAGTGGACTAGTTGTGATAGTCCTTGATACTTTAACCACCATACTAATCTCAGGTAAGGTTGTTGTTACACTACGACGAGGTAGACAACGATTGTTTGGGATTTTGCGATCATTTGACCAGTTTGCCAACTTGGTTCTACAAGATACATATGAGAGATATTACGTGATTGAGCAAAAGACATACGGCGAGGAGCACCGAGGAACCTATTTGGTTCGAGGAGAGAATGTCGAGCTGATGGGGGAGGTTAATCTGGATGAAGATTTGGCTGCTATGGACTATGAGCAAAAGAATGGGGTGACGGTCAATGGATATCGAAAGATTGATTTTGAGGAGGCCAAGCGGCTTGCTGAGGTGGAGGCTAAGGCTGAAGCCAAGAAAAACCGAGCGAGGGAGGAACTTTTGGCATTAAGAGGAATGTAGTATAATTTATGATGGCCCAGATTGAGCAGCACTAGGATAGATGGTTTGTAGATGGCCTGAAAGAATAAACAAGAGAAGGGAGTATAGAAGGCCGAGCAGATATGATGAGACAGGATGGAATGACCATAGCATGATGGGATGGCCATCGCATGGATTAGTGACAAGAATTTATTCAATCAATACAACCGAGCTCAAGGTTTGGAAAATTTCACCCCCATTGTCTCAATCAACTATGAAGTTCGTCCGATCTTTCCATACCACGGCCTCCTGTGCCGCCCGAGGAAAGAAAACTGCATTAAGACGGTCATACGAAGCCTGGGCAGGCTCTAAGAATTTCAAGGGTGATTCTCCCCAAAACCGATATTTTTTTCCCGCCAAAAATCACATCACCAAGTACTTGTCGGAGAAAGAGGGCTCCTTCAGTAATGGGCTCACTCCTTTCCCCTCTAATCCCTTCACCCGAACTAACTGTGTGATTCCACAAGATCTCAAGCAACACATTCTCAAAGATTGTGAAACCGTGTCTGTTGAAGATGTTTCTGCAAAATACTCCATTCAACTTCAGCGGGTTCGAGCATTGATTGCCTTGAAGGAGCATGCTGCTGAAAATGTCATTAGCGTAAGTATTTGCTACTTGCTACAGCAAAATAGAAATTCACTAACTTAGGAAAAATACAAGGACGATGTTGCCAAGTTTGCTAATGGAATGGAACAAATGTTCCCACGACTAAGAGTTACCTATACCAGCACTGATGACAAGGGCAAGCCTCAAACCCACCAGTTTGCAAGGCTCCAGGGTCTCCAGAACTTGTCAGAAATCCCTGTTCCCTCGGCTACTCGAGAAGCTCGATTCATGTCAATTGCTGAGTCAGAACCTTTTGGACCTCTAGATGCAGCCAAGCTTCTGGACATTAAACCCGCTAAAGAAATGATCAAGGAGCTCAGTGCTTCTGATGACCCTATTCTTCTGGCCCAACAAAAACTCGAAAAAGAACGAGCTGAAGGAGTTGTCTTCGATGTCGTCCATAAGACCGACGCCAAACCTGAGGGTGTTATCTTCAGATTTAGAAAAGCCAAGGTTGGTAGAGTCGGCTTCCGTTACAACTACCCTCGAGACGATAGTCGGCTTCTTCGAAAAGTCACCTATAACCGTCTGGGTAAGCCTGAGTGGGCTTTTCAGCCAGAAAAGTAACCTAGTACGGGTTGTATATAGACCTTTGCAAAACTGGGGTAGGGCATTATCCTCCTCCGTTATGTTTAACCAGGTAATAAATGTTTGTTGCTGTTATTGCTGCTGCGATTCCTATCACCGCAACCACAGATAGCCATCCATTGGTGACTTTTGTTCTTCTTTGGGCATATCCCCATATGGTTTTCGAGTAGACAAAAAAAGCCACAAGTATGCAAAAAAAGCTGAGACCAATTAGTAATGAGCCCAAAATTTTGCTCTCCGTAGTGGGGATATCTAAAGTCATTACCGCAGCTGCCGCTTTCTCGGCTTCTTGATTAGATAGACGGATATTTAGCATGATTGTGGCGGCTACGCTCGCTATGCCAACTGATATTTTGGCCCAAGTTAAAAATGTTCGTTCATTAGCACATAAATCACGTACTTCGGAAGTCTCGTTTGAAAAAATGATAGGTTTCGACCATGGGTGTTTGAACAAGAAACTTAAGGGGCCAAACTGATCCAGCTCGGCCTCTTGGGCTGGCCTATGTATACTTGTCTCAGGTCTCATGGAGAGATTAAGCACATGAGTTGAACTTAACGAATAACTGTAATTTGACCCTTTTAAGAACTACTTCCTCATCACTCTGGATTCTACAACTGGCAATTTCTTAGTTGCTGTACTTTTTTTATGGGGTCTTTACTCTGTCTTTTCGTAAATTCTGTAATTCTGTCTGAGTCTCAGTTGTGTACTTTGTAGTTTTAGTTCTCTGTGCTCACATTTCAATGCATCTTATCCTTTTAATTAATAGCTGTTTCGATTAGAAACTCAACCTGTTTCGCAACCTCTCCACACAGCCTGCTATAGTCTGCTCCTCGCCATGACGCAAACTCCATTCCCGAATTGCAAACCATCCATTCAGCCTCCTGCCAAATCTCCAACTCAATATCTCGCCCATCCTTGAAAAATCCAGACAGTCCAGATTTAGGTCCGAAAGCCCGGAAAGGATTGCCATTCTTGTCTCGAATCAAGTTTTTATCAACGAGCTCCTTAGGATTCATTTTGGGGAAATTGAGATGTAAAAATAATCCATGGGGATCCATGAGCTTGTCTGCTTTGGATTTCTCCAGCTCGCCCTTGTCAACTTTCTCATAGGTGTTTTTGTCAGCATTAGGCTCGAATTGAAGCATAGCAACACCATGGAATTTGCCATTGGCCCAACGCCCAATAGCTTGGACATATCGCTGTACCTGATATATTTTTTGCTTGACAGCAACTGCAGCAGCCATAAACGTTTCCTTGTCTCCTTCGCCAATCATTCCCTGAGAAAAGATACTGTAATAGTAATCGGGTCCGTAAAGATTGTAGTATGTGGCCAATAAAAGAGCCTTCATTTTTTTGGTTTTGTCGATAAAAACCTGGCCAGACTCGGTAGAAGGATCTACCATAGCACCCTCTCTGGCACTCAAAACAGTCTCTGAATAGAGCTGTTCTTTAGTCAAGTCTTTTCCAGTATTCTTCTTGAGACCTCCAAGCTTGATGTCTGCAATTTTGTAGAAATCAGGGTGTGTTGATCTATCCCAGAAATCAGGCCAGAGTATGTATCCGTACTCCTTATAAACAGGACTATCAAATACCTGAATTGGGTCTTTAATCGCAACATTATCAGCGTCCATGATTAAGACATGTTCAAAAGATGATGCCAATATCGAAAGAACCTTGTATTGATATCCCTTCAACTTGATGTTTCTGATGGCCGCCCCTCCTAGCTCAACAGGTAAGATCCTACACTTGGCTCCCAATCGAGGCAGAAACGTCTCACAGACTTCCGGTTCATATTCTTCTTTTGATGCCAAAAAGATCTCGACAGGTAATGTACTGCCTGTTTTCCTCAGCATTCGCAAAGAGTTGATAGCAATAGGCATAAATTTACCGCCAGCAACAATCACAATACCTTTACCTTGGTAATGCTTTTTGGATACAGGAGACCCAACCAACTTGTCCAAACTCTTCACCACATTACCGTGTAATTGCAATAAGACAGCCATCTCTTCATCATTGATGTCAAGAAATTTCATGAGATATTCTTCAGTTAATTTGAAATTTCTCAGCTTATCCTCAGTCATGACTCCCTTTCCAGTCTTTGGATATCTCTTCAAAGGCTTGATCTTCTCTGTGGGTCGGTTGTCATAAAAAATGGAAAACGCCTCAGCATACCATTTTTGCAATTCTGACAATCCCTTTTGTGAAGCCTCTTTGGTTTTGGTCAGCAGCTCAGCTTCCTTCTTGCTTTCCTCCTTGATCTTTTCCTTGTCTTCTTTACTCAGTTGGAAATCTTTCAAATCCGTAGTCTCAGAAATTCTGTCCACTTTGATCTTGGAAGGAGGGGAGGCTTGTGGCTGTTTTTGAGCATTCGATGCGATCTTGGGCTCTGAAAGCCCGGAAACTTGGCCGTCCTCCTCTATGCTTTTCTCATTGATTGCTGAGGAATTCAATAGGTCCTGTTGAAAAGACCATTTCAGACTACCGCTGTTTTTAGTTATCAAATGCAAAAACCCAACAACAACGGTTATGAACAATATCAACCTCAATGTTCTTCGTGGGTGGGCCATAGTTGAAATTAGTTTAGTATATTGAGCCAGTAAATAAAGAGACAAGAGGTGGTATTTTTAAGCGAAGAAGCCCAAATGAAGCACTAACACGTAATTTGCGACTAAAAGCAATAGTAATGGGTAAATATTTTTGATAAAGCGAGCGAATAATGTCAGGTTGGGAGTAATTTCGTTTAAATTTAATTTTTGAACCTGTGCTTTTTTTATTACTTGAAATTAAACATAAGTGTCTAAAGTTTATACGCGAAAAGGTTTTCTAACAATTTAAACATACGAGCTTGTATATGGTCTCTGAGGCGCCGTGAGACCTTCCCATATTAAATAGATAGAAATGAATACGGTGGTGTGGCATAAATTCCGCAGCTCAGATCTTTGAGAGAGTGCTGATTTTTCTGAGCGCTAGTTTCTTTTTCCACTTATTGGGCGCATACTTGGATTACATTATATATAGGGTATGGCTAAAAATATGTAGATGTGAGATTGTTTCCTTATTGACACAACTTTGAGAAGGTCACCCACACAACCAAACTGCAACTTTATTCAACTGAAGATCTTTTTCACCCTCAAATGTTTGATTAGAGAAGTTTAATTTGCAAGGCTGTTCAGAATGGTTCAACATTTTTCGGTTTGTTAAGCTATTTTGAATTTTTTTGAAACAGGTTATGGTATTAGCTCTTTTATAAGTGGGGATCTTAAATTCGGTTCATTAGAGACTATTTTTTGTTAGTTTTGGATTACTGAGTAGCAAGTATTTGAATTTCTTTTCAGTTTTTGTTTTGCCTGATTGCGTTGTGTTGTCATTTCTTCCTATTTTATTCATTAATCACCCACATGAAACATCTCTGCTGGACTTTGGGATTTTCACTTTGGCCAAGTGAACTGTAAATTAAACCCTGTACTTAATTTATAAATTTTTGAAAACCATTAACCTTAACTAAACTATTTCATTGTGGTTATTAATAGTTGATATATTTCAATTAATTGCAACAAAACAAAAAAAATACAATGGCCGACATGTAATTGGCAGATAATTTTGTACAATCTTGCAATAAAGTTGGCCAAATCATTGTGTTTGTTACCTGCTTATATCACTCATTTTGCTCCAAAGTACTTCAAAGTGCCTCTGGCTCGATAAGGTCATGTAAGCCATGAGCCAAGCAAATCAATGGACTTAAACTTAGAAGCCGAAAATGTTTAAAGATTTCTTCTCCAACCTGTCATACTCATAAACCTGCTTCAAGCCTGGACCAGGTACCAATTATTCTTAAACCTGATACTAGTCTACGTGTCGCTTAGGTCATCTTACAAAACTGTACTGTTATAAATATTTCCCAAAAGCTAACTAAGCGACTTGATCCAACTGACAAAACTTTCAACTATTCAAATATGATAACCTTATAAATTCCATCAATACCATTTTTTAGTATCCATCGATTTTATTATCCATCAATACAGGTTTATTTTCCTATCAATGCGGATATTTTTCTATCAATACAATTTTTATTTTATTCTTACATCCCATTACATAACCAAAACCTTAGTTAATACATCAAAATCACACTTGCCACAGATGGAACAACGATTTCAAAGATTAATGCAAGCCAACGGGCTTGGAATGCCTCTTGGAGGAGGTACTGTAAGTTGCAAATTACCCTTCATGACTTGAATTATACTAATTGTAGGATGGACCCTCCGTTGATGATGCTGAGACTGTTTATATCTCCTCGTTGGCTCTCCTCAAAATGCTAAAACATGGTCGAGCAGGTGTTCCTATGGAAGTTATGGGTCTAATGCTGGGAGAATTTGTTGATGACTACACTGTTCATGTCATTGATGTTTTCGCTATGCCCCAGAGTGGAACGGGCGTGTCTGTAGAGGCTGTTGATGACGTCTTTCAAACCAGAATGATGGATATGTTGAAACAGACTGGCAGAGATCAAATGGTGGTTGGATGGTATCATTCTCATCCAGGATTTGGATGTTGGCTTTCATCTGTTGATATTCAAACTCAGCAGTCGTTCGAACAGTTGAACAGAAGGGCTGTTGCTGTTGTGGTTGATCCTATTCAATCCGTCAAGGGCAAGGTTGTGATTGACGCTTTCCGATTAATTACCACTAATTCTGTTCTTTTAGGACAAGAACCTCGTCTTTCTACATCTAACATTGGACATTTGAGCAAGCCAACTATTCACGCACTTATTCATGGACTTAATCGTCATTATTATTCGATAAACATCAACTATAAAAAGACAGCACTCGATGAAAAAATGCTTCAGAACCTCCACAAAAGCACATGGACAAGTGGACTAGAAATTTCTCGATATGATGAACAGGAAAAGCGAAATCAAGCCGCCACTCAAAAGATGGTTCGACTGGCTTCAGAGTACACCCAGCGAGTTCAAGAGGAGCGTGAAATGACTACCGAGCAGCTAAAGACGCGTTATGTCGGTAAGCAAGATCCTAAGAAACATTTGGAGGACACTGTGACAGAGCGATTAGAAGACAACATCGTATCGTTGATTGCAGGCAATGTTGACACCCAAGCTTTCAAGGTATGATTATGAGAGAAAATAGAAAAAGTATGGGAAGAGAGGGCTTTCAGCAAGATGAAAATTTCCACCAACGTACGTTGTTTTAGGCAACCTTTTGCTTTTCCTGCTCAGCTTGCTCATTAGCTGTTTCCAGAGCAAAAAGAGTAATTTCGCCATCCATTGAGGCTGTACACATATATCCTGCAGTCATTGTCATTGAAACAACAGGTGAATCATAGAGATCTAACGTTTCAATGACTTGTCTGGTCTGAACATTCCAAAAGTACAATTTTCCATCTTCAGAACCATGAACCACAAATTGATTGCCATTGAGAACTAGAAAGCCACTACAGCTTCCATATCTACTATTTTCATGGCCAGTGTATGTTTTCACGACCCTGCTTTCCAAGTAATCCCACATTTGGGCTGTAGAATCAAGACCGGATGCTAGAATGTATTTCGAGTTGGGAGTGAATTTGACAGAGCTCAATGGACAAGACTTTTCACCAACTAATGTTTTGAGACATTGTCCTGAAAAAATGTCCCACATTCTCAAAAGTCCATCATGGGATGCAGAAACGACCATTGAACCCTCGTAACTAATATCTAGTGAGCAAACGGGCTGTGAATGAGCTGGAAGAGTTTGCAAAGGGGTTCCATGTAAAATATCCCAAATAATGATGGTTTCGTCAGATGATCCACTGATGACAATGTTCCCTTTAGGTCCGAACTCGACACATGTAACATGATGGCTATGACCTGCCAATATTTTGCGACTCTGCGCATAGCCCTTTTGCCATATTCTAATGGTACAGTCATCACTGGCCGATGCAATAAGTTTGGAGTCTGGAGACCATGCCAGGTCTGAAATTCCGGCTCGATGCCCACTCCAAATCATGTCCAATTCTAAACCCTTCCATAATTGCACTGATCCCACGGGCGATGCTGAAGCAATGAACTGCGAATCTGGTGAGAGTTTTGCAACTGACAATGGTGAGTTCGTTTTTATTGATTTGATGGTATTGATGTTTTTCATGTCCACATATGTTGTCTTTAAATTTTGTTTTTTTCCTTTTACTCCTTTCCCTCTCTTGAAAGTCTGCCGTCTAACGCATCAGAGCCTGTTTCGAAATGAGTTCACCTGGAAGGAAAGTCTATCAAAACAATACAAACTATTGTGGGCTAACTAAGAGAAACTGGTTGTTTTGCAAAATAGATTTTAACTAAATCATTGATAGAGTTTATCAATATCTTGAAGAGGAAAATTATTGATTTAAATTTATGTCTCTGTTTGATTTTTGTCTTTTTGATTTTTGTCTTTTTGATATCTGTCAAATGTTTATGGGATCTGAAGAAATCTAGTGTCAATGTCAGGTGAATGTTGGTCTTTTCAAAGTGCAGAAAAGAGTCGCTGAAATTCTCTTTCCAATTCCATTTTATCAGCAGTATAGATCAGATAATTGTATTTTTCATGACACAAAAGACAATTCTAGCAGCAGAGTCAAAAAGAAAAAAACGTAATCTTCTCCATTCTATTCACGCTCAAAATCTAATCCTCCTTCAAATTTGGATAAATCAACGGACTCACCTACCCATCTTCCATACCCACCTATCAATCATGTCCGATCTAAATGTCCATTATCTATTTCCCTGTGCCAACCTTAATTTGCAAGACAACCCAATCTTGTGAAAATTTAGTTTGTTTTCCAACCAAAGTGTATGGAAGGATGAAAAAAACCGATATCCAGGTTCCTGCGTCACCCAGCAGACCCGTGGCAACTTCGAACGCCTTTACGGACTTGTTTACCTCTAGAACTGGCAATTCTCTCTCGAAGTTCGCGTATAACCCTAATGTGGTTGGAGGCTCTGGATCTCCCTTTCAACGGACAGCCGTGAACTTGACAGCCGAGCAAAACGCGCTCTTGCAACGCCTCAAGCCTCTATTCAATCAACTTCCCCTTGTGAAGTTGAGAGAAGCTGTGTCCAACACAAACAGCTACGACGATGCAGTTGCATATCTGAAACGTTCAGGTGCTGCACCTCGTAGAGCCAATCCTTTACAGGCCGCTACAGCTCAACCAACCCCCCCACGAGTTCATAACAATCCTCTTGCATTTCTCCAGCAGCCTCCTCCTTTGCAAATGAAGCGAGAGGTTGCCAAAACCAAAAGTATTCGAGAAAAGTTTTCCCAAGCTCAACATCAGCCCACTACTGAGGAACCTTTGATGAAGCGGAGACTGGTTCAGGCTAAAGATAGAGTGGAGCCTTACCCTGTTCAGCGTGAATCAAGTCAACCCGTAGACGTCGATGAGGCCGAAGCGGCAGATGAATCGGATTTCTCGGAAGCCGACGAAGATGACCCTGATTTTGATCTTCGGGTATTGGATTTTTTGAATACTGCTAGTGAGGAAGATATTCGAGATATTTGCTCTTGTACACAGCAGGTTTCGGAACTGATGATAAAAAATCGCCCCTACAACTCCTTGCTTGAAGCCCAAAATGTCGAATTTTCAGACTCTGAAGATTCCTCTAGCACGAAAAAGAGAGGCCGACGTCGAAATGCTGGTGAGAAACTCGTGGACTCACTCTCTGCTACCTTGCGAGGGTATGAGGCTGTTGACTCTCTTATTCAACGTTGCGAAACACTGGGTAAGCAAGTCGCTCAGGAAATAAAAGGCTGGGGTATCGATATTTTTGGTCAAGAGGAGCTCGAATTCACTGATGTTGATTCCAGTCTGGAGGACGATGATGAAATTAAAGCCCGAGGGGGCATCAAGTTTGTTCGAGAAAAGCCATCGCTGTTGGCTTCAGACTTGGAGCTCAAGGACTACCAACAAGTGGGAATTAATTGGCTTTACATGCTCTATCGTAAACGTCTTTCCTGTATTCTGGCAGACGAAATGGGTCTCGGAAAAACATGTCAGGTTATTGCCTTCATGGCCATGTTAAAAGAACGAGATGAACCTGGACCTCATCTGGTTGTTGTCCCTTCATCAACGTTGGAAAACTGGTTGAGAGAATTCAAAAAGTTTTGCCCTGAGATGGTGGTCGAACCATATTATGGATCCCAGTCAGAAAGACAGGAAATGAGAGAGCATCTAAGTCACCCCAGTACCAAGTTTGATGTTTTGGTAACAACTTACAATCTTGCATGTGGAACTAGACATGATGTGGGTTTCTTGAAGTCACTCAATTTCAACGTTTGTGTATATGATGAGGGCCATATGCTCAAAAATAGTCAAAGCGAGCGGTACAACAAGCTAATGAAAATCAAAGCTCGTTTCCGTCTTTTACTTACCGGAACCCCCCTACAAAATAATTTACGAGAACTCGTTTCTCTTCTTGCATTCATCATCCCCTCCCTCTTTGAAGGATGTAAAGATGACTTAGCTGAGATTTTCAAGCATAAGGCTAGCACCACTAATAAGGAATCTCATGTTCCACTTTTATCCGAACAGAGAATTTCCAAGGCCAAAACCATGATGACTCCTTTCATTCTCAGACGAAAGAAGGAGCAAGTTCTCAAACACTTGCCTTCTAAAACTCATGAAGTTATCTATTGCGATATGGTTAATCAACAACAGGAGATTTACGACGGACAAATGGAATTGATTAGACAAATTAAAAAGGAAAGAGGGGAAGGTAAATCAATTAATCGTGTCGGAAACCCACTCATGCAACTTCGAAAGGCTGCCCTTCATCCTCTATTATTCCGAAGGATCTACAATGACAAGGTAATTAAAAAGATGGCTAAGGAAATCATGAAGGAGGAGAGATACAAGGAGGCAAGTGAGCAGTTTATTTATGAGGACATGGAGGTTATGACTGATTTTGAGCTCCACAAGCTTTGTTTGCAATTCAAGTCGATTGGCAAACACAGTCTCAAGAATGAGGAATGGATGTCAGCTGGCAAGGTGGATAGACTTGCAAAGCTCTTACCTACCATGAAGGAAGAAGGAGATCGTGTTTTAATATTTTCCCAATTCACCCAGTGCCTGGACCTTCTGGAGACTGTTCTTGACACTCTAGGAATAGCCTTTTTACGGCTTGATGGCCAGACCCCTGTTGAAATTCGTCAGGAAATGATTGACAAATTTTACAGCGAAAAGGATATCACCGTCTTTCTTTTGTCTACCAAGGCTGGTGGATTCGGAATCAATTTGGCGTGCGCTAATGTGGTTATTATCTTTGACTTGAGTTTCAATCCTCACGATGACAAACAGGCCGAAGATCGAGCTCATCGAGTAGGCCAGACCCGAGAAGTCAAAATCGTAAGGCTCATTAGTAAGGGGTCGATCGAAGAAAAGATCTTGGAGCTCAACCATACCAAATTGGAACTTGACAAGAGTGTTTCAGGTAACGATAATGGAGAAGAGGAAGAGAAGCGCAACGAAAAGAAAATAGAGGAGCTTTTACTGGATGATGCTTAATAACATAACCTGATAGATTTATACAAAAATGCAGAATATATATTTTCAAGCAGCCATTATAGAATCTCTGTTATTGTCAACCTTAGACACGTCCAGATCCTGGAATAACACCGACAAATCCTCCCTTGGGGCTACCATCGAAAACAACATGGCCTGCTTCTGAGTGGGTCAATTCTCGATTTCCAGAGGCCTTTCGAACAAGATCAAGTTCTCGCTTGGCATTGAGAGTCTTGACGTAAGCAGCTTCGTTGTCTAGAAGAGCGTCTCGGTTTCCACTGATAAACCATGAGCTCACAAGAGGCTGTTCTTTCTTAGAGTCCCATTGGGCAAACAAAATGACAGCCAAAGAGAGACCGGCCCACTTGTAAAGGTAGGGCTGGAGAAAAGGGACAGCCTCAGTAATCTCTGACCCGTGACTGCTTGATCCAAATCGCACATTTCTAGCCAACCGAGCGGTCTGGGAGATTCGCGCAGTGTTTCGTAACATTTTGAATAATTATTGAGAAGTTCACCAATCAGTGGTGATGTTTTTAATAAAGTTTGTCATTAAGCGAAAGTATATATTAGTAAAGTAAAAATCAATACCATTAGAAAATAATGATCCTTGATTAAATTCGGGGTAGAGTGTAGAGTGAGGGGGATGCAGAGCAGCTGTAGGTTTCGGGGATCTCGGGCTTGGACACGATATCGGTAAAATTATGCGCAAAGACGCCTGATGAATAAATGCAAAATAATATATTATGTGCCAAAAATGCAAAACCGTCAACTTGCTCACTCTGAAATGTTGACAGGTGATGAATCATCATAGTCAAACTGACCATCATGGAGTTGAGCCTTTACGTTATAGGACATGTAGTCAGAATATTCCTGATCCTCCTGAAGTTCATACTTATCTATGTTGAATTCGGCCAAATGCTCGATGGGTTCATGAAGATTAGCAGATGAAAGAAGTTGCTGAGCCAGATGAGGTGATAGATTCAAGTACTCGTCCAATTCAAAATTGGTGAGCTGTTTCCAAATAATCCTCAGGTACTTTTTCAGTGATCGCAATCCCCGTAAATAGCCAATATCAGGCATTGTGGGATGGGAAGGGGGAACACGAGTGGATTTTGGTAAAATGTCCTCCTTTGTTACACACTGTGCAAAATCAATTATTCGAAGACGAATGGAAGAAGGTGGCAGACCAGAATCTAACTTATAATTAGCATCAAGATCGTCCCAACCTTCATGCATAATTAATAATGATGACCCATACAGTCGATACCCATCCAAGTCTGTGATAATGATTTGTAATTCGTTCAATTGTTTGATCATTGGAGGAATGTGTCGTACAACAGATAGTTTAGATTTTCCATTGTACAAAAATCGAGTGAAGCAAGCGCGAAATTGGGGTCCAGCCTTAACTGCTCTTCCAAAATATTTGTCTCGAAAAATATAAGAATTTTTGGGCGTATCCCACACTTGCATTCCACAAATTCGTACTCCGAGCGCTCTACTAGTTGTAAGGGAGCATTTTTTCTGTTGAGATTTTTGCTTTTTGGGAATTGCATCAACTCCATATTGACGAGTGCCCATCTTCAGATCCAAGACACATGGTTTGGTCATTCCTGCGGTCAAATCTTCCAGCAAAATAAAGCGCTCTGTGTGTGTGTAAATTCGCCCAGGCGAGGCATGCGAGTAAGTGGGGAACGTATGGGTACTTAGTGGGGATGAAGGAGTGGGATGGTTATTAGAAGTTGACTTTGAGTTTGGGTTGGAGTCGTCCTCCATTTCAAATACATCATTGTGGTCATCAGAGGTATGTGAAGTACTTTTTGTAATATGATCCATAGCGAGAGAAAAATTTTGTTCCTGTTCATCAATACGATCAATGTTTTTGATTCTGTCAATGCAATTGCTAAAAGAAGCAGTGGATGGGAGGTCAACCAGTGAGGTATCACTTCTTGAGTGATGAACTCGTCCCTTTTTTTGAGAAGAGGTAGATGGAGAGTGGGTCATTCTGAGCTGCGAAGGGGATCCTCCAGACATTAAATTTTTAGATCGGCGAGGAGCAAACACTTCTTGCAACACCAGCTCTTGTAGCTTTTGATTCACTGAAGTCGATCCCCAACATGGCCCAGTAGAGTCGCATGATGAGGCGACCCGTAATGCAGGGGATCGTGGATGTGTTCCAAAGGGAGAAGAAAGATCAGTAGGGTTTAGGGAGCCTGTTGATGAGTATGAGTTGGCCAAGAGAGAGTCTTCTTTGGGTCCTGACGATCCATAACGTTTCAAAAGACTTTCAGGCATAATGTGTATATTGTCATCTAATACAACTTCGGGTAAAAATGTGTTTCCATAGTTATTGAGGCAGTTTTGTGAATAAGAGTTATGCAACTGAGAGCCAACAGCTGAAACTTGCCCTGATAACAGTGGTGATACGGCATCTTCCTCTTCAGGAGCAGTATGTCTGACATTCAAAACACCAATGTATTTGGGCATAAACTTCAGTAATTCGCTATGACACATCTCAATAGCTTCATACCATAGGTTTTCACGGTTTACAAGAGACTTGCACACAGCCCGTTTAGAAAAGCGAAAAATAGCAGTGTGGCCACCAACCTTGTGTTTGAATGGCTTCAACTCAACAGCTAGTGGAAATTCGTCGATATCCTCGCCACCTTCGTCAGATTCTTGTCTTCCGGAGTAATCATTCTCCTCTACTGTCTCAGAGTGCAATTTTCCAATGTCTATATTCGATAACCGTTGAACAGAACAATTGTCGTACAGCACTATTGATTTCGGCTTTGAAACTTGTTTGGGGTCTGGACCATCTGGCACGCTTGAATTTTTCCTTAAAGGTACTTCGGGACCCTCAAGATTAGCCAAAAGGGTTTTTCCTGGAGTGTGAGGAAAGTAGGTCGCGGCTCCACGTACCTCTTCTTTTTGAGCGGGCATCTCCTCCTTTTCGTCACAGTTCTCTTTTTTGAAAAGGCCAAGGGTGCGTGATGCTTTTCTGGCCCTTGAGGCTTCACCATTGCAATCTGGAGAGCTTGGAGACCCTGCCGAAGTAGCGGAGGCTGGATGGGTTAGATCAATTGGCCGCTCCTTTGAGGCTGGGGTTAATGGGTTCACCGGCATAGCCCCCTCCATCTCCAAATATGAAGACGGATCTAATGGAATTGATGTTTTGTGTTGGGACCCGATCATTGTTTCTTGATAGGGTACCATGTGAGGGAGGCTGATGAATTGATTATGTGTGATGGAAGGTTTGCCTGCAACAAGATAAAAAAACCAAATCAAGGTTTGGAACTTTTTTGCTCCAAAGTAGAGCTTGTCGAAATACACTTTTCTACTGGATGTTGGAGATTTACAACAAAGGTCGATTGTGCTGTTTGCTTTTTTCAGATTTCATCAATTTTGTATAATTGACTCTCAGCTGAGTCAGTTGCTGAAAGATCGATTCATAGCCTTAACAATTGGCTATTGTGATAGTATGTACATTGAATGCATGGAGGATTCATCCAAAGTATAACGAATCCTAATCGAGATATGAGATCGAGACAAAGGGAATAGGAAAGTGTTTTGAACTCACTCTAGATTGGTATATGAATGCTTTGTTTGGGAATTGCTTAGATTAATCTGTGTTTAGAAGAACTGTACTGATATGGGGATGTTCTAAAGTTAAAGTGAGTCCATTCAAACCAACACGTGCCCTAACCAGTGTTTGAGGTTGTTTGACCACACTGATGGAGTAAAAAGGTGGGGAAGTGCAAGCGTCTTTGTATCGTTGATGGTAGATGAAGGCTCACTGAATTAGCAGAATGTAACCGTAGGACTTTTGTCGCCGCATAAAGATAAGAGATAAGGGTTATAGAAATACTGATAAGACGAATAGCTCAGATCAGTTAAAAATCGCTTTGGAAATTAATTCTATAGACACAAGAAAAAGCAACTAAATCGATCATTTAAGGCACCAAACATGGGAAACTCCAAAACAAAAGTAGTCAATGTCTCACTGCAATTGCTAGTTGCATGGAAAGTCTCACATCAACTGCCTCTATTAAATGGGGAAGCATAAAAAACGCAACGTATTAGAGCGTAATTCACGTGACATCTTATCATAACACCTCAGTTCACGTGATGGCTGGGGGAGTGAAATTTCATATTAAACGCTGAAAGATTTCTACCTATCATCATGATTCGAACAAAAGCTTCTCGATTCAATTTGCTTGGTGGCCGGAGCATTGGCAAAGTCTTTTACAGCAGTTATCAAAACTCATTTGTACCATTGGTAGCCAAAAAGGGTTTCAATGAAGCTATTGGTAACACTCCACTTATTCGGATTAATCATTTATCTGATGAAACTGGAGTAGAAATTCTAGGAAAGGCTGAGTTTATGAATCCTGGAGGGTCTGTCAAGGATCGAGCTGCTCTGTTTTTGATCGAAGAGGCCGAGCAAAAGGGTCTTTTGAAACCTGGTGGAACAGTTGTTGAAGGTACTGCAGGAAATACCGGTATCGGCTTGGCCCATGTTTGCCGGGCCAAAGGGTACAAGTGTGTGATTTATATGCCTAACACTCAATCTCAAGGCAAGATTGATCTATTGAGGTTATTGGGTGCCGAGGTCTATCCTGTTCCTGCTGTAGCCTTTGATAATCCTCAAAACTACAACCATCAAGCTAAGCGACATGCTGATCAATTAGATAATGCTGTATGGACCAATCAATTCGACAATACAGCCAATCGCCAGGCCCATATTGAATCAACTGGCCCTGAAATCTGGTCTCAGACAGGCGGGAATATTAGTGCATTCACCTGTTCGACAGGAACAGGAGGCTCATTTGCTGGTGTTACTAGATACCTAAAGGATCAATCAAATGGAGCAGTAAAGTGCATTTTGGCCGATCCCCCAGGATCAGTGTTGCACTCTTACATTCAATCTGGAGGTCAGCTAGTTGATCGAAGTGGATCTTCCATTACTGAAGGTATTGGACAGGGACGAGTCACTGACAATTTGGCACCTGAAATCAAGGATGTTGATGGTTCTGTTCAAATTCCTGATCAGGCTACCATTGAGATGGTTTATTCATTGTTGGACAAGGAAGGTCTTTACTTGGGCGCTTCTTCATGCTTGAATGTTGTTGCTGCTTATGAAGTTGCAAAAACCTTGAAAAAGGGCAGTACTGTTGTGACGCTATTGTGTGATGGCGCTCACCGATATGCAGACCGGCTGTTTAGCAAAAAGTGGCTCGAATCCAAGGGTCTTGAGATCCCAAAGCATTTACAAAAGTATGTGATTTTACCTTAGATTGAATAACATTATTCTCTTTGAATAGTTGAGGTTAGCATGTGTGGGTAAACAATTGAATTGGGCCCATGTGCCGGGAATTGGCCTATCGGATTATGGTGACAGCTGAGCTAACCAAATTGCAAACAAATTCACATGGTGCTTTGAGCGTGAGTCCAATTAATATAGTTGGTTGTTGGTGAGTTGATTACCGTGTGTCCCAATTGGCACTTGAATACCGTGTATCCCAATTGGCACTTGAATGCCGTGTGTCCCAATTAGCACATGATTGCCGGTGTCCCAATAAGCACATTATTGCCGTGTGTCCCAATTCATGATTGCTGGTGATCAGATATCAGTCAGTAACTAAGCTGTTTGAAGGTGCTCATTAAAAATAGTCGCGCCAAGCTCTGTAGAAGATAACTGAAAAAACAACGGAACGTGCGATATGAAAAGCAAAAGGCAAGGGCTACAAAAAGTATTCTGGAGTGCGACGACTCATGACAGGTTCTCCTTCTCGAGGTGTGGGCTCAATTTGGATGAAATTCTTTTGGAGATGTTCATCCAATTCCATTATTGCCGCCAGGTTACCACATCGGTAGCAATAGTTTGGAGCCGAAAAGATAGTTACTACTCGTTTTTCTTGGGCCCATGAATAGCCATCCATTACAAGTTGATGGGCGCGAGCAATCAGTTGTAAGTTATTGCTGTGGTTGAATTGCTCTGAAATGTCGGAACCAAAAGTATAGCCAGCTCCGCGAGGAGAGATTCCCCATCCACAACGCTCGTCAGGGTCTGACCATAGCAAGTCACACATTGCCCCTTCATGGGGAACTTCTTGAAACCGGTCCAAACGACGAATATTGTCCAAAGTATCTATACTTGGAGAGAGCCCACCATGGAGACAGAAAATGTCATTATCAACCACTGCTGTTAAAGGCAAGTAGTCAAAAAGATCCGTAAACTGCTTCCAAACATTAGCCGAACCATACTTTCTTAAGCACTCATCGTAAAAGCCGTATACCTGGGTGATCTGGCGAGATTCGTGATTACCTCGAAGAATGGTAATTCGCCAAGGATAGCGGATTTTCAGGGCAACCAATAATGAAATGGATTCGACTGAGTAGTAGCCTCGGTCAACATAGTCACCCATGAACAAGTAATTGGTATCCGGACAGGGTCCACCAACCCTGAAGAGCTCTTGCAGGTCATGAAACTGGCCGTGAATGTCCCCACAGACTGTAACTGGTGTGCTCACAGCTTCCACATTGGACTCGGATTCAAACACCTCTTTGGCCTTGCTGCATAGCAAAACTACAGCAGACTCAGGTAAATATTTGCACTGCTGCAATTGAGCAATCCACTCCTCCAATTGATCGTATCCAAAGCTTCCTTCTCCACTACATTCTGTAACTAAGCCAGGGTCTGGTCTAGACATATCCATAATTGGATGGCTAATAATATTTAAATGTCTTTCAAAAAGTTATGCATCAAAACTGCATAAGTGCCCGTATAAGGTTTTGATTATGTTGGGATTTGAGTAGCTTGTTCTGAGGAATGAGCAGGGAATGAGCAGGTAAATCAAGCTGATTTTGCCGGGGTATAAGTTGCTGGGCATCAATTGAAAGGGAGCAGGTTTGGATGTTACACTAAGGGCAACGGAGATATGGCAGAAACCCCGAAGAAAATAGTCAAGGGAAAGAGTGAAAAAGATTAAAAAGTCAACCCCATACGTCATAACTATGAGTAATAATAAATTATGAAACACCCATTAGGAAATAATAATCATAAACAAAACATTCCAAATCCATACTTAAAGACAATGCCTGTCCAGCCAAAGATCATTACAGCTTTGAAGAGAGCCAGTTGAACAAATCTACAATGAATTGGACTGGTATCTAGGACAGATATCACGGGGAAATGAAAGTCAAACGAGACTAATCAAATACTGTCAAGGTTAGCTAAAATCCAAACTGCAAGTCAAACTTGGAAGTCAAACTGTAACTAAAAGTCAAACCAAGTAGAAAGTCAAACGACAACTGAGCAAAAAACCTTGCGACTTTTTGACAGCTTTCCGTGTTTAAACCAGTTGCAGAATTATACTGAACAGGCAAACACAATTTTTTTTACCTTCTTGGCCCGCCAGAGTCTTTACTTGAAAGAGTTAAAAAAGTCTTTTTTTTCTAATTTTTACCCCACCATCAAGTCAACCCACACCACTGAGTTTGCGTTTGCAAGGAAAGGTCTTTTTTCAATTCTTTTGTGGGTAGATCATCATGCAGACATGGGTGAATAGCGAGTCCAAGGACATTCCTCCCATGCTACCTAGGCCGAAGCTGAAAACCCACCCGAGCGCACCGGTCGCATCGTTTCCAGTATCATATGCCTCGGAGATGGATCATTCGTATTTGGCCGCAGGTCAACCGATACACTCAATTTCAGGTAGTGCTGCTGTAAGCAATACCACTACGATTCGAAGCTTGCATGAGGGTGCTCGCAATGTTGGCGATGGTGCCTTAGCTTTTAATGCTGGTTCAAACTATGGAGACTCTAATTCCAGTTATACTGCAGGTTCCAATTATAACGAAAGCTCGAGTTTCAATTCCGGGTCGAGTTATAGCAACGGCTCAAACTACAATGGAGGCTCTAGTTACAGTGGAAATTCCAGTTACAGTGGAAGCTCTAGTTACAATGGAAATTCGAGCTATCCTCCAAGTTCGGGCTATAACGGAGGGTCAAATTACATCACTAGTTCCAATTATCCCCGAGTGGAAATCAGTGATAACTCCCCCAACTTCAATGATACCAACAGAAACTTTGCTGCCCATAATTCCAATCATAATAGTAGAGGAACCCGCAATCCTAGTGAACCCACTCAAACCCCGTCAGATTTCCACAACACTTCAAGCATTGACAGCAACTCAGGATTCACCAGTACCCCAAGTTTTGATAGTAGAGCTACAAACTCGTCAGGATACACAAACAGCACTTCCAGTTTCACCAACAGTGCGTCCAATTTCACTAATAACTCTCCAAACTACTATGGCACATCCCGTGTTGGCTCAGCTGTCAGCTCCACTAGTCGTTATGTACCTTCAACAAACTTCCAGCATGTTTCCTTGGACCAGAAACTGGAACAGAAACCGGACCAGAAGCCACTACAAGGAACTGTTGGCATTGAAAAACAGCCAAAGCTGATTAAGGAGTCCATTGACTCAAAAGAGGGTATCAAGCAGTCTTTACCCAATGAGACCTCTTCAGTGAATGTTGGTTTTCACACTCAAATATTTCTGGTTGAGTCAATGAGTGACGATATAGATGAATCGGATGACTCTCAGATGGAACAAAAAGAGGTTTCACAATCCAAAAAAGAAAAGAAAACCCTGCCTATCGTGGCCCTTCAACTCTGTGTTCCCCCTTTGGATCACGCTACCCCTCTCAACCCTGCAATTCTCAAACCCAACCAAAATCGACCTCGAAAAAAATCAAAATACACTGAGGAACAAGATACAATTATTCTTAACATGAAAAAAGCGGGCTGTACATGGAAAGAGGTTTCTGTGGCTGCTCAATGCGATAATGCCTTGGCTGCTCGAAATCGTTATCAAGTTTTGGTTGGTCAGCAAGGCTCTGCAGCTATTCACTGGAACACCTTGGACATTTTAGCACTCAAGGCTTTATTGGATGAGGGAGAACGCGCAAAATGGGACTTTGTTTCCATGGGTCTGACTAGAATTCGTCGAAAGTCCATTTCATCGTCTAATGTTCGTGATCGCGTTAGACATCTTTTATTCCGAGATCCTTACAAGTTTGGTCTACACATTCCTGCGTCGAATCAATCTAGGCCTGATCATTATGGTCTTTACCAGGATGCCAATATTTCTACTCAAGCTTCAATGGGTAGTTCTACTTCGAACATACCTATGAGTTTGTCTACTGTGCCCTATCCTTATGATCATGGTTCATCCAATCCCAATACTGCTTACAATGACTGGATCAAAACGAAGAACTCACTTCAGCGATGATCTACCAAGGCATTGGCAGTGATTTCCACATAAACACAACACTGACTGAAAAATACCGATTTGCTCCTTTATGTCGGAATCATTATTTTGGACATGGTCACCTATCGACACTATTTAAAGCACACTCATAAACACACTCAAATGGGCGCAGTACATCTCAAACACATTACAAATACACCTCAAAAGTATACTCAGTGTTCAGCATATCAGCATCCATGGAAGCTCGTGTATCGCCCTTTTAATGGGGCCATGTGGATAGCTCTCGAACATTGGGCTTTTACAATCATAGATGCCGAACTGGTATCGTTTTCAAAAATTATGTGTATATATATTGAGTTTTAATGTTTCATGATTTAATTTATCTAATGGTCAAGTTATTTTTGACCTGAAATGAAATGAACCCTTTTCACAACGAAGATGATCCTTCTCCGTTGAAGCTCTCCAAACTACTGATCCAAACTCTCCACTACTGATCCAAATAGCATTGCATAGACTCCTTGATATGCTGAGCCTTAGCTGAGAGTTCCATAACTGACTTCATAAAAACTTCATCAGGTTCCATGGCTCCTGTAGTTTCGACATTGAAAATGAAATGGTCTCTAATTCGGCCCAATTTGACCTTGCCGTCAAACTCCGTATGACGTAACACCTCTCGAGTCACAGTGTCCTTTCGAGAATCTTTAACAACGGCTTTACCATTTTCCACCTCCACAACTCCAGGAGGGAAGCACCGCTTGAACTTGATAGCTTCCTCACCAGTGATGTCTTGCAAAATACGAATGCTGGGCATGAGTCGATAAGAAGCTGTTGCAACAGGAGAAAATTTTCCGTGGTCGTTTCCAAACCCAAGATGACAAAACATGGTCAAATTGATTTTCTGGCCTGGTCGCAATTTGGCAATCAAAATGTCCGGATTGGCTACTTTGAAAACATTTTCCAGACCTTCATTAGCAACAACCTCCACTTGAGATCCCATGGAATCAAAAGTAATGTCTTTTGCATACACATTGGCATGTGCAATGCCTGAGGCGGTCTTTTGACAATGAACATTTAGACGAAGCACAAAAGTGTTGGAATCGTCATAATAATCCTCGATCTCCGAGGCATCGAGTCCACGGGGAAGAGGTGCCACTCGTTCGGGGTTTATAACTAAAGGAATGAGTCCAAGGCGGTGTGCCAGAACCTCATCTTGAATGATAGAGGTATTTTCATGAATGTAAACTTCCTCCACAGCCACAGTGGGAACGTCAGCAATCATAATCCGTCTGAATGCATTGCTCAACGAGGTATCAATACCTGTGAGATCAAAGTTGATACTTGTGTCGGTAAGGGAATGGACCTTGAAAGTCAAGTTTTTTTCGAACTTTTCGAGATTCCATGAATCATCCACTCCGGGAGTATGGCCAGGAAAGTCCGTGGAAGACACATTAGTGACTCTATCAATCTCGATTCCAACGATATTCGACATTTACAAAAAAAAAAAACCTTTATCAACAAATGTGCATGAAATTTCAAGTGAAAGTTTAAATGAGAGTTTATGTGACTCGCTCGTAATCTATCACTGCGGTTTCTTCTCTACCTACTCTCTATTCCTTCCTGTTATTCACTCCTTCTTGTTATCCACCCCTTCTTCTTATCCACTCCTTCTTCTTCTTCTTCTCCTTCTCCTTCTCCTCCTCCCTCTATACTATCCCCAATCTTCTTCTCTTCTCTCCTTTCTCAGCTCTACACCATCTCTACTCTATCACAATTTGTCTTGATCATTGTCTATTTAAATAACACTATCCAATGCTCATCGTTAAAAGTTAGCACTGGTATTGACTTTTGGTGCATGATATTGATCAATGTTGGACCGAAACACTGTGGAATCGTCCATTGCAGAAGTAAGATCCTGTTTGTCGTAATCAATGACATCCTTAGATCGTTTTCGATTCCAGTACCAAAGACCACCAATAACTGCAACAACTACAGGAACTCCTACACCAACACCCACACCGATTCCAACTTTTCGACTGGTGTCGTTATCTGAAGAGCTACTGCTGGATGCAGTCTCTGCCGAAGGGTCCTGACTCGATGATGCGGATGGAGAATGGATATTAGTGGAATAAGATGTTTCGGTTCTAGTTGATCGAGGTTTTGTGTGAGAAACAACAAAAACACTATCAGACATAGATGATGAAGAACTAGGCTCTCCTTCAGAAGATGTGGGTTCGCTGCTGGGGGCACTTTCTGAAGTGGATGAAGTTGGAGATTCGCGGCTTGAAGTTTCCGAGACCTGCTCAGAAGAACTTGTCTCCTGTCCCAAGCTTGTGGTAGTCGAACTCTCCGCATCTGTGGTCTCAGCTTTACTTGAACTCTCTGTTGAAGTCTTTTCGGTACTGGTACTCTCCACACTCGATTCTGGGGTGGATGATTCAATGGAAGTTTCAGGCTGGGTGGATGAGGCTGTGGTGGACAGTGTCCTGTTTTGGCTTTGATTTCCATTTCCATTTTGACGGGGCATCAAGTCTGGATATGTAGCGGAGGCTGTGACCAGACTGGCCGCCAGAAGGAGCACAATTTTGCGCCAAATCATAAGTTCAGTCTGTTTGATTTGTGGACTTGTGGGGTACTTTTTGAAATTTCCTTCTCAAACCAAACTGCACTGTCACTAGATGACTATATTGGACTAGTGTGAACAAAGCTGTAAAGACTGCTGCTCGCAAAAAAAAAACAAAAGGTGCCTCTGGTGTCAATCTATAAAAGGCGAGATAAAAATAGATTACAGACAAACCTTACAACCTTATTGTATTTAAAGTTTTGAATTTGAAAGAAAAATAAAGTCATTCAGTCGTCAAAAAATTTCGGTGACCTTAACGGTTGAGACGTCACAAAACTCTTCTTGCTTACTCGTTCACGCCAAATGGATCCATGTTCTGTCCTTGTTCTTGTTGGCAGCTATGCTATGCTTCAATTTCTCAGTTAGAGATATTAACTGTTAGAAACACCCTATATACATCAAACATCTGTTGTAGCTGTAAACGTTTGAGCCAAATAAGGTTATCCCTTTTTTTTCTTTCAGAACTGTTAGACAATCTGTGGGAAGTGAGACATTCATTTGGTTAAGATCTGTCGTGTATAGTCTAAAAGAGCTCAAAGTAGAGTCAAATAAGTTTTTACTGGGGGTGGGGCTATTCTAATGATTTGGGAGACCATTTGAGACTGATTCAGTGGATTTTCTGCTGGTTGAACTCTTGTTAACCAAACCATTAAGGTTCCAATAGCATTTCAGGTGTAAACTTAAAAATGATTTGACTTTTTTAAGTTCGCCTAAAACGACATTGGCATACATGTTATTTGAGAGTAGGTGAAGTAATGCTATTGTGCTAGTCTAACATCCCCAAACCCAATAATGCTCGTGTCTAGATAGTTTGAAACCAACATGATTGATCCGTTTCCATTTTGATTTTCCCTTTACCCATTGTTACAATTAGAGTGTCGACTAATAGATGATTCAACGCAATTATTATTGAGGTCCAATTTTAACACAAACTTGTAGCACTGGATGTCATATCCTGCTGATCTGTTGTTGCTTTTCTGCTTGAGCTTTTTTCCAATGTTGCCTACCTGTGCATATTACTGGAGGTTCACCGAAGTGCCTCCCTCTTACCCTGTTACACTTGTCTGTTCTTGCCTTTCTCTATTAACCCCTTTCACTGCCTTTCTGTGATGGCCCCTTCTGCCTCTAGTGTTTCTCCTTTCACTTACATTGCCCCTTCAAATTGCCTCCTTCTCATCAAATCAACTACACACAAGCTCTGATTCTTACCCCTTTTGATCTAAATTGTTTATACAAGCCTCAAACGGATTCGGTTCCATTTGATTATATTTGATAAAGTTAAAGGTTCATTTGCTTATCGACTTTGTGTTTCTTCTCATTAACGACCCTTATCCTTGATATGCTACTCTAACTAACACTGTGACTTGTCAGGTTCCAATTCCCAGTCATATACTCAACCTTCAAATCTCAACCTTCAGTTCTCATGCTTAATCTTTTCCGACAGCTGAACTTAAAATTTTTCACTTCATTATGCTCCGATCAGTGGCTCAAATACTAAGACCATTGTCGGTCTCACGGCCATTTTCGCAGTCTGTGGCGGCTCGAAATGACTGGTTCGGATCGATGACCAAAAACAAATCTACCCAGGCACAAGAATATGAAAAATTGGAGTTGTCTGACAAGGCGGATTCTCAAGAGGTCAAACTCCCTCAACCCTCAGAGGACCAAGGCTTGCAAGAATACAAAAAGGCCAACACAGCTCAGCCAAAGACTGGATTGAGCCAAGCTCCTGAGCTCAAACAGCAGCTTTTCCAGGCCTATATTGAACAGCATGGAGTTTACGACAAGACTAAGAAAGTAACTTTGAATGGAAAAGAATATCAAATGATCTTAGCTCCCAATGAGGTGAAGGCTTTGGAGCCTTCTGTTTATGTCTCATCATACCGACTTCAGGGTACATGGAAAAAGGCAACGCCTATTCTCCGACTTTTGCGCAAGATGAGCGTTTACGATGCCATCAACCAGGCTCAGTTTTCTCCCAAACGAATTGGACGAGATGTTGCAAAAATGCTTCAACAGGGAGTCCAGGACGCCAAGAACATGGGCATCAACCCCAGCGATCTTTACATTGCTGAAATTTGGTGCGGAAAGGATGGTGGAACCATTCGGTATCAGCAAGCCCATGCCCGAACCAAGCATGGTCTTTATCAGTGGTCGCATATTCATGTCAAGGCAATTCTTCGAACTAACCTTACTCTCAAGCGTGAGAAGCATGAAAAAGAATTAGAGAAAATTTCTCGACCTCCTTCTTTTCAGTATGAGACTCGAAAAGTGGGTGGAGGATACCTCAAGTCCGATTATCGATGGTAGAATGTATATAGTGTGATTGTTTTGCTTTTCTTTTTTTGCTTGTGTTTATTTGCTTGTGTTTATTTGCTTGTGTTTTATTCTTGCTTTTCTCTCTTTCTCTTCTTGTGTTGTCTATCTTTTATCTTCTCTCGTCTATCTTTCGTCTTCTCTCGCCTACCTTTCATTTCTCCTCTTGATATTTAAATTCACTGGCTGAAACTCACACTCTTTGCAGCACTTTACCATCACTCAAATCAATGACTCATGGAGGATGTCAGTGCAAGCGGCTTGTTAGAATCTCACCAACCCCGCCAGGTGTCTATTGAAAGTCACTTCGGAAAGAACTATGAAACGCGGGTCAAAACAGTGTTCCAAAAATGTACTTTTTATCTGCCTCGACCATTATCTCGAGAACAATTGTCGATTGTACAAAAGCTAGAAAAGCAAATTGAAACTGCTGGTGGTTCCATTGAGTCCGTTCCTTCTGAGAGAACCTACAATATTGCTTGGAATCGAGATTCCATTGTCAAACATTATCACCATCTGGACTGGTATTCTCCAGATTTGGTGACTCGGTGTGTTGATGCGGTCGACTTGGATGAAGACATCATTCAACAGGAACAACTGTGGTCTGGCAGAGTTGAGACTAATCCCAAAAACGGCTTAGAAACAGAATCGGATCTTCCGAAAAGTAAGAAACTAGACCGCTTCCAAGCCTTGACCTTACCTGAAGATGACATTATTCCAGCCATTGGACCATTCGCTCCTATCGCTGAATCTTTTCCAAATTTCCGTGAACATTTGGCTGCTGAGCTTGAAATTGTACGGCGATTGGACGAGCTGAATCAAAAAGGACGTCGCCAAATCTTGACTAAAACTTATGGAGACCAAGTGCTTGAAGCGGAGTATCGGTTCTCAGGACACCTAGGACACATGATTGAAGCCCTTCGGCTGGGTTTCATTTCCTTGAATGCCCATTATTGGTCGGACGAGCACGACCAATGGCTAGCATACCCTAATGATCATGGTCTTTATAAACAAATCATCAAGCTGAAAGGCAAACGATCTTGTATGATTCGTAAAGTGTTTCTGCGGCGATGGGAGCTACAGCATCAAGCTGATCTTGATACACCGTGAAGGCAGAATTTACATTTCAATTGTGCAATGGTGAGATACTCTCAGCAGGAAGATCTTTATGAAGGAAAAGGCTACGAAAAATGATCGGGATGCTAGAGAGAAAAGGCTCATCGACAGACAGTCCATTTAGGATGAGATCTCTAAATGGCCATCATGTTTGGAACAACTTGAGTCCTATGGGCCCGAATCTACAAACCAATATCGCCATCTCATAGACACATGAAGGGTCTTCCACCATTCTCTGGTCACCCAGCCTCACTCTGGACAGAGTCTGGTGTTTTAATAGTTTGTCATGGCAATAACAGGTAACAGCCAACTTCTAATTGAGAAAATTGGCTCATTCACACAGGAAAGTGGACTGGCACAGCTCTGCCTCGAGTTTTGCTCGCTGGTTCAAAACCAGTAACAGGATCAACATCAACCATAGTAATCAATGACAATTCAAATTCTTTTCATATGCATTATCTAATCATCGTAGCCCGTCAGAGTCTCTCGAGCCCGATTGGGAAGAGGGTAGGCAACAGGGAGAGGAGAATGATCCTCATACAAAAATTTCCGTCGAAGAGGTGTGATGGTGAAAATGGCAACAGGACCTGCGATTCCCAAAGCCATGGAGAAGAAAAGATGGGGACGGTTATGGGCTGACCATCGGAAATACTGAGTTAGCTGCGTTCAAATCTGCTGTCAATCAATCCACTCACTCTCAAAGGACCATTCCAGAATCCGGGGTTCTCGTTCATAGTGAAATGAAGGTGATGAGATTTGACTTTGTATTTGGCTCGAAAATGATTGGCTGCATATTGTCAAAATTAATAAAACAAAAGTGAAGATTTCAGCTCGTGGTTATCAACTAGTCGAATGATTTTTGTTTTCGTTTAAAATAGCCCAGTATCCTCCCTCGCCTTTAAAGTCACTTTGAGACAATTCAAAAACAAAAATGAAATATTATAACAGAGATCAAAGATGGAGATGTTTAAGTGCAGTTTATAAGTATTTTACTAAGTGAAGATTGCGACTGTATCAATCGCACAATGAACAAATGGTTTCTTTACTACTTCGAATCTTTGAGAGACTTAGGCAGTAAGGTAGGCTCTTATATCTCCTTATTTTTTTTTATGTTACACAAACATAATTGTGTTACTATAGCAAAACCTATTTAACCATCAAATAAAATCAGCAACGGCAAAAAAAAAAAGAGCCCAGATAATCACCAGACAAATTCGTATATTAAAATCGTTTTCTGTAGATTGATTAGTTTGTAACTACTTGAGTAGATCCTCGAATGATCGTGCCGGTAAGGAAGTGATAAGATAAAAACAGTGCAAACATGTAGATATCTTGAAAACTAAAAGACTATTCGATACATCGACTCAAGAAACTTATTGGTTCTATTGTCCCTTGACGAGTTTCAAACCGTTTCAGTTTTAACACCCAACACCATTGCTGTGGATCAAAAACTGACTTGACCAACTGCCGCTTCCAAGACCCTTGCTAACCAATTATCATGTATATGCAAGATAAGCTAATTTGAAAACCACCAACTGTCATGGAGAGCATCAGGATTCCCAAGGTTGCGGGGGCCGAGATGTGGAGACGTGGGCGTAAGTCCACAGGAACATTATATCTCACTGCGCATCATTTGATATTTCAGGTTGGAGATGACGCCTCCGATAGTAAAGAATGTCCTGAAGTTTGGATCTGTTTCCCCATCATTTCCCAGGCCGAAAGAAAAAACCAGATTATTCGCCTGAGATGTCTTGACTTCAGCTACTATGCGTTTCATTTCCCATCGGATACAGTGGCCTTAGACGTTTTTGAATCGATTCGAAAACTGAGCTGTGTACCTGTCGACAAGCTTTATGCCTTCTACTATAAACCGGGGCCTAAAGAACGGAAATACAATGGCTGGAACATTTATTCTCCCCAACAGGAATTTGAACGCCAAGGCGCATTTTCCAAAGAGCGTTGGCGACTCACCAAAATTAACGAGAAATACCAACTCTGTGAAACCTATCCCAGAATCTTGTGTGTGCCAGCAAATATTTCGGACAATGTTTTGAATTATGCTGCGCGATTCCGCTCAAAAAGTCGTCTTCCTGTTCTTTCATATTACAACAATCTGAATGGATGTACTATTTCACGTTGCTCCCAACCTATGGTGGGTCTAAAGAAAAATCGATCTCCTCAAGACGAAAAGATTGTGGGTGAAATATTTGCAACCACAGTTAATGGAGAGTATGAGACTATTCGAGAAAATCTCATTGTCGACGCCCGCCCGATTGCCAATGCTGTTGCTCAACAAGCTTTAGGGGCTGGTTCAGAAAATACAGATAATTACAACAGAGGAGTCTGTGCTAAAATTTTCCTAGGCATTGACAACATACACATCATGCGAGAGGCCCTCAAAAGTGTCACCGATATTTTGCGAGATGGAGATTATGAAGAGTTGAGTACAGGCATCCTGGCCAACACTTCATGGCATAAATTTGTCTCCATCGTTTTAGAGGGCAGTATACTCATTGCGAAAGCGATTCATCTGGAATTCAAACATGTCCTGCTTCACTGTTCTGATGGGTGGGATCGTACGGCTCAATTATCGTGTCTCGCCCAGATTATGATAGACCCCTACTATCGTACCTTGAACGGATTCATGGTACTCGTCGAAAAGGAATGGCTTGCATTTGGGCACAGATTTGCCGAGCGCTGTGGGCTTGAAACGTCAACAAAGCAGTTTAATGATTTCACTGAAAAGTCTACCCAGAAATCTCCGTTCTCTGATTTTATGAATGCTGCTCGAGCAGCAACCGCATCTAATCCTCTCAAAAACACATCCCCAGTTTTTCTACAATTCCTTGATTGTGTCTTTCAAATGATAAGTCAATTCCCGCACCGTTTCGAATATACAGAAAGATTTTTACGACGACTCTACTATCACCTTTACTCCGCTCAGTATGGAACTTTTCTCTATAATAGTGAAAAGGAGCGCTTCATGTCTGGCGTTTATGCAACGGTGTCAGTCTGGAATTATTTTTTGGCTCGCAGATCGCAATTTATTAACCCAAATTACAACAGTGAGAAGGAAATGGAATTGCACGGTACTCTTAATGCTCTCATCCTCCCCGATCCCCAACAAGTTGCATGGTGGTCTCAGCTTTTTAACATCAAAGAAAACCAGACCACAGAGTTGAGTGACTCTCTTATCGCAGAAAAACTAGGGAGCCTTGAAGTAAACGAACAAGAAAACGTCTCTTCATCGGAAGAGCTTCCTATTTCTGAGGAAACTACATTTCTTGCTTCAAAATGTAATGGCTCTTCTAAGAATTTCCCTGAAGGATCTCAAAAAAAACCGGACATTAAAATATCCAATGAGACCCAACAGTCAGAAACTACACAAAATGAACTCGATCAGAGTGTCATCCCTTCAATAGAATCTTTGAAAATACAGGAAGAATCTGAGCAGAGACTGGGAGCTAGCATTCAGAAAACCCAAGTGGGACGTCAGGATGAGGTCATTGAAGGCGCAATTACTTTAGAAAAGCTTGAGCTGGATCCCGCCATGGCATAGGCACAAATTTTGAGCTGCTAATGAAAATTTGAATGATGAACAACATGATGACGAAGAGTTCATAGTGATGAGACCACAATGAGTCCTTAATGATGAATCCACAATGATGAACCCAATATAAAGATTTAACTTGCAACAAGCACAAATTAGTTGTCATGAACGAGTCCTTCTTGGGAGTTCAACTCCTCATTGATTCATCGCTCACAAGAATCTCGAAAAATTACATTTCAAAAGACCTCGACAGTCACCAACACACTAACTACAATGTTATTCCCATTATAAACCTCCTACTTGGTTTTCTTAGTTTCCTTCTCAACAGAAACAGCAGATCCTCGTCGAGAATTGGTCTTTCCCTCATAGAGCTTTTTGAGCTTGGCATCCTCTCGCTCAGCCCAAAACTGGCCAAGTTGTAAACTAAGAATACCCATCAAAACAAAAACAATCATGACCTGTGAAGCTGCAATAACATTGATTCCAGTGTTTTCATCAACCTCTCCCCACGATCGGCTGGAAGCGCTGTGAATGCCTCTTCGAATGTTGGTCAGATAAATGGTCATTCCAACCATGTATAAAAAGAGAGAACCGCCATCAAACAATTTGTTTGATTCACTGGGTTTGTACAATTTAATGAAGAAGCCCAAAAGTCCAAAACCCATCACTACATGATGAATGTGATACACAAACATGGGGCAATCATTCCATGCTTGATAATGGGCTAGTGAGGCAGCATATTTGGCTGCTGAAGGTGCAGCAGTCCAGAGAGTGTAGTAATCATATGGCCAATTGGAGTAAAGAACTCCAAGGGAGAAGAAGGTGGCGCAAAGAATCAATCCCGTTGAAACGGAGGTGGCGGATGTGGGCATTTGTCAATTATGTTTTGTCCTCGTTTTTCTTGATATAATGAAATGCACACTTCTCAGGCTAGATTCAGAACATATTTGGCGATTTTGGCAGGTTAAGGGCTTAATCACGTGACACCAATTATATAAAATAAAAACTCTGTTTAAGAATACTGTTTGTGGGGTTTCACGGATAGGTGTGTTGATACTTGTTGGAAAGCGGCTTAATAAGATCAGACTGCAATCAGTATTTGGGTAGTGGCATCAATTCGAGGCTTCACTCACATTTCCCAGCCAAAGGTACAGTTTTTAAAGTTGATTCCCACGTGACTTGATTGAAAGAGGGGAAACAGTATCCCAATAAAAACCTATTAATTTTGGGGCTAAGGTGAACTCAACAACATAAATATATTTCCGTGTCTATCCCCCCGTTATCTCCCTTAACAGCGTACTGCAAGGTTTTAGTAGTATTGGTGCTGCAAAAGTTAAGCTTTTACAAAAAAGTTAAATTCCCACTAATGTACGGGCGCACATTTGAAGAGTTCAGTAAACGTAAAAGTGTCATCTACACGTGATTCAGGGCTAGACCTAAAAGATGCGGAAAAAACTCACACACTCTTTTTGAAAAACTCTGATTAACTAATTTCACCTTTCAGACACCAAGACAAACACAATGTCCCACAACGTCAACATTTCCAAGAAGCGAAAGATCGTCGCCGACGGTGTTTTCTACGCCGAGCTTAACGAGTTCTTCCAGCGAGAACTTGCTGAGGAGGGATACTCTGGTGTTGAGGTCCGATTGACCCCTACTAAGACTGAAATTGTTGTCCGAGCCAACCACACAAACAAGGTTCTTGGTGAGAATGGTCGACGAATCCGAGAGCTTATGTCTCTCGTCCAGAAGCGATTCCGACTTCCTGAAGGATCTGTTACCATCTACGCTGAGCGAGTCCAGGAGCGAGGTCTCTCTGCTGTTGCCCAGTGTGAGTCCGTTAAGTACAAGCTTCTTAACGGTCTTGCCATTCGACGAGCTGCCTATGGTGTTGTCCGATACGTTATGGACTCTGGTGCCAAGGGTGTTGAAGTTGTTGTCTCTGGTAAGCTCCGTGCTGCTCGAGCCAAGTCCATGAAGTTTGCCGATGGTTTCATGATCCACTCCGGTCAGCCCGTCCGTGACTTCATTGACACTGCCACCCGTCACGTTCTTTTGCGACAGGGTGTTCTCGGTGTCAAGGTGAAGATTATGCGAGACCCTGCCACCTCCAAGAAGCCTGGTGTGCCCAAGTCTTTGCCCGATGCTGTTACCATCTTTGAGCCCAAGGAGGATGCCGCTGTTGCCGAGCCCGTTGTCAAGACTTACGGTGCTGCTGCCCCTGCTGCCCCTGCCCCCGAGACTGCTCAGGCTTAAACAAAATTACCAAACATATTCTAAAAAATTGGTTTACTCTTCAATCTCAACTAGTTTCAATCCTTTTTTTCGTTTTGTTAACTCACACAAACTTAATTATCCCTCTATATCTAATCTCTTCTGTGTCTGGATAATTTTGTCCACTTACTTGTAATAACAAATGCAAAAAGCTACAGATTATGCTCTAAATATCTTTCCATTGTCACAAGATCCAATCAATACTATAGCTACTAATTCAAAACGATGGAGGCATGAGGACAAAAATGAAGGGTTTAGTTCTAAGGTGGTAAAATGGTTGATAAATTTGCCTTTACCTGAAATAATGGAGATCCAGCACCAAGAAGAAGACCTGAATGATCCACTCTTTTCAGCACCCTCTGGTGAAGTGTTCACAAAGATGCCAAATGCACAATTTTGCAATATACACAAAGCTAAGCAAGGCACAGAAGTTAATTCCCAAGTTGGAAATCAAGATCCAAGCCCTTTATACCCTACTTTTTGGTATTCAGATTCAGCACTTATACAACACACTGCATTACTTATGGATATAATGGAACCACTAGAGAATTATGAATTGCTGTCTAGTCCTGTGTTGCAAGAACAATTAGCAGGCAATGAATTATATCAGAAAGACGAACTGTTAGATTTCAAAGGTCGGGTTTATACTTTCAATGTTATATTCCAGTCTAGGTTACTTGAAACCAATAATTCTGGGGGAATTAAGCAACTATTACAATCAGAAAAGTGTTTCCGCAAAAAGAACGTCTCATTTCAACAGATTGGTGCCAATATGATTCATACAAAAGCTTCTCCTTTAGCAGATAGTTTTGATCGTTATTGTTGTCTTCCCATTAAGGTACCTCACCAACTGAAGTTAATTTCTCTTAAATTTGAACAAAGCCCATTGGATCTCACTAATACTTTACCATCTTCTGAATCTCAACAATCCCTTAGTTCTGCTTTAATTCGGCTAATTTGGGAAAAGAGTGGCAAAACCATTTTCTTTTCACATTCAAGTATTGACAATTCAGTCTGACAGAGAATTCGAGCGGAAATCGTCAAAAGTCTTAGAGGTAATCAAAAAAAAGAAGACAAAAACAAAACCATTGAGGTGAGAACTTGTGCTTTTGTTACAACAAGAGAAACGCCTCTATTACTCCTATCAACTTAAATCGACATGGGTACGGTCTTTATCAAGCTAACTTTAATTTATAAGACAAACAAAGTTGGATTTTTACAGTCTGCTGACTGCTTTACAAGACAAGCTGATTATTTTGCAACAAAGGTTATTTAAGAGTAGTCAACTAATTGTCCCATAATAACATCCAACGAGCTGTGGCCTTCAAATTAACAGTAGAATTAAGGATAAAAACAATCATTACAATACACTTTCTGACTGTTGGGATTAAGCGACTGGCAGACCCCCGTCTGTCTTCCTTTTGGGAGTTTCAAACTAATTTGAACAAAGTTAAAGTTTGTATATTAGGTGCTTTGAGTATAAATAACTAGAAATACAGTGTCCCCTCCAAATTATCTACTACTTTGAAGGACAAGAAGACCACAATAGTTTTCGAGGAGTGAGAAATCTTGAGTGAATTTCATTATTAAATCTGAGATACCAGTTTTGCGGTAATTGATTACCTTCTAACTTTTTATTTCTCGTTTTTTTTTTTTTATTTTGGCTTTCTATTTTTTTTTTTTATCCCTCAGCCATTGCTTGACAACGGCTTTTTTGGCATTGTTACTTGATACAAGGTCTACTATCTTCTTTTACTTCTTTTTCAACTATCTTTTTTGATTTACTACATTTTTTACCATATTTTGATGAAATGAACCGTCAAGATATTTCTTCCTCTGAGGTGAATGGTCTGGACAAAGGAAGAATTATGGATCTACCGAGTAGCGTCTCAATCAATTCGTCGTCAAACTCGTCTTTTCCTTCCACAACATCACATTCATCAAGTAATGAATTACTCGAAGGTTCATGTGTGAGGAAGGGTTCAGTACCAAGAGCCATTACACCCAGCAAACTTTCAACTGCATTAGGTTTGAATGGCAATCAACTTGTCAATGTTTTCCAATCCGATACCTTATCAGACAACCGTCTGTCAGAACAGGGTTTGGGCAAGTACCAGAAAGTAACGGAAATGATGGAGGAAGAGGCCGCTAGATGGAAGTCAAACCCTAAGTTGGAAGAGCTCAGTAGACAAGTTGGCTGTCAATATGACAAAGCCCGCAAACAATCGGACGATTCACATACTGATCGTTCCATGTCGGAAAGTCACCAGAGACAACACCGGCCAAGAGACCGTCGTAAAAAGGATCGAGATCATCGAACTAGATCACACATTGCACCACAACATCCTTCCCATGACCGATATTATGGACGACCACATCAAAAACGATCTAGAACACGGTCGACCTATATGGAACAAGATCGCAACCGTGAGCGCGAAAGATTCCGAAGATGGGAGAAAGAGGATGCTCCTCAAAGTCATGACGATCCCCATCACGAGGATAGAACGAACCGAACAATTTTTGTGCAGCTTCCAGCCGATGCATCAGAACAGGATCTGAAGAATATTTTTGGAAAAATAGGAACAATCCGTGATATTTCAATAGCCAAAGATCGTGTTAACCGTTCTCGAGGATTAGCTTTTGTGGAATTCGAAGATATTGATTCGATTCCCTTGGCCCTGGCACTTTCAGGTTCTTTGATGCATGGCCAGCCAATGATTGTCCAGTATGTTAGAGGTGATAGTCATCATCTGGCTAGCAAACCTGATACAGATGGTGGCAAGTCACCCGAGTTCCACCGACTCTATATTGGCAATATCTATTTTGGAATGACCGAACAAGAAATTAAACAGATTTTCGAGTCATTTGGAGAAATCGAATTTATTGACCTCCAGAAGGACCCGAATGGCAGGTCAAAAGGTTATTGTTTTGTTCAATACCATGATCCTCAAGACGCCAAAGCTGCCCTGGAAAAAATGAATGGGTTTGAGCTTGCTGGGCGCAAATTAAGACTCGGCCTTGGAAGTGGCGAGAAGGGTGCAGCTGATGCCACACGATATTTAACCGATAAACGCCTTCTACATTCTAATGGGGCGTCTACCCGCTCTATCACTCAATCAGATCCAAGCATCAATATTAAAAGGCAGTATCTCTTATCAGCAAACAAATCTGACGAATCAAAAACAAGTTCTCGTTGTCTACTCTTGGAGAACATGTTCGATCCGCAATTGTAAGTATCTCTTGGGATTATTGCTTTTCCCACTCCCCATTCTTACTATCTTTTCTTTATTTTTTTTCATTTTCTTTTCTTTCATCATTCTTGTTACCCAGGTGATTTTTGGTAATCGATTTCATACAGTTTTCTAACCCACAGCGAAAACGGCAATTGGATATCAGATATTGAAAAAGACATACGAGCCGAGTGCGAAGAATTGTATGGGCCTTTAGCTCATATTGGACTACAACCTAATTCACAAGGACAAGTTTACGCCAAGTTTGAATCTGTAGATGCATGTTCACGGGCGATAGAGGGCTTGGGTGGTCGATACTACGGAGGTCGCCGTATTACTGTCAGCCATGTTGAAGAAGTCATTTACAACTTAAAGTGAGTACTCAAGGAGTTGTCCAAGAACAACTAGAGTTTTCGGTGCTTTTTTCCCCATGTTTTTCATTTTTATTTTATTTTATTATTACCTTTCAGTCAATTAGTGCAGGTCACTAACAGCCTCTAGATATCCCGGTTCTTGAGTTTTCAGGAGCTAGGAATTTGTCGTTTTTTTTTTTCTTCTTACGTCAGTTTCACTTTCTTTTCGCATCTTTTCTCTTTACATTATCGACAAACTATTCCTATCAACAACGAGGTTAAACACTTTGGAACTACCATTATATTTATAGGACACACACGACAACGATCTTGATTTTTTGGAATGGAACGCAAAATGCGAAGTGACGATTGGTTTTGTTTTTGTTCTCCTTTAGAGGAAGTAACTCGATTTGCCCAAATTTGAGAAGTCCATTTCATTTGAACAAATCGTCAATGCTAGATATTTAAGACATTAGAGGGTATTAGAGGGTATTTATACAAATTTTATTTGATTTCTGATGGTGCTACATCAACTCTTGAGTCCCTCGACTCCTTTTCTCCACCGTTTGGCGATTTCGTCCTTGGGTTCTTTACCACCCCAGGAAATCATGGCCCAGAAATGACTTTCGTTGAATTTGGGAGCATTGGGATTAACAGAGCTAGTAGTCTTAGGAGCAAAACCCAAACTAGCCATTGCGGCTTGTTCCTTTGTAAACTTGAATTTTTTATTGTCTTGATCTCTTAGAGAGATGGATTTGGAAAAATGTTCCCAAGGTCTGTCCTGTTGAGGCAAAGGGGACCACTCCTTTGATGTCCACGAGGGGCTAGTCATTTCTTTTAGCCTTGAAACAGCCCTTTTGTAAGCAAATTTCTCATCTTCTCCAGTAAAAGCAGTTGTGTCCGCAAAATTGGTTGGTTGGTATAATGGTTTGGCCTCTTGTCCAGTTCTAGAGTCGTATGAGGCGACATTGGGCCGATGAGGACTTTCTATATCCAGTAGTGTATCAGCATACATTTCCTGTGATTGAATGTCGCTTTCCTGTTCACCGCCATTGGAAATTTCAGGGAAAAACAACGTATCAGGTCCTTCTTGAGCTCGAATATAGAGACGGCACTTACTTTCATACATTGCATCTAGCAAAGTGATCAAGCGACGAGCCTCGTTTTTCTTTGCAAGGCGAAGCACAGGAACTTCATCCAGAACTATGGTATGGTATTTGGATGATAAAGAGATGAAATCAGCAGCTGCAAGTGGCTGTTCAACCAGTTGGCTAAATTTAAACATTGCAACACCATCTTTTGCCCAAGGGACTTGAAGAGGTCGCCCATAAACCAAAATTTGTTCGGTTTGGCCCTTGGGGTCGGAAACTAGCGTATCCAACAAGTTTTCCCATTGAGACGCTGAATCAGGTTGGCTATGAACAACAAAAGTGTTGAGTGAAGACTGTCCTGCCAAGACCTGCCGATAATCAATATCGGAGTTCATGTTATGAGTGACACATCTAGCTTGAAGAATGGTCAAAAAGGACTCGAATTGAGTCTTTGAAAAGTTAGTGGCATAAAGATCTCGAGGAAGTCGGTTACTAGTTGCGACCAGCACTCCACCCAATTTAAAGTAGTAAATGAACAGGGTCTTGACGATTTTAGCAGCTGCCATGTCTGGCAGCATGAATTCATCCAACATGAGAATGGTGTGTTCCTGAATCATTTGCTGAGCCAATTCCAACAAAATGAAATCGTTCACAGTAAAGGAGTTGTTGAGATAGCCTTGGGGGGCTGACAACATGGCTTTTTTCCGTTCCTCTGCCTTGACATGGATTTGGCCATACAGTGACAGCATGAAGTTGTTGTAGTGAACCCGTTTTTTTTTAGTATGAGGAAGCGACTCTGCAAATAGATCCATCAACATGGATTTTCCACAACCCACTTCGCCGTGAATTAATAAACCCTGAGGGGAGTTGAAATTAATCAGTTCTTCCTCATCAGTCAAGACTTTGATTAAGTCAAGACTGTCTTTGTCTGGCCTGAACCAGGCTTGAGGTTTGTTTGGAGAGTTTTCCTTTTGTTCTTGAAGCTGATTTTGCAGTTTACGAACCCTTTGAATAAAATCTTGTGACGGGTAGTAGTCTTTGAGGCGAAAATACAGCTTTTGGAGTTCGGCAGCAACTCGTAATTGAGCCTCGTCAGCCTTCAACACGCCCTGCGCCACTTGGTTCTGATAGAGGTGCAAAGGGTCCGTTATTGCTAAGGAAGAGTAATTGAGTTGTTCTCTTCCACTTGAAATGGATGTAGTAGCGATTGTTGGTCTTGACCAACTCTTAGTGGCCGAGGCTCCACCAATTGAGCTGGCAGAGGAAGAAATACCGGCATATTTTATTCCCACTCGTCGACTGGCTCTGCACTTACTCAGAAGCCGCTCAAGTCTTGCCAACCTCTGGCCAAAATTACCTGATTCAACTAGAAAATTCATGCTGCAGACTTTGCAGATTGACATACATGAAGGTACCAAAACCCGTCAAGACGTTTTTTGATACTTTTCCCATAGTGGAACTTCCAGGTCTTGATCTGGCTGAACCAAGTGATGAGGATACAGTCTGTGGTGGTTTGGGGTCAGTAGGGGAAAAGCCGAGCGATTCCACTGACATTTTCTACCTTTACACGTATGGATATGAGCAGATCAAAGGCAAAGAGAAGTATCTTTGTAGAGATCCACAGAGTCTTGGGGTTCAGCTTCTTTTGACCACCTTTCATGGCAAAACCGGCCTGACCCTATGCCGAGTTTCTCATCTGGCGAACACTCAAGGTAAGCTACCATTGCTGGTCAAACACCAACCCCATAAAATGGACCCAAATGGACCCAAAGACTTGGTTTTCGCAAGTTATTGGAGCATTGTAAATAACATGGTTCCTGCAAGTGCCGTTTTCAACAGTGCAAGCTCTCTAATCCGGCGTTTGGATGATGCTTGGATTGTAACTGTTTTGACCGACGAAAACAAAGAGGCTTTTGACACAATATATCTGGGTGTGCGATCCTTAGAAAACGCCAGTTTGGGCAGCGCTGAGTCGTTGCGCACCAAGTTGGTCCAGGGACTAGAGCGGCGATGGCCGGCCGCAGTCGCGCCTCTTGACCAATCTTGGTTTTCTAAAACTATCAAAGGGACCGACAAAAGTCCTTGCAAAGAGGACTATGAAGAGATATTTACTGCTGCCAAAGAATCTCTGGAGGCTCTGGAGCAGTTGCTAAGTCAGCGAAACCTCTTAGGCCAGGCACCAACACACTTGGACTACATGGTAGCAGCTTACATATACTTGCTAGGTCCTGCTGGCACCATGGGGCATAGCCGATTGGGACGAATTGTATCTGAATTTCCGGAGTTGGTGAAGCAGAGTCATTCTATTGTAGAAGCATTATATAACTAAAGACGAATTTGAGGCTGTTTATTGTGCAGTGCGATTTGAATCCCACAAAAGACTAATAGAAAAAGGTAGACACCTGCAGCTGTGAGGACAGTTTTTCCGACACTGGCTCCATCCTTTGGGTCATTGATTGAACCGACCATTGATTCGTGGCCGGCTCTAAACAGTAATCCAATGACACCCAGAATGATGACACCAAATGCAGACAATACTGTGCAAAACCACGCTTTTCCGGGCTATGTTAGAAAACTTCCAAATTGGAATCTTCGTACCTTGTCCAGCCAAAGGTCGGACCGGGCCAGTGACGCATACTGGCCTCATCTCCCAATACTTACGGCCACAATTGCCTTCATAACGAAAAGATGCACCCCAAACCTTAGCTTTTCTGTTAAAGACATTAAAACATGGTGCAGGTGTCCGTAACTGTAGGCAAACTTGACGCCTCATTGGCACTTCTACTTACCAAAGATCATCATGTGATTGAATTCCCTACTATTTTGTTACCTTCTGATGTCGAGACTGGTTCGGTTGTGTCCATCAGCTGTGAGCGAGACCCTGATGCGGAGGAGGCTAAGCAGTTGGCTTTTGAGCGACTTCAGCAGGAAATTTTGGCGGAGTTCGGCACTCGGGAGCCACAGGCTCCCTCTTTGCGGTTGAGAAATGTCACCCAGACATCTGTGGTCTTAGAATGGGACCCAATTGAGGTTGGTCGAGCCGAAGTCCGAAAATTGGTCCTAACCCGGGACGGGGCTTGGTGTGGAAATATTCCTCAGCCCCTGACACAAAAAGCCACCAAGCTCTCTGGTTTTGGAATTGAGAAGACTTATAAGTTTCAATTGGTACTCTTTACAAGTGCAGGTACAGTTCGGTCCAATGTTTTGGAGGTTACTACCCGACCCATGACTGACCTTCGAGGTGTAAATATTTGTTTGGGAGATTTGCAGGACTCTTTGTTAGGTGCCCAAGAAATCGAGTCTTTGCTGACCAAAATGGGTCTCAACAGCCCTTCTGATTCTGTACAGTTGGAAACTACTCATTTTGTCTGTACCAAAACTGGAGGATCCCAGTGGGAGCGAGCAGTTGAAATGAACATCCCTGTTGTTCTTCCCGAGTGGGTGGAGGCTTGTGAAGCAGATCATACAATGGTCAATGTGCGACACTTTTACTTGGATGCCGACCCTAAACTTCGAGCCAAGTATGGTAAGAAGTCCTCTTCGCAGTCCAAGGCTACTGGTGCCTCTGACACTGCACAGCCTTCGGAGCAGCCAAGTGAGGTTCCAACAAATTCAACGATGGAGACTGTAAATTTGGGTGATTCGCAGAGTCATGTCAAGTCTATTTTTGCCAATAATGAGAAGGTTCGTTCCGACCCTCCTTCCTATGAGGATGCTGTTGATAAGGACCAGGAAATTGTGAAGCCTGTGGAAGAGCCTACAAAATCTGAGGAGGCTGTTAAACCTGAGGGAGATGCTTCAAAGACCGAGGAAGATGTTATAAAATCTGAGGAGATTGCAAAACCTGAGGAGGAGGATGTTGCCAAGTCTGAGGAGGAGGCTGCAGAACCTGAGGCAGAGGTTGCTAAACCTGAGGAGAAGGAAGAGGTTGCTAAACCTGAGGAGAAGGAAGAGGTTACTAAACCTGAGGAGAAGGAAGAGGTTACTAAACTTGAGGAGGAGGAGGAGGAGGTTGCAAAACCTGAGGAGGAGGAGGTTGCAAAACCTGAGGAGGAGGTTGCAAAGCCTGAAAAACCTGAGGAGGAGGTTGCAAAGCCTGAAAAACCTGAGGAGGAGCCTGAAAAATCTGAGGATGATCCTACAAAACCTGAGGATGATGCCACAAAACCTGAAGAGGATGCTGCAAAATCTGAAGATGCTGTCGAGGACGCCACAAAACCCGAACTGAAATCTCAGTCTGAGAAGCCAGCTGAAACTCTCTCAGGTAAAAACGCATCCACTCCAAAATCATCCAAGTCTTCAAAAAAGAATAAAAAAAGAAAATAGTCGTTTCAATACATCTCCAACCAATACATAAAAACTGTACCAAAACATGATCATGCCTCTCCAAACAAGCGTCGTACACGCCTCAACACTGAGTCCTTTTCAGGGATATATGGATGGTCTTTGGAAGGGATTTCGAGAAGTGCGGGAAATGCTTGGGTGTAGGTGTCGACTCGAAATCGGATTTTATCGGCCACATGCTGATTAATTAAAACGATTGCAACATCCTTTCTTTTCTGTGTGAAATCGTCAAAAGCGACCTCAATGTCCTCGTTGCTTGTTTTGCTATCAACTACAACAAAATTCTTGGAACGGTCAGAGTCCTCGGAAACATGACCAATTCCAGCCAACAAAAGGCCTGTCACAGTGTCTTCGTCTCCAATGACTGCCAGGAGCTCACGGTCCTTATTATTTGAGGTAGCCCTATGTTAATCTCCGCACTTCCCACGGCCATCACCTGCAAAAAAAAACCAAATGGCCCATTTCGTTCGGTCCAGACCAGGCCAGGCCTGTACTCTACTCACATGTCAATGTTACTGATGAAACAAGGTTTGAGATGAGCTCTCTAATATTTACATGTATACATCAAAAGACACTTTTCAAAAAATCATGGTCAGGCTCTTAGTCCCGCGAGTCCCACGAAAAAATACTATCGACACTTCCATCACTTGTCGCAAGAATGTCGCTTGTAACCACTCATGATACTATAGCAAGTATTAGTTTCCGAGAAATTACCAAGAGTTAGCCCAAACCCTACCACCAATAGTATATAACCAAAAACCAAAAGGATCGACATCGATAATGCTTCGACTCCATCAATTACATCAGTTCCGATTGTTGTCTCGATCAATCCATAGTGGAGGCTCTCCTCTACTGATACCGGATTGGGTTCAAGCTGTGGTTGATAAATCGGAAGGTCCAGGATATACAGCTAAAGATGCGGGTTTAACTAACCACTCAGTGTCTTGGGGAGATCATGATCATTTTCAACATGTCAATAATAAGGTCTATTTAGCCTGGTTCGAAACTGCTCGTGTCAACCTTTTTCTGAATTGGGGTGCTGACTTTCAAAAGTTCATGTCTGGCGATAAAATCTTCCCAGTCATGAGATCTGTAGATTTAGCATGGCGACATCCAATTACTTATCCTGATAGTGTAACTGTAATGCACAAGGTGGATCAAGTATTAGAAGATCGTTTCATTTTGAAAGGTGTGGTTGTTGGACATGAGAGTCAGAAAGTGTGTGCCCGGATCAAGGAAGTAATCGTTGCCGTTGATGCAACCAAAGGAGGAACCAAGTGTCTGATTCCTCAAAACATGAAGGAGTTTTTAGAGTTCAAGCTACCTAGACAGTGATTATTATATTAAATATTGCTATTTCTTTTTGGTAGTTTGCCCACAACCCATTTCCTTCAGTATTGATCTACTGGTGTGTTTGCCGGCTGGTTTTCGGCTATGAGTTAAACTCATGCAGACTGCATGTATCCCCAATTGCCTTGACAAAACAAAAGTGCATTATTCCTCCTCCAGTTTAGATTCATTATCTAACAGTCAACCGAACTTTAGAGTTTACCCCAGTGATTTTAAGGTCGTGAGTCATGACTCATGACTCAAGAAAAAGACTTTGGACTTGGCTCGTGAGTCGGTTATTTTGTGGAGAAGCAAAATTTTCCATCTTTTACTTCTCCCCAACAAATGGAAACATCCAGTGCCATCGATCTCGAGTCTGAATCAGTCCAGAAAGAGTTGGATCGAATTTACAGAAAGCTCGATCTCCGAATTATCCCTCCATTATGGCTAACATACTTTTTGACATCTTTTGGGTCTTCTGCTTATGGAGTGGCTCTCACCATGAATATGGATAAAAACCACTCACTTCAACAAAATCTAGGGCTTTCAGCTCACCAGATCTCTGTTGCAAGTGCCCTTTACTATGTTGGATACATCGTTTTTGACGTACCCATCAATTTGGTCATGACAAAGGTAGCTCCACATGCTTGGTTGTCCCGAATTGTTCTTTCAGTAGGAATTGTCTACGCATGCTATGCTGCTTTGACAAACTCAGGAGGTGTTATTGCTATTCGGCTTATTTCAGGGCTCTGTGGAGCTGGAACATGGCCTGGACTTGCTTATTATGTTTCCCTCTGGTATCCCTCTCATCGAACAGCTCGGCGAATTGGGTACTATTTCACTGCCGCCCAGGTGTCTGCAGCTACTGCTGGGCTATTCTCGGCTGCTTTTCAAACAATAGATGGTAATCGGGGACTGCTAGGCTATCAATGGTTTTTTCTAGTCTATGGAATCTTCACAATCGTGATGGGTGCCAGTTTGCTGTGGTGGCTACCAGGGCGACCCAGCGACTTAACCAAGACTCAAACGGTTTCACCAAAGAGCGATGAAAACAAACTTGATGCCTCGGAAGATTCTTTCGAGGTGCCCGATTATGAGGTAAACAAGCCCAGAAGTTACTTCTCGTCTCTCATAAATGGAACTTTCTCCAAACACCCACTGACTCCTGAAGAACAACTTTTACATGATGCTGATATGGCCCAGCGATATCTTAATGTATCATGGACATTTTATGACCTGATTAAGGTCTTCAAGGACCTCCGAATCTGGCCTCTTATCGTGATGTATTTTGGGGTTGTAGGAACCGGCTTTGGAATTGTTGTAGCAGGTACTACCATCATCAAAGCTACAATCGATACATTGACTCCTGTTGGTCTTTCTCTTCTCTTTGCTCCAATTTGGATCTGCGACCTCATCTCCATTCTTATCGTCACCCCTATCTCTGACAAGCTGCACCAACGTCCACTAATTTTCTGTGCTAGTGTCATTGTCATTATTGTAGGTATGATTGTCAACACCTTTGCACCTAGCCCATGGGCACGATATTCTGGACTACTTATTACAGGTTTTGGACTTGGACCTACAGTACCTATTTGTATGACTTGGGCAGCCGAAATGTTCATGCCAAAATATCATGATGTGGGAGTTGCTGCCACAGCTGCTCTTGTTTCCGGGCTTGGAAACCTGGGGTCCGTGGTCACAACTTATGCTTTATACAAGGGCTGGCCAGCTGATGTTGCCAGACAGTTTAAGTACTCAAATATGACCATCGTGGGTATCTTAGGGGCCTCCATCATTGCCGCTTTAGGATTAGGATATGCTGAATATCGAAGATTGGGAAAATTTCCTTAGTACATAATTTTTAATGACATATTTTTATGATGCAAGTGAGTCGTCAGACTCGATATCCCTTACAGTAGATGCAAAGTCCAATACTTCTGGAGGGGGAAGGTGATTCATAGAAAAATTGGAAATCTGTAAATGGCTTGATTTCCTTACTCTAGATAGAGCGACATAGGCCTGACCAGGTGAAAACATCCGTCGCATATCAACAAAAACTCTGTCAAGCGTCTGACCTTGAGATTTATGCACAGTTATTGCCCAAGCCAGTGCCAGAGGTATTTGAGATCTCGAGAATATAACTGTTGGCTTGAGTTTTTTGTTTATATGATCCATCTTCAGTTTGCGGTGATCTAGAATCTGCCAGGTCGCCGGTTTTACCAAATGATAAGGACTAGAGCCTGGTTTCTGCTGACTAGATCTGATAACTGGATACAATTCAATGTTTGATTCTCCTTTTTTGAACTTGTGGAATTCCTCGTTAAGATCCATCAGTACCATTCGAAGCTCAGCCCAATGCTGTGACCATTTAGAGCCCTTATCAGGGCATTGACGTAATTTAGTGAAATTGGCTGTTCGGACACTATGCTGCTTGAGGGTTTTCTCAACAAATTCCAGCCCATCTAGCCTGTGGCAGTTTCTTTTGAAGGTTATTGAACTCATAAACCACATGAGCCTGCCAATTGTACCATTAACGATCCCACTGCTATAATCATTGCGGAGAACCATTACTTGGGCGCCTACCTTAAGTGTGAGTTCTTTTTCAGCTTGAATGTCCTTCACTGCCTCCATAATTACGGAAGCAGGATACTCTTCAGTGTTGGAGTGATTGATTGCATTGAATGTAACTTCAAATGTGTCCAGTTTGTCCATTTCCTCGTTATTTCTTCTATTGACGATTTCTCGAGTTGAAGCCAGATGAACTGGTTCAATGCCATCATCAAACACTAATTTTCGAAAAAACTGGCCAAAGTATTTTTGCAGTTCAACTTCGTTGTGACCCATTCTAAGTAGGTTGAGCATGTCCGAAAACTCAGTATCTTTTGCTTGTCTCATGGGTGTTGTCAACTGAAATCGGTTGTCTTTTATGAGGCTCTGAAAGGTGCTCGACTTAAACACAAAGTTGCAACTATTAAGGTCAGATTGAGAGGCGCTCAAGGCACTGAGTTTGGTTTGAGAAGAACCTTGTGATGACCGCATTGTGGGAACTCGTTTGGATAATGAAGGAACTGGCGGGAGTTGGAAAAAATCCCCAACTAAAACAACCTGCATTCCTCCAAATGGAATAGAGCCTAGTTTGTAGTCTTTGCTGTTAGCTCGAAAGGTCTCGATAAAACTTCGATCGTCTTCTGATAACTCCACTGCTCTAGATTTTCTTATTTTATGATATCTGGCAACAACCTTTTCAAAGTCGCTTCGAATCGAACGAGCCACAACGTCTAGAATTTCAAATTGCTCCTTTGAAAGCATACTAACCTCATCGATAATCAGAACCTCGGTCAGCTTCCATCTGCATGCCGCAGCCGGCGACTGCACGACTTTTTGAACTGCTTGAGTTGCATTTAGGTTATCCATAAGACCAAGACCAGACCAACGATGGATTGTCATGCCCTCAATATTGAGACTTGCCATACCTGTTGGAGCTGTGACAGCTAGCGGAATCAGATTCTCGTTGAAGTAGTTGCAGATTTCTCTAATCACAACCGACTTGCCTGAACCTGCACCTCCCGTGAAAAATAAAGAGATTCTCTTGTTACAAACCATGTCAAAAATCATTTTTTGCTGACTGTTGAGATCGACTTTGGTCACCAGATCGGAAGGGTTGGAATCAAGTTCACCAGTGTCAGAATTATCGGCTAAGTTTGAGATAAATGGACGAGCTTCAATGGCTAAAGTCCTTTTGAATTGATTCAATCGTGAAGATTCCATCAACCATAATGGCTGATTGTATCTTTTTAAAAGAGCTTTCCATTGCTCTGTTTTAAGATGCTCAAACATAATGTCAATCGATTTGTCAAACGGTTTAGAATCTGTAGCACTTCTTGTAGCAGAATCGTGCCTGTCGTACCTGTCGTACTCCTCATCAGAGCTACCGCTTTCATTAGGTGTTGTTTCTCGATATGAACCTCGTCTTGTCAGCTCTGAAATGTGTATACGAGCGACTTCAAATCGATCTTCAAGTGGAGATTGACGAATTAATGCAAGAACGTTCGATTTAAGGGTTTGGTTAAGGGATGACAGCATTTCTTCCCAATGATTTTGAGTAGTCATTTTGGGAGGATCATGGCCTAAATGATGACAAATCGCAACAAATTCTCCTTCAGTTCGTGCTGTCTCAGTAACATCTGTCACTGATTTTATAAGATCGTGTGATCCTTGGCAGATTGCCTCCAATAGTTTGGGATCAATGGTTGACGGAGTACTTTCCTCCAATTTTGGTTTTTTCCAAGTAGGTCCGGAGTTGAAAGTATCTTCCTCTTCTTCCTTTTTCACATCTTGTGAACAAGATAAGGGCTTTGGGTCTGACCTGCCTTTGGTCTTTGCTGTTTTCCCGTTCACTCGTGCTTCATTGTTTCCGTGAATTTCACTCTCAGCAACTTCTTGCTTCACCTCGATTAATGGAGGGACGGATTCTTTTTGAGAAACCCCACCACTCTCCAGTAAATGGGGTTCATTGGACATTGGAGCAGTTTCAGTGCTTAAAAGTCAGGTGTTGTGTATCAAAAAAAATTGTTCGACACCATCTATATGTAGCCTGTTTATAAGCTCTATGTTTTTTGGGAAACTTAATCAATGATGTCAAGCAAGGATTCAAATGAGATCAAACTGGCCAAATAGAACAAGTACATATCCTGAATTAAAAGAGATTAGATTGTAGAGACCTCAACAGCCTTACCACCCTGTTTTCCACTTTCAACACAAGCTACAATGATAGCAAACTGATGGAAAGCTTTTCTGGGGCTACTTTTTACCAACTCTTTATTGTTGGAAGACACAGCATCCTGGAAGTTTGCAAATTCAGTGTCAAGAGAGAAAAAATCAGTTTCCTCAATTTTGAACACAACGGGATCCGAGCTGGATTTAGCATCATCACCCTTCTGAACACTGACGTAGTTTTCAGCTCCTGGGGACCAGTCGTAAATTATAGAGCCCTTAGTACCGAGGATTTGGAGTCGATTAGTTTTTTTGGAAGCTCCGAAAGTAGACCCATAACAGAACGTTCCAGTGACTCCATTCTCAAACTTGAATAAGGCTGTCAAAACGTCCACATCACCTGAAGTTTCTCGCAGTTGAACAGTATGAGCGGATACTTGAGTAACCTTTGATCCAAGACACTCTGTCACTACAGCAACTTGATGCACTCCTCCATCACTTAAATATCCTCCAACATGCTGAGGAGACAATCTCCATTTAGTATTGGCATACTTGTTTGACGGTTGAAAAGGTCCAGTGCCTTGATAAATGAAGGACACAGGCGTTCCAATTTCCTTCAGAACTTCCTTAACCTTGGCGACACCACGGTGATAGACATACTGCTCCAAAACCATGACTGGGACATCAGATTTGTCAGTCAGTTCAACAATCTTTCTAGCATCGTCTAAATTACCCGCAATTGGTTTTTCAAAAGCCACTGGCTTCTTAGCCTCAATACAGGCACTAACATACTCCAAATTATATTGAACTGGAAGAAGCAGATCAATGGCTTCCACTTCAGCGTCTTTGAGAACTTCTTCAAACGTCGACTTCACCTGGACTGCATGGTCAAGCTTTGACGCTGCAGAAGCAAACAGATGGGCCTTTTCTTCACTTCGGTTATAAGCAGCCACAATCTTGGAGTTGAGAGAGCTCAAAGCAGGCAGATGGGAGTCTGTTGCGAAGATCTTTGTTAGATTTCTATTCCTTGCACCTTCATGTTTTTTTCTCACTCACACCTGTTCCAACAATTGCCAATTTCATTAGTAATAATTGTTCCGACCAACGGAAAAACTAATATTTATACCCCAACAAAAAAAAAACTCAAGTCTCGCTAAACTATCACTACACTTATAATCTGCACCCCATTCACACCAAAAAATTGTGTTTAATATACGTAAAATAGAAGTTGGGAAGTGAAAAAAAATAAAGAGTGTCAATGAACTTTGAGTCTGATCTTAGGTTTTTGTAACAGATCTGACATGTTTATGTTCCCAACACTACGAATAATTGGAAAAATTGCTAAAAATGCGACTGGGAATCCGAGAATCAAGTAGACGTAGACGCCTTTATCTTAATTTTTCCCATGCTTTCTCAAATAGAGCTCGCAGACTCTTTTCCAAAAAAGAGCCTACCTTAACTGACATATTTCTGAACCCCAATGCCTGTGACAGTCTATATGGAAGTTATAGAGGACCAATTCTTGATTTGAATGAGTCGCCGCCAAGCCAAGGACTCAAACGGTTGAGACACAGATTTACTAAAAAAATTGCCACCACTTTAGGGAATGGTGAATTAAATTTCGAATCGCACAACCTCTGGTCAAAAAGGAGGGGAGTGAGAAGCAATTTTGTTTCACCGAGTCAGTCGTTGAAGAAAAATTTCAGTAAAAACCACTCAGAATCTTATTCTAAAACGTCCCCTACTCTCTAACAAGTATCATTCAATAATGACATCATATCATCTCTGACTGCCTGCTTATTGTGCGCTATACAAACTGCCGTGCTCCAGAAAAAGGTTAACTTATGCGCCATATCAGACAGCAAACCAAGTTTAAATTGTCGGGATAAGATAGTTTGTTGCCACCCCACTTGGTTCCTTATAATTTCAACCAGTCCCCCTAAAGACGTTTAGAATACCAAGAACTCGAGTTCTTACAACCAGTTACCACAAAAGTTACTTCGCTACATATCGATTTTCATCTACAACAATGCCCAGCGAAGACAAAGTTCAAACAACCGTTATGCCTTCTCAGGAAAACAAACAAACTACTCTTGGAACACCCGGAATCCATATTCCCAAAGATAAAGAACAGATTGCTTCTGCCTTCGGCGAGGTTCGAAAAGTTGATGCTAAGAAGCTCAATGAAGCCATTGCCAGCGAAGAGGCTCAATTGAAGAGCAAAACTGAGTAGACAATATGGTTTTTTGTCTCTAATGCTATATTACTTGCAACTGAATATATTTAACACATCATTCTCTCTCTGTATAAAACAACACCCTTGCGGCAATTTACTAGTCTTTTAGTCTCAGTTTGTTAGTCTCAGTTTGTTAGTCTCAGTTTGCAAGTCTCTATTTGCAAGTCTCAGTTTGTAGCAGTAATCTTCTCCCCCTTCATTAAAAGTGCAGTCACGTGATTTGGAGATATCTTATTTTGAGTGTCGTTCCCAAATGTATTCATACTAATGTCGGTTGACGAGCTGTGGGGTGAGGAGTGGGGATCCGTGAGTATGATATCAACTGCCGACTCGCCCTCAAAAACATAAGAGACTAATCACAGAAATCTAGTTCTGGGCGGGAATTATCTGGAAAAGCAACGAGCTCAATACTGAGGTCCGAGTCAGACCCCATATCAGCGAATCTCCCATATCGACCTCCCATGACGTTCAAGACCAGAACCAAGGAAGAGCGTGTTTTTCTAAAGAGTATACAACAAAACAGGAACTCGCAGACAATTTCCCCAAGTCCCGAACAAAGTTTCGAGGTTCGACAGCAAAAGTATAACGAAGCTCGAGAACGACTTTTGGGCAATGATTGCTCAACTAAGGAATAAGAGATTCGAGTGATTGCTCTGCAATATGCTGTAGCTAGAACGAAAAGTCATGTATCATTCTAATAATTCAAATAATTTGACACAAGTTCACCATCCGTTTTTTCTTTTGTTTTTCCTCCTGTGTTGATATTTTTGGCTTCCTAATTTAAATTTCCAACCTCTTAAACCAATGTTCAAACGATTGGCACAAACATTAGGAATTGCTAACGACCCTCCTGAGTATGTCTTTTTCTCGTATGGAAGCCACAAGATCCAAGTAGCATTTGACGCTGAAGATAGTGCTCATGAGAAAGATCCGTCTGCAGGAGCCACTGTTGGATTTCTCCGGAACCAAATTCGAATCTTCATTCAAGATGATTTAAGAGCTAAGCAGAAGGCCAAAGTCAAGGAGCTGAGAGAAAGTAAGAGCAACAAGAACAAAGCAAATAAGCAATCATTAAAAGCCAATAACAAGGAGTCAAAACAAGACTCTCAGACCAAAGATCAACAAGAAGAGGAAGGGCCCAAGGTCGACGTACTTCACCAGCCTATTCAGCTCAGCCAAGTGATTCTAATCCACAAAGGAAAGAAACTGACGAGCGATTCGGTTCCTCTATCGAATGCTGGTGTAAAGACTGGTGACAAGATCATGGTCTTACTACGAGAAGCTAGTCGGTTTGTACCAAAAGTCAAGAAGCCCGAGCCTGTGAAGGTTGTAGAGAAGCTCACACCACAACAGCAAATATCAAAAACGTTAGAAAAATGTGAAAAAGAAATTTCGCCATTGGCTGAAGCGTTTGTGGCGGACGCTAAGATCAAAGCTGAAGGTAAAGTCAAGCCTAAAGAAAGGCACCATCGATTGTCAGAGATGATTTTACAATATCAATTTTCGCTTGATGATGTGGAAACTAATGGAGATCCTGAAATTCGAGCTCAACGAAAAGCAGCCATAAACGTCATGCATGGTTACCATAAAATGCTCGACAAGGCGTTAGCGGAGTATGAGGGCCGAACTGTGCCCGAAGAGGAGGAGAAAGAGAAAGACGAAGAATCAACCAGCTGAATGGTTGGGCTGAGACGGTCAAGGCTCCATTCAATTGACGGGCATTATGAAAATGCTGGTCTTTCCAATTACTCCACTTCACTATCCTTCAATTTGTATATAAATGTCATAAATCAATTCAAATCAGACTCCTCCAGTCTGCCGAATGATATGTTACTCTTTGAGCATTGGTGCTCACCCCAGCCCCACAGCTTTACAAGCCCTCTGATTCTAGAGTTCATTGGATAATTCTGGTGTTGGAGAAGAACATCGTTTACGTAATTAGCCACCTTTTGCCGCATTTTCAAATCCAAAAGTCTTTGGAGTGGTGGAATTAAGTCAGCAGGCTGAAAGCATAAAAGAGCCATAGTCTCTTCCAAGTCATTCAACCTCTGCTCGGTAGCTTTATGAGCCAAGTTGGATGCTGCAAATTCAAAGATTTCTTGATATGGGTACTCTTCAACAGAAACTCCTGAATCGTTAGCTGCACGCACCATTTCAATCAACTGAAGGCGTAGAAGCTCAAAGTGAAGATCTTCATTGTCATCTAATAGCTCAGGGTGAGCATCATTGATTATCGCAATTGCTTCTTGTACCTTGCCTGCAAGAATGAAGCTTTTGACACTTCTTCGAGTTTGAAGAGACTCAAGCTTGAGTTCAGGATCAATATTTGCCTCTTTGGATAAGGCAGAAGCAGCGTTTTGGTATCCTTCAACCAGCAGGTAGTTCATTACCAATCGGTCAATATCTGCCTTGGAGACATTGATTTTGTTTAGTGCCTCTTTCCACTGTAGCTGGGTTTTGGACGCTGTCATGGGTTCTGTTTGGGATCCTGAAAAGATAGACAACAATTTTAATAATGTAGGTCCAAAATTGGTGTTGATAATCTGAAATGCCAAGAGTCCGTACGACTTCTAAGCTGAAGTAAGTAAAATATCAAGTTGTGAGTAGGCACACTAATTTAAGTCTTCCAGATATGTATGATAACCCAAAACTTTGAGATGCAAGGGCTTGAGAACACATCAATTTATGAAATACAAGACAGCAGAAATATGAGATTGTAGGGCTTCCGATATCTAATGGAAAGAAGAATGGAAAAGTAGAAAAGTCGAATGGAAAAGTAGAAAAGTCGAATGGAAAAGTAGAAAAGTCGAATGGAAAAGTAGAAAAGTCGAATGGAAAAGAAAAAATTACAATCAAAAAGATACAACGTTACAATCATTATCACTATACATCAAGAGAAAGAATCAAATAAACAAAAGTCAACAGCTTACAACCACTTCAATTGCCTCACTACTTTCGGTATTCTTGGTTCAGATCATTAACAGACTTGACAAAGCTCCAATCATCAGTTTCAGCATAATCAATGATTGTGATTCCACAACCCTTACCAACACATTGAGATAGTTTTCCAGTCAGGTTTTGTGCAACATTCTTAGGCCAACATGCAGGGTTCCAAAAGTTGGAGCCCGAAGTGTAGTTCAAGAAGAATTTGGGGTCAGATTGAGTGCTGTTATACTGAACTGAAGATTTCATCAAGTCCTCAACATAGCCAAATTTCTTCTCAACATCTTGGGGTTCTTTAACTTCACAAAAGTCTTGAACTTGGAATAATCCACGATCGTCGTTGGTGGTGTTGTAATTCCACCAATGAGCATCAATTCCAAAGCCATGGGTCCGGTTTTTCAATTCCTCGCCATTGACTGCAAAACGACGAAACATGACAAGTTTACCCCGAACATCCCCCAAATTGGGAATGTTACCACCCAAGTACCACTTGTTTTGATCCTTGTCGATGTATTTATGCCACAAAAGCTCAGCAAAATCATCCTTTTCCCAAGTTTGACCTTCTCCCTTAAGAGATACAATGACAGTTTCGGATTGGTGATTGGAAATCCACTCATATACTTCATTAAGAGCCTTTCGAAGAGCAAAGGCTTTGGGGATTTTTACAGGAAACTTTCCATGAATAACTTGAAGATCATCTTCATCAGTTGAGCCTAAGATTCCTCCCAATCCCCCCAATGTTGGCCGCCCAGCCCGAATGTCCAAAAACCGCACACCATGGTCAAGTTGCTCAGTGATAGAAGCACCCTGACATTGTACGGAAGGAAGTGCTTTGTGGTAAGCTCCAGAGTTATGGGTGCCCACCAATGATAATTTGGCCAATGACGTATCGTCACGAAGGTCTTTCATCCACTCTGACATGTTGGTATACGATTCACAGAAAATTCCGAATTGCTAAGACAATAGTTGCTTTCTATGTCCATTTCAATTTCGTCAGAAATTAGCTGCATGGAACATTCCAAAAGTAGGTACTAGGGCTAATTTCCTAATTGATAATGAAGACCTCATTCTTGAAATGAAATAAAATAATATCAACTGAGGAGGTCTTCAAATTGTCTGCCAGTGCTACTGTTTGAAATAAGTATTGTGCTAATGGGGTGCCAGCGACTCTAGAACTGAGATGGCGGTTTTTTTTCTTGTGCCAGCTATTTTCTGAGTGAGTTGTTAGAAACAACAAAGATATGTACAATGACGAGAACGACAAGAATGTTAAGACCAGTTTCACCATTGCTGTGCTCTAAATACGAGCTTAATCGAGACCAAATATTTGGCATCTCACTGGACGGACCCTTTCCTTTGATTTGCGAATGCACAATCACGGATGCAAAACGAAAGCTAATTTGGGTTTTGCTTTTGAGTAGTGAAACACCAAGAGCTTGCTATTTTTAGACTTAGACTAGTGATCAATTATCACAGATCGTCTCTAATCCCACGCGAGAAAGGATGTTAATGCAGAAAGTTCTTGAATAAAAAGGACTTTTCAAAAAGGAACAGTTTCAAAAAAGAATCATCCCTATCTTGTGTGAAATGCATAGCTCAATTTCCTAATTTGTCAAAACTTGTCTTTGTTTGGAGACTAGTGTGCCTTACATAAAAGTTAAAATAAAACTGGAACTAACCAAATACATGTTTCAGGAGCAAAACATGAAGCAAAGAGGGCGACAATCTCTAGTGCAGGGATGGAATGGTTGTTTTTTTTTTTAGGATATTAACGGACAAATAGCTACCGAAAAATCTATTTATCACACGTCTACTCCAAATTAACTGAAACTTCCAGTTGTTTTTTGTTTATTCTGAACTCATCATCTAATAATCTTTAAGGCTAAGTTTTAACCTTAAAGTTAGCCTGAAACAGAACTCGAGCAAAGTAAGGGGGTTGAGTTCCAATGGTATGTTGATCACTGGCAGTGATTGCTCCATTTAAATGGACTCCTTACTCCAAAAGGACAGTACACAGTCCACTCACTCTTAGATCCAACTTTTTTTTCACTCTTTTATCTTAGTCTTGAGACGCTAAATAAGTGAATTTTGGATTTTTTTGGTATAATGGTTTCAGTCCCATATTTTGTCACTTTCCTAGGACTCATTACATGTGTTGCATCTAGTAATGGAATCCAACACAATAAAAGAGATGTCAAGCTATCGAGTTTTTCTGTTGATAGGGTAATGGAGGTTGATCAGGTGAAAGTGAATCTGAAGTCTTATGTTGAGCTTCTCAAAGAAATGAAAGCACTCAAGGCAGACTCTTCGAATAAGAAAAACAAACGGGACGAGGATGAACAAAGCGACAGCAAAAAGGTCAGGAATTTTATTAATAAATTTCACAAGCTGATGAAACGGGATGATGAGGAGTCTCCTGAATTGACCTTTCACTTAGCCAATCCTGGTTTTCCCGATCCCCGGTACAATTACCGAAATGATTACAAACTAGAATCAGTTAAAATTCCTGGTTCTGAAACCACTATTGGAAAACTTGCTGCTGGTTTCAAAGACCTTTCGGCTTTTCTTACAAGTGGTGGAGATAAATTTATTAACAATACGCAACAATTGTACACCATTTTGTCTTCAACATTCTCCCTGGATAAAATCGCTGATGATCAATTTGACAAAACCCCTGAAGAGTTGGATCTTTATGCGTTTTCATTATACTACTTTGTTGATGGGTCAATTGGAACTCCTGGCCAGAATGTGTCATTTTTAGTTGATACTGGTTCCTCCGACACATGGACTTATTCAAGTGAGATTGGAGGAAATTTCACCCCTAATGCCTCAACTACCTATTCAAAGCACAACGATCTGTTCCTCAACAGGTATGGAGCTGGCCAAATTAGTGGAGAGTGGGGAGAGGACAGTGTCCAATTAGGATCTTACAAAGTCAATAAGTTGATCTTGGGAGTTGGTGACTCTGCTTCTTTCACTTCTGGTAGTAATGTTAAAGCACTACTTGGTTTGGGCTTCCGTGAACTAGAGGGGACTCAGAACACTCTCATTGGAAAGTATAACAATTTCCCGTTTTCTCTGAAAGATGAAGGATTAATTGAAACAGTGGCTTACTCAACTTGGATTGATTCTCTAGAGTCTGGTAAGGGCCAGCTTCTATTTGGAGCAATTGACGATACCAAGTTTGAGGGCACTCTTCAGACAATTCCCATCAAAGATGTTCCTGTGAACGGTCTTCATGGTTTCCTCACAGCTCAAATTGAGGGGTTAGGATTCGACTATAAAAATGGAACCCATATTACAATGCCAAAGAACATCACTGGAATTTTTGATACAGGAGCTCCTACAACTCTGATTTCGGACAATTTTGTAATCGCTCTTGCTCAAGAATATAATCTTACCTACAACTCGACTTGGGGTATCTATTATGGCGATTGTGATACCAATCCTAAGCTTCAGTTTACAATTTCAGGAAAAGTCTTCATTGTCGAGCTCAAAAACACGATCGTTGATTGGGCAGAGGCTCCAGATAATCAATGCTATTTTGGTATCAGCCCAAGCACCGCTTCCTTTCCAATCCTGGGAGACACTTTCTTACGTTCTTTTTATTCTGTCTTCGATCTAGATAATAGAGAAGCCTCATTTGCGCCAGCAAAGTACAGTATTACTGAGTCAAATCTGATTTCAATTCCACCAGGAGGAATCTCTAAGTTGACTTCATCTAAACAAGTTCAGCAGACCCCGCCCACCGATCAGAATTCTGGTTTTGCACCTGACCCTGAAGTATCAAGTGAGAAGACAGTTACTGTAACTACAAGAATAACTATGTCGATCCCACAGGCAACTGATTCAGAAGTATCTCCTACTGCTTAGAAGCTTACTAGGATTTTTGGACATTGACTTTCAACAGCTTTTTACTACAGCTTTCGAAATTTTACACTGTTTCAATTTGCTCTGTTCCGATCAAAGCTGTCTTTTATTCATTGTTTTGTTTAGATTTGTACTAAATTAAATTACTTTCATACCAATTTTAATTTTATTATTTAATTATTCACCTGCCTCTTATTTTTCGCCTTATTGAGACCATTCATTTTTTTTTAGTATTTTTAACTCACTCTCGAGTCATCATCCTTGCAGCTTAGACGCATTAACACTTTATTTGAAACTTTTAAATGGGAGGAATAGTCAGCAAAAACGACCAAACAAAAACATCAAATCATGGCCGTCGATATTAACCAACAAGCCTCGAGCCCGAGTACCAGTTCCGGATCGAACAGGCACAGAAACAGGCAGAGACGTCGGCGACCCGCTGGTGCTCCTAAGCAAAATGGAAATGAACAGGAAAGTTCAAATCAGACCAACAACAGGGCTCAACGCAAAATCACACAAAATCAATCGCCACAGGAACTTCGAAGTGCAGAAATAAACCAAATCAAGCGTCGATGGAAGTGCCAGCTTGAAGAGGTTCCAGCCACCATACGATTTCCTGCTGGAACACTCATCCGAATGTCGATGGTTCCCTCTGATCCCGAATTTCCGTTCGAGATTTCTCAAATCGATCTCAAGTTACTGGTTCCCCAAAACTATCCCAGCAAAGAAGCCATTCCTTCGATTGAAGTGCAAAATTCAGATATTCCAAAAGGGTATGCTTTGAATATCGATCACGGATTTTATGAGATCGCTAAAAATGGTACTGGCAAGACTTCACTTTTGAGAATGATGGGTCAGCTGGATAAGAGATTAGAGGAGTTTTTGAAGAAAGACAAGGTCCGAACGATCAAAATTGTCAAACGCATTTCACAAAAGCCAGTGGCAGACTCAAAGCCGGCATCCCAGTCCTCTTTCAGGCCGAAACTGAATCCAGAGGCTTCTTCGTTTGTTCCTGGAGTTCAAAATCCATCACCACAACAGACTGCTGAGCAATCTAATCAACTGCATCGACTAACTTCCCGTTTGAAAGACATTACTCTCAAATCAACTTCTGTTTTTGGTCGAACGTATACTATTCCGAGGTTCCAACCTCATCAAACTTTTGCAATGCCCCAGGAATTCCAAGACAAAAGTATTTTCAGACTTAGTTTTTACATTCCCTACAGATACCCTGTGGATCGAGGAATTGTTATTAAGTTGGAGGAGTTTCCATCATCATCAACTGCTCGACTGATAGAAACACAATTTGCCAATTTTTGCAGAAACAGTGGAGCTCAGTGGTCACTAGTGGCTTTAATCAACTATTTGTGTTGCAAGTTTGCAATTCTAGCTAGACCAATGGCTTTGAAGAAACCAGAAGAGCTGGAAATCTCGACTTTGGAGCAGGAGGCACAAGGGAATACAAAGTCAGAGTCAGCGAGTATAGAGTCAGCGAGTACAGAGTCAGTGAATTCTGATGCAAGTATTACAATCAATTCTGGTTCAGATTTAAAAACTGTTGAACCTGAGCCAACCTACGACATACTGCAATCAGAGAAGGAGAATTTAACTGATTCTGGATCTTCAGAGATTTCAGTTGAGACAAATGGACATGATGGTTCATCAGCCTTAACACAATCTAGTGACTCTCCCTCTACAAATCTAGACAAGTCTTTACCTGAAATTGTAGCTAGGGGGACAGAGCTCAAATTTCCAGACATTGAGCTGGAGCAGGTGGGAATTTTAGAATGTTCCACTCTCAATTTGAGTGTCTGCTGCAGTCGCTGCAAAACAATCAATGATATTCAGGGATTAGTTCCAGGTCCGTACGGAAAAGAAGGAAAATTGGTGGGTGTTGCTTGTAAACAGTGCAACCAATCTCTAATTGTTGGATTCCGAAAGAATTTGATCCATTCTTTCAATTCGTCAGCGGGTTATCTTGACTGTGATGGATGCAATCCATTTGACATGCTACCTTCAATGTTTACACCTACTTGTTTGAATTGTGACCAGGTCTTCAAAACACCATTAAAAGGACTTCAGAGTGGATTCTCAAGTACTGTGAATTGTCACGACTGTCATCAACGAATGACTGTAAGGATTCCTAGAGTTGAATTCTTGCAAGTGTCCGAATCTTTCATTGAACCTGAGAAAGTGAAGAAATGTCATGTTCGCAAACGAGTCAAAGAGAATTTGGGGATCAGACTTGGAGAATCTCTGCCTAACGAAGGCACTTGCAGTCATTACAAAAAATCCCATCGGTGGTTACGATTCAGTTGTTGCGGAAAAGTGTTTCCTTGTGATAAGTGCCATGATACTCAAAGCACTCATATTGCTGAACATGCAAATCGTATGATTTGTGGAATGTGCAGTCGTGAACAAAGCATGGCAAAAGTATGCGAATGTGGATATTCCTTTGTTCCTCGCCATTCTAGTCATTGGGAAGGTGGAAGAGGTACTAGAGATCAGGTGAAAATGTCTAAAAAGGACTCGCGCAAATACAAGCGAGTTTCAAGCAAAAAATAATGCAACAACACATCAATGATTGCTTTGCAATATGACACCCAAAGCTGCTAAATCTGTAAACTAATCTATTCAATACAGCATAATTGATTACCACATCACTACATTTGAAGGTATAGGATACCTACACGAAATTTCATACTACTTTCAACACAGTTCACAACACATTTGGCCACTCGATAGACTATTTCTCATCAATGTTCTACAATATTTCATAATCAAGTTATGAACTAGTGTCACATAAAAATGTAATAATAGTTATGACATAAGCATGCACTCTATTTTAGGATGCCGAAATAAATTGAAGTTATTCAAAATCATTAACGGCTGGTAATAACAATACACTTTAGATTTTACTAAGACACCTAATATATTCGCCACCACAGTAATCTAGTAATTATACACAGAAAGACTCTATCACTCAACAAAGTGACCCCCAAATTACCCCTTAACAATTTGTCCCACTCAGGAGAGACACCTACCCAAACCCTAACACCAACTCTAAATTACTGACATCACACTTCTGATTTCATTAGAGACTTTTTAACCCGGACTCGTGTTACAAGGATAATCCAAGAAATTGCATTCGTGGCCTACAGTAAGCTGGCCATATCGAACCTTTAATCGGCTGCCACGGTCATACTCTTACATTCCACCTGGAATCACTTGCCAATTACTCTCTGTGACTGGTGAAACCATTTGCACATGGCGGCTTCTCAGCTTCCTGATCCAGGACCACGCAACGAAAGGGTGTCAGGGAAACTGGGGCAAATGGCCTCAGGACTTCGCAAACTGTCCAAACAGAACTCCTTTAAAACGGTCAATTCAGATACCGCTTCAGTTATGTCAATGGACGATAGTCTGAAGCGGTCCAATACCAACTCATCTCAATTTTCGAGTGTTGCATATGAATCCACCTCCACCAAGGTGAAAAATCCTATACCAGTGACACATTTACCTGCTAAAGAAGGGTTTAAATCTGCATTAACAAACGCTGCTCTGGGCCACTCTGCGATTGGAGCCCCTATCCCACCATTACCCCAACAACAGCATTTCGGCACCCGTCCAGACAAGTCAACACTTGTAACCCAGACACAAACTAGAAGATCTTCTTATTCATCTCGCGATGACCAATCGTGCCGATCGTCAGTATCTGAGAATGATAGTGGCAGTTTAGGATCAAGAACTCCTTCAATCTTTACCCAAATTGATCTGGACAACCCACCTAATGACGAGACAATCAACCAATTGTTTATTGATCTCATGAGTAAGAGAGACTTCAAAAGTCTTCCTGATGCGGCTCGAAAGCAAATGCTTTCTTATCCTGCTGACAAAAAGTGGACCTTAATAGTTCAAGATCAATTAACTGAGCATCAAAAGAGTCGCAACAAGGTAGCCGCTCCTTCAGGATCAACCGACACATATGCCCCTGAGTTTTATGTGAGAAAAATTCTGGATAACTCCATAACATCTAAACAATTGGGAAATTTGTGGGTGTCTCTTAGAACTGAACCCGTTGACTGGGTAAGAGAGTTCATTGCTGCTCAAGGTCAAGTTGCATTAGCTGCTTGGCTTCAGCAAATTAACACTAGATCCAACAACTCAGAAGGCTTTCTGGATAGAGAATATGACATTGTTCGATGTTTAAAAGCACTCATGAACTTGAAAGATGGTGCCGATAATGCTGTAAATTCATCAAAGTGTGTCAATCCCATAGTGAGATCTTTGGTGTCACCTCGTATGGCAACAAGAAAATTGGCCACAGATGTGCTAACGTTTTTAGCTCATTGGGACACACCACTAGGATATGAACAAGTTATGCAAGGTCTTTCTCTATTAAAAAACCAAATCACTGATGTTTCTCGATTTGAGGTTTGGTTCAGCGCTGTGGAACAAACATTAGCTGGGCGTGGAAAATTTGGATCAATGGTGGGAGCCTCTGGAGATCTTCGATCCAAGGGAGTGTCCGTCGAATCTTTGTTAATCGAGTATTCTCTCGCCACAATGTTTCTCATTAATGTCATTGTTCAGGGGGCTTCCGATGTTCGCGTTAGAATCCATATCAGGTCTCAAATGAAGGCATCAGGCTTGTCACGGATTGCGGCTCATATGAACCAGCTTAATTATGACCTGTTAAACGAGCAAATCCAGAAGTACGATGAGCAGGCTGCTTTAGATTATGAAGAGCTGCTTGTATTGGAACGAAAAGAAGATATAGCCTCAATTTCTGACCCACTCGACATCATTAAAGAAATCTGGACACGAGTTCAAGGTACACACTCTGAAGGCTACTTTTTGTCAGTAATTCAGCATCTTTTGCTGGTGAGAGAAGACCCCAGGGAAGACGGATCAAGAATGTTTCAACTATTGGACTCAATTGTATCTCATATGGTCATGGACAACATTAAACCAGAGGCCGACTTTCGCAATGTGGTTAACTTTTCCGTTCAAACATTATTGGGAAAGTTACATACAGACGAGCAGGCTCGCAGGGCAATATTAGAGGCCAAAGAAGCTCGACAAGAGTCAGAGCTGGCCTTGGCCAACGCAAAGAAAATTGAAGAGCAACTCAATATCGGCTCAAATGGCGTGATTTCCAAGTTGAAGGAGTCAATTGAAGAAATGGAGCAAAATTCTCAGATTCAAAGACGTCAGATTGATGCTCTAACTGAAGAATTGGAGCAGTCTCGTCAGAAAGCACTTGAGCAACTTCAAGATCAGGAGCTTCAAAAGCGCGAATTATATATGATGTTGAAGGAAAATGAAATAAAGCCTTCTGAAGCATCAACTGATGGCATCATTGATCGGAAAAAAATGTTGTTACAACTAGAGCAACAGGTGAAAAAGAACACATCAGAATATGGAGCAATTTCTTCAGGACGTGTTCAAATTGAACCTTCCCCAAGACTTCGAGAGTTGCGAGACAAAATGGAGGTATTACAACGTGAGGCAAGGCATCTGGAAATGTACGACTTTGACGAAGACGATCAATCTGAAATGGTCGAAAAAGAAGATCTTTATGCTCGTCGAATGGAAAAAGTTGAACGTTTACGTCAACTACAGCAAACATCAGGGGAATTGGCTTTATCTCTTCGTGATGGCTTCGAGCTTACTCAAGAGGAGAAACTACTAATTGAAAAACGTCGAAAGATGCTGGCTATGGGACTTTCTGTGGATGATTCTGAATTTTTCCCAACAGTTTCATCACCCACCAAGTCAACTGCAGCTAAGAAAGAAATATCAGCGGCTAATGATTTTGCGACTCTTCCTGCTGTCACCAATCGCCCGTCAACCTTGCCTTTCGCAGATGAGCTTGTTGCCAAGTTTTCAAATTCTGCTGGCGCAATTATAATTAGTGACGAAGAGTCAGTTCAGGAGGAAGATTCCAATTATTCTAAAACTCATGAGGTTGCCAATTTAACCCGAAAGAACAGGGCTGAATCTACTATTATTGAGACAAGCAAGGAAGCCCAGATCGACTTGGAAACAACTACACCTCAGGATACTATGGAATCTTCTGTCAAAATATCAGAGGCACCTGAGTCTAAAGCCTCAACAGCATTGCCTCCACCTCCACCGCCTCCACCACCTCTTCCACCTCTTCTTGGAGGTGAGGAGTCTTCTATGGTTCCTGCGCCGCCGCCGCCGCCTCCACCACCTCTTCCTACATCACTCGGGGGTGCCATACCACCACCTCCTCCACCACCTCCACCACCTCCAGGATCGTCACCATTTTTGGAGGGTGGAGCACCAGTGCCTCCCCCACCTCCTCCATTCCCAAGTTGCGTAAGCACCCCAGTAATGCAATCAGAATCACCACTTTCCAGTGCTCAGCCTTCACCTGCTTGGAGACCAAAGCGTAAGCTTAAACAAATGCATTGGGAGAAAATTGATGATATCAAACACACTTTTTGGGCAAAATTGTCTGCTGATGAGTTTGGTACTACCTTATATCAGAAAGGAATTTTTGACGAAATTGAGAAAATTTTCGTTGCAAGAGAGGTTTCAAAGCTGGGCCGTAAAAATAGACAGGAAACTTATGACAAAATTTCGGCCATTGCAAGAGATTTGTCACAGCAGTTTGGAATTAATTTCCACTCATTTAACGATCTTACTGTGACCCAAATTTTCGATGAGTTTATGTCTGTTTCGAGAAGAGTTAGAAACCCGATTTTGTTGGAGTTTTTGTTGCGAGACGAGGTTTTGGATATTCCCAATTCAGTTATTAGGACATTAACACCATACTCGACCTTTGTAAATGGGGAGCTAAAGGAGCCAGAGAAAAACATTGAGGACTTGGAAAGAAACGATCAGATATTTTTACGACTCGTCTTTGATCTTCAAAGTTACTGGAGAACAAGAACAAGAGCGTTGTTATTAACTTGTACATTTGAAAAGGATTACAGCGACTTGCAATCCAAACTGAATGCTCTAGATAACGCCTGTGATGCTTTAAAAGGCTCGGAAAAACTTCAGAGTGTCTTTATCATCATTCTAGCTGTTGGAAATTACATGAATGATCTAAACAAACAAGCAACTGGATTTAAGTTATCCACGTTGCAAAGATTGGTTTTCACTAAAGATGAAAAGAATACCATTACATTTTTGCATTATGTTGAACAGCTCATCAGAAACTCATTTCCAGATCTTGCAGAATTTTTGGATGACTTGAAACCAGTGACTGCAATTGAGAGATATTCCATTGAGCACGTTAAAAACGATTGTCTGGATTATATTCAGTCTGTTGACAACGTTCAAAGTTCTTTAGATGTTGGTTCTTTGTCTGACCCCTCAAAGCTTCACCCCAAGGATCGCATCGTTTCACATATCCATATTCACATGGATGCTGCTCGACGTAAAAAGAACTTTTTGAAGGACCATCTTGATGCAACTCTTACGGAATTTGGACAGCTAATGAAATTTTTCGGTGAGGATCCCAACGATGCATCCTCCCAGGCTACTTTCATTATCAAGTTCGTCCAGTTTTTCAAAGAGTATGCTAAAGCTAAGGAGGAGAACTTACAACGAGAAGAGGAAAACCGCATTTATGAAGCCCGCAAACAACGGGCATTAGCATCCAGAAAAGCTGCTGAGGAGATAGCTGCAGCCAATGCAGACGAAAACAAACTGGTTGACTCTCTTTTGGAGACACTGCGAAACTCATCACATGGCGCACGATCTGCTAGAAGACGAGCTGCGGCTCGTGAGAGACAAGATGCCAGCTTCAAACTACAAGACCAGTCTCTCGATGATATCATTGAAATTGAAGGTAACAGTCTTGATTCCATTTCAACAGTCGCACTGAAAGGCCACTCCAGAAACTCTTCAATGACCCTAAAATCAATATCGGAATCTTCACTAACAAGTACTCCTCGCCGTACCTCTGAGTCAAACTTTCAAGAGTCTCCCACCCGCGATAGTGGAGACAATGAAGAGGATGATGATCTGGGTCAAAGAGCTCAGAATTTATTGCAAACCTTGAGAGCAGGTGGCGGTTCTCCACGTGGTCATAAGCAATCAAGATCTGTGGGATCTATATCTGCTCAAAGGCTAGCAGAGATTCGAGCTCGAAAAGGCCAGAGAATGAGGAATCGTGGCTCAATTGAGTTAGTGAATCAACTTTCTGAGGGTCAAGATGACATTTCTTTCGATTTATCTGCAAGTTCCACAAATACAGTGAAGGAGGAAGATAAGCACTCCGATGAGTATTTTGAGCAGAAAAACGACGACTCTGAAGTTCTCAAATCTGAAGAAGACACTGATTTGAATGACTCGCAAGCAACAATCGAGGGACCTAAGGACTCAGAGACTGAGTCTGTAGAATCCTCCTAATTTATATTAAAAACCACGGCTATAATAGATCATCTGCATTTGAATACATTTAAAATAAGTTAAATGTTACACAGTTTCTATATATCTATCAACTTCCCAAGAAGTGACAGACTCTCTGAATTCATCACATTCATGTAATCGAGTGTGGCCAAATTGCTCAACAAAGTCATTGTCAAAGAGCTGTCTCGCAACACTGTTTGGAGCCATGAACCGTTCAGTGGCTTCAAACAAAGTTTTGGGTAGGAGTTCGAATTTCTCAGGCGGATAATCAGCCATGGGCTCAATGGTGAGCTCAAGACCCAGCCGTATTCCTCTCAGCCCAGCAGCTAAAATTGCACCCATGGCAAAATGGGGTTGAAGATCTGCACCTGGGGTACGAATCTCCAATCGGGTTGCGGAAGTTGATGATGTAGGAGGAGCGATTACTCTAACAGATGCAAATCGATGCTCGAATCCCCAACTAACTGTTACTGGTGCCCAGTAATTGCCCACCAGTCTTTTGTACGAGTTGATTGTGGGTGCCAATAAAGGCATTATGTCAGGAAGTGCATCCAGTACTCCTGCTAAGAATTGTTGTCCGACTTCGGATAAGTAGGCAACATCTGGCCATTTGGGGTTGGGATCTGGGCTTTCTCTCCCAAAAACGTTGTTGTTTTCGGAATCTACAAGAGAAATATGCAGGTGTCCAGAATTGCCAGGCTGACCATGTTTGGGTTTCGCCATGAAACAAGGAATTATATCAAATTGGGGAGCAATTGATTTCACCATTAACTTAAACAACGAAGTCTTATCGGCGATTTGGGTAATCTCATCAAAAGCTAGTGCAGCTTCATAAACACCTGGCCCTGTTTCGGTGTGCCAACATTCTAGTGGAACATTGAATACAGAGGCATTATCCCAAATAGAAGAAAAATAAGCACTATTTAAAGTGGGTCTCTGTATAGAGTAACCAAACATGCCGGACGAGATTGGATCCAAACCGCTGTAAGGGTTCGGATTGTTTCGATCGATTTTGAAATTAAAAAACTCCAGCTCAACTCCAGCATATGACTGGTACCCTTTTTTGGCAGCTTCCTCGCTTATTGTCGCAATGAAAGTTCTGGGATCGATGGATAAACGGTTGTTAGTGATAGAATCCCTGAAATGAAGAAGGAAAAAAGGCATGTTATTCTCCCATGGCAATCTTCTGTAAGACGAAAGATCAATGATGGCCAACAAATCTCTATACCCATCATTTGATCCTGCCACGGGGGTGTTTTGAGTGTAACACTTATCATGCATATCCCAACCAAAAATTACCCCACAGAATCCAAAGCCCTTTTGAATAACTGATAAGAATTTGTCCTTGGACATGGATTTTCCACGAACAATTCCATCCACATCTAAGCCAGCCACTTTGACGGCATTATCATTTTTTAATTCTTGTTCCCAATTCATCAAATCTTGTTGGTGAAATGCGTTTATCAAAAAAACGTCGCTCTTTTCCAGCAACCATGAATAGACTTTAATATTAACAAGGTTGGGCATGCGACTTCCAACCGAATTTCCACTCTTTTTCAGCTTCCGTCATTTTGCTGCAACAGCCTTCAAGTGAAAAAAAAAACTCCGTTGATCCATCATCCTTGAAGAGGCTGTCCAAAATTCGAGATGCGAGAGTTACAGCCAAGCATCAAGGTGTGTTGATTGCATACACCCCTCTATCCATGTACTGCATCTCAAGATAACATAAAGGTATGCACATCTTATCAAACCTAGAAATGAGATAAAGTTTTAGAAGGGATAGGTTATCCTCACCAATTTGTATTCTTTTCTGTTCCCCTCTCAATCTTGTGCATCATGGTTGGAAGACTTTCTGGTAAAAACGCAATTGTGACGGGTGCTGGCGGAGGAATTGGGCTGGAAACCAGTATTCAGTTTGCTCTGGAAGGTGCAAATGTACTTCTTTCTGATATCGATTCCTCAAAGTTAGAGAAGGCACTCGACGAGGTCCGTTCCCGAGCCACAGATCCAGTTAAACTGGAAATAAAAGTGGCTAATGTAGCCAAAGAGGAAGATGTCAAAGCTCTTGTTGATCATGTTGAATCCTGGGGTGGTGTCGATATCATGTTCAATAATGCTGGTATCATGCATCCTGAGGATGATGGAATTCTCAACACTGAAGAGAAGGTTTGGGACCTGACTCAAAACATTAATGTGAAGGGTGTCATGTATGGCTGCAAACATGCCATTGATTCTATTTTGAAGAATGGCAAGAAGAGTACCTCAATTATCAACACAGGCTCCTTTGTTGGCTTGATGGGTGCAGCCACTCCCCAGATTGCTTACACTACATCAAAAGGGGCTGTGATTGCAATGACTAGAGAATTGGCAATATGCAATGCTCGTAAGGGGATTAGGGTTAACAGTTTGTGTCCCGGCCCTCTCAACACTCCTCTTCTTCAAGAATTTTTGGACACTGAAGAAAAAAAACAAGACGAACAGTTCATTTACCCATGGGCCGGTTTGGAGAAGCCATTGAACAGGCCAAGGCTGCTGTGTTTTTGGCCTCTGATGAATCAAGCTATATCACCGGTCAAGAATTTTTGGTTGATGGAGGACTGACCAGATCTTATGTGACATCTCTGGATTCCCCTCCTGAAGGACCCCAAAATCTTGTTTTTGGCAAATAGTTTACGTATTCGTTGCACTATAGATAGTTCGTGTTGCCTTTTAATTCAACAAAGATAGGTTGGTAGAATTTTCGAAAGAGAAGTTTTAATCAACTGGTAGCGTGCTTTCTTTTCTACACAAACAAATTGTAATTCAGAAGTGAAACTTAGACCTCAATACAGATAAACTTACCTCACAACATGACACTTTTGGTTTGTCAAGAAAACTGAATCGGGAAAGTACGCGGGATCATAACAAAATAACTCATTAAAAGTTCAACTTTTTTGTTCATGTCTTGAACATCATTTCTCTTGTTTGGGTTCTTCGAAAGCAAGACTTTTTAATCATAAATACTCTTTTTGTTAACTAATTTTTAAGTTACTATCTTTATTTTTTAACTAGCGTATACAAATATGCAAATACACAAGTTTTTTAGAATATTCCGGTTTGACTCGCCGTGGCTTTGTAATCTCCCTCTGCTTTAACACCACTCGATGTTTCCATTTGAAACAAATGTTACTTCATTTAATCCATCCTACGCAGTTTTTCCGAAAACTTTAACTTTGTAATGTTTTGGCTTTGTACTCTGGCTTTATCTATTTTGAGAAAATCTCGCATATTAGTATATCTTTGTAATTGAGATTATTCTCAAGTCTTTTTGATGGTTCCACCACTCATAAAATTCTCACTAACCACAGTCGTGTTTCACCGGTTTTCATATAAAACCAAAGAGTTATCTGAGGCTGATTTTATTGCTAACTAAATTGCGGCAAATTTGTGGCAAGTTTGTTGCAGATTTGTAGCAGATTTAATGTAGTTTATAGGTTCCTGATTACACCATCTTCAAGCTCAAACCCTAATGACATGAGTTATGACCTCAACTCCCTCTTAGAGTTTAAAAACAATAAAAGTATAACATAGACATTTGGGACCTTGTGTGAACTAACTATAAATGAAATTTATCAAGCTTTTTTCTTGAAGAATTTGGAGTCACAAAAGGAACTGTCTATTTGTTGGCTAGTTTGTTTTATTCCTTTTCACCATGGTTCTCATATCAAGAGGCAGCTCCGTTAATCTTTCTCATTTTGATATTCAATTTCAAAATCCTCATAATGTTGTCGTGTTAAAGGGTGGAGTAGATTCTGCACCATCGGTGGCAGCGAGTGGAACCGTCTCGTTTGTGCTGCCAGAACACATCACCATTAAAAAAGTCTCCCTAAGGCTATACTGCTATCTTCGTATTAACTGGTCCGAGTCCGTTACCACTTCAAGAGGACAGACACTAAGAAGTCACAGGTATGATAAGTTGCTATATGAAAAAACCTGGGACAATCTTCTCTCTTCGCAAAGTTTGACAGGAGGAAGCCATGAGTTGCCCTTTCAAACAGTTCTAGCTGGGTCCATTCCAGAAAGCATTGAGGGTTTGCCTGGCGCTGCAGTTGTATACAAGCTGGCTGCAACTTTGGAGCGGGGTAGGTTTATGAGTAACATTGTCTGTAAGAGACCAGTTCATGTTATTAGAACTCTTGGTTATGACAATATTGAACTTACGCACTCTCTTGGAATCTCAAATAGCTGGCCTGAAAAGGTCACTTACGATTTTTCTATTCCTTCTAAAGCCATACCAGTTGGATCTGTGACCCCTCTCGAAATCAAATTAACACCCCTGGCAAAGGGTCTCAGGTTGCGCAACCTCACAATCTTTTTGGTTGAAACTTATGTCATTACCAATCCATCTGGCCATCAAAAACAAGAAGACAGAATTGTTGGAGAGTTTAAAAAACACTATGATCCCTCAATTTTCGAAAATACCGATGAGTGGCTCCTTCAAGAGCAATTCCCCATTCCCAGATCATTATCCAAATTAACACAAGACGTAGAACTGAGCACTTTTATTAAAGTCAGTCACAAGTTCAAATTTGTTGTTAGTCTCAAAAATCTATCAGGTCACACTTCCGAGCTACGAGCCTCTTTACCTGTCTGCATTACCATATCTCCAAATGTTTCAGTTTCCGCACAAAACCTGGATCCAGAAACAAATCAAGGCGACCTTGGGGATCATTTACTTTTTGAATCTGAGCAACCAAGTCTTCCAGATCCCGGCTCACTAGTTGAAGCCGCTCCTCCGTCTTACGACGCACATATCTATGATCAACTTTGGTCAGATCTAAGAACATCCACATTTAACACCCCATTAGCATCTGCCACAACTACCCCCTCTGTCTCCAGACGTAACTCCATAGATGGAGAATCCCTACACGCTGTTTTGGAGGTTTTCAATCGGGGGCAATCTCAGTCTCACAACGGTTCTCTGGCTGGGTCTCCAGCAAGTGTAAGTGAATTGAGACTTTTGAACAGAGCAGCAATGGAACTGCAATCTAGCAATTCTGATTTGGAATCCTTATCACGGGTTCCGTCTTATTCAACAGCTTTACGAAGCCCCATGGCCAGATCATCTGATGAGGCTCCTGATTATTTTACACTCTGTCCTCATGCCCGCGACAACCAGCCATGCCCTCACACTCATAAAAATTCTTCGGCACTATCTTCCGCATCTTGATGCCACTTCTAGGTTGAATTCTATTTTCTACATTCTACTTAACTAAGTACTTTCCGACTAACATACCCAGGCCTACCCCAAGTGCAGTCCAACGACTTTGTACTGCAGAAAAAATCATCATTATTAAGGCTCCCAAGCCAATCACCAATCTAGATGGCCATTTAAAAACTGATACCCATTGTTGAAGATTCGCCACATTTTCGTGAATCAATGTGCTAGTTGCCTCTATCACTTTTTCAATTTTATCAAATTGAGCTGCCAATCTGTCTACTTTAGATTTTGCCGTTTCCAGAGCATCAACCAATTTCCAAAGTTCATGGCTTTGGTTTCTCTGAAAATACTCGACCTTATGGATGATATCTGACATTTCTTCATTGAGCCAAGATGCAGTTTTAAGCTGGAATTGAGTTATATCTACCACTCTGCTGAGGGTGGACTCCGTCATTATGAGTTTGAGATTGAAGTCATGAAGGCACTTATCCATTTTCTGACTTGTTTGAATTTGTTTAACAGCTGTTTGATTAATTTCAGACTGAAGAGCAGCGGCACTCTCTTGGGATCGAAACAGAGTGATCAACATTTCATTTAATGATTCGTTGAAGAGATGGGTTGATTCAGTCATTTTGTGCATTTCCAACTCATGCAGATCACTCTGGGTTGTTAAGAGGTTGAGGGTAGACATGCTAACTTGTTCAAAATTCGACACAATTTCCAGCACCGACAAGAGCTGAAATTTGACAAAGTCTAATGACCCGTTGAAGTTTTGAATTTCTCGATGGGAAGCGACGAGCCAGTCTTGAAGTTGTTGCTGAAGATTTTGCTGAATGTCAATAATTGACATGTGCGTTTGGTGAGCCTTTTCTGTATTTTGTGAGGAAGTTTCCATGTAGCAAATTTGCTGAATTGCATGATAGTTGCCGTGATATGTTGTCCACCACTGAGGAGATGCTGAAAGTTCTCTTGTGCAAGCCTGAACATTGGATGTATTTTGACAGACTTCGGGGTAGGTGACATTGGCAGCTTCAAATTCACATTTGCTAAGCGATATTGCCAAGGAGACCCGTTTGTGCTGGTCTGAGTGGAGATAAAAGTCATGGCAATTCTCAATTACTCTTTGGAGTGCTAATTTCGCACACGAAGTTCTCGGCTGCATGGCTGTCAGCAAGCTTCTGGACTCTTCATAAAGACTAGCGTTGAACTTGAAAGCATCACAGCTGAGGCTCATTATACGAATACTGAAAAAAAAAATGGATGTGAGTATGTAATGACATTCATCTTACGGCTCTTTATTTATATGCTGTTTACATTGAAGTGTAGTATTCAAACCCAGCAACTCTCATGTTTTGAAACTGTATGTATTTTCTGTACAGGTCAAATCCTAATTTACATGTTGAAGCATGGCAAAACGAGTTGGCGATTCGATTTCGCAAGCTCATTATGCTCTATTGAGGGATCATAAAAGGGCAAAAAACATTCCCGAAATCGAATCTCCCCAAAATACTGCGCCACAAGAGTCTTCCGCGCCCTACATAACACCACAACTAGTTACCAGTGCTCATTATGAAGAATCATCAGACGAGGATGACTGGGAAGATGTGCATCTGGAATCATCTATTCAAGCAGCTAGCTCTGAGCCATTAGTAGATATCAGTTTATCTAGAGAAAAAAAGTCCGTTGCAAAAATAGCAAAGCCTCGAATATCTTCCCAAGAGCGAGCCAGCAGGGTGTTAGCTCACAAAGTTCACCTCTTGGCTCTCATAGCCCACTTGCGAGTCAGAAATAACTGGATCAATGATCGCTTATTGTTGATGGAGTTGCGGGGTCGTGTACCAAACAAGTGGAAAAGTAAGCTGACTCCAAATATTAAAGCTACTCAAGCAACCCAAAAAGTCCAATTCTATGACGGCTTGCGGAACTTGATGAAGTTATGGAAGGAGTCATGGCGCACAAAGGCTAGGGGAATATACCGCAGGGATTTTGATGAACTTGAGTCGATTAATTCGTCTCAATTTGACATCCCTCTAACTCGGGAAAAGTTTATCAAATCTGTGATTAGAGGTCGAGGATCCAGAGATGTGGGTGCACAAGGATTTGTAGCCCTTTTGAGAAGTATCGGGCTCAAGACTCGGTTAGTTTTTTCGTTGCAGCCACTAGACTTTACCTCAAATAAACTACCAAGTCAGACTGGAACTGAAGGTCAATCTGGGAGCGCTTGCCAACCTGAAAAGAGCCAAGTCGAGAAAAATGAACCACCAATGTCACTGCAATTTTCTCGAAAGCCCAGATTCAAAGGCCAGGTAAGTGAAAGAGTTCGTCAACATCAGCTTCGAGAAGATTATGTTGAAGCACCATTTCCAATATTTTGGGCTGAGGTTTGGAGTCCAATTGAGCAGACATGGCTCTCATTGGATGCTATTGTGTTACATACGATGGAGTCAGTGTCTTTGGGAAGATCCAAATTTGAGCCTCCTCAAACATGCGCAACAGTTGGTCTTAGCTATGTCATTGCTTGCGATGAGAAAAGCTCTTTAGTGGATGTAACACGCCGTTACAGTAGTGTTTTCAATTGCAAAACTCGTCACAAGCGACTCACACGAACAATAAAAGGTGGTCTTTGGTGGCTCAGGACCATTTGGCCGTATTCACCTCAAATAGATCTTTGCATCAGCCAAGAAGTTGAGCTATTCAGTCGAAGAGAAGCTAGCGAGGGTTTCCCTCAAAACCTAGCTGATTTCAAAAACCACCCTATTTATGTACTAGGACGACATTTGCGTGCTGACCAAGTACTGACATGTCGAGATCCTTGTGGAATGGTGAGCTCCAAATCGTCCATGACCAGTAAACAAGAACCAGTTTTTCTAAGGAAACATGTTAAAAAAGTGCGGTCCGCCAACAAATGGTACCAACTAGGTCGAATCATTAAGCAAGGAGCTGTTTGTCGCAAACGTCAAAAGGTTTCCAAGATGGATGAGGAGGAGACACCCTTATATTCTTACGATCAGACTGACCCCTATGTGCCTAAGGCTGTCGAGAATGGCATAGTTCCCAAGAGCGGGTTTGGAAATGTTGATCTTTTTGTACCCTCCATGCTTCCGAGAGGAGCTGTTCATCTTCCAGGGAAACGCATTTATTTGGCAGCTAAGTCATTAGGTATTGATTATGCTGATTGTGTTGTGGGATTTGATTTTACAAAAGGAAGGCAAGCTAATCCTAGAATTGATGGAATTGTAGTCGCCGATATATATGCTAATGATGTCATTAACGTCTGGAAAGACATTGAAAGGCAAGAGCTGGAGCGACAAGAATCACTACGAAGACGTCGAGCTTTGTTGAGATGGGCAAAGTATCTCTCTGCTCTTCAGATTCAAAAGAGACTAGAACAAGACCACGGAACCATTGAAGAACATAATTCGAGCGAGGCTGAAGAACAAAAGTCAGAAATCCCCATCAATGATTTGGATGACCAACTTGTAACTATTAACCAAAATGAAGAGAATAAAAAGGAAGTGGAGGCTGCTGGATGGGGAATCAGTCCTGATACTCTATCTATTTTAAAATCTAAGCCATTGTCAGTTCAAACATTATCAATTTCATTCGATCAACTGCAAACCGAAAAAAAAGGACAGGAGGAGAAAAATGCAAAGCTCACTCCTGAATGTGAATCCGAAGATGAGAGTGCTGAGGAAAACGGGTTGGAGATCCTTCAAGAAGTCATAAACAAATCAAAAAATCCACCAAAATCGCTGAGAGAAAAAAGTCCAAATGATTCAACTGAAACAAAGACAGATACCAAAGTAGACTTCACTGCTTATGATATGAGTGATGATAGCCCAGATGAAATGAGCGAGTCTGAGCTTTAGTAGATCAAGACTTATTATTGAAATCATTTATTTTGCATCATTTTGCGTTTCTTTTTCTCCATAGCTCTAAGCTTTTCTGCACGCTCTTCTTTCAGGTCCTCCAACCGTGCTTGGCGATATGATTCTTCTTCTTCCTCGAAGATATCAGCACCCCCAGCCTCCATGTCGTCATCTGAATAGATGTCGTCGTTATAGCTGGTTCTTGATCGGCCACGATTCATTATTCTCCAAATCTCATCCTGGTAGCTACCACTTCCGCCATACCCATCATTTACGTCGTTATCGGCAATAAAGTCGTCCATGCTGTCATCATCATACTCCTCCTGTCGACGTTTCCTTACCAGTCCTTCTTTTGGCTTAATGAAAGTGGAGGTCGGCTTGAATTGTGGTATTTCAGCAGGTTTCTGACTAGAAGGCTTGGGTTGTCGTGCAGGTCCAGAAGGTACTGGGTAGCCTGAGGCCTTGGTTTCCTTCTTCATAAGTCTGGGTGTAGTTTGAGCTTTGGGATCAACAGCTGCGTTTGACTTTGATGCTTTTGATTTGGGGTCCGGTTTTCTTTCTTTTACTTTGATTGCAATTTTAAGGTCATCAGCCTTAACAGAATCAGCCTCTTTCATAAGTTGCTTGAATGAAATCTTTTTCTTAGCTTTCACAGGCTCTGGAGGGGTATGTGCGGTTGGTAAACTAGTTTTCCTCGGTTTTGAATTTTGAGAAGGCTTTCTGGCAGCTGTAGAACTTTTACTGGGCTTTTTGGTTTCTTTGAGCTGTCGCTCTGCTGCCCGTTGTGCTTTTAATCTCATAACTCGCTCCATTTGTTCAGCCCTTTCTGCCTCTGACATCTCAAACTTGGGCGGAGAAGGACTCTTCAGCGATGAGTGTTGTTTGGAAGACGAGGAAGCCACTTTTCCCTGTGGTATGCTAGCCCTTTTCATGGGCATTTGAAACTGTGCAAGCAAATCCGACATGTTTTCAGAGTCGCTTATAGTTCCTGTGGTAGTTCAAGCTGTCTGATTTTATAGTGAATGATCTACTTCCATATCAAGGGTTAGGGTACCACGTCACGAACCCAAAAACCGATGATGCATGGAAGGTTGATTGGAAATATCTGATTGGAAATATCAGGAAGGGCAAGAAAGAGGAACGATTATCTTGCCTCACATTTCACAATCACTTTTGAGAATGAAGTGCTTGATAGTACCAATTGCCACAGTAGGTTGTGGTAAGTCTACTATAGCAGCGGCCCTCAGTAAGTTATATGGGTTCGCTGTTGTCGAAAATGATAAGTTGAAGGGCTCGAATAAAAGACCAAAATTTAATCGAAAAATAATTGAAGCGTTCAAAGAAAAGCATGTGGTGTTTGCAGATCGTAATAACTGCACGGTTAAAGAGCGACTGGAGTTGATCAAAGCTGCTCAGGTGGCTTATCCAGCTGATTCTTTCAAAATCGTGGCTCTTTGTCTTGACCATAATGATCCAAGAGAATTGAAAAAGATCACACAAACTAGGGTTTTTGAGCGTGCGAATCATCCAACAATATCAACCGAAAATATGGAATCCCGCAAGATTTATATGTTGATGGGTGGGTTTTTGAAGCGTTTTGAGCCGATATCCGATGAGGAGGACTACACCAAAGTCATTAGGTTGAAGGTTGCCCAAGATAATACCGCTGAAAATGTGTGGAGTGTGGTCAAAGAAATCGAAAAGTTGGAGCTCGATGGCAGCCTTGAAAGCGGCATTACTTTTGAGAGGATTCAAGAAATTGTTGCGTCCATAATTTCAGAAAATAGAAAAAGCGATGAGCAAATCATGGAGGAAAAGCAGCTAACTGAAGCCAACAAGTTGAACAGGAAAAAAGGGTCGAAAACTTCTCAGTCAAAGATCGGATTTCAGCCTGCTACCGAAACTCAGTCCAATTCCAAGCGTAAAGTAGAGAGTTCTTCAAATCCTGATCTTCATTCCACCAGACCATTGAAAATAGCTGCAACAGCCAAGTCTTCCACAACCAATAAGGATCTTTCGAAATGTGAAAGATCTTTATCCCCAAATGCTGACAGTTTAACTTGATTGTCATCACTAATAACATCAAAAGAAATCTGCGAAGGATGAAATTCTGCCGATAATCCCAAATATCCTTGATTAGAGAAGGTGGTTAAGGTACACAGACTCTGAACAGCACAGGTATTGTCATCCGGGTTTGCCAACAATTCCTCCACTAAGAGAGAATCATGAGCATTTGAGTCATGGCCGATGGCGGAGTTCCTAATAAGAACTGAGTCCAGCAATGTGTATATAATCAATTGAGATCTTAGAGTCTCAACAATTGGCTGTATTTCCTTTGGATGCGCAAAGGGTATTTCAGTCACTGAAACCAAAGAATCCTCGTCTAATAGATTGGCATAATCAAAATGCATTCGATACGTCTTGTCGTCCCGATGGACAGTCCTATAAGACTTGTAGAACTTTTGAGTCAAGAGATCATCGCATGTACTGTAAGAAGCATGTAACTTATCTGCCAACTCTACATGAAGCGTGACTGGAGGAGAAAACCTCAATACAAATTCAGCTGTGAACTGGGGGTCTGTTCGAAGAAGGCTGTTTTGATTCCACATATTTTCCTTGAGCCACTCCGTGCTATAAACTGCCGAGACAAACGACCCCAAAGACTTGGGTCGCAATCCAACTTCACATGTGTATTCGACATTTGCAGCTCTTTGATTCTTGTCGCGCACTTGATGTTGAGATTGCCAGTATCTCAAAATAAGCCCCAGACGATTGTCCCCATTCAATTGAGGTAGACCAAAGCCTCGACATGAATCTATTGTCTCGTCATCCGTTGAGTTCGTTTTTGCCAAAGTGATTAGTGCATGAGCAACTTCATCTACTACCCTGAATGAATCTGTTTCTTTGCTGGAAAGCCGTTCTAGATCAGCCAAGTACTCCAAAAGAGAAGCAAACTTATCCAATTTGGATGATTGCAGCGAATTCAACAGGACAGTGCTTACGTCTGGAGTAATTGACGCACTTGTAAATGAAGAAGTTTCGCCCGTGGGTTTTGATTTGGTATCAAAAGTCGCGTTGACTCTTACAACTCGTTCCCTAGGTTGAAGCTGAACATCGATATCTATCAGTAGAGAAGAGCAGCCAATTGATATTCGGGTTCCTCCTTCGATTTCTTCGCCGAAAACTTCAAGTTTTTGATTGTTTGCCACTCGCTTTATGCCTGCTACTGAATTTTTAAGAGGAGCCTTTTGTAAAATGGCAGCCACAGCTGCTAGCTGTGTCTCTTTTTCTTTCATGGAAGTTGACAAACTCTAATGTGCTGTAGGATCAACTAAAGGTGTAATGTGGGTTTAATACATAAAGGTGTGAACGACTGGTGAAACTGATCAATATCAATATCGATTGTAACAAACTACAATCAACATAGTGTTCTTACTATGACTATGAGAAATAGGTCAAAATCAAATAGATATATACATTACATTGAGTATTCAAGAACTGATCAAGAATTTCAGTTAATTTGATTTGATATATCTTTACAAGATGATCATTTATCATGCAATCCAGCTCGACCATTCTCGAAAGCAGACAAGTCAAAGTGGTCAGGATAAGTGTCGAGGATCTCAGCCAACTCTGCTCGTTGAGCCTGCAAGTGGGGAGGAATGTCGTCGTAAACATCCTTGAACAACTCCACAATTTCAGGCTTTTTGACTTTTTCTGCTTGGGAAAATGCTTTAAGTACCTCTTTCCGGGTTTGTTTCATTAGCTCCTGTTCTTTCTCTTCACTCCAGAAGCCCTGATCCTCCATGTATTTGCGTAATCTAACGGCAGGGTTGTCTTTTCGCTTCCACTTTTCAACTTCACCTCTTGATCGATAGGCAAAAGAGTCATCGGAAGTGGAATGATGCGATACTCGGTAAGACATACCCTCGATAAGAACTGGCTTCTTCTCTTCAATTGCCTTCTTTCGGGCAAGTTGAGTAGCTTTGTAAACAGCAAAAATGTCGTTACCATCGACTCGAATGGTTTCAATGCCATAACCGATGGCTCGAGAAGCAATACCATCACCCTTGTATTGCTCACTGGCAGAAGTGGAAATAGCAAAGCCATTGTTTCGCACAAAAAACACAGTAGGGCAATTTCGGGTAGCAGCAATATTGAGAGCTGCGTGGAAGTCACCCTCGGATGCAGCACCTTCACCCATAAAACAGAGTGTTATTCCTTCAACACCAGCAATCTTTTGGGCATAAGCAGTTCCAGCAGCATGGGGAAGTTGAGTAGCAAGAGGTGAAGAAATAGTGTGCATGTTAAGTTTTCGAGATCCATAATGCACAGGCATATTTCGGCCTTTACCATGATCAAATTTGTTACCGTAAAGCTGGTTCATGAACTCGTCAAGAGTAAAGCCTCTGTGCAAAAAGGTACCCTGTTCACGGTACTGGCAGTATACATGGTCTTGGCTTTCCAAAGCAGCTGCAGCACCAATAGACATACCCTCCTCACCAGCAGAAACCATGTAGAATGAAATACGTCCTTGACGTTGGGCATCGAACATAATGGAATCCATGATGGAAATGGTTATCATGTCCTTGTACATTTTCAGGATTCGCTCCTCTGACAAATCAATTTGACAAGAGGTATCTACCTGCTTCCCATCGACTCCGAGAAGTCGATAAGTGGAAAGCGGTTCGTTTTTGAGGGGATCCACAAACTCCATACTGGTGCAAAACTTGGTTTTGGTAGCCCCAGGAAATTCAGGTCCATCAATAGCCTTGTTAGCCAATGATCTGGTTGAGCAGAAGGCTCGACTCAAGGTCACAGCTCGGGTTTGTTTAAGAGATAATCTGAGACTGTGCCTCAACATTTTTTAGACGCCAGGTTGTATTCGCACAAATAATCGGCAACTTGTTGAGTAGCAGAAGCTCCCCGGTTTAAGTACTCTAAACATGCAGCTAGCGGATATTGGTATTCTTTTTTTGTGGGGGAAGGTTTGATAGCAATAAAGTTCTGTTGATGCCAATATCCGATTTTAAACCATAGTTACAAACTACTCCAAGCCAGACATCTAAGAACACCAAGACATCGCCCAACAATATAGGTCTCTACAACCGGTCTCTTTTGAATACTCAAAAATTGAAATGCACTGAGCCATTAAAACCCATATGTTACTCTGCTCACTTCAACTTCAAGAAGAGAATGAAGATGGTTAGGCATCTATTTGAATGATTCTCTCCAGTACTCTATTTGAGTACTTGACTACTCCTGATTTTTATTCAATCTACCCTTACCCCCAAGATCCTAACCCAGACCGGTGAATATTGAGTTTATGCATGAGCACTCTATTCAAAAAAAATTGAAATTCTTCCAACATCAAAAGGCTATCTTGGGAGTATGGGTCCGATTCGAAAAGCTAAGCAAAAAGTTGTCTCTGAGCCACTGGAAAATCATAAGAGAGAGATCTCTAAATCAAGCAAGTCGCAGTTCGCACCCTTCATCAAAAAGTTAGCCGCAAATGATCGGAAATCAAGAGACGAGGCTTTGAAGTCTTTAAGAAGCTTTCTCTCATCAAAATCGTCATTTGAAGAGCTCGAGATGATGAAGCTCTGGAAGGGTCTTTACTTTTCTATGTGGCTCAGCGATAGACCTACTACCCAACAGCAACTGGCTAGTGATATGGCAGGTTTGCTGCTGGAAGTTAACGAGAGTACTTTTTTCGTCTTTCTGTCTGCTTTTTGGTCTACAGTTGGCTTAGAATGGAGAAATTTAGACAAATGGAGAGTTGACAAGTTTCTTTTACTTATGAGATTATTTGTTAACCGATCATTTCAGCGACTTAAAAGTGAGGGATGGGAAGAATCTTGGATTGAGAAGTACCAACAAGTTATGGATAGAACATGTCTCAATGCTCGAAACAAAAAGTACCCTGATTCAATACGTTATCATGTTTTGGAAGTATATTTGGAAGAATTGGAAAAGGTGGTAACAACAGACTCTGAGTCCATTGAACTTGCATTTAGTCAGGTACCTGTTGCAGATTTACTAGTGCCTGTTGACAATCTTTACGAAATTTCTGTCTCTAAAACAGTGAAAAAATACTGTTTGGATGAGGTACTGGATAACCTCAAGTTGATTGAATGGGGTGTAGCAGAAAAGGAAGAAGTTTCGAAAAAGCATAAGAAGAAGAAGACAGACAAGAAAGAAACACAAGAGGACACCCATATTGAGGTAGAAGAGGGAGAAGATGAAGAAATTGATGACGACGACAAGTGGGAAGGATTTCTATAATAGACAAGCTACATATACATTTGCTTCAAGTTCTAACAGATTCAAAGACACACATTCTTACATTTTAAGAGTTTTTGCAAGTTTAACCACAATCAAGGGAATTCTCCGCTAGTTCCAGTTCATATTCTCAAAAGGTTCAACAGCTTGTTGAATTACCACCTCCTACAATAGTTAGACAAAATATTCTACTAGATCACTGACTCCATCACGTGAGGAAATCCAATTTGAATTTTTCAAAATAAACTTTTCAAAACCTCGAAAGTCAACACCTCATCATTAATCATATTTTGACCAAACATGTCTGATTCCAAGCCCCCTGCTGCTGCTAACACTACTCAGACCTCCCCCTTGGATTTGGTTAAGGAAGGAACCGCATTTATCAACAAGTGCACCAAGCCCAGCAAGAAAGGTGAGCATCTTCATTGAATCAGAACATTGCAGTTTCTGTAATTTTTCATCATTTGTCTGATCTTTTCAATCTAACATTAGAATACACAAAAATCGTTCGAGCTGTCGGTGTTGGCTTCTTGGTAATGGGAGCTATTGGATATGTTGTCAAACTCGTCCACATTCCCATCCGACACGTCATTACCATCTAAAGTGGGAAATAAAAAGAAAACTAGTTCATACCTAACTTTTTATAATACTCAACCTCAATTGTTATTTTCTTTCTAAAATTTACTGTTCGTTATGGATTTCGTGGTGGGCTGATAATTATCTAAAAACTGGAGTCGTTATCTTGTCCTCGAGTTACACTTTTAGTCTAATTGTAAAAAGAGAAATGTTAAATTTATGGGATATTTTTGTATCTAGCAAAATAAGATTAGAGAGTAATTTCGATAACAGTAGCCGAGCTTGTCAATTGAGCTTATGATATTGAGCTTGCAAATTGAGCTTATGAAATTGAGCTTATGAAATTGAGCTTATGAAATTAAGTAAGTCTCACGTTAAAATGTTGTTCGGCTGCTGTCTTGAAAGCTGAGCGCTTGTTATTGCAAGATCAAGTATCCACCCAACAAGGTTAGAGTGTGTTCCTTCTATTGATAATATTTGGAGATCTGCTAAGTCTATTTAGGAATGAATGGAATTTTGAGACAATTTCCAAAACTTTAGATAAGCTAGTAGCAGATAGGAAGTTTTGTTGTTGATATAAAAGACATAATATTGAAATGACAGGTTGATCTCGAATTTGACATTCATAAGCAATTGTCATTTCATCCAGTTCACCTCGTAGTGGTAAATTGAACACCATGGAACATAAACTGAACTCACCCTCACTGGAGAAACACGATTCTGATAAACATTGGGACATTGATCTCATAGATCAAGGCCATGTCGAATCCGTTTCTATTTCCAAATGGCAGAACTTCAAAGACTCTTTCAGACAGGCTGACTTGTCTCATGTGGACACCACAGGTTTGACTGATATGGAAATTACTGCTCTCAAGACGGCCAATGCTCCATTGAACCGCGATCTAAAACCACGACATTTGCAAATGATTGCTATTGGCGGTGCGATTGGTACAGGCCTGTTTGTTGGCAGTGGTTCTTCATTAGCTACCGGAGGACCTGCAGCTCTTTTAATCGCTTATGGTCTAATTGGCACAATGCTGTTCAATACTGTCCATGCTTTGGGTGAATTGGCTGCAACTTTCCCTGTTGCAGGTGGATTTGTAACCCTCATTACTAGATTTGTTGATCCTTCATGGGGATTTGCAATGGCCTGGAATTATGTTTTGCAATGGTTTGTTGTTTTCCCCCTTGAGCTAGTGGCCGCTTCAATCACCGTGAACTACTGGAACAATCTTAACGGAACAGACATTAATCCAGCTGCTTGGTTGTCGATTTTTTGGGTTCTGATTGTTGCAATCAACATTTTTGGGGTAAAAGGATATGGCGAAGCTGAATTCGTCTTTTCCCTTATTAAAGTCTTAGCCGTCATTGGCTTCATCATTATGGGAATTGTTTTTGTCTGTGGTGGGGGTCCTGCAGGCTCTCCATATGATCATTATGTTGGAGGACGCCTATGGCATGACACGGAAAATGCAGGAGCATTTGCCAATGGCTTTAAAGGTGTCTGCTCAGTGTTTGTCACTGCGGCATTTGCATTCTCAGGAACAGAGTTGGTTGGGTTAGCAGCAGCTGAAACTGAAAATCCTCGAAAAATGATTCCCTCAGCTACAAAGCAGGTTTTTTGGCGAATCTTGATCTTTTACATTGTTTCCTTGACAATTGTCGGCCTCCTCGTAAGCTACCAAAACCCCCAGCTTCTCAATGGTACCTCTTCGGTAGACATCAAAGCATCCCCTTTCGTCATTGCCATTCAAATTGCTGGTGTCAAGGGTCTTCCTTCAGTGATGAACGTAGTCATTATGATTTCTGTTCTTTCGGTAGGAAATGCTTCCGTCTATGCATTTTCCAGATCTATCGCTGCTTTGGCTGATGCTGGTCAGGCGCCCAAAATTTTTGGATACATTGATAGAAGTGGACGTCCTCTCGTTGGGGTCGCCACCATTTTAGCATTTGGACTCTTTTCCTTCATTGTGGCAGCTGGTGAGAAAACATCCAATAAAGTATTCAACTGGCTCTTGGCCCTTTCTGGTCTTTCTTCGATTTTTGTGTGGGGCTCTATTTGCGTTGCACATATTCGGTTCCGACTTGTAATGAGGCTTCGAAAACGTACAACTGATGAGCTGGTTTTCACAGCTGCTTTTGGTGTTTGGGGATCTGTCTTTGGCGCAGCCTTCAATGCCCTTGTTCTGGCTGCCCAGTTTTGGGTTGCTCTTTATCCAATTGGAGGGAAACCAAACCCAGCTGACTTCTTCCAGTCTTATTTGGCAGCTCCAGTGGTTCTTGTATTCTTTATAGGATACAAGCTCTGGAAAAGAACACCATTCCTGAGGTTGCACGATATAGACATCGACACAGGAAGAAGACAGGTTGACATGCAGCAGATCAAATTGGAGATTCTCGAAGAAAAGGAAGCTATCCGAAAACGTGGATACCTTTATAGAGTGTATAAGTGGTGGTGTTGATGATGGAGCTTATTTCCTCTTAGCTTCTCTCAATAGTTTCAGCATACTTGCAATAAATATGTAAGTCATTTTTGACGTTTGCGTAGATGAGCTGAGTCTTTACCATTAGAAGCACGTTTTGTACCCTGGTATGTCATGTTCAGAATATCAGAGTCATCGGAAGAAATGCGACGAGGAGGGTACTTGAAATCTTGTCTGTCAAAAATATTTTGAGACACCTTGGGAGGGTCCTGAAAATAAGGATGATTCAGAGCATCATGAGCACTAATCCGTTTAGCAGGATCATACTCTAGAAGTCTCAAGAGCAATTGAAACCCCTTTTGATTGGATCCCCCAATTGAATGATACCAAGCTTCCAAGTTGGGTGGGTAGTTTTTCATCTGCTTTAAAGAGTCATACTCTGGATATTGAGGTAGAGATAGCCAATCGTCTTTCAGAGGAGTTCCTAGAATCTCAATGATTTTTTGCATTTGATTTTTCTGAAAAGGAACATTTTTCTTGTTATCCATTTTAGCCTCCTCACCTTTGAAAATTGGTCTGAGAGCAAGAAGCTCAGCAAATATACACCCCACGGCCCACATGTCCACCGCTGGGGTGTAATGTCTAGCTCCCAAAAGCAGCTCAGGAGCTCTGTACCAGATGGTCACAACGACCTTATCACCTGCATATAGTGATTGGAGTGGATGTGAGAAGAGTCGTGCCAACCCCAAGTCTCCTATTTTCAACACACCTTCACTAGTAACCATTGTATTTGCGGGTTTGAGGTCTCTATGTAATATCCAGTTTTGATGTAGGTACGACACTCCATTTAAAAGTTGCCATAGTATGCTTTTGAGTGTGTATTCGGGAATTGGTTTTCTTTCTGGATGGGAATGATAATGGATTATCTGCAATAAATCATGTTCGGCATACTCAAAAACCATGTAAATGCTGGTATCTTCCAGGATTGTTTCCACCAATTTGGTGATATTGCGGTTGTTTAACTCAGCACAAATGGCAACCTCTCGACAAGCAGACTGTGATATGCCAGCATAATGCAACGTCTCTCCTTCTTTATCACCCTTGAACTTCTTTATTGCGTATATTCCTGTATTGGAGGGATCCTTCGACTTGGCTTTGTAGACTCTTCCATATGTTCCTGCAGCAATATATCCAATGATTTCGTACTTGTCCAGTACTTTCCGTCTTGATTTAGCCTTTCGGGCATGATATGCCGCAAATGGATTAGAAGCTCCAATCATGCGAGAGTAAGAGGAGATCCCTGAATTGGACATGAAAAGTACTGGTGTTGATTTTCTCCAAGTGATTGATTGACAAGCTGAGGTTCTGGTAAACTTAAAGTAGAGTAATTAGTGAGAATAATGATAGAGTTCAGCTATGAACAATAACAGAAGACCTAATTAAATAGGTAATTCAAGCGTTGAACGTAGTGTGGGTGAGGGCTTGAGATGTACCACCATGACTACGCTGCTAAAACTGAATATCCAGTTTCAAAACATTTTCTGAAAATTTAACAGCTAATGTAGGTTTTTTCGATCAGTTTGAAATTTTGTTTCAACTTCCTAAACTTCCGTACTATGCCTCTCATGGTTTAAAGGCTTAGAATCCGCTGCTTGGCTAATTCATGTTCATAGCCTAATATCTCTAACCATCTACATTGTCCATTGCTAAAGTAGTTGTATGAATTTTGAGTTCTTGGACTTCATTTTCGAGCTTTTCTGTCCTGTTAGTAAGAACTTGGGACGCTTTTACAGAGCTTGTACAGTATTACAAACCACAGTTTTGCTATCCATCTTTAGTCTTGCAATATATAGATTGTTTGTCTTGGAGAAATACTTAGCTAGTCGAAATTCAACTTTAAGAGAAATACATAGCAGAAATGCATAAATTCCTTTGTGAGTAATGTCGTTTAGTCATTTAGTCACATATCACCAAAAATCAATAAAACAAAAAAGATAGCTACCATACATTGTTGCTAAATGATCGAGAAATCTATTGAAATCTGTAAACAAAAGTCATAAACAAAATTTGCAAAGAAAGCAAGCTATCCCAGATATTGACCAATTTGATCATGTTCTAATAGCTTACAAGTCTTTTAGTGTATTTTTTTTCTCCATTAACATTGCCAAGGGTTCATGGTTCTCTAATTCATATTTTCATCAGAAGCGCAACTAGCTACCATGAAATTACTCAACTAGCAGCCTTACTACAGTCTGTTCCAGAACTCTTCTTTTTCGCACTTTTTTATGGCATACCGAGTTTCTAATCACCTCTTTCAAGAGAGTCGGTCTCTAATACTATAACAACTCATATAAACCAAAGTTTACTAACTAAAGCTAACTAGTTGGGTTTGCTTAACAAACAAAGTTGATAAGTTTGTTTATCAGGCATGAATTCTGCCCACTATTTTCCTATCAAACTCAATATTTTCTGATCGCTCAACTAGTTGGGTCAATAACCCAATCCAATCATAAATGAGAAAGTGAATGGCTAAGCCTTGAAGGTGTGATTGTTTTCAATATTGTGAATCAAGTATCAATAGTAGTAAAGGAGGCTCGTTATCGTTCACCCAGCTTCTTAGCCAGTTCTAATTCCTAGGCATGCACAACAAACACCCGTTGCTTCTAAAAGTCCTAAAATTACAAAGAAAATTCCGCCCATATCTTGTCAACTGCCAACATAACTGGTGCTTGATAACCTCTTATTCAAGTTTTCCAGAACTGAAGGTCATTAGAGTTTGAATGAAAGTTTCAATTTTCACCATTGAAATTTCACTTGTAGTTCGCATTCCATGGATCAACTCCCCTACTACCACCAAAAATGAGTACACCAGCGACTACTCGAGATGGTTTCCGAGATGGATCTACGGAACTGGAGAAGAAAATTAAAAGAGAGCGAGATGTTGCCAATCAAGATGAGGATCAAGTACAAAAACGACTTAAGGGACCACAATTCAACCAAGAGGGCGAGGAGATAAGCCCTTACATCCCACAATATATGTCGTCAGCACCATGGTATGCTACAACAGATGAAAAAAGTGGCCCCTTAGCCCATTTGAAAAGTACTGAAAAGGAACTTAACCCTCCTATGAATCCCTCATGGAATAATAGACACTTGAAAGCCAAACCCACAAAGTACCGTAAGGGTGCATGTCAAAATTGTGGATCTCTAAGTCATCAACAAAAAGATTGTTTAGAAAGACCCCGAAAAGTTGGGGCTAAATTCAATGCCCATAACCTACAGCCTGATGACTGTGTTGTGGACTCTGTAGGAACATGGGACTCTAAAAGAGACCAGTGGAGCAATTATGATGCTAAGGACTTTAAAAAGGTACTGGAAGAACATGAGTTGTCGCAAAATATTGAGAAAAAAGCTTTAGAGAGTTCTCAAGCGAATTCTGAACTGGATGCTGAAGAAGCCATTAGACGAAGCGCAAAGACTTTACGTCTGCGAGAGGACACTGCAGTTTATTTGCAAGATCTATCATCTGAAGCTGTCTACAACCCGAGCAGTAGAATCATGAGAACTGCTGAAGATGGTTATATCAATGACGAAGGTTTGTATGTGAGATACTCTACAGGAGATGCCAAAAAACTTGAACAAATCCGAGACTTGGTGGAAGCCCCGGCTGACATGAGTACAGGCATGGTACTAGTTGCAAATCCAACAGCAGCTGAAATTAAGGCAAAAGAATTACAGCCACAGCTGCAAGTTCAGGAGTCAACCCCCCCACCGAAAAGCACAATCAATAATACTATCACGACTCTAAAAAGAAAAGTCAACAGCAAAGGCATAGTGATGTCGAAGTACCCTGAGGATATTTACGTTGGCAATCACACTGAAATCTGGGGATCATATTTTGATAGAAAAACCATGAAATGGGGTTATGGGTGCTGTAACTCCTTGATCAAAAATTCATATTGTGTTGGATCAAAGGGAAAAGACTAGAATCAGAGCACATTCGGTTTGGTAAAATCCGGTTGATCCAAATACTCTTAACTAACTAACTGTGGCAGAGATCTGAGGAATCTCTGGTTCTTAATATAATAAAAGATAATGGTTTCAGTGCTGTCTGGACTATTAACATAAGAAAATATCAAAATCAAATATCAAAATCAAATCAGTCATTACTTGAAAATATCTCTTTAAAGCAGATTTTTTGCTAGATAATAAAGCTTTAAGATCCAAACTAAACAAACTGAAAATTAATCGGCTGTTGTATGTGCGCGGATCTCTACCAAGCCTAAATCTTAGGAGAAACATGGCTGAGACATTTGTAGCCGTGGCTGTGAATGCTCAGCTAAAAAGATAAGAAAACAGAGAAACTGCTTTTAGCGTGGGGGGTATCTTATAGATACATACAACTGCTACCCCATTTGCTTCTTCATTTTGCTTCTTCATTTGCTTCTTCATTTTGCTTCTTCATTTGCTTCTTCATTTTTGCTGCGATATTTCGTTCTATTTCTTAATATGTTATGTTCTTAGGCCATTTTGGAGGAGGCCAAAAGGATGTGTGGTGAGATGGATATTTAATATCGGCTGATTTGCAGTCTTTACAATTCAGGAAAGCCAACTAAACCAAAAAGTGCTTTTAATTTTTTCAAGCGATCCCTAAACCGATAACTTTGGTATCTTTAATTATCAAATTTTTAAGTGTTTACCAAGAATGTTTCAAATGAAGTCTGAACCCTTGTTCTAGATTGCTGGTCTCGGTAATTTTATGAAGATCCTAAAACTAAAGTAAATCGGCAATCTTTCTGACCTCATACGCAAGCGAAACACTGACTACTAGGACAAATTTCTTGAAATCATCAGCTAAATGCACGTTTTCAATATAATGTGTTACTGTTCCTGAAATGTCCAGCTTTGAACTCATGATAACATTAGCTAATATGATTGGTTTGTGAGAACAAAGACAGTACAGGGTGAATAGCCTTTTTGAGAAAATCTCGTTTTATCTTTAAAACACTTTGCTCGAAACTCAAATCTTTCCGCTTTTTGTGGATACCCTCGTCAGGGCCTTTGTTGATGGAAAGCTTGTACTCTGAAAAGTCATTTTCCACTTTGAGAACTGCTAGTTGCTTTGAGAATGGTTTCAGCCTTGCCTCATACCCAATCAAGCGATTTGTTGACAACCCATTAATTTCCAAGTTTCAATTGACTCTGCACTCTTAATTCAAATTGCAAACTAAAGTGCAAATATGCTAGGTCTGCTGTTTTTATGCAGCCGCATACCCTAATATGATCAGGTATGTCTACCCCAAAGGCGTTTTACACTGTACTACACTGGATGATGGAAAAAAATATGAGTTCATCACATTTTAAATTTATATGGACAGTAAATCTAGATATTTTTAGCTTGCTAAATACACCTTTCGATCTGGCCAATTCATAGTTTTGAGTACAGCACCTCATTTTATAAGTACCCTTGATATTGGCCAGCTCATAATTTCCTACCCTGCCCGCGCCCCCAAATGACTTGGCTTGAGTCACATTTTCACAGTCATCTTTAAACAAAGTTCTTTTTGACTTTATCAGGACCAAAATATTAAAGTTAAGCTCGTGATACAGGAACCTCAAAACGACTTACCAATATGCCACACTTCAAAAATTGATAAAACAAAACTTGTTCAGCACCACACATTTTACACAATTTCACGCGAGCCCTTTTAGTGTGTTTGCACAAATACCATGAAATACGGAGCGGAGCTGAGCCAAAGATCAGTTCCCGAATGGAAAGCTCATAATGTGGATTACAACGAAGTAAAGACTGCTATCAAACAAGCTACTTCTGGTCCAAACAATGCCGAGGTTACGCCTGTTTTCGAGCTACTCAAGCGAGAATTTGACAACATCTCTCTGTTTGTGCGCTCCAAATCTGGAGAAATTGATAGGCGCATTTTTGAATGTCAGAAAATTATTGACCATATTGCTGATGATGATGCTAAAAAAGAGGTAGTTTTCGATCAACAGGGAAAGTCATATATGCATCATCTCAACTCCAAGCGACGTCAGACAAGGCTCTACAACCTAAGAGCAGAAATCAACAGGGTGACCATTGAAGTTCAAAATTTGGCTCGATTCATTGGAGTTCAGCGGACTGCTTTCAGAAAATTAGTTAAGAAATACACCAAGTGGAGTAATTCGAATGATTTGCGAACCAAGTTTTTACCTATTCTTGAAAGCTCCACATCCTTTGCTCAGCAAGATTTCACTCCATGTTTTTTGGAGCTGTCGTTTATCTTTGAGAGTCTGAGACAAGCAAAGTACCAGTCAATGCACACTTACATTCATCAAAGCATAAAAGAGCCCTCCAATGACTTAAATCAATTCGATTCGGAAATGCTTTCAACTCCTCTATCTGAAGGAGGGAATCTTATATTCTGGGTTCATCCCGATCATGTCACAGAACTCAAGGTGATGCTTCTCAAAAATATGGCCTTCATCAATACTCCTCAAACGCTTCTGCATAAACAAAAATCGACATTGGAGCTCAATGAAGCAGGCTCATCTACTCCGTCCATCAGTAGAAGGCCATCTCTTACTCTTCGACCTTTGATTTCTGATAGCCATTCACCTGAAGAAACACACTCTGTCTACTTTGATGATCCAATGAGATTTTTGTCGATTGTCAATCACTCCGAACCAGGCCAAATTCGATGGGTGGATGTTTGCCAGACTCAAGAATACAATAATGTCAGTGACGATGACACTAAAGCACAAAACGACCCAGAGTACATGTTGTGTGCTCCAGTAGGAGGTTTTCGGCATTTCGCTGTTTCAAAAATTTCTAGAGAGTTGGCTGATGGAATTTACCATTCTCAAATAGGTTCTCATTATGATGAAATCGAGCATCTTGGTGGTTCCGGTAAAGTTGCTATTGAGTGGGTTGTCAAACGAGGAGCTGTGCCCATTTCTCAGTCCTCTGCACATCGAACCAGATTTCATTTTGAAGATTCTCTTTCAATGGCTCTACCGAAGGAAGAACGACGCAAGTCTATGTTACTCTTCGATAGCTCTCCCCAAATCAACCCCCAGTCAGAGTCTTGTGTAGTTTGGGCTACTCTTGACGAGAACATCAACATAAAAAGAGCAGGATTTCATCAGCATTACACTGACGGTGGTCTCAAGGCCTCCAAATTCCCTCATGCTGTTTTGCAAGTCAAATGGCGTGGACTTAAACCATCATGGATTGGAGAAATCGAGCAGTCCCATCTTGTTTACAATGTAGAGGGTTTCAGTATATATGCTCATACTGTCGCTCTCTTTCATTCACATTCATTGTCGGCTTTACCGAACTGGCTCAAAACACTGGATTCTGTCGACATTCGTAAATTACCCCAGAAAAAAGTTAAAGAGACCCCAAAGCATTCAGTTGAAGTCGAGGAAGAGCCCAACCCCAAACCATCTGGATCAATTCTGTTGAATTCTTCTCCTACATCTGTTCCATCATTAGTTGATGGTCAGTCTGACGGAACTGCCGAAGCTGATATCCTTAAAGTTCGCTACTGGAATGAGTTCGATAATCCTTCAGATGATGATGATGGAATTTTTATCGTTCCAACAGATGATGTCGAAACAAATCGACCTTTTTTGTCGGACGGGAATATCAACAAGCTCTTACGATTTTCTGATAACCTTGCATCCAAAGTGTCCAAAACTGCTTCAAAGGTCCGAAAATTAATTGGAATTGATGGTCCTGCCCCAACTTTGGATGATGATTCCACTTCTGACGATGACGAAAGCTTTCGTCCTAAATTATACTCACCACGCATTGCCCCTCACTTCCAATCAAACTATGGTTCTATCTCAACTGAAAATTTGACGCAAGACTATCTGGGTGAAGATGAGTTTGCTGGACACAATGCTCAGCAATATCTCATGATGCAGAACAGGGACAAAGTTCTCACATTATTTTATTCTGTTTGCTTTTGCATTTCTTCCCTTATAGTTGGGGTCTTGTGCGGAATTGTTACAGGAGAAGACATGTCTTTGGTATCATCGGGAACATTGATATTTTCGTTTCTTTCATTCTTTTTTTCCGCCTGTTTGTGTTTTGTGGGTACATGCCTCTTTCTCATGCGAACTACATCCCCAAGCCTTTGGCATCAAATTCTAGTTTACTCGGTCATCTTGATCAATATCTCTTTTGGAGTTGGTGGCTTTGCATATCTTGCCACTTTTTTGATCTGATGCTTATAGAGTGACTTCCAAGAACATTTTTTTCAACAAAACAACTTTCAAGACAAAAAACTAAGCACAAAAATAAAAATTTCCATAATATTTTATATCTAGCATTGATGTTTTTCTTAATCACTTTTAAAGTCAACATTCTGATCGAATTTTTGACGGCAGTATCTCCATCCATACTCTTCATACTCTGCTTTTGTTACAAAGTGTTGATCCAGATTTGCCTCTTGCTGTAGTATTCTACCTCCCTCCACTGCATCAAAAGTGGGGTTCTTCTGTTGGTTAATTATAATGCGATATTCCGAAGGTAAGAGCGGCTTAAGATCTTTCTCGAATCGTTGCTTGAATCCAGGTAACTTTGTGGTGCTACCTGTCAGATAGATATTGCTTGCTAAAAGAGAACGGAACTCTTTTGGTGACGCATTCAAGGCTTGAACTACCGTTTCACAGATTCCACTCTGATCCAAATCAATTAATGAAGGATCGAAAAGGATTTCAGGGATAATGAATCTCTCATTTCCTAATTTAATTGTTTGGACATCTTCTCCTTGTACATTTGATTTTTTTTCCTCGGTTAAAATGTAGCCCAATTTAGATGTTTTGAAATCAGGTAATAAATATTCCACTTGTAATTTCTTGGAGTTGTGAGCTACCTCTAGATCTTTTTCAAAGTTAGAGCTGATGAAACAAACCTGCTCTTTGATATTGTTGATGATATATGTTTCATCCATCATATTGTAGTGACGGAATGAAATTGTTTCCTTCAAAAGATTAGTTAGTGTTTTTCCACCAACTTGGAGTCTTCTGATAGCAGGAGTGTAAGTGACACCAAAAAGCACAGGTGATACATTGACTGCGTTGAACCCAACATCAACTACAAGACAAGCATCCAAACATTTCCCTGGTAACCACGAAATCAAGCTTGAAGCATCTGTTCTTAAGTATTTCTCGAACCCATATTCCTCAAACACAACTTGATCGATATTAGAAGTAACTTGTGGTAGACTTAGAGGATATTGCGTCAAGATCAAAGTAGGATCTAATGCAGAAAAATCTTCATTATTGTAAAATAAATTATCCCAAATTGCCTTTTGAACATCCCAATTAACTAGCTGGCCTTTCTCCGAAGGTCGTTTGAAGAGGAGAGATGTGAAATCACGGCATTTAGAGATATCCTGGCCAACATAGTATTGCTTGTCACGGCCCCGTGATATGGTATTTGGAATTTCGTATCCTACCAGGTCCGTCTTAATACTATAAGATCCATTATCAAGGATCATGAGCGATGGTGGATGATGAGATGTTGGTTTTAAATTCAAATCACGTGCATTTAACTTAAGCATTCTTTAGAAAATCATTTAGATCAAATCCAAGCAATTCAGGAACCAAACTTGCCGGTAAACCAGGGGTTTCAGCTGATTCACCGCTATCGATCATCAATTGGAGCTGTTCTATATAGATCTGTTTCTCCTTTAACTGTGATGACAATCTCTGTATGTTTTTCAAGGCTAATTTCAATGCTTTTTTCATTTCTCGATTCTGTTTCTTTATAAGGCAAAAATTGTTTGTCTTGGAACTTTCCATTCTATTTAACAAACGTTGCAAATACGTATAGCCATGTTGCATTTTTGGCAACCAACAAAATCGCAACTACAGGAACAAGAACAAAATTCACAACAACACAAGAAAAACTGAAAAGAACAACTTTTATAACAGAGAAATGCAAAATAGAAAGCCTTCTTTGTAATCAAAATAGAGTGTTTGTGTTGAAAGATGAAAGTCCTACTATACAACCTCTTAAACTCTATCCCAGTTACTTGGTGCTGGGGGTTTGTTTTGAAAAATGTCCTCAATCTTGCTCAAAATGTCTGGAGTTAACAACTCAAGTACTTTGTAAGCTTGCAAGTTCTCCTCCAACTGATGTAACTTTGTAGCTCCCAAAATTACCGTAGAAACATTGGGGTTTTGTAGTAGCCAGGCAAGGGCTAAATTGGAGGGTTTGACGTCGAGATCAGAAGCCAATTGTACGAATTGCTTTACCTTGGCAGCATCTGCTTTTCCTTTTTCACTTTCCAATTGATTCTTTCGCATGGAGGCGATTCGGGGATCTTTAGCGGCATTAGAATCGTGGAATCGAGAGCCCTCTGGGGCAGCCTCGAGGTATTTTCCTGTCAACACACCTTGGGCTAAAGGAGACCACACTGTTGAACCGTAACCATAGTCATTGAAAACTGGGTCCAGTTCTTTTTCGAAAAAGTCACGCTCCAATAAGTTGTAGACAGGCTGCTCAACAACGGGAGCAATCAAACCGTATTTGGTGGCAGCATGTTGAGCCCGCTCTATTTCGTAAGCTGACCACATTGAGGTACCCCAATACAGAGCCTTGCCATCATTGATTAGTTGAGTAAAGCCTCGAACAATCTCCTCAATTGGAGTGAAGCGGTCAGGACGGTGAGCAAAAACCACATCGACATAATCCAGCTGCAATCGCTCTAAAGAGTCATTCAAGCCTTCAATCAAATGCTTTCGGGACAGTCCAAGACTGTTGATTCCACGGGACGGACCCCAGTATATCTTGGTGGAAATTACATACTCTGACCGAGGCCAATTGAGCTTTTTAATGATTTTTCCGATTGATGTTTCTGCCTCGCCGGCATTGTAACCTTCGGCAGTGTCAAAGAAATTGATTCCTGCCTTGAATGCAGTGTCAAAAATCTCCAGAGCCTTTTCATCCTGAACTCCACCTTCGCCATAGTTCAGCCAGGAGCCGAATGACAAGGAAGAAACTCTGATTCCAGTCTTACCCAAGAATCGGTATTCAGATTTAGGAATGGACATGATTTTTTTGGTGGTTGTGGCGGAAGTTAAAAAGGCTTTAGGTGGGAGCTTGAAAGGATTCCAACAGGGGTTAGAAAGGACTATAAGTGGTAGACGGAAGATATTTGAATAAACCGGATTAATTAGAGTGCAAGATTGAGTTTTTCTGCAAATGTGGAGAGCTTTCAAAGGGCAATGGACTCAACCAACTTACGATCGTGAATAATGTCTAGGCCCACAGGATGATTATCCTCTACTCCCCATGCCACGGAGTAGAGTTTGAGAATGTGTTTGAAGAGAATTGCTCGGGAATTAAAGCCGAATCGTTCAGCTCTAAACTTGAACATTTGACGATGTTCCTTGAGAGTGGCCGCGCAACCAATGAGGGCTAGAGGCCAGCCAATGATGCAAGAAACATACGATCCCAGCTCAATATGTCGTAATTGCTCGATAGCAGCCACAACTTCATTCAATATTAGGCTGGAACCTTCGGAAATGGTGGGATTTAACACTTTGTATGCAAGAATAAGCACTGCATGGCGCATGAAATGTGTGGCGTGGATATGCTGCATGAAGGAGCAGAACTCACGTTCATCAAGAAGGCTGCTGGAAAAATCTGGGACCTGCCATGTTTGGAGAGCTGAAATATACTCATGAACGAGGCGTTTGTCTTCTTGTGAAATTGTGACTTTACGGGCAATCCAAGAAACTTTGGCACAATATTCAAAAACTTCAAGACCTGCACCCAAAATGGGGTTGTTGGACCAAACTAGACTTGATTCGTAGAGGGGTACTGTGAGCATTGGGCCATACTCGTCAAATACTGAAGGGTCCGGCAAATACTTGATGTCCTGTTCTGAGCAGAGTAAGATAGCCACTGAGTAGTTGTAGAGAAAAGCTTCAATGAGAACTCTGTCATTGTTGTTGAGCGCAAATATTTCACCTTTTTCAAGAATTCGTTTAGATTGTCGTTGACGAAGAATTCGATATGATGCTGACAAGTGACGTATTACAGATGACGTGGGGCTGCCAAAATGCTTTTCGAAAGTTACCAGTAATTGGACTAGAGAAAACAGCCAGCCTTCAGTTCCGTCTACTTCTTGGGTCTGGATTTTTTGGCGAATTCCCTGAAGACATGCCAGGTAATGTTTCTGTACGGTTTTCATCATCATAGGGTCACCCCATGCTAAGTCCAGTGCTCCACATGCAAGCGATAGTTCCAGCGTCTCTTCTGATTGGAAAATAAGAGGAATGAGTACTGACCAAGAAGAAAGGTTGGGGTGGGAGTGTGCGGGAGTAATGACGGGCACGAAACGAGTTAGAAAGTTGTCGTAAAGACCGATGGTGTCACGCTGGAGGTTCAGACCAGGAAACTGGTAAGCGTAACGAGAATAAATAGAACTCTCCCGTAAATTGTACTCTAAGACAGCTTGTTGAAACCGAGTCTCATGGCCTTGAACAAAACCATAGTAGGTTTCCTCGGCCCCAAGATAGAGTGGATTGTCAGGATCTTTTGCGTTGAGAATAGTCAGGCAGACCTCTTTGTCTCCTCGTTGAACAAACCGAGGCGTGTAGGAAACAGCAGGTATTGAGGTTGAAGGTACAGCCCAAGTACACTCCAGATGGTTGCGTCTGCAGCCGTTGCAGATGGGGTGGATTTCATCGCACTTTTTTTTGCGGCGGCGACAGGTAAGACACCCTGTCTTGGAGCGCCGAAGTCTTTTGGGTTGAGTCACAGCAGATTCAGATGCAGTTACTGTGGACAATACCATGACATGGGGTTTCCGATATCCAAAACTTGAAGAAGCGAAAACCTGTCAGCGGCGAGGCTCAAGTAACATACAGTAGAGGTAAAACAAGAAAGGAAAAAACAACAAAAAAAAAGATATCAAGATTCAAAAAGAGCCAAAATGAATCAGTATACCCCAACGTTATGTTTCTAAAACAGAGAGATCGAGTTTGAAATTTTCAGTTTCAGATTCAGAGATCGATACTTGGGTCCTTGATATAGTCGATACAGGATCGATGACTGCAAAAGAATCTGTTCAACTGTACAGGAAACCATTGCATGAACAGCCTTTAAGTTTAATGATAGATCGCAGGTTTGTTAAACCTTTTGGGAAATAAGGTTTTTAGGCACTTTAGGTGATATCGAAAATGGGCGTTAGGACTGAAAAAAAAAATATGCAAGAAAATTCAAGGCAGCTTTGAGAGATATGGTTAAAGTAAGGGAAATCTAAGTGATGAGTTGACATAGGCTTCTAACTGCTTTGTTCTGACCACCTTTTCACAAGAAAAATAAAGGTTGCTGCTCATGGAATTTATTTTCATGCTCAAAATGTTCAAAGTAAACTTAAAAACCAGAACTGGGTCTGGTTAAATTATATCTCAAAAAAAAAATTCAGGAGGTCTACATATTCAGGAGAAAATAAATTTGGGTTAAACAAATTATCATTTAAATTTATAAGCTACTTCCTTAAATCTCTGCTGAAGAGTACATATAGTTTCTGATTGGTGTGAGGTTTGCTCCTCGTCCAATTTTTGGCTTTTTTTATGCAGTTACACATTATCTTTTTTACCCCACAGACATAGCTAGTATGTAATTGATAAGTTGAAAGTCTAACCTCTACTAAACTAAACGCAAAATGCCAGGCCAGAGTTACTGGAACAGAAATGCCAAGTTTACTACAAGTAGATCAGTTCACTACTGAAATTGAGCACTAGAATCCAGACTTGAGATAATTAAATGCTTCTATTAGTCTTCTTTTCATGTCTCTACAGGAGTTCCACTGACCATCTCTAATATTTAACTCTAAATTAAACAAGGAAGTCTTTGTAATCTAATGATAGGTAATTATCACATTTGTTTATTTTTGCGAAATAATGTTGTTCCATATGCACAAAGGTACGAGAGTTAAAACACATGAATGTACTGTTGAACATTTATACAGCTCTTGAAAAATCGTTGAAAAAGAATGCCAGTGGTTGAAACCTGAGTAGAAAAGTGATTGTGGGAAAATATAAGAAAATTAAGCCATTCTCTTGTAGTACACATCAAGCTGGAAACATTTGACGGGTCCAAACTAGCAAAGGACTTTAAAAGAATTTACAAGTACGAAAGAGGAAAGGTAGATAAACATGACCTGATTTTAATATTAATTGCTGCCAACAGCAGTGGACTTAACAACAGCCTCAACAGAGCTAGCAGCATTTTTTGATTAAATTACTTGAAATATAACTCTGAAACAAACCCCAAGTAAAAATAGCTACTAAAACACAACGAGCTGCAACCAGATGAAAAACAAAGTTCAGCTGCTATTTAATGCCAGCTCTAGACCAACAAACATAAGACATCAGGCGATATTTCATTTTTTCCACATTCTTCCACTTGCAACCCATGTAAATATACGATACTGTACAGCAAATTTGTTAATTATATCAAATTCCATCAACCTTAAAAAAGAACATTCGAAAAGTACACCTAATTCTAACGATAATCCACTCAAAGTGGTGGTCTCTTTCACAGTTCTCATTTCAAAGGATTAAATACTCTAGACCTTTTTATGAGCTAAAAAAAGAACGCTTCCTAATTTGGACAAGTCACAGTTACTGCTAAATTTCGAATCCAGCCTTTTTGGCTTAGCTCATGCTGGACAATGGTAGGCTATTTTAAGCCTAAATCAGGTGGGAAGAATAAAAAGGTCAATGTCTCAACTGTAAAAGAAACAGAGACTCAACCAGCATTGCTCACATTTTCCTGTATTTGCTGCGGAGACGATATCAAAGTTCCTGATTCCGTGAAATCATTTGCATGTCGAAGATGTCAAGCTATATCTGACCTTGAATCCCCTGCTCGAGGTACTGAATTGGAGTCAGTAAGCCCGAAACTCTTGGAAATCTGGCGAGCAAATCCCCGGATCAATGTTGCCTTGAGACTCTATGACACTTTCTCATCGGCTAATTGTTTGAATCGTTCGTTTCAGTTAGCTTCGAATAAATCCAATGTCGACTTTAAATCTCTCCATGAATTTTTCAGATTGGTTTGGTCGGGCCAAGTTCAAGAGAAAGTTGCTGTGTTGAAGGGCGCTTTGCGGCTTGTTAAACGACCTAAATTTGCTATATCTCATGCTGACGATTTACATTTTCTATATGTCTTGCTAGAGATTCCTTGTCAAAAAAATGCTTTAGGAGAGCATTTCGGTTTATCGTCCCAAATTCTACATCGATGTGTGGGAATAATGTCGCAATTTGCTTACACCCTTCAACAAGAGGTTTTTAGAACTTTCAGAGATTATTCCCCAACTCATTTTTCACAATTGGTTACCAAGCTCAATTTCCTCTTGAGTGACTGGATCATTGAAAAGATGGCTAGAGATTTAGATAACTCTTCGGTCAGACCCACCCGTTTAACCTTGGGTAGCTTTGTTCAAGATTGGGAACCTTGTGCATTAGCTCGAATGTTGACCATGCTTTTCAATGTTAACATGGTTCGCCACAAACTGCCTATTAGCTTGTTTTACAACTCCATGGTTGATAGTGTTGATTTGGCTCGCGACTTTCAGGCTATGATTCAGAGTCGGCAGCTCAATTCGCACTTGGATTATTCTAATCATCTTGACTTGAACACCCTGAATGAAGCAATGGGATTGCCAGAATCGAAAACCCACTCTTTTTATTTCTGCTCATTCCCATGTATACTCTCTTTGGCGGCTAAAAGTTTTTTGATTCAGTTAGAGGCACAAAATCAAATGAAGGTGAAAGCACAACAAGCATTTTTCGATTCTCTAGACAGGAAACAAAACGTGACCCCTTTTTTAAATATCAAAGTCGATCGTCGGTTTCTGTTGAGGGACTCTTTGCATCAGTTATTTATTCATAAAGAAAACTACAAAAAATCTCTCCGAGTGGAGTTCGTTGGTGAGCCTGGTGTTGATGTTGGTGGCTTAAGGAAAGAGTGGTTCCGGTTGCTGAAGCAGCAGCTTTTTACTTGTTCTTCCCCGAACTATTTTATTGAGGACGATGTTTCTCGATTTAGCTGGTTCAATCCTGGCCTAGAGTCAAGTCCACCATCTAGCCAAGATTTACAAATATACCACCTTGCAGGTATCATAACTGGTCTTGCTGTCTATAATTCCACTCTTTTGGATATTCCCCTCCCACCTGTTTGTTTCAAAAAGCTTCTAGGACAGCCAGTGGCATTTCGAGAGTTCAAAGCCTTATTTCCCGGACAAGCAAAAAGTCTCGCTCATATATCAAAGGCTGAGGTATCTAAAGATTGGGGATTGGTATTCAATGTGACTGTCAAAACCTCGCAAAACATTGCACGAAACATTGATCTGATTCCCAACGGAAGTCATGTTTTTGTTGATCAGACCAACAAACGAGAGTACATTGATCTAATGGTTGATTTTTACTTGAACAAAGGGATTGAAAACATCTTTGCTCAATTCAAGAAGGGATTTTATGAGGTTGCTGGAGGAGAGGTACTCCCACTTCTTCGACCTGAAGATCTGGAAAGCCTCATCAAAGGTTGCAATCAGCCTTTAGACATTAAAGCACTCAAGTCGGTTTGCCAATATACTGGCTGGGGCTCAGACCCTGAACAAAATCAGGTGATTGAATGGTTTTGGGATTGGTTTGAGCACATTTCAATATAGGTTCAATCAAAAACATTACAATTTATTACTGGGTCTGATAGGGTTCCTGCTACAGGTATTAAAAATATGACTTTCAAAATCAGTCGTGCGGGTGATGATTGTGAATGGTTTCCCACCAGTCACACGTGCTTCAACCAGATTTGCCTTTTTTCTTACAACAGCCGAATGAAGCTTGAAGAGAAAATGCTGATGGCAATACATGGGAGTGAAGGGTTTGGTGTCAAATAGATGACAATCGATAGTTATTCTTCGAGATGAAACATTAGTTTTCTTGTGTATCTGACTTAGCATTGCACTCGATATTCCAACCTTGAAGAGATGCAAACACCTCAGCATCCTGACGGCTCTTAAATCTGATAATCTGATTAAAGCCAGGGACTGAAATCTTCCATCCCTTTGGTGCTGAAGTTTGAGGGGCAGTAAGATGCACCCTTACAACATTGGCACTTGGCATAGCTGTGTGGCTATGTCTTTTTAACCCAGTGGTGTAGAACTGTTTAAAAATCGCCATTATTTGAGGGACCTTTCGGTTTGACATAGGGTGGAGAGAGAAGGAGAAAGATGGATAAAGTTATCAGATCATGCGTTATTTGACAAAAATTTACAATATTGCATGATCTGATAAAAACATTGAACATTAAAAATAGTTAAATAGTTAAATAGTTAAAAAATCCAAATCTTGATTCATAGTGAAGCACTTATATAGGCTGCAATTAAAGTAGACAGAGCTCCCACCACAAAAGTGATTGAAATTGCAAAACCACCATCAGTCTCATCAGATGGAACTTCTAGTAATGTGAAAATCACTGACGAAGTGATTGTGGCCAGAAACTGTGGTGCACTTATTGCGATGTTGTGTAAACCAAGATAAAGCCCTGTAGATTGTGGACCCTCAATTGAGGATGTTGGGATGTTGTGAATTTCTTTTGCCAATAATGCAAAGGGTGCCCAGGTAGTAATTGCCCAAGAAAACCCACAAAGTGCTACAAGGCAAGTTGCGACGTTGATCGAAGTAACTAATGGGGTAACAATCATTGCAGCAGAAAAAACCAGATGCGATAGTCTCCAAACTGTTGAAAGCTGAGGTTTTTGTAATCGCTGGAGGTTCAAAGATGTTGGTCGTTCGTCGTCCACGATAATTGGCATCACAATAGATGTAATCAGCGAGACAAGTGAATACCATGCCAAACTTTTAGAGCCAACTCTTCCTATTGTGCCAACAAAATCGTCGTTAGGAGAAGGCAAAAGCTCATGGGAACCCCTATAAACCTCACCGACCCATGTTGAGGCATAGTAGAGGAAAGAAAACCAGCCATACCAGGCAAAAAATTGGACTCTAAAAATGGTTTTGATCCTGAAGGGTAAATTTCTAAATGTGGTAGAAATTGAGTCAAAAAGACCAGCCAGATGCTCAGCTATGGACTTACTGGTAAGTCCATCTTGAGTTTGAAACACCTTTTCTTGTGTGTAGAGGCAAGTGATTGAGACTGACACAAGAAGAGCAAAGCTAGATATGACACAAAGACACTTGAGCTGGGTGTTACCTATCATTCCAAATGTCCATTTGACTAAATCCAAGTACCCCAAAAAGTAGCCAACCATATGACCGCCTGCAGTCATTCTTGACGCCCATCCATTACCTTGCTGTTGTTGACTTTTAGGAAGTAAATCCACAATAAGTGCTCTCACACATGCCTGGACTGTATTCACGGTGAAATCTGTCAACAGGAGAGCGAATATAGCTACGAAAATTGCAAAGTGCTGAGATAAGTTGCTTTCAGTTCTCAAATCAGGAGCCCAGGCCATGAGACAAAGACCTAATGAAACTAGTAGAGACCCAACCACCATAAAAGGCCGACGTCTTCCCCATCTTGAGCCACAATTATCAGAAAGATGGCCAATAATCGGCTGTGTAATCAAACCAGCAAATGGACCAAATGCCCATATCAAAGAAATAAATGACTTTGATAGTCCGAGAGACTGGAGATGGATATTGACATAAGAAAGGAGAATTCCCCAAGTGAATTGAAGGCCAGCAACAGGTAATGTCAAAATAAATAAGCTGGTTGACATATTGTTGATTATGTTGATTATAATGGGATATCGTTCAGCTCAGCAAATCAACACTGTAATTCAACTCTGTAAATCAACTCTGTAAATGTTCTGGATTGTCGATGTCGACTACCAATTGACAATGCGGACCTGAAAATCCAACAACTAACGTTTTCAAAAATATTGGTAATGTTGTGGGAGGGATAAAGCTGGCGGACTTAGCAAATGATGAAGGTGCTGAGTCAAAAAGATAAGTGTTAAAATGAGCCAAAATGATGGTTGGCAAAAACAGCCTAACTTCATCTTAAGAAGCACTTTTCTTTTTTCTGGGAATGTCATTAACACTACGGATTCTAATCACCCTAATTACAAGGAAAAAACTGTGGAACGACTACTGATTCTGGTTCCCGATTTTGCTTCAAGTTACTCTACAAAGTACTAGTGAACTTTGATTAAGTCAAACTGCAGAAATATTGCATGATTACCAACCTTGTCATGAATGAAATCCAGGAATATTTGACTAAATTAGGACTGCAAAATAGTGGCGAAACGGCATTTGTTTCGTTGGTATTGGGGTCGGCGCAAGAAGTTCTTGGTTTCAATGATTTGGAATCGAAATGGTTTGAAAATGCGCCGAAAAGCTATCATTTTGAGCTTCCTCAGCAATTGAATATTGCCATCACTCCAGTCGGTGATAAAATGAGCGTGGTATTCAGCCGACTAGATGAGTCTGGATTTTTGCTTGAAAAAGCTGATCAGAGTCTTGTGACTGACTCAAGCTCTCGTGATGACTTGAGTGCTAAAATCAAAGCAATTTTAAACAAACTGATCGGAAAGGAAACCCGGACCATGGATGAGAGAAAGGAACTTGATTTTATCTCCGAGAAGAAAGGTGACCACAAACAATCATTGGAAGAGGACTTTACTGGTCAGTCATCAAGTGACCTGCCACTACCTCTGAGTGATAATCAGCGATCTCGGAAAGAGCCATCATCAAATTTCATTCCTGGGTTTGAGGATGAATATGAAATCAGAGGGAAATTGACTCATGGACAGACCCCAAATCATCCAGGTGGAATTTTACGAAATTATGGCGATCAGGATTTGAATCCACCTGGCTTAGGTCCTCGTCCTGGAATGAACCCATCATTATTTCCAGGTCAACGACCACGTGGAGGAATGAATCCAGGGCAAGAATTTTTTGAGGACCACCCTGACGAGATGAACTATGGACCTCCTGGGTCTCGTTTTGATCCTCCTGGCTTTGGAAGTTTTGGAAGTGGTCGAGGTGGTCGAGGTGGCTTTGGTGGTTCTCAGGGTGGCTTTGGTGGTTCTCAGGGAGGCTTTGGTGGTTCTCAGGGAGGCTTTGGTGGTTCCCAGGGAGGCTTTGGTGGTTCTGGCTTCTTGTAATTTGTGATTTTATATCATGTTGATATTTCACACACTCACAAGACAACTAATTTTCGTATCTGATTGCATTACCGTCACTTTTACATTATGTCATTTTATCAAGGCTATTCATTGAACTCCCTACTTGCCTCATTCATCATTTCTACAGTTAAATGCTATGTCTTCACTGCATTCTCTCTAATGAATTCACTGAAATGTTCTGTCACTAAAGTTCAAAGGTTTATTCTTAAAGGTACATGACCCGCTTGTACTTTGCATCATCTTTATTCAAATGATGAATTTGCTTTTTTCAATTGTTCTCTTTAGTAGCACTGTGGCTCGCTTACTAATACATTATAGCCTACCTTTCTTGTTTATAGTCACTGATGCCCCAGAAAATATCAAATTTTCATATATTACCAGAGAACTAAGCCTGAAATCTCTATAATTTCCGTGTTACCGTGTACACTTGATGATTCTGGGTGTCTTTTTATCCCAGCCTGGTTTCTCATATAGCTGGCTTGCACATAGGTTTTCCACTCTGATCCTGACTTCTTTTTTTGAACCTTCATCAGGAGAGCTTCCGAAAGTACAACGTGTTTTTTATTTTTTCCTATATTAAACTTTGGTGCCAATGGTAAAAAATGCATTAGATGAAAAATTGGAAGAACTCAACCCGACTTCCCCTATACTGGATCATCTAGGTCGTTTGCGTTTCGCAAACTCATTGCTGGCTTGATGTAATAGAGAGGTGCTACTACTATATTGATAGATTGACCACATCAGATAACATGACGTCAGAATTAAAAAACAAAAAGTTTTAGGTTAAACAGTGATGTCAGGCTGCACGAAAAACTGTAAATGGCGACTGGATCTAGAACTGAAAAAAAAGGGATACTCAATTAATCCAAAAAAATATGTCTCGCCCAGTAGAAGACCAGCTGATAACTCACAAGAAGATTGTGAGGGTATGCTGCTTAGGAGCAGGCTATGTTGGAGCTCCTACCTCGGCAGTTATTGCTCACAAATCCCCAGATCTTCAAGTTACCATTGCCGACATTTCAACTGAAAGGATCTCGAGATGGCAGAATGCTACTTGCGAAAAAGAGCTGCCAATTTATGAGCCAGGTCTCTTTGATATCCTTGAATGCAGAGGACGAAATTTGCACTTCACAGCTGAAATTGACCGTGCTATTGATGAAGCCGACCTTATTTTCGTGTCAGTCAACACTCCTACCAAGAAATCTGGAATTGGACGTGGATTTGCTGCTGACTTAGGCTTCGTTGAGAGCGCTACTCGTCGAATCGCCAAGGTTGCAACTACCGACAAAATTGTGGTTGAGAAGTCCACTGTTCCATGCCGAACAGCCCAATCAATGCGAGCCATTTTGGAGGCTAACGGCAAGCCAGGAGTGCAGTTTGATATTTTATCCAATCCTGAGTTCTTAGCTGAGGGAACTGCTATCAAGGATCTTCTTCAACCTGACCGTGTTTTGATCGGTTCTTTGGACAATAGCCGTGGTCGAGCTGCAGCCGCTTCTTTAGCGGCCATTTATGCTAATTGGGTGCCTCGGGAGCGAATCATCACCACCAATGTGTGGTCTTCTGAGTTGAGTAAACTTGTTGCCAATGCTTTACTTGCACAGAGAATCTCCTCCATTAATGCTGTGTCTGCTATTTGTGAAGCCACTGGTGCTGACGTTGATGAAGTTGCTTATGCCTGCGGTCTTGATTCTCGAATTGGCCCCAAATTCCTCAAGGCCTCTGTTGGCTTTGGAGGTTCATGTTTCCAAAAAGATATTCTCAATCTTGTCTACTTGTCTGAGTCTTTGCACCTTCCTGAAGTTGCAGCATACTGGAAGTCGGTTGTGGATATGAATGAGTACCAAAAGTCCAGATTCACCAAAAGAGTCATCCAGACTCTTTTCAACACTCTTACTGGTAAAAAGATTGCCCTGTTTGGATTTGCATTCAAGAAGGATACTGGTGATACCCGAGAATCCGCCGCCATTGCTCTCGCCAAAAATTTTGTGCAAGAAAAATGTAATGTTTCTATCTATGATCCTAAGGTTGAAGAGCAACAAATCTGGCTGGACATTTCTGAGCCTGGTGTCGATAGCAACTTGGATGAAGCTCGAAAGTATGTTACCATTGCTTCTTCTCCTTTCGAAGCTTGCCAAGATGCTGATGCCATTGTAGTTGCTACAGAGTGGGACATGTTCAAGGTTTCTGAGTTGGACTACGTCAAGATCTTTGAGTCTATGAACAAGCCCGCCTTTATCTTTGATGGTAGACTCATTTTGGACTCTGCCAAATTGACACAAATCGGCTTCAAGGTGGAGACTATTGGAAAAACTCGGTCCGAGCTTCAATTTGAGTAGACGACATGGCAGTAGTATTGAATAGATCAACTATTTAGACATTAAATAAGAAATCACAGAGTGAGTATGCAATTACGGGATCCCAATGTAACCATGTGGAGATTCAACCGTAGGGTGAGTATGTAGTGACAGATAACGAAAAAAGATGCTTCTGACAAGGAGAGATGAATTGGCGGATTGGTTGAATGTTCGGGTACTATGATCTCTCTGTACAGCTGTCAAGCTCCTGTTCCACTTGTTGTAAAAATGCAAACTCTTGAGGATAATAGCTTTTGTAAGCACACCTCAAATGATTCCAAGCCAGCTCCCGACTGGAATTCATCACAGCAAATTGGTGGTATAAAGAGAAAGGAGTAACTCCACATCCAAAGGAAAACTCTTCAGTCTCTGAGGTGATCGTTAACGCATCGCTATCACTGTCACATTCGAAATGACTTCCAGAGGGGAATGAGCAGTTTTTGGCATGAATCAGTATGGGGGCTACAGGTTCAGCTAAAGCCGTGAAAAGAGATGATTCCAATTGGCTATAATTGTTGGAATCTTCAACCTCCAAAACCCGCCAGCCCATTTCTGAAAACATGTCGGTAACCAAACCAGCATCATCCAAAGACTCTTGCGACTGAGGGTCATCAGCTAAAATAACAATTAAAGAAGAAAGCCCAGCTCGGACGGCTGCTTCAGCTGCTCGGACGCTGTTTTCACATAATGCACTTTGGGAATCTGTCACTAACCAGGTTTTGCTTGTGAATAGAGAAAACTCCGGACGGTTGAACATCTCAGAAAGTTCTGAACGATCAAGGGCAACGCCCACAGCCTCCACAAATCCAGAACCTTTAGGTCCAGCCACCAGACTTGAGCCCTTGACGAATGATTCAGCCATGTTTTTGGTCATAGGTAGCTGCTCAGTGTCTACTCGGTGTCCCAATAGTTCCAGGATTCCGAGCTGTATGCTCAAGACGTTTCCACATGAGAACAACACACTATCTGAATTTAACCAATTCTCGTTGTGAGAAATCTCAAAGAATTTTGAATATAATAAATGCAAAATGGGAATCAAATGAGTAGGTATCGATAATCCATGCTGTTTTGACAACTCAAGGCTTTTCTCAGATAAATGGCGAAAGGTTTCCAAGTCTGTGCAAGAATAAGTCATCTTTTCTTTTGTTACACCTGTTATTCAAAAGTGTAGGTACTTTAATTAATAGATTATGAAATGAAAATTTTTTGACTTGGATATCACAATCTTGCCAGTTCAGGCATCAAGGTGGAGGGGCTAATTGAAATTCTGGTGGGGTGTGCGGGGTAGATGGATTTAACTCTGACTTTAAAGAAAATAGAAGAAAAAAAGGGAAAATAAAAATTCAACAGATGATAAAGTTCTTTGTTTAATCAATCAAATTGTTGTCAATTAGGAAATCCCTAACCCTTGAGAATATTTAGTACCATCATTGAATGTGCTGATTGGACTTTAGGCTCATTAAGGTTATAAACTAAACCCAACAATTTCATAAGGTTTTTTTTGAAGATTTTGTTTACGATTTAAACAAGCTGGAAAAATTGTGAAGGTAACAAAAGTAGAAATCAGGTGCTTAAAAGCATTCATGTTAAGGTTGAACAGTTGAATAGTTGTTAAGTTTGAGCTTTTGTAATCCAGTCAAGAAAGAGCAATCAAATGAGAATTTAATTGAGGCAGACAATGCTAATAAAAGCCAAAAAAAAGTTAAACATAATGTTGAAAAGTAAAATATAGAAATTTGATCAAATATCCTAATAGAGTCACTCAGATAAATAGTTAAGGGTCTATATTGGAACTGTTTAAATATGCATATGCTCAAATAGGTTTAGTCCGGTTAGCTCTATATCTAGTAAAATGCTTGAAAACTGAAGGTCGTTTGATTGTTTGAGCACGGATTTCCGATTAACATAAAGTTCAAATTTTAAAAACTGAGTTCAAAGAAAATCCTAAAAAAAAAAGTAGTCACGTGAATAAGCTCGCATATCACTATATTTTCTGATGACTGATTGATTAATTGAAGAATACTATAAAATGTTCTTCAAAAAAAGCTCCTTTGTGTTAATCCCGATTAGTATCACGTGAATTCTGGATCATATCAGTGAGAATTTGACATCCAACCATTAGTAAATGCATATCTGTTGGCTGATAATCAGTCCAACATAGGTTAAGAGGTTGTAAACATGGATGATCTGAAGATCTTGAATTATTGGAGATGAAAGTCTAGTATTTCTTGACAGATTTTTAAATCAATTGTCTTATAGCTGTTATGTGAGATGCCGGGAAAAAGCCCATTCCTGAAAAAGTCCAGTCCTGAATACCAATAGATTTTGAACTGTTTTAGCAATAGACAAATACATGTCACGTGTTTGTAATTTAAAATACGATATCGCGTGTTGTTCGTGTATTTCAATGAAGAGATCATCAACCAGACCAAAAGAACCACCAATAAGTCGGTTTTTTGCGTCCGCTGTTCCGGAAAAAGTAGCTTTATCAAGAGCCGAAAAGGAAAAGGAAAACTTTGCACCAGGTCTCAAACGATCTTCGGATTCAACAGGCACTTTCAATGAAATCAAGAAAACAAAGGTAGATTCAAGATTAGTGAAATCTGACAGGTCTTTGCTACTCAAGACTACGGATCAACCTCTCAGAAATCCGAGAATTACCTCAAGTCAACCTTGGCTTCAGAGCCGGCAGTCCCTTCCGAGAAAAATCGACCTGGGTACGCTTGGCCCAGAATTATCCCCTGAACAGAAGAAAGTGGTTGATTTTATCTGCAAAGAAAGAATCAATATATTCTTTACAGGTGAAGCCGGTACAGGAAAGTCATTAATTATTAAAAACGTGGTTGCACGGTTTCGGAATTCTGGAATTGTCTGTTATGTCACTGCCCCTACTGGTCTAGCGGCAGTCAATATCCAAGGAATTACTATTTTCCGATGGGCTGGCCTAGGGCTGCTTCAGCAGAATGTTGAAGCGTGTGTGAATCGAATAAATAACAATTCAGCCTTGAAGCAACGCTGGCTTGATACAAAAGTGCTGGTTATTGATGAAGTTTCAATGCTTCCTCGAAATCTGTTTGAGAAGTTGAATGAAATTGCCAAACAAGTCCGTCGAAAACCTAACCGCCCGTTTGGAGGTATCCAGCTAGTATTAACAGGAGACTTTTTTCAACTGCCGCCTGTGAATTCGTCTTCTGGGTTTTTATTTGAGAGTGCAAGTTTTAGAGAGTCTGTGCGGAACTGCATTGAGCTTAAGACTGTCTACCGACAGCAAGGTGATCCAGTGTTGACAGACATGTTGAACAAGCTCCGTCGTGGGGTTACTGGTAATGAATCTAGTCTTGATGCATTTTTTGCAAGTCTAGCGAGACCTTTGGATGAGAAAGATGGCGTCAAGCCAACGGTCTTGGAGCCTCAGAATGCTGCTGTTCACCGCAAAAACAATGAAGAACTCTCTAAATTAGATGGGAAAACAGTGGTGTATTCAGCCGTTGATTATTTCACAAAAGGACTCGACAACACTCAGCAGAAAAAACAGCTGGAAGAGCTAAAGGCAGAGAACCAACTTCAATTGAAAATAGGAGCCCAGGTTATGGTTATTAAAAACGTTTCTGATGTGCGATCCACAACAGTCATGGGGTTAGTTAATGGAAACATGGGATTAGTTCGGTGGTTTATGAGTGAGAAAATGTTTCTCGATATCAAAAGTTCTACTGGAGACTGCGCTATGTTTGAAGCAATGGAGTTTGTGGAAAGTCATCTGCCTTGTAAAGGTTCTTTGACGTCGTGTCCACTGGAGTGTCCTGTTGACAACTGCACCCATTGCATGAACTGGACCAAAGCTGTCTCGTTTCTGCAGCAAGTTTATGACATTATGAACAATGAGCTGACTGGGCAGACAACTACCTATGAAGCTAACAACTACACCAAATTATTACCAGTAATCAAGCTGGTGGATGGATTTAATGACGAGACATTTCATTTAATCCGTGAACAGGATTTCCAAATCACTACAGCTACAGGTACCGATGGTCCGCGAAGGGTGCAGATCCCCCTCGTTTTAGCTTGGGCAATGACCATCCATAAGTCCCAGGGCCAAACTCTTCATAAGGTTCGGGTTGACCTGTCAAAGGCCTTTTGTATGGGTCAAGCCTACGTAGCTCTATCTCGAGTTCGCAATAAGGAAAACCTACAAGTGATTGGCTTTAGAGCCAGTTCCCAACGACCGTCACCTCAAGTTGTAAGATTTTATCAAACGCTAGGGTAATATGGAGTTGATTTGAAATTCGGACAGAAGGTACAGTGGGTGCAGTGGTGCAGACGTAACAATGATGCGGGCGGATGGCAGGACTAATAATCGGTTAAGTGGTAAAATACTTTGAGTGGACTACATTGGGCATTAGCGAAAGCGCGAAAAAAAAATTTAAAAAAATCGGTGCAGTTCTGTGAAGACAAACTACAATTTTTCCCGCTCTTGTTTTCTGCGGCTATTTGGACGCTTAAGGTGGTTAATAACTATAAGTGGGGTAATTATCAATGAGTCACGTCATCAAGAATCTAAGATCAACATGCAAACTTAATCATATCATATCAGCAAAATACAGTAAAACAGTTATCTTCCATTTCAACCAATTAAAACACTGTCGAGAAAACTCTGTCACTCAGATATACTACAAACTGACCCAATTCACACTGATAATTGAGCATTCCTCTAAGCCATGTTGGCCCGTCTCCCCATACTGTCTCTGTTACCCTCTTCAATGTTTCTTCCCAACTGAAAAGGGTTGTAGCGGCTTAATTTTCATATTCCCAACCCCATTAAGATTTAACCTTTTTTAGCATTATATCCACGAAACTGGGTAGAAATTAAACAGTGAAAATTTCGTAATCCTTTTCAGTTCCTCTAAACAACTTTCACAATGTCCCAGGAGAAGCGTGAGTTTGGCACACACTGATACATTAGGATCATCTAACACAGCACTTCCTTTTGTATACCAATTCCTTTCTGGAGCCGTTGCTGGAATTTCTGAGGTGAGTTTTGATTTGTTTTAGTGAAAGGCCAATATTCTCTGTGTCGACACAAGGCGGATTTCAGGGGGTGCAAGGTAGAGTGTGAGGTATATTTCAGTGGTAGATCTACCAATTCGACATGAATCGACTGGAATTCAATCGGAATTCGTCCTGGACTTCTTAGCTCGCTATTTTTCTCGTCTTTGAGGGGTTGAGCCTCTGATTTTATAATGATTTCTGTCTTTTGAAGTCTGAGTCTGAGTCTGGGTCTGAGCTGGAGGCTGAACCTGAGTCTGAGTCTGAGCTGGAGGCTGAACCTGAATCTGAACCTGAACCTGAACCTGAACCTGAACCTGAATCTGAACCTGAACCTGAACCTGAATCTAGGTCCCTTTAAGAATCATATATTAACATCAGATCCTTGTCATGTATCCTTTGGATGTTGTCAAGACCAGAATGCAGCTTCAGGTGGCTGGATCCGCCGAACAATACACTTCTATGGTGGATTGCCTGCAAAAGATTGTGAAGAATGAAGGCGCCAGCCGACTCTACCGAGGAATCAATGCCCCCATTTTGATGGAGGCTCCCAAACGTGCAGTCAAATTTGCTGCCAATGATGAGTGGGGCAAGTTTTACAAGAACTTTTTCGGTGTGCCAAACATGACCCAATCTCTTTCTATTCTGACCGGTGCTACAGCTGGAGCAACTGAGTCTTTTGTGGTTGTCCCCTTTGAGCTTGTCAAGATCCGATTGCAAGATCGAAGCTCAAAGTATTCTGGCATGTTGGATGTTGTTCGAACTATTGTAAGACAGGAAGGACCACTCGCACTATACAATGGATTAGAGGCTACTCTTTGGCGACATATCTGGTGGAACGCCGGTTACTTTGGTGTAATCCATCAGGCTAGACAGCTAATGCCTGCCGCTGAGACTAAGCGAGGAAAGATCACCAATGATTTGATCGCCGGTACCATTGGTGGAACTGCTGGTACCATTGTTAACACCCCCTTCGATGTGGTGAAATCTAGAATTCAGAATGCTCCCCGTGTAGCTGGTGTTGTGCCCAAGTACAACTGGACATATCCTTCAATCTTGACTGTTTTCAGAGAGGAAGGCTTCGGTGCTCTTTACAAGGGATTCTTCCCCAAGGTTCTTCGATTGGGTCCCGGAGGAGGTATTCTGTTAGTTGTTTTCACTGCATGCATGGACTTTTTTAGATCCATCCAAAAGTAATGAATCTCGCTGTTTGACTTGTTTGTCCCAAGAGATTGAGTTTGTTGCTCTTCGGCTCCAAATTTTCTTTCCTCTTCGGCTCCAAATTGTATTTCTCTCTGGCTCCAAATTGTGTTTCACTCCGGCTCCAAATTATGTTTCTTTCCGGCTCCAAATTATGTTTCCGTCATCCTCGTTTTTATAGTCCACTCAACCTTTTCTTTTCAACTTAATTCCCTAACATCATTAGAGGCAAAAATGCAAATGATCCGCCAGTCTATAAGGTGCTTTTCTAAAAGGGCAATTCCATTGAATCTAGAGCCGTTGCAAACTGCCCAAAAGACGCCAGATATCAACTGGTGCGAGCACTGCCCACCTCCTCGCATAACCACACCTTTTACCAACCAGTTTCCAGCTGAACATGAAAACTCAATAGAACATCACAAGCCAATGCCAGCCGGCCCACATAAACGGCATTTGCTTATTTGCACAGGCCACAGTGATTGGCCTCGAGCAATAGAGTCAGATCAAAACTCTTTGGCTGGAATCATTAATAACCTTAAGATGGACAAATATCGGATCGAAATGAACAAAGCAGGTCTTTTAGTGAGCAACATATCTCTACCCACAAGCCAGCATGCAGGAAAATCCCATGCCTTTCTATTCCCCGATAATGTTTTTTTTCCAAACATTCCCCATGCTTCTGCACAGGCGCTACTAGATGCTATTTTATACAAGGAAAATTTAGATGAAAGCTGTGGTGCAGTGCCTAACCATCGGGACTTATGGCTGGCCTGTGGCCACGGATCTCGAGATGCCCGTTGCGGTGATATTGGACACCTAATCAACAAAGAACTTGAGGCTATATCAGGATGCAATGTGGAAACTGGTTTAATAAGTCACATTGGAGGTCATGCTTTTGCAGGAAATCTTTTACTCTTTTCTGCCAAAGACGGGAAATCCTCTTGGTTTGGCCGGGTAAGGCCCAGCCATGTTCAAGGAATAGTGTCTGAGTGGCTCCATGGTCGAATTGTCAAGCCCCACTATAGAGGTGGTTTACAATAGAGAGGTATCATTGTTGGTTCTCATCATGAAATCAAGTCTCAAGACGAGGCCTGCCTCTAAAACTCAACTCAATACTCTGAAACTCTGCTAGTTTTTTAGCTTTCATTATGGGTCTTGAATTCTTGGCCCTCTAAGCCGTGCACTATGTGTCTGTTTCCACCTAAACCTCTAGGATCCATTTGTCATCACAACATGACTTCAAAAATTAGAATCTGTACATAACCTAGATGAGAGTGGGTGCCTTAGTGGGTCACCTTAATTTAACAAACTTCCAGCCTCTTGACTGTGGCTTATGCGTATATTTCTGAGCGTTTTTTTTTTTAAATCAACTCCACAGCTTTTGTCTCTGGGGCTTTGATGACTATGACTTGAAAATGGACTGAGAAGTAGATCCGAATAGCTCTAGCTATATTATCAACAACATTATTATGCTGATGCGTATGAATGAAACTAACTGGGCTTGGTTCGTTGATTCAGCCACACTCAGGCAAACTCTAGTGCTAATTAGGTTTCATGCCAACCCTGATCAAAAGTGTTATCTACAAATATCTTTTCAGCAGTATCTACTTCCTCTTCAGGGCCACATCCTGACCCACCCTCACTAAAACCCCTGTCCCACTTTGCGCCAATGTCGACTGAGGAGCTGAAGTTTTTGCAAGATCTTCAAGCAGCTCTCTCCTTAGGCCAAACCTCACGGGCACTCGAAAAAGTAACTAATCGAATCGACTTGATACAAAATGTCAAACCAACATCTCTTTTGAAATTGTTTGAAAGCATTGCTCACTGGGGGATCTCGCCAACCTCCATGGGCACTAACATATCCTCGACTGGCTCGTCAGCAACCAGTATACTGCGCCCATTCAATACCCTGATGACAGTCTCAGAAGGTGAAAGCCAGTCCCGTTTTTCACCCTTGTCAGAAGAGACGAGGAGTGTTGAGCTGGCAGGTATCTCGCCAACCAATACAGACTCTGCTTTCTCTGACGGTTCTGGAAATACTTTCATGACATCCATTTCTTCCAAGGCAGCCACTAAATTCAGCAAATCACCAACTTCATCCAGCTTCAGGCGCCGGATCAGCAACCATCAGGAGTATGATTTACGCGAGTCCAACTTTTCTGTTTCATTTCCCTTGCATCGAAAACAATTTGAACACACAACCCAACCTCGGGCGTTCTTGAAATCGCCTAGATTCAACAAAGTGGTGATCTCTCCAAACTGCTCCATGTTCGCCCTCATATCCAGCCGCAGTTGGGAGGTTTATCGGATTCAACATGATTTCAATGAGCCTCCGTTGCTGGTCTGTGAAGGAGAGGCCAATGGTCGTTGCGGAAGGTTGAGCCAACGTTACACCAAAAGAGATAAATACAGTAAAAATGAGCAATCTCCAGTGATGGAGTACAAGTCAGATCTGGATGTGGACTGGGAAATTACAGGAGCGAGTATGTCCAATCGTCATCTAGCCCTCTCTGGTACTCAAGGCATTGTTCGAGTTCTTGATATCGAAAAGATGGGTCGTCCAATTTACACGTATCGCTCAGATCTGGATGCCAAGGCCATCGCCATCAACTCTCAAGGTACCATGCTAGTTTGTAGTGTTACTGGTCGAAACATCAAAACGGGCTCCATCAAGCCTTTGATTGTCATTCACAACATGGCTGAGCTCAAGAAAAAACGTCCTGATACCAACGACAGCAATTCTTTGTCAAACACCTTGACCTCTAGCACCTTATCTACATCATCGGCATCCACACAGTCCTACAGATCCGATAGGTCTCGCAATCGACTGACCCCAACTACCCTTGTTTTACCATACCCAGAGACTGTTACATCATTGGTGATCTCGTCTTCAGAGTCTTCCATCTTATGTAGCACTGACCAATCGAGATTTCTGCTGATTGATGTAACTAGTTTGATTGAGCCACGTCTTGTGATGAAATCATCTCGCAAGCATGACCGTAACAATCCCAATTCGCAAGGGATCACGGATATGGCCTTTTTCCCCAACAACCAATTAATTGTCGTGGCCTCCCAAAGCCCAAACAGTCCCCCAATCATTGTAGATACCAATGTGCGACAGTCGCATCCAGCTTTGCCACTTTCAACGTCTTTTCAACCAACCCTGGTTGCACGACTAGATGAATTGGGAAATGAGCTGCATTCAGTAACCGTATCACCACGGGGCAACGCACTGGCTTTTGTCGATAGCGCAGGACTTAGCTACGTGTGTCTGTTGGACAGCCAATCATATGCACCTAAAAAATCTGTCATTGTAGCTCAAGTCAATGAGTTTCACCCTTCACAAGCTGCCGCTGTTCGCTTTTCACTGGATGGACAAGTTTTGTTCATTGTGGACTGCAAAGGTGTACTACATATACAGGACTGGGGAGCCGGAGTTCCGTCTCAAAGTGGCATCGGCAAATGCCAACTACTGAGAGAGTCCACTAATGCATCCTCTCGTTAAAATAGAATGATATTTATTAATTGCATGAAAACAATAGAGTAATTTATAAGGATGGTGTTTCGAGCCTGTTTGTTTATTAAATGTCATTACAAATTGAAAAGCCCGCAGATCGGGTTGGTTTTGGCTCGTCTTTGATTTTTCTGGGATATTTCTGGGCTACTCAAGAGTTGATCTTTTTCGTGACCTTTTCTCCCTTGAGCTTGGTGGAGTAGCGTTCTCTAAGTCTCACAAAGGGTGTCAACTCAGAATCCATAGGACCCATTTGTAGATATGTTTTTAACACAGCTCCAGCCTCAGTGGCATTTTGCTTCTTCTCCATTTCTGCCAGGGTTGGAGCAGAGAGGGCTGCAAACCACAAGTCAGATGGAACAATCTTCTCGATATACCTGTTTTGATAATGCTTGTCCAAAGCCAATTTGGCATCCGTACCAGTTTTGAGATCAGTATCCTCTGGATCTGGTTCTGAGTCATTGCCTGACAATTCCAAACCAAATTGAGCAGCCATTTCATCCAGATCATCACTAATGGTTATCTGTTTAACCACCTCGGTCATTTTTGTCTTTGGAACACTGAATCCCTCACCAGGAAGCAACCAAATACCAGCCTCTGCGAGTTCACGAAGAATCCCTGATTGTTGTGCCTCAAGAGGACCGCCAGCAGAAGCGATTCGGTGCTCCCTGTACTTCTTGAGCCACTCTGCAGGACTTGTTCGCCGCGCACCAGTCCATCCAATACTCTGAAGTTTGTCTTGGTTAAGCGCAGCTGTTCCCTCTTTAGAAAGTCGGAGAGCCTTAGTAGGGTTCAGTGATAAAGGGTTGTAAGCTCCACACCACAGCGCTAGGTAGATAAACAAGATTTTCACGACATGGAAAGCAAAAAAAGCCCATGCCCACCCAATACTATCGAAATCCTGTGCGGGAGGGCTGTAAACATTGAAATACTTAAAGACAGCATCCCAACCACGAAGCAGTAGAGTAGTCAATTGAATTCCAGGAGTGGGTGTGATATGGTCAGGCAAATCCGTGTACAGCCATAAAAGGAGCAATGAAATAATTGTCAACTGGCGAGTAGAGTTGATCCTCCACAATGGCACAATTAGTTGAGAATCCCACGCTACAGAGCCAATTTGAGCATCACCATCCAAAGTAGACAAATACCGGGTGAAGTGGGCATCTTCGTGGAAAAGATATGCTCCTCCCGTAGTGAGAAACCCGGGATGACGTGAAATTGCAAAATTCGCGGGCTCGTGGTCGTAAAAAACTGAAGGACGCAGACTGAGGGGCAGGGTCTTGAAAATTTTGTGGAGATCCTTGACAGGCTGGCTTTGACGGACAGTAAAAGCATAATCCTTTTCACAGTCGTCATTAAACCGAATGTAAATGTCCATCACCAGGTCCTCAGGAGAAACCTCTGCGGCATCTTCAACATAACTCATTGTCAACAAGTATCAACGATGTTGAGATGACTTTTGGTTTATTAGGTTGTGAATTAAACCTTGATTTGGAAGGGTTGCAGATTTGAGGTACACGTTAAAAAGACACAACCCACAATGCATTATATATAAAATAAATATTAATATTAAGAACAGTTTGCATCTTGATTAAAAAAAAAAGTTCAGATTTCAGACCTCAACTATGAGTGGACTACATGACTTTTTGGTGGCAAAGTTACTGCAATCGAAGGGATTCCATTTATTTGTAAGAAGAATCCACGCGAGAATGACAGGAGCTACACTTAAAGACTATAATGACCACTGTAAGTTTGATCTTGTTGTATGCAAAAGACACATGAATTAACCAAGTTTCTCACGACCCATTAACCCGAGAAGGGCAAGATTGGAATTCCTCCAAGCGTAAAGGTTTTGTTGGATTGTTTCTGGACGAGCTCAAACGTGAGTTACCAGGACGCAAAAAGTAACATTCAATCTCCTCACATGGTCTATATTAGAGTTGGATTTAATACTCCGCACCAACCTACTACTCATTTCATTCGCCCAAGCCTCGACTTTCCATCTTATCTTTCTTTTCTTTTTTTCTTTTCACTCATAATATCACTGCCCGTTGAGTGGTTGCAGTCTGTTCCAATTTTTTGTGCCTGTTGCTGATCATGTGTATCCTAATTGCATCCAAAGCACATCCTCGGTATCAGCTTATTCTAATCTCCAACAGAGACGAATATCTGAATCGCCCCACTGCAAAGGCTCATTTCTGGCAGAAGGACATAGTGGGACCTTTGGATTTGGCAAGAGAAGAGCAAGGTACTTGGATTGGTGCCAAACGAGATGGCAAAGTTGCAGTCATTCTCAATTACCAGGAGAAGAAAGATGCCGACTCAATTGGAAGCTTGAGCCGTGGTGCTTTTCCTAAAGAATTTCTTGTCAGTAAAGAGAGTGCCAGCCAATTTTCAGAGACTTTGCTGAAACGGAATCTTGGATTGGCTGGCGGATTTTCGTTTTTGTTTGGTGCTTTATCGGAAAATACCAATGGGAAAGAGGACAACAATAGTAGTTTTCATATTGTCTCAAACCGTGGAGAAAGCCACCTATGGAACGATGATACTATTGGAATATCAAATTCACTCTATACAGAACCGTGGCCTAAGGTCGATTTAGGGAAAAAGTTGATATTGAAGGCCATTGATGAAAGCATTCAATCAAACATGGAAGAACCTGAACTAGTTGAGAGATTGTTTGGGATTTTATCGCATGACACATTTCCCCATGATATCGGATCTGATGAACAAGAAATCCATCGTGCTCTTCAGCAGTCTATTTATATTCCTGTTATTGAAACTAGCCACTCCCCAGACTGGACTGTCGACCATCCTTTCGGCAAATACTATGGAACACGGACTCAAACTGTTATTCTAGTTTCCAATGATGGGAAAGTTGACTACATTGAAAAGACCTTGCATTCCAAAGATTCGAAAGAGCGTGAACTGCATCCAGTTGAGCACTTTCAATATCATATTTCAAAGTTATGATTATTTCTCAGAATCTATTAACGACATAGTAAAACTTTTTTTTCTCAGTTACACCTTAGAATTATTTGACATTAATTTATTGTTGTGTCGATGTTTTTGATCTTGTTAATTTTCCAGTCTTTGGTTTTTTGGTTGTTTTTTGGTTATTTGGTTTTTTTTTTTTCATTGAATTGAAACTGATTTTAAATATAATGCACTTAATACTCAGCTACAACATCTGATCGAGCTAGCGTCTGGCGTCGATGTGGAGTAAATGCAAGAGACTCTCGAGTTGGAGCTTTGAAAGATCGTTTTGTCACCATATTAACGTCATCGTTAGTGGCCACAATCACATTCTTGTCTGTACCGAAACGGAAATTGCCAGCAGTGACTTCCTCAGAGTATCGTTTAATAAGATAAGGGTTTTTATCTCCACGAAGAACAGCCTTCAAGGACCATGTCACTACATAAGGTCCTGAAGAAGAGACAATTGCTTGCTCAGTTGCATCAAGACCTTGGTTGAAGTGTGCCTTGGTAAAGTTCAAGCCTTTTCCAGTTTCAGAGTGAATGATGGCAACGTGCTCTGGAGAAATTTGAAGCCGGAGAGGTCTAGGTTTAGAATTTTTCAGAAAAGATCCCATGAATCCAGTGGATCCTTGATACTTGCCATCCTTGATAGTGGTATCGATAAGAAGAAGGTAGGTTTTGCAAGTAGCTAAGAGCCACCGTCCGTTAGCTGAAACGTCTAGTCCGACAATAGCATCTCCCAATGCAGGGGTGTGAGATTTGGCATTAATTCCTAGTCGATCATAAAGGAAAATTTCTCCCTTTTCTGAAGCTACAGCCACATTGCCAGCTTCTGTTGAAGTGACAGCCGAGAATTTGGGGTTTCTGGCATATCGCTTATGTTCAGTTCTCACAAGTTTTGTTCCTGATAAACGAGGGTCAATTTTGAAAACCCCTCCTTTAGCAATACCCAAAAATGTTTGTTCATCGCTGAGTTGACTGAACTTTGAAGTGGGGGCGAAGTTGACTACATTGTTCATTTCAAAGTCACTGATCTTCCACTCGTCAACCACTTTGCCATATTCCAAATCCATTTGGAACAGTTTTGAGTTGTCAGTCTCATCTTGGAGTACCATCTGTCTATCACCAAAGTGAAGCATCATTTTATCGGGATTGAAAGTGGTTGAATTGGGCTTACTCACATTCTCGATCGTTGTCACGAATTTCAAATGCTTTCCATCATTTTTGAACACACCAATCTTGTCGTTTCGGGAAACAAAAGTCCTATCATTCTTAGTTCCAACCTGAAGAAGACGATTTCGGCCAGTTCCTCCAAACTCAGCTGCAAAATCTTCATCATCACTAACTTCTTCATCGTCAAATGTATCGATGTCACCATCGGCATCTAACGCCGATTCTTGTGAGTCAACCAAATCGTCTTCATCAATATCCATTCTGTTAAAGGCCTCAACCATATAATCCTCATCGGTTTGAACTGGTTTCCACTGACATTTGTTGGTATGTTGCCAAAGAGCCTGTGCAAAGAAACGCTGAAATAATTCGAGATTTTCGAAAGTGTCGAATTTCAACAGCCAAGAAAAGCCAGATGTTTCAGTGAAATAGTTGAAAATGAACGACAAATGATCAAAGTTAAAACAGGGATTCATGTCTGATGTGATTTCAGTGGCAAGCAGTAGTCTGTCTTGTTCGTACGCTAATAGCCAATGCGAAAAGTCGGGGGTAGGGTTTGAGATTTTGCTCAGGCAACTCTCTGCTTGTCTAACAAAAGTGCCTGAAGAGGGATCAAATAGATGAAGCTCGCAGACAAATTCAGCCAAGTAGCCTTCAAAATCAAATTTAATGTCCTCGACTTTGTCAACACCTGCATCTTCCTCAACAGTATAATTCAAAGCATCTTCATCATCGTTTTCTGACTCATCCTCATCATCAAGAGGGATCGAAACACGAACGGGTTGTGACTCATCTGGGTGTTTGTCGATCAGTTGTGATGCACCAGCAGACTGTAGAGGTCCACCAGATAATTCAACGGATGGCTCAGACCCATGAGTGTGGTCATTTGAGTTGGAAACTTGAGACTTGTCTTGGGTTAAATCTGATTCCACTGCTGTCCATGGCTCCCTGGTTATCTCTGGCTCAGTCTTTGATTCTGGCTCAGCTTTTGACTCTGGCTCCACATATCCCTCCCATTCAAAATCGAATTCATCCAAATCCGAATCAGATTTAGAGGCTCGCTGGTACTTCCTCTCATATTGAGCCTTTTTGGCTTCTCTTTCAAACTTGTCAAAGACATCTGGCTTAACGCTTTCGTCGCATACAAATTCAAACCAATCTCCTGGCTCTCCATTTACCTCTCGCCATCCGATAACCACCTGGTCGTCTCGAAGTGTGTAAGAAATGTGCAGCTCTTCATCCAAAAGATAACACCATTCCTCGTCATCGATTTCATCAATCTCATCCTCATCCTCACGCTCCTCACCCTCTTCATAAACACGTTGTACAATCAATTGATACTGAAAGGGGACAGATGTTTTCCGAATGATGGCAGCTGCATCCTTGTAGATACACTCTGAGGTCCCCTTAATTGAGTTGGGTGATCTTTTAAGGAAAAGCTGACCACTGGGTATTATGGCTAGCTCTTCCTTAGAGGAGCTGCCCATCAAATTCCGCAGAAAATTCATGGAGAAGTAATTTTTGTCTGAGTGATGTGGCAACTTTATTTACACTCGTTGCGGGGGTAACTGACATTTATGGTTTTATGTGAGTAAAAGTTTAATACTTTTTCTTTTTTTCCTTATTTCATTTCTAATTGACTTACACTTATCTCACGTGATTTGATTTGGACCCACTAAGTCACGTGTTTAATTATTGATTTGTACTGATTTTTAGACGGGCCGCCAAACCTTAACTAGCTAACTTTAATTCATTTTATTGTATGAGCTTACTATCTATAATCTTGAACAAATGTTATTCTAGACTGAATTCAAATCGTTGAATCAAATTCAAACTATTCGATTCAGAGTTGTGGGCAAAAGACAATAAAACTTTTCCAAAGTTAGCATTGTTTGAAACAATAGCCCTTCTGGAACATTATCTCCCAAATGACTTACATGCATGGCTTTATCAGTTGTCTTAACTTTATCAATCAATAAAGTTATCATTTATCATTGACCAACATCTGGGGGAGCCTGATAATTAGCTATTGATAAGAATCATGAGATAGAAGTCAGAGTAGAAAAAAGACCTTGTGGTACACAAGTGTTTAAAAAATCATTCATACAATGAAAACCATTCTGAACTACCTTCGTTTAGAATCCGATAAAAACACTTCTTTTCTAATAAACGAAGATCTTAAACCAGTTGAAGCTGACCGGCGAACATGGAGTTGGAAAAATTATGTAAACTTTTGGATCGCTGACTCCTTCAACATCAATACCTGGCAAATTGCTGCTACAGGTGTACAGTTGGGGCTATCCTGGTGGCAAGTTTGGCTGATGGTTTGGTGTGGGTATTTTTTATGTGCATGTTTTGTGGTACTTGCTGGAAGAGTTGGAGCAGTTTATCACATCTCCTTTCCAGTTGCTTCTAGATCCACATATGGTGTTTGGGGATCTATCTGGCCCATTATCAATCGAGTCGTCATGGCATGTGTTTGGTATTCAGTCCAATCGTGGATTGGAGGTGAATGTATTCAACTCATGCTCATGTCAATTTGGCCTAGTGCTAAGAATATGCATAATGGAATTCCAAATTCAGGCACTACTACCTTTGAATTCCTTGGATTCTTCCTCTTCTGGCTTTTTTCTCTGCCTTTGATTTACATTCGTCCACACAACCTGCGATATTTCTTTACCTTCAAGACAGTAGTTGTTGTCATTGCTGGCATTGGATTTTTAGTGTGGACTTGTGTTAAAGCCAAAGGTATTGGACCAATTGTGAAGCAGCCAGCCTCAATTTCGGGCTCCACACTAGGTTGGGCAATGGTATCCTCGTTAATGGGATCTCTGTCCAATTTTGCTGCACTCATCATCAACAGTCCAGATTTCACGCGATTTGCTAAATCTCCAAGGTCCACAATTGCATCTCAGCTAATCTCACTTCCACTTGCATTTTCCTTGACATCATTTATTGGCATAATCGTTTCGTCATCAGCTACTGTTCTATACGATGAACCAATCTGGTCACCTCTTGATGTCTTGAAGCGATTTTTAGATGGAAACAACTCAGCAGCTAGAGCAGGTGTGTTTTTTATGGGTGCTGCTTTTACCATTGCTCAAATGGGAACCAACATTGCAGCCAATTCTTTGAGTGCTGGAACTGATATGGCGGCTCTTCTACCACAGTACATTAACATCAGAAGAGGTGGCTATATTTGTGCGGCAATTGCTCTTTGCATTTGTCCTTGGAAGTTAATGAGCTCCTCTACTAATTTCACAACATATCTTTCGGCATATTCCACCTTTTTGTCATCCATTGCTGGAGTTACCTGTTGCGACTACTACATTGTCCGAAAAGGATATTTGGACGTCGGGTTTCTCTATGTCAATGCGCCAGAATCGCCTTACAGATACTGGAAAGGAGTCAATTGGAGGGCTTTTGCAGCTTATCTTTGTGGAATCGCCATTAACATTGTGGGATTTGTTGATGCAGTGTCATCGAATCCTGTCAGCGAAGTTGCCGCAAAAATGTACCATCTCAATTATCTACTGGGTTTTATTGTCGCTGGAGTCACATATTGGATCCTTTGCAAAGTCTCACCCATACAAGGAATGCGATCTCACTGGTCAGAACCTGTTGGGGAAATGGACAATGAACAAATGGTTATAGAGGGACAGGAGTCCGAATTGCTGGATTCCAAACAGCATAAAGCTTAGCTTGAATATTGTAAACGATATAAACACTCAATGACATGTATTCATTATCTATCGTTAAGTTCTTTCTTTTCTCTAGTGACCCTTGTGGTGCTTGAGATGGAATTGGTAATCAGAGACATAAGCAAAGAGCCAGATACCAATGATAGCATGCAACAAAGGAGCAGCAGATCCCTTTCCATTCTTGGGGTTGAAGTACCGTCGGTAGTAGAGCTTGAAAGGGTTGAGAGTCTTAGACAACTCGGGAGCAGGTCCCTGAGGAAGAGCCTTGTAGAAAGAGACAACATCAGCCATCTTCTTGGCGTTGGGGTTGCTTCCAAGAGCCTATAGGTTAGTACGGCGTCAAATTCAATGGTAAACTTGAGATTATCTTTTAGTGTTCTTTCAGCATCACATTGGCACTGTCACACAAATGATACAAAACCTGAAATTCATCAGAGCTTCATAGTCAATCAATGAAATATCCACAATCCATGACGAACAAATCGCTCCCTTTTAGTTCTTTCAACTCTGCGGTTTGGAGAGCTGTTCATTTTGGTGTGCAAAGATATCTCATGTAATTTTTAGAAATTCAGCCCTTCATAATTGAATTCCGGCAATCCAAGAGGAACAAAAACTAGCCAATGTACTTACCCGAGGAGAGGCGACCTTAGGAGGGATCAAGGTAGAGAGCTGTCGTCGGAAAATAGCAGACATGTTGAATCCGTGATAAATTGCACTCTTGGGGAGCTAAAAACTAAAGGGTAGAGAGTTAAGTGCAGCCAATCAAAGTCTATGACCGGGTAAACAGAGAATTGGTGAAAAATGAAAAAATGAAAAAATAAGAGTTGATTCAAAGTCAAAAAATTACACAAAAAAAAACGAAAAAATAAATAAACTTTTTAAGTTTTGGTTAAGTGAATCACCTATACCTTGAGCGTATACATGACTGATCAGTGCACTATTCAACCTATTTAAAGCTCCTCACTCCTTTGAAAATTAAACAATGGAGTTACCGTTTGCAAAAATAGAATCTGAAGACTTTTCTGATTCAATTCAGATTGAATTATGCGACAAGTTGCAAAAGTCCTCAGAATTACCTTCCAAACAAGGTCGAGCCGTCAAGAGATCTTATTCAATTTGGGACACCACCTCAGAAAAGCCCACAGGTTCAGCTGTCCAGATCACAGGATGGAAGTTCAACGAATGGGATTATGGCAAACAGAAAATCAAACTACCTTCTAATGCTCGTGGTCTTTTCACTTATCAGAATAGAATTGTTGTTCGAGGTTATGACAAGTTCTTCAACATTAAGGAGGTTCCTTACACCCATTGGAGCTGGATAAGTGAAAATTCCAAAGGGCCATATGAAGTAACACTCAAGGAAAATGGTTGCATATTGTTCATTTCCGCACTAGATGAAGAAACATTACTCGTCTGTTCTAAGCATTCAACAGGTCCCAGAGATGGGGACACCAACCATTCATGGGAAGGATTACAATGGGTCCGGTCTCATTTGGCTAGCAAGAATTTACAAGTTAAAGATCTGGCTAAATGTCTGTTCCACCTCGGAGCTACCGCTGTTGCTGAGCTTTGTGATGATGATTTCGAAGAGCATGTGCTTGCCTACTCTAAGGAGGAGGCAGGATTGTACCTTCATGGTCTGAATCTTAATGTGCCTACTTTTTCAACTTATCCAAGCGATCAAGTTGCAGCTTTTGCAGATCTTTTTGGATTCAAGAAAATCAAAACCCTTACATTTCCTGAAGTTGAGGAATTGAAAGCATTTTTGGAAGAGTGTGACAAAACCGGAAGCTATGGAGGTCGTGAAATTGAAGGTTTTGTTGTCAGATCTAAGGCTCAGTTCAGCCGAGATGGTCCTTTTAATGATTTTTTCTTCAAATACAAATTTGAGGAACCATATTTGATGTACCGTGGATGGCGAGAAGCTACTAAGGCAATGATCAACAAGGGCCGAGAGGCTTGCAGAATATCTAAGCACATAGCAATTACCAATCGGTACCTTGACTTTGTGGAGCCCATCCTCGATGCTGATGGCGAGCTTCGTGAAAACTACCTGAAAAACCATGGTATTATTTCTTTGCGTGAGGCATTTCTTAAGCACGTGGGCAAGTCTGGCAAAGATCTTTCCGACATTTCGGACGTTGATGCATTAACAAAAAGCCTGGACAATATCTATTTGAACCCAAGGATAGTTTTGATTCCAGTCTCGACAATTGGGTGTGGGAAAACAACAATTGCTGTCGCTTTAACAAACTTATTTAAGAACTGGGGCCATATTCAGTCAGATAACATCGGAGGCACCAAAGTGGGGCATAAATTGGTGGAAGCAGTTTATAGGGCCCTGAAAGATTTCCCTGTTGTATTTTTGGATCGAAACAATCATATGATTTCTGAGCGTCGTCAAATTTTCGAGGACTTTGATATGTGGGCATCCAAGCTGGGCAATAGAAACATTTCCTTTGTCTGTCTCAATTTTGTATCCGGATCTGTTGAGCAACGATGGGATGTTTCCAAGGAACGAGTCTTACACCGTGGGGATAACCATCAATCGATTAAGGTCGAAGCTATGGGTGAAACGGCTGTACTAAACATTATGAAGGGATTTCAAAATAGACTGGAGCCGTTAGTTCCCTCGAAAGAGCCCGATAGTCGTTTTGATCATGTAATTGATCTTAAAGTGGATAACAAGACCACCTGGGAGAATGTTGTGCATATTGTTGACTCACTGAACGGGTGGTATCCTCATCTTTCCCTTAATGCATCTCAATCAGAGTGTCAGTTGGCATTCAAGGAGGCTTTGAACTATGCCCCCACCTATTCAAAATTCAAAGCCCCAAAGCTCAAGCCTCAATATGTCGGCATTAGTATCAGGGATAATCAAAAGCTGACTGATAGCCTCAAGAGCATTATTGAAAAGCAAGACAAGGAATTGTGGTTTCAAAACAAGCTCAAAGACGAATTTCACATTACCTTAGCCCATGTTAAAGAATCCAAGCAAAATAATTACTACAAACTTATTTTGTCCAGGATTAAAGAACTTGGTCAACTGGCTACTGGATTCAACACTTTTGATCATGTTTCATTCAATGTCTTGATCGGCAGACTTGTCTGGAATTCCCGTGTGGCTACCCTTGAGGTAAAGCTGATCACTTCCCAAGACAAATTGGGAATCCTTCAGAAAATTGACCATGACTCTCTGGACAAATATCTTCACATTACTGTGGCTGTTAACGAAGGGGCTCGGGCTGTCGAATCTGGAACGCTAGTTTCTCAGATCAATAGCAGTGATGTTAGTGATGATATTGACAGTTGCGAATTGGAACTGCCTGTTGAGGGTGCATTAATGGCATATGTATAGAGGATAGATTAGCAGCTAATTTCATTTTTAGAAGAGATAGTTTAATTTGACAGTAAAATAGTTTTCAAAGACACAAGTTGGCTACTTCTATGTTTTCGATTTCAGCTATTCCATTTCTTAGCTGAGAATGTATTTACAAAACAGTGATTTTCTAAACTAAATCTTTCCCTTGTTGACAACGAAAGCTTGCAATACAGCAATTGCAGCATAGAGTCGGTTTTCAGCCTCTTGGAACACCAAAGATCGATCAGAGTAAAAGACATTGTCATCAACCTCTTCTTGTTTTCTAGGAAGACAGTGCATGAACTTCCAATGTGGCTTGGCTTTTTCAGCAAGAGCTTCAGTAACTTGGTAACCCTCAAATTGCTTGAGTCGCTTGGCCTTTTCCTCCTCCTGGCCCATTGAAATCCATGTATCAGTCACAATAATGTCGGCATCTTTAACGGCCTCCTTGGGATCAGTTGTGAGAAATAGTTGTGTGTTTGATTCCTGGGCACATTGCTGGCAAGCCTCCACAATGGCAGAGTTTACTGGGTAATCAACAGGAGTGGCAGCGGAAACAGAAATTCCAGACTTCAAACAAGCCAAAGCCAAATCATGTAGAACATTGTTGGAATCACCGATCCATGCCAGTTTGAGTCCCTCCGTTTTACCGAAAGTCTCCTTGATTGTGATAATGTCTGTGATTGCTTGAAGTGGGTGGAACATCTCACAAAGTGCATTGATAACTGGAACAGAGGAGGCCTCAGCTAAATCAACAATTTCTTGATGGGCACCTACTCGAGCAACGATACAGGAAGTCATTGAAGAAATTACTCGGGAAGTATCGTAGGTGCTCTCATTGACACCAAGTTGAATATCATCTTTACCCAAAAACATGGGCAAACCTCCCAAGTAATTGACCGCTCCCTCAGTTGAAACTCGAGTTCGAGTAGATCGCTTTGAAAAGAGAAGAGGAACTGTCTTTCCTCGCATAGAGCTCATGATCTCTGAAGGTGTTGTATCATCTTTGATCCATTTTTTGAACTGGAGTCCCTGGTTGACTAGAGTCGCTAATTCTGATCGAGACAAATCAGCAATGGTCAACAAATGTCGAGGTCCAGAAGACGATGATGAGTATTTTCGAGATAACGTTCGAAGCATTTTAGTTAAATTAGTGTGCTCTCAACTAATCAGGTGTCTAGATATTAAGAGATTATGTCTTTTGAACAATGAGAAATATTTCACTAAACTAGAATTATACGTCTTTTAAGTTGAATAATGACAGAATTGAGTCATTCCTGTTCGCAGAGTTTAAAGTGTATCTTTTTAACTCGCCTAACTATTTAGATTTCATCCAGTTGGGGAACCGAAATGCCAAACTCAAAACTAGATTTGGCTATTTTTGAAAGTGATTTCAATAATATGTGATTTCAGTTGATAAACTGATAGATCACATTGTGAAAATTTCTTAAAAAATAAAAAGAGGACCCACTTACCTGATATGATGTAGTACCTGGTGATATAATTGCGTTTGAAATCACAAATTGATCTTTCTGGAGAGGATTCAAATTGGATTCGAACTTGATCGGCTTTCGGAAGTATTCTGCAGTTTTTCGTTTCTTGGAATAAAGACATGTAGAACTTGTTTGCATATCTGCGTGTTGAATACTACTGCGGAGAAATTTGGCTAGAGCAGAGAAGACAGGAGCTTGGAATATAAGCGACTGATACGCTTAACAGATTTGTAAGGAGTGAACAAATTGGGATGAGACTGTAACCTTTGAATTGTCACTGCACTGATTATTGTCGTGATTGCTCTCAAGTGGTTTTGCAACTTGTTACCTATAGAACTATCAGTATTTACATTTAATTGGCTTCGGGCTGGGCAAGAATATATTCGATAGCCTCACCAACAGAAGAAATCTCATCAGCCTCCTTATCAGGAATTTCAATACCAAATTCCTCTTCAATGGCAACAACAACCTCAACAATATCTAAGCTATCAAGTTGCAAATCCTTGGCGAAAACAGCAGATGGAGTAATCTTGGCTGGATCAGCAATCTATGGTCAGATTAGTTCCAGATAAATGGTGTTTTGTAGAGAATTTAACTTACCTTCTCAAAAGACTTGAGAACATCCAAGATTCGTCGCTCAGCATCAGGTCGAGCAACGGAGTAGAATCGGGGAGCAAATGCAGAAGCCCGGATCGACCGGGTGGCGATCTGTGAAGCGGTTCGAGAAGCAATTCGAAACATTTTTTGACCAAATGAAGGAGTGCTGGTTGGATGAAGGATTAAAATTGGTGTTAATGTGGGCCGGGTAACTTAGACAAAGCTTAGTATAATCTTGTTCGTAATGTGGTAAAGATTCGGTTAACTCTTTCAAAAATACTGTGTATCCAATGATTCGCAGATTCCATAGTACGCTGTGAAACGAATAAAGCAAGGTGTCAAAAAGACTAGCTTGTAAAAAGCTACAAAAAAGACGTCACAGACAGGATTCGAACCTGCGCGGGCAGAACCCATTGCCTTACAACTATAATCAATAGCAGGGCAACGCCTTAACCACTCGGCCACTGGGACTGAAGTGACGGAAACCTGCCATTTTCTCATATGATCCATCTCGCAGATTACATTTTTTTAAGTAACATTTAGCAAACACGTTCTTGATGAAGGAATAAATGTTTTGTGAACAAAAAGCGTAATAATCAATTAGATAAGTAATGAACACTGGGCTCATTTTTGCCAAACATTCAAATAGAAAATTTAAAAAATTGAATAAAAATTAACGTCACAGACAGGATTCGAACCTGCGCGGGCAGAACCCATTGCCTTACAGCTATAAACAATAGCAGGGCAACGCCTTAACCACTCGGCCACTGGGACCTAATTGGCTAATTTTCTAGCTAGCCATAATTGAACAAGAATGACCATCACGTGAATGTCATAAATCTGGATGAACCCCTTTTTTGAGAATCCTGAATTTTGATATTCTCCCGAGCTTTGTTTCTTCGTTTAAGCCGATAATAACCTTCAGTATTTCATGAAAGGTTTGTTTACTGTATTGTTTTGCCTTTTTCCTTTTTTCCAAATTCTCCCCATTTATTAGGTACACTTTTCAGTGGTTTTAGTATAGGAACTTCTCTATTGATTTTCTTACTGAAATGATTCGGCTTGCTCCTTAGAGACCTAAATGGAAGCTTTTTCAATAAACTACCAGCAGCTTTTGTAAATTAATAGTGCTGTTAACAAAAATGCAAGATTTTAGTTTCGCCAAATCATCTCTTGGTGGCCAAGCTGGTTTAAGGCGCGAGACTGTAATGGTTACATTGTTATCTTGAGATCGGGCGTTCGACTCGCCCCCAGGAGATTTTTTTCTCTTATGTATTTTCTATTTCTTGCAGCCGATGAACCATTGTGCCTCCTGGCTACATTTCTTTTTCTAAGTGGTTATGACATTTGACCACATGATTTCATTTAACTTAACTTGTGGCCTGTTCACTATTGTGATTCACTACAAGGTTAACCTTAATTTTAGGGACATTTGGATAGACAAATGAACAAATCGGCAAAGGCTCAAAACGAGGACAAGGTCAAGAAAATCGTGGATTTCATCCACCCATTAATCAGTCAGCATAGATCGTCAGCCTCCAATGTCCCGTTTTGTCTAGGATTCAGTGGGCCTCAAGGATCAGGGAAAACGACTTTAGTTATGGAACTAACCCAAAGTCTCCAACGAGCACCCTTTAATTTCACGGTTGTCAATCTGAGTCTTGATGATTTTTACCTGACGTTTGAACAACAACAGAAATTAGCGGAAGTTCACAAAGACAATAAGCTCTACCAGCATAGAGGTGAGCCAGGGACTCATGATGCAGAATTGATCCAAACCACCTTGGACCAGCTTATAATGAACAAAAAGCCCACACATGTTCCCCGGTACGACAAGTCTCTTCATAATGGAAGAGGGGATCGGGTGAGTGAAAAGGAATTTGCATTATTCTCTCCTCCAATAGATGTGATTCTTTTCGAGGGCTGGTGTGTTGGGTTTGAACCTTTGACAGATGAAAAGCTGAAAGACGCATACCAAATCAGCCAAAAGCTGCAGGATACCAACGGGACTTTAGAGAATGGGAAAGACGAATTGAAAGGGGAAGAATTTAATGTCAATGCGTTGAAAATAGACCAGATCCAACCTCCAGTGCCTTGGACGCTAGCAAACCACGATTTGAGTCATTTACAACAAGTTAATTCTGAGCTGGCGAAATTAGCAATTATATGGAAGTATTTTGACGCTTTTGTTCATTTAGATGCTCTGAACATCAGCTACACGTACCCTTGGAGACTGGAGCAAGAACACAAACTTATAAAAGTTCATGGGTCAGGAATGACTGACGTCGAAGTAAAAAGATTCATTGATGGGTACATGCCTGCCTATGAGCTTTATTTACCCAAGCTTCGAGAGCAGGGTTTGATTTTGGCCTCAAATCATCAACTGCGGATGGTAATTGATGGAGACAGACGGATAAAATTCGTTAGAATAAAATGATAGTTGAAAGAGACAAATTTTCGCATAGATTAAGGTCTGCTAGACATTCGCAATAAACACTGCGTGCGTTTTTTTGTTCCGACTTGAGAGCTCCATGCTGCTTGTAAGTACTTGTCTTTTCGTGAAAATTGAAACTGAGCAAACCAATGGAGCCAGGGATCGGCAGTCTAGGGTGAACTTCCCTGTTACTGAGGGGTGTAATTGACGTCAGTTGCATTAGCCAATTCTGCTGAATTGTCTAAAACTTCTGCTAATATCTGCACATGTTCTCTTACCTGGTCCATTGATTCCCGCCCAACAATAAACTTGTGTGGAGGGTTCGCAATGCCTGCTATTGAGATTATTCCGTGCACAATGTCTTCGAGAGACGAAATAGGATAAATGTCTTCGTTTAGAATGATTCGAGTTAGTTGTGACACGGAGTCGTTATTATTGCTGGAAGATATTGGTGGTTCGGTGTCATGGAACACAACCCCACATGTTACTAAAGAAACATCAAGAGGTGTCAACACATGAGTAACTTTTATGCCAAACCGAGCAACCTCCATGGACAGGGACTGCAGATAACCTGATATAGCAAAGTTCGCCGAACAAAGGCCGCTCAGGCCAGGAAATCCCATTTCAGCACAGACATCAGTCAAGACAAGAAGATGTCCAGACAATTGACGTCTAAAGTGAGGCAATATGGCTCGAGCAACATTGATGTGACAATAAAAAGCCGAATCAAACTGCTCCATAACCTGATTGACTGTTGAGGTGGCTGGAGTGATGTGTATCGAATGGTTTATAGTAATAACCACGTCGATCTGGTCACAACCAAAAACTTCTGCCATGACAACATGACAGGAGGTAAGACTTAGGGGGTCAAGATCAATGACATGAAAACCAGACTGTGTTTTGAGATGTTTGAGATTCTCTCTGGTTTGATTGTGAGTAGCTCCAGCTTCGTCAATTTCAACTGATGAAATGTAACGATTGATTCCAGCTACCACTCTATCTCCCCTGTCCAAGATCGATTGGGCTAATTCCAACCCTACTTGAGTGTTGCAGTTTGAAATTAAAAAGGTCTTCATCTTGGAAATATAAAACAGAACAAAAACTAGAAAAGATTTCAAAAACAAAAGATTCAAGGGGGATTCCAAACGATCATTCGTCTATTTCTCTATTAGCCGAATTCCTTCTCCAGCTTTTGAAAATCTCCAGGCTAATTTCAGGTCCAATTTCCATCCACTTAGACCTGAAAGAAGTCTATTTTCTTGTGTGGAGGTTCCTCCAATAGTTGGAATACCTGAAGCTTAATGTGATTAAGGTTGGGTAGTTATCAAAGCTAACAACTGCATTGTACTGCAACCTAAACAAAAGTTTGAAGCTCTCTCTTGATCAATTTACTCCATCAACACAACCGAGTCCGTTGCAAAATGTCGTCGAACCACCCGTACCGGAGAGATCGGGACTACCCCAGAGAAAAAGATAGAGACAGAGGTTCAGAAGGCCACTGGGATAGGGAGCGCGATCGCCAAAGGGATTGGGGTTGGAAGCCATATCGAAAAGATTCTAGAGAATTCAAAACACATCAAGAAAGCCGTGGGGATTTCGAAGACCGTCATGAACATCGGGATGGTCGACATAGCCGAGATCGAGATTTGAGGGGCAGGGATTCTTATGGCAGGGATTCTTATGACAGAGATTTTGATTTCAAAAACCGAAATGCCAGAGAGAAAGACTTTAGAGACAATGACTTGCGGGATGAGGAAAGAGATAGAGAAGTTAAGACCACTCGGGGATTGAGAGGCATTCGAGATATCAGAGAGGATCGAGATATCAGAGAGGATCGAGATACCAGAGGCGATCGAGATATCAGAGATGATCGAGATATCAGAGATGATCGAGAAGTCAGAGATGATCGAGAAATCAGAGATGCTCGTGAAATCAGAGATACTCGCGACTTTAAAGACTACAGAGACACTCGAGACTACAGAAACACTCGAGATTACAGAGACACTCGAAACTACAGAGACACTCGAGATCACAGAGACACTCGAGACTACAGAGGCACTCGTGACTACAGAGGTACTCGTGACTTCAGAGACACTCGCGATTTTACAGATTTCCGGGAGAATCGACTCGCCAGAGACGGCGGAGACTTTGGTGGCAATGGAGATTTCAGAGATAAGGACTTTGGAGACGGAACAGAGTTTAGCGATGCTCGAGATAAAGATCATCGAGGTCGGCCATTTCGGGTTAAAGAAAGATCTAGTTCTTATAAGGACAGCCGGGTGTCAAGCAGCTCCCAAAAAGAAAAAAGTCACCATGGGTCACCGGAATGGAGAGATTCGGATCAATCAAAAACACACTCAGACCATTTAACATCGAAACGACATGTTACAGAACTGGAAAGGGAAGAAAAAGAAGGTACCCAAGCAAGCAAGCCCACATCTTTTAAATCAAGCGACGAAAGTCATGACATGGGAACTGCAGATGATGAAGCCCTTCGCACTAATCGCTCAGAACCCAAATTTGGCAGTGGAGCAGAAAGCGACAAGTCTAACTGGACCTTATTTTTGCTCTCGAAAAGCAGTCAGGATCCAAACTTACGGCGACGGGCAGTCGAGCTTCAAAGCTCTTACAAGCAATTAGATACTCTTTCCAAAACACTGGAAACCTTGGAGTCTAAACGAAGAGTATTGGAATCTAGATATCTTTTTGGACTACATGCTCTTAAAGTATGTCAAGTCCGGTCGGAAGCAACTTCTTTGGAGAACAGTTTTGGAGATATGGATGCATTATAAATTACATTTTGAATTCTTCAAGGCTGTGGCAAAGGGTGTGGGAAATTTCGAGCATTCATCGTTAGGAATCATTCCTGATTGGGATTCTCAAACACTCGAAACCACACAACTCAAACACATTACATATTCACAGCCTCGCCAATTATGGCACATATTTGCATTCCATGTCGGTACGACCAACTTCTGATGTTAACGCACAATAAAAGTGCTAAGGGTTAGTTCTCTCTTTTGTTGATTCAATTTCTCTGTTTTCAGAGGGAGAAGCATCACTTACCTTTTGTTGCATTTGATGAAACAACAACTTGGTATCAATCAAGAGCTGCAAACAAGTCCTGCCAGTTTGAGTGTTGCGGCAAACACTTGATCGCTTTTGTTCACGGTCACCATCTATGTAGTATGTATTTTGCGGATCCTCCTTAATGAATGCAGTCAGTTTGGCTAACTCCTCATCATCTTGACTCTTTGCGGTTTTAGCGCCATTGGATACATCTCCTGTATCTTCAGGAGCTGTCGAGTTCTGGCTCTCACTATTCTTCCCCGTCAATCCTCCAAACATGATTACAAGAAATCCAAATCATTAAATTTGGATTTTTGGCAATTTGAAAAGTGGAATAAGGTTGAAGCGACCTAACTCTTTCATGGCAAAGAACCAATTACGATAGTGATGACCATCAAAGATTAAAATTTTGGAAAAGTCCTGACCTTTACAATCACCGAGGATTTCAGGCGCAAAACTGGAATTATCAATTGCCCCTTTTTGTGACAAGAGTTAAAACACCAATTTCCACCTGAATTGCTATATTGCGGAAACCCAAAATCAAATGGCGCCCTTTTGGGGATTTGAGTTCACCTCATTTCAATTTGAACATATAAATTGCCCGGACACGTGACCTATCTCACCCTTCGCAACCACCATGACATTTGTCGACACTGCCCACGGCTGCTCAATCACCTCTTTTACTGACTCAATTTTGGTGCAACTAGTCAAATACCACGGAGTATCAATTCTGGCAGTTGCTCTTTTGGCCATTGGTCTCTTCCATTTTACCTTAAAGGCCATTTCTTACATTGCTGTCTTGGTAGACCTCTTTGCGCTACCTCCTGTCAACTATCAACAGTATGGCTCTAACCAAGGCAGCTGGGCTGTTATTACTGGTGCCTCCGATGGAATTGGAAAGGAATATGCCCGTCAACTGGCCTCTCGTGGCTTTAATGTCTTTTTGATCTCTCGAACAGAATCCAAATTGGTGGACCTTTGCAAAGAAATCAGCGAAAAATACAAAGTCGAAACCAAATATTTGGCAATTGACATTGCCAGTGATAAGGAATCCAATTATAAGGATATTGAAGTTGTTTTGGAAACAATCCCCAAGGTGTCAGTCTTGATCAACAATGTTGGTGTCTCCCACTCCATTCCTGTTCCCTTCTTGTCAACTACTACTGAGGAGCTGCATAACATTTGCACCCTCAATAACCTTGCGACTTTGAAAATCACCCAAATTGTTGGCAAGAAAATTTCTGCCACTGTCAAGCAGGCTAGAGCTGGAAAAGAGTTTTCCAAGGGTCTCATTTTGACCATGGGTTCCTTTGGTGGTCTTCTTCCTACTCCATACCTTGCTACCTATTCTGGCTCCAAGGCATTCCTCCAGCACTGGTCCAATGCTTTGGCCGTTGAGCTTGAGCCTGAGCATATTGATGTTGAGTTGGTAATTTCCTATCTTGTCACCTCTGCCATGTCCAAGGTCAGAAAGACATCTGCCATGATTCCCAATGAGAAGCAATTCGTTCGATCTGCTCTCAAAAATGTTGGCCGTGCTGTTGGTGCTCAAGAAAAGTTTGGCACTTCCACACCTTTCTGGTCCCACGCTTTGTTGCACTGGTGGATCGCTAACACTGTTGGTGTCACGTCAAGACTTGTTGCTAAATTCAATCTCAAGATGCATGTCGACATTCGAAAGCGTGCTTTGAGAAAAGCTGAAAGACAAAAGAAGGCAGAGTAAGGATATTTGTGCTTCCCTACATTTTGTTTTGTCTCTCTAATTTGTCGTTTAAGTGGTAGAAATTAATCATTCATTAGTTAACTGGTTGTATGCTTACTGTAATTGAGACATTTAAAGCTGCGTTTCACAAACAGTGGAACGATATTCTTGTAGTAGTGAAAAATCACACATATTAAATATATTTGTGACTCATTGTAACAATCATATCCGGACTAATTTTTTCGTTTTCTTGAACCGCTCTGAAGATGGTGAGAGGGGATCCAGGATTCGTCGTATCCATTGGGACCTACGTTTACTCCTGATTTGGGGTCTTCTTGAACAACCTTTTTAACAGGTTTAGCAGGAAGAACTTTTCCAAAATATTGCTCGCCGTATAGATCCCATGCAACATAGGCTATCACTGCAAGACCAATGGCCAATAGTACTTGAGAAGCCAAGAATTGAAGTGAGAATAGAGAAACGTCGGGGAATCTAACCACTGTTTCACCGTCAAAAGCAACTACTCTGAAGAGCTCATTTCCATGCTGGATGTAAGCATCCAGTTCAAGTCGATAGTCTTGGGGATCGGCATCAATTGGAGCATTAAAAGAGAAAGTGGTGTCTTGGTTAGGCTCCACCTTGAAAGGGCCAACCTTGGTTCCTTCAAGTTTTTTTACAAGCTTGTTCTTCTTTACGTCATAAAGAGCTCCTCCAACTGCTACAACGACAATGGTGTCGGCCTCCTTGTTACTAAGGACGAAATTCAGAGCATTTTGTTGATTGAAAACCAATGGCTTGAAACTTGCCGATCCTGACACTTGGAGGTGAGAAGCAACTGGAATCTCGGGGACTGCAAGTTTGCCCCAGGCGAGAGCAGTGCTTGTAGCACAGAGTGTAGATAAAATGGTGCTAAATCGCATCGACCCTAAGTTGAAAATTGCAAAGTTAACTAGCTTGAGTTGAATCAAAAGATCACGTGCATGCACCTCAAACTATGTGAAGAAGACATGTTGAATTTTGCAATCAAAGTCAATACCATATACCTGAAATTATAGTCTTGTCCTGCATCAATTATCTTTCAGTATTTTCAACCTGTCCTATTTGTGCTTTTCCAACTTCCATAATCTCTCATTTGAAATTATTATTGTGAAATATGCGGCTCTTCAATCTCATTTAGACTTGACTTCTCATAAAATTCAACCAGTCAATTACAAAACATGAAGATCAAGGTAGAATTTAGGTAGGTTTTGTTTTCCTTTCTCAAAAACCAAATATTAATGGCAGTGGCGGATTAGAAAGTGCATTCGACGGTGTCCGGGTGAGACAGGTAGATATTGAAGAGTCTTGGAAGATTAGAGAACTTCTCAATTATCTTGTTGAAAATGTTATGGAAGACAAGAACAATAAAGATATTTTCATGCTAGACGGAAGTGTCCGACCGGGAGTATTGGTGTTGATCAATGACACTGACTGGGAGCTTTTAGGAGAAGACGAATACAAGCTCAACGCTGGAGATCATGTTATCTTTGCCAGTACTTTGCACGGAGGATAAGATCACATCAATTTTGCATCAACACAAAACTCTAGCATTGTCGTGAGCTGAAACCACAAAAACCTGATCTGAGCGTATTTGCCACTCATTACTATGTCCATGTTGTGACCCATGTCACAAAAAGACAAATATATATAGTTACTTAGACATACAATAAAGACATTACAAAAGTCTTGTCGTAGCACCTAGAATGCCAGGCCCATCCCATCGACGAGGGGTTACACTGACGGACAGAGACTGGTCATTTCGAAGTACTGCAAATTCTGTCGGAACCCCTTCAACTAATTCTCGCCCAATAGCTGCAGCCAACCTAGGAGTTGTGGCAGTAACTGATCCTATTCTAAGGACCTGATCTCCAGCAAATAAGATAGAGTGAGCTGGTGAATTATCAGCTACGTGGTCAATTTGTGCAAAAGCAATCGTTGAATGGATCTGTTGAATGTTACCAGCTAGATTATTTCGCTGGGTTGAGTGGGTTTCATCAAATGATGATGGGAGCGTTTGTGAAGATCCCAAACTTCTTACACCATTAGTGATGACATCCACACTCCCATTGGACCAAGTAGAGTACACTGAATTTTCCAACTCTTGCTGAGCTGCTCTCCAATCATTTCGAATTCGGACAATTTGGCTTCGAGTCTGTCGAATTTGTGCAACATCAATATCGGCACGGGGAAAACCATCAGCTGTCACCAGGGGAGTGTCCATATCAACCCCATGGCTTTCAAGCACACCCATCAATGTATCCAGCTCCTCCTGGATGGAGTTACGCTTGGCAACCAGCGCTTCGATATGTTGCATGAAAGGAGCTTCAATGCAATTTAATTAAAAAACAAAAAAAGACAAAAAAGACAACAATGATGACCTACATATGTTGGGCATTCAACTGGTTATCAACACTCATTATAAACTGATTAAAGGTTCTCTATATATTCCAAGGCAGTGTCCACACTCACTTGAGGGGAAATTCCAATGGATTTGACAGCTAATTTGCCATCTTTAAAGATCCAATGAGATCGAATGACTCCCTTTCGGTGAGCTTTGTCTTTGGTGCCACCCAACAGAAACAAAAGTTCATGTTTGGGATCCGATAACAAGTCGTAAGGCGCATTTTGCTTGGTCTTAAACTTGAGCTGACTTGCAGGGGAGTCTGCACTTAATCCAAACACCGTAGCGTGTTTACTAAGAACAGCATAATTGTCTCTAAATCCACAGACCTGTTTGGTGCAACCAGGCGTTGATGCTTTGGGATAAGCAAAAATCACAACAACGCCAGACTTGGTAGCCTTTTGCACGTCAATGTCTTGACCTTCCTGATTGGACACTACTATTGGGGGTAAGACATCTCCAACTTGGAGCTCTTTAGACTCGTCTTCATTGTCATGTTCAACCTCCTCCTGCTTTGTCTTAGAAGCTGGATCTTTAGTCTCTTCTTTGAGCGGAGCCTCATCCTCATCCTGGGGAGGCTTTTCAGACTTTGGTTTCGATAAATGCTCGCCTTTGACGTTGGAATTTTTCGAGGCTTTAGCCTTGGGCTCAGAAGTGGGCTTTGAAACCCCGCGAGAGGCTATTCTAGCAGACCGTCTCATCAATTAATTGAGGGGTGTTTCTAACCTGAACATTTTTATTTTTTGTTGTTGAAGGCCGCACCAGGGTAACCGGGCTGTATGGCGAGACCTTGATTTGGCGATTTGACAACACAGCCACAAGCTCAGTAAGAATGATAAACCGACCTACAAACTCCATTGATCGGTTTTGCAATAGTGGTTTAACCAAATCTCACTTCAACATTGCGTTGAAATTCGTTAATCTTGTTTGTCTTCAAAGTGGTTCTCATTAACTTGAGGCGATGTTTAATTTCTCGAACAATTTTACACTAAAAGGTGTGGCTAGTTTCCCCATATGCCACTTCACATTCATATTGAATTTGGCGGCCCAGTCACCACGGACAACGACAATTTACACATCTTGTTGAGAACTAACTTGAAAGGTGAAATTAAGCTCTTGGACTAGGTCCTATATTCAAACATTACCTCCCCCACATAATTAACTTTCTGTTCTCGAAACTTTAGGTGAACAAAACGGGTTCTTCAAGTGGTACCTAGTTTCTATCAATTTAAAGGTGTCATATCAAATCCCAATAAATCATGTTTATTTTACCGCCACCTCCGCCTAGATTAAATGGCCAAGTTTCAGGACTTTACGGTTTTGGGGGAGTTCCCGCTGGAATGAGCTACAGAGACCCTTCAATTGACCCACAAGATTCCACATCTGACGCATCACATCTATCATTTGTGGCCCCCGAGGGAAAATATGTTGCCACTGAGTGTGTATATTTGGCACCACCACCACCCCATCCTAGCGATCCACCTCCTACTGCAATAAATCCCCTGGCACCCACTACTCACAATCCGTCCACATGGCACAGTGGGGCCAAGTTAACAATTTTCAATCTCGGAAATCATGGAAATTCAGCATCGAGTCCTCTAGCTACATCTCCAGGAGGCATTTCCCGGTTTCGCCGAGGCTCTGCCAATGACCTCTTCAAGGTAGAGTCAAGAGAGTCCCCAGTAAGCAATGTGTCAAACTTCGAAAGTAAAGCCACATCAACACCAATCTCAGTTCCTGGCTCGAATCTTTCCATTACCACCTCGACATCTCCCATGACTTGGAATTCTGGAAGCCAGTTTACTCCAGGTCAGACTTCATCTCTGGGCACAACACCTGCATCGTCAATCGGAGCTCTGGCATTGCTACGAAGGAAGCCATCGTCAGAAGAAGAGGACGTCCCAGTGAAACGCAGACGTCCCAAAAACTCATTACTCAAAACTAGCTCCTCATTTATAAGCAGAACAGTAATGAGAGAAGGTGGAACCTCCAAGTTTCTAACAAGTCACCTGCAGGTGCTTGTCAATATCAATAGATCGCTTCAATGGTTAGATTGGAGTGAAGGAGGCAACCTACCAAAGCACCAGCCACTACTCAAGCTCTTGACTACAAAAAGTCATCCGCTATGTCATGACATCAACAGGCGAACAAAGTCGACATCCAGTTGTGACATTGTGGTAGGTTATTCAAGTGGTGATATTCTCTGGATTGATTTGGTGACGGCGAAATATCACCGCATCAATAAAAACGGAGAGAGTTGCCGGGCTGCTTGCACAGACATCAAATGGCTCCCTAACTCGGACTCATGCTTTGCTGCAACTTTCTCTAATGGCAACATTGTGATGTTTGACAAAGATCGTGACACTTCAAGGGTTCTCAAAATCTCCAACCGTCCATTGACTTGTCTCTCATTTTGTCCAATGCAGGGACGACTAGCATGTGTTGGATCACGTGATGGATTTACTCGCCTTATCAACATTGGGAGTGATAGTATCGAATCATTTCCTACCTATTTTGGTGGAGTCACTTGCGTCGCTTGGTCTCATGATGGTAGATATCTTGCTACAGGTTCACAAGATGACTTGGTGACAGTTTATCAGGTCACCCCCTTTAGACTTTTAGCTCGATGCCAAGGCCATGGCTCCTATGTTTCACATATCTGCTTTGACCCTCAAATGACCCATTCCAGCACAATTCGGCTTGGATCAGTAGCCTGCGATGGGACATTGTGTCTATGGGATGTGAAGATCAAACAGCGATCAGTCAGATCTCGTTCCGCATCAGCAACAGCGGCTCCTTCTTTCATTTCACGATTACAAACCCCGTTTATTCATCCCATTGTCACCATAAAAGTCAAAAGCCAAGATAAGGATGCAGAGCGATTGAGCTATGTAGAGTTTCTTCCCGACAAATTGGTTTGTGCTGGTTATGATGGGAAAATGTGGACTTGGATGAGACCATAAGTGATATTTTACAGTGATGAAAATACAAGAACAAAATTTAGTTTACTTGGGGTTTTTTTTATAAGAGCGCAACAACAAGAGGAAGAGCCAAAGCCATCATGGCTCCAGAAGTTGCAACAACTCCGTGGTTGGAAGAAGTGGAAGAGGCTTCCTTGGAGTTTTCTGATGCTGAAGATCGATCAGAAGTTGCGGAGGCTTTTGAGTCAGTTACTTTGGCATCGGTAGCTGCTTTAGTAGCAGAAGCGACAGCGTCAGACACGTCCTTAGTGATGTCAGCCAGAACAGCTTGCCATTTTGAGTCGGTTTTGGCCTTTTCCTCAATGTGAGACTGGACAACAGCAAAGTCTGAGCTGGCTGCGTGCATGGCATCATCAATGTAACTCTTGGCATCAGCTCGGGCCTTGGAAGCCTCTTTGTCGCCAGCAGTTTTGGCAAATTCAAGAGCTGAAGAAGCTTTTTCTAAACCGTCCTTGATGGCAGATTCTCCCTTGTCTAATGCAGTTTTGACATCACCAGGGACATCAGTTACCTTAGCTTCAATATCAGCCTTGACCTTTGAAGCAAAGTTATCAACGCGTGTTTGAGCAACATGCAGGGCAGTGTCAACGTCGTGAACAGCTGAATCAATAGCAGTCTTGGCGATGTCAAATCCATCTTTAGCATAGGAAACGCCATCCTTTCCATATGACTTGACGATGGAGGCACCATCACCTGCATAAGAGAGACCATCTTCGGCGTAGGATTTGACAATGGAAGCACCCTGACCAGCCAAATTACCAACAACACTAGCAGCGTTTCCCAAAGCAGTGTCGACATCTCCCAGAATATTACCAAGAATGTCTTGGCATTTGACACCAGAAATAGCAGTAAGAAGAACTAAGGAGTATCTCATTTTTTTAGTTTTGTAAAAAGCTGAAATTGTCTGATAGGATCGATGGCTTTTATAATCTGGTATGATTATCCTTTATTATTTTAAAGTTCGCCATTGTAAAGCATTGAGGTTTTAAATTTCCAGGTTTTACTATTTTTGTCATTAAAAGTGAACAGCTTGTGTCTAAAATTAGGAAATACAAAAGGGCACCAAGTCACTATTAGTGATAAATGGGCTCAATCATGAATTAACAGTCTCTAAATAGTTGATGTCTTTCACATTCCACACCAAAAAAATAATCAACAATTCGATTATACTTAAAGCTTATTTCTCCCACAGGCACCACCAAACTACTTGATATAAGCCGAAAATTTAGGTCATGAGGTAAATGTTATAAATAGACTGAGGTGTTGTGACTCCTGGAGTAAGAAATACTAAAGACACTTTGCGATTTAAGCAGTCGATAAAGTATTTTCGAGAGATTTCAGTTAAACCTCTAAGATTGGTTACTAAAAATATATACAGTTCGTACCTTTAACATTGCGGTCAGAAACCTTATAGAAACTCTTTTCTCCACAGTCGATTGTATGATTTAGGTACCAAATTGTAGAGATTCAAGGTATTGAGAAATTATGGTAGCAGAAATTAAAGTAAAAAAAATGTTATTAGAGATAATCAATTAATGTAAGAAGCGTGCAACTTCAAAGACATTTAAAGAAGAGCAGCGAGGGCACCAGCAACGGCGATTCCAGCAGCGACCTTTCCGTTGAAAACGGCAGCACCATTGCTCTGGTCAGGGAGACCAGTGCCAGAGGGGGAAGAAGAGGCAGCGGAAGAAGGAGCCTTGGTGACCTCAGCAGAGGAGGCAGCAGTAGCAGAAGCAGAGATCTCAGCAGAAACAGAGGAAGCAGCAGAGGAAGCAGCAGAGGAAGCAGCAGAGGAAGCAGCGGAAGAAGCAGCAGCACCACCTCCGAGGAGACCAAGGGAGGAAGCCAAGCCGAAGACAGCGTTAGTAGCAGAGTTCCACTCAGAAGAGTACTTAGGGGTAAGAGTGGGGAGAGAGGGAGTGAGGATTCCAATGATTCCACCAAGGTTGGCGATAACGTTTTGGATAGCCTTGGAAGCATCGTAGTGGGTAATAGCCTTGGAAAATCCATCAGTAGCCTTAGCAAAGTCAGGGGAGTTCTCAAAAGCTGTGAGGGAGGCACCGGCAGCAGAAAGAAGCTTGGGGAAGTTGTCGTCATTAAGGCCTGCAAGAGCAACGGGGACAAGCTGAGAGATAAGACCCTGAACGTCAGAGTTCTTGGTGATGATATCAACAATGTCCTGGATCTCAGAGGTAGCCTGGCCGTCAGAGACTGAGTCGTCAGTCTTGGCAGAAACAAATCCCTGAAGGATTTGGTTAGCAACAGAGCTAATAATGGGGTTCTGGGCAGAGACGACAGAAGCAGCAGCGAGAGCGAGAACAAGCTTGTTGGAAATCATTATAAAAACGAGTGATTGAGTGATAAATTGAAAGCAGTTCCTAGCCACTATTTATATGTTTGCTTAGTCTGGTTGGGACCTTGAGATTGTTGTGTAGTTCCTTGTTATGTTCAACCCCACTGCCGATCTTCACATTTCTGAACTGTGGCTCTAATTTTCAATTAGAATCTCAGCGAATTATTCTGAAACAAGTTGGATTTGTAAATCACAAGTGGGGTTAGTTACATTTGATTGAATTGTGCATGAATCTTTGTTGTGAAAATTACCAGATTTTCAGTCCAGCATAGTAGGTTGTTTTCCCATTATTCTACAATTCCCCAAAACACATATTACCGTACTCTTTCGTAATTGGGGTCTGTTGTTTGCTAATTTGTCTTAGGTGAGATTCCTCGACTGAAACCTGAAGTACCAGAATGGTATAGCCAATCGAAATTAAAGTTAGTAATAAGATTTTGCAGAGGGATTCATGCAGGTGTGGAGGCTTAAAAAGAGTTAATATAATCGAAATGAATGCGAAGCCAAATTTGAGATTAAATCCAGTATGCAGAACTGCAGAGAACGATCTAGAGCCTTATAACCAATTGATAATTAAGTAAAATGTTGGTCAAAAAACTGCGATTTTTGGGTAATTTCTTGCCATAGTGCAATGATTGGTAATCATCGATTACTACAATACTATTTTCTAATTTAGGAAGATTTTCAATCGTCATGAATGATCGTCTTCTAATTTAAGGTTTAGGCTCATTCTGAAAAAGTTCTTTGTGTGAATAACCTTATGGAGGTGTCATATACTTATTGAGACAATCAAAATTCCCAAACTGTGCATTCTTTCACTGTTTAGTATTTGAGACAGTCCTCAACGATAAATACACCATACATGTATGTTGTTCCAAGTAAAGATAGTTCTTGTTTGAGTCAGAATGATTTTTGGAAGCCGGTGGTAAATTAAATAGCGTTATAAAGGGTTAGCGGGTGGGAGAAAAGCTTAGGTTACCGTTAGCAATGTCGACCTGCACCCCCCTCCAAGAATGAGAAAACAGTCTCCTTGAAAAGTGTAGATCCACCCCACCCTCACTACTCTTTTGCTTAATATATGCAATGGTGGATAGTTTATTAACTCTAAATTTCTCCCTGAACTTGTATTATTTGTAACAATATCTGTCAAAATAGCAACCAACCTTAATGACATAATTGGAATAACTTAAGTTGTAGCCAAAACGTGTTGAAACATAACAAAAATAGCTGTGTAAGACATGTCTCAGATAATTGAACTAATTAGGAAATGAAGGAGTAGAATCAGGATAGCTCTGATTCCCTTGCCAGTAAGTGTTTGACACTATTAGGCAAAAAAAATGACACACTTAATGTGACATGCAAACATGAGTAGTTCAATATGATTATTTCACCTGAACGAGTTTGACTACTGTTATATCTTTGAAGCAGCTATACAATTTGAATGAAATTACACATTTCAGCTTAGATAAGTCCACAAAAAACAAAATGTCGCAATTTACAAATATCGAAATGTCGCAATTTGTTAGTTATTTAGTCGAACTTCCTCAAAACGCAAACAATTCTGGCTTTCTATCTAGCAATATCTTTTGGAAGCAATTATTCATCAAAGGTAAATCCTGAAAAGACAAAAAGTAGCAAATCTTTGCTCAGGTTAGTTCTATAGATTGTTCATGGTTGGGTTGCCCTCATTTGTTCATCGCAAACTTAAAATGTCTCACCCCCACCTAAGGGTCAAATAAAAACGGAGAAGAAAAAAGGAAAAATGTTGGAAAAAAAAAAACCGAAATGGCTGCAAAAACCAAAATCACTGAAAACGAAAAAATCAAAAAAAATCCATGTTACTAAGGAAATTTAATCATTAATGCGGTTCCCAAAAAAACGTAGATTAATTGTTGTATTCGGAATAACACTTGTTTTATGGGGAACATTATTAATTGGAATCCCACAGCCTGAACAGTTCCGAAAGTTGACTTCATTTGGAATTGCCAAGAGCCTCTATGCGTTTTCTTCCCATAACGCTTATGAGGGCGATTTGGTTGGATTTCGAGATGGATCGTATTTTACAGAGCCCTTGGAAGAGCTTGTCGGACCGGCAAACTTCACTATTTCTAAATGTCACATGTCATCATCATTGGCAATTCCAGATTTTTGGAAAGAAACTTCAGTTTCACACGATATGATCAATGATCTTGAATGCATGTCAATTTTAACTAGTCAGGTTTTGTTAGTTCAGCAGCTTGGATACATTTGCTCTTGGCTTATCCATCAAGATCCGTCGGCAGCCAGAAAAGCAGCCACCTCTTTACCGCCATTTGTGAAGATCAATGGTAAGCCAATGGTAGCATATATTGAGGATCGTATTGGAACTCTCGAGAAAACTGTGGACACTTTTGTAAATAAAACATATTCTTCGGGAGACACGGAATTAATTCGCCATCCGCAATTGGCTGGGTTGGGTATTGGAATTCCGTTCATGCAAAACAAGTTAACTTATACCTTTCCTTCCTTGGCTATCAGTCTTAGTTTTAATGGCCAACAATCATATCGGGATTTTGTTTTTGAGCCTGTTCTCAGAGGCCCCAAACAAGCTGGTCGAGTTACCACACCTCTTCCAGGCTATGATTCTGGCCTCCCACACCCATCAGTACTCAGATTTGGAGCAACTTGTGATCTGGACCCTTCTCCTCAACTTCTTTCAAAAGTTCTCTTTGGAAACCCCGACGCCATCATTTACAATTTACACAGGGAGAGCTCGTTTTACCTAGAATCAGGTCTAAATTATTGGAAATCTATTCTAAACTCACATGAACAAGCTGATCGTGGTTGCTTTTTCTCAGATAATTTTCATGGCCGTGTGTCGTCTTCCGAAATCGGTGTCAGTGTTCGGTGCAAAGAAAGAAGAATGCTTCCTCAGCTCAATTACTTTTTTTGTGAACATTTAACATAATGTTGGTCAAATCGAAAGATTCTTCAGAGTAAACCATTTGAACTCAGATTAAACCATTTAATAATATACAGCACTAATCTCGATTCTGAATTATTGAGCTTGACCGCATTGGGACTTCTAATTTCCCATAGTGTGCTCGCCTTTGAACAGTCGATCCAAAGCTCTTCCAAACCGATCAATTCCTTCATCAATCAAATCAGCATCTTCATAGGCAAAAGTTAACCGAACAAAGTCACAGCTTTTCTTGAGTTCGGGGCTGGCAGCCATATTTGCCCCCTTGACAATCAAAACTCCCTCTTCGAGACAATTTTCAACCAGAATCTGTTGAAGAGGAGCCGTGTCCTCACCATCAAAACCAGGCACTTGATCAAACTTGATGGAAACTGAGACGAACATGCCACATTGGGGTTCATTGAAAGAGATATACTCTGAATTCAATTGCTTGAGTTTCAAGAGCATGTGATCACGTCTTGAGAGGTACTGATTTCGAAGAAAGGCGGCTCTGGTTAGCCATCCATTCAGACCCCAAGCATATGCGGCATTACTGATAAGCGCCTGCGAAAGACCGGAAGTTCCACGAGTCGACAAGTTAGTGAAAGTAGAAATGTGCTTAATGAATGTCTTGTGAGCTGCAATAAATCCTAGTCGCAAGCCAGGAGAGAAGACTTTTGAAAATGACTCGACTCGAATGACAAGTCCAACATCATCAATTGTGAGATATGAGGGACCCAGTGTTTTAAGGTATTGGTCCAAGTCAATTGAATCAATTGATCCGGGCTCAAGCGTAGGCTTCTCACTATCAAAGGCCGGATATGCCAAATACCCATAAGGGTCATCCTCGATAATCACCACACTATGTTTTTTGGCCACGTTATATATATCCTTTCTTCGCTCTAATGATTGAGTTAACCCAAATGGATTCTGACCAGAGGGAATGGTATATAGCACTCGAGGCTTGGGTCCATTCTTGAAGTCCCAGTTTTCAAGCAATTGCTCCAAATATTGCACGTCGATTCCTTCGGTATTGTCCATTTTCAACGGCACCAATTTGGCACCGATTGATTCAATGGTCTCAAACGTAGGCGAAAAGCTATATTCCTCAACCAATACATTGTCGTCAGCATTGACCAAGATATCCAAAGCTTTGAAAATTCCATCACTTCCTCCATTAGTGATTATGATATCCCAATCACTGTCGTCAAGTTTGGGAGGATGAACCTTGCTAGTCAAAGTACGGACAAACTTCTTCAAATGAGGGAAACCGCCCATCTCCCCATATTGTAGTACTCTTTCAAGATCCAAAAAGCCATGGTTTCCACTAAAAGCCTCCTGCTCTGATTTTGGATACTTTTGAATGGTAATTGGCTGCGAATAGATGCTAGGATCATCCAAAGAGCCAATTGTCGGGTTGATGGGGACCTCAGCAGGAATTGGAGACTGGAAAATTGCCGATGCTGGTGTGAATCTTGGCCGGGCAGTTGGGGTGGAGGAAAAAGAAAACGAAACTCCTTCTAGAGAAAATCCCATAGGATTAGGCAAACCACCAGACAACATAATTGGTTTGGGATGCGGCTTAAGTCCAGGTCGACTTGTCGAGTCAACAAACATTGAAGCAAAGCGGGTTTTGCATCGTTCGGCGATAAAAGATTCCTGAAGTGACATGGGAAATTGAGATTGGAGATGAAGTAAAAGAAAGAGGAATGTATGGGCCTTTAAGCTGTTTGTTAATTCGGATAGTAGAGTACAAGGGAACAACTTCATGCATATTCTAAATTTTCAACTAGACAAAGAAGAGTGTTTTAACGGCTTAAATTGAAGGAACTTGTAAGAGAAACAAGGTGCCAAAAAAGTATACGGGCAATTGAGAGATCAGCTAATATCATGGCAGGTACTTTTTGCATCGTTGACCTAATGTTGCTTCTAGCCAATGTTGACATTTCTTTGACGAGATACATTAATATGCATTAGAAAAACAAAAACTACAAGTCAATTTTTCAATATTTCCCCTCTAAAGTTGTGGGGGAGGCATTTCTGTGGCACTGATTTGGTTAAAAACAGTATTGTAAGACCCAATATATTAATTGGATTGAATCCGCTAATCATTTGGTCAATGTATATGACCATTGGCCTGTATACATTTACTAGGATCAAGATCATGGCAATTCGGGTTAGATATGGAACAAAGAAGTGCCCAACCTTTTTTCCCAGATTGAGTTTGGGATAATTATTTTTTTTTTACCTCAATTAATATATTTCTTTTTGATGTTAATCTTACTAATTTCATTTTTTTTCGTTTTTTATTTTTTCGATTTTTCATTTATTTGATATTTTTATTCTTTTTGGAATTTGATCAATTAGATCCCAGATGACGACATATACTTGCATAGGTCTGGAAGGCTCGGCCAATAAGCTTGGAGTGGGTGTGATCCGCCATACTGTTGTGGATGAAAATGACAAAGAATCAGGCTATAACACCGAGATTTTGTCCAACATTCGAGACACATACATCACTCCACCTGGAGAGGGATTCTTACCCCGGGACACAGCTCGTCACCATCGAAACTGGGTTGTCCGAATCATCAAAAGGGCCATGGAAGAAGCAAAAGTAAAGCCAAGCGAATTGTGCTGCATTTGCTTTACACAAGGTCCAGGAATGGGAGCACCACTACAAAGCGTTGTTATAGCTGCTCGAACCATTAGTCAACTTTGGAACTTGCCACTGGTGGGAGTCAACCATTGTGTTGGCCATATTGAGATGGGCAGAACAATCACAGGAGCTATGAATCCTGTAGTCCTCTATGTGTCAGGAGGGAACACACAGGTTATTGCATATTCCCATCAGAAATATAGAATTTTCGGAGAGACACTGGACATTGCGGTTGGAAATTGCTTAGATCGATTTGCTCGAGTTCTAAAGATTTCGAATGCCCCATCTCCCGGTTACAATATTGAGCAGCTTGCCAAACAGGGCAAAAACTATGTGGAATTACCTTACACTGTCAAAGGTATGGACTTATCCTTGTCTGGTGTTCTTCAGTTTGTGGAGAGCCTAGCAAGCCAGTTTAAGGAGGTTGATGGGAAGCAGATTGCAAACATTAACGGAATGGAGTGTACACCTGCAGATTTGTGTTATTCACTGCAAGAAATTATTTTTGCTATGCTGGTGGAAATCACTGAGCGGGCTATGGCTCATGTGGGCTCCCAACAGGTTTTAATCGTGGGAGGTGTGGGTTGCAACGAGAGACTCCAAGAGATGATGGGAATCATGGCGCAGGAGCGAAGGGGTTCTGTTTTCGCCACAGACGAAAGGTTCTGCATTGACAATGGCATTATGATTGCTCACGCTGGTCTTCTCGCCTTTCGACAAAATTTCACAACCGAGATTGACAAAAGTCAATGTACCCAGCGATTCCGTACCGACGAGGTTCTGATCAATTGGAGAGATTGAAAACACTGTCATAACTCGTCTCTTTCAACTGATTGAATCGCCTCGGCAGTTTTCTCAATGGCAGCTAAGACTGAATCTTGCAATGAAGTAGGCTCCTCACTGTTGATAGCAGTGTCAACCAATGACATGGTCCCCATGGCTTGCCTTATAGCAGACTTTGTACCAAAAGTCGAAGGTACGCTACCAGAAACAAATCGACCCAACTTTAGCAACTTCAGCAAAGACCATAAAAGCATTTGAAGTGGTAATTTAAATACTCGCCGATATAGCACATAGCACACAGATAAACCCAAAAAGCCCAGAGCAGCCATCATTACAAGTCGATCATGGCGATCAGCTTCTTCTAGATGACGAACCAGCTTTTTTGATCCCACCAGTAATACATCAAACGCCGTATATTTTTGTTGCAACTGTTGCAATTCTTGTTGAGACTCTGTCAATGTCTGGATGTTGAGTTCGCCAGCAAGAACGTTTTGCTGAGCAAGGGCCTCCACTCGGCGCAAAGAACTTGTGATGTCTTTGCTTTTGGCAAGAACCTTTTCCTCAGATGCCTCTTGCCTCGTCACACCACTACTGCGGCCCGCAAACAAGGCCTCTCGTCCCTTGAGTAGTGATCTGTCAACATTAGCTTTGGAGTTGATTTGTGCTTTGCGAAACTGCATTCGAATACTGTGAACCTGCTCTTCGTATTCTTGCAGCTGAACCTGCCATAATGGATCTGTCGAAGTAGTCAAATTGCTAATATGTTGCAGTTCCTGATTCAATTCATGTATTTTGCTTTGAGCCAACTCAGCCAATTCATCCCGAACTTCTCTGCTACTTAATCCGCTGATTCCGAATCGATTGAGACGATTCACCAGATCGAGACAAAGCTCAATAAGAGGATCCAGCCGTTCAGTTTGGACACCTGACATGTTGTATTGCTCAAAATGTGAAATTTCAACTATCATCACACTTAGAGTTTGGACCATCAATGTGGAGTAAAAAGGTGTCTTTTGATTTGAAGCCAGATACCAGTCAAAGCCTTAAGGAAATACAAGCTGCAACGGAGGCTACTGCTGGAACCAATCCGCAACAGAAGAACATGAATGCTTTGTTATTAGCCAGCAATAGTTTGCGGCAAGAGGTGCATACAGTGTACTCCACCATGTCTAGTCACTGTCCTCGTTTCTGTGGAAGTATTGAGAAGATGGTCAGTGGATCAGACAGTAATGTCTGACATATTTGGTGGATTTCAAGGAACAGCTTCAAAAGACATTACTGGAATTTTGAGGAAAAGTGTCAAAAGCCATATTGGAATCTCGAGGAAAAGCGTCAAAAGCCATTATTGGAATTATTGATAAAACGTGGAGCAAGTGTTGATAAAACGCTGGAGCAAGTGTTGATAAAACGCTGGAGCAAGTGTTGATAAAACGCTGGAGCAAGTGTTGATAAAACGCTGGAGCAAGTGTTGATAAAACGCTGGAGCAAGTGTTGATAAAACGCTGGAGCAAGTGTTGATAAAACGCTGGAGCAAGTGTTGATAAAACAGTGAAACAAAAGTCGAAACAAATAGAATCTAAAGTCAGACCTGCGGAGTGCTGAGCTCAATGCCGAGTTCTCGTCTCCTTCGCCGAATTCTTGTCTCCTTCTCAACTCAAAGATTTTTTTTCTGCTAATATTTATATAGATATATTGAAAACCTATTTGAATTTCGGATGGAATAATTACATTTGTAGTTCAAACGCTACTAGACCACATCGCAGATGATTCATGCATTGAACATACTCAATTTCGATCAATCGTGCTCAAGGAGCCAAATGCTGGTTAGAAGAGGGCATAGACGTGAGACTTAATACCAACAAGATAAAGGTAAGAGGTCACAATGCAAGAAATAAAAAAACAAAACACCAAGATACATGTCAAAGACAATAGAAGCAGAACAATCAGAGTAATTGTCTGTTCGGGAAAAAAAAAACAAAAAAAGGAGAAGTGAGAAAAAACCAATGTGGAGTCCGTAATGTCCGAAGAGTCCGTGATGTCCGTGGAGTCTGTGATGTCCGTGGAGTCCGTGATGTCCGTGGAGTCCGTGATGTCCGTGGAGTCCGTGGAGTCCATGATGTCAGTGAGTCCGTGATGTCCGTGATGAGCATTGTAAGACTGATGGATTGAGGTTGAGACACCCTGCAAAAACAAACCCAAGTTGAGTTTCAGGGGGTAAACCATTGAAAATAATACGTCTGATACAAAGAACCCTCAGCCTGGGTGCAGAACTTGATCAAAACACATACCACTGGAATAATCTCAAGTTTGAAAAAGAACATATCGGAAATAAGGTCAAAAGGCACATACTATCAAAATATGTACTACAGTACATGTCTCCTAATGCCCTTACTTCTTCAATGTGTCTTCAGCTAACCCAATCTCCTGAGCTCGTTCATTAACCAGTTCGACCAGATCCAGACACAGAGCTTCTGCCAGCTTTAACGTTTGCTGGCTTTTGCCTCGTATGAATATAAATAAATCTTTCTGGTCCTCTTTGAAGGTCATGGGCTCAATGTAACCTGAACCTATTCCTCTAACATGGATATGGCATCCACTTGTTAGCTGGATATGTTTGAGGTTACGGCCACCAGGGCCAATGATGAGTCCACGGAGTTTGAAAGGATCAACGTGATTACATGTTATCGGTATTTTCCGATATAAGGTCTGTAAACCCACATGTTTTTTGCTCGGAATTGGTCTTATGGGTTGGGGAACATGAACGTTGGTATAGTGTCCAGATGTTCCTTTCAACAATGCAAGAGAGTTAATGCAATTGATGCATAGGCGAAGCGACTCCAATGTTGGGGTCTGCATGCAAAATCGTGATGGTTTTCCTCCGCTTTGTTTATGCGCTTCGTCGTCGTATTCGAATCGATAGAGGGCCCTAAAATTCGTGAAACATAGTCGTATTTCGTTCAGTACAGAAGGATCGGAGAAAAAATTCTGGTGATCATCATCTTTGAGTTCGATTTCCTGAGTCACTGGTGAAGATGGGGAATCACCTGGACTCGATGAGCTCACTTCATCTCCACTTGAATCCGAAGAATATGTACCCCCATTACTAGAGGCGTTACTGGAGGTATTGGACCATGAGCCAGAACTCATTGTATCAAATTGCTGAAGCTTGTCAGAGCTGTCCTTGAACTTTTGCTTATTAACAGAATCTCGATAGGAAGAATCCCGTTCATAGAGTTGAGCATCTATTCGAGCAGCTACAGCCTTAGCAACTTCAAGTGGGTCCTGATAATCAAATCGAGAGGTACGGGAGCTACCCTTGGAAGCATCTCTACTTTTATACTGATTTTTACCTTGGGTGGACCCCACCTTCATTACCCTGTGATTATCTTCCAGGCATGACTCGCTCCTCTGGGGTGATTGAGACCGACAGTAGTCTCTAGAAACGCTCATAAAAATTCGCTCGCGGTCTCTTGTTTCGCACTGAGCCTTTCGGAGGACTATGGGGAAAAAAAAAAAAATTCTGAGTCGTCGAATAAAAATTTGAAAAACTTGTCTCTACAAGTTAGTCTTGAATGAAGAACTTCGTCGCTTCACATACCAATTTTTATTATTTTTGAAGAACAAACGAAAGAAAAACGAGTCTCAGAGTTTTTAAACAATATTAGTCCAATTAAAGTTTTCCCCCCCTTGTGCAACAAAGAAATTCAATATTATCAAATAATAATAATGCAGATAGGGATGATAAATGCCAAAATCCCCGATTTAAATCTAGCAAGGAAACTAGTCACTTTTAACCAGATTCTCCTACTTTACAGTTGTTTTTGTAGGACTGGGGGATATATTAGCATCCTAGAAATCGGTTTTAGATTCTCGTTAAGATTTGGGCTTTTCAGATCGGGTGCAAACTCAATTAAAAGTTGGAAGAGGTCAATCGGACCTCAGCGAGTTCACAAAAACCTCTATACAGGATAGTAACAAGATGAACATAGCTGCGATTATCGACGGAGTTCTAAAAGTCTCGTAACTTGTGGATTTAAAGGGGCTATGAGCTCTATTTCATCAAAGAGCTTCATGTTTACTAATACTCTTGTTTTATTATTTTAATATAGTTTTTTTTGGCCTTGCTTGCAGGTAGTTTAACCATAAACTTGTTTGAAACTCAGTTAAAGAGAGGCTGTTAAGTGGTGGGAGTATTGATAAACGGGCTTAGACGATCTGCTTCAAGCCATTTCGAAGGGTTGGTGATATTATACAATCTTTGAATTCAGGGGGAGGGGTGTGGGCAAGACGGTTCTGATATAGATATAGTTTAAAGTGACCCTTACTTATCTAAACTATGCATGTTCATTGTGGTGAGTATAGTAAATGCAGACTCGAGCATTCCACGAACAGTGGTTTTTGAACTCTGTATTTTTCGATATAAAATTTTTCATATAACTTGTTGACATTCGCAACAAAGAGCTGGTAAATATGTCAGACAACATCTCTGTTGTTTCAAACAACACCACTTTGAGTTTTGTTTTTTTGTTTTTTTGTTTTTGCTTTTCGCAGAAACTTGTAGAAGTAGCAGCATCTTCGATCAACCCTAGCCCTTTAACACAAAAAAAAAAAGAAAAGTTAATGCCAAAACCACAACCCCCAAACGCCATCGCTTAACAGGTTAGTCTCGATTGAGGTACCCTACCTTGAATGTTGTCGCCAGTCGACTTTGCAGCGTTCGAACATGCTAAGGAAAATATAGAGCCTGTTCCCAGTGGTCGCTCTGCTACATCTCTTGCAGCAGTATTCGGAGACCCTAATCAACACGCCTCTACCTCAAACTCCGAGTCTCGTTCGCCCAATCATTTATCAAATGATGATAAGGTAGTTGAAGATAACAGTGAAAATTTTAAATTCTCGAATCAACTGTCAAAAGAGCGGGAAGCTTACGAGGAAAAAGTTAAACTGGATGATGACAACGATGACCCTCTACACCCATGGCTGGACTACATCCAATGGATTCGAGATTCCTATCCCCAGGGAAATTCTTGTGAAAGTCAATTGGCACAAGTGCTGGAACGATGTGCAAACCGATTTTGTAACGTTGCCCATCTCAAGAACGATATTCGTTACGTGAGGGTTTGGATCGATTACATCAAATACGTTGATGCTCCAAGAGAGGTGTTTCTTTACATGGCCCAAAATGATATTGGCATGAAATTGGCTCTCTTTTACGAAGAGTATGCTATCTTTCTTGAAACCAATGGCCTGGTAGCATTGGCCAAGCAAGTTTACGAAAGGGGCATCGATAGGAAGGCATTTCCCCAAGAACGTTTACAGCGAAAACTGGAACTATTTCTTCAGAGATGTGAACAAATCCCTCAATCGCTACAAGCAATGGGGGAATCTGCATTCCCACAGGTGAGGGTGGCTCTTTCATCGAAACAAGGAGCCGAAGGCTCACTAACTTCTTCCAACGCTCAAGAATCTGGCCCTCGAAAGAAATTGGCTGTTTTTATTGATAAATCTGATGAGCAGGCAACTGGCTTGGAACCAAATTCTTCCGTATCCGTTTTAGGCACAATCAAAGATAGACGCAAAGAAAACACCATTCAAGCAACCCCTTGGGTAGGTGAAACTATGCCATCAGCAGAACCTTTGAAACCAAGTCATGCCAAGTTACCAGTATTCCGAGAGTTGCCAGCACCTTCAAAAAGGGAGAAAGTTACAATTGACTTGGATCTATTGTATGATTCGGGTCAAGAATACTGTTTGGAGCAGGTATATGCAAAATCTAAAGGGTTGCTGGGCAAAAAATACCATGTTAATGAAGACTCACAAACCTCTCCTGCTGTCAAGTCAACTACAATCATGCTCAAGGACGAGGATGATGACACCGATTCTTTGCTCAAAAGACCTCCAACTCCAACAATGACAATGCATACCAAAGGTGCTACTGACGACATCTATAAAATGTTCAATCAACCTTTGGGTAGATCCGAAGAACAAAGCACTAATACTAACGACTCCACAAACAATCAGGATTCCGGTTCCAATGATACCTTCCCTGGTAAGTATCTTGATTAGAAGAATATATTTAACTATTGCTAGTTTTCATAGCATCTGCTTCTTGGTAGATAATTCTGATATTGTTTCATCAACTGGATCATTGAAACTAATTAATGATAGACCGAACCCCAATAAGTGAAGAATACCGTGCGCATATCTCAAAACGGTACTCTCTGACAAACTCCACCTTTCAGCCTCGATTTTCAGGAGAAACTCCTTATCATTATGAACCTCACGGAAAAGCAACCCCATATTCTGCGACGAATTCACCAGGGTATTTGATACCACATTATGTACCTCAGATCCAGCCACTCTCAGCACACCCCATACCGAGTCCCATCCCTTTGAAAAGCGTCTCGGTGCTGCCCTCTCAAGTGATAGCTACGGATTCACCTCATCAACCCACTCCCCCTGCCATAGACCAACCATCGTTGAAACAGATGAATTCGTTGCTGCAAACTCGAATGGAGGTTGCCTCAAGTGCTAACATCAAAATGAACAGTTTTGCATCACCCAATACCAAAGTCACTAAACCGCATTTACCAGCATATAATGCCATTAATAAGGCAGCTGTTCATGGAGTTAAAGCAAATTTAACTACATCGTCATCTCCCATCGCTGTGAGCTTGGATAGACCTTCCTATGTTCCTTTGGATCCCAAACTGAGGGAAATGTGTAATTCCTACGCATTATCTAAAATCAAAGGAACACCCAATGTGTATGAAAGTCATCAAACCTCATTAGGAATACCTGCAAATGTTTCCACCAAGAAATCGTACATGGTCTCATTCCCTCCCCATGGCAATTTACGGATCCATCGCAAATTAGGAGAGGGAGGATTTGCAGCAGTATACCTTGGAGAGAACAAGCAAGACAAAGTAACATACGCAATCAAGGTCGAGAAACCTGCCTCTGCGTGGGAGTATTACATTGTTTGGCTTCTTGACTTCCCTATCAATATTTACTCTTTACACACTTTCAGAAACGAGTCAGTTCTAGTTATGGATCGATATTCAGGAACAATTCTTGATGTTGTAAATAAAAACGGTGGTCCTGTCAATGAAACGCTAGCCCTGAGATGGACATTGAATCTGCTGGTGGCCATTGATAAGATGTATCAGAAAGGAGTCTTGCATTGCGATGTCAAACCTGACAATGTCATGGTTGATAACTCCAAAGAGCGTCAAGCCATTCTGATCGATTACGGAAGAGCACTGGACATGAACATATTTAGAGACGATGTCAGCTTTATTGCTAATTGGGCTTGTGATAATCAGGACTGTGCCGAAATGAGATCTAGATCAAAGTGGACATATCATTCTGATTTATATGGGGTTGCGGCCTGTATTTTTACCATGTTGCACGGAACATTCATTGAAACAACCAAACAAGGCGGCTTACAGAGTTTTGCTCGACCATATAAACGATACTGGCAGCAAGACATATGGATCCCGCTTATTGCATTTCTATTAAACCCTGATAAAACTTGCAACATCTCTACCAACATCTTTTCTTGGTCGCAGGACAGTGCCAAAATCCGAAAAGAAATTGAGCATCACCGTCAAGTCATATCCCGATATCTGCATAGTAACCCCAAAAATGTACGTGATGCATTGCGTGGATTGAATGATATTATACGATAGAAACAAAGAGGAAACATACAAAGAGACCAAAATAATCACAGCATTGTAATTTTACTTCATGTTTGAATATAGGATTATTCTGTAATGACTCACGTCGGAGCTGTTTCAATTATCAATAGCCGTAGCTCAGTGCCTGGATAATGTGGGGGCTGCTCGACAACCGCTCGTTTCAAACCAATAAAAAAGCCTTTCAGAAAGTGCATAATTAAACCTTCAACACATTAAGCTCTGATACACCCTGAGTAGAACTTATTTAAGAGTGTCAGTTGAAGTAGAGAAACCACTCAATCCAGCTTAAACATGTCGATTCCTGGAGGAGTTTTTAGTGCTGTTGTGACATTTTTCAAAGACAAGTCTACTGGGTATGCCCTTGATCTTGAGACCCAAGCAAAACATGCTTGTTACTTGGCAGATAATGGAATCCGAGGTGCAGTCATCCTTGGCTCCACTGGAGAATTGCCGAATTTGACTCAAAAAGAAAGAATTGAATTGGTGACAGAGACAGTCAAGTCTGTCAGAGAAGCTGGCCATGAGGATTTCAAGTTCATTGCCGGTGTCGCCCAGCAAAATTGGACCGAGGCTATTGAAGAAATCAACACTCAGGCTAAAGCAGGAGCTCAATTCGCCATGGTTTTAGCACCTAATTACTTTGCTGGAACTCAATTGACTCAGGATGGTATCATTGAGTGGTATACATATGTTGCGGATGCAGCCAAGATCCCCATCATTGTGTATTACTACCCTGGAGTATCTAACAATCTCAAAATTGAGCATCAGACATTCTTTACTTTGGCCAAGCATCCAAACATTGTGGGCACCAAACTCTCTCACTCCGAATGCTCTTGGCACGGCTTACTTGCAAGTCACCCTGACGCAAAGGCCAATGACTTCACAGTTCTCACAGGATTGGGTCAAATGTTACTTCCTTGTATGACTGTTGGGGTAGCTGGTGCCATTGATGCCGTGTCTGGAGCCTTTCCCAAAACCCTCAGCCGGCTGTACGATCTGAGCGTGCTTGTTAGAAATGGCAAAGGAACCCCTGAGGTAATCGAGGAGGCTACCAAGCTTCAGTATGTGGTGTCTTGGATGGCCGAAATTGTTGATGTCTACGGACCTCTTGGAACCAAAGAGCTGACCAGACGAGCTCTTGGGTATGGTCTCCAAAATCATGCTCGACCTCCAATGTCTGGTAAGGTTGACTGGGCTGATTGGGAGGAGGCTTTTAGCAACATTAGCAAAGTTGAGAATTCCCTCTAAACTGTACAACAATGTTGAATAGATATCGAACAATTGAAAGCGCAATAGTGTAAAATTGCAGTACAATCAAGAGTCCTAACGTCCTCAAGTCCTAATTCCAACTCCAGTTCTGTCAAGGTTTGTCAACTACAAACATTTTCTTTCTAGTCTTGGATGCAAGACTTGTAGCATCCCATTCAGGCTCCTCACTTTTACCGTAGTCTTCAAAAGATAACAGCTCGGAATAAGTGTATTCCTTAGTAGGTGCTAGACTTGTCAACGGTTGAACTTCTGAAACATCAACGTCATGAATATGGGAGACTAGATTGATCTGAGTCCTCAGATCCTCAATCAGCTTCCTTCTGAGGTCATCTGACTGAGGAGCAGGAAGACCGGCACCTTGAAAGATAGGTCCGAGTTTTTCGAAAACCACTTGTAGCGTCTCAGAAGTGATGTCATCTGTGCTAAAGTCGGAATGAGTCAACAGATCATTGGGACTCCATGAACAATCCTTACACTGTAAGGTGTCAATTATTTCCTTTTTAGTAGTTAAGTCCAAGAATCCGTCCGAGGAAAAGTGGATTGACCTTTTCAAACGAGGTACTGCAACTTTCAAAGTGGATCGTATCATTAATTGGTTTTCTTTAAGTTTTGACTTATGCTTGAGAAAGATGTTCAGTTTTTATTTCCAAGGTATTTTGATGATCTTAGAATTTTGAAGTTAGTTTTTTTTTATTGTTTCCACTTTATTATTTTATAATTAGAAAAATCTGTTTCGGTTGCAGCTCAATTGTTTGCAATATGACACACAGAGTGATGGACGACAGTTCTTTTTTTTTTCCCTTCGCAGATTGCAAAGAAATTCAAAAACATACCACTGAATCCATCACGTGCTCACGTACTGTCATTAGGCTCATGTTGCATGCAGCACTGGGCCACGTGCATGGAATCAAGACAATATAGTGGACAATTCAAGGTTCACTTGAATTCGCAATAGTTCAAACAAACTGGATAAAACAGCACAATTACCCCAAGAAAGGATCAACAGGTGAGAGATTACTATCAGTATTACCTCTGAACTCTAGGTATGATTCGACTAATGCGAAACACTGGGCTATCAAGTCAAATCAAGGTTGTCTCTGTTGCCGATTTTGTAAAGTTGAAAAGCTTATTCTGACGAGAGCTGTATGAGACTAATATTAAACAAGAAGTCAAATTGGGAGGATCTAAAACTTGTATTTTGATTTGATCAAAGCATCCCGAGATATCGAGTGAGTTGCGAATTGGACGAAAGCAATAGCAGATGGAACAGTGTCTAGGCTTGCTTAGAGAAACAAAAGTACACTGACCGTTGTACACAGTGCAATATCAACCATTGTATGACCTTGAACTAACAAACAGTGTCCTCAGCCCCGCTTCTTCAGACTGCCCCAGGAAAACGAATTGCACTTCCGACTCGGGTTGAGCCCAAGGTGTTTTTCGCCAATGAGCGAACATTTCTTTCTTGGCTCAACTTCACTGTCATTATCGGCGGATTGGCAGTTGGATTGCTGAATTTTGGTGACAAAATCGGCCGAATTTCAGCAGGTCTGTTCACTTTTGTTGCAATGGCAACCATGGTATATGCGCTGATCACATACCATTGGCGAGCTGCTGCTATCCGAAAACGGGGCTCTGGCCCTTACGATGACCGATTCGGTCCAACTATGCTTTGCATCTTTCTATTGGCAGCAGTCATTGTCAACTTTGTGTTGCGAATGGCTCAGTAATCTCTCATTCTCACTTAAATTTGTAACTCATTTTATTTTCATTTGTTTTAAATTACAGAATAAATAGCAAAAATCAGATAAATAGGTTAATCAAAAATAGACTCGATCCTGATGGCATCCGAAGAACAGTAAGGAGGAACTTGGGGTGATTTGATGTCACAAGTCTCCATACAAATTCTAGGAACTGTAGAGGACCGTCGGGATTCATCAATGACATCGTCATTATAGGATTCCGAGTCTGATTCTAGATCGGGTGCCCCGTCGTATAGTTCCAGGCTGGATCGTGGTTGAAACATGGCTTGTTCGTATTCAGGGGCTGAATCAGCAGCGAAATCATTTTCAAAGATTTTGTTTTGGAGCCGAGGGTACTCACACAACAAAAATTCATTGTAATCAATCGGTGAAGGCGAGATTTCAATGTCTTGGGTAGGAGTACCTTCTCCTCGAGAAAGAATGAGAGGGGCAGATAGGGAGACGTCAAAGTATCGCCGACGAGCGACTGAATTAGTCTTGGACAGGACTGAAAAGCGAAGACTAGCTGTCAACTTGTGTCGAATATTTATGGGGTGGAAATTAGCAGAGGTAGATGCCGAGATGGCCTTGACATGAGACTCATCTAGTCGGATGATGTACTCAAGTTCTGACTCTGTAGCACCAGGGATTAACAAAGTCCCCTGATGTTGTGTATCAAGATGTGTAGTTTCAACCTTGAACCCCTGTTTTTCTGCTTCCTTAAGTTCAGCCTGATCGAGGGCTTTCAGCTCTTCAGTTAGATGATCGGATGAACTTGTGGAAAAAATGGCAGTTTGTTTTTTTGAACCACCGCATAATTGTGTAACGTTGATATTGACAGAGTTGAGCCGGATTCCCTTTTCGTGGAGCACAACGGCTATTTTTAAGGGTATTTCCTCTCCTTCTTTAAGATTAACAAGTCTATTGGGATAGCTGAGATTGAATTTTAACCGCGACTGCCAGGTGATAGAGCCCGAGACAGGTAGAGACGATGAGGCTGATTGCTGATGACTTCGGGTCACAAGTATGTCTTGAGAATGCTCATTTGTATGATTGGAGTTTCCAAATAGTCGGGACTTGAGCATGTGTGCTCGAGTCTCCAATGTATACCAGAGCCGTCTAGTCCCATGATGTGCAGTTTCAGGAGAGGTTGCTGGAATGTAGCAGCGTATTGGGTAAGATCTCTGAACATTTGCATCAATATGAATAGGTACCAATAATTTTGTAGCCTCCTCATCATCATTCAATGGTTTAAGCGCTTGCCCATTCTGGGAACCTAGCAAATCCCATTTAGCTAGACATTTGGACTGGATATTTCCATGACCTTTGGAGTAATGCAGCTGAAGAACAACCTCCAATTGAGTCAATTTGGTTACTTTGGCATGTAAGATGTTCACTGAAGTTTCAAACTTCACGGTCTGATTTAATTGCTGGGTTATTGCTTCTGAAAATGTTGGGAGCTCGTCATTAAGAGTTGAATTGGTGAAGTGCTGATGTAAAGGACTCCCAAAGGTTTCCATTGAATCAGCTGTGACACTATGTTCCTGGCTTATGATAGACAAGCTATCATAATCTTCACAGGGAAGAGGAGGTAGGTCAAGTTTGACATTGTCGTAAGATATTGACAATACCATTATTTTGTAGTTCGCTTAGGGTGATGGAAAGAAAGACAGCGAGGAACATGCATTTATTAAGTATGGAGAAAGCGCAACTCAACTGCACTAGTTTTTCTTGACTTGATCTTTAATTAATTTTTTAAAATCAAAATTAAACAAGACTTAGTTGGAACGTATAATGGTTTGGAGTCATTACAGCATTAGAGCTGCAGATAGTTAAACTCTATAGCCAACAAACCTTGTCGCCCAAGCTAATTAGTTAGAGGCTATGCTAGATATCTAAGGGTACTTGAGGGGGTGAAGGCCACAGAAAAGGGCAAGAAACCAGCCAATTTGGGAATTTGGCTGGGAAAAAAAATAGCAAGTTAACATGTGTTATGAATCCACGAGGGTCTAATCTGTTTCGCGATCTACTTCCCACCTTTTTTCCGTTTCCCTCCGTTTTACCTGCTTTTAGTTGAGTTTTGGAGAAAATCTCGAGTTAGGTTAAGGTTGCATTCACCTTACCAACGACTTTGTTACAAAATAATTAGGTTTTATTTTATAACTATCATCTCCACTTGCTTCCCAAACCAAGCAAATCATGTGATCCTCGTGATTAAGCCAAGAAACCAATTATTATATCAGACAATGGTGTGCCAAGTCCACACCTCAATATTGTCATGTGACCAAGTGATAAGGAGTACTTTAGAGAGGAGTTACTAAATGTTCAAGGTTAGTTGCTAGTTAGGTTAAGACAATATATCAACAATGCAGTTGAGTGAGTTAAATTTCTGTCAGCCTTACATATATATACCTCTCGGACTTGAAAAAGACTCCGAGTTGTCAAACACAGCAAGAAAATTTAAAATGCCAAGTCCATTAAAAGAAATATGATTCGATTCTGATTAATGCACCTGTTCCAATCCCCGCTTTTTCCCACACATAGTGACATGAAGGCTGAGTAGATCAAATGATGGATGAATATTGAAAGTACAGGGTCCTATTTCTTTTGCCACATGGTAAGGTTTTTGAACAAGTAACCTTGATGGTGATGATTAAAAAATAAATAAAAATAGCTCTTTGTTCAAAAGGGTATCTGACTCATACTTGATAGAAACACATGGTGGTTTGTCCAAGTTAGAGATAACCACGTAGATACATCCAAAAAACCACTACCGCCAATGATAATGCACCCCAATTCCATTCCATTTCCACGATCAGCCAAACCCACAAGGTTCCCAAGGGAGGAGCTGTTCTCATAACAGCCATGTAGCCCTTCTCATAAATGCAATCCAATAAATAACAACCAATTCCAATGCTGCAAAGAAAAGTGCTGATCCTGAAGATGCGGAGCTTTGTAGAAAGGGGAGTCGAATACAATTGATGCTTGTTCAATTCTACAGTTAAGGGATGGAATGCCCAGTGCAGTATACTGAAAACGGGAACTGTTGTTAAGCATTTTGTAGCAGCTTTAGTAAACACACTAAGCTCATAACGTCGAATCTCAATCGCAATTGGACCCAGATCTCCTCTTTTGGGGAATGGCATATTCGCAATATGAGGATCAGGAGCACCATATTGCTTTTGAATAATTACTTCCAAGATCAAATGAACACTCATCAATGGAATCAAATAGATAAGAAAGTCCAAAACTGTGAACCATAACGAATCATAGTCATCATCATCATCATCAGCTCCTTGTGCTTGTTGTGCTGCTTTTTGAGCTGAGAGTTCAGCTAGTCGTTTTTGACGCTGCTGCTGTACCTGTTCGATCTTGCTTATGAGAGTAGGATTGCTTGTTACTCTCTTTCTGTTGGGCTGTGCTAAGGGAATCTCTTCAATGTGCATTTTGGTGAATTACTTTGGAAGTTTGATATTGGACAGAAAAAGCTGTAAAGGTACTTCAAACCTGACCTAAAAATGTAACACTCTGAGTGTTATTTTGAGCGTTATTTTGAGCGTTACTTTGAGCGTTTTATCTCTAACATTTACAATTCTCGCGTTTTACTACAATCACATGTATAATTCTCAATGACAATATTTTTAGTGCAATCCTATACTTAGTCAAAAAGACCAAAGCCCATGTCGTCATCAGACTCCTCCTTGGCTTCCTCCTTCTCCTCCTCAGCGGGAGCATCCTGAGCGGCAGCACCTCCAGCAGAAGAGACAGAGGCAGCGGGAGCAGAACCGGCCTCGAAAGCGGTCAAGAGCTCATTAAGATCCTTCTTCTGGACAGCCTTGGTGAAAAGCTCAACCCAGATGGGCTCAAGGTCCTCAACACCAGCCTCAGCGAGGATAGTGTTGATCTTATCAGCGGTGATTTCAACCTCAGCGTCAGCGAGAATCAAAGCAGCTGTATGGTTAGCTATCGTTTCATAAATTTCGAGCCATTCTGCTCATTGTTTTCATAATTTGATATGTTGCGCAATGACCAGATGGCTTTGAATATTTCCATCATGAAAAACTGAACATCGCATTAAAGTAGTTTCAACAGGTCCAAATCAAAAGCCCAAGTCATAATGTAGGATCAAACATGTGGGGAGATCTCTCACTTACCGTAAGCAGCAGCAGCCTGTGACATTGTAATGTTTAATGAAGTTTAGTTGTGGAAAATTTCACCTAGATTTCGGAGGGGAGCGACTGCAGGATACAGGGGAGCGGCACGAAATGGGTTAGGGAATGTCAAAATTCTGAGTGCGTCGTGTCCCAAAAGAGAATTGTCACGTGAAAGGGGTTAACCCTAACAGCTAAAATTCGATCTTGATAAAAGTCACGTGTTAGTTAGTTATGGTAAACTTGAAATGAAACATTCTCCAAACCAACTCAAGTCAATAAAGACTCCCAAGTTTGAGTAAATGAGGACCGATCCTTAGTTTCAGGGACATGACGTTCCAACAAGTACAAAAACAAGCTTCCAGTAGCAGTAAACATGTAGAAAGTGAATCCGCCTAGAAAGTGGTGGACAGTGGGAAAGAGAAAGCCAACCAAAAAAGTCGACAGCCAGTTAGCTGTCATACCAACACTCTGAGCGACTCCAACACAGTGTGGCTCTACCATTTCCGAAATCATTAAAAAGGGAATTGGACCTAATCCTATAGCAAATGATGCAACAAACAGAGCTGTAGAGAAGGCTGTCAATAGCGGCCATCCTCCAACCATTCCTGTTGCAACTAAAGCTGATCCCACAGTCATTCCTAAAACAGATTCTTTCAAAAGCACTTTGCGGCCTCTTTTATCAATCAGGGGCGCCGCAATTATTGTAATAATGACATTTAGCACCGATATCGAGATGTTAATGGCAGTTGAGTAACGCGGAAATGATTGACGTAAGACGCTGATTCCATAAAACATGATTGCGTTAATTCCACAAAACTGCTGGCCACACATTATAATCAAAATAGCAATAAGAGGTTTGCGGTATGTTCGTAAGGTCAAAAAGTCCAATAAAGAGGGTGAGTTAGTTTGGCCTAGAAGCTCTGAATTGGCAACAACTGGGTTAAGCAACGAGTCACTTTGAATCATTACGTTTCGAAGTTCGACACGCCAATTGTCAATATCCTCTTCAGCTTCTTGTCTATCACCATCTCGAAATCTTTCCAGGATTGTCAATGCCTCAGTGGAACGACCTCTAGCAACCAGCCATTTCGGGCTTTCCTCAATAGAGGGAGCTGTGATTAAAGAGGCAATTCCCAAAAAAGTGCCAACAATTAAAACGTAGCGCCATTGGACAAGACCCGAAAAGATAAAACCCATCAGTTGTGCCAGCACTATACCAATGTTGACTGATGTTTGACATAGTGAACCCAACAAACCACGCAGGTGTCTGGGTGCAACTTCACTGAGATATAGTGGAGTAACCACAATAGCAATTCCTGATCCTATTCCACTGAGAATCCGGCCCAAAAGAAGAGCTCCAATTTCACTAGCATTGGCCATAAATAGTGGGCCAACAATGAAAAAAAAAGTTGACAACAAGGTCAATTTCTTTCTTCCCCATTTATCGGCTGCAAGACCAGCATACGAAGCCGCAATCATACCTCCAAAACTCAGGCCTGCTGTCACTAGCCCAATCTGTTGTGGGCTCATTATAATGCAGTCCGGAGAAGGAGGGTTGGTTGAACAAGAGAGAATGTCCAAGGGGGCATTGAGCTCGGAAATGTGATAGCCGAATTGAAGGGTTCCTAAACATACCACAGCAGCCACCCAGAAAATTGTTTGAAGTTTTGCAGTCATACTATATTCCAGAATAGAACATTGATGACATCATCTGACTGGGTCGACATTAGTGTCACGTGATCGAAATATTTCAGTTCCTATAATTTCAGAGGAATTTTAGTCTGTTTGAAAACATTGACATTTGATATATCTTTATACACGATCAAATTGAAGATATTCTCTGGCACTACCGCTGAGAAATACTTGTTGTACGACTTTTTTATGAACTGTGGGTTAAGTATCTCGCAGAAATATGCATAGATTATGCACGGGAGAAGAAGACACGAATTAACAAACCCAAACAAAAGGACTGTGCAAGAATAATTCATATCACTCAAGAGTGAATTAGTTTCAGAAGAACAATTTTGAAAATAAAACTATTATTTATTCACATGCGAATGTTCGCAGTTTGCTTTGCTTTTCAAAGGCCCAGTTGTGGATGTGACTTATCTCTCATCACATGATCAACGTTCCAACAAACACGTGACGCCAACATCACGTGCCGAATTATTGTTTCTTCCCCCATTGATTGATCAATCAGCCATGTGGTTCTCCAAAAAAGATGCTGGAAATGATCAGGTTTCTCAAGTAGCTCCAGAGGGTTTGAAAGAGGAACAAGTCCAAGAAGAGGAGCATCAAAAGGCGAAAGCAACCGTTTTGGATCTGCTTTCTTATTCACAACAGGATTCATCTCAGAGATTCAACACCCGACCAGAAGCTCGTCTTTTGTCAGTGTTCATAGCCACATCATCTTTGGGATTTTTTTCGGGCTTTTATTCTGGATACAAAAAAACGGCATTACGCTACTTGGCAGAAAATGCCCACCGCATGCCAAAAACAGTCCAAGGCTGGTATTATTATCACAAGTACAGAAATTACCATGTATTGAGTAGTGGAATGTTTACTGGCTTCCGGTACTCCGCACTCATGACATTTTGCGGTCTCAGTCTGTTTGGTTTAGAAGCTTATATCGATCATCTCCGAGGTCAGATTGATTTTGCTTCAACATTAGGAGCCACTTTGACAATGGGTTCTGTCTACTCGCTATGGTACAAGCTTCCTCGACATCAAATAATTAGTACCCTCAAGCGAGGTGGAGCTGTTGGGTTAGCTATGGGTCTTGCTCAGGATGCTTTGCGGTTTACTAGGGGAAATGATCTGTGGTATTTACAAAAAATAGGTGTTTCTCACCACTCAGAACAAAACTCCGAGGCTGACTTATGAAGAACGCAAAAGAATAATCCGAGAAAAGTGAGAAAAAATGCAACATCTTTTATTGTACATAGACTCTACCATAAGATTTGCAAAAGCAGTTGTCTCCTATTATATATTTCATATTATTGATATTACAAATAAAGATGAGAGCCTCTATACTTGAACTGAGTGCTGCTGGTAGACACCGAATCATGGCACGACTTGACTGATCGTTTAGGGAATCCTTTAACAGAGTTGGCAAAGGAAGCCACAGAGTTAGCAATCAATCTGGTATTTACCACCCAAGCTTCATAAGAAACATTAGACAAGTCATCACATAATTGATGGTAACAAGGATCATACCATTTACCAGCTTCACCCCCAAACATGTCAACCTCTTCAGGAGTTTTGACACCTTCAGCCCCAGTAGCAACTCCTCCAGCAGGAATACCAGCCTCAATAAAACCAACATAATCAGATCGACCGTCGAAGGGAACAAACGAATAATTCAGCTGGTTTTGCTTGAAAAAATCAATGTAAAAGTCACGTAAGTACTCAGAGCCTGTGGGATTTTCGGCATCAGTGGCATTATAAATTTGATAAGCAAAGTTGGGAGAAGCCATCATATCATAATCCATAAATAACCTGATTCGAGAATTTTCTTCAGGTGAGAGGTTGGAAGCGTAGTAATTCGATCCAATGAGCCCTTCTTCTTCAGCAGACCAAAAGGCAAATCTCACCTTATTCTTCACTTTGAACTTGGAGAGTGCAACTGCTGTCTCAAGCAAGGAGATTGTTCCAGATCCATCATCATTAATTCCAGGTCCGTCTGCAACGGAGTCAGTATGGGCACCCAAAGCAACAACATTTTCTGGATCTCCGTCTATAGTATCGGCAATGATGTTGTATGTCTTGATATTGTCAACATAACCATCAATGTAGGCAGAAACTTCGATTGATTCTCCGGCGTTGAGCTTATCAATGTACTTGAGACCATCTTCCTGAGAAAGACCAAAGGTGGCCACATGATGCACACTGGGCTCTCCAAGAGTACCACCTAAGGGCTTGTCTCCAGGAACATTATCGAAAATAATGACAGCAAGAGCTCCCCGCTTACCAATATTAGCAGACTTGTCTCCAAAAGAACATTCTCCCCGACTGACAATTGCAATTGAGTTTCTCAGGTCAGGAATTGATGAAATATCACATCCAGTTCCTTCAACAAAGACCAATGGGCCAACTACAGGCTCTTTGTCTGGTGTGCCAGGGGTAAGAGCGAAAGGGGCAGCAGATGCGGGAACGTCTCCACCGATCACCAGCTTGGATTCAAACACTTTACCCAAAACAGCCTTAAATGGCTGGAGAGAAATTTGATAGAATGGTTTTTCCAAACCATTCAAAGTATTCAAAATATACTTGATGGTTTGCTTATGGCCTTCCGATCCAATAACTCGAGTGGGATTTCCGTTATCCTCTTCAGATAATTGGGCAATTTTATAGAGATCATTGGCACGTTTCTCAAGGCCCTCACGAGTGATAAGCTTCTCTAAATCCTGGGGGGTTACATTAGGCTTGGACTTGATTCCAAAAAAATGTTGTTGAACGTGGTCAACCGCTCGATCTAGAAAAGAAGCGCTTTGTGCCTGCTGGGGAATGACAGCACCAGCTGCCAGAGTAGATAACAGTAATGCTAGTTTCATCGAGGGTGAATTAAGCCGAGAAATCAATGCATCTCACTGATTTATGCAGCTGGAGCTAATCAGAGTCATGTGACTTGAAGTACGATTTCCACAGTTTTCCACGTGATTCAAAAGGTGCATGGGTAGTGTGGGGACCAAAAGATGATCAGTTTATCTTGAGATGCAAACACCAAACAGTTTGAAAATAGAGAAAGAACGGCCTATGTGGTATTTCTAGTCGGTAACAGTTGGGGATTAATCTCAATCATAATCATGAAAGATTCAGTTCCTTTTCAATCGAGGCTTTCAGAGAGTCAGAAATTGCTTGGGACACGTAAGCGTCAACAGTGCCATTTACATCATGATCCGAGTCATTTCTGTTAATCATTCCTTCGATTAAGGCTGCTGATTTTCCTCGGCTTCGATGAAGAATTTGAGGCTGCTTTTCGACTTCTTTATCAACGATCTCCTTGATTTGTGAACGTATTTTTTCATATTCTGGAGAATCTTTAAACTCCTGGAGCATCTTCTGTCTATATTGATCGAACTTGCCCGATTTTCTGAACTCTTGAACAGCTGGATTCTCACTCATGAAAAACGTAAAAAAGAAATAATACAGAGAAACTCAATTTTTATTGTTTGATAAAGCTAAATGATATTTTGTTGAAGATTAGTTGACCCACTTAATCTAAGAGTAAAAACCGTTCGCAGACCTTTTATTAGCATTAGCTTTGGACCGTTACACACTAATGATTGACCATTTATAGTAACTGATCAAAGAAGCTCCAATTTAGACTCAAATCATCGAAAGTAACAGTATTTCTCAGTTATTAACTTGCCATTGTAAATCCTTGATCTAGTTAGCTGTCATAGTTATTATTTCAGTAAAGGTAGTCTAATAGGATAACAAACCAATTTAAGCTGTGGTTCTTGGGATCGTCTATTAGTTTTAATGAGGTTTCAGTTGAAGAACTTCAGAGCTGTTGAGCGGTAGGAAATACATAGGATAATCAGCCATTGAACTCGTTGTGTACTACAGACGACTTGAATGATTCATTGCTGCCAAATTTTATCGGAGATAGCTGGATGCTGAGGCTGGTGAATTATCATTAGAAAAACACACAATAAAAACATCAACTCGCTCTGATATGAGATAGTACCAACATCATATTAACTCAATCTTCTAAATATATAACCCTCACATTTAATTTATTATTGCTCACCGTTGAGCATTACTTAGAAACCTGACTGAAGCTGGACCCAATGTCAAAATCTTAAGGTTCAACAAACACCATCTTTCTGCAGCACCTTGAGTTTATCAGTGCTTCTTTTCCCAGAACAGGAAAATCAAGAATCAGATACATAATTGAACCAAAAATATACAATGCCAATTGCAGCACATAGAGAACTGAAACTGAATTGGGAAACTTAAGAGATCTATTTCTTTAGATAAACGTAAATTGTCGGAAACGATAAAAAAGGTGTATTTTTTGAACTTTTTCATTTACTCTATCATTCAAGTAAACCCATCTAATTCCACACAACTTTTTTCACTGAGGCGAGGATGAGCTTTTCAATGGATTACTTTGCTTAAGCCACTTTTTTGATTTGAATTGATGGCACTGTTTTTATCAAAACCATTCACAAGAATGACTTGTAAGCATCCTTCACCGTTTCGCATTCGTGTGACATCGGATCATTAATCCGAAAATAAAGTTTTACACGAACCCTATCATTAAATTTTTGTCCTAGATGCATTTGAGAAGCAGTTCCCTGATCAAGATTGCATTTGAGATGTATTACTTCTGTATCTTAATGATGACGACGGAAGAAACCAGAGGTCTTGCCGAGAGGTTGTAAGATATATAAAGGGTTGATTATCAGGAATAATATCTAAGAGTAATACTTAATCAACAAAGCATTTTAATTGATCATTGTCAAATATCTTGAAAAAGAGAATTTGAAATGTCGTATACACTAGAGAGAACAGAAACCGTGGCTTCTCTCACCAGAGAATTATCGTCGGTTGAACCGACACCACAAGTGAATAACCCCATATTATCTGGGGCGGCTGAATTCCCAGAGGAATATACCCTTGAAACTGAGACCGGTTTGGTTCCAGTGGCTTCCCTTCGTCAAGTTAGGTCTCGCCCACAAGTCCCCCATGATGATACTGAATCAAGTGAATTAGAAAAGGGCAGTGATGAAGACTACGAGTACGTTACTTTTGTCATCAATGATCCTGAAAACCCCCAGAATTGGAAAAAATCTTATCGGTGGATTTTGACTCTTGTGGCTACACTAACAGTAATTTGTGTGGCCTTTGGCTCAGCATTACCTGCTGGAGCTGTAAAAATTACCCAAGAGGAATATGGCATTGGTTCAGTTCCTGCTATTCTTCCTGTTTCAATGATGGTTATCGGGTTCATGGTTGGACCTTTGGTTTGGTCTCCTCTATCTGAATATTATGGAAGAAGAATTATCTACATCATTTCCATGTCTCTTTATACAATTTTCAACATTCCTTGTGCTCTTTCACCAAACATTGGAGGTTTAATTGTGTGTCGCTTTTTGTGCGGTGTCTTTGCATCTTCTGGACTATCAAATGTAGGAGGAACAATTGCAGACCTCTGGTCTTTGAGTGAAAGAGGAGAGGCAATTGCATTTTTTGCAGCTGCTCCCTACTGTGGTCCAGTGCTTGGGCCTGTAGTGTCGGGATGGATTTCTGTCGGCTCAGGTCGATTAGATCTTGTCTACTGGGTTAATATGGCATTCGCAGGAGTTACTACCATTCTTATTTCTCTTGTACCAGAAACCTATGGTCCAGTAATCCTTAAAAGACGAGCAGCTAAAATGAGAAAGGATAGCGGAAACCCCAAGTTCGTCACCGAGCAAGAAGCCAAAAAACCCTCTGCTGGACAAATTGTTAGGGAGGTGCTGCTGCGTCCCCTATATTTTTGCGCTACAGAAATTGTTTTGGATCTAATGAACCTTTACGTCGTTTTGATCTATGCTCTTCTTTACGCCTTCTTCTTTGCATATCCAGTCATCTTTGAAGATTTGTATGGATACAATGACGGTATTGTTGGTTTAATGCTTTTACCAATTTTGATTGGAGCTGGATTTGCCTTAACCGTTACCCCAGTTCTCGAAAAGCGATTCAAAAAAATCTGTCTGACAAGAAAACCCACACCAGAGGACCGGCTTGAAGGAGCAATGATCGGCGGTCCCTTTATTCCCATTGCTCTTTTCATTTTGGGTGCTACTTCCTATGAACATATTATTTGGGTGGGTCCTGCATCTTCAGGAATTGCATTTGGTTTTGGCATGGTTTTGGTTTATTATGCTGTCAACAACTACATTATTGACTCCTATGCTAAATTCGCAGCATCTGCTTTAGCAGCCAAAGTGTTTGTTCGTTCTGGAGGTGGCGCTGCATTCCCACTTTTCACTCCCCAAATGTATCATGCTATGGGACTGCAATGGGCTTCTTGGATGTTAGCATTTGTTTCTTTAGGTATGGTTGCCATTCCATACTGTTTCTATTTTTATGGAGCTAGGCTCCGAAAGCGATTCGTTCGAGGAAACTACGCAGATTAATTTATATAGAGACCTTAGTTATCATCAAGTAATAGTTTGAATCAATTCAAATCCATGAATTGCCTAACTGAGATACGTAGAATTGGACAGTAATCATGTGCCAACTTTAAAAATAAAATGACTTATTTGAGAGCACTAAGGTTCTGCAAGTTTCTCAATTGGGTTAAGGTTGACAAGTATTATTGTACTAGTTGGACCAACAGTAGGTCTTAAAAATAAATCTTGATAGCCGTATACTGTTTCCAACCATTGGTATACTGATCCGATCACGCCTTGTAACCTTTTTCGAATCTGGACCAAGTTTCCTAGTAATAGTCCATGATCCTGTATTTGCCAATTACTGTACAAATTGATTAATTAAGTACTCACCAATACTAACTTTGAATGAACTTTTTGTGATATCTCAAAAAGTCTCTTTTACTTTTGTAACACTACTACTCAATCATCACCAGAAAAGATCAAAAAACATGAGTTTTAATTTCAATGATTCTATCGCCTCTCTTCAAGGCTCAGTAGCTGGTCTTTCTACCAGCTTTACCCCTTGGGCCAAGCGAACCCAACGAATGGTTCAGGAGAAACTTGGTAACGCCTCTGAGGTAACTGAACTCCCTCAAGAGTATCTTGAGTTGGAGGCCAAAGTTGATGCTCTCAAAGTTATTCATCAAAAGTTGTTGAATGTGACTTCTATCTACGAGAGCGAGGGCTATGATTATCCCCCCAACCTTAGGGAGTCTCTTTCTGATGTATCCAAGACTATCACTGAGAAAGTCCAAGGACTCTCCCAGGTTCACTCTGCCGCAGAGGTGCAGCAGGTTTTGACTTCTCCTGGTTCCAAGAAAGAGCCCAAGACCCTTAATCACGCTTTGGCTCGAGCCTCAATTGCAGGTGTTAAGGCTCTTTCAGATGCTGGTGCTGATCCTTCTGAACCTTTGTCTGGTGCTCTTCAAAAGTATGCCGTTGCACAAGAAACCTTGGGAGACGCTCGTTTGTCCCAGGACACTTTAATTGCTTCTAAATTCAACAGTGCTTTCCACACCACTCTCCAGACTCAATTGCAGTATGCTGCTCGGGCTCGAAACAATGTTCGAAACGCTCGATTGTCTCTTGATGCTGCTAAGGCTTCTGCCAAGTCTGCTAAGGCTGATAAGCAGGCTGAGGCAAGAGCTGAAGTTGAGGCTGCCGAAGACGAGTTTGTCGCTGCTACTGAAGAGGCTGAGTCTGTCATGAGAAACGCTCTTGAAACTCCCGAGCCTCTTCGAAACTTGGTAGAGCTTGTTTCTGCCCAGTTGGCTTACCACAAACTTGCTACTGAAACTCTTAAAGACTTGCTTCCTGAGCTTGAAGAGCTTCAGTCCAACCAAGAGGGCAAATACCGTGAGTCTCGAGAAACCCATTAGACTCTTGACTGTGGGTCTTACACGGGATGTGTATGATTTATTGATATATATGACCAATGAATGAATCCATCGAGAGATGTCTGTGACTTTCCTTGTCTATTGCTTCTATTGTACACCTAAGCGCCTTAAATTTTTGAATCCTTCCCATGAGTCCTCTTTGTTTCCACCCATTGATCCTTATCTATGAATCCAGATTGCACCTTTTACGAATATTACTGGCTTTAGCTAATCAAACCTCACTGGTCTTCATTGGTGCCTCTTGGAGTTTAAAGTGCAAATATAGAATGAAATGTTTGATGGATCAATGTGTTTACTTAGATGGGTATTGAGTTGAGTGTTGGTAGTGAAAGTTATTTGATTTATATTACGTGTCAGCAGTTAGATGTCCTTGGTTGTTTTGGTCTCGTCACTGCTATCGTCTTCATTTTCTTCGTCATCCACAAGATAACCAACCTGCCACTCAGCAGATATGTCCCACCGACTTCCAGGAGCGTTCTTGGAAACATACTTCACAAACTTGAGAATATCATTGTCTCGAACGAATAGCTGTAATGAATTCCAGTCAGCTTGAGCTGTGAGAAGAACTGGATCGTTCTCGTTTTCAGAATCTGATTCAGCACCTCGATAGACAGCCGGATCATCGTCAGCATTTTCGTCTGTAGCCATGCAAAGTTCATATCCACCATACTCTCCATCTTCCCATCCCTTGGATGGAGTTAGATTAAGTGTGGCTTCCAAAGCCATTTCGGTCTCTTCACGGGCAGTAGCTAAGGTGAAGTCAAACCCTGGTCTAAATCGACGAGCAATGACAGATTGGGCCTTGACAACCAAAGAGCAGACTAGCGCAATCCATTTTCGGAAGGATGGATTCTCAAAGAGAGAAGCAATTTCGGCAAGCTTGATGGTTGCTTCTTTATTTTCTTCGTCTAGTTGACTGACGTCCCAGTTGGCTGCTTCGTCGAAGTGCTCAAGTTCATTACTATCATTGACATCTCCCAAGTACATGTATCGTGCTTTGTGGGGAGGACGTGCGAGTTTCCAAGGCAGTTTAATATCGACCGAGGTTTGTGGAATTGATTTAGGATCCCGGAAATCCTCTTTGTCGATAGCTGCTTTCACAACATTTGCGTACTCAGGGTTGAGGAAATCTCGAATCTCGATTATGGAGTCAGAGCAAAATCGGTCATTGAGTGTTGCAAGAATATCTTTTTGAAGAAGTTTGGGATTTAGAAACTTGGCCAAATATTCAACATCACTGTCGTTCAGATCCAGCTTCTCCGATGACGCTTCGCTTTTGAAGTTTTCGACTTCCTGCGAATCAACACTCATGGGCTTTCTCTTGGGAAAGTCATGCTCCAAAAGAGCAGCAGATGTGAGCTGCTTGAGCGAAGAAAGTGCTTCTACATTCTCCTTCTCTCCCTCAATGTAACCCTCTTCACCTTCAACAGGAATGTGGAACCAGCCCGAAATTGACATTCGGGGCTTATCGACGTATACCTCTTCCACATCGTGGAAAGAAAGACCTGGCTGGATTTTGAACAAAGCCATTTGGTTCCACTTGGGTGGAACTGACACTGTCCAATCAGATGCGGGAACATTAGGGCAATGGGTAGGATAAAGTCTTAGAGCTCCTCCCCATTTGGGAGACCATTCTTCATCAGGGTCAGGCAGATAGAGAATGTATGAGATCCGACGAGTTCCAATAACGTCATCATGATTAAGTAAATGGCACGATTTCTGATAGACGTTGATGGACATGTCTTGTTTGGAACCGGAAAGAGCTCCAGCTCCAGTGATGAAGCTCATAAAATGTCTGAACTCTTTGGAGTACATGGCATTTCGTAATTTGTAAAGGTTAGGAAGAGCAGACAACTCCTCTTCACTTAATCCCGATAAGTTTGCCAGGTCTCCAGTCTGGAAAACTTTGTAAATGTCAGTTTCTTTGCGAGTGAAATGGACATTATCCATAATTTCTTGTCGAACAGAACGTAGCAGGTCGTCATTGATGAGTTCTGGAATCACTCCATGTCTATAAGGTACTGAAGCAGTAATTTGGTCTCTTAGAGTTTCTTGAGAATCTGTTGAGAGCAAGTTTGGAGCAAAGCATGATGCAATTTCAGGACGGCAAGGCTCATTTTTCTCAGCCGGGTTGGGCTTAAGTCGCTTGGGTTCCGGGGATTTTGTCATTGTGTGTAAGTGGGCCAAGATCAGTCCACTCTGCAAAAAATTATTTCAACCTGCAAAAGATGCAGTCTGCTGCAAGTTGATGCAAGTTGATGCAAGAACATGTAGACCATCTGGTTTTCCCTTTGACAAGTCCTGTTTTGCGTTGACTCCACGGTTCTGGATGCTACTTTTTGCTAATTCTCAAGCAAGATGGAGTGAACCATGAAACAGCTCAGATCAATGTTTATCCCAATTTTCGTTCGTTATTTTGTTCCATAGTACAATTTCCGCTCTTCCTTTGAGATCAACACTTAGCCTTTGGTGATATGTCAGATGTTGGCTTGTTGTCAATATAAAAGAGACAAAGCGGCACCTTCAGCTCTTTTCTTTTAGGATTAGGGAAGTGTAAAACATTTCATCAGAAAAACGCACAATTCACACCTGATTGAAGTGCCATGACTTGCCAGAACTTTTTCTCTCACGCTCAGTTGAGCTGGTCCTCTCGACAAAGTCCAAGAAAGGAGACACCAGTAAGATCAGCCAGTCAGCTTGAGCCTTATTACGAGCAGCCACCTCAAGAAGTAGTCAATATGAAACAACTTGAGCTGAGACCAATGGAGCAAAGCCCAGCTCCAGTTATGGATTTCTCCGAAGATGCCTTCTCTGATTCATTTAACAGCACACAAATTTACCAAAGAGACTCGGAGACTTGCTTTTCACTATCAGAAAGTAAAGAGCCCGCTGAGCCACTTAACCATGCCAAAGTATTGATGGATGAGTTCACTTATGTACTAAAACACTACTGTACCCAAGTGAAAAAAGTAAGGAAATCTTCAACCAGACTCATGAGACTTCATGATATTGCTGTTGATGAAGGGTGCGTGGACTTTTTCCAGGTCATCCAAATAGCAAGCTCTTACATTTCAGCATATATAAGGACGACTGTTCTATATCAACAACTGCTGTTGTTGGCACCACACAATTTCTTGATTTTTCCCCAACGTGATTTGCCATATCTTGCGAATGAAATCAAAGGACTGCTTAATGTTGGAAGTTATGACGGTGGTAAAAACTCTTGTTTTACAGAACAAATTGAAAATCACGAGTGAAGCATGCATAATTACCTGTGCCTGAAAGTTTCACATCCTTGATCAGAAAGCTGACTGTTATATTTCGGTAACTATCCACTGCGACTTTTGTTGTTTTTTCTTGTTTTCAGGGCTGACCAAACACACAACTGGCCAAACACACAATAAGATCCATCTCTTAATTTTCCCTACCTTAGCTACACTGGCTACATTCAGGGATCAACCTGGATGCATTGGAACTTTACTGAATATTGAGTTGAACAACCCTGCGTTTTCCGTATTGACAACCACTTTACCAAAAGGAACCACTCATCAATGGATCAGTTGAGCGTTGACAAGGTATGGGCTATGGTAAAGCCATATTTGCCTTTACTTTTGACCTTTGTTGGGCCCAAGCTCTTGAACAAGTACCGGCAAATCAAAAACCCTCCACCCAAATTACGAGCTCTTCGAAGCCCGCTAACAAAATTCCACACCACTGTCATCATATTGCTGATTATAGCCTCGGTACTCCAGCAATACTATGCTCGTTCCAAGCAATTCGAGAATATCTTTTTTCTTACGAATAGTCGAATGCAAACCACTGGATCAGTGATGTTAAACCGACTTCGAAGAGTCCGAGCTCAACAGTTGGGGATTTTACCGGATCAACTCGAATTGGACGCCAGAGATGAAGCACTTACCAAGGTGTTGCAGCTGGACAAGGGCAGAGCCTATTATACAGTATTTGGCCCTGACATTTTGGCCGGTTGTAAATGGTGCCATACAGATTCGCCATCATCATTTGTTTTGTACTCAATTCCTAGTGCAGCGTTTGTTTATGTTATGAACATTTTGGTGATTGGTATGGCTACCTCTTCGTCAATATCCTTCCAAGCAAATGCTTGGCGAAGAACTTTTGTCAACATTTGTTTTGTGTTGTTGGTCGGTGATCTACTTGTTCTGAATTCCAAAACAGGACTCGATAATCTTACTAAACCTCTTGATCAGGTCTCATGGTATTTTCAAGATGTTCTAAGATGGAGGGCAAACGTCTTATCTATTCTAAACCTCACGTTGGCTGTGGTTTTGTTTTTGGCTACAACTGGCCGAATGTTTTATACCCCTGAGCCATTACTTCCACGAGTAACTAAATGGTCTAATCAACTACAAGCAGCAGTTAATCGCAGCAAAGTGTCCATTATGATAAAGCGGTCAGCTCTCAAGGACCCTGAATTGTCTGAGACATCAGCCAATTTCTATACCAGTCTTCGCCAAAAACAAAAGGATTTAGACCAACATCCAGATGTCATCCATGCTCGCAACGAGGCCAAAGGTCGCAAGAATCCCAACAAGCTTCAGCAGGAGTTTGCTGCCTATTATGATACAGTATTGGCCAGCATCTAGCATTTTGTGTCATACATTAATTTAACCGTTAAAATTTCGTCTCAGTACTTTCCATTTATGAGATTAATAGCAAAGCCTTCTATTTTCTCAAGATTGGCTGATAATGCCTGTATCCTGCTTTGTTGTCCACGCTGGTATAAAAGTGAAAGTTGTTCTATGCCGAGCACATAGGACCAAACTGCATCAGACATGGTGATAGCCGCTTGAAGTGAGTGCTCAATCACTTTGGATTTTTGCTCAATGGACTCATATCGCTCGAGACAAACTAATGTAGAAATATAAGACAGTTGAGGAGTCATTCCGTGGTTTAGAGTATTACAGACCGTGTCAATAGCCTTCTGTCTATCTAAAGCGTTCATACTTTGCTTGATTTTTGACAGTCGAATAAGAGCCAGAAGTGTGTGTTTCAATGAGTGGTGGTGGGGATGCAAGTATTTGACCTCTGTTTCGAGAGATTTGATGTTCTGGTCAGTGGGATCGATTGAACAAATGTTTGCTTTAGCCAACACCCTAAAACTGACATGGGAATTTTCCGGAATCATATGGTAAATAGCAAGAGCTTCTTCATGTCGACCTGTGCCATGGGCTCCGACAGCCATAGTCAAGATTGTCAGGGACTTCAATCGTTCAGATTCAACAGGATTCAAGTTCTGACACTCCTTGACAAACTCCTCAAACAATTTTCGCCCTTTTCGATACCCAAAAGACAGATTCTCAACTAAAGTTAGTAACAATAATGTGGTACACTTCATCTGATGCTGAAATGACTGGTTGAAGGAGATTTGACTCATTGACGAAACAGGCAAGGTGGGGATTTTCAATTGTCCTGTGGCTATTCGTAAAGCCTCCTTGATGTTTGATCTACCAGCAGATTTGGTTTCAAATGATCGTAGTCTACAAACACCTAATAAAACCAACGTCAACTGATATGCTTGTAAATTAGTAAGCCACTGAAGACCCAGGTACCCGTTATCAGAAATAAGGGTAATTCTTCCATCTTCGCTCCAGTTTTGCCATTGACCATTTGGTCCTGCCCTCTGTTGCAACTCATTTACAAAAGATTCCAGCTCTCTGATCAAATTTGGCAATGGTTCATCGTTGTCCCTTCTGAGAACAGATGCAATGGTAATAATCAATCTCATAAACTTCAATTGTGGAATATTCACCCCAAAATCATAAGCTGTTTCCACAGAAGCAAGAGCTTCGAGTCCTCCAACGATCTCTTCAAAAGACCCAACACCGAGTTCTAAGGCCTTCATATAGGAATACAACAACATTAAGGATTTCAGGGTTCCATCTGGAAGACTCTCCCAAGATTTGCTCATATCAAAAGCATGCTGAATAGTACTTCTGCTCTCAAGCTCAAAACAAATCAAAACCAATTCCCAGTATTCGTTACGAGCCCTCAAGCCTTCGTAGTGTGCCAAACATTTATGGGCATGTTGTAAAGCTACCTTCTCGCTTGTAAAATTTAACAACTGAATGTTGAGGCCTTCCAGCTGCAAAACAAGAGGCCATAACCCGATCTGCGAAGCGGTAGAGATTCCTCTAGAAAGGATGGATTCTATCCTAGAATATGATTCTGTCTCGCTAATCAATAGCTGAGCTAGAACATACATAATGTGGGCTCTTAAATGCTGCGAAGTTCGTGGGTGATCTATGATGGCTTCCAGACAAGAGATGCCCAGAGTTATCAAGCGATGATAGTGGGAACCAATGTTTACCCCATTTGAATCCTGCAGGAGTTTTATGGCCACGTTCAAAGACTCATGAGAAGTGTAGAGCAGTAAATCCAGCTCCATACTCCTCCCCTTTAACTTAGACAAGACCTAAACAGGCTTTAATGTTTTGCAATCAAAGTTTTAACTTTAATGTGAACAAAGCTTCAAGAGAATCAAAACCTATTTGACATCATTGTCTTGATAAGTTCTTTTTAAGTCACGAAACCAAATAGGCAATATAAGGACTTAGAGTGAGCTGGTGCGTGCCAACACGCGTCAATGTAGTTTGACTTCACTTTTTCAGTTTTGAGTTCTTTTTGGGTAGTGAAAAAAATTTATTTTGTGCGTTGAGATTATTATTGAAAAACTTGGGAATACCGGAGCCAAATAACTCTGAAAAGTACCACCTTGGTTTTAGCTTACGACAATAAGTGTTCTAGCCATGCACTAATATCAACAATAATAAAAATCAGGCAAGTGGTTTATAATTACGAAATGGGTGGGAGAGGAAAAAGAAGGAAAAAATTAACAAAAAAAGCTTTATTTGTTTTAAGGTTAATTTACCCGGAAGTGAGTGGGTTTATATAAACCGCGACACGTCCGCTGTAAATATTTGATTAGGGAGACCAATTAAGGTTGGATTACCAAAAACTCAAAGTCCAGTATCCCACCGAGTCTAGTGTACTCAGTTTAACTAAAGGAGGTTCTGAAGAGAAATCACTCAGCTCATATCCATAAAGGTCAAAGACTAAAAAAAATTTAATCAGTCTGAATTGTCTCATCAAGCATTTCAGTCTAATTATCTCCCTCACTTTGACAGTATTTCATACCATTTAATAAATCGTTACCTGGCATGAATTCCTTATCCGTCCCCTCTAACCCTTCTGAAGCTAAGGCGTTTGTTTCTTCTCAACACAACAATCTTTCTTTCAATGGTGCTGATTTGAATGACGACACAAGCCATATTGGTGAGGTCAAAAAGGAGCAGGGTGACTCTGGCGTTTCTGGAATTGTTCCCACTCTGCAAAACATTGTGGCCACAGTCAATTTGGACTGTCGGTTAGATCTCAAGACTATTGCTCTTCATGCTCGAAACGCTGAGTATAACCCAAAACGATTCGCTGCAGTGATCATGCGTATTCGAGAACCCAAAACAACAGCTCTTATTTTTGCATCTGGAAAAATGGTGGTTACAGGAGCCAGGTCAGAGGATGATTCCAAGTTGGCATCACGTAAATATGCTCGAATCATTCAAAAACTTGGTTTCAATGCCAAGTTTACCGACTTCAAAATTCAAAATATTGTTGGTTCCTGCGATGTTAAATTCCCCATTCGATTAGAAGGATTGGCATTTGCTCACGGAACTTTCTCGTCGTATGAGCCTGAACTTTTCCCTGGTTTGATTTATCGAATGGTGAAACCCAAAATTGTCCTTCTGATTTTCGTATCTGGCAAGATTGTCTTGACTGGTGCTAAACAACGAGAAGAAATTTATGCTGCTTTTGAAGCAATTTATCCTGTGCTTAACGAATTCAGAAAAGCTTAGAAAGAAAATTATTTATTAATGCATGTTATCACACAAAGAACTCATTAGCATTTCTCAAAGTCTTTTATTTGTTCTCTTCCCAAACTGTAGAATTTAGCAATTCTTTCAACTTGTTGACAGAATCTCAAAGAGTTATTACAGAAATGTACCTGATATATTCCTCTTTGTCAAAGCTGACAATCAACTTACATAGAATCTGACATCTCAGCCAACCCTAACATCTACGCCGCATACCCCATGTAAGAGAAACGTTTCTAAATTAAACCTGTATAGGAGTAAAGGACTGGGCCTTTTTGATTGGAGATGAATTCGCAAAATGAGGCATCACCACTAGGGTCCGGCGATTTAGAGCCATCTAGCGAAAACAATCTTCATCGATCAATTTCGCAATCATCATCGAGAAGCAGATCATCTAGATATGAATGGACTTTCACCAAACCGTTACCCACTCCAACCAAACAAGATGGCTTCTATCCAGCCAGCAGAGCTGCTGGAGCCCATAGAGTACTTCGACCAGATAAAGATGAGTTACCTTCTTTACCGCACGAACAGGAATATGGGAGTTCTATGTCGTCGATGGAAAATGTATCTACTGATTTGAATGGATACAATGCCGCTGCATTAGCAAGAAGTCAATGGTATAGCAGCGGAGAGTGGCCGTCTGAGGGTCATTCAGAGAATTCGCCATTCATTAGTCGAGGGACTTACGGGTATCCTCGAGATAAAACACTTCCTGACCCTCTTATAAACAGCTATCGTGGGTTTGACGACCCTGTCCTGTCAAACGAGGTTCTACAGAGCCATGAATTAGATGATCTACGGCCAAATGATGTTACAAATCCCTTTGATGATGACAACAATTTGACCACAAATCGGTCTAGCGAAGCATCAGCAAGGCCTTCTAAAGGCACTTTTAGTTGCGGATTCAAACGGAAGAAAAGCCGTTCACACACCCGCAGATATGTTTCAAGAGATGTGCAAAAACGGCCTTATTTTGTCTGGTTTATCAGTTTAGTTCAAGCTTCGGTATTCCTGGCTGAAATAATCAAAATGGGTGTTTTGACAGGCTCGCCCATTCAAACAGAACCATCCTTTAATCCTATGATAGGACCATCCAGTTATTTACTTATCAATATGGGAGCTCGGTTCACGCCGTGTATGCATTACATCGCCGATATCACGGATGACTTATCTCTCAATTTTCCCTGCCCCAATTCAACAAGCAGTGACACAGATGTCTGCTCTTTGTCACAACTATGTGGTATGGGAATGAAGGAACCAATTTTACATGAGGACCAGGTTAGTCAGTGGTGGAGATTCATCACTCCCATATTTCTACACGCTGGATTCATTCACATTGGTTTCAACCTTTTATTACAACTAACATTGGGTTCAGATATGGAAAAACAGATCGGCATTCTAAGATTTGTAGTCATTTATCTTGCGAGCGGAATTGGAGGGTTCTTATTTGGAGGAACATTTACACCCGATGGCATTGCATCCACTGGAGCTTCAGGGTCATTATTTGGCATTATTGCATTAGACTTTTTGGATCTTCTATTCAACTGGTCAATCTTTCGAAACCCCGTTAGAATTCTTTGCATTCATATCATTGAGATTATTGTCTCTTTTGTTATTGGTTTACTTCCGGGACTGGACAACTTTTCTCATATTGGAGGGTTCATTATTGGCCTTCTTTTAGGGGTCGCTTTACTTCGGAGTCCCCTTAAAATTGTTGATGATGGTATGAGTTTATGGCCAACAGAAGTAAGCCAAGAGGAGCAACGGCGCCATCAGCGACAACAATTGATGAACCAGAAAATGGAACAAGATTCACATTATCTGACTCTTTTTCCAAAGTCTAGGGAACAATTTTTTCGAGATCTTCAATCTGCGAAGAACCGACCGAGGAAATGGTACGTCTGGTCTTTCTTTCGTATTGTTTGCTTGACTTTAGTTTGCCTTTTTTATGGATTATTGGCTCGCGATTTTGCCAATGGTGGCAGTGATTGCAAATGGTGCAAGTACCTTTCATGTCTGCCAGTGAATGGTTGGTGTGACATTGGAAAAATCACCACAGACTCCAAAAATTAAAAGAAAAACAAACAAACTTTGACTCGAAGAACTTTTGATATCTTGGTATCTTGATATCTTGATATCTTGATTCTCAATTTCTTGATTTCTTGATTTCCTGATTTCCTGATTTCTTAATCTTCGATTCTTCAACTCTTCATTTCTTTATTGATTTTTTTTTAAAAAAGTTTCTGTGACATTTTTTTGTAAACTTGGCTATTGTGAAATCGAATGCTGCCCAACTTTGTCAAACCAAGGATAAAGAGTCAATCGACTTACCATCGAAAAGCTGGACCTCGGGAATTTCTCATTCTTTCCTTTCGTTTTTGATCTATCTTCCATCCAAAATAAAGACCAGCCAAAGAGCCACCAAGATGACCAGCATAATCTATTCCTTTCCATGCCAAAGCTAGACCAGCTGCATTCATACCAATTGAGCCCAAGAAGAAGTACCAAGCTCCGAATGGAAGAGGAATGAAGAAAAGAGAAATTCCAGCATTGGGAACCAGGTAACTGAATACTCCAATAATGGAGAAAACAGCACCACTAGCACCTAGAGAATAAACTGTCCGTCTAGTTAGAGTTGAGAAAAGTAATGACACGAAAGATGAAACCACAGCTGAACTCATGTACATATTCAAAAAGTATGCTGGAGAAACTGAGGCTACTAAAGGCCCAAACTGATAAAGAACAAACATGTTGAAGAAAAGATGCATACCACTTTGATGAGAAAATGCAGATCCAAGAAGAGACCATACATTGTTGCCAGGACCAGTTTTGAGAAGCATTTTATCAACCATGAATCTCTGAACAGCAGCATTTGGAATTCTCCAACCAATGAAACCCAAGATGTTTAAACCTATTAATGCGTAGACGATTTCCTGAGGACCCACTCGAAAAGGCAAATATTTGAACAAAAGTGGAGAAGCAGAATGAGATACAGCTACCACAGCTGCTGTAAAGGCAAGAGCTAACCACAGCTGAGTGTATCTTTGAGGGGGAGTCTGTCGTTGCTGAAAATACCAAGTTCGCATTGATCTGGTACCAGATGGCACAGGGCTAGATAAACTAGCCCATTTATTGGCTGAAAGAAGTTGGTTGAAAGTTGATCGAACTCCTAGTTTCGAGGCTCTAAGTGGCCCTCGAAAAAGTGGAAGGATTGAGCTTCTCAACATGCTGGGTTGTGGCAAACTTGCGAAAGATGGGGCAATCCTGGAGCTTAACTTGTAAGCTTTGGTTGGAAGGAAAAACCCCGGACTCAAGCTGACTTTGATCTTAATCAACTGACTATTTCCTCTAAAAAACATGTTGGTGGATGATGAAGGGTTGATCTGTAAACTTTAATGAATTGATGAAGATTGAGGTGAAATGCAAGGTGGAAAATTAAATTAGATCGATTATTGAGGAGATCAATCAGTGCAATAAAATAATGAGAATGGAATGCAATAATGGCTAGCTGGATGGATGCAAACAGGTGAGAATCACAGCTTTGATTTGAACAGATTCTTTTGCTGATCTAATCATACAATGAGGGAATCGAATTGAATGATATATATATGTTTTTTGTATTACGGAAATGTCTACATTTTTGTGCAAAATTTGAAAATGCACAGCTATCCCTACCACTATCCAATTCCAATTTGACTGTTACTCAGATCTGACCCAGCTTGTAATATTGAAATTTGTTCAAGAATAAACTTTGACCTTGCATGGAGTTTAAAGTTTTTTTTTAATGACTTTCCATTTTTTCTCAGTTTCTTTTTATTAACAGGCAACACTATGGCGTTAATGAGAAAGAAGCACAAGGCTGGAGCAGCCACGAATTTTATTACTCGAACCCAAGCTATTCGAAAGCTTCAGGTTTCTCTTGCCGATTTTCGTCGGTTATGTATCTTCAAGGGAATTTATCCTCGAGAACCTCGAAATAAAAAGAAGGCCAACAAAGGATCCACGGCCCCAGTGACATTCTATTATAGCAAAGACATTCAGTATTTGATGCATGAACCCATTTTGCAGAAATTCAGAGAACACAAGACGTTTTCACGGAAGTTGTCTCGAGCTATTGGCCGAAATGATATTGACAGTGCAAAACGTCTTGATCAAAATCGTCCTAGATATCATTTGGATCATGTTGTCAAAGAGCGATACCCTACTTTTATGGATGCAGTTCGTGACATTGATGACGCTTTATCTATGCTCTTCCTTTTTGCAGCTCTTCCTGCATCTGATGCCCTTAGTTCAAGAGTTGTAGCTGAGGCCGAAACTCTTTGTACCCAATGGATGGCTTTCGTAGCTCGGGAAAAGCTTGTTCGAAAGGTGTTTGTCTCAATCAAGGGTGTTTACTATGCTGCAAATATCCGTGGAGCAGAGGTAATGTGGTTGGTTCCTTTCCGATTTCCTCAGAACATTCCTAGTGATGTTGATTTCCGAATTATGTGCACCTTTTTGGAGTTCTACACCACTCTTCTGCATTTCGTTCTTTACAAGCTTTACACTGACGCAGGTCTAGTCTATCCTCCTCGAATTAACTCAAACAAAATGAGCGGTGTTGGAGGTATCAATGCTTATGTCCTTGAATCTCGAGAAGCACCCAAGGTTATTGAGGGAATTGATGCCAATACTGAACAGGAGGCCAACGAAATTGATTCTAAACTTTTGAAGAAGGCACTCCAGAAAGACAAGGCCAAAGATGTGACTCAGTCTGACGATATCGAAGAGTCAGAAGAGGAGGCTACAATTGATACATTTGAGAGCACTAAGGGTGACACTCTTTCTCAGCCATTGGAGAACAATAATGCATCAAACCTGTTCTGTAATTTCACAGTCTTCATTGGCCGAGAAGTTCCTCTTGACATCATTGAGTTTTTGTTGATCAGTTTTGGAGCAAAGACCATTTCCGAAGCTGCAATGGATGAGTTGATTGACAACGAAAATGAGTCTCGAGGAAACACTCTGTCAAAGGAGGAGATCAATACGAAGTTCAACCTAAAGGCTATTACCCATCAGATCTGTGATCGACCAACTCTTAGAGAGAAGGTACCTGGAAGGATTTATATTCAACCCCAGTGGGTGTTTGACTCAATCAACGCTCTAAGACTGCTACCCGTTGCTGAGTATGCACCAGGTGAGACTCTTCCCCCTCATTTGTCACCATGGGGAGACTCTGGCAATTACGACCCCACCGCTGACTTGTCTGAAGATGACAGTGATGAGGAAAGTGAAGATGAGGAGATTGAAGTTGCTCCTGAAGATCTCGACCAGGAAGATAGCGAGGAGGAGGCTGATGAGGAGTTTGAGCAGCATCAAAAAGAATTGGAACTGGAAGCTAAAGGAATGAAGGCTTCAGAGGTCCAAAGCACAGAGGAGCCCAAGCCCAAGGTGAAGAAGCCCAAGTCCAAGCAGAGTGCCGAGGAGAAGCAATTAGAGGAGGAAAAGAAACTGCGAATGATTATGATGTCCAACAAGAAGAAGAGACTCTATGCTAAAATGCAGTATTCCAACAATAAGAAGGATGGACGTGAGGAGACCCTCAAAAAGCGAAGAAAAATGCTATCCAAGAATAAGTAAAAACTAAGTAAAACGGATACAGGCTGATGGAATTTGTAATAAATATAAAATATAAAATATAAAATTGTTCACTTGATTCTAGTATCCAGACAATTACGCTCAGGAACTTGAAGAGTGATGAGTCCACTGATAGTGGTTTTGAACTTTGATAACTCGGTCTTGGCTAAATTGAGTGCTTCGATATCTGTGAGGTGGGCAACATTGATATGTACTTTTACAAGCCATTGTTTGGATGGATCCAGTAGCTCGATATTGCCATTCTTGAGAATCTGAACCCGAGTCAATTGGATCACAATGGATCCCAACACAAATTGATAACCTTTTTGCCAATGCTCATTTTGAAATGAATAGGCCAAGGACTTCAAAAAGTCAAAAACATTGCCTTGCTTGACGGCCCATTTGGAAACGTTCTGGGAGGTGGCTTTTTGCTGTTTGCCTGCTTCAGGGATATCAAAGATGTACAAGTCCCATTTTCGATTCGAAAGTGTGCTGGTATCTTGGCAGGATGCAAAACTTGTTATTTCATATTGATCGCATCCATGGTTTATTGCGTGAACACGATATTGCTCCACCTTTCCCTGACCAGGACCTAGCTTTGGAGTGTATGGGTTGGAGGGACGCCAAATCAAGACATGGTTATTAATAGCCGTCGGAGGGGAGCCTGTCATGGCAGAGAACGTGTGCAAAACACTCGCCAGAATAGAATCATTGATTTTCCCATATAGTGAGAGTTGTTGCATGGTGGTTATCCAGTTCTAGATTGCATTGATCTTTTCACACCCGTAAACTTTAATCGCATGTAGCTAAGAAAAGTAGTATAGGCCAAATGGCTTAAGCCAACTTAGGTCCATTGACCCAATGCCTTTTTTAGATCCAGAAACAGCGGATCTTGAACCACGGCTCGAATTTTTTCTAGATTGAGTTTGTTACTTTCAGATTGTAACATTTCAGGTTGCCGAGAAGTTGTAAGAGGTGCGTAGTTGATAAGCTCTGGATCAGCAGTATGGACACCAGGAGTGTGTAGCTCCTGCAGAAGTAAAGGGTGTAGTGTAGACCGAGAGGTTGTTGTTTGAACGCGCGCTTTGGCCCGTGTAATTTGCTGTTTATATGACTCCACCTCCTGTTCAACCTGGAAAATTTCCTGTTCCAAAATGTCGTGTTGCTTCGTTACCAAGTCCGTCAATCTACTGAGAACCTCGAAATTTGCTTGTTTTTCAGTCAGGTTAAAATTGAGCGCGTTTGAATTCGGCGGCAGTCTGACACGAGACACTACTTTTGCAATGTTGGACTTAATCTCCTCAAGTAGTTGAGGTTTATTATTTGCTCGTTGGCTGGGGACAAGAAGTGGGAAAACCGCTTCTTCAGCAATATCCATGATTTCCTGCATGGTCTTTTCATCGACGTTTTTCCATTGTTTTTTGAATGTTTGTTTTTTAACCTGCTTGGGCACCTTTTTGACCTTGTACATGTAGTTCAGATTTAAATGCACCAATTCTACTCCTAACTTAATCACAAAAATGACATCGCAAGTTGCAAGGTGAGTGAAACACAACACCCAATGCTTGCGGAACTAACAAAAGATCGGTCATCAACAAGCTTCTATTTTTCACAGCTTGCATGATTATTTGCCCACTGGCTACTTTTTTTATTTCACGTCATTACACTTCAAATGACATTATCTGTGGAGGTTTAGCAGCATTTGTGGCCAATGTGGTGTTGATTGGCTATGTCGTTGCTGCTTTTATGGAGGATTCAACCGAGTCAGAAGCAGAAAAGGCCAAGAAAACCCAGTAAAACGTAAACAGCTGAGTGCTGATAACTTTGCTATACACATTTGTGATGAGTTCGGAGTTCACTGTAGGTTCATATGGTTATGAGTGCTCATTGTGAATGACCATTGTACATTGTGTATTGTACGTTGTGTATTGTACATTGTGTATTGTTTACAGAAATATCTATTGTGTAACGCAATTGTTGCACTTATTTTTTTTATGACAAAAACCCATTCAATGGAGAATTAGTAGATGCCAGGAATGATAGCCCAAGGAACTCGTCTTTTGTACTCTAGCCAAGTTTCCTTGTACTTGGCTTGGCATTTATGATCGTCTCGTTTTTCACGATGAATAAGCAAAACTCCAAAGTAAACCACAAAAAAGTATGGGAGAATACTCTCAAATCCTGTGGCTAAACACCAAGCCCATGCAATTAACCAATCCCCAAAATAGTTTATGTGTCGAGCTGCGCCCCACCACCCAGACACAATAAGTTTGTTACCTTTTTCAGAAGTGATGAATTCAAGATGGGGAGCTTTTCCATGTTTAAAAGCGTTCTTTTCATTGTTCGAGGCCCGAAAAATGTAATAACCAGCAACAAAGAGAAGCACAACAATGACAATTAGCCATGGGGGTAACTCTATATCTCGAGTAGATAGATATCGTGCTTGAACAGTGTAAACAAATGGAACCCAGGCCAGATCACCGAAAGCTAACATGAAACCGAAACCATCTGTTGTAATATCCATCATGTGAATTGCCCCATATTCTTCCCAGTTGCCCTCAACCACATAATAAATTTCCATGAAAACTACCAGAAACATGGGCAGGCTTACTGATCCCCGGGTAATGTACTGATGATGAGCCATTGCAAGATTGATCACAGCCCAGAGCAAAAGACCGGGGCGCATCTCACAAAAATACTTGATGTCAAAGCTTCCAATTCGAGGATCCAGCTCTCTACCAATGAACCAGTCAAAAAGAATGTTACCAGTGTTACCTCCGATAGATAAAACAGGCTCCTTGTTGTGTAAGAAAGAGGCAACATAAACATACGTTGCAACAACAAAAGACCATATGATAGCTGATGCAGCAATTTGAAGATAATAATCGTGGACAAAAACAAGTTCTGGCATAGCACCCTTTGTCTGTAGACACCTGAAAGCCAGAATTGCAGCCAATCCCATCATGATAGTTTTGCCATTGAGATTATATTTGAGTCGAGTTCCATCTCTTCGAACAACTCCTTCGGCAACAGGGCCAGGGAGCAACAAATCACACGACACCAGTGAAAAAAACCACACGAGATAAAACCCAAAAACTCTTGGGTTCCAAAATTGATCTTTCATTAGATCAATTACCTGTCTCCATTGAATGTTTCGCACCTCCAGAACTGTACATTGATTTTCGTTACACACCACTTGTAACAAAAGAACAAACAATGGCAAGGTTGATGTAATAAAAAAAGCCCCTGGGGCTCCAAAAAAGTCCCTTGATGTAGTTTTAGGATTGAGGGTCATTTGGTAAGGGACCTTGGCCTGGATCTCAAGTTTATATCACTCTCAGATCAGGTTGAACTATAAACGACAAAAACGATAAAAACGATAGGGTTCGAACTGCAGCTAACCAAATGTCTAAAAGTTGCTTGGCTAATATTTTCATCACAATTTCGTATCCAATAACCCTAAAAGTTGTGTGAAATCCACTCTAGCACTCCAAAAATGCCCCTTGAGGTAGCTTTTGAATTGAGAGGTCATCTGGTGAGCGATCATCTGGTGAGAGATATTTTGGCGAGAGATCTTGGAGAGGATCTCAAGCAGGATCTCAAGATGCCAATATTCTCAGATCAAGCTCTAGCGACCAAAGCGATAAAAACGATAAAGTTCGTACTCCAAAGTTGACCCAAAAATCAGTATTTGAAGTAATTTTAATCTTCCGCGGATGAAAACAACAATTTCATTCCGAATTGAATTCTGCATGATTAACATTAATGAACGGCAAAATAATTACATCATTGCAGGCCTAAGCAACGGACCAGATGCTGGGTTACTAATTTTTTAATAAATTCGGCTATGTAATGCAATGTCCTAAATCCTACCAGTTTTTCTGAATCTACTCTTCCTCCAATTCAACTCGTCGCTTTCCTTCTCCAGCTAATTTCATAGCAGCGTAACTCTGTTGTGCAGACTGCTTCTGAGCTGCTAGTTGCATTCTCTCAATTTCTTCTTCAGCGTTTTCAGCATCCGCCAAAGCGTACTCCAAAACTAAGCGTCGTCCTAACAAATGTGTACCCTGTAGAGAAGTCATAGCATGCTCAGCTTCCTTAGTGGAAGTGTATTCAGCAAACGCAAAACCTCGGGAGGATGCATTGAACTTCTTGGGAACTCTGACTGTCTTGAGGGAGCCAAAGGCGCCAAAAAGTTTCTGCACATCTTTCTTGGTAGCTTCAAATGGCAAATTCTTGATGAGTATTTTAGTGTTAGCTGCCTTGCTAGTTCGTCGGGTTTCGGAAGAATCACTTTGTCCTCTATGGGAGATTTTGAGAACCAGCTTGTGACCATCCAGGACGAAACCCTCCATAGCTTTGAGAGCAGTTTCAGCTGCTTGTTGAGAAGAAAATTCCACAAAACCAAATCCCATAGAAAGAAATTGGCCTGAATGTTTGGGGTCAGGCTTCATTTTAACCTGAGCAAGCAAGAATCCCTCAAGTGGCTTGAAGGCTTCAGACAAAGCAACTGTTGTCGTCTTGAAATTGAGATTCTTGACAAATAAGGAGGTAGAGTTGGTTGTGGCACCTCCTTCATCAACACTCAGAACCTCAGAAGCATCAATCTTGTCTTCGATGCTGACAATGCTCTCTTTCTTGGTGACCTCAACATGATCTGTATTGCCATCGATAGGTAAGAGTTGACGTGGGCCTTTTTCCAAGTACAGGATGGAGGATTTAAATCGCCGGTAAGCCAACTTGGAAAAGGCGACTCGAGCTTCCGGAATACTTTTGAAAACAACAATAGCAATGGTTCCAGCAGGAGGCATCAGAACTCGGTGTAAATCGCCATAAGTTGCAAATAACTCTGCAATCTCGGTTTGAAGGGTTCCATAAGGAAAGTTTTTCACCAAAATAACTCGATCATCACGTTCGTTGTTCTTGAAATGTGCCAAATCAACTCCCTGGTTCTCGAAATATGTCTTGACATCGCCGATAACAGCAGCTTCAGCCAAAGCCTGCTTGACAGCTGCATCAGATGAATTGGGATCCAGAAGGTCTGATTTATTGACACCCATGGAATGTGCAACACTTTCCATGACCGAATCTTGGTTCATAAACAACGAATTCCACGAAAAGATTTCTTTAGAGGCTTGAGCTCGACGTCTTAACAAGGATTGCTGCTTCAATGGTAGATTCTGGATAGCTTCCTCATCAAGATTATTGTAGTCCTTTTTTGGTCGTCCAGGGAGAACATGAACCAGTCGACCCTGAAAGGGCTGTTTATCCAGCTCTGAATATGCAGTTACTGCATCTTCAGGGTCTTCGAATTGAACATGGGCAAAACCCTTATTATTTCCTGACTTAGAATCAATGGGAACAGAGACTTCAGTAACTACTCCATATTTTGAAAACAACTGTTCCAGATCGTGTTCAGTACAAGAAAAGAGCAAGTTTCGCAAGAAGAGGCGACCAGTATTTCTAATTTTTGCGCTGTCATCCCAATCTGCTGTTTCATCAGTGTCATCCACTTGGTTGTTCAGTCCAGAGTGATCAATAGGTTTGTCTGTTTTTTGTGTTTCAGATGAGCTTTCAGTAGTATCTCCATTTTCTTTGATTCGTTTTTGGCGAGCTCGAAGCCATTCAAGATCCGACATTTCGCTTGATGGCTCCACCTCTTTGGAATCTGAATCTTCTTTTCCCTCAATTTCTTCATCTTCTCCCTCTGCCCCCTTAGATTCCTCTGTTTCTTCTTCAGTTCCAGATCGTAGAGAATGACTCTCAAAACTATTTGAAGCGTGCTCCAAGTCGTGTGCACTCTGGTGTGGCTCAGTATCAATTGGATCCTGGGCGAAGCCTTGGAATTCGTCATACTCATCATCAGACTCAGTTGATTTCACGACAGGAGCTTCAACAGGACCTGCCACAAAATCATTGTTTGACCAGGTATTGGCGTTCACTCTGGGCTGCATCGCATCCAGATACTCAGCCAATTTTGGATCATTGACATTTGCTATGCTGTTAATTGAAGGGATGTCTAGCTTTCCTTTGTTGAGCTGTTTTTCCCGTTCATTTTTGGCCTTCTTAATTTGTCTTTCATCCTCTTCTTGCCGTCGCTTCGCAGCTAAGAGCCTCTTCCGTTCAATGCTTGGAAGTGGGGCAGAGGGATCGTTGAAGTTTTTAGCCACTTGCACTGAAATTCGAGTGGTATTTATAAACGAAGAGTTGAAATACTTTGCAGCTGCTACAGCTGCTTCTTCAGTCCTGAGACCCACAAAAGCAAATCGACGATGATGACCATCTCGAGACTTTATAACTTTTACATCAGTGATATCGGCGCCAGTGAACCCCGCTTTGGAGTGATTTTCAATTTTAGAAAAGTGATCTCGAAGATATTGATTATCAACGAAGATTGGCAAATTCTTGACAATCAATCTAGACATTTTTCCCAGAAATATATTGTCTTCTGAATGAAATATTCAATGATAAACTTTGAACATTTTTTTTAATCTTGCAGAAACTCAAACCTTATTTTTAGAATTAAACACACACAAACAATCACCTTCTACTCGTTTTTACTTATCATCACATTTTCTTTTTGTATTAAAATGATCCTTTTAGTCCAGCTTGTTTTATTCATTGTATCTTTCAGTTGCCTATTGACATTGGCTTCTTTAGTAAAAATTACTACTAGGCTACTATCATTATTCAAGCCCAGAGTGCAAATGACCAAACCAGTCCATCTCTGGTGGACATGGGTAGTCTTTTTAGGTCAGATTATATTTCCAATACAAATAGAAATGACCGGATCGACAATTGAGAAGACAAAAAATACGTTATTATTTGGTAAGAGCCTAGAGATAAACAATACTAAAAAGGAAATTGCTAACTTCATGTAATCATCCAAGCATCATTGATTATTTAATTTTGGCGACAGTTGCATCTAAAGTTGAAGGTGTAAATGTCCATTTTTTTAGATGGAAAGAAATCGTTTCTATATTTTCTTGGAGAACAGTTTTTTCCATGAGAAGATTTGATGAGAATTGGGTCTTGGAGACAAAATCAAAACTAAAACAGGAACTAGATAAATTGGTTAATCCGTTTTGGTTGATAACTTTTCCTGAAGTTTCTGTCGTCTCGAGTTATTTGATTAAGCAACATCAATTTGTTTGTAAAACAAGTAATGCTCCTACTTTTTCAAATCTATTGTATCCACGGCACCAAGGACTCAGCGACTTGCTCTGTGAACATCACCATAACTTGATTGGGTTGAATATATATGACTTTACTCTAAGCTACCACTCAGAAGATGGAAAAGTGCTGAATGATCCCAATTGGCTAGCAATCTTCACCCAAATTCGAACTGTGAAAATAAATGTTCGAAAGATGCAACAGAGAAAAATTCCTAAAAATCGATCTGCGTTTCATAAATGGCTGGAAAATCGATGGATCATCAAAGACCGATATCTCCACGACTTGCAATGATTGCTGTTTATGATGAGGGAGAGATTACTGTCAGGAACGAGTGTGGGAAGATCAATGTCAAATTCTCTACCTATATGCTAATTAATGTGGGTTTTTTCAATGAGATTGGTAACCTCGTCAACAACCTTATCCTTGTCTTCTTCTTCTTCTTCATCCTCGTCCTCCTCATCCTCTTCTTCATCTTCAGAATCAGGCTCCTCCATATCATCAAGCTCATCAAGCTCTCCAAAACCTCTATCTTCAAATAGAGCGTTAAAGGCATCAACTACCTCATCATCTTCTGGGAAGCAATTACCATTGAGCTCAATCAGTTTGAGGCTAGGCAAACTAGAAGAGATGGCATCTTTTATAGCAGCAGCACCATCAGCTTCAATTTCATTGTACTGAAGTCGCAAGGTTTCCAATTTGCTAGGGGTCTCTAATTTTTGTAAGGCTTCACCTAAAATAACACCACCTCGAGCAGATAAAAGACAGTCAGAGATTCCGAGCTCCTTGATATTAGGCCATGTGCTGACCACTTTAGCTAAAGCTAGAGCTCCCTTTTTGGTAAATGTATTATCTTGAAGATCCAAGATTTCAATAGTGGGACATTGGGACAAACCCTGTTCAAGCAGTACTGCTATTCCATCTTGTCTGATACCGTTTTGCTTCATCTGCAAGTTCTTAATAGAACTATGAGTTGCAATAAACTTGGCCCATGATTCCATTGAACCGTTTTCCAGTCTATTTCGACCACAGATGACTGTCTCAAGAGGAATAGAGCACTCAGTCTCTTTTTTCTTTGCGGCTAATTTGGTTAAGGCATCACCAATTTGAGATCCAGCACTAGGTCCGAATCCGTTATTAGTCAAGTACAAATGCTGAAGAGGAGTATGCTGTGACAAAAACTTGGTCAAGGGTTCGATTGTGGCAATGCCAAAAGCATTATCGGACAGATCAATGATTGTTGCATTTTGGCAAGTGAGAACAGCAGTCAAAATGAGATCTAAAGACTCAGGAATTTCAGTTTTCAAACGGCCAGTAAAGATATCATCCAGTGAAATCTTGGTTAATGATTGTTTGTCCTTAAGAGCATCTGCAATGGCTCTGCAGGCTTCAATTCCAAAGGTATTTCCACCAAAGTACACCTCATTAACGTCTTCAGTAAGACCCTCAAGATGAGGTTTCATCTCATCGTAAGAGTCAACTTTGAGAGTTTTCCCCACTAAAGAAAATTTAGACATGATAGACACGTTTAATGAAAGTGGTGGTGAAGAAAAAAGAAAGTGTTATTCCAAAAAAATAACAAACCTTAATAGGTATCCAGGGCAACTTTCATTTGGAAATTGTTGTATGAAGTGTCAGACAATTCATTCGAGAAATCAATTGAATTAACAGAAGCTGTCTAATTGTATGAAATGAAGCTACTTAATCGAAGATGATTGCTTTTTGCTGATCAAGTTGCGGTTATGATGATTGAAAAATTAATTCTTCATGACCACTTAATAGAACAGAGTGAACTATTGCTGATTTGGAGCAGATTAAGAAAAAATGACGATCAACAACACAATAATTGTAATCAGTAACAAAAGGATAAATAACTCAAAGACAAACTGTTCAAAATAAATCAATCAAATCCCTTATTTCTTTTTCTTTGGTCCAAGAGGCTCTCCAATGTCCTTTCCACGCAACTTGATGCCCAAAACTCGCTCCATCTTGGCCAAGACCTGCTGGTTAGGTTGGGCCTTTCCGCTCTCAAACTCAGCAACAATTTGAGGTTTCTCATTGATCTTTGTTGCCAAATCTTTCTGAGTCAAGCTCTTCTCGTTTCGACCCTTGATGATAGCCTTTCCAACACTCATGTCGATCTTGGGAGGTGCGATAATCTCATCTGATCGATCAATTTTGGTGAGACGCTGGCCTTCGCCAGAGTCTTTGGAGTTGGTGCTACTGTACTTCTTTTCAGTGGCAACGACATTGCCAGATCGGAATGCAGCGTTTACTTGAGACTGGGTCTTGGCGACCTTCTCTCGAGGACCTCCTCCTCCCACACGGGTTCGTTGTCCAATAATAGTAGTTGAATCCCAGTCAGACATTTTGATGGTTAATTTTTCAAATCAAGTGGGGTTAATAACTGTTTGTGATTCAAGAAAATGGATGGTTCTAGATGAAAAGTGGCTTTGGTCACCTATGCGTGTTACCCTCTTTGACATGCAGATTTTCAGTGAAGAGGAGACTAATTAAAAGGTTAAATTAGTGACTCAAAACCTTTTCTGATGTTCCTCCTTGATCGTAATGAAGTGTTTGTCTTCTACAATAACTAGGTCAATTGAACCTTAGGTTCAGCTATTGCAGCCAGGTTAAAGGTTTTTTGTTGATGGTTGATGATACTGCGTATATTAGTCCAGGTTATGTTGCGGGATTTCATCCACCTAGATATGTTTAAATTATTTTGGTTCTCCTCACCTCATTCCGTTAATATCAGCTGTTTTTTTTCACAAGTGCTCTAATATCGATTTCGACTGGAATAACAAGCTCCAAATTGCCAATCAATTCATTCAAGTTTTCACTCACAACAGGTTCTAAAAGACATGATTAAACTAAACAATTTTCAATTACGTGTGCGTTTTTGAGAGAGTGATTTGAAGTATCTTTATTGCGTTAAGTTCCAAAAAAAAAAAGACCAACTACTTAACGAACGCATTTTTGATAAAGTCCCAAAGCAAAGTCGCAAATTCCTTCAAGTTTCCCGCTCCATCCAGCTTACTTAAACTCTCAACTATACCCTGTAAATCTCAAACTATTGACATAAAGCGTGTTCTGTTAAACATAAGCATGACATTGGCTTTTAAAAACAATGTAAAAAAGTGTCAATTGATGTTACTGGTGATGATCTATATTACTTGGCTTATTCAAAACTGTCCTCATAAATGGGAACAAAGTACACATGGAGGTTAGCTTGAAAAGTTGAGGCTGATCACGTGATCCTTACAGTAAACACGAAATTAGTTCAATATCAGTTCACCATGCCCACAAAAGAGCTTCTTCAATCAATTTTATCGCAGGCTTCGGTTTCTATTGTGATTCCAAATGATGTGGCTGACTTCAGTGGAGATCCAAAGCTATTCTCTGATAAAAACTCTCGAACCATTGCATTTTTCGATGAAGATCTAACTGTTGTATTTGGAATATCAGTCCCCTCCACAGTCGATGCTCAACTATTTGAGAAATCAGCCAAACGCTTGGTTATTGAGCTGGAGGCTCATGTTTCTGGATTAGAGGTCACTAAAGATCCCAATCAACAGCCGGCAAGACCCAAAAGCTTTCTGATCCAAACTTGTGCTTTGAGAAAAAGTGAAATTGTCCTGATTGATAGTGTCAATGATGAAAATGTTTGCTTTTGGAGAACCCAACTGTCTTTATCTCATCCCCGCTCGAGGCTAAGTGATGCAAAATTACGGATTTCAACGGTTTCGGCGTTGCTGGAGTCCACTACCGTGTCTAGTAATGATCCGACCAAAGAGATCTGTAAGGATTTCGGATACACACAAGATGTCAATATTTTTGAGGGTCTTGAGGGTGCCCCAAAAGTGTCACATAATTCCATTCGTTCACCTTCACAGCCGTTCAACCCAAGACACTCTCGCATGCCCTCTACGACTGTCACTGATGGTCTTCAAGCATTAGAGCTGACCAACCTCTTCAAAAATGTCATTATTCCTATTAATGCTAGTATCAACTTACGTCTTCGGACAACAAAAGCTTTCAGCCTATCATCGTCTATTTTAGTGATTGAACTTGAGGCCAGCCAAGTCGCCTCTATTTCAATAGAGTCCCTGAACATATCAAGTCCCTCATGTGGCTGCGTCTCTTTGGTTGACTTGAAGCTCCCCATAGAGCTATCAGCTGGTGAATGCTATTCTTTCACTTATAAAATGTGCGAGACAGGCGAATCTATTCCTCACAACAAAAGCTCGAAAAGACCAATATCCATTGAGGTGGTGAATACTAGCAGATACGATAAAGTGTCTACCAAAATAGTAACCAAGTGGAACACTAGCTTTGACTATGCCACCGGCTCGAGCAATTCAATATTGAGACGACCTTCACTCAACCACTCAATCAACCGCTTATCAAATAGACCCACCTCTGCCACTGTGCAAAAAACTAAGCAGAATGCTGGTATGGCTGTTTCATTCAGAGGACCTGCATCAGTGAAAGCTGGCCAGCCTTTCTCATGGAGCGTGTTTGCAATCAACAACTCCTCATCAGTAAAACGCATGTCACTTTACATTCATCCTCGAGAAAAACAAGTGGATGACGGTTCTGTTTCGGCTGTGAATGCAGTTGTTCCTGGACAGTCACTTTTGTCAATTTACAATCGAGGTTCGCTTCAGTCTCCTGGGCTAATAGCACTTTGCAATGATATTAAACTGGGTCCTTTAGCTCCTCAAGAATGTCACGAGACGGAAATTAATTTGGTTGCACTTTCCAGGGGCACATTTACATTAGATGGCGTTGAACTTGTGGATGTTCAGTCTGGTGACACTTATGATCTTGGAAAGTTGATGGAGGTTGTGGTGAATTAGTGTGACGCCAATATCGATTTCAAAAATAACTTAGACATCAAACTTCTTGACCTAACTAAAACAATGAAGCACACAGCATGACCAGTTTTGAATATATATTATATTATATTTTGCAACACCCAACATCAACCCTTTATGCCTCTGAAATATATATGTTAATCATGCATGCTGCATGCACTAACTAATTCAATGAACACCAACAGTTTGGCAGACACTTGTGTGAGTGGAATCTTTCAGAATCAAACAAAAACGAGACAGTACTAATTCAGCCATTCAGCTTAAAAACCCTAGATGAGGTAGTGAACTCTTCATGCAGTGATGTATTAGGCTCAGCTGTTTATGAGCATGAAAGAACCTCAGAATGGACTAAACAAATTATTTCCAACATTATTGAAAGATTAAATAAGGAGGAGGTCAAGAACTACAAGTTGGTAGTTAATTGTACATTGGTGCAACTGGCAGACGCCACTACTGGTATTAAAAGCTCCACAGGGGGGTTTTGGAATTGCGAGAAAGATGGGGTCTGGAACCATAAAAGGACCAACAACTCTATTGAGGCTGTTTTAAGCATTGTGTGGATATATTCTACTATCTAAGTAATGTCATTAATTTAATTGTTATATGTTATGAAGACAGCTTGGGTTTGAATTCGATTTCAAGTTTTTCAAACGCTTCAATGAGTTCTGTTCAAGCTTTGATTCGACCCAATTCGAGTTAGATACGTTGAATAACTTTGCGTTGAGTCCAACTCAAGTCCTTCGAGAGAAAACTCAAGCTCTTGAATATTTATTGAAGATTTGCAAGACGATATAGCCAAGTGGTTATTGGGGAATGAGTTTTGGGGAATGAGGTTGAGCCCTTCCGAAAACCTCTTGGAAAAACCGAATAATCTTCAAAATTACTCAGACATATGGATTGTGTATTAATATGTGTGAAGATACCTACCTCAGATGAGCTGAAGCATTTTTAAATAATGACTGCCACATAAAGGCCTCGGACAAAAGTAGCTCAATGTCCCCTTCATTCCAATCTTTAGTTGGGGGATTCTGGAGAAAGATCATAATGTCTTGAAACTCCATATCCATCAAAAAGGCTGACCAGCGTACTAAAAATGCAGCACACACATAAACATGAAATTCGTTGAATCCATTGGGGCCCTCTGACATGTAAGTATCCCACATTCTGATGGTGTTCTTAACGGAAAGTTCTCGCATCAGCAAGCAGTTCATCCATCGGAAAGATATTTGCATGAATTCGACTTGCTGCTGCTCAAGATGATTGGCAAGGCGTGCATCAATTCGAGCAGTCAGGTCTCTCAACATTGAAACTTGGCGAACAATCCCTGGTTGTGCATGAACGTAATTGTCCTGGATTCCATCGAGTAATTTTGATAAACACCAAAAACAATCTGCTTCAACAGCGTCCAAAATCTCGGAAGGAAGCTTCCCCGGATCGCAGGTTTCAAGATCATCAGTGATGTAACTGGATAAGAACGTTTGGAAAAATGGGGTCACAAGGTCATTAATCCCTTGAACATAACCTGAGGCAGGATGTCGCAGTGCCCACAAATAAAGAATGCGTTCAAGAGATCTCTGAGTAGCTTTGAAAGAATAGAGCTTTATGTGAGGGTTGGTTCTAGGAACATCGATTTCAATTTGATGCCAAACAGCCTGGTCAAGGCTTGATTTATTGAAAACGTTATCGATACCGTCCAGATATTCTTGTCGTTTTCGAGCCAATGTTGCAACACGGCGTTCAGAGTTGGTAGGAAGATATCCTAACAATAATTGCCATGAAAGAGGCCGGAGTTGGGGAGGGATTCCACTCCATGCTAATTTCCTCAGTTCTGCCAAGTCAATATTAGGGGTTTCAAGTACTCTTTTGAACTTGCCTATTCGTACTGACTCACTTGAAACTGTACAGAAATCCCCTCGAAGGTTTTTCAACATGTTGGAAGGGTCTTGAAGAATGCTAATTACTTGAGATTGAAGCCCCGATGAACAGTTATTTCGTAAGCCATTGTATACTTCTCGAGATACGTCGTTTGTCATTGATGATCGAGAAGAGACCGAAATAGTTGATGAAGCCCGGTCTATTTTGGGTCTGTTTTCAACAGCTTTCACCACCTGGACGCCTTTCAAGCCCTGATCAACATTAGCGTCCCAGTCATCATCCGAGTCACTGTACAATGCGCTTTTTTTCGATTCTTTACTGGAATTACCAGACAAAAGCAAATCTGCATGAGAAAAAGAAGCTCCCACAATCATCTGCTCATCATGTGTTTGTGTTTGGGACTTCAAGGAGGCCAATCTTTTGAAAAAAGTCGGTGCCGGTGTTCCTTTTCCACCTTGCTCTCCAAATATGTACTCCGAGTCCAACTGGACCATTTCCTGTTTCGGCATTGTTAGATTTCAAAGTAAATAACAGGCAGTAATTGCCAATAACAGACTAGTTAAACAGTTAAGTATCCGTCCTTATATCAATGGCTCTAAAAAGATGGTAAAATAAAGTCAGAATGTCCGATATTAGAGGTGAAAAACACAACTCATCAAAGGTCTGGTGATGTGTTGGTCCAGTTAAGGTTGTAGAGATGCATTATGCTATTAATTACTAGAGTGGCTTCTTTGCACCAAGACATGGTGCTAAGGGACTCTTTGATTCAGCCTGATTAAACCTGCGTAAGAGCAAAGTAGAATGAAGCTTTTTTAGGCTTGTTTGGTCTATTTGAATGATTCCAATCGTGCACTTCAGTAGTTAAAAACCACGTGACTATATATTTATTGTTGAACTTATCGTTTTGCCTATTTATAAATTCTTTGACATCTTGTTGACCACATATTGATTACATGTCCTATTCTCTCATAATACTGATATGTGAATTTTGTCAAAAAATTCAATTCCACCTTTCATGTACATCTTTTTTGGCTCTTCAGAATTGTCTTGAACATCTTAGTATAATTATGTATAATTATGAATATAACTTTTTGCTTCCTTGGTTATCATGGATGAACTGCAGATTTGATGCAGGAAACTTTTGTTTCTCAATAAGTTTTTTTTTTCTTGACTGCACAACTCCCATGTCCTGCAAAACCGTTCTAGCCTCTACTATTGCTAAGCCCTTTGGTGAAGAAGTTAAAGCTGGCGTCACTGCATTAGGTCGAAGCCCTCTTCTTGTTGGCTTTTTGGCCAACTCAGACCCTGCTGCCAAGATGTATGCTGAGTGGACTGGTAAAACCGCTGAGGAACTGGGCTTTCAGTTTGAGCTAAGAGTGGTAGATAAAGAGGATTTAGAAGAGGCAATCATTAACGCCAATCAGGACGATAAAGTTGACGGAATGATGGTCTACTTTCCTGTTTTCGGAGGAGGCCAAGATCAGTATTTGCAACAGATCATGAGTCCTGAGAAGGATGTCGAAGGTCTTAGTCATATTTTCATCAAGAATCTTTATCACAATATCCGGTATTTGGATGAGGAGAAGGAGCAGAAGTCCATTTTGCCTTGTACTCCATTGGCGATAGTCAAGATTTTGGAGCATTTGGGAGTGTACAACTCCATTATTCCCTATGGCAATCGACTCTATGGCAAGACTATTACCGTCATTAACCGATCCGAAATTGTTGGTCGACCTTTAGCAGCACTACTTGCCAATGATGGTGCTACAGTCTATTCCATAGATGTTACTGGCACTCAAAAGTTCACTCGGGGTGAAGGCTTAGCGCTCAAGCGACACCATGTTGCTGATGAATTTGCATCTCTTGAAGAGCTAGTTGGACAGTCTGATGTGGTCATCACTGGTGTTCCATCAGCGGAATATAAGTTTCTTACTGAGGTTTTACGATACGGAAGCGTATGCATCAACTTTTCTTCAGCAAAAAACTTTGATGTCTCTGTTAAGGAGCGAGCTGCTCTCTATGTTCCTTCAATTGGTAAGGTTACCATCTGCATGTTGTTGCGGAACTTGCTTCGGCTTATTGAAAACAGAAACATTCGAAAGTCCAAATCTTCTCAATAATCTTCAGATTCACTTGTAGAAATAAAAAATAAAAATCTAGTAGCTAATCCTAACAGGGCATGTTTCGTATGAAATCGACTGTACAATAAGCTAATTACTATCAATTGCTGCACGAATGAATTATTTAATTGAAGGCAATGTTTTTGATTGTCTCATTGCAAAATATGTATAAATCAAGTCGAGTCAAATTATCAATCATCACCCTATAAAGTTTCTCTTCAACTTAAAAAACTTTAAAGAACTCATCTTGATTTTTCTAGATAATCAAGGTTTAATATTGCTTAAGGTTTTCAATCAATAACCATTATACTCCTATAAAGCTGCAAGTTTTTTAAATCTTTGACTGACAGTTAGAAAGAGTTATATTGCCAGATTTTTTACTCTTTTAAATCAAATCGATCAAGATACATCAGTGACATTAGAAATAAACCGCCAAATGTTACTGCCATATGAGCTCATCCAAAAAGGAGAGGAAATTTAATCACATTGATAGTCGTATAATTAAAGTTAATACCCATTGAAGGTTTTAACAATTTTTTAAAATGATTTTTGGAGTTTCATCTCTTCAAACCGGAACGGTCATATTCCCATCGACACGATTGACCTTGAGAGGTTCTACTTTCGTGTTTAGACTCTAGAACCTTTACCCACTCACTAGTGTGTTTACTGAATACTTCGTTATTTTCCAGGCCTCTCCATGTCTCACTCTCCCGAAATCGACGACTACAGTCAAGCCAGCATAAATTCTGCTGACAACCCCTCAAAAACTCCACATTTTGAAAAAACAGTGGAAACTTCCATTCCAGAATTACTCAGCTCCAGTGATGCGGTACAAGAACACAAGCCTGAAGGACAGTGGTTCGACTTTGTTAAAAGCAAGCACTTTTGGATTATTTTCTTTCATGGCCAAATTTTGGCTCTTTGTCTCGTTGCTACAAATACTTTTTCGTCTGAGTTGGCGAACAGTGGGAACTCGATTCCTGCATTTCAGTCTTTGTTTAACTATGTGTTACTCAACTTGATTTTCACTTCTTTCACGATCTATCGTCGAGGTTTCAAATCGTGGTTTAAGCTTATTATCAAGGACGGATGGAAGTTTTTTTTGCTGGCATTTGCAGATGTGGAGGGCAATTATTTTGTTGTCAAAGCCTATGCTTACACCAACTTGTTGTCTGCTCAGCTCCTCAATTGTTGGGCTATTGTTGTGGTGGTGATTTTGTCCTTTTTTCTTCTCAAGGTCAGATATCGCTGGGCTCAACTATTGGGTGTCGCTACTTGTATTGTTGGGTTGGTTTTGATTGTAGTGGGCGACGTAATCAAAGGGAAAAATGGAGAGGCCTCGAACATGGTCAAAGGTGACTTTTTTGTCATTATTGGTGCCACATGCTACGGAATTTCAAACACATTTGAAGAATTTCTTGTATCTGAGCGACCGCTTTATGAGGTTGTTGGTCAACTCGGTTTTTGGGGCATGTTCATTAATGGTGTACAGTGTGCTATTTTTGAACGAGAATCATTACGAGATGCTCATTGGGATGGTAAGGTGGGTGGATGGTTTGCTGGCTTTACCTTATCCATGCTTATATTGTATAGCACTGCTCCCATTCTTTTCCGGATGGCCTCTGCTGCCTTTTACAACATTTGCATTTTGACCAACAACTTTTGGGGTTTGCTCATTGGTATCAAAGTTTTTGGTTACACTGTCTACTGGCTATACCCAGTTGGGTTTGTTTTCATTGTCATTGGACAAGTAGTTTACTTCATGATTCCAGGTACTGTTGAACACGAACACAACAAGCCATGGCTCGGTCAGAACCAAGAACGGGGTGTTGTTGGTGTTGGCACAGCTCGGAGAAGAGATTCTAAGGACAGAATGGTAGAAGGTGACATACTAGAGCAAACCGATTCTGTCAATTCAGCAGTGTGACTTTTTTAAACCTAGATATAGATCTGATATTTAGTTGTCTCTTGTTTGACGTTCATCAGTATACTATACTTTGGTTTACCTTTTTCTTTCAATATTCAAATCAGTCTTAAATATTCAATATCCGTCAGTGATGGGCTACAAAAGTAAGTTAGAAGGGAGAGCGCCAAAATATTAAATCTGTTTATATCCCTATTTCTTGCAAAAGATTACACGACTTTTTTGGTTCTGACAATGAACAGTAGTCAAAATTTAGACTTGTTTCCGGAAACGTCTCTTCTTCACCTACAAGGCATAGTTTTAATTTCTTCTAACTTTATAGATTGCAGACATGTGACTGACAGTTATAGTCTTTTGGCTTAAGTTACATCAAAAAAATTTATGAAATGACCCAGTTTTATTTTTGATATAGGGTTTTCAGTAGTTTTGAAACGATTGCCCAATCACTACTAAACATAGTTATAAATTTTAGTCAATGATCAGTAAAAAAAAAACCCAGAATTCATAATTACCTTGACTACTTTGTGTCCAATTTTCCAAACAATAAGTCTATTATTCAAACTATGAGTTTAACTTTACCTTTATTGATAACTCTCATGATTTTTATTCATGACAAGACAATCCTCTGTTCTTGTAGAGGAACCATTTTGATAATTGCAACACAAATCTGTTTAATCGATTTAAGTGTCAATCTTTATTTATTATACACATGTCTTAGTAAAAATTAAGTTTCTAGAAGCTACATACTAGTAATTCGAATATTACTCACTATCATAAAATAATGAATTCACTTTAACCCGATTTTGAAGATAAAATAAAGCTTATCAAAGCTAAGGGCTGAACTCAAGTCACCAATTGCAATTTGATGGTTCGAGTTATCTGACAGTTGTGTTCTTTTACTCATTTTAAGTTGTATGAAAATTACCAAGAAAGTTGTTTGATGAACCTTATTATTCCAAATTTCTGTATTTAAGGTTATTAAATTGGGTTATAGATCCATTGTTTTGTAGCACTTAATTACTTTGAAGTTCATGCGAATAAGTAACTATCACTCTACGAAGATTCCATGCAGTATGTATAGAAGTTTGAAGAGAGTTGAACAAAAGCAATAAGCAGGAGACGATAGCTGAAATGAAATGATAGTTGTCTCAAAAAATATCTGTAATGACTTAAATAAAAGGCCCAAGAGACAAAAAAACAGCTGAAATGTGATGATCATGATCTGTGGTGGCCAGAAAACCAATTTACCCAAGATCGTGATGTTTGGGGGTTATCAAAAAAAAACAAAACCAAATTGTATGTTTTACTTCAAATCGAAAGCGAAAATACCAATATTTGTTCTATTGATCATTGTTCACAGCATTGTATGTTGTAGCTAGTGTTAGCATTCTGGCCTCAATTGGAGAATTTCCACTCCTCACTGTGCAAGGGTAATTAGACATGTTCAGCGTATAATAAACACCCACACCTTAGTTAATCCTTTGACAGCTATTTACAAGTCGATTACTCAACAAGTGATTATTTTGTTACAATTGAAAACCCTGATAGAAGTGAATATAACAAGCCAAATCCTGGTTCATTGATTACTCCTTCCGCAGCTGAAAGACGTATATATCGAATGTGTTTTAAAGACAAACTACTTTCCGAAAAGCTTTTGTAGAAAAGTCAGGCTCAAGTTTCATGGAAGGTCGAACCACCCACCAGAGGAGTTAAGAGTGCTGCTGCTCGCGCTATAGTTATGATTGTTATCCATCAAAGAGAGATCTAATGTTGATTGTGCGATCCAAAACTCACAGGATATTAGATAATCCGGCTTTTTGGATGACTGGTGCTCGTTCATGAGACATGATAAAGTCTCATTAACCTGTTGCAATTGATAATAGTGCCAGTTCAGATTCACTTTTATTTCAAAAATACAGCCCACCCTTCTGTCCTAGTGACTATAATTGTGGAAACGGCTACAGTGTACAATGCTAGAGAATGTTCACTCTAATTTTATCGACTAAATGTACCAAATATGATGATTTTACATGTTATTGTGCTTGATAATCTTAAAATATGCTAGTCGCTATATTCTAAGAAGAAGTTTGAATGAGCTTTCAATGTCTTGAGATGAAAAGTTGAAAAAGTGCAAATTAATTATAAATATTAACAGTTGCACCACATCAAACATCGAAAAAATCGTTGTATCACGTGACCGTTGGCTGTTATTGCCTATTGGTTACAAATTCCATTCAAATGTTATGCAATAAAGCACAGGAAGCTCCAAAAGTATAGCTTGAAGAAAAATTACAAGGGTAATAAGATATGTTTTGAAATAGTGATTGTAAGTGCATTTTTTATCTGTTTATAGAAAGTTTTCCGAAATCGAACTTCAAGTCAAAATAGAAGCCAAAAAGCAAAATCGAAACCAAAATGAAGCCAAGCGAACAAAGAAACTAAATTCTTTGAAATCATTACTGTTGATCCACATCTCTGACTCTCTTGGTCAATAAAATATTATTGAAATTAATTGAAACTGTTTTTTTTAGTTTTTGTCATCAGTTAATTAGCGATCGGAACTTATAGCTGAATGACCTCATTCCATCTACTCTCAGTGCCAACATTTTTTCCACTTTTTTTCAAAAAATAAGGTATGTTTCAACCTTAAATCTACACGAGTACAAACCTACGGCTTCTAAACTATATATACGTTAAATAAGGTTTTGCAAAATCAGTCAAATAGGCCTAATTTCCCGTGACTTATCCCTAGTGCCTAACTCCAATACTAGAACAGGAGGTGTTACCCTTTTATTCACTTTTTCTTCCAGCTCAACGGCTCAACTAAATCCTTGATTTTGAATACTTTCTGGACGTCCGAAGTTCAGAGTATCCCCTCTTTGATTCAACTAGCTTCTAGAGTCACTGGACATTATCCATATCGACCTGCACTATTTATTTTTTTATTTGTCCAAAGGCAGTTTGATTGACTTGACAGCACACTAATCTTGCCATCGATAACTGACGCTCTCGCATTTTGCAGAATAATTTCAACTTCAAAAAATCACATTAATCGACAATGTCAGAGCTTTCGGTTTCTCCCCACGGAACTCTGTCTAAAAACCCTTTCAGAAGGCAGGTTTCTGACTCTTCTCAGGGTTCCTTTTCTTCGTTTCAACAGGCCAACATTAATCCACCGTTTTCTCGAGCCCAGTCGAACTCTCCCATGAATCGGGATCAACAAAGAAGCCCCCTTGAGCCTTGGGATGATGGCACAAATAAGCCAAGAAGCTCTAGTGTGGACAACAGGTAAGTTTTAATGAGCATAACTTATCCAACATCTTGGTTAAGAAATACATGCTAGGAGGGAAGGATACTTTATGGGCCACACCCCCATAAAATCTGCATTTTACAACCATACTAACTTTATAGAACTCGGGAGAGCGTTTACGGCTCATCTTGGGGGAATCCCAACCGAATGTCTACTAATCCGTTTCTGGAAGATTTAACTCCGCCCCCAGCTCTTGGCGAAAGAGGTCGTGCATCTTCCCAAGATTCAGTCTTTTCCAACCGTCGGTACAGCCCCAACCCTGCTGCCAACTCTAATAGGCAACCCGTTTCAAATGGTCCTGTGATCGGTGTTCGCCGAACCTTTGCTCCCCGACCTCAAACCTCTTACGTATCTACTGAAATGGTTTCTCAAAACACAAGACGCAGAGGACACGATCGAGCCACATCTGATTTGGAAGCCCGGGACCTTCCTTCATACGATGAAGTACTGCAGGATGCGCCTCCCAACACATTTGAAAATGAATATGGTCGTGGCGACGAAAAGCATAACAGTGGAGGAAACTCATCCAACCATCATCGTCGAGACTCGCCAGATGTTGATGAGGATGGTCGTGAAACAAGGCGACATCATAGCTCAAGATCACGATCAGAGAAGACAAGCTCTCATCGACGTGTGGAGACACCCGAGGAACGTAGGGCCAGAAAGGAGCGTGAGTACGAAAAGTTCAAGAGATATCAAGCTCGAAAAGATCGTGAAATGGCCCAAATGGGAGGCAAACAGAAGCAAAAACATAAGCATAAGATTGGTCAGCCTCTTGACACAATTGATAAGTTAGATGTCACTGGCTTTGGTTTTGGTTCAGGGTTCCACCACGATGGACCTTTCGATGCCTGTCGACCTCATCGTAATAAGCGAGCCAATGAAAAGGCTCCGGTTGCCGCATTTCCAGCCGATGGTGCTAATAATGCTCTCGGCCCAGGAAAACCCAAGGAACCTACTATCGATGCTTGGGGACGACCAGAAACAGAAGCTTATCATGACTTTAGTGCCGGTGGTAGTAATCCACCAACCAAGGAATCTACTCCTCTCAGTTTTGACCCCATGACTAAGGCTGAAGCCGTGCATGGTCAATCGACCTTAGGATTGGGCTCCACCACTTTCCTAGATGGTGCACCTGCATCTCGTGCTGATATAGAGGCCAACCAGCAACAGCAGATAGTGGAGGGCTTAGGTCGTCGAAAATCGCTTGTTCAGAGAATCCGAAAAGGAGGAAGCACTCTTTCACCACCCCCTCGTCCTGTTGCTGACTCAGCTGTTTATCGAACTGGATCGCATGACAGTTATGCCGATAAGCAACTATCTTCTACTGCAACTGTAGAAGATAAGGAACCAAACGGAATTCTTAAGCGAGTGAAGAGTTTACGGGTCTCAAGACGAAAGTCTTGAATTGAACTATAGATTAGAGAGCAGGGCTCAGATAAAGGAAAAAAACAACTTCACGGAACGACAAGATCTCAGGCCAAAAGGAAAGCTTCTTAACTTGAGCGTCCCGAGCGGTCTGTCAAGAACGAATTATCCATAGTCGGGAATTATATGCACCTTTTATTTAACTGAAAATGACAGATTTACAAAGATCTCGAATTTACGAAAACTGGATGAAGAGTAAATTAAAGTTTTGGATTCTTAACTTGAGAAGGATTGAAATAAAAAAATAAAAATAAAAAAAGCTTGACTGAAATTTTACCATTCATCAAATAATATACCCAATGTTTGCCAGGCTAACAGGTCGCATCCGAGCTCGAGGGCTTCATACGATTCCCCACATCACTAAACTTGGAGAAGCACATGCCCCTAAGCAATTGGGTGGTCTATTTTCCTCAAAAACCGTTCAGACTGCCTGGCATGATCTCCAGTCATCATATCTGAATGGCATCAACGAAGCTTTGAAAGAGTCTGACGAGTTTTCCAAGTTAGATCTTTTCACTTTAGCACTCAACACCAGAAACCTGGATGAAATCAAGTATGTGCACTATCTTGCTGCAGGTGCTTATAACAACCAGTTCTTTTTTGAAGGGCTCAAAGACATAAATGCCGAACTCTTGGCTGATCATGATGCCCTCAAGGTCGAGCCCAGCTCTGATGAGTACTTCAATGTATCCCCCACCCTCAACGAGGGAGCAAAATGGTCCAATATGCCTCCTAGTGAGGGAGCCTTGGCTGATTTGATTGTCACCTCTTTTGGATCTGTGGAAGCTTTCCGAGAACACATGATCGTTAAGGCCCAAACCATCTTTGGTAATGGCTACACCTGGGTTGTGTACTCATCCCAGTTCAACAAGCTTTATTTGATCAACACATATAACAATGGATTCATTCAGAGAAAAACCTCTTTGAGCTCCATTGGATCCATGACTGAAGGCTCAGATCAATCTCAGCCAGCCAGGAAAAATGTCGATGCAGGCCGGTATATCACAGAGTTGAAACCTCTTTTGGGAGTTTCTGCCTGGCAACATGCTTACCTGAATGACTATGGTGTGTTTGGTAAACGAAAATACCTTGAAAATGTGTGGGAACATATTGACTGGGATGTTGTTACATCCAGGTTGGATGCATCTCTCAGTTCTAAATCCACAGTTGCGTCTTCAACACTTCTTAGTTCCTACATGGTGTAGGAGGTCTTGTAAATAGATTTTATAAATTGGCATCTATCGCGAATGCTGTACCACGTTTATTTTGTCAGTGTATTTGAGAGCTTGCACTTTCGGCTCCTGGTTTTCCTGGTTTTCCTTGTTAGTTTTGTAGATTGAACGAGCTCTGAAGTAGCCGAATGCCACATTCGAAATGAACATGGATCCAAGAAAAAGTGTGACAAACAAACCCAACGCTTTGTAAGATAGCTGATCAATAAAGGCCGATATGGTTTCTGCCAGTGTCTCTGCGCCCAGTTTAGCTCGATTGACCGCCTCATGATCACGATTCATGCATAATTCCCAGCTCTCACACAGATCGTTGAGAGCAGGTGGTCGGAGATGAGGTGCACAATTGTTTTCCAAGTATAATTTGGCACACTTGGACTTGGCCATCAAAATATCTCCAGAGTGTCTTGCAAATTTGAAACCAATATCTTGGCGAACAGATGAAACCACCAAAAACGCAATATAACCTATCGAACACACCATTGCAATGTTGACAAAAAGTTGTAAGTAGGTGGCAGCAATGTATGGAACGTTTGGGTTTCGAAGCATCCATGTGAGAGTTGGAGCGGGCAAATGGACGTGAACCTCGGAAATATTTGAGGGAACCTTTTGAGAGATATCATTGATGCCAGTTTCAGTGGGAGGACTCGAACCCAGTGACTCAAATTGCGACATGCCAATTGGAATCGTATCCCCAGTTTCTTTTGAAATGTCATCGGAAGTTCTATCACTTGTTGAATCCTTAGTTAAATATGATGGGCTCTTCTTAGTCTTTGACTGTTTGTTTCTTAAAGGAGAATCAAGTCCATTAGATACTCGAGGCTGATATAGCACCAACGAATTCTCGCTTTCCTCGGAAGAGAGAGCTAACTGAGCACCAAGTTCGGTAGGATTAAACAGCGTAGACTTTGCTAATGCTTTCCAAGGAGATGAATTTCCTCTGGCTCCAATATGCCCATCAATTCCCATCCGAGATGTGTTGTTTTCTGGACTGCTTTCCTCCATCTCCACGTCTTGATTTGTACTGAGAAATGCTGGAACATTTCTATCTCTTTCAAGCAACTTCCAAGAGGTCTGGTGTGTGGATTGCTGTATAGGAGTAGAGATCGAATCAACATCTTCCATATCCTGATCCTCAATATCGTCAGCTCGGAGGCCTGAAAGACGAGCTAAAAGATCCAAATCTTCGGAATTACCGGAGTTGTGCTGAGAAGACCGGTTTCTTAAACCATCACTGATAGAAAACTCCAGAAACTGATTGACTAGAGGGTCATGGCCTGCCATTACAATATTTCGATAATATCTAACACAAACCTTGTTACTATAGCGACCAACTTTGATTTCTGTTCTTCCCAGTACCACCTTCAAGAATCTTTCCCCCAACACTGTTAATTGTTATTGTGTTCTTTTCAGTCCTTAGTTGTATTTAGCATTGTTTCTTTTAGATTAGTTGTTTAAATATTTGCAAGCATCACTATCATGGGTTCTCTAAATCGAAAACGTTTGGAGAAGGCCAGAGGTCGAGTGAAAGCCATAAGCCAACAGTTCAAGTTGGACTTTGATCAACGAGAAAAATGGATGAATATGCACTCAAAATCTCAGCAGAGAACCCTTAGAGTCCAACAGGACTTATTGAAACGGCTCGAGCTAGCTGAACAACAAGATCTTCTAAACCAAATTAATATTTTACGACGAGATGAAGACCAGCAAATCCTGAATCAAGGCAGTTGCAATGCTCAACCAAATAATGAATTAAAGCATGCTAACAAACCTGAACCAATTGGTCGATTCGAGGAATCGAAAACTGCTCTAGGTCTCAATAAACATAATCGAACTCCCTATGCTGTGAGGTTGCCCATCATGCCAGTGTCGTCCAGATTTCCTCAACTTAGAATCAGAAACCTCGCCAGCAGAAATGAATATCAAACTTGCCGACGTAAAAAAAATGGTGCTGGTGGCATAAACATTGATCAACGACGGATTCAGAGAGTGCCCCGCAAACCTGTGTCGAATTTTTCTTGCAGCGAGCCAACCCGTAATCCATGGATATTGATAGACACAACAAGTTTGGTAAACCCCAGTCAGACACAGTCTAGCAATGCCAAAAAGGATTTCCAGCTTGAAACACAAGAAAATTTGCGGTTGCTTGGTATTAATGTTCAGTCATCAATAAACCACCCTTTTTCAAGACCAAATCCACTTTCAAAAAATTCTCAGCCTGTTTCTCAGAGTCTCCTGTCTATTTCCACTCCCAGCCGCCGGCCCTTCACAACTGGAAGTCTTCGGGATCCATTCAATGACAATAAACGAGATTTTTCCAGGCCAATTACTAACAGATCTTTTTTTAATCCCACCTCTAGGCTTGGAACTTGTCTTGAGGAAGAATTTTTGGTACCCCAGCCATCGTTGCCTCGACATCAAATTGATGTTCCAAAGGAAAAGCCAGTTCCTATTCTTCGTTTTGAAAAAAGCATCAACCCGAACCCAACAGCTTCCCCTTCCAGAGGTGCGATACATCTTAGTCGATCTAAAATGTCACAAGAAATCCCTCTAAAAGTTAGACATCAGAGAAACAAACTAGAGTCTCCCAAAGGATTCGGTAAGGAAGCAACCAATGTCAAACTCGAGCCAAACGGTAAGCCATCAAAATATTCCAATTTCAGATCTGACTCAAAATCAGCGGTCAGCAATACAGAGGGGATCCAAATTGAAATTCAAACATCACCGTATAGTCAAACAATGAACTCAATGTTGGGTACAAAATTTGAAATCCAGTTACCTAACAATGCGTCACTAAGAGTTTTCATTAGACAATGTGTAATGCTATGTCAATGTTTTCTGGAGATCTTGAAGTACTCTGTTTGTCGCACTGAATTAGCCAAAATCCTTTTGACTTGGTTAAACGCTCACACACTGTCGCTCAAGCTACTTCTTTGCATTTCTCTTTTGATTCTACGCCCACTATTTGGAACAGTATTGACCATTGTCATGTTCAGTGCTGAGATTCTGGACGAGATAGAGGAACTTGTGAACTGAGATGCTTTACATTGTTTCCTCCAAGTTCTATTCGCTCTCTCTTGCTTAGTACAGTCAATCAGCTATAGAGCATGTTGGGTGTATCTCTCAACATTTTCGTCCAAGTCTCCTCACTCAGCCAACTTTTGAGACTTTTTAGGATGGCCACATTATCCACAGCTCTAAAGGGTTCGGTTGCATCAGTATGTCTCAACAGCTTTCGTTTTGAGCCTCCTCCAGTGTGAGGCCAGTCTGTAGCAAAAATCAACATTTCAGGTACCTCTTGAGCAAAATGTTGTACCACTGGTTTCAGATCCTCATAATCAGGCTGTTTATCTGAAAGCCGATAAAATCCGGAAACCCTGATAAAAACTTTCCCCAGTTTAGATAATTTCAAAAGAGACTGGAAACCAGGCTGATCAATAACAGCAGATCCAATGCCTTCGCCTTTCATTCCTCCCATATGATCCGCAATTATCACAACTGGCAATTCCAGAATTACTTGATATAGCTCAGACCAATACTGTGGTGGAATATAGGCTTGAATGAAGTACCCAAATGGTGCAACCAATTTTGCTAGTTTCTGCAAAGTTTCCGAGACATGTCCAATACCATCGTCTCCTGAAGACACAACATTAATTCTTATACCTCTAACTCCTAGTTTGTACCAGTTCTGTAGAGTTTTGGAATCAATTGAATCATCAATAACTACGACTCCTCGCATCAAAAAGTCCTTTTTTTCTTCGAGGTGTTTCTCGAGAGTGTCTAAAATCAGCGAATTGTCAGTACCATAAGGTGATGGTTGAACCAAACAAAAATTAGTCTTATGCCCCAACTGACTTTCAAAGTCTTCCAATTGGTTTATCAATGCCGGGGGAGCGGAGTACGACCGCTCCGATGAAAAAGGGTAGTTTGGGTCAAATACATGAACATGGGTATCCCAGCTAGAATCCGGTAGTATGTGGGAGCCCATCTTGTAGAATGTGGAGAAACTACTCTACAAACTTACAAGAGATTCCCATCTTCGCAGTTTCAATGCAGTTTTTTTCTTTGTAAAGCGCATTTTCCGCATATCTAGAGAACGTTTAAACTTTTGAGTTTCAACCTTATGTGAATTGTTGAACTTTCCATTTGGCATATTAATGATAACATAATGAAAACTTACTGTTTTGTGGATTGGTACCCGGTTAATAGATTATATGATTGGTGAAAGACATTAAAATTAGACGTAATTAGCTGTATGTTCTGTAATATCAATCTCCTAATAGTTGGTAAACTATCGCTTTTTTTCACGGGACAACATCTCATCCAGATCATCATCATTAATGATTAGCCCAAGTTTATCTAGAAAAGAGCGGGGTCGGATGTATTGGTCCATCTCCCAATACTGTTGTCTTAATTCCTTGAAAAGCTGAACTCGGCCTTTGACAGCTTCCCATTCCTCTTGATGGGTTTGAGCTTTTATCCAAGAAACTGTATTTTCTTGTATTTTGTGATAGAGAACACGACGATCTTCAATCATTTGATTCCTAATATCGTCATAACGCGCGTTGAGTTTGTCTGAATCTTGTAAAGTTGGTTCTGGATACATGTAAATGTAATCGTCCTCTCCTCCTAAAGAACAGGGAATGTGTTCAACTGGGATAAACCTTTGCAAATCGCCGACAGTTTTTGTGAAATGAATTTTGGCCGCGATGGTTGGGTCTATCCAGCGTTTGATTACTGACCAAATAGAGCTGAAGATCCAAGGAGCTTTATGAATACATAGACAGCCCAGCGTTTCTGGATAATTCATCTCAAATGAATTGAGGCAGAGCTTGACTGCACTATAATCCATATTGCTAAGACCAAAGCCAGTCATATCTACAAGAGCTGTAACTGAATCAATAGGATCCCGTATTGTGAGGCGACCAGTTTCAGTCATGTGAACCAGAAACCAAAGTACCGAGTTAAGAGACTGGTCCTGAGGGAAATGTAGCCGAGGTCTACCATGAACCAATGGCCTTCCGTAGAGATCAGTTCCCCTAACATAGGCTTTTCCTGACCGTAATTGCTGAAGAAATTCTTCATCTTTGATAGACCCACCTTGAAGAGCTACAACTTCTCCTTGTTGCAGAACTTGAGGAGTTTTGGCTATGCGAGTACGCCAGTTGAATCCATTAGCCATCATGGTTATTGCCTTTCGAACGTTCCATTTTCTAGCCCGTAAAAACCGCAAAATTAAATTGTCAGGATTGTCTGCCATAACCAAATCCCAAAAAGCAAGCCGTAGCTCTTCCATGGTTAAATCTCCCATGGTTCCTCGAAAATTTACCAGGGTTTTAGAGTATTGACTGGTGAAAAGCTGCTCTTCATTTTTCGAACGTCCCAATGATAGAGATCGCAACTTGACATGCTCTGAAAGATCTGCTGTGGGCTCTTCTTGCCATGATTTGAGATCCTTGGCCAACTGTTGGGCGTTTTCATCATCCAGAACTCCAATCAGGGCCAGCATATAAGCCCAGAAATCCTTCAATTTTGCAGACTGATCAGCAGTCAGATTGCCAAATCGACCAGGTAGCGGTACATACCCTAGCAATTCTGAGTATGTGCTCATCACTATGCAAATGGGAAGATCTTATGGACCTATGTCTACGCTTTTCTACTTTGTCACGCCCCGCTTTAACTTTGTATGGATCAAAATTTGGCTGCATGATCATGATGATGCATGACTGTAAAAGGGAATTTTATCTTTTATTGTTAAAAGCCTAAGGAGTAGCCCTGTTGATACGGATAGTCGAAGTAGTTGTGTAGTATGAAACTAGGCCAGTTTTTCAAATACTAAATCTCTTATTACCTTTAGTTTGTCTTTTTGCATATGATCGTATCGTAGGTGAATGTTTTAGTGTGGTGCCGTTTCCTTCATGGTGGAGGAAATACTTCCAAAATTGAAGACATGTTTCAAAATTGGAATTAAGTATTTTATTGGCCTCGGAGGTATTTAATTGGCCTCGGAGGGTAAAAGAGATATATGGTTGGGACCTTCAATGAGTGATGTTGCTATACTGACAGGGGGCACAACACCAGCAAATAAGAGGCAAAAACTCTCATATTGTAAATTGGGCATCTATATTTAATTGATTTATTCTGTTCAAGTCGTAGTTTCTACTGAAATTTTCCACAGAAGTCATAGCTAAACGTAGCTCTGGCTTGAGTCGTATCCCCTAATTACCCCTGGCACCCTGTACACTCTTTTTCTTAATCTTTTAACAGGAAATTAAAGTAACCCAGTGAGCATTATTTTGAATTCTCCTTTTACCAGAACCACCTGGACGAGGTATCTGAAATCGCTCGAAAATTAATCTGCCCAATACCAGAGGTGCCCGATTCATTCAAATGGAATTTATTGCACCTTAATAGAGGTTCTTTATTGCTTGTCTTATTTGTACAATGTGATTCAAATTAATTAATGATAGGGGTCAAGTTAACACAGACTTGTAGAATAGGCTGAATAGGTTGTTGAGATTTGACCCGTTTTGATTGGCTTTTTATTTCGTGCTGCTATTATGAAAATAATACCACAATTAGCTGAATACCCATTTGGCTATAGAATACAAAACGCTATTAAAGGTAGCTTGTGTTTCAAAGCTGTATATTTTACTTGGTAATTTTCTTGACTGTGCTACATCTCGGCCCTCATTAGGATTTTAGAGATATTTTTCGTTGTTGTAAAAGAGGGGCGTCTGGTTCCCGTTCTTATCCGTTACTCATCATCGGAGTAATCTGAGTCCTGAACCTCCTCTTGTTCCATATTGTCCTCAGAAATGGGGAAACGTAAAATTGCAGCGATTCCTCCCAATGCATCAATTTGACGACCTGCATCCTGAAAATGAGAGTACATTAGTACTTTCCCTCCTTGGTGTTGAACTTGCTGAGTCATGGCGGCATAATGAGCTCGTTTAGCATGGTCGAATTGATGAACAAATTTAGATGTGACAAAAAGAGTGCCAACAGCGCCCATTTCCAAGGCATAGTTCACATGCTTAGCTCCATACCAAACTCGGTCAGGGTCGGTGTGGAACATTTTCTGGAAATTGTCAATATCAGAACCCTCTGATGCTGCCGTTAATTTTTTTAGTTGTGAATTATAGGCCACAGACTTGAGGGCCTCTCTGATGGCTGTTTTGCTCTCACTTGATGTTTCCAGAGTAATGAAATGACTGTGTAAAAGAAGTGCCTGTTTCTCTTTGTTATCGATGGCCCAGTTTTTGAAAAACTCAGCAAATAATTTGTTCATAAAAGGCATTGAAATCACCAACACTGGAATTTCAAAGTTATTTCTACACTTTGTCTCAATGACTCTCAATAAAGAATCACGAGCTGATCCAAATAATTCGTTGTATCGTTTTCCACGAGCCTTACCCACAGAGTTGACTCCATCAAATTTTCGTGGAATGGCTTTATGTCCTTGGACCAACACTCGAGTGACTGATTGCCGGAGTTCAAAAATGACATATTTGCCGGTTGCAGAAAAAACGATCGCCAAAGCTGTCATGCTATCGCTGGTCAAATATTGAGAAAGAGTCTGGTTTGCGAAAAAGTCCCACTCTTGTTTGATTATTCGAATTTCATCACCTGGAATGATTGATAACGTATGAAATTTTCCCTTCAATGATTCGTAAGATCCTGCGTCGGTGATAACTCCTGTCAAACGGAGCTGATCACCATCAAATACGATCTTTTGGCATTCAATGGTCAGCTTTATTAATTTTCTTTTGGTCTTGGACTTGGAACTTGCCGCCATTTGATCCTCATTGGTAGCGAGGGTATTGGTTTGAGGTAGTACACGCAGAGTCTTTGCCTCCACGAAATCACCTTTTTGAATCACATTGGTCAGGGCATATAAATCATCAGAAGAGTCGATGGCTAACTGTTTATAGGTCAGCTTTCCGATCTTGTTTTCACCAATTTTTCGCATTATGGAATGGTAATTGAAGATAGTCGTCACGTGAATGGTTTTCCTTGACTGGAAAAAAAATGAAAAAGAGCTAGGTTATGATCCAGCACGTGACCTTATATGTTGTATATTTAAACATCTCCTATATTGATCACGTGAACCACACATCACACCTTTGATATCACAGTCAGTCGGCAATTTTTAGTGACTTGCACTACAACGTTAGTGTCTTTTTAATCTGAGAACTTCCAACCCGGAAATTTTTGCATTTGTGTTTCAGTCTACATCTATAAAACAGACTAAAGATTCCCCACAATGGCTGAATCGCTGGCAAAACTAAGCGCGATGCTGGAGTCTGCTAAGGAAATCACTCTTGATGCAGCTGCCAGTGCTTCCTCAAGCTTCGTCTTTGACGATACTCAATTTTCTTCGCCTCAAGTGGTCAAATTGCTCAATTCTCGGTCGGATCGAGAAAGATTGGTGGGAATGAGATACATAATTTCATGTATGTCAAAGGGTCTCAACATGTTGCAGTTTTTCCCCGAAGTGATGAAAAATGCTGCATGTTCTTCTTTGGAAATGCGAAAACTCGTTTTTGTCTATCTGGTGCGGTATGCTCCATCTGAGCATGATATGGCTTTAATGTGTGTAAATACTATCCAAAAGTCTTTAACTGACTCAAGTCCGACAATTCGAGCTATGGGAATCCGAGTGCTATCATCTCTCAGAGTTCCGGCCATTTCTGGCATTTTGCTTCATTCAATGAAACGAGGAGTTTCTGATGTTTCCAAATTAGTGCGCTCAGCCACAGCTCAAGCTATAGCTAAGTGTTATGAACTTGATCCAGCAACCTTAGGTCAATGTTTGGAGTATATGACACAACTTTTGGGTGACCACTCTCCTGCAGTGGTTGCAGCAGCCCTCTCGAGCTTTGCTGTCGTTTGTCCTGATAGAATGGACCTGATTCACCCTATTTATCGCAAGATATGTCGCACCCTTGACTTATTCGATAGCTGGAGTCAAGCAAATACTATAAATATCTTGACACGGTACGTGCGCCTTTGTGTCCCTGCCCCCAAGGTCGTGCCACTTCTTCAAATAGAGGAAGATTTACGACTACTACTGTCCAAGATTGAAGTCATTCTGCGAGGAACTTGTTCTCCAGTTGTCATCATGGCAAGTGTTGCTTTTACTTACTCACTGGTTCCGAATAATACCAAACCTCCAATGGGAGAACAGATAGAAGCTTCTCTTCTTCGTCTGATGAAAGAGCCCAATTCGGCGTTGATAGCATTGACTACAATTCTAGCCTTATTGAAACAGCATGAAGGTTTTACTGACCATTACTTGGACTTTTTTGTTTTCCCTTCTGACAGTGAACAAATTGCCAACTTGAAAATCGACATTCTTTCAAAGATTGCTCTTGGTTCCTCCACCAGCAGCTCAATATATCTGGCAATTAGCAGAGAGATCAAACATTACGCCATCTCCGCAAGCTACTCTCACCCAATCTCTGCTCATGCTGTCTCCTCTTTAGCTCGTTGCTCTCGTGATCAAGAAAATGACACTAACTTGATAAAATGGCTACTTGACCAAATTAGGAAGAAAACCTCGACATTAACTGAATGCTTAGCATGTATCAGACTCTTGATTCAACGAGCTCCTAGCTCTCATATCGATACCGTCACTAAACTAGCACGTATCTATACCTTGCTTGACTCTGACTGTGGTGATGCCAAGGCGTCGATTCTCTGGCTTGTTTCTAATTTTTCAGAAGCTGCTCCTGATGTCGCTTTGGCGTTAGCACATAACTCCCTTTTACAGATGGCTTGGGAAGAAGAAGCTGTTCGCTCTCAAATCCTTGACTTGTGTGCCAGAGTGTATTTAACCAAGTTGAATGAAATCAAATCTTCTCTTGATTCAGAAGAACACCACCTGCAATTTTCAAAGTCGTTTGTGGGCAGGCTGTGGTCTCATGCATTACATCTAGGGAGATTCGATCCAAGCTATGAAGTTAGAGATAAAGCTCGGCGTTTATCCGTGTTAATGAGTGACTCTGCATCAACCCAAGTGGCTACTCTCATGCTACAGGCACCCAAGCCTGCACCTAAACTCTTACATCCATTGGGAGTCTCCTCACTTGACTTGAATACAGCTTCACAGTTAGTGGGACAACCTTTAAGTGGCTATGTGTCTATACCAGAATGGGAAGATCCCTCCTCTCTACCTGACCCCCGATTACGTGATGAGCCTGAGGCTGACAATAATGTCAACGAAGTCGTTCAAGCCATTTCGCATAAAACTGTTCCTTACAGTAGCGCCCGGCCAAAGTTGCCTAATCAAACACTCGATGAGTTTTTCGCAGACCAAACTGGCGAATATGAAGATTCAAGTAGCACTGCGAGCGAGGAATCATCTGAGGAAGAATCGACTGACGAAGAAGATAAAGATGAATCTGTGAATGGCTTGTCTGACGAAGACAACGAAAACAGTGAGGAGAGTGGAAGCGAAAGTGAAAGTGAGAGTGGCGAAGAACCTAGCATAAATAATAACTTGGGTTTCGATAATAGTTCATTCCAGCAAAGCTGTAATCGCTATCAAACAGAGATTGAGCTCAGCGATAATGAAAATTCTGGTCTAATTGCCCATTAAATACATACAACCTTCTATTTAAATCATTAAATCCATCTCATGTCGGTAAAATTCGTCGTCCTCAGGCATTTCGGGGTAATATGGTACCATTCCATCGGCATTCTCCATATAGCATGCGTTATACATCTTCCAGTATGGTTCTCGTACCTTTTTGGCGGCATGAAATAGCCCAGCCCAGGTGTAGTTCAAAACAACACCAGGTCCAACGCTGATTCTGATGGCATCAATAGCATCCAATATTCTGGTAATGACATGAGGAGATGTCTCGAAAATATTTGGCATCAAAAGATTCAGAAAATGAATCATGGCATCCTCTACCCCATGGCCAGCACAATTCAAGGCCAGATGTTTGACCACTGTAGCTGCAGTCTGTCTATGAACGTGATCTCTGTCAGTAAGGGCGTCTTCGAGTAAAGGGGAAACGGCATAAATATAGTCTTTAGCCATGTCCCCAATATATTCGAACAAAAAGGTCATGGCTTTCAGCACTCCATTTTGAACATTGATCTCTGGAACCCGATATTCATTCATTAGAGCTGGAAGCACAGTGAATGGAGCGCATGTTTCCGCCACAATTCCAATTGCAACTGCTGTGCATACCCGAGATTGACGCTCTTGAACTCGTAAATTAGAAAGAAGAGTTGCCAAAACATCTTGAGGGCCTATTGCCTTAGCAATATAACCAAACGTTTTATTTGCGGCTTTTTGAATTGATTTTTTGTGAGCTTTTAGTAAATCAATGAGCTCAAAACATATTCGCATCCATTCTCTCGCGGCAACGTGTTGTGGACCTCGATCAGCAATCCGGCCTACCAGGTCGATAGTATTTTCTTGAACTTTTTCGTGACGGTTTCTGAGGATTGGAGTCAGGCGAGGCAAAAGATCCCTAATTGGTGGTGTCATTGAGTCCAAACCAATTACCGATACTATAGCCTTTAAAGCCCCTAATAGTGAGCCTAACGCCTCAGGATATTCCTCGCCAAGTTGTTCGTAGAGAACTTGACCTACCTTGTTCAATGCCTGGTCCTCACCGCACACTTTCATGGTGGATGCTATTTCGCCAATTAGATCTGCAGCTTGCATTCTGACTTGGGGGGATTTATTGCCAAGCCGAAAAAGAATCGAAGAAATGATTTGCATGAAGTATGGCTTGCATCTGATATCAAGAGATCGCACAACAGTACCAAAACCTCTCAAGCACACGATTTCCGACATTCTTGAACCTGACTGCATTTGGAATGCAACTAGAATGCCATCCACCAGTCTTCTTTCTAGTTGGGAGTCAGCTTCGATGTCGTCTACTCCAAGATTGGCAACTGTTTTATCAATTGCTTCAAATGCCAATCGCCTCAAAGAGTCAGAATCGTCTTTCAAAAGATGGGCTGTATGCTCTACTAGCTGTGCTGTGCCAACCTTAGACGTTATTGAGGTGGTTGCTACAAGCACAAGCTTATAGAATTGGCGGTCACTGGCAGTTCTCCTATTCCAGAATGCTTTAAAAAAGGGCTCCAAAATGTGTTTCTTGACATATTGAGATGTGATTCCCTCAGTAGTGACACATTTGTCAATTACTACTAAAACGGTCTTACGCATCTCATCATCAGGTGAATTGAACTCTCTCAATACAACACCCATGACTTCCTTAGTGTAATGGGCAGCATATTCGGGGTCCATCAAAGGTATGATACAACCGATTGCTCGGAGGAAAGCGGCCAAAGCTTTACCACGATGTTGCCGTACAGCTCGCCAAAGAGGCTCCAGAACATTTTCGAACGATTCGATCCCGTATGGGGCCGCAGCTTCAGCGAGTTGAGCTAGTGTTTGAGCAGCCATTGTGCGTACCTTTTGATGGTCGTCAGTGATGCCATAGCCGGCGCAAGTGACCAGTTCGCTAAGATATGGTAAGATGGAGCAACCTACTAGAAGAGCAATTTGATGTATGATTTTTGTTCCCGTATGGCGAGCCTCCCAAGCTTTTGTGGATCGACAAACAGCCTTGATGAATGGAAGCATTGATGATAATCCAAGAGCACTTGCAACGACTGCTAAAGATCGAGCTGTGATATTGCGAACATACTCGTCTGCATTGGCTACATCAGGTCGTAAAGTAGCAATCATGTGTGCTAATCCAACAGCTTTAGAGAGGTTAGCGATTAGTTCTCGACCTTCTATTCTGGTAATGTGGTCTTCGTCAACAACGAGTGGTGTAATCACAGAAAGAAGACGCTGTGTGTATGGTCTAACCTGCGATTGTAATGCTCCTAGAATACGATCGACAATCTTTACAACCCAATGTCTCTCCAACGCTTCGAGTGTCCGTTCTCTCAATAATGGAATAATGTGGGCAAAAAGAGCGTCTGGACCAAATTCCCGAGCATTATCAGTGAGCTGACGCATGGCGGCTTTTCTTACATGAGGGGATCCGTTTTTCACTCTCAGCAAAAGTCTTAGTACTTGACGTTCTTTACGTTCCTCAAGAGTTAGCTTAGTTGGATCTTCTTCTTGCATTAGAAGTCCAAAATGCTTCATGTCTGACTCTTTGAAATACTCCAATTCACCAACGCCTGGCAATTCAGTAGAAAGCATTTTAGATGTGATGGGAACTACTGAGCTTTCTGGAATATGATATCCTTCCTTGTCAGAGGATTTCTTTGGCTCGTATCCTGGAGGGGGTTCAAGAACAACATATCCTTTTGAGGGCAAAACAGAATCAAGATATTCATCGCTTAGTATGTCCACAGTTGTGGACTCCAAGTTTTCAACTTTTGGTTGGTCATCTTGAACATCCCACCTTGACTTGCGTTTTCTTTGAGGAAGCACAAAATCATTGATCTTTCGGGAATTTCGCTTGCGCGGCCCTTCTCGAGGTGGAGTAGAAGCCCGTTCAAATTCTATCCTCGAAGGACTCATTTCTCTAGGGGTTTCTGTGCCTCCCATTTCTTTTTTCTTTTCAATTATTTGGGCGATCCGCTTTTCATCTCTTTCCAGCTCTCGTAGTTCCATCCGATCTTTATATGACAATGATTCCTCATCGAGACGGTCGAAACGACGCCTCTGATATTCGCTTTCTCTGCTGGCCAGCATTTTGGCTTTGGCTCGCTCTTCGAGCTCATCTGGCGCATTCTCTGAAGTAGTCTCTGCAAAAAATTGCTTTGGAGCTGAATAAGGCTCTGCTCTTGGAGTGACTGAATCAGATTCAACCATTCGAGTGTCCTCAATTACATCTGTAGCATCGTCAGATTCATCTTCAGACCTGTCAATCAATTTTGCTCTTTTCTGCTGGAGTTCTTTGATCTGTTCCATAAGGATAAATTGATTTCACAAAAAAATCAATATTAGAGTGTATTGTTAAAGTAGTAGAAAAGAAAGTGTTTAACTTTTTTTAATACACTATTAATGTACCCAGGCTACATTTTTCTTTATTAACAGTGCATAATTCCAGTGAAGTGAAGCGTTGTCATCACGTGATTATCTATGAGCATCCAAAGATGTAAATGCTGACCTTTAATCTTCTTCAAAGGAACATGTATATTTGGGCGATATTCGCCGCTATTACAGGTCTTGTAACAGCATCACAGGTTGATTCGGCATATAATGAGACGCTAGTGTTGCGGCCATTGTCCAATCAGTATCTTTTGGCCTCCTTTGAGTTCCAGACAAAGTCCAAAGATCTTGCAAAGTACAAAAATCATCATAATGAGTTCCCCAGAATCTTGAGTCAGATTTTAGAGGCATCAGATGCTAGTGAGGTACATTTAAGATTTGCCCAAGGCTGGTGGGATGCTGAGGAATGGGGTGTTTTGCCTAAGAACGGTACATATGCTGGTGGAACTGGTGCAGAAGTCTGGGCGTGGATAGAAGCACAAGATCACCAAGAAGCCCGGAATAAATGGTTTCGGCTAGTCAATTCCATGTCAGGGCTATTCTGTGCGTCATTGAATTTCATTGATGATTCTCATACGACAGAGCCAAAGTATATCCTCAAACCAATGGGAACCACAAAGTCCCCTTACTTATTCTGGGGAGCTTTACCTGCTGAGCCAGTATGTACTGAGAACTTGACACCTTTTGTGAAAATGCTACCTTGTAAAGGTCGGGCAGGAATCGCTTCGATTTTGGATGGCCACAAGATTTTCGATAGTCAATGGCAAGGAATGGCCATCGATGTGTTCAAGCAGTGTCATGGTGAGAACTGTCAATACCACTTGCATCAAAACATCGATGCTGTCATTCACGCTCCCCGACAACTAAGCCGTTCTGTGAACCCTGTTCCAATTCCTTTGTCTGATCAAGAGTTACGTTGTGATACTTCTAAGCCCAACGACGAATATACTTGTTATCCTTTGGGGGATCCTCAGCAAGTTGACTGGAAGCTTTCTGAGCTTTTTGGCAAGCCTATTGCTGGAGCTTGTTTGGTTGGATCAACTCACATCAAAACTGAACTATCTCCCGAATGGACAGCTGATCTTATTTCAGCGGAGTCACTTGATGGTGATCGCATTATTGGTAATTTCTCAGTTGATGTTCAGTTGAAATCCGAAAATGCAAACCAGGTTCAGTCAATGCGTGCACCATCTGTTTATGCCCAAAGGTCTTTTTCGGGTAATGGCCAACAGAGAGGAGGTGTGCGTATTGCTCTCATTAACCCTCGAGATGTGCCTGTTACTTTTCTCTATTCTGAAACTCTTCCATGGTTCATGCGTGTTTTCTTTTCGACATTACATCTTGAGGCCAAAGACGAGTTGGGAAATGTGCTCACCACTCAAGATGGCCTTAAACTTGAAATTCTCAAATATACCAAGTCTAAAGACCGAAAAAGACCCACCAACTTTGAATTGATGATATCTCTTCCGCCCTTCACTACAGCATCGTTAGAGTATGACTTTGACAAGTCTATGCTTTATCTTGCAGAGTATCCTCCTGACGCCAATCATGGATTTAGCATTGCTCCAGGAGTACTAAGAGTACTCGGGGACGAACCATTGGTAATGAGGACTACAGCATTGATCTTGTCTTTACCTACACCAGACTTTTCAATGCCCTATAATGTCATTATATTGACCTCGACAGTATTGGCTTTAACGTTTGGATCATTATTCTCTCTACTCTTCAAACGGGTGGTCACGCTTGAAGAAGCCAAAGCAGTAGCATCTCAGTCTGCTTTGAACCGGTTGATCGCTCGGTTCAAGTCAAAAAGAATCTCTCTGGAAAAGAAACAACAGTAAATATTAATTTCGGCTGTACACACCCGTTCATCTGTTGCACAAATCTGGGCACATGTGAACTATTAGGGTATAAACTCATTAATTTAGGTCTACAGATGGTGAATGATTAACAAGGATCTAGAGTATCAAAGAAAAGATATAAATGCAAAAGGCAAATATATATGTATTTTTAAAAAGCTATTCGCTTAGGCAATGAGCTCAACAACACCACCGGCCTGCTTGATCTTGTCCTCGGCAAGCTTGGAAACAAATCGAGCCTTGACAATGACAGGAACCTTGGGGAGCTGGCCCTTACCAAGAACCTTGCCATAACCATGAGCAAGGGTATCAATGACGGGAGCAGCAGACTCAGAAGCAGACTCGAGGTAAGAGTCTCGCTTCTCCTCAGGGACAAGAGTCCAGAGCTTCTCAACATTGATGGTAGGTCGCCAGAAATGGTTCTTTTGCTTGTGGAAGTATCGCATACCGACCTTTCCAAAGTAACCAGGATGGTACTTATCCATGTTGGTTCGGTGGTGGTGGAGACCACCAGCCATACCTCGACCACCAGGATTCTTTCGGTGCTTGCCGATACGACCGTAACCGGCTAAATAGTTAGTACTTGCCAAAGGGAAAAATTAAAAGAAAAACGGCAACATGATCATGGCTTTTTTTTTCACCAAACATGACTAATTATAATAAAAGAGTCGAGAGGAGTTGTCCAGCCACAAACATATCGCCCACCATTCGCACAACTACTTACCGGAAACGTGGCCTCTGTGCTTTCGGGTCTTGCTGAATCGGGTAGGCATGGCGATATGTGTCGAAGATTAACCAAGATTTGACAATTTCACATAGATCTTGAGTGCATGTTGTGTATGGTCACGTGTTGTGTGACTGTTAACTTCAATGTACGAATAGTTTATTAGTACAACCAGGAATAAAAATGATAGAGGGCTTAGGGTTAAATGAGATAACAACAAACCTTAAACTTACTTATGGTTACCAGACGATTCGGATATTGTCTTTCCTTAAATGAAGTGATCCAGAAAAATGGGAAAATCAAAAATCAAAAATAAAAAACAAAGTGCTGAAGTCTACTCCATAATCAACTTGTTACAAGATTCCAACAATTCCATAACTTATTGTATCCATTATGCTATAAATATACTACCTTTTAGGGCCAATTGCCTGTTGTTTCTGTTTCCAGTCCTTCACCTTGAGCTCATCCTCCTCTTTAGATGCCATTGCGGCAACTTGAGCGGCTCCAGCGGTAGATTTCCGTCCATCCCACATAACTCGCTGCTTTTTTTGCCTTGGTTCTTCTGTCTTGTCTGCCAGAAAGCTCTTTACATGCTCAGTGGATAAGTTGGACTTAGATCGCTTACTTTCAGCTGCCTCTTTTTGTGATTTCCAATTTGGATCAAGGAGATTCACTCTCATGTGATTGTCATAATCTTGTTCCGAGACTACTTTACCTGTTGGGGTAATGACCTGAGGAGATTCTGACCTTTTCAGAGCATTCAACTTTGAAGTTCCTGCAGAGCGAATTTTGCTGGCTGGGATTGGCGATGAATAATTGTGTTGAGATATTTCTTCTTGCGATGCATTTGGCTGCACTGTTGAATTTTGTTCAGGGAGAGAGCTGGGTGGTGGTTGAATTTCCTCCATTTCATGTGCAGTGTCTTCCTCGTTGGCTCGATTATTCTCAGAGAATTCGTTGGATTTGTGATACTCGAGTCTTAACCCTTGACTCTTTTGCTCAAGAGAAGAAAACTGGAGTTGTGCCAGCGATAATGGTGTAGGCAATGACCTACTTTTATCACTCTCGTCGAAGTCTATGGTTTCAACCAGAGTAAAATCATGCCAATCTATTTGAGCAAAAGAAATCCTTTCAGCTTCTGCTTCAGCCATGGCCTTTTGACTCTGTTGTTCTGAGTGTGCCATCCATTCTGCCCGTCTACAGGCAGCTTCTAGAACACTATATTTATCAGCAATGGCTGCATCGATAGAATTCTGGGTGGATTGAGGAAGGGATTCTGCCATGGACATTTTGAATTGATCAACCAAAGTCTCGAAATACTTATTCAACGAATGATTGGGGTTGAGAAAATCGTATTGGGGGTTACGTTTCTCTCGTTGTCGAAGCAGACTCAAAAACTGGTTACCGTACCGAGCACTGTAAAATGCCACCAGATTTACAAATTTTTGGTCAATCTTGGACATGGGAGGAACCAAGGTATAAAAATTGAATGGTGGGGGTTCCTGTAACGGTGTTTTCTCTGGTTCGGTAGGCAACTTTGTGATATTTGGGGCTTTCTTCCCACTGGCAAACTCATCACAGCGCCATTGATAGAAAAGATGATAATGGTCATTGGGATCCAAAAATGCAAACAAGCTGTTGGATCCTTCTTTTTCTCGGATTCTCTGTTCAAATGTCCTTCCATTCTTGGCGACAAATTCAGCCGTCTTTTCAATCTTGCTCCTGATCTCAAGAGGTGGTATGATCACGCCACTGGGTGGTACCGCGGACTCTTCTTGAGAAAACTGCATCTCGTCTTTTTCATCAGCAGAATTGTTCATAATGGAATATCACACGTGACTCTGCAGGTTTGGAAAAGCTGATTGTTATATTGTTTGAGCAAAAAAAATATCCAACGAAATTGATAAAGTTGCTAGTAGCATTTGCACTTATCAAGCTAGATGTGTTGATATGCTTGCTGCTGAAGCTCATATCCTCACATTTGACTGGACTATTGAAGGGGTGCTAATTTGTGTTTAGTATCAAGAAATAAAAATCGCTTGTGTTTCCTCCGACTTCCAAATTCGTCCGACTTCCAAGGTATTTTATTTTATTTCTTATAGTATATATGAGACCAATTTGGATAACATTAAAGGGCCAAACTAAAACCTAACTCATATCAACTGATTACCTATCAATCTATCAGGAACAGAAAAGAAGCCCAAAAACGATTGAAAGGCCTTGTTGCGCAACCCATCTCATTCCGCCCCACCAGAAGGCCACCACCACATATTATACCATCTCACCCACCACACGTGACCCCCACATTCCCCTCAACAGCCATAAAACAAGAGAGGTGAACCAAGCCGGGGACGAGTCAATATCGGTAGTAGGCTCTTTATCCTCAAAACACCACTACTGACATGAAAGTGCTAGTTTGTCTAGAGTCTGGTGAGCTCAACCAGATGGAAATCGATCCTGGGAAAGGGAAATCCACCATCGAAAGACGAATCGGAGTTAGGACTACAAGTGCAGTTCATGTGGTTCATACATTTTACCACAATCGTCAATACCTTGCATTGGGTAGAAGAGATGGCTCTATTGAGATCATCGATGTTGAAAAAGGCACTGTCCGAAGATTGTATTCTCCCTTGAGGGAAATCCAACAGCCATCAGATCTTTTTGTTGGCCTTCATTATTTAAATAGCAGACTCTACTCCTGCACTGTGGGAGGCACTTTGGTCGTTCGGAGAGTTCGACTAAATGAGTCGTCTACGTCAGATTCGTTTGATTCCTACGAAAGTCTAGGTGAAGATATTTCTGCATTCACAGTTTTCCCGACCTCAGATTCCCAGGAGACAGCAGCCATAGCATTTGGCGGGCCAGAACGGCCCGTGGAGATCTGTACTCTGAGCCCTCGTCGTCGAATATGGCGAGCTGCTCGAGAACATCCTTTGTGGATTTCAGACATTAAATTTCTACGGAGTAGTAACAACTCCTTCACAATCATGGTCACTACACGGTACGGTGAAGTTTTTGTCTATAATACCACATATATTCGACCGATTCTCAAGTTTCGAGTCTCCGATTACCCACTCACAAAAATGTCATTCAACAACAACAGCACTTTTTATGCTGTCAATGCTCATAACCAAATCATCAATTATGATTCCTCCAAAGGCCATGCATCTGTTATTAACTTGCAACCAGGGACTCTAAACGTCCAACTTTACTCGCATAACAGGGATCTCCCATCATTTGAATCGAATATTGATATTGACAATCAGACCAGCTCAGAGTCTGATGACGATATGGCCGAACCAGCTCGATCTCCCGACACGAGCCGTTCGCAGTTCCACCGGTTTTACCATCGATTACTGGGCATCCACTCCAATAATTCTATTTCTCGAGAAGTAGATAGGCAAATAAGAAGGGAAAGGCGGCTGCATAGGATTATTCAGACCGACTCAGGGACACCAGTACTGCAATCTCGGTGGTTACATTCACCTATAACTCGAGATCTTAATTTCACCACTGCTCCCTGGGGCGAGGCCGACATTGAGCTTTTCCGAGAAGATATCTGGTGCGATGAAGAACTGATGAGTCTCAATGCTCTCTCGGGTTTACAGTCTCCCGAAAACGTCAGAAATGCCGATGAGGATGAAGAAGAAGAAGACAATGATGAGGATGCAAATAACGAAGTTGAGATTGAACACGAAGCTCACGGACAGTCTCAAGTGGACAATCAAGGAGAAGTTCCACCCTCTAACAATGACATACTCTATCTCGGAATTCGCAATCCGCTGTCACGCCTAAGGATTAGGCGAATTGCACCAGCTGCTGGTGGCCGAAGTGGAGAGCTTTTACCTGCGACCCCAGGCCATTTTGTTGATGGAATTAAGTCATTTTCCACATCGGAAAGAAATCGAACGAGGGACATTGCAGTCGTTGGAACAGTAGACAATGAGGTCAAGGTGTATGATCTGAATCAACTGGGAGTCAACCGCCGTGCAACGTTGATTGCTTCGAGAGCTTGGGATTCCAGAGTCACTGCGGTTTGTTTACTTGAAATCTCTCAAAGTGACGTGCTTATCAGTAAGCGATTAACCTCCGAACCCTCTTCTTTTGTCAAACGACGGCGATCAGATTGATGTAACTTATAGAGCATTTATTTATTTTTATGTTGCGGGTATGAACGTTTGGTACTGTATGGAAACGTTTCCAGCACCACTCCTCATTGTAATTCAATAGTCCAACTCAACCGCAGAGTCGTGGGAAGATCTTATCATGGGTAATTTAGGTAAAAAATCAGATTGACCAAAACAATCACATACCACTACAACTACAAATTGAAGAGTAAATGAAGTAATGTCACTCAAAGAAGTGTACTTTGGGTTTTGTAATGTCTCCAGAGCCTTTTTGCCTAATTCTCGAACAGATGCCGACTCAGAAGCATCCAAAACTTCTGGTAGTGCCGCTAATAAACTCATGGTCCAAATACTTTGACTTTTGGTGATTCTTGGGCCTATCCATTTTGCAGAGTAGTCGATAAGCATCAAGAGTTGAAAGTGAGCTAATTGATGTAGTAGAGCCAAGGTAGGCACTGTGGCATTGTTGGACACAATGAAATTTCGCCATTTGGAAAAGGTGAGAGGAAGTTCTTGGCCCTTTTCCTCGCCAGAATATGATCGGATCAAGAGTCTTTGGTCATAGAAATGACTCACCAAGCCAACTCGCCACGTAGTATCGATCTCAGCGGGTATTATTTGATGAGAATCCAACTTGGCTCTGTTTTCTACTTGATTATGATCATTCTTTGTTCTTGACGAAATAAACTTGATGGACGGTAGGCTTTTACGTTGTTTGTAAACCTGAGCTAAGTATTGCTCAGCTGTCTCGGCCTCTTCATTGAGATCCACATCCCCATAGCTGACAGGTAGAGCCTGAGTTTGGATTAAGTCGTCCTCTTCATGATGCATTAGGTTGATAATTTGACATGCATAACTACTTTTCTTATCATGAGGAAAAGCTTAGTTGAAGTTATTTGCAGAATTGGATCAAACTCATTGTAACTACCCCACATTGTCCCCAAAAATTACTTCAATTATCTTTGCAGCTAATCTTGATGTAGCAGTTTACAACTATGCCAAGCAATACGCTCCTGATATTGCATTGATGTTTCAAAGTAGGTATTTATGGTTTGAGAGTATTCAATGGTGCGCCATTGATTTATGGTTTTCCTCTGCCAAATATGAAAAATAAATGGCCCTCGCCAAACTTGTAAAATAGCAGTATAGTCGAAATAAATCCTTCATCAAACTGTGGAAATACGAATATTGTCAAGTATTAAGCTCATTACACTGCGATAAGATGTATTTCTTAATTAAAGATGCATAAACCCCTGACAAGACATGCGGCTAAACCTAGCTTATTAAGATGAGCCATTGTTCTTTCAACATTAAAGAATGAAAATACTTTACGATGTTCTTGAGGTTGCTGAGAACTCCTCAGATCATGAGATGACGGAAGCATACCTCATCAGGGCTCTTCGATATTTTAAGCCATCGAAGGATTCCTACCAAGACCAATTCAGAGCTGTGGTTTACTCATATCAGATCTTGACTTCTCCTCTTCTGCGATCCTTAGAGAATCTGGATCCCACAACGCTTTTCACCCATGTTGACATGATACAGCAGTCGTATTCGTTCTGGACGTCGCAGTTTGAGGGCTTTGAGCTGTTTGGATTACCATTATGTTGGAAGGTATTGGAGAAGTTTGAAAAAGACCAGTTTAAGAGCACTTTCAGATCCAACAAAATGAAGAAAATGAGCAGAGGTTTAACGGAGACTCTCAAAGGTGTTCAAGTGATGCTTGACGCTACCACACAGCTAAGATTGTTCATGGACGATACCAAAGTCGCGGGCAACTTGTTTGATATTTATGAGAAATGGCAAAAAGAGTATGCTGTATTAAAGGTCAGGAGAAAAGATTGGACTACAGATTTAAGTGATTTCTTGATCGAAACGCTTGAAACTGATCTGGAAGGTGACAGCTTGACTAAAGATTTTTGGGCTAATACAAGAGAGGGAGTGCCATCTGCTGGTTTTTCAAAACTCTTTATCGATGAGGTTACAAGTAAGATTCCTGAACTCGCTCCCTTTTCATCCGAATGTCTGAAACTAACGGGTTTATTGTTAATGGACTGGTCTATCTCTGCCCACGGAAATACTGCAAAGGCTGAGCAAGATTTAAGATCCTATTGTTACGCACTTGCCAACGCAGTGGGTACCTTTTATGAGGTAGGAAGAGACAAGCGCCAAAAAGCAAGGCCCCTGATTGAACAAGTAGCAATGGTCTATGCCAGATTCTGTTGTTTCTCTCTCATTCGCGCAGGAAATTGGTCTTATCAGATTGTCCACGCAGCAATGGCTTCACCCAATAGACAACAGCTGCTTAAACGAACCTGGGAGATTGGAAACAGATTTGTGTGCACTTCTCAGAAATATGACGGCTTGTTGGAAACCATGTGGGATCAGCCACAGTGGTGTCTCTATCATCTCGTGTTGAACCATTGTCAACGACAATTCCTCCCGAACTTTGAAACAAAAGAGAAGAACTCCGCAACTAACATCTTTGACTTGATCTATCACAGTCTTAGAAAAGAAGACGTGCCTTTCGGTGGTACATATCGCTTCAAATCGAAAATTCAAGAGAAAGTTGGTATCCCTTCGTCTTTTACCACTTCGTTTGGAAACTGTCATGATTATAGCTACTCCTTCACTTGTAGCTTGAACACAGTGTTGTGGGACTCCTACTTTTATTACCACTGTGGTGGAGATGGTCTTAATATCAATTCAATTAACTCTTGGGGTGGTCGAGATGATGGAGGAATTTGGGGTGGTGAACGTGACGGTGGATGGGGTGGAGGATGTGACTATGGAGGAGGTGATGGTGGTGGAGGTGACTGCGGTGGAGGCGGAGGAGGCGACGGAGGAGGAGGCGGAGGAGATGGTGGAGGCGGAGGAGGGGAGTAGTGAAACATTTTTAAGTGCCCCCATCATCAGCGATGGACATTGGGAATGCGCAAAGATCCACACACTTGCACTATTACAAAAAGGCTATACTCCGGTACGTGAGGAGCCTGATATGTTGTTCAAAGTGTTTGCCCAAGTCTGTTTACACGGAAGATTCCAAGTTGGTTTACCTACTATCGAACTAATTAATTACAATCCTTCAGAAAGATTCAACTTTTCTAAAAAGTAATCAGTCACCAAGTAGTGAAGCAGATGGTCTGATTTTTGTTCTGAATGTATCTGTCACTGTCTTAAATCGATTAATGAGTAGGCTATACAATGAGTTGAAAAGTAATTTCAATTCATAAGGCTGTCACAGCAAAGAGTATTATGTATATTTTTTTGAGTATGAAATTATCTTGTAGTGGTGTGTAGATGCGTTTATTACCCCTTCCTTTTTTTCTCACTGAACTTCTGTCAATCGTGAAGATTTTGAACATTGTCATATGAGTACATATTGTAAGTCAGTGTCATCATTAGCATAGCATGTGAATAAATAGAGTCATTAAGGAAACCAATTGTCCTTAAGATACCCAGTTTTGTTTTCTTTCTTTTCTTTGGCATTTCAAGCAAGTTCCAATTGTTGCAGTCGATCAATACCATCAATTGCTAATGATCTCATTCTTCCACTCAAAAGATCTTGAGGTGTAAGATCAAATCTACGAACAATCTTGCGTGGCCATTCCATGAAGGGTAAAAATTCGGGAGGAAGCACTTTCAATATACATTCCAAATCTGTCCATAGACGATCTCTCCACCAAAAATAGGCATGACTAACCTGCGAATAAGCACAGTAATGACCAAGGATCACCAAACAATAAGGATCTCCCTTACGGGTTTCGGCTAGGAATTCCTGAGACATGTATGATGCCCATCCGGCAAGGTGAGACTGGCCTTGGCGAGAAACGTCGAGATTATAAAGCTCGTTGAGTCTACAAATCTCGTGAGCACAACGATCTCGATGTTCAGGATTGCCAATAGTCCTGACTAGGCCCCACAGCATCTCCTCGTTAGGAAGCCTTTGGCGATCAGGCCGTGGTGGTGGGAGCGGAAATAAAGTCATCCTGTCTTGATCAGATAGTTGGAAGACCAAGTCAATGATTCCTCGACCGATACCTATGACATCTGGTCCCCCATCAAAAGAGATTAAAGGGATAAGAGGCCCCATCGCCAACGCAATCATCAAGACAATAATACTGGTTGAGAGAATAGATTCCTGGTTCTCAGGGTTGAGGGTCATTAAGATTTGTCTGTGATAGGCTAATGCATCAGTGAATGCTGCTAAAATGTTTTCCATGAGTGGCTCGTCTGGCTTTTGATAGCCCACAACTCTAGTCATATCTGGCGGAGGGAGAGAAATTGGGGTATTGGCATCAATCCGCTCAAGTTCAAGTTGTTTTCGAACCATATCTCGTTCTTTCTGATACTCAGGGTCATAGATGTATAAGTCCTTGAGATACATGTTAGCTTTGTGTATTGACGCAATAGTCAACACACACTTATAAAGTGCTGGGTTCATGACTGTCATAGAAGGAATAGAGCGAACCCAGGAATAGTTGGCGTCACCACAAGAGAGCTCCAACTGCCGAGATGTGTGCTGAACATAAAATCGAAGCAGTTCCAAGTCGGCATAATCTACATCGAACATTTTTGCCATTGATGTTGGTTGGATGTAAGTCTTGGAACTTGCGTATGACAAGGCAGCGGAAGCCTGCTGCTCTGGTGACAAGGACCCATTGGCTCGAATTTTGGTTTCGCTTTTTGTGGGTTTCAATGTTGAAGGCCATATGCATTCTTTGCTTCGCTGCTCACAATTCTTGCAAACTGGATGGCGCTCATCGCATTTGATACGCAATTTTTTACAATTGAAACATCCGTTTCTAGACTTTTTGTGCTTCTTGCGCTTGTTTTTCGGTTTTTCGGTAGACTGTTGTGATGATGGCGCAGCTTGAATACCAGCAGTATCGCCTGCTGGTGCCTCTAGCTGATTGGGTGATAGTTCTGTCGTTGAAAGAGATGAAGATTGCATCAAATGTAGTGCGACAGGTTGACAAATGAGCCTGTTATTTTCCGAACCATAGTTGGATGATGTTTTACTGATTTCTTCTCCAACCAAATTTGCATTAGCTTGTTTGACGTCCTGTAGGTCCGCAGTAGACGGACTGTTACTAGCCACCTTTTTCCCGTTTTCCACTAAAGCGTCTGTTCCAGTTGCATAGTTAGATGATGGCTGGGAGAGCACTGAGGGATGGTCCAATTTGGAGGGTGTACCTGTACCTGACCTTGTATTCGGCAAAACAGATGTATCCAAACCGCTACTAGGGGTCATCACAGAGGACGAGCTCACAGACTGTTTCAATAATGGGGATGGGTGTTTCGGAGAGCCAATAAGGGGACTGTTGCTTTGTGAAAACTGCGGAACCTCACCGGCTAATAATGCGGGGGCAGTAGAATTAAATGCAAGATGATTTGATGGTTGAGAATTCTGCTCGACAGAAGTCGTGGGGGAATCGTAGACATAACCATCAAAGGCCTGGTTAGGTTGAGAAATTGGTAGTGATAAAAAAAAGCTGGAATCGTCATTTCCTCCACCTTCGCCATGTTCACTATTTTCACCATGTTCTTGGGTTGCAGAAATCGGGGTGTGATCTTGGGTACTCGCCATGGACTGTCCACCGGAAGGTGGATTGTCTGAACCATCGGGACTGATGTATGTGGACATTCGGGTTGCTGTTGGAATTGTATTTGGAGTCACAATTCTCATGAAGGACTCTGCCTCCATATCCTTCAAATACTTGGTGTTTTGAGAACCTGTGATTTAATGAACGCGGGTTGTTTTCTTCAGATGTGTAAGCACGATCTGTTAAGAGAATGCTTTTTGAGATTTCTTTTGATTAAAAAAACAATAAATTTAACCTGCAAAGTAACATTCAGGTCTGAAAGCTGTTCACCATATATGGCTAGTCCTGCCCCATATGCTTAACAGAGTTCCTGGCAAAAAGCAAGCTCTGTTTGTGATTACTTTGAGCACAGGAGAAATGATGTAGAAAAACTTGACTCGGATGGAAGCAATAGAAGTCTTGTTGGCTTAACAAGATTAAAGTTTGCACATCACATGTTGTCTAATTAGTTAGATCGCTCCAAACATACTTTGAATGTATAAGGAGTAATTAAAAAATTAAGCGAACTAGGAAAATACTTGAGTTTCGTCGAGTAAACCCAAGTTGCCAACTTGGTCTATTTGACAAGATGGTGATTTTGCTAATGTTTAGTTTATACAAAACTCACCACAGAATAGTTTAATTCTATTAAAGTTTCACGCTGTAAAACTTTATATGAAGTAATGATCTGAGATGTGAGTAAAGAAACAAAAAGACATGATGATGCACCATATATGCGGAACTCTGTATCGGCTATTAACCTGCCCCACAGTGTGGCGCTGATAATGATGCCGTTACTTCCCCAAAGCTTTTATGGCATTTTCCCTTGTAATTTCCCTTAAACCCTAGAATTCATATTACTTTTTTCGAAATATTACTTGATATTATTCTCGACGTTTATTTTATAACGTTGTTTTTTTTACTCATCAATTTTCAATTTTACCTTCACACTAAGAATCCTAAATCACATTCACTTTATCCACTTTTCATGTAGTATGCCAATAGCTTAGTACACAAAAAGCCTATAAAGGCCAAAAAACTGTAAAAATGAATATTCACAGAATGAAATCAAAAATTATGAGCCAAGCCAAAAGGCAACAGAGTGAAACGCAAACGCTGTGCAATGTTCACCTTCACTCCGAATTTCCAGCCTTCATGATCGCCAGAAATTCACTCAAGGTAAGTATGCTGAATAAGTAGAAAATGTAGGCTTATATAGTGGAGGACTAGTTACCCGGTTTTTAGGGTTAATTAATTAATTGTTTACCCTACCAGGACAAATCCAAAGTGTGGTTTGTTTTTATTAACCCGAAATTTATTCATACTAGTAGAGAAAAAATTGAATTACTATATTTTTTTTGGCACCACATTTGATTGTATCTACTTTGGCTACTTAAATAAGATCAGCAATGTTAGTGGGCATCTCCTTAATTTCAGTAGAGTAGAATCGTTCCAACTCCTTGAGCATACCAAAGTCCTCCTTGGTGACAAGGTTGATGGCAACACCCTTTCGTCCAAATCGACCACCTCGACCAATTCGATGAATGTAGTTCTCTCGGTTGGTGGGGAGATCAAAGTTGATGACGAGAGAAACCTGCTGAACGTCAATACCTCGAGCAAGCAAGTCAGTGGAAATAAGGATTCGGGAAGATCCAGTTCGGAACTCTCGCATGATGGTGTCTCGCTCAGCCTGATCGGTCTCACCATGCATGGAGGAAACAGTGAAGTCAGCCTCGTTAAGAGAATCGGAGAGGAAGTCGACCTTTCGTCGAGTGTTGCAGAAGATAACGGCCTGAGAAACGTTGATGGTCTCGTAGAGATCACACAAGACTTCAAACTTGTGCTCCTCCTTCTCAACATCAATGAAAAACTGCTTAATACCTTCAAGGGTAAGCTCATCCTTCTTGACGAGAATTCGGACAGGGTCTCTCATGAAGAGCTTGGTCACCTCCAAAACATCAGTGGGCATGGTGGCGGAAAGCAAGACAGTCTGTGTGGTCTCGGGAAGAGTAGTGAAGATGGCCTGGATCTGGTCCTTGAAACCTCGAGACAACATCTCATCAGCCTCATCGAGAACAAACATCTTGAGAAGGTTGGTCTTGAGAATTCGTCGCTCAATCATGTCGGAAATTCGACCAGGGGTTCCAACAATAACGTGGACACCATCCTGAATGATCTGCATATCCTCGTTAACAGAGGTTCCACCAATACAGGCGTGGCACTCAATGTTGAGGTATTCACCAAAAGCAAGCACAACCTTCTGAATTTGGTAGGCAAGCTCTCGGGTGGGGGCAATAATAAGGGCCTGGGGTTGCTTGACCTTCTCGTCAATGTTCTGGATAACAGAGATGGAGAAAGTAGCAGTCTTACCAGTACCAGATTGAGCCTGGGCTAAAACATCGTTACCCTTGATAATGGGCAAAATGGCTCGCTGCTGAATGGAAGAGGGAGTGTCGAAACCATAACCGTACACACCTCGAAGAAGAAGAGGCTTGAGGTTGAGGTCGTCGAAAGAGCTAATCACCTCGTTGTAGTTAGAGTTGATTTGAGAGGAGTCAATGTCCTGGAGTCCTTGGTCAGCCATTGTGATATGGAAGAAGGTGAAATTTTTTTTACAAATCTAACTTTAACTTAGGTAGTTGTTATAACTTGAGTTTGTGAACAATCACACAACACATGAGACATCATTTGTGCAACTTTTGAAGTGTGGTTAGGAATTTATAGATTATATTAAGCTGACTTTTGTTTGTCTTGCTGTTAGCACTACTCGGTTGTTTTTTGTACTTATTGTTAACAAGCAGAAATAGAACTTGAAAATACTCCATGAGTTTGGATATTTGTATTAATAATTTTTTTTAGGTGGTTTCATTGTTTGGATATTTCGATGGTTTCGACATTTTTGGTGTATTTGTCCTGCCCAGCCTACCTTTCTAATTTGTTTTTATATGCTGACAGGATTGCGATGGTTGAATGTACAAATCTCATTATTAGTTAAATCTACAGTACAAAACTCACTGGAAACTTTGATTTTTCAACTTGGACCATGCCGCCAAAATCAGTTGCTCAGAGACGACTCATGACTGAGTATAAACAGCTCATCAACGATCCTCCGGAAGGGATCTCAGCTGGCCCTATAGATGAAAGGTATGTTATATGTTTTGGAATCTGTTTTCATTTACTAATCAAGCAATTTTTTGCTATGGAATTGTCTCATTCAAGGTCCCGAAGGCACAGCTTATGAAGGTGGGCTTTTCCCTGCAACGCTTAGTTTTCCTTCTGATTATCCATTGTCACCACCGGTAATGAAATTCACCTGCGCCATGTATCACCCAAATATCTATAAGGACGGGACTGTTTGCATTTCCATTTTGCATCCTCCAGGAGATGATCCTAATATGTACGAAGATGCGTCTGAAAGATGGAGTCCCATACAAAGTGTGGAGAAAATTCTTCTCAGCGTAATGAGCATGCTAGCAGAACCTAACGATGAGAGTGGAGCCAATATTGATGCATCAGTGAGTATTCTACCTTCCTCCATTCATTGAATTATAAATACTAACCAAAAGAAAATGTGGAGAGAAGACCGAGAGCAATTTAATAAGATTGTCCGAGGGGTGGTCAGAAAAGCTCTGGGCCTATAAAATGGTTGAATCAAGCCATTTCCACGTCTTGAGATTGCTCTTCAATACTGATCTCTTCGGTTTCTCCTTCTCCATCGACCACACCTTCTGTGATAACCAGAGAATCGGATTCACCGTCATCTTGAGGGTCGTAATCAAATTTCTCCAATAAATAGCAAATGACTTGCTCTCGACCGAAATTTTCAGCTACGTATAAGACATCTTGTCCATTTCCATTTTTGATCATGGCATCGGCACCAGCATCACAAAGAAATTTCACAATCTCCAAATGTCCATTTAGTCCAGCCCAATGCAAAGCAGTATTCCCGCTATCGTTTTGAGCATTGATGAATGCCTTTTTATCAGACTCTCCAACGGTTTCCAAAAGGAACTGAACTAGCTCCAAATGATTGTTGGCTGCAGCGTAATGGAGTGGAGTGCTCAACGAGTATGGTTCTTTCACCTGAGCAAGAACCACTGATGCTGATTCACTAAGAGAACTCAAGAGACTCTTAACATCCTCTAAACATCCCTCTCGGGAGGCATCCATGACATCATCAATCAATTCTTGCGAAATCATTGAAAAATATTGAAAGTTTAAAAAAATAAATTTCCAAGATTGGAAAAAGCTTGAACTTGAGCAAATCTCTGAGATTTGTATCAAGGGCCTGAAAATAACTTGAATTGACTTGAAATGATGTCAATGAATGGGAAATAACTGAAATAACTTGTTTCTCTACAGCGATTCGAAGAAACATGGATAATTGAAATCACATCTAAATCAACTACCTAAAACTTGACCAGTTCCTTGGAACGAATCAGAAACTGGGAGGATGGCTCCTCCTTGCCTAATCTCAGCAGCTTGTGACTCCCGATAGTAAACAACAAAAGGAGGGATTTTGGCTATCAATGTCTCCAGCTTGGACTCGATCCAAAGAACTACCTTATGGGAAGGCTCAACCAAGAAATCAATGTATTTGAGTCCATAAATGTAGCCCACACCCAATCCCAAAGTATGGCCAATAAACGATGATCCAGGCAAAAGTACAGCAGCCAAGACTAGATTGAACAGAGGAATAGCCAAAGTTGGAACTGAAACGCCTGCAATGGGGATAGCGGGAGTGTTGGCAGATTCCTTAACTGCCCAGTAACCCATCAAGCTGAAAACCCAGCCAGAAGCACCAACAACAGATGCACTTGATGAAATTAGAAGAGTAAAGATAGCATAGGCTACTCCAGTAAGCACAGCTGTTACGTTCAAAACGATTCCTGTTCGAACAGTACCATTTGATCGCTCAAAAGATGAGAGAAGTGGAAATAGGGCTACCATGTTCAAAGCCAAATGAAACAAATTGGAATGAATCAATGGGTATAACGAGAGTCTGTTAACTGGGTTAGTTTCTCTTTTGAAAATGGCTAATTTCTTGTAAACTCACGATTCAATGACATTAAGGCCTCTCCGTTCACAGCCAAATATGCGGGTAACGGCCACCAAATGCTTGCAAAATAAAGCACACAGAACACAATGTTTAGCCCTATTGTCAAGGCAGGTAAAGACTTGAGGGTACTATCAACATAGCTCTTGACTCCTTCAAGATTCAAACGATTCATGGTTGAGTTGGACAATTAAGATTCGCCAGATATTTCCCACCTGTCACTTTACTTATACTTCTGAGTTTTGCTTTTCACTTTTTCACTTTCGCTCCCGGCTTTTCAATTTGTGTTTATTCTGCTCTTGTCCTCTCTGTTCAAAACTTTTCATATAAAATACGCTCAAGAAAACATCAAATCATCTGCTAATAATTCAGTATATACACGCCTGATTAGGCATTGGGTGAAGGATTTGATCCTGAGCCATAGAGACTAACGACATCATTGAGATTCTTGGGAGCAAGGGCCTTTTGTTCCTCAATCATCTTCTGTTCTTCTGCTTTTAGACGAGGACCCTCAACCTCAAGAATTTTGAGCAATTCCTTATATTGCTTCTGGGCCTCTCGTCTCATAATGTCATGTCTCATCAAAGGCTTATCACCGCTGGGAGCACCACCCACAAGAGAAGCAGTCCATCCGCCACGTCCATGAGACTTAGACCAAGCCTCCTCGAACTTTTCTCGAGCAATTGCTTCTCGTTTGGCAAATTCCTCAGGAACGTTCTCACCCTTGTAAGTAGCAAGAATGGGACGAACATCCTCAATGGGCTGGGAAGCAAGCCATTCTAAAAATGGAATGTACTTGAGAAGATCGTTGTCGTCTCCCTTTCCAGTCCACTTGGAAATAGGGATGGCATTTTCTGGCTGAGAAGAGTAGCTGTCGGGATCTGTGTCCATAATCAGAATTTTGCCCATGTCTCGGTTCATGAGAGACAAATCTTTGACCAATTTGTTGCCTTCATATCGAGTATGCTCCCTAGTCAAGACGTGGGAAAAGTAAGCTCTGTAGGGATCAAGCAAAGGAATGGTTTTGTCGCATTGAGTCATGTTGGCGGTAGAAAATACAACAATCTCATAAAAAGTACCCAAATATCCCAAGAAGTAATCAGCTCCAGGTCGTTTGGCCATTCGCCATCCATGTTCCCGAGACCACTCCGTTCGAATCAACAAATCTTCCAAACCCACAACCAGTGTCAATGGTCGACGGTAGGGCTCAGCTGGTGGATCTGGCAAAAGCACGGGCACGGCAGGTTCTCGGAAAAAGGAAAAAGTATCCCCAAGTCGAGACTTGAATCTACCCCACATATGTGCAGGGCTCCAACTGTCGCCGACTGTTCCAACCTTTTCCTTTTCAAGATCTGAATCAAAAGGCCGCGCCATATAGACTGCACCGGCTCCAAGACCTCCAAAGAAAGCAAGATACATGTATCCAGCAACTCTCTCACGGTTTCGCTGTTTAGAAGTTTTAGAATCAGCCTTTTTGGCAGTACCTGCCCATCGCTTTTTGGTTTCCTCTGAAACTCCACTGTCCTCAGATGGAGGCTCAGTCGATGCCTCGGCATTTTCAGCTCCTGCACCGGCGCTTTTTTTGTCAACATCAACTCCAGCCTGTTCCAAAAGGTCATTATTGAGAATAGATTGGTATTTGTCGTCCTTGGGTTTGTCGGACATGCATCGAGAACCAGAAAAAATTCCGGGCTGAAGAATTGCCTTTCGATTTGCTATTTGATTTGCCATTCGGCCCCATTTGGGGGCCATTGATGGTGTTGCCCTCAAGCTTCTAGCAATGAAGTGCATTGTGGTTGAGTAAAAAAGTTTGAAAATTTTAATTAACCTCCCTTAAATCTCAATACTCTAACGATACCCGCAAAGTTGATCGAAATTTGTAGTAAAAGTTTGTAGTAAAAGCCAGTAGCTTTGTAGAGAAAACTTGCCGCTAATTTTTATTTCCAATTAGACGTGCACTTTTATTCTGCTAGGATAAAAGGTATTTGAGAACTACGATTTCAGTGTTGGTAAAAAAAACTACACTGAAAATTTGACTATGACTGGGGTAAATTAGGAAGGCTAAAAAATGTCACTATCTTACGGGACAGGCCGCCAACTCCAAAGGAATGCCGACCGTACGTTAAGGACAGTATTTTCTCTGTCCAATCTTTTCAACCAGGCCTCTACTAATTAAGAGGCGAGGACAAATTATGATTGGAGTTCAACTTTTCGATAAGTTTGAAGAAGAGAAAATTAGACATATATATCAACAAGGGTTAGGGGAGTTTAGAGAATCCATAGTCAAGAAATGAATAAGGGATAGGGTTGAAATGGTAACTAAAGAGATGCTGGTAGGTGACAATATAATAATCCGTATCTTGCAGTACTTGAGAACTGTTATCAATTCAATAGCATCAAACTCTATAAGTTCTCATGTCATAAGGCTCAATTGTCTTTTTTAACCGGCCATATGTCACATTCATATTGACAAATAAAACTCTCAGAACTTTGAAGTGTTCAATTTGGTCACATAATTAATAATTTACAATAAGTTTGACTACCTTATGACTGCTGATGTCTACTAATGTCTTCTGATTGTTAAAATCATTTCAGGTTGAACAGCTTAGGATCAGACACTAATTTTGAAAATATTAAGATTTCTCTTATCTGAGTTTGTCAGATTTACAGTTTCTGAAAATACAAGTAGAATAAATAGGCTTCACTGGTATCATTTTGGTAACAAGCAACATGTTGATACAAGCAACATTAGTTGAAGGCAGTCTATGGTGACTGCTGTTGAGTCCCGGTCATTGACTTGACTCCTGCTTGATTTTATACAATTTCAGTCAGCACTATTTTGACCATATTTGCTGTTTTGGGTGACTAATGTGCACACAAGTTGCATATATTTAGAAAATACCTTCAATAGTAAATTCCAAACCATTTTGAAATGACTTTCAAAGCATTTTGCTTGCGGTCTGTAGAAACTTTGCGGACATTGTCGTTCCACCAATCTATGAGTCACACAGTGGGGAATCGGTTTCAATCGTTTGTATCTTGCTTAATAGTTCATAAACCTTAGATATCCACGAGAGTAAAATTTACTAAAGCCTTTTTGAACAAGTGGTCATGGGAACATATCATGCTGGTTAATTTGTCTTGTCACACATACAGAGTTAGTGATTTGGACTGATAATCGGGATACAATTGCCTAGTCAATTCCTGTCTCACTAGGGTTAGAATCTAGTTAACTCTCAAAGGTATTTCTGAGTTTTGGCCCCAGTCTCAGTTTATTCCCATTTACTGTGTTCAATTGCCTGACCGTTAACCAGACTCAATCAGATCTACTTTCTTCACTCTTGTGTTTATTACGTTCTTTCTTTGTTATGTTCAAGCTCAAACCTTGGTCACACCAGAAAGTTCAGAAACAATAACTCAACTTAAAATGTCTATAATTTATGGTCATATTTTGACAAAAAGCCAATGGCAGCAGACCCTTCGATAAATTGCAAACATGGCGTTATGAAAAAGGGTGTTTTTTGACGGAAAAGAAGCTCTTTTGTTGTTGAATAATAAAAAAAATCAAAAAGCAAAGTATATATAATGTCATTTTATCTGTAGCTTTTGACTTGCTGTTCTTTGTCAAGCCTGTTTAATCAGCCATTCTGAAACATTCCAATCACGTGATTAATTGCGTGAGCTTTGAAACCTTGTACAGAGGAAAGGACATGAGGGCACCGACAGACCCAATATTAACAAAATTTAACAATTGGAATCTTGTTTTACACATGACCAAATGTTTGGACCATCGCGCTTAGAGCAACAACTGCATAACATTTACGATGATGCCCACGAAGGCACTCTTCAAGCAGTCTTACTTGAATCAGCCAAGAAGGAAGGTCCAGCTTTACAAGCTTGGAACCTATGTCTTTTTAGCATCCAAGCAAAGCTGAGACAAGTAGAAAATGCTCGATGCAGAACAGAAACAGAACGCGGATTGTTGACAGCCATTCTGGAGCTCGAAAGTGAGTGCCAAGAACGAATCACAAATTTGAAGAATCGGCAAGCATCTCCTGGCCCATATTTGGGAAACATTTCAAGTGATACCTTGGGAAGCAATGGAAGCTCTCCTGCTCCTCCTAGCGATAATGAAGGACGACGGTCATTTCTACAACATCAGCAATTACCAAACTCTACTTCGGCCATCCTACAAGGATACTTGAATAAGCCACAACGACTACCACCTACGCCTACCAATGCTGATACCCCATCTCGATTCGCTGTTAAACGAAAACCAGCACCCACCCAAAATTCCTCTCCTTCACCATTGCCAGAAGTTCAACGACTATCCTTGGATGATGCCCAACCTTATGAGACCACGCAACCACAGGTTCCCAAAGCAACTGAAGTGCCAAACTCTAATGCTCCGATCCAAACATACAATTCAGACTTTAGTAAGTTGTCAAAAAAGACATTGATTGAATATTTGTCGTCAGCTTGATTCCCTCTACTTAGCTCCAGGAGATTACTAACTTAGCCCCCAAGACAGCCACTACATATACAGAGGATCGATCAGCATACAAACGTGAAATGCTAAAGACCTTGAGAGGATCATCCAACAAAAAGGCCGCTCCACCTCCTCCTAGCTCGGTTCCCGTTAAAGGTGCCACACTGGCATGGGCGTTTAGATCAAAAAAGGTTGCACGTGAAGCTCAAGCTGCACAAGATGAGCTGAATCAGTCAAGTCAGACTTCTCAAAATACACTCAGCCCTCAAACTACTTCCTCATCTCAAACCCAGCCGAAACTTCCTACCAGTAGGAATTCCAAAGATCTGAATGGTGTATTGATGGGATCAGAGTCTAGCGATACCCGCAGACACGGTGTTCACCTTAGCAGTGGTACCAATATCCACAACCCTACTTACCAGGCTCTTCACGGGAAATCAACCCAACAGCGTCCATTGTCACATATTTCAACTACTTCAATGTCTGAGCAAACTTCAGATGGGCCATGGGCTGATTTTTCCTCAGCCTCGGTTGCGGCATACTCCGGAAACTCTTCGACAAGTTCTCTTAATAGTCCAGGAACCAACCAGGCCGCAACAATGGCAGCCTCTCTGGTTTCTAAATCTCAAAACAAAACCGTCAAGCCCCCCACTAAACCTACAGTTGCATCAAAGCCATCATATAGATCTGCACCAAAGTCAGCATCGAAACCAGTTTCAGTCCAAAGATCGGGCCATGCTAAAGTTTCCACAAATATTCCAAAGTCAGCACCCAGTGCACAGGCAGGACGGAACCCTGCTTACAAATACGTGACAATTTCAAAAGACACCAGTGCCAATACAAAGGCTGCGCTTGCTAGGAGTCAAGCCATGAACGCTCAAGCCCAAGCCAAACGACGATCAGGGTCTGCGGGTTCTAAGACCATCCGCCCAACGCAATCGAGCGGGGGTCAAAAAGAAGCTCCAACAAAAATACTAGCAACTGAGGATGACTCATCTTCTCCAAAATCGGCTGAGTCGCCTGACAAGGAAAAGTCAGCTTGGGATTTAAGGGTTGACGAAATAATGGAAAACCTGAGAGGAGTGGACGAGAATGCTGCTCGGCAGATTCTCAATGAAATCGTGGTGCACGGTGACGAAGTGCATTGGGAAGATATTGCAGGTTTGGAAGCTGCTAAGAACTCGCTGAAAGAAACAGTGGTTTATCCGTTTCTACGACCTGATCTGTTCAGTGGTTTGCGGGAACCAGCCCGGGGAATGCTGCTATTTGGACCTCCAGGAACCGGAAAAACAATGCTTGCTCGAGCAGTAGCAACTGAGTCGAAATCTACATTTTTTTCGATTTCAGCCTCATCATTGACATCAAAGTATTTGGGAGAATCTGAGAAACTTGTTCGAGCGCTATTTCACATGGCAAAACAGCTTGCACCTGCCATTATCTTTGTTGACGAAATTGACTCCTTGCTCAGTCAGCGTTCCGATAGCGGAGAACATGAAGCCTCTCGACGAATCAAAAACGAATTTTTGGTTCAATGGAGTGATTTGGCCTCGGCAGCAGCAGGAAGGGAACGAGAGGGAGATACCCAACGAGTGCTGGTTCTAGCTGCTACTAATCTACCATGGGGTATTGATGAGGCTGCCAGACGTCGGTTTGTGCGCCGCCAGTATATCCCACTGCCTGAGCGTGAGACCAGGAAAGCACAGTTTCAAAAGTTATTAGCGGCCCAACGTACATCCATTGACGAAGATGAGTTGGAGAAGCTTTTGGATTTAACCGAAGGGTTTTCTGGCTCAGATATCACTGCTCTAACCAAAGACGCTGCAATGGGTCCTCTTCGCCAACTTGGAGACAAACTATTGACTACTCTGAGAGAAGATATCCGACCCATCAATTTCGATGATTTTGTATTATCGTTACAACTGATCCGTCCATCTGTATCCAAAGAAGGACTAAAAGAGTTTGAGGAATGGGCAGCACTATATGGTAGTAGTGGTGCTTGATTTGAAGAACGAAAAACAACATAATCACAAGAGTCTTTACAAAAAGTCATACCTTTGCATTTATATACTGATATATATTATAATATTTAGTCCTTCTTGGGGCAACTCACGCTATTGACTGGTAGTAAAGAACAAACTCCTTTTTGACCTTGGTCCACGAATGTGGATTGAAAAATACATAAATTCCCCTTTCACTTTGAGGACCTTGCTGCACGGGTTCGTGAAGAGGATCCTTGGTCAGCCACAACTTCAGATCTTTGTGATAGCGCCAATTGCGATTGGTGAGCTCCACTGCTGCAGCCTCTTGCATGGAATCTCGAGCCATTGTATAGAATATATAAAAAAGAGTCTCATCAGAAAAAGACGCAATTTTCTGTTGTTGTGGAACTGCTGATGGTACAGTGTAGCATGTTGGAAGAGTGAACTGTGGAGTAGGTTTGTATGTTGAAGTTTCTGCCCACGGTGAACCGAACGTTAGAGAAAGTGGTGTTGGGGTAGGATTCATGTTCAGACCCATTGTTGTCAAATCGTTGCCGATGGCTACTGTAGTTTGATCATTATTTTCCATTCGAATCACTCCCAGCAAGCCATTTAACCCAAACTTGTCCTTTCCACTTGCAGAGTCGTCTATCAAAGATGCCGATTGCACACTAGAGCCTGCGCCGGAACTAGTGGATTCTGCTATAGACCCAATAGCAGATCCAACGCCGGTCTGTTTGAGTCCAGGAGGATATGACATTTTCGCACCTAATGCAGGAAAGTCGTTCATATCGAGAGGCTGGGGTTTGGAAGCCTCAGGTTGAGCTAGCGATGCCGTCTCTGCAAATGAATTTTTCCAAGGAGCTCTGTTAGCAGACGAATCAATATCATCAAGTGTCAGGTTTCGACTCACATTTCATGGTATTTATGTAACTGGTTGAACTTTGCTGATTTTGTCTTTAGAAATTTCAATTTAGTTTTACTTTTCACTTCAGAGGGAGAAAAAAGGTCTTACAATGACGTGAATTTGGGCATTTCACTTTGATATGAATAATATAGTATTGGATTGAATTGCTGCTGCTATTGATCTATTCTTTTCCCCTTTCTCAAACCACCTTGTTTTGATTTTTTCACTTTCCAATCTTGATTTAGTATTTTTGATTTTACACTTTGTAGATTTTTCATTTTTCATTTTTCAGTTTGGTTTTTATTCCAAATTTTATCTAAATCTCACATGAGAGGCCCCAATATCATTATAACCGGAACTCCTGGTACCGGCAAGTCCACCCATTGTGAACAGCTTATCGCAGAATTGCCTGATCTCAAACTTTTGTCGATCAACGAAGTCGCCAAGAAGCATAATTGCTACGATGGTTTCGATGAGGAAAGACAATCGCATGTTGTCGATGAGGACAAGATCGTGGAAATTGTTGAACCTCAACTAGAGGAAGGAGGCTATATCATTGACTGGCACGTGTGCGATGTTTTCCCTGAATCTTTGATTGATTTGGTGATTGTTTTGAGATCAGATACTGAAAGGTTATTCGATCGACTGTCTCAACGCCAGTATGCTGACAATAAGGTCCAAGAAAACTTGGATGCTGAAATTATGGAGGTGGTTTTAGAAGATGCCCGAGGTGCCTACGACGAAGACATTGTGATTGAGCTAAGGAGCAACGATATTGAAGATATCGAATCAAATGTTTCAAGAATAGTGGCATGGAAAAATCAATGGCAGGAGGATAACAAACAGTAATACAAAGGAACAGAATACATTTTATTTAATCAACCACTCTTTGAGCTTCATTAGGGCTCGATATCGGTGGGAAATGCTATTTTTCTCATCGTCTGTCATTTCAGCAAAGGTTTTATCGAAGCCAGCAGGCTCGAAAATGGCATTCCACCCGAATCCGTTAGCCCCTCGAGGAGCAACAATGGTACCATCACAAGTACCCTGAAACAAAATCACCTCTTCATCTGCACCCCCGCAGTAAGCAAAGGTGCACCATGCAGTAGCCGATTTGTCTTCAAACCCAACCAAGAGTTTGTTGAGACCTTCATGGCCCAAGGATTCCAGGAACCACTTGATGTATACTCCTGGCAGACCCTTGAGTGCGTTAAAGCACAGAGCAGTGTCCTCAACCAGAACTGGACGATTTAGCTAAGTCAGAATTTAGATCAAATGTGCACATTGACATATTACTTACTATCTTAGCTGCAGCTTTAGCCTTGGCTATGGAAACTTCGTCGATCGTTCCTTGAAGCTCATCAAGATCAAGCTTGTGGCTGGTGAGTTCAATGCCAGTATTTTGGAGAATGTGTCTGGTTTCTTGCAATTTACCGGCATTGCCAGTAACAAAGACAATATCTCGAGTCATTATGAAAACGTTAAAAATTTAGATAACGGTTTGGACTTTGAGTGGATTAGAGTTTATTTAGAGTTCCAGCTAGAGTTATCCGATGCATCAAAAACGCCATGAACAAAACCATAACAACATTGATTGTATAGCATGGTCCAGCTGAGGTAGCCAGCAATCATTAGATGTGCCCTAATGAACATAAACTGAATAAAAAATAGACTGAAATTGCTTTTGAAGCGACCATGATTGGCTCTAGTTTAAAGCCACCAACGCTTCATTCAAAACCTCCACAGCTTTATCAATGTCCTCTTCGGTATTGTACAATGGAGCTGGACTGAGTCGAATAACATCCGGATTTCTTTCATCTCCAACAACCCCTTTGGCTAGCAAAGCATCAAAAACCTTTGGCATAGTGCCTGTCGGCCCAAACATTAGAGACATCTGTGCGCCATGACGGTTATCATCTAAAGGTGTAATAATTGTAAACCAGACCTTAGTTGAGCTTCCAAATATACCAACATGATCCGGTGACAAATAATGGGGAGAGGAAAGAAGCTTTTCTTTTAACCGCCCTGTCAGCAGCTGGGATTTTTCCCTGATTTTGGCCATACCACCAAATTTTTTGAAAATTTCCAGCGAAGCCCTCAAAGAAACAACATTCAATACTGAGGGGTTTGACATTTTATACCCTTGAGCTCCAGGAATGGGATCAAATGATTCTAACATTTGAAAACGAGTTTCGGCGTTGTTTCCCCACCATCCTGCTAATCGAGCTCGTTGGTCATTTTCGTACTTGGTGTGCACAAAAATACCAGCAATAGAGCCAGGTCCAGCATTGAGATACTTGTAGGTGCAAAAGGCTGCAAAGTCAACCCCCCAATCATGCAACTGGAGATCTACATTTCCAACAGCATGGGCCAAATCCCAACCTACAATGCACCCTTTGGCTTTGGCAGCAGCTGTGATTGCCTGCATGTCGAAGAGTTGACCAGTGTAAAACTGCACCCCTGCAAAGAACACCACCGCAATTTCATCGCCCTGTTCTTCAATAACTTTGATGATGTCGGCGTCTTCCAGGTAATAGGAACCCTCTTTTGGCGACAATTTGATCAGCGCTTCAGCAGGATCAAGCTGGTGAAGACGAGCTTGCGACTCCATGGCATAATTGTCGGATGGAAAGGCCTTTCCTTCCATCAAAATCTTGTATCTGTTACTTGTGGGCTTGTAGAAAGCTCCGAATAGGGCATGAATATTGGCAGTCAGGGTATTCATTACTGCCACCTCTTCCTCACGAGCTCCCAGAATTGGCGCAAGTAAAGGAATCACAGGATCATCAATTGAGACCCAAGGCTCTTGATGCACTGGTTTACCACTGTCTGTTTGATGTTGAAAATGGGCCTTGACACCCAAATTACCCCAGGCATCCAGCTCGGCATTTACAGCTTGTCTGGTATTTTTAGGCATAAGCCCAAGGGAATTTCCTACAAGGTAAACACAGTCATCACCATTATGGGTTTTGGGGATTTCGAAATCTTCACGAGTGGCCATTATCAATCACCTGTATAATTAACTAAACTCAATTCACTAAATTATATAATTACTATGTTTAAATTCTTTCAATATCAGTAGAGTGTCAACACCAGCTAACCTGATCGAATCCTGGGTATTTTCAGTATTCAAAGTTATTGTCAAGAGTGAGCAATGGTGGTTAAACTTCAAAAAGAGGCTTCACTAAATGTAGCTTCATTGGGTGCAGACTCTGGTTCAACTTCGTTAGATGCAACTTCAGTAGGTTGAGCTTTTATTAGGTGCGGAATCAGTAGGTTGAACTTCATTAGATGCGACATCTGTAGGTGCAGCATCCACAGGTTCAGCATCAGTAGGTTGAACTTCATTAGATGCAGCATCAGTAGGTGCAGCGGAATCAATAGGTGCAGCGGAATCAATAGGTGCAGCGGAATCAATAGGTGCAGCGGAATCAGTAGGTTGAACTTCATTAGATGCGACATCTGTAGGTGCAGCATCAATAGACTCAGCATCAGTAGGTGCAGCATTAGTAGATTCAGCATCAATAGATTCAGCATCAGTAGGTGCAGCATTAGCAGATTCAGAATCAGCAGGTACAGAATCAGCATGTACAGAATCAGTAGGTGCAGCATCAGTAGGTACAACATCAGTAGATTCAGCATCAGTAGGTACAGCATCAGCAGATTCAGCATCAGCAGATTCAGCAACAGTAGGTACAGAATCAGTAGGTGCGGCATCAGTAGGCACAGCATCAGTAGATTCAGCATCAGTAGGTGCAGCATTGGCAGATTCAGCATCAGAGGGTACAGTATCAGTGGGTACAGAATCATTAGGTGCGGCGTCAGTAGGTGCAGCATCAGTAGATTCAGCATCAGTAGATTCAGCATCAGTAGGTGCAGCATTAGCAGATTCAGCATCAGAGGGTACAGTATCAGTAGGTGCGGCATCAAGAGTTTCAGCATCAGTAGAGCCAACCTTTGCTGAGTCTCCAACAAGTGCCTCTACTGAATCAACACTACCGAGTGAAGATGTAGGTTGTTCACTGGGAATGCTCTCAGTTGTCGCACTTGCTTCCACGTCTGTAATATCTGTAGCTATAGATTCTGAATCAACAAAAACAAATGACTCTGTAGCGTCAGAAACTGTCTCGGATTGCTGATTAGATAGAGAGCCCAAAGATTCAACATCTGAATGTGTGGCTTCAACTTCAGCTACTTCTGATGAAGGTGCGGGTTCTGATGTGGGTTCTGATGCTTCACTCGAGAAAACAACAATGGACAACGATGTGGGTTCACCAGAATCAGATTCTCTTATGACAGCATCATCAGTTGAAGATGGCTGCGGCGCAGCTTTGAAAAAGTTAACAGCCACCTCAGTTGTGGAGGCCTCATTTTCCGGCTGCTTGTTGTTTTCAGGCTTACGAGGAGGTTGCTTGCTAGTTTCAGGCTTGTGGGGAGACTCTCTGGTGGATTCAGGTTTATGAGGAGGCTTCTTGGTAGAAGAAGGCTTATAAGTTGGTCTCTGAGTGGTACTGGGCTTGTAAGGGGGCTTCTTAGTAGAAGAAGGCTTATAAGTTGGCCTCTGAGTGGTACTAGGCTTGTAGGGAGGCTTCTTGGTAGACGAAGGCTTATAAGTTGGTCTCTGAGTGGTACTAGGCTTGTAGGGAGGCTTCTTAGTAGTCGTTGGCTCGTGTGGTTTCCTAGTAGAAGTGGGCCTGTGAGGCTTCTTAGTAGACGAAGGTCTGTGAGGCTTCTTAGTACTCGACGGCTCATGGGGTTTCTTAGTAGAAGAGGGTCTGTGAGGCTTCTTAGTAGTCGTTGGCTCGTGAGGTTTCCTAGTAGAAGTGGGCCTGTGAGGCTTCTTAGTAGACGAAGGTCTGTGAGGCTTCTTGGTAGATGAAGGTCTGTGAGGCTTCTTAGTGCTACTAGGCTTGTGAGGCTTCTTAGTAGACGAAGGTCTATGAGGCTTCTTGGTAGAGGAAGGCTTATGCGGCTTCTTGGTCGACGAAGGTCTGTGAGGCTTCTTAGTGCTACTAGGCTTGTGAGGCTTCTTGGTCGACGAAGGTCTGTGGGGTTTCTTAGTGCTACTAGGCTTGTGAGGTTTCTTAGTAGACGAAGGTCTGTGAGGCTTCTTAGTGCTACTAGGCTTGTGAGGCTTCTTAGTAGACGAAGGTCTATGAGGCTTCTTGGTAGAGGAAGGCTTATGCGGCTTCTTAGTAGACGAAGGTCTGTGAGGCTTCTTAGTGCTACTAGGCTTGTGAGGCTTCTTGGTAGACGAAGGTCTGTGAGGCTTCTTAGTGCTACTAAGGCTTATGGGGCTTCTTGGTAGACGAAGGTCTGTGAGGCTTCTTAGTGCTACTAGGCTTGTGAGGTTTCTTAGTAGACGAAGGTCTGTGAGGCTTCTTAGTACTACTAGGCTTGTGGGGCTTCCTAGTAGATGAAGGTCTGTGAGGCTTCTTAGTAGACGAAGGTCTGTGAGGCTTCTTAGTGCTGCTAGGCTTGTGAGGCCTCTTAGTAGACGAAGGCTTATGAGGCTTCTTAGTGCTGCTAGGCTTATGCGGCTTCTTGGTAGACAAAGGTCTGTGAGGCTTCTTGGTAGACGAAGGTCTGTGAGGCTTCTTAGTGGACGAAGGTCTGTGAGGCTTCTTAGTGCTGCTAGGCTTGTGAGGCTTCTTAGTAGACGAAGGTCTATGAGGCTTCTTAGTAGATGAAGGCCTGTGAGGCTTCTTAGTAGACGAAGGTCTGTGAGGCTTCTTAGTACTACTAGGCTTGTGGGGCTTCCTAGTAGATGAAGGCCTGTGAGGCTTCTTAGTAGACGAAGGTCTGTGGGGCTTCTTAGTGCTACTAGGCTTGTGAGGCTTCTTGGTAGACGAAGGTCTGTGGGGTTTCTTAGTGCTACTAGGCTTGTGAGGCTTCTTAGTGCTACTAGGCTTGTGAGGTTTCTTAGTAGACGAAGGCTTGTGAGGCTTCTTGGTAGACGAAGGCTTATGAGGCTTCTTAGTGCTGCTAGGTTTATGCGGCTTCTTAGTAGACGAAGGCTTATGAGGCTTCTTAGTGCTACTAGGCTTGTGAGGCTTCTTGGTAGACGAAGGTCTGTGAGGCTTCTTAGTGCTACTAGGCTTGTGAGGCTTCTTGGTCGACGAAGGTCTGTGGGGTTTCTTAGTGCTACTAGGCTTGTGAGGTTTCTTAGTAGACGAAGGCTTATGAGGCTTCTTAGTTGACGAAGGTCTGTGAGGCTTCTTAGTGCTGCTAGGCTTATGCGGCTTCTTAGTTGACGAAGGTCTGTGAGGATTCTTGGTAGATGAAGGTCTGTGAGGCTTCTTAGTGCTGCTAGGCTTATGCGGCTTC